>JARBWK010000011.1:83660541-84891404 GCA_030556195.1 Anolis apletophallus
GAGAAATTATACTGTTTAGCCAGTATTGCACCACCTGACATCTGCCGGGAAGTAGCAGCCAGTAATGAAAGAACCAAGGCACTGACATCTCCAGCCCATTCTCTGTTCGGATATCAGCCAGCAAGCCAATGACTTAAATTAAGAAATAGCTTTCTAAGATCTACAGTGATACTTGCAGGAACACCTCAGCAAGTGAGAGTCCAAAAGTGGCAAGCTAAAACCCGGAACGGCAATAGATGACTGATACCAGATGAGAAACTCCCTCCTCAGCACACAGAAGACTGAGCAACTTGGAAGGCACTGAATAAACTGCGCTCTGAGACCATGAGATACAGAGCTAAAATTAAGAAATGGGGCTACCAAATAGAGTCCACAACATGCGAGTGTGGAGGAGAGCAAACCACAGACCACTTACTACAGTGCAGCCTGAGCCTCGCCACATGCACAATGGAGGACCTTCTTACAGCAACACCAGAGGCACTCCCAAGTATCCAGCTTTTGGTCAAAGGACATTTAGCATAATGCCAAGTTTTAAACTTTTTTCTGTTTTTAAATACATAACTATACCCTCAATTTGCTTCTGACATGATAAATAAATATATATTGGATTTAAGAATTATGAAATTGACTAATCTAAAAAGTTATGTCCAACAACACTTGAGCAATTGTCTAAATAACTCCACAAGTGTGTATACAAGAAGGAAGACAGTACTGCTTATGAAATCAGTTTCAGTAATGCCATGATGAAAAATAAAAGGTTCTTTCGAGATATTTTAGTTGCCTATTAACTCAACACTTCGGCTCTGCTGAGATACTGCCCCAAGAGTTTCAAAAGTTTCAGAAATTGAAACAGCAAGCCCACCAAGTTCTGTGATATTTTTTTTTTAGTAAAAAGTAGCTAAGGGATCCAGATAATGCAAACAACTTTATATGTATCCCCAAAATACTAAGAACATCTTTCTTCCCCTTTACTTACCAGTAGATGAATAAACCTGGGTCTTTCGTGCAGCCCAAGAAGTGACCCCAACCTGCTCAACTCTGAGATTAAATTTACAGAGACGGACTGTCAGAAAGAGGAACTGGGTTAGATTATGTGCACAAACGAATCAGGGTTTTGTTGACTGAACAGGGATTTTTGGAAAACCGAACAGTTGACTCAAGGGAGGAGGAGGAAATCAGGTCAAAGGCCTAAGCAAGCTCTCCTTACTCATTTTGGTGTATGCAGCTATTTTATAATGCCACAATCGAAAGCAATAGAGGAAGGCATTAAAACTGCTAGTTTCAACAAGCTATTATTGCATTCATCAGCATATTTGTTCAGCCATCAGTTATCAATTTAAAACTGCTGGAAGCAATTTGATTGCACGCTAGCACGTACAGCAGGAGTGGTTAACTTGTTAGCTGTAAGCCACAGGTCAATCTGAAACCCCACTGCTGCAAGCTACAGAAAAGCAGGTAAATGAATGCAGAAAAGCAGGTAAATCAAAGACAGCATATGAGATCTTTAGATCAATTGTAAATTTTCATGACCAAATGTGTGTTCTTCCCTTGAAAGTGCCTGCAGCACAGTTAAAAAAAGTTCACAGTTAGTAACCCACTGGTTACTTGATTACGTTGTTAAAATTATTTTCTTTTACAAACTCAGGTGTTACTAAGAATCCTGTATTGTTGTTCTCTTTTGATGAGCCATTGTGCTACTACTCTTCTTTATATTTTTATTCATTTATTCAATCTTTGGCTAGATCTACCCAGCCATATCATCTGGTTTCTGATCCCGGATTATCAGCTTTATAACAATCTTAAAGCAGATAATATGGGATCATATACTGGATTATATGGTGGTATAGATCCAATCACAATTGATCCAATGAGTCAGCACAACTAAAACTTACATAAATCAAGTATGGGACACACAAAAAACATAATAGTTAAGTCTAGAAAAATAAAAATAAATCTTAATAGAGTCAATGTTTAATGTTTGCTCCAGTAATGTTTAACATTTACACAAATGATCAGCCACTGCCAGAAGAGACAGAGAGTTTCATCTATGCTGATGATTGTGCCATCACCACTCAAGAAGGGAGCTTCAAAATGGTTGAGCAGAAGCTCTCTGAAGCTTTAGGTGCTCTTACTGCCCATTACAGGGAAAATCAATAGATTTCCAATCCATCTAAAATGCAGGCGTGTGCTTTTCACCTTAAGAACAAACAAGCATATCGAGCTCTGAGGATTACCTGGGAAGGAAGCCCATTGAAGCATTACAGCACACCAAAATACCTAGTAGTTACTCTGGACCGTGCTTTGGCTTACAAGAAGCACTGCTTGATTATCAAGCAAAAAGTGAGTGCTATAAATAAGATCATATGAAAGCTGACTGACACAACCTGGGGATCACAATCAAACATAGTGAAGACTTTGCTACTCTTCACTATGTCCTCGCACTTTGCTACTCTGCTGCTGAATATGCATGCCAAGTGTGGAATACATCTCACCACATTAAAACAGTGCATTTTGCTCTTAATAAAATATGCCACATTATCACGGGATGTCTATGCTCCACACCACTGGAGAAATTATATTGTTTAGCCAGTACTGCACCACCTGACATCCATCAGGAAGTAGTACTCTGTAATGAAAGGACCAAGGCAGTGACATCTCCGGCCCACTCTCTGTTCAGATATCAACCAGCACGCCAATGCCTTAAATTATTTATTTACTATATTTATACCCTGCTCTTCTCACCTTGAAGGGGACTCAGAGCAGTTTACAGATTATGGCAAAATTCAATGCCTTGCTCTACATACAAATAATAAACATAACATTTCAAATTATAAAACAGTTAAAACATATAAATGCAATAAAACAGATAAAAACATAATTTCCCAATCACCCTCCCCCCACAGGCCAAACATAAGCTTGCTAGTAAAAGTGGTCTTACGCATTATTACCATGGGGTAAGGTGATATAAAGTGCTAGTGTAGAAGGCTACAGGATTAGGGTACAGGTGCCACAATTTTAAAACACAAGATCTTAACGTGCAGGAGTGCTAAGGTGGAATGAGGGTGTGGCTGCAGGTTTCCTCAGGGGTAAGCCCAGGGTCAAGCAAGACAGTAAAGCTGGATAACAAATGCTCAGGGCCCAACAAAGTTCTACCAGGCCTCTATTTTTAAACACATTTTATTATGCTATAAACACAAATCAACAAGCCATATTCCAAATGTTACAAGCATAAATACAGAGTGATTCAACAAATATTAATGACATTATGCTAATTTAAACTGGTGTGGATTATATTTTTCCCACCCACCCTCCCTCTCCCTCCTTCCTCAACCACTGTATATTTCTACTAATCTTGCAGATCCAGCCACTGGAAAAGTCTTTGTATTTTTTTCTTTGATATGATCATTGGCTCCTCCAGTTTTCACCCAGTTGAAGTAGACCATCTATTTGTGGTGACCTTTTTTGTCTGTTCTTGTTGTTTGCTTAGTCATAATTCCCATAATGTCTAACAGCAGTTGATCATACATATAATCATTCCAATTACTTAATGTCCATATCGATTTGTCTTTCCGTACTCTACCGATCACTGCATGTGCTGCTATTATTGTTACTTTAAATAACTCCTGGCAATTGATTTTTATACTCAGATGTTCCAACACTCCCCATAGTAGCAAATAATTGTTAATTTGAATTTTTATCTGTAATATCTCCTGAATTTTCCTTGTATCATTTGCCAGATTTTTTAAAATTTCAGAACACTCCCACCACATATGTGAATAAGTATCTTTTTCTTTATTATAATGCATTGTAATAAATATCATCACATTCTCCTAGGCCTCTAAATCAAGAAATAGCTTTCTAAGATTTACAGAGATGCTCGCAGGAACACCTCAGCAAGTGAGAGTCCAAAAGTGGCAGGCTAAAACCCAGAAGCTAATCCATGACTGATACCGGATGAGAGACTTTCCCCTGGACACACAGAAGACTGGGCAACTTGGAAGGCACTGAACAGACTGCGCTCTGGTACCATGAGATGCAGATCCAATCTTCAGAAATGGGGCTACAAAGTGGAGTCCATGACATGCAAGTGTGGAGAAGAGCAAACCACAGACCACTTACTACAATGCAGTCTGAGTCCCGCCACATAAACAATGGAGGACCTTCTTACAGCAACACCAGAGGCCCTCCAAGTGGCCAGCTTCTGGTCAGAGGACATTTAGTATTATGCCAAGTTTTTAACTTTTTGTTTTTAAATAATTATAAATGTACCCTCAATTTGCTTCTGATACGATAAATATAGTAAAGGCCTAGAATTTTCATTACATATGTTTTAGTCCATGTTCTCATTGCTTTCAATTAAAATTTAGCTACATTTTGGCTGACAAGTTCACTTTTCTATCAGGATAGAAGCTAGATTCCTGTTGGGAGTTTATGCCAGGAAGAAGAGGCAACGGGAACTATAAAAGAAGCCAGGCATCAGAGGCATAGGCTACTGGGAGCTAGCAAATTCTGACAGTCTTCATGGGTCCATTGCTAATGCTTCATGGGTCCATTGCAACATCATTCTGTTTTTAGTATTCTTCCTAGATAACATGATCAATGGATTTTAAGAAAGTCATTGTAGAGATGAGGACAAATATTTACAGAAGATAAAAACATGACTTAGCGTTTTAGTTTCCTCGGAACTAGGAGGAAATAATATGTGGGAACAGGATATCCCATCTAGGAGATCTGAATGAAAATATGCACTAGTTAGTATATCCCACTCCCATACTTTGGGAACCTCAATTTCTCCAGATCCTTAACTTGGAAATCAGTGATTTCTACAGAAATTTTGTTAGAAACTACTGTAAGTATTGGTTTAACAGACAAACTGGAGAAAAGTAGATTAGAATCTTGCTTCGGAGATGATGAACACTTTGATAGCCACTTATCTCAATGAAAAGCAGTTTCACACGATTGACTTGGAGAACAATTGCATAAAACAACCTGACCGTACTCCAAATTGGTCCCGCTCCAGGTGTGCTTTCTACAGGAAAAAGCAGTCATTGTGAATGTGCCTGTGACATGTAGTTATGTCTAGGATTACAAAAGGATGTAGCATGAATGTCAAAGCAACCGGTCTCTTTGTGCCTTTAGTGTGTGTCCCTTTTCTCAAGAGTGATACATATTTGGCTAAAGCCTACAGCTTTGTATTTTACAGAGTCCACACACTTTCTGAAAGGTAAAGGTGTGTGTAAAACTGAGCACATTCTTCTGAAACTGTCAGAAGAAAGACAACTTTTAAAGTCTGTTCGTCAAAGGCAGGAGGGATTGTGGGTTAATAATGAGTAGACTGGAAAGGGAATGAGAGGAACAGCCTTTACCCCAAGAAGTTGGAACTTTCACATGTGTCTTCTAAGCTTTCAGCGTAATACTGCATGCAGCCTATGTATTTCTGCCTCCAAGTCACCTATTGATTTACATCAGGGGTCCCCAAACCCACGCCTGTGGGTTTGATGTAGCCTTCTAAGGTCCTTTATCTGGCTCCTGTCCTAAACTTTAGACTTAGGGTCACCCTAAGTCTGAAACTATTTGAAGGCACACAATAACAATCCTAATTAACCTGAATCAGCCAAAAGCAGGGCCACACTTCCCATTGGAATACTGATAAGTTTATGTTGGTTAAATTGCTCTTCATTTTAAATATTGTATTGTTCTTTCATGTGTTTTTGCACTCCAAATAAAATATGCACAGTGTTTACAGGAATTCATTCATGTTTTTTCCAAACTATAGTCCGTCCTCCCAACAGTCTGAGTGACTGTGAACCAACCCTCATCTTAAAAAGTTTGAGCACCCCTGATTTACACTGACCCTAACTGACGGGGTTTTTTTTGTAGATAATCATGTCAAGCAAGGACCTCTCCCTTCCCCCAGCAAAATTTATGACAGAGTGCTTCATTTGGACCATGGAGGGAAGTCCCGATGGCTTGCCAGAGGAGGACCGAAGAAGACTTGCAACAGCCACCAGCTCCAGAAGATACATTGTCTCAAAACCCCTTTGTATGAATTACAAAGTATGAATGAATTGCTTATTGTACCAACCATAGGCCATGACATCAAATAATACACAACCTTGAAAAGTACAATAAGCACTTTCCAATATAAACATTAAAACTTATTCTATATACTGGCTCTTTAAAATTACAGTAGCACTGACATGATAATAACAATGTCTGATTTATATAATCCCACATGATCTCCATTTCCATTTCTAGCCTCCGCTGTGGACTTTACTAATTTAGCTCATATTTTTTGGGCTGCAACTGCAAATGTGGCAACCTTTAATGTTATATTTTTGGAATAATCCACTAACAAGTAACAGACAACTGCTGATTGTTGCTATGCTGCCCTTTCTTCCAAAAGGGCTCCCAGAAGATTGTTTCTAGGGTCACTATACAAAGGGCAATGTAACAGAAATTGTATTAAATCTTCTCTTTCCCCCGACCCACAAATGCAAAGTTGCTGGGCATGACGGAATCTTTCTAAATCAGTGGTTCCCAACCTTTTTGACCAGGGACCACTTGACCATGGACCACTCTCCAACATTAGTACCAAAAAGGTTACAAATCCATTTTTGGACAACTTTAAATTTGGTTTGGTTATTTGGGGTGCTGATTCAGAAAACTGCATTGGAGAGACCACATCTGCTCTAGTTTCCGAAACAGAACATAAGTCACCATCTGCTCACCCACAGAAAACCATATTTAATAATCTAGAGCTGATCCAGTAGTAGTAATATTTCGTGGGTAGTCAGTCTCTCCCCTCCCAACATCCTCAACACTATAAGAGGGTTTTGCGAGACCAGTTGCTCTTGTTGCTGCATGGTTTTGAGGCAACGGTGTAGTAATGGTGAGGCCATGGACTAAATTTTTGCTCTTGGGAACCACTAGTGGTCTACGGACCACAGGTTGGGAACCACTGCTCTATATCTTCCCTCTAGCCAGCCTGATGGCTTTGTTTGGAAGTGCAGGGCTGTAAATGCTTTTCTAAGGGCTACAGACATTAAGTCTTGAAGATATTGTTGACAATATTGGTCACTCTTTAGTAGAGGATACCAAGTAATGAAATACTGCTGTTTACTAGTCCGCAAGTTGTCAGATGCATCTGTCTCAAAGAGTTTATCTCTAATCATCTTCTTGTCCAACTGCATTAGGGTTGTTGTTGACTCATCAAAATACTGAAGGAGCAAATAACTGTTTACTGGGGAGTTGTCCTTCTCCTCTTAGGGCGCTTGTGCCCGCTTTGTGCTGGTCTGTAACCGTAATAAAGTTTTGATTGATACTGAAGGAGCAGGGCCAACCAGTATTGAGCCCAACCTCCCCCCTTATATTGCTCCATCAAGCATTGATTTGTTATACCCTCATCCTCCATTTTGAGAATTCTCTACTCATATGAAATGTTAAGCTTATGCATTCTAGCCTTAAGTGCGGGAAGATCTAATTCAAGTCTTAACAAGGCAGATGGTGTCCCAGGGGAAGGGCTAAAAGAGCTCGTACAAACTTATTCTGGATACATTCAACCTGCTTTATGTTACCCTGTCCACATATTTCCGCCCTGTATAACAATTGTGGCAGAATTAGCGGCAAAAATCATAATTGTGGCGTCAGAGCCAGCTCCACCAAACAGCATGAAGCTGGGGCTAGGCGTGCACGCAAAAGACAAAAGACTGAACTGTTTAAAATGTGTGGTTTACTTGTAAAATGGCATGTTAGCTTATTTGAGTGGCATACCACTGGCTGTTATCCCTGCTGGCCGGATTGAATAAAATATTTCGGTGGCTTCTGCTTTATTAGTGAGATTTCTTTGATTGGGGAACTTTGGGTTTTAGCTCTAAGTTTTGCCAGGCACGGACTCAGTTTTCACATTCCAGATCTCATTATCCGTGAACTGCTCTAAATTGCTCAATAATAATAAAGTACACTGAAGCTGAGTTCCATATTTCAGAGATTCTTTATTCCAGCGCATAAAGGGTGGCATGAAAAAGTGCTCTTCCACCTGCACAAATTATTTTTCACTCTTTGCATGAAAACCCAAATGGGTAGCACAATGCATAAGCAAAGCAACCATTGAAAGTGGAATTCCGTTTGCACAAGAGGTTGCAAAGCTTGGAAAAAGTTACTTTTTTGGAAGCAAGATTCTTAGAATTCCACAGCCATACTGGATGAGATATTTCAAGCATTTTTTCTGGCCCCAAAGCAATTTTGCTGAATCCTAAGAGCTTGCGCAAGCCAATGGTACTCCCATGAGCTGTTGCATAGTCACTACCAGGTGTTTCATTCTGTTCTGATTTTTTAAAAATTTAACTACTCTTTACATTTATTAACAAATGTTTTTTAAACTTGAGTATGTGACGAAATCACCATTATTCATCTCTTTCAAAGATAAGAATACATGCTCTGGTACATAGCAATTGTCTGGGACAATACTGACTAGGGACAACATTGCATCTCATCAAGCCTGAATCACTAAACAATTTACTTCTTGCCTTCTCTAAGAATTTGTGTTACTTTATGCAAATGCCATTTCTTCATTGGAACTCTCTCAAAGGAAGAAAACAGTATTTTCTTCACAGTGAGAAGACCATTTGCAGAGAGAGGCACCTTTTGCTCATTAGTATCCTTGGCACATGTCTTTAATATGCGTTTAAAGGGAACATTGTCAATCAACAATGTATTATATAACCCAGCTACTTACAACAAGATGGCACCATAATCGATGCAAGCAGTTTTAGGAAAATACAAAAATAAAGACAAAATTGTACCCAGAGTAAAAACAACAGAAAAACAAACAGTGCACATTTTAGTACTTCTTGTGTTAAAAGATTCGTTGTACCACTTGTGCATTCTTTCTTAAAGCAGGTGGAGGGGAATATTTGCAACCCTCAAGTCATTGCTGAACTGCAATTATCAGGATACTACTACTGTTGTTACTTGATAGGACCGGTGGAAGCTGATTAACCGCAGCATCTTGACGGGCACAGGTCTCCCCTGCCAGTTTCCAATGTATACATACATTCTTCAATGAAATGTAACAGCAAATGCACATCCGCATGCAGAATACATTCCTCCAAACTTCCAAAGTGCAAAGACCTTGAGAGCTACCAAGCCAAACTCCAATTTTGTGTCTTGCATGGGAAACAAATACCAAGGTAGCTGTAGAATCTCTATTTATTGGCAGCAGTCAACACGGAGATTATTACTGCCTTCACACCCTCCCATCTTTGCACCATATTTTGAGCCAGAATGGCATCATTTACCTCATTTCTGAAAGCAACTACAATTCTTTAGAAATTACTACAAATGTCTAAACTTGTTATTAATGAAGCTCCCTCAGCAGCAGTAGTTACAGGGAGACCAGACAAGAATGAGAGATAGATCACAAAGTGATGGGTACATTAAGGCTGACATTTCCAATATTTTGCCTGTCTCACATCACTGCTTCTCGTTATCACCCTTTGTTCCATATTTTATTTATTCTATGTGACTAACTTTATATGGATCCGTTAAAAACATGACAGCTTAACATTGTTATAATAATTGAAATCTATTCAGCGCCTTGATTTGCCAGTTTGTTGTTCACCAACAACAAAATACTCACTTAGCTATTACTGAATAGCAAAGTGGCTGGAAAGCTTATGCAAAACAGAAGAACAAGTCAGCATTTGATTTTTTAAGTTGTTGCTGAGAAACAAAGGGGGCAAAATGTACACAACGGCATTTTTACTGACATGATCAAAGCAACAAAATATTAATTTTTAAAAAGGAATTTTCTCACTGCAAATGTTTGAGACATGTAGAAGCCTTCCACTCCTCATGTACATCATAGGAACACCACACTGTTAAGTGGCTATCACTGCTGTGGATGAAACAATGTTTTAACTAGCCAATTTCCCCCTTCTTTAGATTGTCCAATTCAACTTTTGATCTGTATGTTTAGCCTTTTAAGTGTTCAACACGAAAAAATGCAGTTAGAGAAGAGTGTTTGTTAGTGCTAGCCAGCACAGCAATGATAAGGGGCAGTAGCATCTGAAGTATTTAAGGCAGGCATGGGCAAACCTTCTAACTTGGGGCCACATGGCAGGCTGGAGCAGAGTGGGTGGGCTGGGATGGAGGGGGTTATCCCCAAGCCCCCTCCCTGCCCTTTAATCTTCTCTTTTGGAGGCAGAAAGTGAAGGAAAGATGGGAAACATTTCCATCTCAAAATGGTTAGCCTTGGTCAGGATGAGATGGTGGACGGGAGAGACCCTGTATTGCCTAGTCCTGATATATAATCCTTGAATCCTGGAGCTGGAAGAGAACCCCAAGAGCCATCCAGTTCAACCCCCTGCTATGCAGGAAGGCACAATCAAAGCACTCCTGACCGACAGCCTCTGCAGAAAAGCTGCCAGAGAAGGAGACTGCACAGCACTCCAAAGCAGCCTATGCCACTCTCCAACAGCTCTGGCTTTCAGGAAGTTCTTCCTAATCTTTTCAGTCGATTCTCTTTCCCTGCCATTTGAAACCATTGTGTCCTGGACTCTAAAGCAGCAGAAAGTCAGCTTTACCCCTTCTCCTCAATGGAACACCCTTTAAATCTTGACACATGGTTCTCATGTTCCCTCTCTACCTTCTCTTCTCCCAGCTAAACATCCCCCAGGAGGAAGGAAAAAGAGAAGGAAGAAGGGAGGAAGGAAGGGAATGGAGGGAGGGAGGAAAGAGAGAAGGAAAAAAGACAAAAGGGAGGGGAGGAAGGAAGGAGAAAGAGGGGGAAGGAGGGAGGAAGGTACTTCAAATCCCATCATCCGTGGTCCATCCTCCCCCCCTATTGGCATCAGGACGTGAAGTGGGTCATGGGGGGGGGGGGGTCTGTGTGTCAAGTTTGGTCCTGAGTGGCTGACTACTTTTTGAGTTTTGTGAACGCAAACATATGCAGGATGAATTTTTATATATAAAGACGGAGGACCTTTAGATGCCTGAAAGGTCTACCCAGTCAGCTTTAAATATAAATTGTAAAAACACATTCTACTTCTTAATTTTTGTGCCATGTATTTTAATATATGTATGTTTTAATACATGCTATGATGCATGTATTTTTATCTATTTTGTGCCTCACCTCGAGTCATAAATAGAGGCAAATAATAAATAATAGGGAGAGAGAGGGAGGGAGAGGGAGGGAGGGAATATTCTTTAAAGTGTTGTATGTATGCCTCCAGCACGATTCTGTGGCTAACTTCCAGCAGAAGTTGATCACAAAATCATGCTGAAGGTCATTGCTAGGCCCTCCAGTGAGATTCTATGGTATTCAAGCCTCTTAGTATAGAAATGAAATTGCATTCAACAAACTCACATAATAAGCAGACCTACTGTAATCTAGGAAAGGAGTGGCCCAGATTTATTTTCCCCAACATAAAAAAGATGTTTGGAATTGGTCCCCAAACTGTACTCAGACATTATGAAATGTTTTATGCAGCAAACTCACACTTACTAATCACACAGTTCTTCTGCCAGCTACTTAGTGTTCAGCATTTAACCAATTCCCCCTTTACTTTCCTCTCACAGGGATATATTCCTCTCACACAGTCACAATAATTAGTTTCTAGTACCATTTGGCTAGGAGTCAGTGGCTTGAAAATGCCTGAATTGGGCTCAAAGGATCCAAGCTCAAACACTGGTTCCCCACCACTAATAAAAACAACAGCAGAAAATGCCAGTGGAGAAAAAGTCAAGGCAGAAGGGAAGGGTATCTGCTTGTTGCTAATGTAATTGTATTTTAATGCATTTTAATGTATTTTAATTGTTGTTATATTGTTACTATGTGGGCATTGAATTGTGCCGTACTGTAAGCCGCTCTGAGTCCCCCCTCAGGGGTTGAGAAGAGAGGGTAAAATCCAGAAATAAATAAATAAATAAATAGCTTCATCTTAGAGATGGAAGAGTGTTTTACTTTTCCTAGGTTTCATAGCAATCTGATTACATTCTCGCCTCCTGGCTTAATATGCAGACTGAAGCATAATTCTTTTGATTATTTAATATCTTGTATTTTGTGATGCAGCTCTGGGCTCAAACAGAAAAGAAGCATTGCCAGCAGCTGGCCAAGATGGCAGTTTCATCCATTAGCTTGGCTGTTTACCTAACTATTTTAGTTCCCCCTAACATTCAAAAAGTAGAGATCACCTGGGTGCTGGAAGTACAAATCCTTTCATCTACCAAGGAAATCAAGGAGTGGTAAGATTATTTGCTGCCTTGGAGAATCTCTGCATTGGCCCTTCTAATGGGGCCGTAGTAGTGCAGCGGGTTAAACCGCTAGCTGCAAGAAATCTGCTGACCGGAGGGTTAGCAGTTCAAAGCTGTGAGTCGGGTTGAGCTCCCGGCTGACAGGCCTAGCTTCTGCCTACCTAACAGTTCAAAAGCATGTAATGAGATTAGATCAATAGGTACTATTGTGGGATGTGGCCTCTTTCCATACTTTACTCCTGGACCTTTATGACTATGACTACTGGACTCAGCTTAAAATTCCATTAACTCTGCTTTTATTAAGTTTTATTGGCCTATTCCATTAGCACTTTAGCATCTTGTTGAACTAATTCCATTAGTGATTGATTGTAATTGGTTGTAATTAAGGTACTGAATTCCTCACTATGACATTGTTGAATGTGGTTTCCTCTAGCACTTTATCTACATGTTATCAATGCTGCTTTCGATCTTCTGGCACTTTAAACTGCAATCGCACTTTCCATCTTGCACTTTATAATTGCACTTTATGACTACGGAATGTTCAGTGGGAGGCCGGAAGGGATATATGCACTGGGGGAAATGAATTATGAAAGTGATGGAATTTAACAACTATTGATTTAGATAGATTACACCAAAGTTCAACATTGGAATATCACGATGAGGGGAAGGGAGGGGGCATGTTGGGAATTGGGGGGAGTTCCAGTAGTCTGGGGGCCTCCGTTGATGTAATGATGGGGAGGGGGAGATACCGGAAAGGGCGATTTAATCAACCAATTCGGCTAATTTGTGACAAAACTTTAAAACTTCCAAAACGTACTCCTGACATGGTAAATCGGAGTACCAAGGATGGTGGACCCTCTAGATCAGGGGTGGGCAAACTGCGGCCCGGGGGCCGGATGCGGCCCTTTGGCTGATTCTATCCGGCCCGCCTAAGGGCCCCTGGCTTGCCTCCCCTGCCTGGCCTCTGCATAAAAATGTCCAGAGAAGGGGACTATAAGGAAGCATTATTTTATTTTAGTGGTTTTTATTATTATTGTATAATAATTTTATAACAATAATAAAATAATATAATAAATAATATAATATAATGTTATATGATATATTATAATTTCAATATATTATGTTTATATATATATACTATAATATAATAATTATGATATTAATACTAATAATATATGAATATTTCTTGATATATTAATATGTTAATATTAATGATGTGTAATATATAGTAAATATAGTAAGTGAATAAATAAATAAATTATGTAGATTAGCATGTAGTTCCGCCTTTAGGTGGGGCCCTCCATAATATTTTTTGGCTCTCGTGTGGCCCCTTGGAAAAAATAGTTGCCCACCCCTGCTCTAGATTAAGGGTGGTGCTGCTGAACACCAGGTCTGTCAATGGAAAGACAACAATTCAGGATTTAATCCTGGATGAAAAGGCAGACCTGGCGTGCATAACTGAGACCTGGTTGGATGAATCTGGGGGGGGGGGGTGTTAATCTCACCCAGCTTTGTCCTCCAGGCTACTCCGTGCAGCACTAGCCGAGATCTAGGGGTCAGGGAGGCAGGGTTGCAGTAGACACCATACCCCTGATCAGGTAGGCTGGACACACATTAGATCTTGTATCTGGCCCTACCCACTGTGCTGAACACACATTAGATCTGGTTTTCTACCAGGGATGGGAGGAAGGTGGCGGGGTGGAGGAGCTGTCCATCACTCCGTTGCCATGGACTGACCACCACCTGATCAGGTTTAGACTCACTGCACCCCCTAACCTTCGCAGGGGTGGTGGACCCATTAAGTTGCTTCGCCCCAGGAGACTTATGGATCCAGATGGACTCCTCATGGCTCTTGGGGAATTTCCTGTCACCTTGGTAGGTATTCCTGTTGATGCCCTGGTCTCTCTCTGGAATAGTGAGTTGACGAGGGCAATAGACACTATTGCTCCGGAGCGTCTCCTCTTGAGTAGCCGAGCTAAACCATCTCCTTGGTTCAACGAGGAGTTGGCAGCTATGAAGCGAACAAAGAGGAGGCTAGAGAGCATGTGGCAGAAAAAGCCTAACAAGTCAAACTGAACAGTATTGTCCCCTATGTTGTTTAACATCTACATGAAGCCTTTGGGGGGAGATCTGGAGTTTCGGGGTGCGGTGTCATCTGTACACAGATGATGTCCAACTCTGTCACTTCTTCCCACCTGCTACTAAGGAGGCTGTTCCAAGTCCTGAACCGGTGCATGGCCGCTGTAACAGACTGGATGAGGGCGAACAAATTGAAACTGAATCCAGACAAGACAGAGGTACTCCTGGTCAGTCGCAAGGCCAAAAAGGGCATAGGGTTAGAGCCTGTGCTGGATGGGGTTATACTCTCCCTGAAGTCGCAAGTTCGCAGCTTGGGAGTGATCCTGGACTCATCGCTGAGCCTGGAACCCCAGGTCTCGGCAGTGACCAGAGGATCTTTTGCAGTTAGCTTGTGCGTCAGCTGTGCTCGTACCTTGGGAAGTCTGACTTGGCCATGGTGGTCCATGCTCTGGTTACATCCTGTATACACTACTGCAATGCCCTCTACGTGGGGTTGCCTCTGAAGACTGTCCAGAAGCTGCAGCTAGTCCAATGCTCAGCTGCCAGATTACTCACAGGAGCACAACTCCTTTGTTGCGCGAGCTCCATTGGCTGCCAATTAGCTTCCAAGCACAATTCAAAGTGCTGGTTTTAACCTACAAAATCCTATATGGTTCCGGCCCAGTTTACCTGTCCGAACGTATTCTCCCCTATGAACCATCAAGAGCGTTAAGATCTTCCGGAGAGGACCTGCTCTCAGTCCCATCACTTTTGCAGTTACGTTTGGTGAGGACGAGAGACAGGGCCTTTTCTGTGGTTGCCCCCCAGCTATGGAACTCCCTCCCAAATGAAATTAGATCTGCCCCCTCCCTCCTGACTTTCAGGAAGCTCGTGAAATCCTGGTTGTGGAATGAGGCATTTGCCGAGTGATAGCTGAGATCGGTTATGACTGAAGTTATTGACCACAATGTGCGAACTGAGTTGGATATGATTTTATCTTGGTGAATCGTTTTATATGCATTTTATCTTATATATATATATTAACCGATTGTTTATGTATGATGTTTTAAAGTGTTCCTATTGTTAGCATTGAATTTTGCTGTTAGCCGGTCTGAGTCCCTCTACGGAGGTAGAGAAGATTGAGATATAAAAGTTTTAAATAAATAAATAAATAAATATTACCTCAGTGGGAAGGGAAAAGGTTGCCCCATGCCGACATGATTGAAGAAGTTTATGGACAACAGGCTCCTTGGCATGGAAAAATGGAACAGAGTTGAGCATCGCCTCCAGATGGCTGGAGATGGAAGGGAAAAGCTTTACCTCTATGTATTGTAGGTCATTGTTGATTGTCTTAAAAGGTATTGAATGTTTGCCTTATATATGTAAAACTGTAATCTGCTCTGAGTCCCTCCAGGGAGATAAAGCGGAATATAAATAAAATGTATTATTATTATTAGCTGTTTTTAGAGTAACTTTTCATATGTATCACTGGGTCCAAGATCATTTGCAAATGTGACTTTGAGCTAAAACTCTCCTCCCCATGTTTAAATTTAAAAGCACCTCGAAGAAAGCCAAAATGTTGAAATCACACAGCTATGGCTAAAACACCCTCAAATGTCATATTTGCGCAACCAAGTGGTGTACAATCTCAAACACAGCAGCCCAAAGTACCACTACTATGCAGAGACTATCTCCCCTTTCAGTCCCTGCAAGGATGGAAATGGCAAAGCAATAGACCTTGAGCTTAACATTGGAGTTTGGATAAAAGGTTTGGCAAACTGCCTTGATGGAGAGGCAGACTTACAAAATTCAAGCTGTGAAAAGACAAGAGACAGAGGACAAATGTTTTGAGATTTGGTTTCTGTCTATTCAGTTGATAAATAGTGACTTATCCATCAGTGATCCCCCTGCACAACATGTTGTTTTCTGGAAAGATATGTTTTGACAGTTTATCTCAGTATATCCTATGGGGCTTTGAGATGATTTCATCAGGCACCGATGTTAAGCCCTGCTGATACACATGATGGCTTGTGCGATGTCCTTGTTATTCTGCCTTCTTTCGTTGTATATCATATTTTAATGACAACATTACATAACATTTAAAAATGGCAAACACCACATTGATTATGGGAAATAGGGTATAGAAATAAACATATGCAAATAAATATGCTGGCTGTTGTACTCTGAGAGCTGTAACACACAAAAAGGTAACTTTCCCCAAACTCATCAATTTTATTTCCTATATGTATACCCCGCCCCTCTCATCTCCCCCCCCCCCCGGGACGGGGCTCAGGGCAGCCAATGTTATTCAGCATCTGCTATCTTAGGGCGCTTCCAGACAGGCCCTATACTCCAGGATCTGATCCCAGGTTGTTTGTTTATCCCAGATTATCTGGAAGCGGGGACTCATATAATCCAGGTTAAAGAAGAAAACCTGGGATCAGATCCTGGGATATAGGGCCTGTCTGGAAGGGCCCTTAGCAAACATCTCATACTCCCTAATAAGATATCTCTGTTTGACAATTAAAAATGCAATTGAGTATTTCATTTATTTATCCTATAATTTTAAGTGGTACACAAACCTAGCTACAGATACATGCTGTGGGGCATGACATTTTAAGCAAACCATAGGCATTAGGAATGATCACGAAAAGAGATGATGAAGCACTAGTCTTCCAATGGTGGTTTAAGTCCCATAAATGGGATACACAATTAAATGCTGCTGACGCTGCATCACCACCACAATTAAGTACTCAAACCAAGCATAAGGAGACTGTAGGAAACACATTTCTTGGAATATTTATGTTTTCATTGGTTTGGGTACTTCCTTCACAAGCAATCATTCAGACATGCAGTGGCCAATGCGTTACTTGGGGACCATCCTTCCAATAGGAGACACATATAAGTAGAGTCTCACTTATCCGACATAAACAGGCTGGCAGAATGTCAGATAATATGGAGTCTCCTACTGTTGCCTGTCCGACGAGGTGTTAGACACCTAGAATACTAACAACAGGGACTCAAAGGGTTAAGGCAAGGCAAGCCTAGGAGTTAGAATGGCTCAGCAGGAAGTGCCTGGTTGCGGAAGAGGAGCATGGAAATCACACAGGGAATACTTCCACTTCCGATCCTGCCTCTTTTTCCCCTTTCCTCCCTCTTCCTCCGCCTCATCTTGCCTTTTTCACTTATTGAGAATGGAGAGAGAGAGGTGGGGAGCACTCCTTTAACTGAAGGGGAAGTGCTGGATGAAAAGGTGACGTTGGATAAGATGAATGCTGTATAAGTGAAGGTCGGATAAGCGAGACTCTACTTTAGTACCATTTAAAAAAGTGTTTTCTAAGTGGCCTGTTGGGCTTCAGATAAAAAACTTGATGTTACTACGGTACTTTAAAGTTTTCAAATATTACTCCAGAATGTATATCTTAGTAGCAAAGACCAGCTACCTATGAAAATATGGTGTAACATTTCAGATCTCACCATATCACTGAAATTCTCAAAACGAGATATCCAGTACCACACAATGTACACCACATAATAATATTAATCTTTATTTAAACCCCGCCACCATCTTCCCAAAGGGGACTTGGAGCGGCTAACATGAGGCCAAGCCCAAAAATAACAACACAACAAAACAAAATTCAAAGAAACAAAATAGCATCAAAACGTACACATGACATGACAAAATAAAATAAGCAATATCAAAATAACATGATAGAGAGATGAAACACGGGGCAGGCCAACTGTGCTAAGTATAAAATTGAAAAAATTGGTAAAACCCTGGGTGAGATAAGAAAATGTGTGTCTGAGGGAGAATGTGTTACTGAGGGAGGAGCTCAAAAGGGACAAAGAAAGAGGTAGGCCTTCATTAAGGGCGGGGGAAAGTGCAACTTGAGGGCAGAAACTGAAGTTGGGACACACAATGTATGGGATATATCTTCACTCGCCAAAGGCAAGTGAACCCAAGTTTTGCACAGAATTCATAACTAGAAGCGTATCTAACAGCCAAGCCTCAATACTATGGAATCCTGGGTGTTGTAGTTTCATAAGGTTTTAAGACTTTTCTGCCAGAGTGCAAACTAAAATTCCCAGGATTCCATAGCATTTAACCATGGCAGTTAAGGTGCTGTCCAACAGCATTCATCCTGTACTGTAGATGCACCCTAAGACAGTGGTTTGGGAGAGCAACAAACAGAATAAAATGTTTAAGAATAACTGAATCATCCATACATAGAAATAGACGGCTGGAAGCAAAATCATGCTTCACATTTGTTTTAAAATTTAGTAACACGGCACTTATATTCATGCTACAAACCACTTCTCTAAAACAATTATCCAAAAGCATTTTCTTGTTCCTCTTTTCTTTAGTGAATAAGAATACAGTTAAGTGATAAAAGTGTAACCATTTATTGTTCATTTATTAGTTCTCTGCTGGCTTCGTTCCAATGAGCTCAAGGCCTTCTTTCTTCCCACTTTATTTCCATCACCATTTGTAAAATGGATAAGGTTGAGAAAAACTGGCCCATTTGAGTTTTGAAGTTTAGGAGGAACACCAATCGCTGTCTCCTACATCATAGTCCAGTACATTAACCACTATCCTGGCTGTCTGAGATTTATGCTTTATGATTCCCAATTTTTTAAAGTATTGATGATTGTTTACTTAAACAGTTCAAAAGGTATTTCCGCTTGGGATATAAACCAGAAAGTGAGCACCAACACACAGTTACATTAAGTTTATGGAGGCTACTTAAAATTCTGCTTTTTAAATGTCAATGACATAAACTTAAGAATGAGGCATCTTGCTAAATCTCAGGCTGTAGTCAGAACTATAATCTTATTATTAAAATGAAATGAAGAGCTATCCCTGGATCCATTGTTACTGGAAAAAGTTCTTGGTGAACTATGTTATCTATAAATGGCAGTACTAGCATGGTAGAATTACTAGCAGAAATGTATTTTGGACAGATGATCTATATAAACCCTCTTCAATGGTTCAGGTCAAGAGTGGTAGCACGGGGAATGGGAGGTAGTCCTGTGTTTTATATTTATTGAAATATTTCAAACCTGCCTTATACCAACAGATTTCAGGGTGGGCCAGAAAACCACTACAAACACAACAATCCGCAGTCCAGTAAAAAAAAAGCAGCACAAATAAATCAAAACCAAGCAAAGAGGAAAATGACTGGTCAAATGGTGCAGCCTTGAGACAGTGTCAAACTGAGAAAAACGTTGCCCTGACAGAAGCAAAGATTAATGTTAAGTTTGAAAAATAATGTAAGGAAAAATAACGTAAGCTTCTGCCAGCCTAGCAGTTCAAAAACATGCAAATGTGAGTCGATCAATAGGTACCGAAGGTAACATCGCTCCATGCAGCCATGCCAGCCACATGACCCAGGAGGCATCCAAGGACAACGCAGGCTCTTTGGCGTAGAAATGGAGATGAGCACCTCTCCCCAGAGTTGGACTCGACCCAACTTAATGTCAAGGGGAAACTTTTACCTTTACCTTTAGGGTGACCCTATCATAAAGCCTGCTTGGCAAAATTTGTTCAGGAATGGTTTTGCCCTTGCCATCCTAGGAGGCTCACTTGGTTTCCATGGCTGAGCAAAGGTTTGAACCCTAACCTATTACATCCCACTGGCTCCCTATACACAGTAATACACACATTTTAAAATAATGTCTTTTTGTAGTTACTTCCCAAGCTTTGGCCAGGCCTGGGAAATGAGGTGTTACAAATACACCATCTCTTCAACGATGTCCGCACAATGAAAAGCAATGTGGAGAAGAGAGCTCTTGGTAGACCTCAATATGTAGATGTTTCAAGGGATTCAGAAACTAATTTTGCTAGTATCTTTAATACCACCCTTCTTTCCTAGAGGCCTAATGTTTCCTACAGCAAGTCTACACAGTTGCCTTACCATTGTCTTGCCTTCTTCCCATCCACAAGAACCTTGTTGAAACCATTGCTTCACACATCTTTTCAGAAGCCTAATAAAGTTGATAATAATCACATTAGGTTCAGTTACTGCCAAGTGACAGAAAACAATTCTTGGAACCAAGGTTATACCAGCTGTTTTTGCTGACTGCTGGTTACAGAGAATTAGTCCTGAAAAGCCTTTCTGCGGGGGTGGCGGAGAGACCAAGTACTCCTGTCAGCAAAAAGCTGATTTGGGAGAACTGACATAGATACCTTGCCAGATTTCATCTAAAACCTGCATTTCTCCCATATGCTGAAAGGAGTGACAAAATATGCATATATTTCATTAAAAAAACTAATTTAAGAGCAATACTCTGGGTTGTTATTAGCAACTTCAAAAACTAGGAATCTTGCTTATTCTCTGCAATGACTAAAGGTGGAAGCTTACTCATTGGGTGAAAACCTTACTGAACTAGTTAATTTTATTTCCAAATAAATATGTTACTATTTGTCCATGGGCAATGTCCTTGCAGGGGTCAATTCTCTCACACCAGAAGCGACTTGCAGTTTCTCAAATCACTCCTGACATGAAAAAAAATGTTACTATGAAACAAGGATGCCATCATACATTGTCAGACCACTGTTCCCTCTAGCTCAATGACCAAGAACTAATGATGAGCTCTCCTCGGTGAGACGTGTATTTTCCACTTACAAAGTATGTGATTTACCATTGGCCTACAGTTCTTACTCCAAATTCTAAAGACATGGCATATTTCAATGCACTATACATTATGTTAAGCAAGGCTTTAGAGAGTGGACTCAAAATAAAATAGAAGAAAAGAAGTATTTTTGCATCCAGAGAACCCTAATACCAGAAAACCTACAGACTAGCAACATCTATCATCTCTAGTAATTGGTGAAGGATGATGAGAGGTGCAGTCCAAAAATTGGAGAGCTACAAGAGGACCACTTCTGCATTAGGTCAACAGAGCACAAAAGCAGAGGCTACCTTATGTTACATAAGATTATCTTCCTATTGCCATGATGAGCCAGCATGGTGTAATGCTTTCAGTGTAGGACTATGAAACACTGAAACCAGGATTTGAATATCTGCTTGGTCATGGAAATTCACTGTATGTGGCCTTGGCCAAGTCACACTTCCTCAGCCTCAGAGGAAGGCAAAGGCAATATTCCCTTAACAAATTCTGTCAAGAAAATCCATGATCAGTTTACCCTAAAGTCCCCAGAAGTCAGAAATGACTTGAAGCCACCCTCCCAACAGCAATGCTATCATGTCTCCCACTGAATATCAAAGAATTAATACAGATAACAGGTCCACTTGTCCAAGACAAGCTGTTTGCTTACCAGACAGAATTCAGCTAATATGCTATGATCAACTAACAGCTAAAGCAGTGGTTCTCAACCTGTGAGTCCCCAGGTGTTTTGGGCTACAATTCCCAGAAATCCCAGCCAGTTTACCAGCTGTTAGGATTTCTGGGAGTTGAAGGCCAAAACACCTGGGGACCCACAGGTTGAGAACCACTAAGTTAGAGCAATCCCAAAAGAGCACTGGCATACACTGCTAATTAAATACACCAGTGATGGGTATTTGCTAGGACTTCTCTTCCAAAACTGAGAGGGTCTAAATGTGTTGAAAAATTCAGTCCATGTGGCAAAGGCTCAAGGATGGTGGAAAATTAGTCCAAACCATCTGGAAGGCACCAGATTGGTCAGCCCGAGAGACAGGGCCTTATCTGTGGTGGCCCCTCGGCTATGGAATGCCCTCCCTAAGGAGATTAGATCAGTTCCCTCACTCTTAACATTTCGGAGACAAGTGAAGACATGGTTATATGAGCAAGCGTTTACAAATGCAGAGTAACTGACATAGGAAATTGAATCACTCATGGAACTTGGACAACATTATTTAACTAGGAGACGCTGATGATGATGTTGGTTTTTATTGTGGTTTTATACTGTTTTAATGTTTAATTTGTATTTTGTTGTTATGTGTACTGACTTGTAAACCGCCTTGAGTCACCGATAGGTCTTAGAAAGGTGGTATACTAGTAAATAAATAAATAATAACACAGAGTTATAGTATAGTGCCCATATCCTAGCCAGATAATATGGTTATTATACAAACTTCACATGCATTGTTCTGCCCACACTTGTGCAGTCCACTCAAGCAACAGCTGGCATGCATTGTCCTTGTCCTCTTGCCTGAAGGCTGAGTTATGCAGGTTAACACAAGAGAGTCAAGCAAGCTGGTTAACCCCGTCCAATTTTCCTTTTCTGACATTCAGAATAAAATCCATGAAGCACGTTCAACCTGCATACCCCCTTTTGTTTCACATGTTTAATCTTGGCATGCACTCTACCAACAAAGTAGCTTCTTGAAAGAATTTTACAAATGTGTGTTATCTATAGTCATCCACTTGGCCAATAAGAGTTTCCCTTCTTCCTCTCTATAGCCCTCCTAAATGGCACTCTAATCTGTTCCATACAGTCAATTACTCTCTGGAAAAACCTGGGAGGGGATACACAAGGAGGTTGAAGGAGGAGTGAATTTAATCCACCAGATGTACTTGCCTGTAGGCAAAAATACACTGTCAGATACAATCCACATACATATTATATACAGCTAGTTAATTTTCTGCTTCTCAAAAGATTTAATTCTTTTAACTTAAAAAATACATCGTTTTGTAGACCTTCCAACATTTAAAACCAATGTTATTGGACACTAAAAACAAAAAAAGAGACCCCCAGCATTGATGGTGTAAAATAGATATTACAAAAATGAGAAATATTATGTGAGTGGTGGACAAAATCTTTCAACCATAATGTACCAGAACAAAGCCTTTCCCACAGAAACGGGTTTTTTTCCTACTGCAGGATCACAACTGAACCAGATGAACAATGTAGGCATTCTACTTTATCTTGGGTCACCTAGATTCACCTACATGAACCTGCACACTATACAGACATAGCCCCATGATGAATGCTTCTACTAGCTTTATACTGCTGAAGTACTAACGCTTGGAGCATGACACACACAGAAAGACAAACAGGGGTGTTTGGTGGGGGAGTTTGCAGAGGAGGTCGCCATTTCTGTTCCATTCTCTACTTAATTCTGCTAGAATGGATGGTGAGGGAGCCTATCCATCTGAAACAGCTGTGGAATATTTGTGTTCATGCCAAAGGATGTGTATATTGATACTTGCAGCAAGTGCAAGTTAGTGGCTCTCTTGGAAGAAAAGGTCCAGAGCTTTGAGGCCCAGGCATCCACACTACAATTTACTAGGGAGGAAGAGGTTGCCTTGGATCTGGAAGAACAAACTGTCCTGGAGAATCGGACAGGGAATCCCTCTGATGAGAAGGTCATGCCCCAAACTCAGGAGGTGGACACTTGGAAGAATGTTACACATAGAACTAGAAGGACCAGGAATCCTTCAGTAAGTTTGGATCTACAGAATCCATTTGAAGTTCTCTCCAGCATCAGTGATGATGCAGAACAGCAAAAGATAACATGCAGGTACTCCTGCCAAACCTCCAAGGTGATGGTCAGGAACTCCCTGCTGAGGGAAATTGTCGAAGTGGTTTGTGGACCTGACAAGATGACTCAATAGGTGTGTTGTCTCCCTGGAGCAAAACTCCAAGATGTAGCAGAAAAGCTGACAAGACTTGTCAAGCTCACAGACCGTTAACCCTCCTTGTGGGAGCCAATGACACTGCAAAGCATAGCCTTCAAGAGATCACTCAGACAGGGAGCCATAGATTCAAACTGCAAGAAGAGATTCCACATAAACATTAGAAATAACTTTTTGATAGTGAGATCTGTTTGCCAGTGTAATATGCTGCCTCAGAGTATGGTGGAGTCTCCTTCTCTGGTGGTTTTTAAGCAGAGGCTGGATGGCCGTCTGTCGGGGATGCTTTGATTGTATGTTCCTGCATGACTGAAGGGGGTTTGAACTGGACGGGCCATGTGGCCTCTTCCAACGCTATGATTCTATGAAAGATGAACAATATAATATGTTGCAAGGGAGAAAATAGCCAAGGAGTTAGTGCTGAGCAGAGTAACTACTATACAAACACACAGGTTCAAAAGCATGTAGAATAAAAGTTATAATATATTACAGGCATTCAGAACTGGCATCACAATACATGGGTGCAACCCCCTAATACATAACACATGATATAAGTGCAAAAATGGTATCAAAAGCCACCCTCCCCACGCCAGTGCTGGCAGTGAATGGTTCTCCCTTCTTGATATAATGTTTTGTCTTGAAACTAGGATTGTTCTCCTGTGACGCTGCATTCAGCTTTAAATGAAATATGTTGCCGCTTGAAGAAGCTCCTGGCGAAACAGATCGAGGCCCCGTTATTATAAATTCTGTTGCGGCCCCTCTAAGCGCCTACAATGGCTCCGTGTTGGGTATCTTGCACCCCCTTTCTTCAATCCAGAATTGCTCGAGACCTTGGTGAACTACACATGCAATTGGAACTTTGGCCTTATTTTGGAATGGGACCATTATGCATTTGCTTCCCTCCAGATGTTCCTGCCTACATTGTTTGTTTGCCTTGACTAGAGCTTTTGATACCATTTTTGCACTTATATCATGTGTTATGTATTAGGGGGTTGCACCCATGTATTGTGTTGCCAGTTTTGAATGCCTGTAATATATTATAACTTTTATTCTACATGCTTTTGAACCTGTGTGTTTGTATAGCAAGGGAGAAAATAGCAAAAGACAATTTGGGGGGTACATGGAACCTGTTCATATCTTACATTTGGGACCTAACAGTGGATCAAACTCCTTCATTGATGCATACAGCATTTTAGTGCACTGTTTCTTAAGAACAAAAGAGCATGGAAGACAAGGACTGTCATTGTTCAGTCAATATAATACATTGTGACAAGAGTTACCCATGACACATTTTGGTGAACCATTATGACAAGAAGCAGAAATAACAGTCTGGTTTTCAGTAGGTTAGCAGGGAGAGAGCATAGTGCAATGCTCTGTAAGTTCAGGAAGCACAAGCATAATACCCTGAAACTCTACAGGAATTCTTGCTGGAGTCAGAAATTGCTCTCACAACCAACAAGATGCAAATTTTTGTTTTGGTCCAAGATGCATGAAAGTTAGAGATGACCATTTTCCAAATAAGTATCATTACATTGTCATCTGCAGATAAGCAGCATTCAGAGTAGGCACTGCTGTATAATACTAGACATTTTATAGTAAGTGAAATGCATTATTTCATGTTTCTGAAGCATAATTTTCAGCATTCACCTTCAGGGGGATTGAAACTGCCAGGTGTTGACGATATTATAAAATTTCCATGACATAGCTTGACATTCATTTTGCAAAAAAAAAAAAAAAGGTTTTAAATTCTCTGATCATCAAGTTAAAAAAAACCAAATGTGACGAACAGGACTGGTTGCAATTTTGCTGCACTTTAGGAAAATTATCTTATTTCAATGAATGATTTAAAAGAAATGTTGCTTTATACAACCATACATCACCCCAACAACCACTGACTTTGGAGCAGAATGTGGCATCAGGGACACTGATCTATTTTTGATGGGAGGGCTCAAAACTGGCAAGCTGGCCATTTTGAGTTCTCTATACTCGAAGGCACATTTTACAAAATACACTGAAATACCACTATGAAAAATAGTCCAGCAGAAGAACTTAATAATGTGACTACCATGAAAAAGAACACACTCTGTAAATGCAACTCATTCAAGGATGACTCTGAATCACATTTATTATAAGTTTTCTGACTTCATTTTCCTTTCAAGGTCAGTAAGGAAGCTGGGGTGAGGTCCAACCCTATATCTTCCCATATCCACACTGTGGGCTGCACTGCTACATTTCAGCACATAATTGTTCAAAGTATGATTGAGAAGTCACTGCAGGTCCACTCTAGTTTAATATTTAACTAACCTTTTAACCTGTTTTATAATCCAGGGTGACAAGAGATATGAACATAAGCAAACAATTTAGGGGCTGTTTCGAGTTATCTGAAGCCATTTTCAAATAAACTGAGCAATTTCCAGGCCCAAGAGTTTTTAGCGTTTGCAAATAGAAAAAAATGAACGTTGTCACATGTGGCCAAGACTGGACACACTCCAACAGTGACAAAGTAAGAACTCCCCTTTTTCTCCAGGTCCAATAAGTAAACCCATCCTTGTCTCAATGAAAGATCTCATAGAGTGGCTACATAGAAGCTTCCTAGGGCCACTTTAGAGCAGGGCACACTAGTCCCTGCTGTAACCTGCAATTGCCAGTTATGCCACCACAAGAACTTAGATAGCACCGGAGTTAACTCTTAAAAGCACAATGTCCAATTGCTAGTCATTTCTATGTATTTTGCAGAGTTTACGTGCAGGTATGTGTGAACAGGACAGATTGCATGCATTTTTTCTAGCTGTGAGAAGGGCTGCCTTAATCTTTTTGGTACTTTTTGAACAATTTTGGTATCATTTTGAACAATTCTGATAATTTGGGAGAAGGGGTTAACTGCAGAGGAGTCTTTGGCCCCTTCCACACAGCCGTATAACCCAGAATATCATGGTAGATAATCCACATTATTATCTGCTTTGAACTGGATTATATGAGTCAAATTGCTGTATAATCCAATTCAAAGCAGATAATCTGGATTTTACATGGCAGTGTAGATGGGACCCCAGTGCTTCCTAACCTTAGGCACATCTCCACTCACCACTTCGTTGGTTAGGAACTAGGTTTGGAGAAAATTGTTTTATGTGCGCAAGATTAGATTGAGGCTGGATCTACGCTGCCATAGAAGCCGGTTTCGGATCTCAAGATGAGTCTACACTGCCCTATATCCCAGGAATTGATCCCAGATTGCCTGCTTTGAACGGGATTATATGAGTCTCCACTGCCATATAATTTGGAATAAGCAGATAATCTGAGATCAGATCCTGGTATATAGGGCATTGTAGAAGGGCCCCCAGACTTCATTTATCCCATCCTTCTCTCACACACACACATGGGGGGGGGGGGGCACGGGTTCAGGGCAGCTCACAACCAGCAACAATTAGATGCCACACAAACAATAGTAATAAAATCACAATTAAAACATTTGTTAAAAACATCAAATTATAAACATCCATTTAAAAATTAAACAAATCCAAATCCAGAGTAATAATCTGAGGTCTGTCCATTGTCAGTCACATAAACCATTTACATTATTATTGCTGTGTCTGCTGCTCGAATACTTGGTATTATCTGCTTTAAACTGGATTATATGAGTCTACATTGCCAGATAATCCAGTTCAAATCGGATAACCTGGGATCCAAAACGGGATTTTATGGCAGTGTAGATGGGGCCTGAAATGACCAGAACAGGTTTGAGAATAGGAAGGTGATTGTATTCATAGACTCATAGATTCCTAGAGCTGGAAGAGACTCCAAGGGCCATCCAGTCCAACCCCCTTCTGCCAGGCAGGAAAAACTCAATGAAAGCACCCCCAACAGATGGCTATTTGGCCTCTGTTTAGAAACCTCCAAGGAGGGAGTTTCCACTGGACTCTGAGACAGAGAGTTCCACTGCTGAACAGCTCTTCTTACAGTCAGGAAGTTCTTCCCCACATTCAGCTGGAATCTCCTCTCCTGTCATTTGAACCCATGGCTCCATTGAGTCCTCTTCCTTAGGGCAGCTTTTGTAATGTTTCAACATGGCTGCGATGTCTCCTCTCAACCTTCTCTTCTGAGGGTAAACAGAAGGTGGCCTTTTCAATGCCTTCATAAAATGTGTGAGAAGCAGCCAAACAAACAACACTGCTTTCCTGCAGCTTTCTGGAGTTTGGGGTGGAGGGAATGCACTAGGCTTCAGATCAGAGCTTCTATAGACTAGGCTAATCATGGTATAGGTCTGTGTTTCTCATCCTTCCTAATGCCACGACCCCTTAATACAGTTCCTCATGTTGTGGTGACCTCCAGTCATAACATTATTTTTGTTGCCACGTCGTAACTGTAATTTTGCTACAGTTATGAATCATAATGTAAATATCTGATATGCAGGATGCATTTTCATTCACTGGGGCCAAATTTGGCACAAACACCCAATATGCCCAAATTTGAATACTGGTGGGGTTGGGGCGGGGGGGGGGGATGGATTGATGTTGTCATTTGTGAGTTGTAGTTGCTGGGGTTTATAGTTAACCTACAATCAAAGAGCATCCTGAACTCTACCAATGATGGAACTGAACCAAACTTGGCACACAGAACTCCCACGACCAACAGAAAATACTGGAAGGGTTTGGTGGGCATTGACCTTGAGTTTTGGAGTTGTAGTTCACCTACATCCAGAGAGCACTGTGGACTCAAACAGCGATGGATCTGGACCAAACTTGGCACGGATACTCAATATGCCCAAATGTGAACATTGGTGGAGTTTGGGTGAAATAGACATAGACATTTGGGAGTTGTAGTTCACCTACATCCAGAGAGCACTGTGGAGTATTCTGAACCCCACCAATGATAGAATTGGGCCAAACTTCCCACACAGAACCCCCACGACCAACAGAAAATACTGTTTTCTGATGGTCTTTGGCGACCCCTCTGACGCCCCCTCACGACCCCCCGGCGTCCCGAGACCCACAGGTTAAAAAACGCTGGTATTGGTACAAAACCTGCGACTTTTCAACAGAAACCCAAGAGCAGTGGTTCTTCCTGCACTTCAACGTTTGGTTCACTGGATAGCATTCCATTGTAGCTGTGAAGCCAAACCTAGAGAGAGACATGGGCTCGGCTGCTTGCAATGCCGTTCTTTCCTGCCTGGCAGAAGGGGGTGGTCTGGGTGGCCCCTGGGAGCCTCTTCCAGCTCTAGGAGTTCGGGAGAGAGCCTCTCCGGCTTCCCTTGGCCAGCGCCAGCGCGGCCGCCCGCCTTCCCTCCTTCCTTCGGACAACCGCCCGGCTCCACTCACCCAAGAGACCTGTCCCAACTCCGCCGCCGAGCTTCACTCCCACCCCGCAAGAAGGAGCCCCGCGATTGGCCCATAGGAAAGAGCCCCACCCAAGCGCCTCTCATTGGCCAAATTAAATCTCCCTTTCTTCCCGCCCCTTCTTCGCGGGACCCCTCGCGGATTGGCTGTCTTTCCTGTCGCTCGGGGCCTCCTTTGCCCGCGTGCTCTGAAGGCATTTCTTCGACGCTTAGGTTTTCCCTTGGCGTCGTTTCCAAGTAAAAGGAAGGCAGTTGGAAAAACCTTTTAAAACTACAACTCTCGGAGCTCCAGAGCATGGAGTGAAGGACGTTGTGTCAAACTTAAAGCTGTATTTTTTTTAAAAAAAATCCTTCTGTGAGGCAGCTCAGTTCTGCCACGGACTGGAAGTTATGTCAGGTTAGCGGAATGTTTGCCTCAAGTGTCAAGTAAACACCAGCCCACCGATTTGAAGGACATCCTTTTTCTCAGTATGGTCATTTTGTACAGCTTTGGGCCTCTCCACCCCAAAACTTACCTCAGGCTCGCACCGCCGTGTCTAGTTTCTCTCTGCAACGCTTGTGTCGACGCTTCTTCATTGTTTTGACAAGACTGAAGACAACAAATAACGATATTTGTGAAAAAAGCATGTTTGGCAGGAGGTTTTTAGGCCCCTGGGAGTCTCTTCGAACCCAGCCCTCCCGAAGGAACGCCGAAACAGCCACCATTTTGAAAGTGGACTCTCATGAGCCTGGGGCGCCATCCAAAAATCCATTTCCAAAAAACACAACAACAACCCATCATAGGCTATCACTATGGAAGGTGTGATTGCCTTCCAAGTGTAGAGTCTTGGCAGTGGGTTTGGGATTGTAGAGACCTATTCTGGATACTCCTAGTCTTTCATAATAAGGACATTGGCTTCCAGGTGGAAAGCAGTCCCAGTCAGGGTTTCCTTGATGCTCCTTCCCTTTGACACATCTCCATTTGTGCCTCTTTGAATTCCATAGCACTGTTGGTCACAGCCAATCTAGACACTCAAGGGCCAGGGCTTCCCAGTTCTCTATGTTCATTCAACAGTTTTGAAGGTTACCTTTAAGTTCATCTTTGAATCTCTTTTCCTGTCCACCAACATTCTGTTTTCCATTCTTGAGTTGGGGGTAGAGTAACTGCTTTGGGAGTTCGGACAAGGGCATTCAGATTGGGCATTCGGACAAGGTGGCATTCAGTCCAGTGAAGTTGATGGTGGATGATCATTGTTTCAATACTGATTGTCTTTGCTTCTTCCAGAACCTTGGCATTTGTCTGCCTGTCTTTCCAAGAGATTGGCAGAATTTTTAGGGGCAACACTAATGGAATCATTCCAGAAATTGAGTATGAAGTCTGTAGATGGTCCACGTTTCACAGGCATATAACAGAGTTGGAAGGACAATAGCTTTATAAATAAGCATATTGATATATCTAAGTATGTTCTGATCCTCAAACCCTCTGCTTCATTCGGAAAAAAATGCTGCAATCACAGAGCTCAGACTGTTGTATTTTGGTGTCGATGCTGACTTTTGTGGAGTGGTGGATGCCAAGGTAGCGGAAGTGGACAACATTTTCTAATGCTACACCATTGAACTGTATTTCTGGCATCTACCAGCCTGCTAGTAGAGCACTTTGGTTTTCTCAATGTTAAGTGAGGAGTCAAGGTTTTCATGTGCACAGAAGATGTTTAGAGTAGCTTTTTGGTCTTCCTCTGAATGAGCACAGGCTATGTTATCATTAGCATATTGGAGTTCTATAACAGACCTTGTGACCTTACTTTGCGCTTTCAGCCTGCTGAGGTTAAAGAAATTTCCATTTGTCTGATATGTGATTTCCATGCCAGTGAGAAGCTTCCCGTCCACATGGTGCATCATCATAGCTATGAAGATGGAAAATAAGGGTGAGGCTATAACCTGCTATAAGCACCAGTCAAAAATTCAACTAACATTGCACAACTGCAGTATAACAATATTGTGTATCAAGCTCCTAAATTGTGAGTTTATAATGTATTCATGTACAATACAAGCCCCATATTTGTGGGGAAGATGTTACTGGAGATCACCTAGATATGCAAAACTGTGGATAACTGCGAACCCAATTGAAATGATGGGCTTCTCTAAAAGGTTCACTGTCACTGACCTAGAACATGCCTAGAGAGGACCTGTTTTATTGGATGAAACAATGAAACTGGAGGTCCCAGGCCCCCAGGTAATATTGTACATTTCTACTCTGAGGCAAGTCCAGTGATGTAAATGAGGCTTATTTTCAGGTAAGTTGTTCTCTCCTGTTTCTTCAAAGAACCTTTTTAGGCAGCAAGCCCCAGAAATGACCTAAAAAAGGAGGCACTGGGATCAAAGGAATTAACATCCTGACTCCACAATAAGCTTAGTGGTCACTTGTTGGAACAGTGTTTTTTATGGGCAACCATCAAAATCCTTCCTCCCAGTAACATGTTTTGTTGGTTTGTTGGATCATGGCATGAGGATTGATGCCCATGTAAGAGGCTTGTTAACAAAAATTTGAAACACTGCGTTTTGCACATCTCAACTGAAGTGCAAACCGGTTTTCCCCTTGCTTGGACATATATTTTAATGCACATGGGGAATCCTGTCAATAGTCTCCTGAAAGGGCTTTCCAATGTTACCAGTGGTGTGAGAAGTCATAAGTGCTGCTGCAACAAGACCGGGAGACTACAAACAATGTTATGGGCATGTTGCGAGTGTTGCTTTCCCCCATTTTGCAGCCATTCTGCTTCCAGTGAGCAGACTTGGTCTCCATCTACACTGCCTTATAACGCAGTTTCGAATACAGTTGTAGACTCATATAATGCAGTTTAATTGCAATATATGAGTCTACGTGGACTACATTATATGTCAGTGTAGATGGGACTGAAGAGAACCTCTGGCTGCAAAACCATCTCTTCTCCCTTTGTTCCCATTCACTTCCTTTTAAAAGTTAAAGATAACTGTTATTTTGCAGTTTATTCCTGATATTGTTATGAATTCTCTTTGATGGACAAGCATTTTCTTATTTTTGGAAATACTTCTGAGATATTTTTGGCAATATCTGTGACTCAAGCTACATTCACAGACATGCTAACAGCATTGATTTGTTAACTGGATTGCCTTTGGAATGTGAACAGTTGTGATAATATTGAGCATTGTATTCAAATTGACAGAAATTACTACCTTGGAGTTCTGCTGGCCCCAGTACTGCAAAACAAGGTTTTGCACTGATAACTAGCTATACCACAACCTGGCAACCTAACTAAATGGGGGAAAGGCTGGGATTAACAAAATCCATATTTGTTATGCTCACCATATTATGTTATTCTAGGAGGCATGGAGAGATTTATGTGTTCCCAGAAACCCAGAAGTACATTACTGTGCAACTGCAAAGTCATGCAGGAATGAAAATATGAATAATGGACTCTTATGAGAACAACCCATATCTTGAATTTGTACAGTATTTCTGGTTTTACAAAGGGGAAGCATGACCAATGAGGGGTAATGCATGGGTTGGGAGAACTGGTTTATGCAGTGGTGCACTAAGCAGAAAATATATGCATTTTGAAAGCACTTTTAGGTAGACTGTGCGATAAGAGAGGAAATCCAGGTGAATTCCTGTTTTCAACAACAACAGGTTTGTAACGTAAGGACACATTTTTAGACCATTGCACGGCTAAGTCTTCAAGAGAAGCACTATAGGCCAATTATAGAGTCTGAAATTGGGAAAGTTATTTTAGGATAACTTCCCGTATTTTCCAGCCTGTGGTCATACTGGTTTGGGGAGTAAAAAAAAAAGAATTATCCCAAGACCTGTTTTAAATGGAAAAAACTGTCAAATCCACTTCCTCAATCATGCAATGTATGAATTGTAATCCAAAACAGAAAAGAAGCTTACAAGATGCTGTGGGAATCCCTACTTGCATTTGTTACAACTGTTGCTATGTACCATTGCTACATTGTCCATCCAGTTGACTTGGATGCATAATTGATACAGATTCAATGGATGTAACTTCATCTCTTCCTTGTCTGAGGTTACTACGTTTCAGTTTATGCAGCCTGAAGATGTGTACAGGATACTTTGAAGTGATAAGAGCCATCAGTTATGTGTTAAAACTACTATCTTTTTCTCTCATAAAAATGGCCAGAGGGAGAGTGTCGAGATTAGTAAGAGGACCGGTGAATGTCTTGCTGCAGCAAGATAGGCTCTGACCTGCCTAAAGAGGCTGTGGTGAGGCCATTGCTGGAAAATAAATCATTCCTTGTTCACATCATATTGAATAACATTCGTACATATGCAGTATTCCTTTTTGGACACATTCCTGGAGCATGTTATAGCCTCCCAGTCCCAGGGCTTCAGTCTACCTTCAAGTCAGGTTATGAAATGGAGAAAGCAATGATTGACTTAGTAATTGACTACTTCAGGAGCCGGACAGGGGGCTATGTCCCTGTTGGTTCTTGTGGACATATCGGCAGCTTTTAGTATAATCAGTGATGGTATCTTTCTAGTTGTTCCTGAAATTTTGGAACACTGTCATACAATGGCTCCAATCCTTCTTAGAAGGACAAAGTGAGAAGGTGGAGCTTGCTTGACACCTGTGAAGCTCATCCCCTCCACTGTTTAACATATACATGAAATCACTGGGAAATGCTAGCTGTTCACTGTCAGGTATATGCTGATAAACACCTACCGTATTTTCCGGCATATAAGACAACTGGGTATATAAGACGACCCCCCAACTTTCCCAGTTAAAATATAGAGTTTGGGATATACTCGCCGTATAAGACTACCCCTCTTCCAACACACACCAAATAAAATCTTTTAAAGCATCAGATTTGATTTCAATATGGCAATTTTCCTATTACTGTACTTCCTTCTCTGCCTCTCAGATCTCACACCTGTGCACCTGCACTGCTTCACTGCAGTCTTCAGGAGCGAGATCTGAGAGGCAGAGGAGGAGGTACAGTAATAGGATACAAGGGCAGGCCAGACAGGTAAAAGAGGTGTGTTTTTCTGGGCCCAGAGCCACTCTATCCCTTTTTTCCATACCCCAGGTGCCCCGAACACCTGCAGCTTGCTTCGCCCTTCACTTACACCTTCCCAGTGAGGCGGCCCTTCACCTCACCATCGGGACCGCATTAAATCCACAAATCCTGATGAATGGATTTTCTTCTACCATACTTGTACAGCATCGCCCTTAATGCTTTCATACAGTCGCTGCATATGGCAGGGACGCGGCCACTGCCATTTTTGAGCTCCCCCCACCATATGCGGCAACCACAGATTCTCCAATCCAGATTGGAAGTTTCAGCACCCGCTCTATAAGATGACTCCCAGAGTATAAAATTACTCCCGCATATAAGACTACTCCCACGTATAAGACAAACCCTGACTTTTGAGAAGATTTTCTTGGGTTAAAAAGTAGTCTTATACACCAGAAAATACTACTTTTTCTTGTTCCCTTCATTCTAATTCCAAGATAGCTGTTCTGGAACTTATCCAGTGTCTTCTCTCAGTTATTAACTGAATGTAGGTGAACGGATTGAAACTTAATTAAGACAACATAGAAGTGGTCCTGTTGAGTTAAAAAGGGAGATCAGGGAATCTCAGTTTCCCAGCCTAGAGGTATTGGTGACCTCAGCCTTGAGCCTTGGAGTTCAGGTATGAGTGGTGGTCAGATGTGTTTTAGCATTTGCTAAACCCATTTCCAAATATGTCAGATGCACACCTAACTTCCATCCAGTTTGGATTACTGTAATGCACCCTATTCAGTAGGGTACATTACAGTATGTGGGCCTACTTTTGGAAACTGTATGGAAACTCCTGTGAATAATTCAGTGGAGACCCCTGGACGGGGGTCTGATTCAGTGCTAGAGGGTATTGTGAAGGGGTTGTGCTAACTACTGTGTGGTCATCCCCTGGAGTCCAGGGTGTGTGTGGTGTTCATACAACATTCTAGAGAAATTCAATGAAAGGTGGCTTGAAATGGGAAAAGATCAATATGAGCTCTGTATTAGTCACTATGGAGCTGTGGACTCTGGAGTTAATCCTTCTGGGGTCCAGTTTTTGATAACACAAATGTTATCAGAGGGCAACCCTAGTAATATATGGAAGGCCAAGGCTTACACTTTCCATCCTCAGGAGAACTGTGCTGGGTAAGCTTCCAGAGAGCCTATATAGGCATCACTCAAACCCATCTGCAAGCAATTATTTCAAAGCTTCTCTTACTGCTTTGAATATAAAATCAAATCATTATATGGGCTTGATTTTATCCAGTTTGTCAGGACAGAACTTCAAAACTTGTTTTGTGGGAAAGGGTATTAAACTAGCAGATTTGCATAAATATCTGCTGACTGACAGAACATAGTGCCTCAAAACGAATGAAGATTGTATTTCCTATAAATAGTTTTATGCATTTCCCAAGCAGTGGAGGCTAAGTGGCTGAGCCTCTAGCTAGGTTAGAAATCCAAATTATCACATACATTTCACACACATAAAAATAGTGACACACTTGTACCCGAAGTTTAACTTCTGGAGACCAGGTAGATGCAGGGATGCAAGACTGAATCCTAAATAATTATAGCTGTTCCACCTCAGGCCAAAAAGAAAAGTTCAGAAGGTACAGTGCAGAATGGCAAGAAAATGTTGCAATTTGGAGTGCTTTCACTCTTTCTTTACCAATGAGTCATCCATATTCACCTGTTCCATCCCCTTTCCACCCACTTTCCTGTGTGTGTGTGTGTGTAATTGCGTGCACCCACTCATTATTAGCTTCTAGTGCACCCTGCCCAGTCAGGTAGTTTTGGAAAATGGCATTCATAACCTTTTGGAAAAAAACACCTTTTGTAGATTATAACTTTTAAAGAAGCATGACCTTTCAGAGAACAGCCATAAACCCTTTAGAGTAGAATCTTCTCTAGCACTATACAACCAGAAATAATTATGCAAGGCAATTGTTTCAGTTGTTAGACTGAATAATCATCTCTGATCTGTTAGGAAAACAGAGATTTGCCAGGGAATATAAACAGCAGAGTTTTAGAAGTGTTTTTCAGTGCCCAAAATTATACTCTCCTATAAAACAACTTGTTTTATAGCATGCACTCAAGGGACAAAAATGAAGTAGACTTTGATTTTTAAAAGAATTTATTTGGTTTGCTCACAACCTTCATGTGTTCAGCATACATAGTTACAAAACTTATCAGTCCAGTGTCAGATATGTTTGTGATAATTCTCGGTGCAATCCCATCAGGGCATCTCTCCTATAACAAAACAGCTTTCATTTCCAACAGATAGCAGGTCTCACCACCAAGTGAATATTAGTCCATTGCAGTCATGCAAATATTATATAGCTTCTGTGAAATTCAGACCTGCTGAAGCTCTCCTTATCATAATACATTCTAGTTGCAACTACTGAGCCGCTATTGACTTTAAGGTTGTTTTGCTATCGTCAGAAGAAGAATAATATTATGATGTCCTCTATTTCATGTATGCACATAGATAGCAAAACAGCAGTCTAAATAATGGGCAGGCAGAATTTCAGTGTGAAATGAGTTTCAAAGGTGCAACAGCTCTGAACAAGCTGAGCTGCAGTATCTATTAGTGTTTGTGGTGCTCCAGTTTATTACTTAATACATGTGCAGTATTTTGAAGCAAGAGGTCTTATCACCTCTCAAGAATGAGTCTGTACCCACTGCACTGAGAGCAGAAGATGATTTTGATGTTAAGTAGAAGAGATTTACATTGGGAAGCAGTGCATTAGAAAATGCTTTAGAATGGTTGATTGGAGTACAGTGAAACATGTCATAAGCTATCACTCAAGAGGCCAAGAAAAAAAGGAAAAGAAAAATAAATCAACCTTGTTTACTGGAGGTGGATTTGGATTAAAGGTAGCTCAGAACTATTCTGTAATAGTTTAAGGTAGTCCCAGAATATCAGAATTTGCTTTATAAGGACAGTCTCTGGAACAGATGCCATAAACCTTTGGGGAAGGCACATCATTAGATATGTATATGACACACATAGTGGTCTTAAGGCCAGATTATGGGCAGAGATGCCATAAGGTAAAGGTTTCCCCTGACATTAAGTCTAGTTGAGTCTCACTCTGTGGGGTGGTGCTCGTCTCCATTTCTAAGCCGAAGAGCTGGCATTGTCCATATACACCTCCAAGGTCATGTGGCTGGCATGACTGCATGGAGCACCTTTACCTTCCCACAGAAGCAATACCTATTGATCTACTCACATTTGCATGTTTTTGAACTGCTACGTTGACAGATGCCGGACCTAACAGCAGGAGCTCACCCTGCTCTTCGGATTCGAACCATTGACTTTTCAATCAGCAAGTTCAGCAGCTCAGTGGTTTAAACTGCTGTGCCACCAAGGGGCCAGATATGCCATGGAGAAACAATACCAAAAATGCAGATAGTAACGATTCACAAAAGATTTGTTGCATGGTGTGAAAGACTTCCTTATACAGATGAGTGTTCATGTACTGTGATTATAAAGTTTATGTTCTTATTCAAGGCACAGGAGATAGTTTAATTTTCTAAGGTTTCTTGTTCAGCCATTTCAGAGTGGAAGCTGTTTTTGAAGTCTGGTTGTTCCAGAATGGTCACTGATGTCAGAGACAGAAGTATTCTCTCATTGATGACTTAATTCTGGAATTTTTTATCTCAAATTTCTGTCAATCTATTCAGGGTGGATGGCACATGTCATATCAGATATGTAGACCCCCATTCTTTGGATGGGTATTTTAGTGCTTATAATAATGTTGCTAGAAGTAATTTATGGTTATGGTCTCTGTGTGCAGAGTCTCATTCCTATATCGGTATATTTGTTATGTGGTCTATTGTTATGGTGAAGAATTTGAGTATAAAAGCAAGTATATGTTTTCCAGTTGAAGCCAGATGGCATCTCCATCTTCCTTTGTGATATATGCAATCATTTGCTGCCAAATCCACTATTGTATTGTATACGAGGCCAGTTTAAGTGAAATCTGATAAGAGAAATCTAGAATAGTAAAATAATAACAATACATGTCTTTTTGCCTGGCACCTAAAGGATAACAGAGAAGGCAATATTATTATTAGTGAACTCATTCTCTGGGCAAAATGGTACCTGTCAAGGTCAAATGGGAGATATCAGTAGGTTTGGGAGAACCAGAATTTGGAGAAGGGCCAATCCTTCAAAGAACTTAGGCTGGGGAAAGGGGACAACCCAATGTGGATTTAGCATGTTCAGTAACCATTGCATACTCACTGGCTATTGCTGAGAGTGGGTGGAAAACAAGAGAGCAGAATGGAAAGGAGTGTTCAAGAAAGGGCATGCTGGTATCCTGAAAAGGGTCACTTCGAACTGTAGCATTTTACTTTAGGTTCTACCTGATGATGACGTGACACTGTAGTGTTTTTGTCTATGGCTAGATGGCCTCCTGAGCAGCCTTCTCTGCCCAAGAGGAACAGGTGCCGCACCAAACTTCAACTCCGCTAGGATTCAATCGCAGTCAGTCAAAATTGGGTCAGACTGCATTCATTCTATAGTGTAGGTGCACTGAAAACTATAACTCCTATTATTCCATAGCACTGAGATATGGGAGCTCAAAGGGGGAGGGGGAAGTGTCTGACTGTGTTTATTCTATAGCATAGTTCAAGTTGGCCCGCAGATGTTTTGGAATTCTTGATCATTGTAAAAACTGGACAGGGGTTCTGGAAGTTGGAGTTCCAAACATCTGGAGGATTGTGCATGCCTAGGTAGATACTCCCATAAAGCTTTAAATCCCAGGATTCCGTAGTATGGAGCCATGGCAGCTCAAGTGATGTAAAGCTGCCCAGGGAAGCCAGAATGGCCTCTTTCCTGTTCCCAGGCCAAAACCGTTTTATTCAGGCAGGCTTTGAAAAGAGGTTTTAAAGATCAATTCCGGGGCTGCAGTGGTTTTATCTCAGAATATGTTTTTAATCAGTTTTTAACTGTTTGCTTTTATTACCATTAATATTTACTTCCATTTGAATGTTTGTATATTTTTAGGTTCAAATGGTATTGCATTGGTTGTATTGTAAGCCGCTTTGAGTCTCTTTTGTAGCGCGCGAAAGCGAGGTACAAATAAACATCACAAACATAATATGCTGCGTTAATCCAGCGTGGATCCAGCCTGAAGAAGCGTGTGAAAGAAGAGAAATCCAAGCAAGACGTCAGAAGCCCTAGCAGACGCCACGCCCAGCAATTGCACCAATCAGGCGTGGTCTCTGGGCGGGTCAGCCAATCGGCGTGCCTGAGTACGGCAAGCCGGCTGAAGGGCGGGGGGCAGGGGGCGTGGTCTCCGGAGCCAAAGGCGAACCAATGAGTAGCTTTGCGGGGGGGGGGGGGGAGGGGAGAGGTCAGACGGAAGGCTCATTGGTGAGCCTCGGTGTGCCCACTGAGGACTGTTTGCAGTTTGACCCCACTTTGACCGCCCTTCTGCTATACTATGGGACCGTGGAAGCTGCAGTTTGCATTCTGGCAAAGGAGGCTCTTGTCAGACTCCAACTCCCAGGATGCCCTAGCATTGAGCCACAGCAGTCCAAAAGGGGTCAAACTGCATTTATTCTACAGTGGAGATGCACCCTTGGGCAAAGACTCAGGAGATCGAGGTTCAAATCCCAATCCAGGCCGTTGGGTGATTTGTGACAAGTCATACTCTCAGGCCCCTTCTACACCGCCATGCAATCAAGATTCTTAAAGTAGATAATCCACATCTGCTTTGAACTGGATGATTATTATTATTATTAAACTTTATTTATACCCCGCTACCATCTCCCAGAAGGGACTCGGGGCGGCTTACATGAGGCCAAGCCCAACAACACAGCAATAATAAATAAAACACAACACAGCAGCAAATAAAAACAATACAATCAATAAAACACACATAAACAGTAAGTACACAAAGTTTAAAACCGTAGTGGCCAGGCCAAATGTCATATATTAAGATTTTTAAAATAAATAAACACTGGACATGGACGGAGATTAGATGTATCTAGCAGAAGGGTTTTTGTGTAATGAGGAGCAATCAACCCAACAGGTAGTTAAAGTGCATCTGAGGATATTTGCAGGAGATTGGGCAAAGCAGGACATTGTTCCCTTTATTCAGGGAAGACACATTGGAATAGCCACATTTTCAAACTATCCAGACTTTTCAGGCTTGTCTAATCTCCTTGAGGAGCAAGTTCCAGAGTTGGGGAGCCACCACAGAGAAGGCCCTCTCTCATCCCCACCAGTTGCACCTGCGAAGGAGGTGGGAGCGAGAGCAGGGCCTCTCCAGATGATCTGAGAGATCATGTAGGTTCGTAGACGGAAATGCGGTCACGTAGGGTCCCAAACCATTCAGGGCTTTGTAGGTAAGAACCTGCACCTTGAATTGGGTTTGAACTGCATTATAATGGTCAGTGTAGACTCATATAATGTAGACTGAAATACATTGAACTGGAGTATATGAGTCTACATTGCCATATAATGTAGTTAACCTGCATTCTGAACTTCTATTACTGTATATGGCAGTGTACATGGGGCCCAATGTCATCTGCTAACATTGACAGCACAGTCTAGCTGTCTCCTATCTTTACCTGGGAGTAATTTCCAGTGGATATTGTGGGTCAGACCCAGAGTATTCAAGCCTAGAATAGAGCCATTGCAATAACCCAACATTTGGCATTAGTAAGAGTCTGCTCACTCTACTTTTATTATTTATTTATTTATTCAGTTTTATATTCCGCTCCTCCCTGCAGGCTTGGGGCAGATCACAGCAACATTCGATAAAAACAACAGAGTACAACAGTATTAAAACCAGGGTTACATGGTTACAAATTCTAAAAACTCAACACATGGTCATATAGAACATTTCCGGGAATTAGCCAAAAGCGAGTCTGAAGAGGGCAGTCTTGCACGCTCTCCTAAAGGGAACAAGCTCTCAGATTGCACGGGTGTCGGGTGGAAGAGAATTCCACAAAGTAGGGGCAGCAACAGAAAAGGCACGCTGCCTGGTTGTGGACAGGTGGCAGGAGCGGATTGATGAAATTTCTAACAAGTTTTGCTCCTCTGAGCGCAGTGATCTCGGGGGAACGTACGGGGTAAGGCGGTCCCTCAGGTAAACAGGCCCTAGACCGTATAAGGCCTTAAAGGTCATAACCAACACCTTGAAGGCAATTCGGTACTCGATAGGGAGCCAGTGCAGTTGCCGCAAGATGGGAGTAATGTGCTCTCTCACCGGTGCTCCCACCAGTAAGCGAGCAGCGGCATTCTGCACTAGCTTGAGTTTCCGAATTGTCGACAAAGGAAGACCCACGTAGAGGGCGTTACAGTAGTCCAGCCTCAAGATAACTGTCGCTTGGATCACCGTGGCCAGGTCTTCCCTGGACAGGTAGGGTGCCAGTCGCCTAGCCTGTCGGAGATGGAAAAATGATGCTTTGCTGACCATGGAGACCTGAGTCTCCATGGACAGCAAAGGGTCCAGATGAACACCTAGACTCTTGACGAGGGATGACGGGCTAAGTTGCTTGCCATCCAGGGTAGGCAACCGGCACTCATCCAGCCCAGGGCGACCAGGCCACAAGATCTCCGTATTCGACGGATTCACCTTCAGCCGGCTGGAGCGCAGCCATCCAGTCACGGCTTCAAGGCAATGGTGGAAACAATCGGGTACGGTGTCCGGCCTGCCATCCATTCTCAGCAGAAGCTGGGTGTCATCAGCGTACTGATAACACTCCAGACCAAAGTCACGGGCCAGCTGGGCCAGGGGGCGCATGTAAATGTTGAATAATAAAGGAGAGAGGATGGCCCCCTGGGGGACCCCACAAGTTAATGGGAGCCTCCCAGAGACCTCCTCTCCCCTCTCCACACGTTGTCCCCAGTCCTGGAGGAAGGAGGCCACCCATTTAAGGGCAGTCCCCCTCACTCCAGTCACGGCTAGACAGTGGGTCAACAATGCGTGATCTACTGTATCAAACGCTGCTGTTAGATCTAACTCTTTCAAACCCCCTGGGAACACTCCTTGCTCAAGGGAGCTGTTGATAATCTTTCCCATTAACTGACACAATGGAATCCTAGGAAGTGTAGTTCATGGTGCATTTACAGGGCACAATTAATGCAATGTTAACTCTATTTTGACTGCCATGGCTCAATGTGATGGAATCCTGAGAGTTGTAGTTTGGTAAGACACCAGCACACCCAGGAAGGGAAGGCTAAAGGCCTTATGAATCTATGAGGGTTATCCAGAAAGTAAAGTTATAATATTTTAATACAATGAATGAATATATTTTAATAAAACTTCCATGGATTGTAGCATAGGGATTACATTATTTTTCCACATAATTACCATTCAATTCAATACGTTTTGTCTTCCGTGGAATAAGTTTGTGATCCCCATGTCATAGAAGTTTCCCTCCACCTTTTTCAGCCAGTTTGTCACTTCGATTTTCACCTTGTTATCATTGGAAAAGTGTTTTCCACCAAGGTATTCCTTCCAAGTGAAATAAGCAACTCTTGTGTTGCATGATCGGACGTGCATTATCATGAAGGAGACAGACTTCTGCCGTCAGCATCCCACGATGTTTGTTTTGGATGGCTCTGTGAAGTTTTTTCATGGTCTCACAATATATTCCATACACATTTTGTCACATGCTGTCTTGACATTACGTCCTCTCCATAAACAAATGATTTCACAATGGATCACAGCAGCGTTCATGCCCTTAGCATTTAGGTAGCATATTAAAGTGCAAACGTCACACTTGGAGGGAAACAGAATGAAGATGCTCATCTCTAATCTTCACCACAATACCAGTCAATGAGCTACTGATGACTGGCACTGCTCATTCGCTTCCACTGTCTTCCCGCTATATGGCAGTGATATTTCCCCTGAGAAAATTCCTTGCGAGAGCTATGTGCCTTGTAACCTTACTTTCCAGATAACCCTTGTATAATTCCCATGATTCCATAGCATTGAGTCACGGCAGCTAAAGTGGTGTCAATACTACAGTGTAGTATTAAAGTGGTGCATTAATACTACAGTGTAGTTGCATTCTTTCTTTCTTTCTTTCTTTCTTTCGGTAGTCTGTCCAGTTTCTATAGAGGCTGGGCAATGTAGAAATGACCCACTCCTGCACCGTTGGATCTTTTCTAGTATAAAATAGAAGATTTTCCTCCCCTTTCTGGCATTTTTCACAGTTGGATTCTGCACTCACCTACACAGAAGCAGCCTCTTTGCTGAGTTCAAAGAGACTAACTGTGCATACCTGTCTCTTAGCACAATTATTAGTCCTAACTAGAATAGATCCATACAATCAATCACATTTATGGAAATCTCGATTTTCCATGGACCTATTATTACAGTTGCTCTGCTCTAGTTGAGTGTAGTAATTGGCTGTTTAGGATAGTATAATTCTGCAAAGGGCTTGTGTGTCCTGAAAGGAAAATCTTGGAGGTCAGTCAAAGCTTGTTCCCAGAGCTCAAAGGCTTGTAGCCTTTGGTGAGCCCTTTGATTTGTTTCTAATAATTTTGAATTGGAAAATGCAGTTGGAACAAGGAGATGTTTCAAAGCAGTGGACAGATGGTAAGATCACCTCTGCCCTTGTTTATTTTTGTATCAGATGGCGCAATGTAGATGTCTCATAGTTTTCTATGGGAAAGTGGACAACACAATATTTCATGAGGAGAGCTATCAAGCAGTCTTTCTCCTAGGCCCCTTCTACACTGCCATACAATCCAGGTGATCAAAGCAGATAATACACATTATATGAGTCTACACTGCCAGATAATCCAGTTCAAAGCAGATACTCTGGATTTTATATGGCAGTGTAGAAGAGGCCCTAGAGACCACTACTTAGGCTGCAAGCCACACTTGCTCCAAATTATTGGTGATCCTAGGGGCAGTTTTAAACCCGAAAGTGTGTATCTGTATTGGCTCTTAAACCACATATGCTTGCAAGAAAGCCCCCCCCCCCCCCCAAAAAATATTACAAGGGTCTGTTAACTTCGTGAAGTGTGCACAATATGCCAGCCTTGGAAAGAATTTGCAATATGTGGTTTGTATAGTTTCTACAGGGTCTGGGCAAATTTGCAACTCGAAAAATCTGACGGTGCCCTACTTTATTGTAGCATATACCCAGGGGACTGTGTGGTTGAGGGGACCGGGGGGGGGGGGGGAGATTATTGTTATTCAGAAGGAAAGTAGTCAGTTACATTTTTTCTCCTAAGTAGAAACTTTCTGGGGTTGGACATCCATAATATTCTCCAAATGGACAAAAAAGTCATTGGGTCTGAGAATCAGAAGGTGGGAAATCCATCATGACCCCCATGCGCCTTCACAGACCCAGAGAGAGAGAGAGAGAGAGAGAGAGAGAGAGAGAGAGAGAGAGAGAGAGAGAGAGAGAGAGAGAGAGAGAGAGAGAGAGAGCAATTGAGCATGTGTGCTTCTTTCTCTTCCCCTCTGGATGCAGGAGGAATCCTGGGACGCGATTGCTGCCTTTCTGGTTTGTGTCCTATCCCCCTCCCTTTTGGCATCACAAGGAGATGAGAGAAAAAGTGGCGGGGGGGAGGTTGACCCTCTGTTTCCCTGATCAATTGCTGAGTATTTGATTTGAAGGAGTCTCCTCCCCTTTCGACACCCGCCTCCTTTGCGATCGTGTGAAGCCAGCCAGGCAGCAGGGAAGATAATCTATTCAGCTGAAGGCAGAGAAGAAGACAAGGAGGAGAGATGGTGAGCGGATGGGATTTGGGTCATTGGGGGGGGGGGGGGGGAGAGGAATGAATGGGCCTGTGGGGCTGTGTGCTTGGCTCCCTGCGAGGCGGACATTCCTCCTCCCCACCCTGCACAAGCTGGACCAGGCTGCTTTGTGTTTTTGGCTCAGGGAACTGCAGCTTCGGCTTCCCTCTCTGTTTTATTTTTCATGGCAGTGGGCTTGGAATCATCCCTGGCAGAGGATCATCATGTGCGGTTCTGGGCTCGTTGTTTCAAATGCGGCTGGATCACTAGGAGAAAGGCGTTTCTTTCTTTAAAAAAAAAAAGATCCGCATATGCCAAGGGCTCAACAACCGGGCATTGTGCCCTGTGGGAAACCCTGCAATGCTCTGTCCTGGTTTGTCATGGAGGGAAGCTGGAGCCTCCCCCCCTCCCCCGTCCCCTCCTCCCCCCTCCCTTTGGGTTGCATTGTGCATGCCCAAGACCCAGCCATTCATTAAAGCCCCATTTCCTTGGTGGATGTGGTTCTCCTCTCCCCTCAGCCTTCAGCTTTCCTGTCCTCAGAAAGTGGGCTTTTCTTAAACTTCTCTGACGCTTGCAGGGTTGTTTCTGGGGTTGAGGACAGTTGTAAAGAACTTGAGGGAACTCTTTGGGGGCGGGGGGAGCAAGTTGCAACCATCACCACAGTGTAGCGGAGTTTGCTGGAACCAAGGAAACCTCATACTTACCTGTTTCTAAAATAGGCACAAGGAATGAGCTGGCAAGGGCTTCCTAAGGTTGCACCTCCCCTGCCTGCTTTCCTGAGAAAAAATCCCACTGAGTGTAGTAGGGTTTACTTCGGAGTAGGAGTCTGTAAGGCAGGCAATATCGCAGTGGGTCTCACCCCATGCTGCAGAATCTTTCCTTGCTTTTCATCCTCCCTGGGGCTCATTGTGCTTTCTCCAGGCACCACTTCACTATGTCAGAGCAGGAAATATTTGCAGATGAATGTGTATTTTCTTTTGCAGAGTGAGGACAAGGTTTATTTTGGTCCTGCTATTAAAAAGAGAGTCCTTCTCCCGGTGACAGCATATTGACGTGTGCTGATGGTATCAGCCCTGGGGTGGCATGCTGCAGTCTTGTTTAAGTGGGGCTTGCCAGTTTAAGCTTCTAGAGAGATTGGAAGTGATCTAAGTTACAACACTGTAGAAGAAGCCTGACTGTGTAGGAACTGGGCATTGATTTTTATGCCACACTTCAGGAGTATGCAAACTGGGGGGAAAGGATAGCTCTGGCATTAAGCTGCTTTCTCAGCATGCAATGTCTTTTGGAAATAGCATCCAAGGTTTAGCATGTTTTTGGCAAACTGGAAATGCTGGCTAATGCTGGAGAGCACTGTGAAAGAACAGCTGTTAGTCTCCATCTCTCTCATCCAATGTCCTGGTAATGTAGGAAATGGTTATATGATGTGCCCTGTTAGGCAAATTGTGCTTTTTGTTTTTCCTTGAAAAAAATCAACTTGGTAACTCTTAAGTTAATTGTAATTGTACTTCCATGTCTTGTTGCTGTGGAATTTTTGATCAGAGTCTTACTTATATGGTAGTTTTCAAGTGCCACTCACTGCTGCAGCCCAAAAATGTGGGTTTTGTATCCACAAAAGTGCATCCTAATATAAAAAGCAGTTAGTCTTAAAACCGCTGGTACAATTCTTTTTTCCTCCCCTCCCTTCCTCCTTTGTATTTTTTAAACATTTATTTATGGTGTATTTTTCCCAACCTTAATTCTGATCTAGCCATTGCTGCCAGCATAAATGACTGTAGCCCACCTTGACCTAGGTTGAAAGTTATGTGTGCATCTTGGTTTTTGCCTGGTTATTTAAAATTGCCTACCAAGGGTTTTAAAAATGCAGTTTGTTTGGAAGGAGTGGCACAAAGTTAGCAAAATGCAGCGCTGGTAACTCCCATTCTTTCTCCCTCCCCCCATCTCTTTCTGTGCGGTGTCTTTCTGGCAGCACCAAATTCTTCTGTCACAACTGTAGTTAACAAATCACTCGACATCTTACCTTGGAGATTGTCTATTTGTAAACTCATCATAGTTGTAGAAATCTAAATCGGTGCATCTTGTTTTTCTTTAGTGCAATTTGCTAGAGCTCCATAAATGTCTCTCTGGAGGGTAGGTATGCCTCGGCTCTGAAAACGAAAAATCTATCAGAAAACTCGTTAGAGCTGTTGTAACATCAGATCTATAATTTGTTGCTTTTAATATTTGATTGTATCAATATAAACCACTCACACATAAACTATTAAGGAATTCCTTCTAGTAGCTAAGAGAAGGGGGAAAATGCTTGGGTGTTTCTTCTCCTTGCATAATATGATCACACTTGGGTTGTAAGAAACATTAATATCTACTGGAAACAATTATTGTTTCTGCCTCCCTGATTTTCTTTTTACCTGAAGCTCAAGGATTCTCTGTGCCAGAAATGTAAAGGCTCAGGAATGGAGATGGGAGGACAAATGGTCCTTTGGACAGTAGCCCATCTGTCCCTTGGAAAGACTCTCCAAAGAGCCTGAGACAAACCTCTTTTGTTCTTCACAAGCATCACCTCATGCATCACACTCCCATTTTTACCTCCCCACTGCTTGACATGGTCCAAAGCAATTAGTATCTTTTAAAAAATGTTCAAAGTAATCAGATCTTCCTTATATGATATTTTTGTATATTCTTGAAAACAGGAACTGAAAGTAGGATGTGAATTTGCACTTCTTTGTAACTTTAACCATAGAAAGAGACTAGACTGACATGAGCTTCCAACAGAACTGGAAAGTTGCCATTAGCCATGGCTTTCTGTGGCCAGAAAGTGCTTTTACTTGAGGCGAGCTCCATTGCTAAGTGCCCAGAAGTTGCTAACTTGCAAAAAAACTTTCATCTGCTTTTTTTTCTTCATCTGTAAAAAAAGCAGACAACTATAGTTTTGCACACCAAAAGCACAGGAGGCTGGTGGCAGAGGCATGGGATGTTGCTTTGCTTTGTCGACCCAGTTAATTTGCCATCTTTAGCACATCAGTGGGTTCTGCTGGACTTGCAAAGGCACTATCCTCCCCTCATCCCATTCCATCTACATCTGTACTGACCATGGACGCAGGCTTCATTTCTTGTGCCTAGTATGAAAGCTAAGCAAACTAGCAAAGAAAGGATGCAACCAGGTGAGTGGTTAAATATAAGCTTTTCTCACTCTAGTGGAGACTCTTTTTATGTGTGTGTGTGTGTGTGTGTGTGTGTGTATATATATATATATATATATATATATATATATATATATATATATAATGGCAATTACGGTTTGCTCTTCCCTTGAACTGCCCACAAGCACTACAGCTGTAGGCAATGCTTTACATTTTCTGTTCTGTCTCTTATGAGGGTCAAGGAAATCTTCCTTACCTACCCCCTTTTAAACCTTTTCAGTTTTCAAATCCCTTGCTTTCTTCATTTTCATGATTATTATATATCTGTTTGCTATTCTGTTATGAAGAGTGACACAATTGGGTTGGCAAAAGGCAAGTTGCTAGAGCAAGCAAGGGTTTAATGACAAGGCTACAGACTATAAGATGAATAAATTAAGAAATGAAATTTTGCTGCAAATCTGTGATGATTCAGGTTCAGCAAAATAAAGATCTGCAAAATCTGGATGGGTATTAAGGCACAACCCAAAACCAAATTGGAAAGAGATTCCAGCCTGATCTTGTTCAGTTCCTTAAACCACATCCCAATCGATAAAAACCTTGCATCGGTGATTTCCAGGGTATTTTCTGACAGCATGGCAATTCCTTTGACTTTCAGGGAATAAAAAGGCACAGGGAAAGGGGGGAATACTTTTCCAAGTGCTCCATAGATGGCTTTAAATTTTTTTTATTTTGAAACAGGACAGGTATTTCACAATAAAAACCACCTACAGAGCACCCCTTTCCTGAGGACTCTGTTTGCTGCTCTCTAGTATTTGCCTCTTTGGGGAATAAAAATGTCCTACATCCACATGGTGGTTTGTGGATTCAGGATGAAGGGCTTTTCAAGGGATCTAGGGACCCAGAAACAGAAAGTATTTATTCACGTTAGGTGGGAAACAGGTTTTGAGTATTGGACACACCTCCTTTTCTGCAAAAAAAAAAATGGAGCCAATATGACTTCTTTACTCTGAATATTACTGCCACTGTGACTGCTTACCTCAGTTTCAAACTTAGCAGACAAATTTGGCATGTCATTTGGATACTGTAGTTGTCTTGCAAGCCTATTTCCCACAGTTTTTGTATGTCAAACATATGTTAAGGTGAGTTTCTGGCAGGTATAAGCTGATGAAAAAAATCATAACATTTTGTCCACTATGGGTATATGGTTCAACTTGCATTGCCACTACACTGTCACCAAGCTTGTATTTCCATTGTGTCCCAGGGGGCCAGCCTAGGCAAATGTCTCCTTTCAAAGGGTAGAATGCCACTGCACGGCAGCATCACTACACATTCGGCTATATATTTCTTGATTCACTTGGCATATACTATTGGAATGGGAATTTACCTCTGAATTCAGACAATTGTTCAGCAGTGGTTAGATCAATCCTTGGTGTGTATGTAGCAGAGTTAGTGGTGTCCAACAAATAGCCAGTTTATCAGTGATGCTATGTACCACTTTGGAGCCTCCGGTGATGCAGCGTGTTAAACCACTGAGCTGCTGTACTTGCTGACCAAAAAGTCACCAGTTTGAATTTGGGAAGCGGGGTGAGCTCCTGCTGTTAGCCCCAGCTTCTGCCAACCTAGCAGTTCGAAAACATACAAATGTGAGTAGATCAATAGGTAGCATTCCGGTGGGAAGATAACGATGCTCCATGCAGTCATACTGGCCTCATGATCTTAGAGGTGTCTACAGACAATGCCAGCTCTTTGGCTTAGAAATGGAGAAGAGCACCCCCGAGTTGGACACGACTGGATTAAATGTCAGGGGAAAACCTTTACCTTTATTATGTACCACTTTAGTTTTTCTTTTCTCAAACCTCAAGGGCAGAATTTTCCAAACTGTTTGCTGCAACATATTACTGTGTGAGCTGCAGTATGTAGGTGCGGTACACAGATGTAGCATGAAACTTCTGACTCTATGTGAAATAAGCAATACATCATATATTTTATAAAAATTCAACCGAAATGTTTTCATGAGATATGTTGTGTTCCCATACATTTTGTTACTACAATTTATGTAAGTGTCCATATTCTTATAAGGGATGGGTTTAACCTTTGGTTTGCTAGTAAAACTGAATTACTGTGTTGTGAAATGATTCAGGTCTAAAAAGGTATGTCACCAACATGAAATGTTTGGAAAATTCTGATCTAGTAGCTTGTGAGAGCACAAACTCTCTTCATGCTTATTGTTTATATCCCACTCTGAGTCTCATATATATTGAAAAGTGGGATGTAAGTCAGATAAATGAATAATTGTAGCGTGGAAGTGGTGGCATCCTGAAACAGGATGCCTCAGTTTCTTCAATGCTGTAGGCATTCACCAGTTCAGTGAGTGGCATGGATTTTGGAAAGGTCCTCTTATTCCATGCCTGAATGCATGCTATCTCTATTTGTTGCATGCATTATATGTGAAAGGTTGCTGTCTGTGAAAAGTAGTTCAAAGGTTTGTGACCTTCCTAAGCATTCCTTGCATTCTTTCTTGGTCTGGGACATTACTGAATGATGTTTCTGGATTCTCAGTAAACTCACAGACATTTGTTTCAGATCCTTCTAGCTCTGCTTTCTCCCATGACATCAGTACAGTGCAACTGCTAGCAGGACTGGTACACATGGCTTCACCTACCACTCTCCTCTCAGAGAATTGTTTAAGTCCTGAAGGTATTGTACGGTATGCTTCCATCAGAAGTTACCATAGAATCAACCTGGACCAAAAGTCAGGGGCATTGTTTAAAACCCCTTCAGGTGACAGTGTCACAAAATGCTCTCCTTGTAGGTTCCGATTTAGGCAGATAAAGGTTAAGGTAATCTGGTCTCAAACAGTACAATGTAGAACATTTTTAAAAGTTCAGAAAATGTTAGGAACAGTATAGCTGTACAGCCTCTTCACATTAGGAACAGGACTGGAGAGTCTGTTTTTGTGTCTTTTTCCTACAGTCTCAAGACCATAGGAATAGAGGAAGCTGCCTGATATTAGATCCTTCTAACTCAATGGATCCTTCTAGTCCCGCAAAGACCTTTCCTGTTGCTAATTTCCTGATCTTTTTACATTGGAAGTACTAGGGACTGAATCTAGACATTTCTGCATACAAAGAGCAACTTTAATATGCTTTGCATATTAATCCAATATCTTGTTTCATTTGTTTCTAGACCACCTAAAGCAGGGCTGAACAATTGTAGCCTTCTGGGTGTCACTTGACAGCAACTTTCATCTTCTTAGACAAGGCCTGGGGATACTGAGATGTTCTGAAACACCTGAATTAACACCCCCTGTGTCAAGTAAATAGGCATAACAAACAGTATCCTTCTCCAACCTGACACACCTGCTGTGGACATTGTTTCTCTGTTTGTTTCTGAGCTTGGCTTTCTCTCCCACATGTGGGTTTAGCAAGTAGAGCTACATGCTCAGTATCGATTGATCCCCCCACAATCTTCTGATGGATATTCCAAAGGATTTTTCTTTACCCAAGAGTTGCCATATGAATGTCCATTAAACCATGATTTTCTTGGCCAAGAACGAGACTTGTGCATAATTTACCCCTCTATCTTCTCTTTGTATATTAAACTATAATATCCTCTTGCACACACACTTGGAAACTCCAGTTTAATCTCTGCATATTAACTAGGATATCAAAACAGGATCAAATCCTGGCATCTTGTCCTGCTTTATAGTAATTTGTGAAATTCTGGAAGTACTGAATTCTAGTTTGATAGAAACAAAATAGAGTTGTGTTACCCAAATCTTGGTCTTTATTGAATACCCTCAGGAAAATATGGCAGGACTTTTTAGTAGAAATCTTTAAGAATGCTGTGAAAACCCACCTGTTTTGAATTAATTTTAATTCATGTGCATCATTGGCTGTTGAGCTTATATTTTGTTGCTCTTTCAATATATTTTGTTCTAGATTGGCTCATTATGTTTGAAGGTACCATTTGGTGACCTTTAAAGTCTTTGTATTTTGTACTTTGAAGTTCTATTGTAATATAGTGTTATATTTTTCTTAGGTTTGCTGCCTTGAATGGAGTTGGTGCAGAAAGGATGGCTCATAAAAGTTTTTTTTATCATAAATAAAGAAATTAAAAATTAAACTGAGGATTATGTTTCCTCTGGGCTTGACAGCCATCAGAATAAGAGGCAATTGACTAGGAAAGCTGGTTGTCAGCCTGGTTGTTTCTACAGCAGCAATGTCTAAGTCTAGATTGGCAAGTGTTTGCCTTGGTAGAGTGGGGCCTATGGTTGGTAACACAGCTTTAATGCTTTTAACTCAGTGTTCATCTGCGTTTTAGATGAAATTACACAGCAGGGATGGATTGACACCTGCCTGATATTGTTCCCAAGCAAATGGTACTGGGAGGAATTTGGCTTCTTTTACTAGAGGTAACATACCGCTAATGTGGCTTGTAGTCATTAATACCTCTTTTCTCAATTATCCCCTTCTAAAGCTGTCCAACTAGGTGACCATTGGGACAGTTGGTGTTACAGTTTAACTATACGTCCTTTCGTTTGGTCAGTTTTAAAATGTTTCAACTTTTATTAAATAACTCAAAATCCATTTTACTACAGTTAAAATATATAACAAAACAACAAGAATCGCAATATATTATTGAATTGTAAAATACAATTACAACTAAAGCACATACTTTTGTTGGGCCAGCTGGTGTAGCGACCACTGAGAGATACTGCTCATAGCCTTGCTCCATGCTTTGGACAGAAGCAATCATTAAAGTGGGATGTCTGTAGATGACCTGAAGACGGGTATATACCACAGAAAGTTCAGAAAAGGGCAAATAAAACGAGCAATGGAATGGAACCTAAGTTACAAAGTTTGGACTGTTTAAGGATACAGTTTGAACTGGATAGGATTACATTATCTGTGAACTCTCAGGCTGGCAGCTTGGCCATCTTTCTGGTCTTGTTTTGAAGCCTAGATGCCCAAGTCTCAGTGGTGGCCAGGAGTGCTGAAACAACTAAATTTGGAGCACTGACTGTCCCTATTCTTTAGGATGTCAGCTGTGTCCATGGTGACACATGTCTTGATCACATCCTATTTGGGAAGTCTGACTTGGCCATGGTGGTCCATGCTCTTGTTACATCGGGAATAGATTACTGCAATGCACTTTACATTGGGTTGCCTTTGAAGACTGTTATGAAGTTTCAAATGGTCCAACCAGCGGCAGCCAGATTGCTATCTGGGGTGACTTACAGGGAGCACACAACTTTGTTGATATGTCAGCTCCACTGCCTGCCAGTTTGCTACTGAGCACAATTCAAAGTGCTGGTTTTAGCCTATAAAGCCCTAAACAGTTCTGGCCCAGTTTACCTGTCCGAATGTATCTCCCTCTACGAACCATTGAACCATCTTGGAGGTTAAGATCTTCTCGGGAGGTCTGCTCTCGGTCCCACCTGTGTTGCAAGTGGGGACGAGAGACAGGGCTTTCTCAGTGGTGGCTCCTCAGCTCTGGAACCCTCTCCCCAGAGATTAGATTAGCACCCTCCCTCCAGGCCTTCAGAAAGAAAACAAAGTTGTGGTTGTGGGACAGGCTTTTGGCGAGTAATGCAATGATAAGAATAACAAGGAAATATGTGCTTTGACAGTCGGAATGGCCACGGTGTACGATTTTTGGATCATGTGATTTTAATATTTATATGAGGATGTTTTTAATGGTTTTAATACCAATGTTTATGGTTTTAATGATTTTAATTTATAGTTATATGCCAACATTTAGTTACTGCAATTTTATTTTATTATATGTAAGTTGGTATTGAATTTTTGCCATTAATATGTTGTAAACCACCTTGAGTCCCCCCAGGGGTGAGAAAGGTGGCAGCTAAATATACTAAATAATTAAATAAATGGTTGGATTTCACTTTACATGATTCACATGGGGCTGTCTTTGGAAATTATTTAGCAATTTCAGTGGGTCCAAGATGTTTAACTTTAAAAAAAACTTTTTTGTGTTAATAATTTTTTAACTTCTGAACTGCCTGCCTTGGATCCTGTGCTGCCAGCACAAAGCCCCATCGGAAGCAGCCCTGTGTCATTTGATGGGCTCCAGCAGACTCTGTCCTGGCAGCAATCCGGCACCATGCAGAGACAGGGAAAACCAACCATCTAATGAGATCCTGACTGAATATCAGGATGGGGAATACATCATGTACAATACATCATGGAGATATTCTAACTACAACAATGATCAGAAAGGACAGGAATGAAACTGGAGATTTTCTGATTTTTCCAATCTGGCCAAATGAGCTTTCAGTTAGTCTGGATGCAACCAGAATCAATGTACCATATGTTCTGGTGTATAAGACTACTTTTTAACCCAAGAAAATCTTCTCAAAAGTCAGGATCATCTTATACGCGGGAGTCGACTTATACACCAGGAGTCGTCTTATATGCGGGGAGTCGTCTTATAGAGCGGGTGCTGAAACTTCCAATCTGGATTGGAAAATCTGTGATTGCTGCATATTTATTTATTATTTATTTATTACTTCGATTTTATTTTTTTTAAAAAAAGTTTTTATTGAGTTTCCAACAAAATTAAAAACAAACAAACACACCACCACCTCTACCAACCCACCCCCTTCCCTCCCCACCCCCACCCACCAACCCCCCCTACAAGGAGCATATTATACAAATATCAACTTCCATAACCATCTTCCCACCCCGTTATCTAATGATTCTTAGATGATTCCACTCGATACCCCAATCTCTTAATTTACACATCCAACCGCAGCAATTCGATTATTTACATATGTTGACATTTATATATCCTTCAATATCTTTAAGTCCTTTCACATAATCTATAAACGAAGACCAGTCCATGGCAATCATCTGGTGCGACATTGCTTTTGTCAAACAGTCCATGTTCATCACTTCTAACAGCTTAAGGATCCAGTCATCTACACTCGGGGGTGTGTCCTCCTTCCAGCGTCTGGCTATCACCATCCGCGCTGCTGTGATGCAGTAAACACATTTTTTTCTTCATTTTTCCCTATTTCAAAATCAAGTAAACCCAACAACATATATCTGGCTTTAAAGGGGAATTCCATCCCCAGAACTTTCTTAATTCCTCTATACACTTTTATCCAATTTTTTAAAATCTTTTTACATCCCCACCACATGTGTAGAAAATACCCAATTACTTCGATTTTATATACCGCTCCATCCCAACAGGCTCGGGGCAGTATACATAAGGCAACATTAACAATAAAATACACTAAAAACAATAAAAACAATGCTAAAACCAACAATAAAACAATCTCTCCTAGTACACCTAGTTACATTGGGTCAGTTTAGATTGAAAGCCTGCCAAAATAAAGTTGTTTTGCAGGCTCTTTGGAACGCAGACAACTCTCTAAGGGCTCGGACCTCATCTGGCAGGGCATTCCAAAGAGTCGGGGCTGCCACCGAAAAGGCTCTGTCTGGTAGAGGACAGGTAATAAGTACGAACAGAAGGGACCTCCAATAAGTTATGTTCTTTAGACTGTAGTGATCTCTGGGGAACATACAGAGAGAGACGGTCCCTCAAGTACACAGGCCCTAGACCATATAAGGCCTTAAAGGTTAACACCAACACTTTGAATGTAATTCGGTATTCTACTGGAAGCCAGTGCAGCTGCTGCAAGATGGGAGTTATGTGACATCTAACTGGGGCCCCGGTGAGCAAACGAGCTGCAGCATTCTGCACCAGTTTGAATTTCTGGATCACGGACAAAGGAAGGCCAATGTAGAGGGCGTTACTGTAGTCTAGTCTCGAGATGACCATCGCCTGGATCACCGTGGCCAGGTCGCCCTCGGACAGGGAAGGTGCCAACCGTCTAGCCTGTCACAGATGGAAAAATGGAGACCTGGGCCTCCATAATCAGCAGCGGGTCCAACTGGACTCCCAGAATCTTTACCAAGGACGATGGGCAGAGTGCTTTGCCATCCAGGGTAGGCAGCTGGCACCCCCCCCCCCACCATCACCGGGTGGCCCAACCAAAGGATCTCTGTCTTCGATGGATTCACCTTCAACCGGCTGGCACGTAGCCATCCAGTCACGGCCTCCAGGCACAGATGGAAATTATCAGGTACGGAGTCCGGTCTGCCCCCCATCCTCAGCACCAGCTGGGTGTCATTAGCGTACTGATGACACTTCAGACCAATGCTATGCACCAGTCGGGCCAGTGGTCGCATGTAGATGTTAAATAATAGAGGGGAAAGAATGGCCCCCTGAGGCACCCCACAAGTAAGGGGGAGCCTCTCGGAGACCATTTCACTCCTCTCCACCCGCTGGCCCCGATCTTGAAGAAAGGAGGCCACCCATTTAAGGGCAGTCCCTCTCACTCCTGTCATGGCTAAACAGTGGATCAACAATGATCTACAGTGTCAAAAGCTGCCGTGAGATCCAATAGCTCGAGCAGCGCAGATCCACCTTGAAATCAAATCTGATGCTTTAAATTTTTTTATTTGGTGTGTGTTGGAAGAGGGGGGTCGTCTTTCTGTATTTAATTTGTTATCTTAATCATACAGGTGTAGTATATGGGACTGTGAATTCTGGGTAGCACTCTATGCATGTGATGAAGTGGGTTGCAGTTCACAAAGGCACATGTTGCAAAAATGGTTTGTCTGTACTGTGCCAGGGGATTATTGTTCCTGTTTCTATAAAACAGGGCTTGTGTGCATTTGTTCATCTCATTTGGGATGGGATTGTGTGCCCACTTACCTCTGGGAAAGATCTCTTACTTTGGCGGGAATTTGTACAGTGTGTGCTGTTAGCCTCTGATTCAGTCCTTGAATGTAGAGATAAACCAACCACTGGGCTGAATTCCAGTGTGGTTCTTAGTGCAAGAAGCTGACAAGGCGGGCTTAAAAGGATTTCAGGATTGCTCTTACTTGAGGTCTTTTATTGGTTCTTGTGCATTTCTTACTCAGATTTGGCAATTTATCTTCGCAATTATGGGATTTTGAAAGAAAATCTTCCTAGAAGGAAAGTTGAGTTTACAGTAGATAAGGATCTGTTATAATCGGCCCTCTGGGTCTACAGATTCTGCCGCCACAGATTCTGCCATCCACATCTTGAAAATATTATTTTAATCTAAAAAGCAAAATTTACTTTTGCTATTTTATATAAGGGACACCAAGTTTCTACACTTGGTGTACATAAGGGGTCTTGAGCACTGATGGATTTGGACTCCATTGTGGTAGTAGTGGGTGGGGTTTCTAGAACCAGGCTCCATCAGATAGGCAAGTCCTATTTAGATCTAACATAAGGAGTGGTGGTAGTTTGGTGGAAGGGCAGGTGTCTGGTACACAGTTGATTCTGACTTTGTCATTTTTGTCATTTCCATGTAAGACTGGGAAGGATCCCTCTGCTTGAAACCATAGATCAGGGGTCCCCAAATTTTTAAAGTAGAGTTCATGGTGCCTCAGATTGTTGGATGGCTGGACTGAAAGGCTGAAAGAAACATGAACAAATTCCAATGAACTGTATTTTGGAAAGGTATCCATAACCCTTTGGAAAAAGGATGACCTTTGAGATCATAACCTTTTTGGAAAACCAGAATCTCCAAAGCCTTTTGGAAGCATGACCTTTTGGACATTAGTTGGCATTCACTACCATTTGGAATAATCATAACACTTTTGAAAAGTATGATCTTGCTGAGAAGAGCTAAAAACTTGCTTGAGTGAATCTCTTCTTCAGTGGTATATATCCACTAGTACTCATGCAAAGCAATTTAGATTTCTGAGGTATTGGACTGATATACCTGCGTATCTCTTTGAACTGTTAGGAACAAAGATAATAATAATAACAAATTTATTCTTATATCCCGCCACCATCTCCCCGAAGGGACTCAGAGCAGCTTACAGATAGCATTAAGTGCCTAAAAACAAACATAAAAATGAAGCACAATATAAAATACAATAAAATAAATATGCATATAAAACATTATGCCAATGCACAAAATTAATAGCAGATCTTCAGAAGTGTTATTTTAGTTGCCCAAAAACATCTACCTTTGATATCCTGGAATGCACAGAAAGTAACCATTTTCCTTTAGTAGTGTCTTTAGGTCCAATTCTTGAACAGGCAGAATTGACCAGAACAGAAAACATACCTGGAGAATTGTTGGGAGAAATGAGAGTGAAGTGGTCAATTGAACTAAGTAGTTCTATCAAAAGAGAAATTACACAGTAACTATTTGATGAGCATACATCAACAACTCTGTGACAAGTCAACAAACAATTTATATTTCTATCAACAAACCATAAACAAGCTTAGACCATGCCTAACAACTTCTGCATATTAAAACTTTCAGTCTACAATGTATGACTCATGTGACAAAAAATGCAGGGCAGCTAAAAGGGATTTGGCAAATAAAATAAGGGAATCTCACAAAAATCCATCTGGAAAAAATATGAAAAAATGTAACCAAATGTACAGAAAAATATGAAAGGCTACTCAAAGATAAGAAAGATGAACACACAAAATCCAAGTGACAGGAACTGGAACAAACACTCACAGAAAGGAAGGAAGATAAATTTTTGGGAACCTGTCACCAGAGGAACATGATATTTCCAATCTACAAGAAAGGTGGTAGAAGCGACACACAATTCTACCGCCCAATCAGCTTACTTAACATTACCTCAAGGTTATACTCTCAACACATGCTACATAAACTGACAGACTGGTTACAAGTAAACAATTTATCCATGAAGAACAGGCTGGGTTCTGAAATGGATATAGCACCATAGACCAATGTTTCACACTAAACCATATAATAAAGAAATAAATAATGCAAAACAACAATCATGTCTTTGCCGCTTTCTGCTGCTTTCGACGCCATTAACAGAAACAGATTTTGAGGAAAGTTACAAAATTCTGATATAGATCGCAGACTGGTGAGACTGATTCAGGAACTATACACCAACACAAAAATGAGGGTCAGAGTTTTGAAGAAGATTGCTATTTCCAACACTGTATACCAGGGGTGGGCAATTATTTTTTCCAAGGGGCCACACGAGAGCCAAAAAATATTATGGAGGGCTGCACCTAAAGGCGGAACTACATGCTAATCTACATTATTTATTTATTTATTCACTTACTATATTTACTATATATTACACATCATTAATATTAACATATTAATATATCAAGAAATATTCATATATTATTAGTATTAATATCATAATTATTATATTATAGTATATATATAGACATTATAATATATTGAAATCATAATATAATATAACATATTATATTACTTATTATATTATTATAATAAAATTATTATACAATAATAAAAACCACTAAAATAAAATAATGCTTCCTTGTAGTCCCCTTCTCTGGAGAGTTTTATGCAGAGGCTTGATGGCCATCAATCGGGGGTGCTTTGATTGTGTATCCCTGGGCGTTGGGCTGGATAGCCCTCAGGTCCCTTCCCTCTCGATGACTTCCTGTTCCCACCTTTCTAAAAACCTCCTGACAGCGAGCCTTTGAGCTTCGTGATGAAAAAGGAAGAGATCAAACCCATTGAAAGGATGGGAAACTCAGGACCAAACTTGGCACGAATCCTCAATATGCCCAAATGTGAACACTGGGGAAATTTGGGGAAAATAGACATTTGGGAGTTGGAGTTGCTGGGATATATAGTTCACTTATTAAGGATGCTCCCTGGCCTCCTCCTCCTCCTCTTCTCCCCCCTCCCTCCCTTTCCATCGGTTGCTCTGCTTTCCTGCCTGCCTGCCTTGCCCTCTCACCTCCCCGCTCACTCGCTGCCCGCTCGCCTTGCCCCACCCGCTCGCCTTGCCCCGCCCACTCACCTTGCCCCACCCGCCGCTCGCCCCGCCCACCCGCCGCTTGCCACTCGCCTTGCCCTCTCGCCCGTGCGCCCTCTCGCACGCTCTGTTGCTGGCGCTGGGAGAGCCAGAGCGGGTGTGCGGGTGAGGCGAGAGGGCAAGGGGAGTGGGCGAGAGGGTGAGGTGAGAGGGCGTGTGGTGTGTGTGTCCTGTGAGTGACGCAGGATGGCAAGCACTCCAAAGCTGCTTCTCCTCCGCCTGTCTGCCAACAAAGGCCCCACAGAGCCCGCGATCGGATGGCAGCAGCGGCACCCCTTCCTCTTGGTCCTGCCCCCGACACCCTTCTCCCGGGCCGCACAGAACCGGCTGCCGGGCCGAATACGGCCCGCGGGCCGAAGGTTTACCACCCCTGCTGTATACATATCTTATTTGTAGTGCAAAAAACATGAATGAACAATATTTAAAGTGAAGAAAAAAATAACCAACATAAACTTACAAGTGTTTCAATGGGAAGTGTGGGCCTGCTTTTGGCTGATGAGAGACTCATTAATTAGGGTTGTTGTTGTGTGTGTGCCATAAAATTGTTTCAGTCTTAGGGAAACCCTAAGTCTAAAGTTTAGTGTGGGGTCTAGATAAATGATCTTGGAGGGCCACACCTGGCTCCCGGGCCTTTGTTTGGGGACCCCTGGTCTAGGCAGTTATGTCCATTTGGAGTCAGATGTGCTGGGCTAGGTATGGAATACAGGGTATTTCAAACTGATGGGCCCAATTTCAAAGCAGTATATCATACAATGGCAATATATTAAAAGTAAAGTCTAGTCGAGTCCAATTCTGAGCGTTGGTGCTCATCTCCATTTCTAAGCCGAAGAGCCAGCATTGACTGCATGGTGTGCCATTACCTTCCCACTGAAGTGGTACCCATTGATCTACTCACATTTGCATGTTTTCGAACTGCTAGGTTGGCAAAAGCTGGGGCTAGCAATGGGAGCTCACCACGTCCTGCAGATTCAACTCACCAACCTTCTGGTCAGCAAGTTCTGCAGCTTAGCAGCTTAACCCACTGTACCACCGCGGGCCCAATATGTTACAAATACACAAAAAATTACAAATGGTTTAATGAGTTATCATCTTGAGCCAGAAACAATTCTTTAAAAAACAACTATGCAAATGGAGACTTTCTCATCTTGCCAATGACTGAGGCTAGGGGCCGTTTGTGCATTGGGAAAGACATAACAACAACTTCATTTGTTTTTTGCCCTATCCCTCCGGGGTACTCAGGGTGGATTCCAACATACAAGGGCAAACATTCAATGACTTCATAAAGCAAACCAACATTATAACCCCATAACAACCCCACATATTAAAACATTAAAATCTAACATCAATAAATTAAACAATCATAATCAAACAATAATTATACAATGATGTAAACTCTGAACGTAAAACATTAACATTAATTTACAAAAGCCAACCATCATTCACAAAATTGTGCAGCTTGTTTTATGGCCAGAGTGCTTGTATGGCCAGTGATGGTAACGGGGCTAACATAGCCGTCATCTTTGGAAACTCTTTGTCCTACCCTTAAGAGTTTCACTATTGGGTGGTTCATGGTTGCAGTGGGATACCGATTTCATATTAAGTCCATTTTTTCAAAACACCCTGTAGTCTCAGTTCATATAAAGCAGCTTGCTATCTTCATCTAACTATGCTTGTCCACCATTGAAGTAACAAGTGATAAAACTCTCCTGCATTCTAATGAGAATTTCCTGAGTGTGTGCTATTTCTTTATTTCCTTTCTAGCAATATGAATACCCCCCTTTCCTCAAGCATCAAAGTGTTCATGGCTCTTCTGCTCCCTGACTTTATCCTCCAAACAACAATCCTGTAAGGATGTTCTGATTTAGAGACACTTGTTCGTCTGTGGTTATCTAGTCAGTTTTATGACTCAGTGGCAACTAGAGCTGAATCTCCCAAGTGCCAGTTCAGCATAAGCATGAACTCTATTTTCTTAAACAAGATTTTCCCATTGTATTCATGGGTGCTGCAGAGGAAAGTGCAGCAATGTATCTCTGAGATACTTAGAACATTTTTGGGCCAGTTCAGTGCTTCCTCAAAGGTTTATGCTAGCCACATATAAAAAGGTTGCTGGAAAGAGTTCTTGCACAACTTGTTGGTTTTTTTTGAAAGAGCCAGAAAATGCTTTGGGACTGCTGAAGCAATGATTTTATCTGAGGAAACAAATCTAAGTTGTTGTGAAGGAATAATAGGGCGTTCTAGGTTATTTGTGCCACACTGTGTGCTGGTGCATTCTGTTTGCTTGCTCTCCCTTGCAACAGAAGGGTTTAAACCAACCACCTTATTTCATGTGTCAACTCAATGTGGATGCAGCAGTTGCTCTGGTTTCTATACTGAAAAGAAGCCAATTACTGTTGGCCCCTCTGTGTAGCTTCTTGGGAGGGGCAACAGGGGAAGGGGGCAGCTGCATTCTTGCTTGGATGGCATGCTCTGCTTGATGGTTTTGCTAGCCATGGGAGCAGTCATGCAGTCTATGCTAGCGCACTTCTGGTAGCTCATAAGTCAGGGTTTCCATGGAGCCCCGGCTCGTTGTGTCATGCACCAATGGCTACTGATTCTGCAATGCTGAAGCACAGTGCCTGTTGGTAATAAATGTGGACAGCCTCTCCAGGATGAGATTTATTCTTTCTTTGTAACATGCATATCCCACTTTCCTCTTATCAGCTCAGGGTGTCTCTCCTGTTCTCCATGTCTTCTCAGTACAACCCTGTGAGATAGGGCAGGTAGAGAAAGGGACTAAACCAAGGCCATCCAGTGAAATTTATGGCTCAGCAAGAGGCTATAAACCTCATCACATTAGAGAATGAATCCACTTTAAATCTGTTTTTTTCTATGTGGACTCTATGAATTTTCACACATGTGGAGTATCTGCACCTGTGTAGGCTCCAACGGAAAAACTTTCAAAGTTCAAATTTAAGTTTTGGCGGTAACCCTGCCCAGTCCCCTTGCAGGGCATAAAAGGTGCCCCGCGTGCATGCTCCACAGTTCTTAACTCGGACAAGCACTCAAAGTGCCATCTTTGCCTTGGCGAGGCCCATGTTATTGCTTCCTGCCATCATTGCCAATTGTTGACAGCTCAAGTCAGGAAAAATAGGGCTGCTCGCCTGAAGTACATGCTTTACCAGCAGACTTTGGCTCTGTCGGCTCCATTGACTCACTCGCCCTCTGAGCCCTCTACCTCGGCAGCAGCTAAATCGCCAGAGAAACCACGGTCGATGACCTCGGGCATGTCAAAATCCTTGAGATGGATTAGGCTGTCGAAACAACCGTGCGCGGCGACGACGGAGACTGTCCAAACTCATCAGGTATTGAACTCGAGTTTGGTCGCATCTACCCGATCCACAAGGTCGACCACCGCAATGCTGCCATCTTCCATGGCGATGTGGATTGCCTTTAAGAGGGCCCACGAGGAATCTCGCCGAGCGCAGGCGGCCTCCACCTTGTCCCAGGTTCCTCCAACTCCTGGTAAATCCCTCATGGTGTCGACCTCGATTTGCCCACCGGCAAAAAAGAAAAAGACTCTTCCTTAGTCTTCTTCATCGATGTTGTCAAAGAAAACCATGACAGCATCCTCAGCCACCTCATCAGGCCATTCATCTCCGGTTCCTCTGGCCCAGCCACAGAGGACTCAGCCTTGGTCATCAACAGGACTGTCCAGATCCTTATGGACAATGTAGTTGCCATATACTATGTCAACAAACAGGGTGGAATGGGATCCAGAAAGCTTCTCACACTGTCTCTTGCCCTGTGGACTTGGTGTCTCGACCACTCGGTGTCAATTACAGTAATGCGTCTTCCGGGCCCCCTCAAAACCCACGGTTGATCTTCTCAGCCGAACCCGATAGTCCTCCCACCATTGGGTGCTTCATCTGGCAGAACTCCTGACCCTTTTTGACCATTGGGGACATCCTGAGGTAGACCTCTTCGCATCTCCCCTGAACGTCCAACTTTCTTGGTACGGTGCTCGACTTCCCCTGCACCCGGCCTCCAGGTGCCTAAGAGATGCCCTGCTCCTCGATTGGTTGAAGGGATTCCTTTATATGTTTCCACCTTTCCCCCTGATACTCAGAGTCATTGAGAAGATCCAGTTTGCACAAGTCGACTGTATCCTGGTGGCCCCAGCATGGCCCAGACAGACCTGGTACCCGGTCTCCTCCAGTTGTCCAGGGGCCGATGATACACGCTGCCCCTCGACCAGACGTACTCACGAGGGAGAATGGCCTTCTTTTCCACCCGGATGTGCCTTCCCTGCATCTGACGACATGGAGAATTCTGCCCTAACGTCTCTTCCTCCGGCCATCTGTTTTATTCTTAATGCGGCCCACAAACCGACCACTACTAAGGCTTATTCATACCGCCTTGCTCTTCTCCAGACTTTCCTTCAAGCTCGAGGCGAACCGACCTTTCCATCATTGATACCTACGATCCTGGACTTTCTTCTTTCCTTGGCTGACAAGAACCTTACCCTGTCGTCCTTGAAGTCTTATCTTGCAGCAATCTCCTGGCACATCCAACAGCTGGGTGGTGAATCCTTGTTCCACAACCACCTTGTCAGGAATTTCCTCAAAGGCTATACAAACTTGCATCCACCTGCCGACGCCGGGATGGAGCCTCGACCTCGTCCTCTCTCAACTGGCTGCCCCGCCCTTCGAGCCGCTGGTGATGATTGACCTCTGGCTCCTCTTCGGGAAGGTTGCGCTCCTTGTTACGATCACCTCAGCCCGTTGACCGTCCAAGCTGGCTGCTCTATGGGTCGACGAGCCCTACCTGTTGTTCCACTCCGATCACACTGTTCTTCGTACCGATATTACCTTCTTGCCAAAGGTTGTTTCCTGTTTCCACCTGAACGAGGACATTGTTCTGCCGGTGTTCTTTCAGAACCCAACTTCCCCAGTAGAGCAGAAGCTGCACCTCCTTCATGTTCATTGGGTGCTCCTGTTTTATCAAGACAGAACGTCCCGATCCCGTAAGACTCCAAGGTTGTTTGTCGCCCAAGCCCATGACAAACTGGGCCTCCCTATTTCCTCTCAGCGCCTTTCCAGGTGCATTGCCTCGACAATTGAACTATGTTACGAACTTGCTCTTCGCCCGCCCCCTCCATCAGTCTGAGCCTGATCGACAAGGGCTATGGCGGCTTCCACGACCTTCCTCAAAGGAATACACCTGGACTCTATCTGTAAAGCTGCAATCTGGTCAAACCCACTGACCTTTGTCTCCCATTATAGATTGGACACCAAGTCTAGAAAGGACACAGCCTTTGGCAGATCTGTTCTCGCTACCTGTCCACCTTGACTCCCTTTGTTTTCCCGTGCCTTACAAAATAATGTACTGCCACACATTATGTTTCTCTTTATTACAAGTTTATTGAAATGTTCTTGTACGGCAATTCGTAAGGACATCCGGCCGCGCCAACGTCTTGTCCTTCTTTTTGTGTGCTCAGACGGCCATCCCGTCCAGGTGGTGACCTTACTTTCTGGAGTTTTTTCTTCTGAAAGGCAAAGATGTTTGTTCCTTCATTACTTGCTTGCATCTGGCCTTTTGGCCACCTCCACACTATGATTTCTCATACTTCTTCCTTGTGGTTTTTTAAAAAAACATTTAAGTTTAACCCAGTGTCCTGCCTCAGAATGTTGTGACATGTGTTATACAGAGAACCTTATGTCCTCCGGTTCTCTCATGGTTATTTCTTTGACAATCAACCTGCTTGTTGCCTTCTGCTACTGATTGTTGGATATACACTTGCACTACCCAGCCCTGTGGGTCATGTTGAGGGCTATCCTTGGGCCATTGTGTGTATGTTCCTTATTAATGCCTTTCTCAATAAATCTTGTTTGGCCCGTCACAAGGTATCGGGTTGTCTTTCCCACCTCCAGGACCTCAGCTTGCTAGTCTCCACATGTGTGGATTCACAGAGTCCATGAAGAAAAATGGTTGGTTACTTACCTGGTTACTTACTTAGTTGGTTACTTATCTGTGACCATGTTTCTTCAAGTGGTATTCTGTGAATTCACACAAGCCCACCCAGCCTCCCCTACGGACAAACCTCCTCCGTTCTCGCTGCCTTTGCAGCGTAGGAACTGCGGAGCGTGCACGCAGGGCGCCTTTTATGCCCTGCAAGGGGACTGGGCGGGATTACCACCAAAACTTAAATTTGAACTTTGGAAGTTTTTCCGTTGGATCCTGCGCAAGCTCAGATGCTCCACATGTGTGAATTCACAAGTACCACTCGAAGAAACATGGTCACAGGTAAGTAACCAACCATTTTGCCTTCTGCAGATCTATGGGGTTTGTAGTTTAGGGAGGAGCCTTTAACAGCTCCACTAAACTACAAACCCCAGAATTCTGCAGGAGGCAAAAACTGGATTTAAAGTGGATTCACTCTCTAGTGTGATAAAGTAGTATAACCTGGATCTTTCAAGTTCCTGTTAACTAATAAACCACACTGGTTTTCTACTATGCTTGATGATAGGAACACCCACCAAAAGGTCTAGAACAGAGGTCTCAAACTTGTGGCTCTTCGGGTGTTTTGGACTTCAGCTCCCATGGGCCAAGGTAGCTGAGGTATCTGGAAGTGGAAGGCCCAAACATCTGGAGGGCTGCAAGTATGGTCTAGAATGTGGCAGGGAGCCATTTACACTCCAGATGTTAGAGACCCATGCCACCCAGTTTGGCATGGTAAAAGACTATTGCAATCTGTCTAAAATACCTGCAACATGAAGATTTCCTTGGTTTCATTTAAGTTCACTCACAGGAAGTCAACAGTCACATTCCTCTATCTCTTTCTTGTCAAAGGTCATTCTACAGAACTGCCAAGGCAATTTCACCACCAAAATAGGCCTAAACCTGAAGCAAAATGAATCTAAAAAATCAGTTAGTTTATCAGTTAGTATAGTTTTTAATGTATTTTATTTTTCCAATGTTGCAAGCCACCTTGCATCCTATTAATGGGGAAAAGGAAGGATATAACTAAATATAGTAGTTAATAATAGTAATAACAGTAAATAAATGAAGCCTGATATTCCCAGTGTGGTAACAAAAAAGTGTGGAAGATGTTTATGGGGAGACAAATGTCTGAGTAGTAATCACCCCGACTGTTGTTTTGTTTAAAAAACATGAACATCTATTTTTAAAATTAAACTAATATCAGAAATTAAAGTCAGGCAAAGTATTTAATCTAGCTCATGGTTTAACACATACACATGTACAGAGAAATGTTCCTTTGGTGAAATGCATTGCCAGTCTTCTAACTGTAAGTAGGATTAGCCTTTTGAAAATGAAAAACTCCCCAATTTTCAATACTCCAAACAGCAGGTTAGGAGAGGCAAAAGGCCTTCTTTTTAAAAAAATGATGGGGAAAAAGATGAAAATATTATTTCCTTAAAAAATAGCACTAGGTTTAGTTTGTCAAAATACTGCATGGGTTCTGGTGATTAATTTTGAAGCACCGAGGCTTCTGCGTCTATAAAAACTCTTGCACTCTCTCTGCTTCCATGATAAGGGCACAATGAATACCTTTTTTTGTATGTCACGCTGGAGGGGGTGAAGTCTGGATATAAAAGATATGTTTTCTTATCACTGCCTTGCTTAATCCATCTAAATTTGTTGCCCTGTTAAACAAGGGAAACCTAACACTCCCTCTGTTATACCCAGGGAGTTTTTAATAGTCATCAGTTGTTATGGCAGCATAATTTCTGTACACATGACCTGAAAGTGTATCAATGTAATTTCTCTCTGGGTTTTTTTTATTCCTCATTAGAGTAAACCATTACTGTTTCAGTACAGGTCATGTGCTAGCAAAGCATTCTTCATCCCATTTTATTTCCCTGGCATTTTATTTTTATTTTATTTTGCTTCTTTTGATGCCTAAAGTTGGCTCCATAGAATTAATCTCATTCTAAACGGTGCTAAAATTGCTAATCTAGAATATAATTAGATTATTGTTATGGTGGATGGCCTTAAATACAGCATGATTAGGCAGTAATGTCTGCTAGTATGGGATAAATGAGGTTTTGTCATGCAGGTGAGTGCTTGATTAAAGATGATTTTGAAAAGGGGGCTTGAACTTTGTAAATAATTATCTGCTGTGGTTGCAGTGAGTGTCAGAGTGGAATTGAACTTCTACATTGACCATTTAATGCACTTTATTGCAGTTTGAAGGCAGCTTGACAGCATCACTGAGGAAATTTGTTCTGGCTCACATTTTCCTAGTATATTACTAATATAAAGGGTGAGTGTTCCTATCCAGAATTCAGAAATTCTCTGGAATCATCCACATGGGTGACTGAAATAGTGACACATTCACTTTCTGATGGTTTGTGTACACAAGCTTAGCTTCGCAAATAACATTATTTAAAATATCATGTATAAAATTAACTTCAGGCTATGTGTATGAGGTATATATGAAACAGAAATGAATATTGTGGTTCGACTTGGGTCCTATCTCTAAAATATCTCATTATGTACATAAATGGAAACAAAAGAACCCCCCCCCCCAGTTTCCCATTGACATTAAGTCTAGTGGAGTCCGACTCTGGGGGGGGGGGGGGTGCTCATCTCCATTTCTAAGCCTAAGAGCCAGCGTTGTCCGTAGACACTTCCAAGGTCATGCAGCTGGCATGATTGCATGGAGTGCCATTACCTTCCCATTGAAGCAGTATCTATTGTTCTACTCACATTTGCGTGTTTTCAAACTCCTAGGTTAGCAGAAGCTGATGCTAGCAATGGGAGCTCACCCTGTCCCGTGGATTCAAACCACCAACCTTCCGATCAGCAAGTTCTGCAGCTTAGTGGTTTAACCCACTGTACTACTGCGGCCCCTTAGTAGGTAAAGGTAAAGGTTTTCCCCTGACATTAAGTGCAGTCATGCCCGACTCTGGGGGTTGGCACTCATCTCCATTTCTAAGCCAAAGAGCTGGCATTGTCCGTAGACACTTCCAAGGTTATGTGGCTGGCATGACTGCATGGAGTGCCATTACCTTCCCGCCAGAGCAGTACCTATTGATCTACTCAGATTTGCATGTTTTCGAGCTGCTAGGTTGGAAGAAGGGGTATTGAACCTGTATGTGTTAAGAATAATTTTGCTGTAGATCAGTGTCATAATTTGAGATCTTTCTGCTGTTTCTCGGTCTATCCCTTTGGCTGGATGGTTACACTGAATTTTGCCCCAAATGACAGTGTTCTGCTCCTTGCCAAGCCATGCTAGCACAACTTCTGTGGGCTTCCCCCCGCAGTCCTCCCATTCTTTAATACAGTGTGACAACACAAGAACTGAGTTATTGACAGCAGCTCAAATTGAGACCATTATAACTATAATCAATATCATGCCTGCAGGAATAATAACCAGTACCAGGAATGCATTTTTGGTATTGATTTCAGAATTCATGTTTCCTTTGGCCACTGACCCCCTGTTTTATTTTTGATTTGCACAACACAATGATTTACTTAGGAAAGAATAACACTTACCTTAAATACTGAGAAGAAATTATGTTTTAACCTGTTTCATTGGGGGGGGGGCACACACCATTTCAGTCTATAAGAATGGGAGGAGAGAGATGGGTTTAGCTTGAATTTTAATAAAAAAAGCTACCCCATTTTGCAAAAATCAAAAATAGCTGATGTCCTCGGAGTGTTTGTGGGTGAAGAATGAAGGGTGTTCCACAATCCAGACACCCACAGCTACGAAACATGCATTTACATAAGGAGACAGCTTGTTCTCAGTGCTTGGTTAGTCCTGTTTATTTGCAAAAATGCAGCCAATATTTTTACTGTCTAAAAACACAATTATTTCTATTTCCAGTTCAAACAAAATTGGGAAAGAAGCTCTGGAGAAAAGCAAATGGACAGTTCTGCCCTGGTAACAAACTTGTATCTGCTGAAGGAATATTCTCTATCACCCACTGTGTAGATAACCAGAGCATACAATTTATGGTTCATCTATACTGTAGAATTAATCCAGTTTGACACCACTTTAACTGCCACTGCTCAATGTTAGGGAATTAAAGGAGTTGTGGTTCTGATGAGGCAAAAGCGCTCTTTGGAAGGAAAGTCTCAAGGCCTTGTAAAACTACATAGCATTTAGCCATGGCAATTAAATTGATGCCAAATTGAATTAAGTTGACAATGTGTAGATGTACCCTTAGACGGATGTTGCAATGGTCCTTAAAGGTAATCTTCCCATGTATTCTCTGCTAGCATTCTTATGCACATCTATAGTTCTGATATGAGAGCCAGCTTGGTGTTGTGGTTTAATTTTTGGGATTAAAGCTGGTGCTACACTACCATATAATTCAGATGGTCAAAGTAGATAATTCATATTTTCTGCTTTGAACTGGATTATATGAGTCTACACTGCCATATAATCCAGTTCAAAGTAGATAATTTGTATTTTATATGGCAGTGTAGATGAGGCCTAGGACTCTGGGTTCAAATCTCCACTTGCCACAGAAGCCTTTCTGGGTGACCTTGGGAAAATCACATTCTCTCTGCCTTATAGGAAAGAAATAGCAACCATCCTCTGAATAAAGTTAGTTTTGCCTTAGAGTCACCATAAGCCAGAAGGTACTTGTAGGCATTCAATAACAACAGATATCATTGGCAACTGGGAAATATAAGCCTTATACTGTCAAACTGAGTTAATGTACATTAGGTCTTTGCTAGCAGACCTTCTGTTCGCTCTAAGCTGGTGAAAAAAGGGTTATCCGCCGCATTTCATCTCCAGTGGATACATGGTTCAATTAATGTTGTTTGCATACTGTAGCCGTAGCTGTGTTTCCTGTTGCAAACAAGTTGCCTTTCCAGACAAATGTCTCCTTTCAGAGAAAGTGACATCATAGCATGGTAGCACAATCACATTTTTATGCTATATTTCCCTATCCCACTTGAAACATGCAGTCAGGATGGACTTTTATTTATTTTTGAACTCAACCAGCCCTTAGCATGTCTCATTTTTGTAGCTGTTTAGCAGGCTTCGCACACATGACCCAAATCACAGCCAGTGTATCAATGACTCTTGTTGTTCCTTTTCATGTCATGGAACCCCACATGACTGGTGTCTTCACAAAATCATTTTGTTGCCTTGTAATGGCAGTACCCGCAGGATGGATGCCAGGGTTTCTCCTGGGCTTCATGGCGTCCATGATAAACATCCACCAGGGCTGATGCTCAATCCAACAATGGCAATGTCCGTCCATATTTTGATTTTGATAGGGTTCCTCTCATTCTACATGATGCTGTGAGAACCACCCAGAAGGTTTCTAGACATCTTTCATTGTTTGCAACCTTCTTTTGTCCTGGTTGTTTGCAATTTGTGGCTATTCTATGGGGAACTGTCTTTGAAGTCAGCACTGCTACCCCTGCCTCTCATGACAACATTGCTTCTACTTGGTCTTTCTACAGTTAGGTAAAATCAAGGAAACATGTTGCCCTCTCACTTCTGCTTCTTGGATGAAGATGGATTGGATGCATTTCCAGATGATACTTTTCAGCTATGCTTTTACTTGGCACATAGCTCCAACCAGCTTTTAGCAGTTACTACAATGTAATTACCTTCAAACATGCAGTGATTGTTCTGAATCACTTTGGAGGAGCTGTTGCAGATCTTTCTTTGAATACACTACAACACTCATATTCCAAGAAAAGGTACATGTGGCTACAATTCCATACATACTTACCTAGAATTCAAGTAAGGTACATTTCTCTATAAACCGATTCACTTCTGTGTACTGGAAGTCCCCCAGAGAGAGAAACCCCAATTATTGTTCTTCATCAAAGATACATTCTTGTCCCTGGATTAGGTAGATTGTTGTTTGTCATCAAGCCAACTTCAACGTATGGTGACCTTGTGAATGTGGGACCTAGAAGATCTCTGGACATCAACAGCCCTGCTTAGGTCTTGCAAATTTAGGGCAGGCATGGCTTCCTTGATTGAATTATTCCAGTATCAGGGCCCTCTCCTCCTACCTTCAACTTTGCCAAGGACTGTCTTTTCTTTCAGTGTGTCAATACTTCTCATAGTATGTCCACAGTACAGATTCATAATATTTCAGGCATTATGTGTGGTTCAAGCCACCCTGTGTCACAGGTTTATTTTTGAGAAAGATTATTTTTCTCATATAGAATAAGCTTCTAAATACAGGAGATTCTCAGTAAACCAGAGCTCAAGCAACCAGAAGAAATACTATTTTAAATAAAAAGCTGTTTTTATAATAAAGTAAAACTATAAAATTGTGTTACATTGTGTTACATTGAGTTACATTTGTCTTTATTTATTTTTAATTACTGTATTTCAATCCATTGTTACCATTAGGCGATCTCTTGTTGCCTGAGCATGATGGCCTTCCAAGTGTAGTGTCTTGGCGGTGGATACGTAGGTGACTGTGGAGCCCTATTCATGATCCGCATGTTCTCCCACAGCAAGAACATTGGTTTCTAGTTGGAAGGTGGTTCTGGTCAGGGCTGGGTTAACACACCTTCCTCTTGGCAAGTTTCTCCCTTTGTGCCTCTTCAAATTCTGTAGTACTGGTAGTCACAGCCGACCTCCTGTTAGAGCACTCGAGGGCCAGTGCTTCCCAGTTCTCGGTGTCTATGCCACAGTTCTTAAGGTTAGCTTTAACCTCATCTTTAAATATTTTTCCCCGGCCACCAACATTCCATTTTCTGTTCTTGAGTTGGGAGTAGAGTAACTGCTTTGGGAGACAGTGATCAGGCATTCGGACAACGTGGCCAGTTCAGCGGAGTTGATGGCATAGGAGCATCGCTTCAATGCTGGTGGTCTTTGCTTCTTCCAGTATGCTGACATATGTTTATATGTCTTCCCAAGAGATTTGCAGGATTTTTTGGAGGCAACACTGATGGAATCATTCCAGGAGTTGCATGTGATGTCTGTAGACAGACCACCTTTTACACGCATATATCAGTGTTGGGAGGACAATAGCTTTATTTCAATATTAATATTAAATCAATACAGTATATTATAGATATGGTATAGGTTAGGTCTATTTTAATAGTAATTCTCAACCATCTAGGGAGAATTCAGGATTGGTGTGCTCGCAGATGCATTTGTCCTTTTAGCAATTATGGTACCCATAGAACTCTCCTCCGGCATCACATTTCAAAGGAGTTTATTTTCTTCTTGTCCACTTTTTCACTGTCCAGCTTTCACAACCATACAGAGAAAAGGGAAATACAATGACATGGAGAACCCTAACTTTAATTTCCAATGATATGTCATCTCACTTCAAGATCCTGTCTAGTTCTTTCATAGCTGCCATTCTTACACAATAGCTAAATATTTGAAAAATAATGTCTCAACTGCTGCTGTTGTAGAAACAGAGGAACAGGGTTTGGTTGGAAAGAGACCACAATCACCTGGCATGTAGAAGTCTGTTGGCTTATACATGGAGCTGACAGCTTTGAGTCCCTTTTTAGGGTCCTTCCGCACAGCCATATATTCCGCACAGCCAGAAGATCAAGGCAGAAAATCCCACAATATCTGTTTTGAACTGGGTTATCTGAATCCACACTGTCATATATTCCAGTTCAAAGCAGATAATGTGGGATTTTATTTAGTTGTGTGGAAGGGGCCCTAGTCAAGAGGCTTAAGAACTTGAAACCACCGCCCATCAACTGGCCAGGCTCACCCGTGGTTGTCTTGCCTGCGGTCCCCCTATCATCCCCTTTTCAAGGGGTATGTCAGAAATTGAGTCCGCAGGAACGCAAGGAAACTTAACGACCAATAAGTTGATACCAACGATCGGTGGGAATGGGAAATATAGAGAGAATTCATCAGAGTCGCAAACAGACTCCAGCGTATTCTGACCTGCGTCCTATCCCAAAGTACACTGGTGACAGACTTCCAGTTTCCTTCCCTTCTTCTCTGGTATTGGTGAACGCCCGGTCTATTAGGAATAAGACAGCCACTATTCAAGATTTCATCTCTGAACTAGTGCCGGATCTGTTCTGCGTAACTGAGACCTGGCTCCAAGAAGGTGACGAGATTTTCCTTAACGAGTTGACACATCCCGGTTACGTTATCACCTACCAGAGCAGAATTGGGAGGGGGGCTTGCCATGTTCTCCCGTGATGCATTATCTCTCAGGGCAGTGCCCGTGCTGAACGCTCCGGGGATTGAATCTGCTGGCCTTGTGTGGGATTCCCAGGAGAGTATAGCCTTTCTCCTGGTGTACCGAGCGCCCAGCGCACCAGCTGAAAGCCTATCCCTGCTGCTCGAGATTTTGTCGGAGTGGTCGTTGAGGTTTCCTAGGCTTATTGTCCTGGGGGACTTCAACGTCCACACCGATACAGCCTCCTTTTCACCTGCAGCAGCGGACCTAGTGTCGACCATGGCAACACTAGGGCTCTCCCTTTGCGACTCGGGCCCCACACATCAGGCAGGTCATACCTTGGATTTAGTCTTCTGTGCTGGCGTCCAAGTGACCCTAGCCTCTGTCATAGAGGTGCCATGGTCGAATCACTGTGCCCTGAGAATCCGGATAGAGCTGGCTCCCCTGCCCTGCAAGGGCGCCGAACAAATTTGGGTTCGCCCAAAGAGACTTATGGAACCCACTAGGTTCTTGAATGCTCTGAGGGATCTGGAGTCTGTCAGCATCTTGGTCGATGAGCTTTTGGACGCCTGGAACAACAACTTGTCCAACGCTCTCGATGAGATTGCCCCTAGACGCCCTCTCCGGCCCCGCAGCAATCACTCACCCTGGTTTACTGAGGAGTTGCAAGCGATGAAGCGGGAAAAGAGATGGCTAGAGAGTGTGTGGAGGAAACTCCGTAACAAAGGCTCGAAATCAGCTTATACGCTTTTTAAGGATGCTTATGAGCATGCTGTCAAGGAGGCGAAAAATTCTTACTACGCAATCTTGATAGCGTCTGCCAACTCATGCCCGGCACAATTGTTCAAGTTAATTAGGTCACTGACGATGGTCCCTACCATCCCAAATAATGATGATTAGGCCCTCTCTGCCGAGGCTTTTCAGAGTTTCTTTGCAGACAAGATTGTGACCCTCCGCCGGGACCTTCCGGCCACGATTGATACGGTTAGCGAACTTGAGACTCCATGGCCTCTTGCCGGGCCCACCTTCAACCAGTTCACACCACTGGACGCAGAGGCTGTCGATAGGATTGTTGCTGCAACTCGTCCGACCACCTGTTCCCTCGATCCATGCCCCTCCTGGCTGGTGAAAGCCAGCCTGGAGGGGTTGCGAGACCCTCTGTTGAATATAATCAATACTTCCCTGGAGCAGGGAGTATTTCCAGAGGGTTTTAAAGAGGCAGTGGTCTCTCAATTGCTGAAGAAGCTGGGATTAGATCCAATGCCCCCCTCCAACTACCGTCCGGTCTCGAACCTGTCGTTTCTGGGCAAGGTAGTTGAGAGGGCAGCAATGGAGCAGTTGCAGTCGTTCCTAGATGACGCAACCTGGTTAGACCCCTTCCAGTCCGGCTTCCATTCCGGGCATGGGACAGAGACGATTCTGGTCTCCATCTCGGATGAGTTGCGCTGCCAGCTGGATCAAGGCGGGTCGGCGCTGCTTGTGTTATTGGACCTCACAGCAGCGTTTGACACTGTCTATTACGATCTTTTGACCTACCGCCTTGCCAGGGCCGGGGTTAGGGGGATTGCCCTTAATTGGGTGTCCCCCTTCCTCCGGAACTGGCTGCAGCGAGTGAGGAGGGGGGAGGTTGTCTCTGAGGGATCCCCGCTTCATTGTGGTGTCCCTCAAAGGGCAATCCTCTCCCCTCTGTTATTTAACATCTACATGCGACCACTTGCCTAGTTGGTCCGCAGCTGGTCCGCAGCTTCGGGCTTGGGTGCCATCAGTACGCTGATGACACCCAGCTCATTCTGAAGATGGATGGCCAGGCTGAATCTGTTACTGGATGGCTGTGAGCCAGTAGGTTGAAGGTGAATCCGGCTAAGACGGCTTGGTCGCCCAGGCGGTAGGGATGTCCAGCTTCCGACCCTGGACGGCATGACTTTAAGTCTGTCGTCTTCTGTTAAGAGCCTCGGGGTAACCCTGGATCCTCTGTTGACGATGGAGGCACATGTCTCCACCGTCAGCAGAGCGGCATTTTTCCATCTCCGCCAGGCAAGGAAGCTGGCCCCCTATCTGTCCCATTGCGACCTGGCCACAGTGGTCCAAGCCACGGTCATCTCAAGGCTAGACTACTGTAACGCTCTGTACATTGGCCTTCCTTTGTCGGTGATCCGGAAGCTCAAGCTGGTGCAGAACGCCGCAGCCCGGCTCCTTACAGGGAGTGTGGTGAGTACTCACATCATGCCTATCTTGCGCGACCTGCACTGGCTACCAGTAGAATTCCGGATCACTTTCAAAGTGTTAGTTCTGACATTTAAGGCCTTACATGGTCTGGGGCCAGTGTACCTGCGGGACCGCCTCATCCCATATTATCCCACCAGATCGTTGCGCTCTGAGGAACAGAACCTCTTGGTCATTCCCTCCCCCAAAACGTATCGCTTGATGGCAACTCATCGGCGGGCCTTTTCAATAGTGGCCCCAACACTCTGGAACTCACTCCCTGCTGACGTATGCGCTATACAGGACATCCTTCCATTTCGGAAAGCGTGTAAGACACTGCTATTCCAGCACGCTTTTGGAGTGGGATGAACTGTAGTCCCTGCTGCAAGTCAGCAATTGTACTTTACTGTTTTTATTCTGTGCCACATTGTCCTTAGCACGTGGCATACTGTGTTTTTATTGATGTTTTAACCGTGGTTTTATGCTGCTGTTGATTATTGTTGTGATTGTTTTATGATTATGTTGTTAGCTGCCCTGAGCCTCTCGGGAAGGGCAGTAAACAAGAACGAATAAATAAATAAATAAACTTTCTCCAGTAATGTGGAACAAGCATGTCTGCATTGCTGGGTTGGAACTGCATCACTGGAGCCAAGGACTCAGATAAAGTGGTTGGTAGTTGATATTTCAATAGCTGTCTAGTCATAATTTCTTTTATGTTTTGTGGATTGTTGGGTTAGTATTAAGAACACTGTATGCTCCAGATAAAATGCTGTGGGAAGCTCTTCTTTAAACAAACAAACACACACCAACCTATGTAATCCCTCTGAGGGCCTTCCCTTTGCTGATGTCAAATTAGTTCTGCAACCTCAGTAACAGATGTGAAGTGAACTGAGGCTAAATTGAACAGCCATATGGAAAAACAATGTGGGGTTTTTTGGTTGTTTTTCTGCATTGCTGTGACCAATTTTTCAAAATAAAAGATTACTTCCTTGGGAGTGGAGAAGCAGTTGACCATAAATTACTTGTAATCAACTGATTAAGAAACTCAAAAGATGATGGCATATTTTTATATTAATAAAAGGAGCAATGATCCAGAACCCAATTCCAAATTTCCCATACAGTTCAGAAGATTTAGGATAAATTATGCTCAAAAACAGGGATCCCCACTGAAATCCAAGCATGTTACAACTCTCTTTAAACATAGTAGCTAAGGGCCATCATACAAAGTAAGATAAATTATTCTCCCCTTCATTCTCCCCTTCATGTTTTGATCAGCAGATAAAGGTGTTTCTCTTTGATAATTATTAATTAAAATATTTACATCTCACCCTCTATTGTACAACCGTACTGCCAAAATGGGTTTAAAACAAGTTGGAATAATTTAAATAACCTGATATGCATTAAACAGTTGAATAGTTCAAAGCAAGTTAAAACTGCTCACATAGACATTCAGGATGAAATCATTAGATCTCAACAGTCGAATCAAAACCAGTAACTAGATGCCAGTGGACCTCAGTACTTAGACAAATGTATATAATAGCGACACATCTTCAAGCTGTTTACAGCTTTAAAGGTCATCACCAGTGCCTTGACTCTAGACTGGAAGTGAATTGGCTGTGTGTTTCAATTCAGAAGTGGTCATACACATTTGCAGCCCTCCAGTGTTGATGTGTTTCCACATTCACCTTCACACCTGACCTGACTCCCAAAGAGCCCTCCCCCATGCCATTTCCTGACCATGGATTGTTTTCCCCCTTTAATTATACCCAGAGGTTTTTCCCTCTGTTACCCGGTGCATCCTCCTTGATCCTCTTAGCTCTGATTAAAAGGGGGAGAGGCAGGCCTGTGTTGTCTGGACTTCAAGAAGGCAATGGGATTGTGTGAGCTGGAGACACTCTTTCTGTAGCTCAGGGGGACACAAACCACCAATCTTTCAGTAGTTGAAAGTTGTTAATAAATTGCTGTATCCTCACTACCTCACTCCTCCTTAACTTTAGTTACACCTGAAATCAAGGATTTGGTTGACCCTCTTTATCACCTGGAATTAATTCAGTACTGATCATAAATGTCAATTGAGCAGTTGCTACAGGCTTGGGGAGATGTTTCTGTCTCCCTTGAAGGACATGCTGTGACAACCACTTCGTTAGAGATATCAACAAAGCTGTGGGCAACTATGGGGATCTCTGCTTATATCCCACTGCTGCCTCCACCAAATGTGGGGTTTACTCTTGAGTATCATAGTCATAAAATAGATTCATAGAGTTGGAAGAGACCCCAAGGACCAGCCAGTTTAACCCCTTTCTGCCACACACAATCAAAGCACTCCAAGATGGCTATCCAGCCTATGCTTCAAAACCTTCAGAGAAGGAGGCTCCACCAGACTCCAAGGCAGCTCTTACCATCAGGAAGTTCTTCTTAGTGCCCTTCTACACAGCCATATAACCCAGAATATCAAGGCAGAAAATCCCACAATAACTGGTTGGAACTGGATTTGAGCCCATACTGCCATATATTCCAGTTCAAAGCAGATAATGAGGGAATGGGCCTTAATCATCTTATCACTGCCAACAAATGTGGGCTTTCCACCCACTATTCTACTTCTGAATACAACAACTGTGAGGATTTCTACTCAGGCAATCTCACCACTGTGGTCTAATGCAGGGTTTTTTTTTTACCCTTAACCCACCAAATAGGAAAACTTCATGGTGTTCACTGTAAAAACTAGAAGGGTGTTCCCTGCCCCCCACTACATATATGGACTTCCTCCTATCTCCCTCGTGGGACCCCCCTCTGGTTTTATCTCTAAATTACCTTAATATTCCTATGAGAACATATGCTACTTTTATCCCTAACAGAATACCATCACAGACATCTTTTTCTTAGAAGCTCAGCTGTTCCATGGAAATCTCCTCAAATGTTCCAGCAAACAGCATCCATTTTGCCACACCATCTCTCCCACTTCTAACCACTACTTACCTCACACAATACATTAAGCTGCATTATATACACAAACTCATGATGCAGCAGCAAGTTCAAGCCACTTGTGCTCCACAAAACCTCTAGATCACCTTTAAAAAATTGGATGAATGATTGCCTTCAAATCAACTGAAAAATAAGCACTGCCCAACTCCTCATATTCATGGTTTTGATTATCTACATTCAATAAAATATGTTTCTATCTAGGCACTTTCTAGGTCCTCCAGTGCAACTCTGTGGTATTCTTAGGTCAGGAGTCTTTAATTTCAATAGGGTATGATATTCTATGTGGTTTTGCCATTCATGCAAAGTCCAAGAAGGTATCCCCCATAAATACAGGGCTTGTGCCGTAAAACAAAACTAAAAGTGTCACCTGGTGAAAAAGCATGAGCATGACCTGCAAGGTGGAAATTAGGAGTAGAAATTGGTTCCAACTTTGGCATAGAAACATGCTCCTGCTGTGAAGAGTCCTCGTGAAAGCCTGGTGTTCATTTGTTCTTTTCCCCTCCAGCATCAACCAATTTTACCATGCTTTTCCTGACTTGGCACTTTCCTGCCTGCCTTTACAGCTGCCTTCTCTGGTGTCATCTTTGTCATTCTCAAAAGTACAGGTTTAAACTTTAGCTATAAAAAATGTATCCCTTTCTTGGGCAATTTGCAAGTGGAATCCTTCCATGGTTTCCCTTGGGAAGAAAATAAGATGTGAGCTGCTTCAGCAGGGACTCAAAATGCTGTTGATTTCCCAACTCCAAACAATTTCCTCTTTCAATAGAGTGATTTAGTTCCTGTCCATGAGAGAAAGATGCCGGTGTAATGTATGTTCTTCTCCTTGGGAGGCATTTGACATTTCGTTGCTTGTTAGTTTTGCCCTTCTTGGAGCAAATGTCACTTGAGATCCTTTAACAATGGGCAAAAAATGAGTTGTATTTATTTTGGATTGCTCATGTCATTTTAGATGACATCAAGTGACTGATTTATGGGAAGCCAAAATGTCATGTTCATGGAGGTTTGCATCAGGAGGTTTGATTCTTCCCTGTTTCATATAGCTTGAATGCTATTCATGTAGGACATTAGTGAGCTTATTTGGATAGCTTTAAAATGATCACTACTACATTCTTTGCTTTTCAAAATGCATCCTATGAATGTTGCATAACACACCAGTGAATTTCTGCTACAGTCCTGCAGAAGTCCTGCTAGTGGGAGTTCTGCAGGAGTTTTATTTGGCAAACTTGTATATGACAAAATGTTTTAGGGTGGCCTTACCTCTTAGTGCAGTGGTTCTCAACCTATGGGTCCCCAGATCTTTTGGCCTTCAACTCCCAGAAATCCTAAAAGCTGGTAAACTGGCTGGGATTTCTGGGCATTGTAGCCCAAAACACCTGGGGACCTACAGGTTGAGAAATGGTATCATAGTGGGAGTGCACTTCCTCAAGGTTCCTGCTACTTAGGTATAATTTCTTCCACGATACTACATCTGATCAAATAGACTACAGTCCATTAAAGTTGTGCCAGATAAAACCTCTTACTTGTAATAGCACTGTAAAATAATAATAATAATAATAATAATCTTTATTATATCCCACTTTTTCTGCCCAGAGAAACTTAGAGTACAAATACAAATATAAGGCAAACATTAAATGCCTTTTTACATGACGAACAATGACATACAATACACAGATAAGGTAAAGGCCTTCCCCCTTTTCATATCTGAGATTTAGAGGTGATTGTCAACTCCGGCCATAGGTAGGTGCTGTTGTTCCATTTTCCATACTGAGGAGCCTGCTGTCTGTAGACATCGCTAATCTTTTTGCCGGTATGTCTGCATATCTGTATGGGGCGCCCTTTTACCTTCCTACTGAGGCCATACCTGTTGATCTACTTGCATTGCATGCTTTCAAACTGCTAGGTAGGCAGAAGCTAGGGCTGACAGTTGGGAGCTCACCCTGACTTGTGGCTTTGAACTGCTAACCCTCTGGTCAGCAGCTTTCCCTGCAGTTTTAACCACTGTGCTACCATGGCTCCTTTTAGACCCCTGTAAGAACCTTTTAGGCCACAAAAAACAAATACACAGGTATAGATACATGTTGCTCAGCAGTACTATGTGCAAAAGCGATCTTGGGATTAATGTTATTCATAAACCAAATAGGAGCAGGCAGTGTGATACTGCAGCAAAAACAAAGCAAAACAAAAAACAAAACAAAAACACAAACCAAAAAATGAATGCCATTTTAGCCTGCATCTTCTTGGCTTTTCTTCATGAACGAAGATTCAGGAAGGACTCATCCCATGCTTTCTACAAGCGTGTTGATGACTAAGAAGGCCAATCCGAAATAATAATAATAATAATAATACTTTATTACTTGTGAGTCGCCCTCCACCAATGGTGCTCCGGGCGACTTACATCCTTTAAAAACATAGATACATCAGATTAAAACAGCAGATATGAGCCGTAGAAGGCTCTGCCATCCATCCAGTTCAGTCCCCGAAAGCCTGGCGGAAGAGCCAGGTTTTCAGGCCAGCCAAAAATCTGGCCGGGGCCAATGTGGCCCTGAGCGCAGGCGGGAGCGAGTTCCAGATCGTAGGGGCCGCCACCGAGAAGGCTCTTCTACGGGTCTCTGTCAGCCGGGCCTCTCTCACCCCAGGGATAGCTAACCGGTCGCCATTTATTACGCGTGCGGGTCTTTCGCAGCGTTGGTCTATCAGCTGATCACCCAGGTAGGCTGGTCCCATTTTTTGCCGAGCTTTGAAGGTTATCACCATGAGTTTGTAGATCGCTCTAAGCTCAATGGGTAACCAGTGAAGATCTTTTAAAATTGGTGAAATATGGCTCCTGGCCGATGCCCCGGAGATGAGTCTGGCCGCTGCATTCTGGATGAGTCTCAACCTCCGAGTCGTGGCCAACGGTAGGCCCACATACAAGGCGTTGCAGTAGTCAAGACGGGAGACCACGGTGGCATGAATCACCGTCCTCAGCGCCTCTGGTGGTAGATAGGGGGCCAACCGTCGGGCCCTACGGAGGTGAAAGAAGGCACCCTTGGCAGCGGCCTGGATCTGAGCCTCCATCGTCAGTTTCTCGTCCAAGAGTACTCCTAAGCTCTTTACCGCCGGGGCTGCGGACAAGGGCTCGCCCTCAAAGGGTGGTAGTGGAGAGTGGGGGTCGGGTCGGCCGGGCCAGAGGATCTCGTTTTTTCGCCGGGTTGATCTTTAGCCTGTGTGCTCTGAGCCAGCTTGTGACCGCCTTCAGCCCCGGCTAAAGCTTTCAGGTACCGACAGCACCCCTGGGTCGAGCTTCAGCAGCAGTTGCGTGTCATCGGCGTATTGATAACAGTTGAAACCGTGGCTTCTAGCGATACCGGCCAGGGGCTGGACGTAGATGTTAAAAAGGGTGGGGGACAGGATGGCACCCTGCGGAACCCCACACTCCAGCCCACATTTCCTGGAGACCTGGCCCTGCCACTCGACCCGCTGCGAGCGACCCCGCAGAAACGATCCTAACCAGGTCAGGGCCTTGTCTTGGATCCCAGAGGCCGCCAAGCGGCGGTAGCAAATCATGATCAACGGTGTCGAAGGCCGCAGTTAGGTCAAGGAGGACTAGGACTGCCGAGCCCCCTCCGTCCAACTGGCGGCGGATGTCATCTGTGATTGCTACTAGAACGGATTCGACACCGTGGCCCCGCTCGGAAGCCTGACTGAAATGGGTCTAGGCCCCGGATCGTTCCAAGAAGTCCCGCAGCTGGTTTTCCACTGCTCGCTCCAATAGCTTCCCCAGGAAGGGCAGATTAGCGACAGGGCGGTAGTTCGCCGGTTCATTGGGGTCAAGGCTCGCCTTTTTCAGAAGGGGGCTAACTCTAGCCTCCTTCAGGGACTCGGGGAAGGAGCCTGTGTCCAATGAGAGGTTCACCAGATCCACCAGGGCATCCAGTATGGTGTCTATGCAGGACTTGATTAGATGCGATGGACAAGGGTCCATGGGGCAGGTCGTAGCCCTTGCCCCGGTCACCAGCTTTTTCACCTCTTCCGATGTTAGGGGTTTGAATTCGGTGAAGTAGAGCCCGTTTGTCTGGGTTGGATGTCAAATCCACTCATTTCCTTCCTCCGGAATGGGCGGCAGGTCGCGCCGAAGTGCCGTGATTTTCCCAATGAAGTGCTCTTGGAGATCCTCTGCCGTCACCGTAGAGCTGTTGGAATCACTCTGTGGAGACCCCAGAAGGCTCCGGACCACTTTAAAGATCTGGGCTGTGCGGGAGCCGGCGGCTGTAATCTGGGCGGCATTATAGGATTTCTTAGCCTCTTTGATCTCACGTTCGTACAGCCTATGCAGTTCTCTGTAGGCTGCTCTATTTGCCATGCTGGGTTTCCGTCTCCAGACACTCTCCAATTGTCTCCTCCGGCGTTTCAGCTGCTTTAGGTTCGTTGTGAACCACCGTGAGCAGGTTTTCCGGGGATGAAGGGGGCGCCTCGGTGCCACCTGGTCGATGGCCTTCGAGAGGACGCTGTTCCACCTGGCACTAAGTCCGCTAGTGATCCTCCGGGGACCTCCAGGGGATCCAAAGCAGCTATGAATGCCCTCGGGGTCATCGAACTCCTTTGGCGGACTAGGATGGTCTTTTGCTCCAACCTTTCTGTAAGAGGGGTGTCAATGTCTGCCCTCACGGTCAGGTGGTCCGACCAAGGCACTGTTCTGGATTCACGATGCTTTAAGGTTAGGCCGTGGCTGAAGATCAGGTCTAACGCGTGGCCAGCCTGATGTGTAGGGCCAGTTTTGGTCCTGGGGAGATCCAGAGCCTCCATATGTTGGAGGAACTCCCTTGCACTGGATGTAAGAGGGTCTGAGTCCGGGTGGATGTTAAATAGGTAAGTCCAATTGCAGAAAGCACAGTAGAAAGTCTCCTTGGGTGATGTTGTTTCCAGGTTCTGATTCTTTCTGCGATGTCGTTTCTCTTTGAGACTCATTTGGCATGACTTCTCGAAAGAGGCCGCAGCATTGTGGATAGTGCGTCTCCATGCCTCCCGATGTGAGGCCAGGGTGGACCATTGTTGGTGATCAATCTGGCCAAGCCTGAGATGTTGTTTCAGGGAGTCCTTATATTTCTTTTTTTGGGGCGCCTCTCTTGCGCCGACCCGTGGTGAGTTCACCATAGAGTAGTATCTTTGGGAGGCGGTGGTCCTCCATCCTAGAGATGCGCCCTGCCCAGCGCAGCTGTGTTCTCAATAGTATGGCCTCAATGCTAGTGATCCCTGCTTGCTCAAGGACAGCGACATTCATCACATAGTCGGTCCAGTGTACATTTAGGATTGTGCGAAGACAGCGCGGATGAAAGCGTTCGAGGAGTCGTAGGTGTTGGCAATAGGTGACCCATGTTTCAGACCCATAAAGGAGTATAGACAGTATGATAGCTCTGTACACACTGATTTTGGTGCTTTGCCTCAGGTGCTTGTTGCTCCAGACTCTTTTGTGAAGCCTTCCGAATGCACTATATGCCTTTGCTAATCTGTGATCTGTCTCTTTATCAATCTTGGCGTCTGAAGAGATGATGCTTCCCAGGTAGGTGAACCGCTGAACGGACTTAAGCACAGATTTGCCTATGCTGACGTGGGGATGGTGGTGTTCTTCCTGTGGTGCAGGCTGGTAGAGAACTTCCGTTTTCTTCAGGCTGACTTCCAGCCCAAACAGCTCTGCAGCTGTTGCAAAGCAGGATGTTAGGTGCTGCAGAGCTGCTTCTGTATGGGCGACAAGGGCAACATCGTCAGCAAAAAGCAGCTCACGAACTAGATAGTTTAGAGCAGTGGTTCCCAAAGTGGGCAGTACCACCCCCTGGTGGGCAGTGGGGTGATCTAGGGGGGCGTTAGAAGGCTCAGGAGAATTTGGGGGGCACTGAACCCCTGTAAGGGGGTGGTGAGGGTGGTGGCGTGAGCCCGGTGACAGGCTACCATCCATCTCTCTGTGTGTGTCTCTCTCTTCTTCCCTTCTCCTGCTCCCTCCTCCTCCTCTCGCCAAGCAAGGGATAATAATAATAATACCTTTGGGGTTCCCTTCCAACTGGTTGAGTCTTATAACAATAATAATAATGTCCTTCAACATATTTAGTGGAACATGGATTCAGTGTGGTAACCAATTTATTAACAAAAAAAAGAAACCGATTGCAAAATAGTCAATCGCAATGATTTGAGATTACTTTTGACGAAAATAGAGCCGAGGATTACTAGATTGGTAGCAGCATACCAGGTTCATCCTTTTCATTAAGATGATTTTGAATGTTTTAAGTTTTTTTGTATTACCTTTCTTTTCTAAGTTCAATAAATAGTTTCATAATTTCAAACTTCAATGTTTCTAATTTACAACTTTATTATATTTTACGAAAAAGTTAGAAATATTAATGCATATATTTTTCTGTTTAATTGCTATTAAAAATTTAAAAATTAATTTCTAGGGGGGTGGTGAAAAAAGTTTGGGAACCACTGGTTTAGAGTCTTAGTGCGAGTCCTCAGACGGCTTAAGTTGAACAAGTTGCCATCAGTACGATAGCGTATATATATGCCGCCTTCTTCTTCGAGATCTGCTTTAGCCCTTTGGAGCATCATGCTGAAGAAGATTGTAAATAGGGTTGGTGCAAGAACACAACCTTGTTTCACTCCATTAGTTATTAGAAAGGGCTCTGAGAGAGCATCACCATATCTGACTTGACCATGCTGGCCCTCATGTAACAGGATAATCATTTTGAGGAATTTGGGGGGACATCCTAGACATTACAGGATCTGCCACAGACCTTTTCTACTCACAGTGTCGAAGGCTTTGGTGAGGTCGACAAATGTTACATAGGGTCCTTTGTTGTGCTCTCTACATTTCTCTTGTAGTTGTCTAAGGGCAAATACCATATCTGTGGTGCTCCTATTAGCTTTGAAGCTGCATTGGCTTTCAGGGAGAAGTTCTTCTGCAATAGCAGGAACTAATCTGTTCAGGAGTATCCTTGTAAGGATTTTTCCAGCAATGGAGAGCAGAGTTATACTTCAATAGTTTGAGCAATAGGATTTTGTTCCTTTGTTCTTATATAGGGTGATGATAACTGCATCTCGGAGATCTGATGGCAGTTCACCTTTTTCCCAGCAAGTCACAAGGAGCTCATGGAATTTAGCATGAAGTACATGACCTCCCTGTTTCCAAACTTCAGGTGGGATTCCATCGATCCCGGCTGCCTTGCCATTTTTCATCTGCTGTATGGCCTTAAGGGTCTCTTCCAGAGTGGGAGCTGTGTCCAGTTCATTTTTCATTGGTTGTTGAATCATGTGTTGGATAGCTGAACCTTGGACTACTCGGTTGGCATTGAAGAGACTCTGAAAATGTTTAGCCCATTGGTTCAGGATGGAGGCTTTATCTGTAATTAGAGTTTGACCATCTGTACTGTATAAGGGGCTTTGGACCTGATAAGTAGGTCCAAACACTGCTTTGAGAGCTTCGTAAAATCCTCTGTGATCACCCAGATCTGCACAACGTTGTGTCTTTTCTGCTAAATTGATCCACCACTTGTTCTGAATGTCTCTGAGTTTTTGTTGGAGTTTACTACATGCGAGACGGAAGGCTGCTTTTCTTTCATGGCAAGATGGCTGGGCAAGGTGTACCTGGTGAGAAGTTCTCTTCTTTGCCAACAGCTCCTGGATCTCTTGGTTGTTTTCATCAAACTAGTCGCGGTTTTTCTTGAGGGAGAATCCTAGGGATTCTTCAGCAGACTGCAGGAGACTGTTTTTGATATGCATACATGGATTGGAATTGATCAGGAAGGTTCAGTCTGAGACCTGATGCTACTCAGAGCAAATAATGCTAGTCTGCACAAAACCCAACCTGATACTTTGAATCTTTAAACTCCCAGGAAGCATAATAGCCCATATCTCTAAATACCAACATAATAAAAGAAAATGGAAGTAATACAAACTAAAGCCACATCTAGTCAAAAGTCGATAGAATGCACCACCCTAGCATTTCTCACCATTGGTAATCCTCTCTAGGGCTCCTGGAAGTTGCAATCCAACAGCATCTGATGGGTTGCACTTTGTTCATCCTTGGATTGAAATAATATGGAATACATCTCACCATGTTAAAACAGTAGATGTGGCTCTTAATGAGACATGCATTATCACAGGATGTCTATGCCCAACACTGCTATAGAAATTATACTGTTTAGCCACCATCTCATATCTGTCGGGAAGTAGTCAGCAATGAAAGGATCAAGGCATTGGCATCTCCAGCCCATCCTCTGTTTGGATATTAGCCAGCATGCCAACAACTTAAATCAAGAAACAGCTTCCTAAGATCTACAGAGATGCTTGCAGAAACACCTCAGCAAACGAGAGTCCAAAAGTGGCAGGATAAAACCCAGAACCTCAACCAGTGGCTGAGGTAAGATGAGAGTCTCCATCCTGGGCATACAGAAGACTGGGTGACTTGGAACATGCTGAACAGACTGTGCTCTGGCACCATGAGATGCAGAGCAAACCTTAAGAAATGGGGCTACAAAGTAGAGTCCACGACATGTGAGTGTGAAGAAGAGCAAACCACAGGCCACTGTCTATAATGCAGCCTGAGCTCTGCCACATGCACAATGGAAGACCTTACAGCGACACCAGAGGCACTCCCAAGTGGCCAGCTTCTGGTCAAAGGAAATTTAGTATAATGCCAAGATTTTAACTTTGTTTCTTGTTTTTAAAATACATCATAACTGTATTCTCAATTTGCTTCTGACATGATAAATAAATCCCTGGAGTTTGTGAAGGCTATTAAACAATGACAGTTCTGAAGGATTGAGAATGCACCTGGCTCATTTTGCACATCCCTGCCATAAGGTATGGGGAGACACATCTGAGAAGTCATGCTCCATCAGATAGTAAGGTCACAAACTACACAGAGCTTTCTAGATCCAAATATGCACTTTGAAGTAGACCCAGAAATCACAGGGAAGGTAGTGTAGAAAAGAGGGAACATATATCACTTTGTTCACAGTGCCTTCTAGTGCCAATTAAATTCTCACTGCCATGTATTTTCTTTGTTAGCTGAAGGCTCCACATCATGAGAATGTGGAATGGGTTTTCTATACTCCTCCCAATCTAGGTGGTTTGTCATAATGCTACAAATGGAACTTCCTGAAAAGAGTATCAAAGAGAAGGGAAATATATATCTCCTCCCTCCTCCCATAGTTTTAAAACAGACAGTTAATACACTTTAGAACTTAGTTATTAAACATAGCATCTAGGATTCACTTAGGATAACTGTGAGCTGCAGTTTTACATCCTTTGCTATGTTTTAAAGATTTCTTTATACCGTTTATGCTGTTTTCAGTTGTTGGTCTTTTAATAGGATAGAGAATTGAGTTGTTTTTTAAAAACCCTTTTCAGCATAAAAGGGAGAAAGGGAGGGGAGAATAAATGTGGCAGCATCTTTAATGCTGTTTTTTTAACTTTAGCATGGGTTTTCATGCACATCAACCCTCTTCTTTGGGTGCTATTCCATGTGTTAGTGGTCTGACAATCATGAAGAGTTGCAAGCCTTAATACCATCTCAAGCTTTTGCATTTTTTTGTTTTGTTTTTGGACTGTGCCCAAAAAACCAAGGCGGCTGTGAGTTTCATCCTGGGAGAATTGTGGCATATAAGTTTAATAAGATCTATTCAGCTGCTTGTGGTAGAACAGCTAACTCCAGTTCTGGCCAGTGTATATAATAAGCCTGTGGTATTCTAACTCTTGCTGGAAGTGTCCTAGGAGGAGAGAGGTTCAACTGCTGTTGGTCCCTGGGAGCTATCCAAGGTCCTGTTTCCATCTGGGCTCTGCTCCTTTGCCTCCTATGCTTTGATTGCCACTACCTTTATCAGACTTCACCTTGCTTCCTTCAGATGCTGCAAGCTTCACCTATTTATAGAATAGAATGCAGCGCAACCCTATATCTATGGGGAATATGTTCCAAGCCCTCACTATGGGTACCTGAAACAGTGTATAATAGTGAAACTTACATTTTGACTATACTTGGGCAAAAAGCATGTCATACAATTGCAATGGAAGACCTAGAGAACCCCACAGATGTCAATTTGCTGGCCTCTCCAGATCCTCCAATGATCTTGTATGGGAAGTCCGGGCTGGAGAAATACTGTAGTATTGCACTGGAGGACCTAGACAGGGCCACAAATTCTTCCAGGGGATATTTTTTGGAGCTTGGGTAAGGGAAACCATGGATATTAAGTCTGTGGGTGAGTGGTTCATACTATCTCCAAAGGAACTATCCTTTGGTGATACTTTACATTTCTAGTTGCCACCCTGAGTCCTCCTTCGGGGGTGAGAAGGGCGTGGTAAAAGTATTGCAAATAAAGAAATAAAGAAATACATTCATGTCTGTTTATAGCCAGATATGGCAATGTAGTACAGTGGGCACTTGGGATCCACTGGGATTTGTTCCAGGACTACCACCACCCTGGTGAATACCAAAATACATGCTCAAGTCCCATTATAAACAATGGCATAGTAAAGAATTTTGTAATATTTTCAAGCCATGAATGGTTGAATCCATGGATATGGAAGACCAGTTGTATGTGCTCCTGTGCCTGGGGAATGAGGCAATGGCATATGTTGCCAAAATGAGCCCTGCAGGTGGTTTCGACTTTAGCAGCTGGCCAAAGCCTCTTGAGCCATTGCAATGGAACCTAGGGCACAGCTACACTGATCCGTTAACATGGATTGAAGGCATTTCAAAGATGCAGTGTTTAAATGATGCACAGCATGAACATGTGCAAGAACAGAAATTAGTGGACTAAAACCAGGATAAGCAAGATTGAGGGATACTTCAAAATAGGGCCTGTAATGCACACCATTGCATGTCGGTGTAAACCACATTGCTTGGTTAGTGTAGACATGCCATTCAGGTTTTTAGAGTTGGTGTATTCTTTTTGATCTTGGCTGGTACTGTTCTGCTTGACAAATGGATCTGCCCAGGTAGTGGTCTTTCTCTCATTTGACATCAGCAAGGATGAAGCTAGCCAGTGCAGAAGTGTCAATGCACAACATTGCTGCCATGACAAATGGAACCTGTGGCCACGTCACTGGGTTCAATGGTAATGGAAAGTGCTGCCCTTGTCAGCCTGCATTGCTGCAGTATGTGAAGTTGAAATTCCCTGCATTACGCTCTTGCTTGTGCACTTTCCCAAAGACCTTTTACCCTGGGGTGTGGTTAGGGGAAGGAAAAAAAGTGACACGGGAAACCTTTCGAATATTTTAAAACTCATTAAGCAAATCCGTGTGGCTGTTCAAAGAATGTAACTCATTACTCTGTAATAAATGCTGTGCTAGACATTTGTTAGTGCTTGTGATAGTCGATTAGATGAAGTGCTTTATTCCCATCATTAATGATGTTAAGTTATTTTAGTTGGATATACGGTGAGTTAAAATTACATCTCCCCTTTTATGCTACCACTTGTAGTTTCTTATTTGTAGCACTCTGCTGTCCCTTTGGGAGTTGACGTTTGGCAGACAAAGCTTGTGGTTATAAAATGCAAAAGACCATTGATTGGGTTGTGTGTGTGTTTTTGTTTTGTTTTGCAGGGGTTCTTCTTAAGGAAATATGGAAAGCTAATTTGCATGTGATTTGTTGAAGTATTGGGTATTATTTAAAGGAGTGTGTGTGTGAAATCCATTTTTGTTTTATTTTATAGAATAAGTTCCTATTGAAGGAGGAGAGCATATGATTGGCATATATAGGGTCCCAGCCTTGAGCCCTGGCATTTCCAGGTATGATCGAGAAATCCTGAAAAGACTTTGCCAGTCAAATAGATTGTACAGAGACAGAAGCACCAATGGTTTGATCTAGTATATTTAGTATGGCTTTGGAGGTTAAGATCCTTCGCTTTCCTGCTTCCGTAAACTATCTGAACCAAATGTTGCCTGTATCTAGAGTTCCTCACCTAAGGGCTTCTTAAAGTAGAAATGGGCAGAAAAGAGTTTGTACTCTGTCTCAAAGTAAATGGATATCATGCTCTACCAACTGCTGCCCACTTGCTATACTGATGGAGCACAAAGAATAGGGCATTTTTGAGGAACTCAGCATCCTAGCAAGCTTAAAGTGAAACTTGAAAACATTTTCTTTTAACCTATTATTATTATATACCAAGTTTTCTCTTAAAAAGACTCAAAGCAGTGAACAGTCCCTGTTTTATTTGAGAGCCATGTCAAAACCCAGATGAGTTGGGAGGGATGTGGAAAGGCCGATGGAGGAGGCTTTCTTAGAATTGATCTTAAACCAACTGCTTATGTACTTACTCTGAGCTAAGTGATGAATCAAACTGGATCCTAAACTAAACACTCTGATCTTGAGCCAGTATTTAAGTGCCCACCGCCAGGCTGTTATTGACAAGGGTGCTCCCCCAGATTCAGGTAATAAGACACAGGATGGTACACATCTGAGGAGCTGGAAAAGGGCCCTCAAAATTGTGTTTGCTGTTGGTCTACTTTTGATGTTAGGCTCACAATACAGATGCTGGAAGCTATCTTAGCATTAAAGACTATAGTTGTAGAAGGTATTAACTGCCCCCCTTTAGTAGTGGTAAAACGCAAAATGGCTGAACTGCTTACTTGAGCTTTGAGGGTAATAGAAGCAATATGAGTAGACCAGGACAGTCTGTGGTGAAAAAAAGCCCCAGATATCGGAAACGTCTTACCTGTTCTCTAGTATGACCATCAAGAGACCAATGGCAGGGAGGAAATTGTTTTTCAAATACCAGAACTTTAGATTTAATGTAGTTGATTTTACGTCATTCTGGGAACAGTAATTCAGAAATTTTCTTAGTAAGTAATTTAGACCTGCCCTGGAGCATGAGATGATGGCAGCATTATCTGCATAAAGCAGTATGGGGATTCTTCTAGTTCCAAGCTTGGGCAAGTGTCCATTGGGGCCCAAAAGGGTATTCTCCACAATCATTTATGAATATGTTGAATAGGGTGGGGCAAGGATGCATCCTCAAGACATGGATATCTCACCAGAGAGTTGGCCCAGGTTGCCACATCTGATCTGATATTTATTCTATACTAGCTTGAGTACTCGGCAGTGCCTGGGTAATTTGAAAAAGACATTGTTTGTTTTGGGATGTTAGGTGATATCATTTAGTTATTTAGTAAGACTGTTTATTAGAAAAAATAAATAATTGATTTCGTTGTTTATGAATGCTCCCATTAGAAAATACATAATGATGTGTGTGAACTACAATTCCCAGAATAGTGTGTCAGTCCTCCCCAAACCAGGCCTGTATGCACAGCTGGCCATGTTGGGTCTGTGTGCCAAGTGTGGTCCAGGTCCGTCAATGGCTCAGTTCAGTGCTTTCTTAATAAAGGTGAACTACAACTCTCATAAGACAGGGGAAATTACCCCCAAACCATGCCAGTATTTACAGTTGGCCATGTTGGGTCTGTGTGCCAAGTTTGGTCCAGATCCGACATTGGCTGAGTTCAGTGCTCTTTGGATGCAGGCGAACTAAAGTTCCCAAAATCAAATTCAATTCCCAAAAACCCCTGCAGTATGTTCAGTTGGTCATGGGGCTTCTCTGTGCCAAGTTTGGTCATGGTCCATTGTCGGTGGGGCCACAGTTTCTCTGGATGCAGGTGAACTAAAACTCCCAGATTCCCAGGGCAATCACCCCCAAACTCCACCTGTATTCACAGTTGGGCATGTTGGGTCTGTGTGCCAAGTTTGGTCCAGATCTGTTATTGAGGGGGTTCAGAGTGCTCTCTGGGTGCAGGGTGAACTACAACTCCCAGATGGGGCAGTCATCCCCCAAACTGTGTTCTGTTGGTCACCATGTTTGGTGCAGATCCATCGTTGGTGGGATTTAGAGTGCTCTGGGTGCAGGGTGAACTACAACTCCCTGTGGGTAGGTCGGTTTCCCCACAAACACCTCCAGTATGCTCAGTTGGTCACCAGGCTTCTGTGTTCAAAGTTTGGTCCAGATCTGTCACTGGTGGGGCTCAGGGTGCTCTGGGTGCAGGGTGAACTACAACTCCCACGTGGGTGGGTTGGTCTCCCCACTAACACCTTCAGTGTGTTCTGTTGGTCACTGGGGTTCTGTGTTTAAAGTATGGTCCAGGTCCGTCATTCATGGAGTTCAGAGTGCTCTGGGTGCAGGATGAACTACAAAACCCACATGGGTGGGTCAGTTCCCCAAACCACTCCAGTGGGTGAGGTCATGCAAATTCCACAGCAATGGAAAGTGTAAGGAACCATGGGATGTCCATTCTGGAGGAAAAACAGAACATCTAGGATGAAATGGTCCCAGCATGAAAGCCTTCACTTGCCTGGCAGGCAGTGTGGTGTTTGTGGGGGGGACATTGGCAAGGTTTGGGCTACATGTTCATGGCACTCGCTGTAACCTGAAATGTCCTTGGAGGGAGGGCTTTTGGTAGCTCTTCAGGACTGTGGGTTATAGCTGTTTCTGGAGGATGCCTGTGTAAGTGGACATCTCCGCCACATGCACACATACACATTTTCACTTCTATTATGTGTATAGATTTTTAATACATTACTCAACATTGGGTTTCCAATTTCTCTAATTTCTTTTCTTGCTAAATCTTTAAAAAATATATTCCATTTTCCTCCATTTTCTCCAAATCTATTTGTAACCATTTTAAATCCTCCTTCTATAACCAATCAATATCATTCCTTCTATAACCAATCTCAACCTATTTGCTTCATAATACTTTTTATATTGGGATGTGCGAATCCTCTTACTTGTTGGAATCTGTACCATAATTGTTTATTTAATATACTTCTTTTACTGCCATTATAATATTTATTTGTCATTTGTTGCCATTCATTCAACTCCTCCTCTGAAATTTGCAGTGATAACATTCTAAATATAACATTTATCTTTGGGAGAAGTTTCATTTTAACTAATGCTATCCTTCCAATCCATGATAGAGGTATGTTTTCATATTCAGTTAATTGTTTTGAACTACTTTTCTTACTGCTACTATGTTAACCTCTTCCATTTATTTTAAGTTCTTGGTTATAGTTACTCCCAGATCTTTTAATTCTTAATTTTTATTCACAAGTTGTCCTATTCTGTAAAATCTTTTTCCTCATTTTTCATATAGTTAAATAACACCATTTCTGATTTATTCCAATGTATTTGTAGGCTCATTATTTTACCAAATATATCTATATTGCCCTTTAGCCTATTATCTAATTTACTAACTGTATTTTTAATTGTTTTTTTGTATACCACTCTTTTTTTAAAAAACAAATTTTTATTGAGGTTTTCACAGGTATTGAGGGGGTAAAGTTGTGGGGGGAGGGAGGGAATGGGGCGAGGGAAGAACAGGTATCTGGGAAGGAAGGCTGGGGGGGGGGGGTCAGGATGGAGCTAGGACCTGGGTGGGTTCAGGGGGGGGGAAAGGGTGGGTGTTGTGGGGGGGGACCCAACCGGGGTGAGGTGTGAGAGGGGGAGGTTGAAAGCAGTCTCTAGGGGAGCCCAAAGTCCTTTCTCTTCTGGTGTTGGTCAGGTGTAGTTGGGTGTGTGCTCTCCTTTCTCCGTTGTAGTTTCTTCCCGGACCTATGTTGAGCCCCTCTCAGTTTTACATTGTTGAATGGATCAGTTGGCCCGTCAGGCACCTTCTTGCAGGGCAGTCAGTCTGCTGTCTTCCTCTCTTAATTTTTAGGATCCTTCAATTCTTTGGTAAGAGTGTCCATTTCTGTTGTCCGTTCCTTGTCTTATAGTATGGTCATATCCGTCCCTTTCATCTGCCATGGCCTCCTTTCTAGCCGTACTCTTTGGGAGATTTTAGACCTTCTTCATCCACCTCTGGATCGGTATTTTTAATTGTTAACAATGTATCATCAGCAAATAAACTCACTTCCTGTTTTGTCTTTTATCCTACCCCTTCTAAATGTTTATCTCGCCTAATGGCGTTTGCAAATAATTATATCAACATGGCAAACAATATTGGCGATAAAGACTACAGACATTAAAATAGAATTAAACCAAGGACTATCTAAAAAGGAATAATTAAAAGGATTAAAACTTGTAGCATGCATCTTGTAGCTGTACAGAAAATACAATGGTCGATCCATGAGTCAGATTTTTGGACTTGTTTCTTTGCCATAATATCATTATGCCTCAATGCTGAGTCATGGGAGTTGTAGTTTGGTGAGGCACCAGGCCCGGATTACCCATAAGGCCAGACTAGGCCATGGCCTATGGGCATAGGCCTAGGGGGCGCCAGATCGAGGACCAAAAAAAAAGTTCAAACTTAACCGCAACGTGCGGCATGATGACTCTCTCTCTCTCTCTCTCTCTCTCTCTCGGGGGAGGGCAGGGGGAGAGACTGCGAGGGGCAGGGAGGAGGGAATGGTGCCCCCCCTCGCCATCGCCCATCCCCTGACCCCTTGTAAAAGGATGGAGGGTGCGAGGAGGAGAAGCCCCACCCTGGGGCTGCTGGCAGGCATGCGTGCGTGGCAGGAGGGCGGCACTGCCTCCTCCGCCATGTTCCTGGGTGCCGCGCATGGCCGGCAGCGTCCCTGGGGGCTTCCCTTCCTTCCTCCTCCCGAGGAGGAGGAGGAAAGAAGGGACGCTCCCAGGACTGCTGGCCGCTGCCGGCCATGCGCGGCACACAGGACCATGACGGAGGAGGCAGAGGCGCCCTCCTGTCTGCTGCTGCGCGTGCATGCCCAGCAGTGTCCCGTGGGCGGAGCTTCCCTTCATCATCCTCATCGCCACGACTGCCTTCCTGGTCCGGTGACGAGGAGGAGGAGGAAGGGAAGCCCCGCCCATGGCGCCGCTGCCACGCATGCGTAGCAGTGACCCGTGGGCGGAGCTTCCCTTTCTCCTCCTCCTCGTTGCCGCGACTGCTTTCTGGTCCCGGCGACGAGGAGGAGGAGGAGGAAGGGAAGTCCCGTCCACGGCACCGCTGCCATGCATGTGTAGCAGCAACCCGTGGGCGGAGCTTCCCTTCCTCCTCCTCCTCCTCCTCATCGCTGCGACCTCCTTCCGGTCCCGGCGAGGAGGAAGAGGAGGAAGGGAAGCCCCACCCACGGCGCTGCTACCGCGCATGCGCAGCAGCGCCCCATGGGCAGGGTTTCAAAAGTGTGGCCTAGGGCACCAAAATGCGGTGATCCGGGCCTGTGAGGCACCAGCACTCTTTGGCAGAGAAGTCTCAATACCTTGTGAAACTACAGCTCCTAGGATTCCATAGCATTGAGCCATGGCAGTTAAAGTTGAGTCAAACTACATTCATTCTACTCAGTGCAGATGCATCTTCCTTGTGGTCTTTCGATCAGCAGGGAAACATTGTAAGCAGTGTTTACAAAGAAAGGGCTTTTAATACTGTGCTGTGGTTTTTATTTTTGCCTGTTAAAATGACATGCTTTGAATTGTTTTTAATTCTGCAGATTGCTTAATTGACACTTAACCATTGCTTTACCATGTTTTAACCTAGATTTCTTTTTAAATGTGTTGTTTCAATTTTTGTAAAATATTGAAAGGCCTGTCCTGGGAAAAAGCTGGGGATATACACACATTGATAAAATGTTGGGGATTTTTAAAATTACAGACACATATTAATGCCCAATTATTACAATTGTGTTATTTGACACAGCTGTTCCATTTTCCAGAGCAGTCATGGTGTAGGCAAGAACACTTGTATGTTTTATATTTCTTTATATTTCTTATATTACATCTTAAGTACTGCATGTTCATTATTGCAGCTTATGTATTACATATTAATGATTGTATTTGCATGAATATTACATATTCACATTACATTTTTCATATTACAGTTTCATATTTATTTTCAGGTACAGCTTCAAGTACATCTGACAGGAAATTAAGATAAAGCAATCATAAATCAACTGGCTTTACCTCCTCTTCTCGACCTTTCATAAATAAATTAAAAAAGACAGATCCAATCTCTTGTCACATCATGGTGAAAGAATGACACACTTTTGTCTTCTCTTCGTTAATTGCATTAATTCATGAACTACTGTAACTTCTCTTTTCATGGAGTTTAGACTAAATGCTGTTTTCGCTCAAACATCAAAAACACTGACAATGCCCTCCTGAAAATGTCTTCAGGTTCTATTTTTACCCACCGAATTGTAGTCAGCATCTCGAGGGTTATGGGTTCAACACCTTGCTATAAAACATGATTTGGAAAGAATCACAGTCCTAATGTATATTATTTCTTTGATTCTGAAATGAACTCCCCCCCCCCATATAAATATCTGCATCGTAGAACTGCAGGTACTGCTTAATATATATTTTGTTCTCAAAGTGATACTGAGATTAGTATATGTCTCACAATTGATGGCATCTTAGAATTGAAGTAATGTAGTAATAATTTCAGAGTATGGCTGCCATTCTGTTGAAGGCATATGCAGGTGTAAGCTAACCCTAGCCCTGTATTTGCTTGTTTTTGGTATCTGCGGAGGTTTATATTCCTTCCCCCACTGTGACTAAAGCACCCTCCAGACCTACCATTGAGCTGCTGAAGATCCCCCTCCGCATGAGCATTCCCTGTATGGAGTGAGGACGGACCAAAAAAGTGCCCGGTTATGGACACATCTAAACAGATCCATTACCTGAAAGAGTGGGTGAGTCAAATGGCAAAACAACACACAGAGCTGATTCAGGTTATCACTTTGCATCTGGCTACATGGACATAACCAGAGGTTTCTGCAATCCCTCCATCTCCTCCAGTCATAAATGACCATGGGTAAGGGACTTCAGCATCTCTGCAGTAAGTTGGGAGTAATGATGAATGGCTTGGTGTAGTATAGTTCCACATGTAGAATGTCTGCACTGAAGTGCAGCCCGTCTCTTTCACATGCAGAAAGTTATACAAAAGTTGTCATTTTGTACTAGATGTTTGACATTAATAACTCTCATAATTAATATGCTAGTGACTTTAATTTCCTTTTTCAACCGTAGCACTGGACAAGTGATTATGATGTAATCTCTCTAGGCCCCATGAAATGCCAGTCGTTTATTTTAATTTATACAAGAACAAGAAAAATCAACATAGGATTGCTGATGCAAATCCAGAATTTTGCTCTTTCCTGAAAAATGGACATAGGCTTTGAATGCCAGCTCTCCTGTAGCGACATCTTAGAACTAGACTGCTCTACTGGTGAGAATGTTGGACTTAGACTCTGGGATACCAGATTCAAATGCCCATTTAGCTAAGGGGATCTTGGGCAAGTCACACATTCTCAGCCTCCTCTAAGAGGAAGGCAAATCTGCTCTGAAGAAATCTAGCCAAGAAAACTCAAGGATAGGTTCACCTTAGTCAGAAACAACCTGAAGGCACACAGTAAAAAACAAAAAATGTGCAAGGTAGACTCAGCAAGGGAACAATGACTTGCTAATAGCCATGTAGTGAATTTCATGGCCAGTTGGGACTTTGGTGTCATTCCAGTCCTGTGTCTGCCAAGTAATTAGTTTTGCTTTTTAGCCTGTGTGTGTTCAGGTAAACTGACCTGACACATTATGTTTTCTTTGGCCCAATAAACTATGGATTTTCTTTAGCAAAGGTGTGTTTATTACTGGGTTCTTACTATGTCAGTTCCTGGCAAATTAGAAGACAAAACATGGGTATTACACATGCTTGAAGTACAAGAGGCCTTGTTGTCTCTCATAAAGCACTCATGTTCTAATGTATATGCTCAATTTTAGGGTAACTTAAACTATTGATTGGGGGACTGCATCTCCTTTCCCTTCTGCATTTCCACGAGGTAGACTATTATTTTTGTTCCAATTCCTCCTTGTCCTATTTTCTCTGGCTAAACTGGCTACATTCTTCTCATTTGGATTGAATTGCAGTCAGCAACAAGTTTCTCCCAGGTTATGCCAACTCTCTGTGCTTCAGGACAGGCCTCTTGTGGATATAGTATTGTGGTTTCTCAGACAAAAATTGTAATCACTCTTCACAAGACATGAAAAGTCATATGAGGTTTCCCCCCCCTTCTCGTTTAAAAAGAGAAAATAGCTTTTCTGATTGCATAGCTGGGAAGTATAAATCAAAATGCATTTCATTTACTCATACCCTTTCAATAGATGGAAAGCTGAAAATAACAGAATTGGCGGAGGGGAGTTAATGACAAATGAGACTTCTTTAAAAGATGTAAACTGACTGGTTGATCAGTTCATATCCTCTCAGTAGACAATGCTGTGAATTTAGTCTTCTAGTAGACTTCTTTAGATCTTGAACATTTGGAGAAGGGTAAGATTAATACAGTGAGCCCTCAGTATCTGCTGGGGTTTGGGTCCAGGACCCTTTGTGGACATGAAAATCAGTGGATGCTCAACTCCCATGACAAACAATGACATAGAAAATGGTGCCCCTTATATCAAATGGCACAATGAAGGCTTGCAGGCCTTGGGTGGCTGAATTTGCAGGTACAGGATTCATGGATATGGAGGGCAAACTATATACTTGCTTCACTAGGATGTTTGTTGCGGCTTGCCTTTTAAAAATATTGGGCATGGAATGTTTGCGATTCAGGATACGGTGACGTACATTTACTGCCATTGCCATATAGGGTATTTCTACATGGTAGAATTAATGCAATTTGACACCACTTTGGCTACCATGTCTCAAAATTATGGAAACATGGGAGATGTAATTTTACAAGGCACTTAGCCTTCTCTACCAAAGAGTGTTAGTGCCTCACAGGCCCGGATTAAAGCTTGGGGCTGCCCGAGGCCACACCCGGTAAGTGCCGCCCCCGGGGGGGCACCTGAGGGGGGCGGGGCCGTCACGAGCGAGGAGGTGGCGGGGGAAGTCCTGCCCCTAGACGCGCCTGACGTGGCTTCCCCCAACGCCTCCCCGCTCGCACGCACAGGCGCCCCTTCCTCCTTCACGGCGCACGTGCGAGCGAGGAGGCGTTGGGGGGAAGCCTCCTGTGCTTTGCCAATGAATGTACATCATTGTCATGTAGTAATTTTAGTTTTACTTGTGGTTGAGGAGGCTGCAATTTGCATTAAAAGGAAGTATGCCAATCCCCCCATGTTTTCCTCTGACATAGTTTGTATTATATCTAACTGATATAGAACTGATATAGAAAGACCCAGGAAAAAACCCGGAAAAAAGCCATTGCCGGTCCCCAAAAATTTGAGAAAAATATTATTAAAAGCACTGAAAAGTTTGTGGGATATTTCCTTTTAGAGTGTTAAACAAAATGTTGAAAACATAGGATTAATATGTTTCATTTCCCCAACTTATTTCTAAAACATGTGGAACAGATGGATTTTTATGCAAGAAACTGTACAGCATCTGATCATTGGAATTCCTAGTCTTGGTTTCCTTGTCTCTGTCATTTTTATGGGAATTGATGCTTTATGTCTACTTGAAGCTATGGAGATCTAGAGGGGACAAAATGATTTTCCCTGTGGTATAAATGTTCACGGTGTCTTCTCTTTCAGTTTGTTTTTGTCTTAACGAACTAGCAAAAACCAAAGAGATTACAGTTCAGGACCATGTAGCTCCCTGGTAACAAGAAAAAAAATCGAAATTAAAAAAGGACATTAAATATTTAAAAAGTACACTCAATTTGTAATTATTGTTGAAATAACCGGTACTTTTAATAAACTAGATATAATAATCTTATGTCAAACCAAATTTTATTAATACTGTTTATGTCCCTAAAGCAATGTTCAGTCTGTAATAGGTGCACATATCACATTTTTAATTTTTGTTCTGACAATTTCCATTTTCCCCTAGGAAGAAAAAACAGCGAAAATTGGTAAAACTCCCCCCCCCCCCGGTGGTTTGAACATTTCTGGAAAATTTACATCTCTGTATCCCATATTACATCTTGTAATTTGCTTCATTTGTCACTGTCTTTAGACAGAAGCAATTGGGTGGACATGCTTATTTTTAGAAAGTGAGTTAATAGGGGAACAAGTGGATGGAAAGGAGCATGAAGCTCTTGCCTCTTTGACAACTGAAGTGTTGAATCAGGTAAGAATTAGAATGATTAACAAAAATTATATCGGAGGGAGGATGATTTTTGGCTGAGATTGGATCTTTGCAGACAGGACTCGCAAATGTTATTTATTATGCTTGCACCGATTGCTGGAGCACAGCATGCCTCTTGAATCAAGCAATATTTCACAACATTGTCATTTGATAACCGACTTATGTCTGCTTGACTTGCCAGTATGTTTCCTCCATTTGTGAAGAAATTTCTCCTTCCCTCCTCCTGATGTTAAGCAGACAAAGCACCCTGTATTTTTATTTAATTATACTGTGTAAACCACCATCATCACAAGGCTTCCTTCAGTTGCTGGCCCTAGCTGTTTTTCTGTAAAGATGATTATATTGCTTTCAGCCCAGTTAATTGCCAAACAATAGACTAGCTGGCGCTGCTCAGCTATAGGAGAGGGGATAAATGTGGAAATCCTCCGTTTGGATCTCATCTCGGCTGCATTGGCTTGGTGGGGTGCTCCAAAGGGACTTTTGGCCCTCTCTCAGGCATGTAGCCGGGGGGGGGCTAAGGGGGCTTCAGCCCCCCCCCCGAAATTCTCAGGGTGGTCCGCGAAAAGGCCTTACTGGTACATTATTTACACTGTTATGTTTATTCATATCATGATCTGATCACCATGCTCATTATATCCCACATTAATGGGGTTATTGGGATAACAATACAAAAGATTTGCTAGGGTAGACCCTCTTCCACCCAGTCTCAGCCCCCCCGAACCAAACTCAGCGCCCTCCGAAACAAAATCCTGGCTACGGCCCTGCCTTCTCTAATAGACTTCCCTCCACATCAAGGGCTTGTATCATACATCAAGTGATGCATGAGTTGTGCAGGACTGATAGGAACAAAAGCCTGGCTCAACATGATGTGAGGCTGCCAGGCGTTAGCTATATTGTCACTATATAGGGAGACTAGCACCCTTCCTAACCATGTTTCGTAAGGAACTAAAGACATGGATGTTCCGTTGTGCATTCAATTGATGATTCCTTTGACAGATGATCCCTAACCATGGCCTAAAATCAAATTCCTATATCCGATTACTGCACTTTTAAGTTGAAATGATCCTGTCACAGTTGGTCTTTATGCTATATGTTCTATCCACCTTATTGACCAGCCTGTTCTCTAGCCTGTCCTTAAGTTGAAAAGCACATGGTCTGCATTTTAGATGGATTAGGAATCAGCTGATTTTCCCTGTAATATGCAGTAAGAGCACCTAAAGCATTAGAGAGCTTCTGTTCAACCATTTCAAAGCTCCCTGCTTGAGTGGTGATGGCATGATTGCCAGCATCACATGAGAGAAGCCTCCCCACAGGATAGTAACACATCCAGGCATCCCCTGGGCAATGACTTTGTAGACAGCTGGTTCTCTCATACCAGAAGTGACTTGCAGTATGCAACCAACCAGAAGTAAATTGAAGTATGGTTTGGGTTAATTTAGAAGAAATTGGGCAAAGCTTCTACCTTGTCACTTCAGACCTAGATTGCTTTGAGAGACAGCCTTTCTGGCATTGCAGGTGGAAAACATCATTTGAGATGGTTTCCAAAATTCAAGCCATTTTTTTTGTTTTTTCGCCAGTATATAATTTTTTTTCTTTCTTATTGTTATTAAGAATATCTTTTGGTTATTGTTTCACTGCCCAACACATATTTTGATGCCTCCAATGTTGATCCTGTTTCTGGGTATATTTGAGATGCTGATTCCAATAGTGGCACTAGTTTCCCCCCTCAGTTCTAGTTTTTGAGACACAGAACGTATAGCATCTACCAGTCACCATCAGCTCATCCAAAGAAAACCAAGATAACCATATCTGAAAAACTAGAACTGGTGTGGCCTATTCAATGCCATTTTCTGAATCAGCACCACAAAGAACCTCAGGAATAGACCTAAAAACAAGGACAAGACATTTGTTGGTTAGGCTTTGTTATTAGTTGACATTTTTACTTTCCAATGTAATTTTAGAGCAACATAATGAAGATGACTAAGTGTGTGTGTTTCTTTTATATTCATATCAGAATCAGCCTTGATATAAGGTAGATATTCAGATGGAAGATTTGAGGCATCATGAAATGATTGTGAATGGTTAGAATTTTTTATGTATTATTGCCTTCTTACAATAGGGAGAGGTGCTCATTGGATATTCTGCCATTGGCTGGCTTTGACTGCAACCACTTTAGGAAGGGGGCATCTGTTCCTTGCTATAGCCAGAAAAATATTTGGGGTCAGCCCTGTGGTGCATAAACATTCCTGCAAGTAGAACACCAACTTGGTAGGGATGTTTGTATACCACCGAGTTTATGTATCCACATGGGTGGGAAACCCTAGGGCTGGTGGCTGCCACTGTAATGATGAAATGGAGGAGTCCTGACTGTCCAGTAGGGTCGAACTAAGCTTGGCCCTGCTGGACAGCCAGTCTTACCTCGGTGGACTTGTCACCATTGTGGTGGTGGCCATGGAGCCCAGACAAGTTCCAGACCATGCTGGGGCACCTTTATTGACCTTTAAAAGGGCACATGTGTGACTTGTAGAGGGGGGAAAGGAGGGAGAGTGATCTCTTATCTCTCTGAGTTGTGCAGGGACCCTTGCAAAGGTCAGCAAAGGTGCCATAAGATGGTCTGCAGCTCTTTGGAGTTCTATGGCCACTGTGACAATGACAACAGGACCACTGAGGTAGGCATCTTCCCCTTGCCCCTGAGCGTAGAGCCAAGGGAAAATGGGATGGCCATATAGACAGCCTGTACAACCTGTGACGTTCCAGCTATTTTGCCCTCCAATTCCTAGAATTCCTAGCCATTGGACAAGCTGGTTAAGGCTTCTGGGAGTTGGAAGGACAAAACAGCTGGAGGGCCACAGATTGTGCAGGCCTGGTTGAAATCCATCATCAGTGGGATTCACATGGCTGTCTAGATGTGAGTGGACTACAACTGCCATCATCCTGTGTCAATCCCCACCTAAACCCTATCTATATTTCAAGTTGGTTCATGATGGGTCTGTGTATCAAGTGTGGTTCGGATCCATCAAGCCATCTAGGAGCCATCCCCATACATACATGCCTACATATATGCCTACATAGACATACATATTTTCACATGTATTACGTATATAGAATATAGATTCTGAATTTAATATAATTAATAATAATAATACAATTATTTATTACCCGCCTCTCCTTTCAGAGATGTATATCTTACCACATAACTACCATTTTGCCCCCCCCCCCATCTGTTATGTATATGATGTTTGACATTATTCAAGGCACATGAAATACTCTGAATTTTTTGTGGTTTTCAGGAATCTTGTTAAATGGGGCTGGCTCCAGGATTTTGTCAGCTGAGGGAAAGCAACCGAAAGCAGGGTCAGGAGCCTCGCATGCATTCCTGCTCGATGTGGCAGTAAGATTGAATGACAGTTTGCTTCTCTCCCTAGCGCAGCCTCAAGATCTGTGTATTTCTTCATTCATTCCATATGCAAATTGCCCTAGAACCAACGTTCTCTGACTGATGCATGTGCAGAAAAAAAAACACACACAATAAAACAATCATTACATTCCAGTTAAATATGATGAAAAATCAAGACCCATTATCAATGCAATTTCAAATAGCATTTAATTGTCTGGGAAAAGCAGCCCATTTCTGAGGGTTACTACTGAAAAGGCCTGCTTATGAGTAACCACTTGGTAAATCTCTAGGTGCCTCTGTGCTACATAGTTGAATCAGTTTGATGCTACTCCTGAGATTGGTAGTTTAAGTAAAATATTGAGACAATAAAGTAGAATAAAGAAGATCTTAAAGAGAAAAAGTTAGTGGGATGACAATATTTTCATCATATGTCTTGAAAGAAGGATATCAATTTTTTATGCAATGATTATTGCTTTTAGGTGGGGAAGGGCAGGGAAGTTAGTTTTAATTAATTTATTGCTAGTATTGGAAAATTACTGGCTTTAAAATTATATAATCATACAGATGTTATGTTGATATACCCAGACATAAAATCAGTATTATATAATTTGTAACATTCACCGTACCAGTAAAAGGAAGAGTGCCTTACTGCATTCTGTCTTTTTAGCAAAGTTTACATTGTATTCTCCTCTCCGTTGGTGCCTCCTTGATGTGGGGGAGAGGCTTGCGTACCCTAATGAGCTATGCTGGCGGTGGCATAATAGCCACTGGTAGGGCCTCCCATGCCAGACAGGTCACAACCAAAGGGTCTGACAAAGAGTGTCAACGGGCAGGATGGGCTCCTTAGCCTTTTTCAACCATCCTAAGAGAAGGAAAACTCTAATTTCAAATCTGGGCAGATGGTGCTCGTCTAACCCTGTAAGGTCAACCAACTAGAGAAGGAAACTCAAAATTGTACGGTTTGGGGCCAGTGTACCTGAGGGAGCGACTTACCCCTTATGTGCCTGGGAGATCACTGCGTTCCGAGGGGCTCAACTTGTTGGAGGTGCCCAGTATCGGAGTCTGCAGACTGGCCACCACACGGCGGAGGGCATTCTCTGCTGCCGCTCCAATTTTGTGGAGGAGATCCGGGCCATTCGGGCCCTCCTGCCGTTCCGTAGAGCGATAAAAACTTGGCTTTTTAGAATGGCATTTGGCCCTTAGCCAATTGGCCTCTATACTGTTGTCCATGGTTCCGCCTGACATGCCACTATTTAATTTTGGCCTGCCACATGTTTATTGGGGGGCTTTAAATTGTTTTAATGCGTTTTAATGTATTTTTAACTGTATTTTAATGTACCTTCTATGTCTGCTTCACTTTCTGTAAACCGCTCTGGGCTTCAGAGAGAGCGGTATAGCAAGTCGAATTTAATAAATAATAATAATAAATAAATCAAACCTACGACCTGAGGACCTCGCTGCCACCGTCCAAGCTTGCTAGGCCCCAGCAGATGAACCTTTGGTTTAAAGGTGAGGCCAGTTCTGTGCACGCTGTACCCCACCAGAATAATCTACTGCACAGGCTCGAAGCCTAAGAATCTTCGTTCGCGAAGTAATGCCAGAGAGACATTGTATTCTAATCCTGTACTATAATTGGATGTAGGATTCAGCTTCAACAACTGAAATAGTTTCCAGTGTAACATTTCTCTTTGGTGTATGACAACATTCTTAATACTTTATTGCTTGTCTTTTCCAGGGGTGCTGTTGGGTCCATCAAGTTGAGTGTTATTAGGAAGAGAAGTACATTGGCTAGCCAAGTGAGGTAAGAGTCACTATTCTTTATCCATAAATGGGGCCTTTTTTGAAAAAAAGAAAAGAAAAAGAAGTGATTTGTCTAGATAGCTAATCTAAAATTGCAGTCTTAGGGCCCTTCCAGACAGGCCCTATATCCCAGGATCAGATCCCAGGTTTTCTGTTTATTCCAGATTATCTTGCAGTGCGGACCCATATAATGCAGTTTAAAGCAGAAAACCTGGGATCAGATCCTGGGATATAGGGCCTGTCTGGAAGGGTCCTTAAAAGTTTTGATCCTTCCTGACTTTTGCTGTTCTCAAACCTATTAATAATTCTGTCCTCTTTGAGCACGAAAACTTAAGTTCAGTTTCTGGAAATTACTTTTGGTGACCTTTTATTTATTTGGCCCAGTGAAATTATCTTTAAGATGTAGATTGGTTTGCTGCAGTTTGTCAGTGACAGAGTACACGTGTTGCACAAAGAAGGGCCCATATTTTCCCCCACCCACCCAACCAACCAACCACTTGCAATTATGACTAGGAAATGTCCCCATCTGAAACTATGCCTCTGCTGGTGAATGTAGACAACATGTCTATATATAGACCACAGACTGTCCTGGTCTACTCATATTGCTTTATTATCCTCAAAGCTCAAGTAAGCAGTTCAGCCATTTTGTGATTTACCACTACTAAAGGGGGCAGTTCATACCTTTAGCAACTAAAGACTTTAATGCTAAGATAGCTTCCCAGCTACTGTATGCTTCCAGCATCTGGATTGGTGGCTTCACATCAAAAATAGACCTACAGCAAACACAGTTTTTGAGGGCCTTTTCCAGCTTCCCAGATGTGTACCATCCTGTGTCTTATTACTTGAATCCGAAGAAGCACACTTATCAATAAGAGCTTGGTGATGGGCACTTAGAGCAGAGTTGTTAATTTATGATCCGGTTTGATTAATCACTTAGTTCACATAAGCAGTCGGTATAAGATCAATTCTAAGAAAGCCTCCTCCGTCGACCTTTCTGCATCCCTCCTAGCTCATCTGGGTTTTGACATGGCTCTCAAATCAAACAGAGACTGTGGGACATTGCCTTTTGTGAGCTGTGCTCTCATTCTTATGTATGTTGCTTCTCTAGTACCCTGTTCATACATTATGTTGGGCCTTTCCATTCAGCAAACTATCTAAAGGACTTAACTGTGATCAAATACCATTACCTATTTTCTAAAGCAAAATTTGCTGGTACCCATATAATGAAAGGCTCTGCCCATGTAGCAAACATGAAGTAGACTGCATCTCCCACACTCTACTGTCATGCAGTTTTTATAAACAGGCCCAAGCACACATAATCAACCCCCTACTAAGACACTTACCAGTGAGTCCAGTGAAATTTTATGTGAAGTTTCTACTTGGTGACAGCTTTTCCCACGTGACCTTGACAGTTGCCAAGTTTCTTTCTGAGGCAGCCAGGATTAGATACAGACTGAAACACACTGGCATTTATTGTAGTCTTTTACCTATGTTTTTAGGCAACATGTATTTTAAGCAGTTTTTAAACTGTTGTAAATTTTACCTATTTGTATGTTTAATCAACTGGATGTTGCAAATCTCATTAACCTGCATACCTTGTACACCTGTGGTGCAATAAGGGTCTTTGGACCATAATAAAATGTTGTTGATGTTGTTGTTGTCAACAACATGTAGCTAGATGGACCAGTGAGAGGTGTAAGCGGTCTGAGAAGTAAACCATGAACACAGCAACTATATGAAATACCATATTCATCTCTCCACATCTGTTACAAGAAGTTACCTTATTCCAAGCCAAACCATTGGTCATTCTAGAACAGGGCTTCACTTGGGATCCCTTCTGGTATGAGATTTTTTTTAACATAAACTCAGGTATATAGGTATATAACATAGGAAGAAAAATTAAATATTTACTGATAACATACCATCATTTACAAAGCTATCTCCTGCATTGTAAACACTGCACAAATGATTCATGTCAATGTCTGAAACAGCCACTAAATGATGTTCAGCAAACTTCTACCATTGTCAATTTTTTCGTGACCCCAACATTGAGCCAAGGGGACATTATTTGGGGTTGGGACCCACAGTTTAAGAAGCACTGTTTTAGATTAATATTATCTACATTAACTGGTGATTGATTTCTAGGGTTTTCTTTCCCACCCTGAATTAAAGATCTCTCAGATTGAATTTGAGACTTGATGCATGCTATGTGTTTTTTTTCTCACATGGAAGGGGAAGAAAAAGTCTCTGCAAATGCCATTCCTTTTGGCAGACAGAGAAACAATAGTCTGGCCTTCAGTTTGCAGTGAAGAGCAGGCATAGTCTTCCTGTGGTCACTTCAACAGAGATCTTGAATAGGTTCATGTGGTAAAGGAAGTGTGAGGCCATTCCTGAGGCTTAGTGTTCTACAAGTGGCTCGGGGTTTTTTAAACTCCAAGCATGCACCTGAAATGAAGTCTAGAAATGAGCCATTTGAATTGGAACAGAAATTGATTAGGTGGTCTCTTCTATAGTCTCCAGACACTGTCTAGCTGCAGGATTCTGAACCTTGTGTATGAGGCCACTTTATAGTGAAAGCCAATGTGATATAATACTTCACATGTTTTGCTGGGAGTTGGGAGATTCAGATCTAGTGTCACTGAAGAAAGGGGCCATATATACCACTTTGAGGAGGAAACTAAGATACAGTAGACTCTCAGTTAACTGGCATCCATGGGGAATAGTAGCTTCAATGTAGTTTCTGGTTGCTTCAGAGCTACTATTAAAAAGAGGCTTTATATTATATCTCATGCTATACCATACTATAAACTCCATCTTGACTGGCTTTTGCTGTATTTCTTCCATTCCAAGGCACACTTTTTTCCTATATAAATATATCTGTAAATGGGGTGAACCTTAGAATCACAGGTGTATCTTATGTATTTTTGTGTGTGATGGCAGTACTGAAATTAGGGTGCATCTTATGGCACCTTACAATTGAAGAAATATGATAATATTGAAATACAGTATCTAAAAGCAAATTATAAAAATAAAGACAAACTTAAGGTAAAACGGTTTTTCCAGTATTATACAAAAGCTTTATAAATACAGTATTATTTCTTTGATTTATTTTGCCGATTGCTTGAGAGTTCTGGTTACTTGAGTTCTAGTTAACTGAGAGTCTACTGTACAAATATAACTGATAAACAAAACATCTAGTGCAGTGGTTCTCAATCTGTGGGTCCCCAGATGTTTTGGCCTTCAACTCCCAGAAATCCTAACAGCTGGTAAACTGGCTGGGATTTCTGGGAGTTGTACACCAAAACACCTGGGGACCCACAGGTTGAGAAGCACTGATCTAGTGGAATGCATTATAGTAGTCCTGTGAAATGGCATGCAAGCCCAGTGAAATGGGGTGGAAGCCCAGTGAAATGCATGCAAGAAGTAAGTATATTAAATTAAATTGGACTTCTTGATAAATGTGAATAGGTTTGCAGCCAGGGGCGGTCTAAGGTAATTTTAAATGGTAGGCGAACATTATTTTGGTGCCCCCCCCAAAACATTATTTTGCCGCCCCCCATGTAAAACAAATATACAATTATAATATCACAATACCATTAGTAGTATTATATTGTATCAATGTATATACAATATATTATACCATACTCATACTATATTATATCATAATTATATTATACTACATTACAATATAATTATATTATAATATATTGTCATTATAATATAATGTAACATTCTATTATATTATTATAAAATAATAAAATTATTTATTTAAAATTATCCTCTACTAAATATTTTCATTACTCCTATAAAACTCAAATAACCCAAAATAAAGTAAAATAAAATATTATATATTACTATTTTGTACAATACCACTATACTGCAATATTGTTTGTAATATTACATGTAATATAAAATATATCATTATTCTATTGTTATATTGTATTTGTATTATATTGTATGACAATATTAAGCAGAACTGTATAATAATCAACAAGAAATGCAATGTAAATGCACAAAATCAGAATATATTACCTATCACCCGACTCATAATTCATAGGAGTCTCCTATAAGTCCAAAATTAGGATCCCAATGTAAATGTAAATAGAAAAACAGCCAAAATGTTCAAATGAGGTTGAATACAGGCAGCACGGCCTGGGCAAACTTGGGCCCGCCCTCCCTCCTTCTAAGTGTTTTGGCCTCCAACTCCCACAACTCCTCATAGCCTCAGGCCCCTCAGGTCTAGACAGAAATAGAGCCGAAGAAAGGAAGGAGGGAGAGAAGAGGTCACAGAGGAGGAGGAGGAGGAGGAGGAAAGCCCTTCATTCATTCCTTCACTTACACTTCCTTCACTGATTCTTTTCTCCTTCCCTGCAAGCGGGCGGAGACAAAGGGAGAGGGAAGCACTCCCTGCCTGCCCGATAGGGAGTGCTTTGCTTACAGGCTTCTGCGCAAGGGAGCTACTGTGCATGCGCGGAGGTTTTCGCGCATGTGCAGTTGCTCCTGCGCTCAACTTCAGCTCCAGAGCAACTGCGCCTGCGCGAAAACCTCCGCGCGTGCCCAGAAGCGGCGTCGGAGCGCACAAGGCCGGGGTCAAAAAGCAGGCAGCTGCAGCACTGTCTGAGGAACATCGGCAGGGCCAGGATGGCACCCCATGTGGCCAGGATGGTGCCCCCTTCTCAGATGGTGCTCTAGGCGGCCGCCTACTTGGCCTATCTTGTAGGACCGCCCCTGTTTGCAGCCTAAGTTGTGAACAGCCAACAATAGTGCAAGGTACTTGCAAGGCACAATGGGAGATTTATCACAATATGAGATGCAGCTGTTTTCCTTTGGCTCATGAATTACTCTTACAAGAAGTGTGCTGACAACATTGGTAATCGCACAAGCTTTTGACCCAAGCTGTGTCTCAGGAGCAGAAATGAGTGCTGTAGAATCACTATTATCTTGCCATCACTGGGGACTTTTGAAATTAATTGCAGGTAGGTGCTGTTATCTATATTGTGCATTTAGAATACAGTGCCATGCAGTGTAGTGTCAACAGAGTCATCACAAGTATGAACAAAGGGTAGAAAATATCCCTGCCTACAAGTCAAGAGCACAAATAAATACATACCAAATGTTCATTGTAATGCTTCTGAAATAGTGTTGTCTTGGCAACTCTATCCTTTTCTCACTTAATAGAAAGAAGAGATATTTGTTGACATGGGTAAATGGAGTTTGACTATAAGAAAAGAAGCCTAATGCTTTTGGGGAACAGAAAGAGCAACAGTGAAATCCTGATACTTTAAAGACGAACAGCTGCATTGTAGTATAATAGAGTTGGAATGGGCCACATAGGCCATTGATGTGGTGGTGGACTGAATGAGGGTGAATAAGATGAGGTTGAATCCTGGTAAGGTGGGTGAACAGTTATTTCCTATTCCTAAACGTACGCACCCTTGGAATTGTCCTAGAGAGGACATATTTTCCAGATGCAGGTAGGTGAAGCCATAGGTGCCAGTTCTTTGGGTACAGAGGATGTACTGTATTTTACATTTTTATGAGTTGCCTTTTCATGCCAAATTAAAACATCTCAGCCACTGGTCTGGTTAAAAGTGAAAGTCCAATTAAAAGTCCCAAATAAGTCCTCCGGCCATTAGATACTGCATTAACCATTGTCAAAGGGCCTGTTTAAACAACCAGGTTTTCAATTCCTTCTAAGAAGTTGAGAGCGTGGAAGCTTGCCTAATCTCTCTGGGGAGGGCCTTCCAGAGGCGGGGGCGGGGCACAACCGAGAAGGCCCTCTCCCTCATTCCCCACCAACTGTGCTTGTGACGGAGGTGGGACTGTGAGGAGAGCTTCCCTGGCAGATCTTAATGCTTGAACAGGTTCATAAGGAGAGATGCAGTCCAATGCCAGTTTTATTTACTAATAGACTGTGTCTCTTACACAACATCAGGCAACTTTTGTTGGGGCTGCATGGAGGAAGTGTCCTGACAGTGTGGTAGGATGCTACTATCAGAACATGGGAGGCTTCTCGTGTTCTGTAGTCAACAACAGGGGAATGCAGGGCAACGGTTTCCCCCCAATAATCCACGGATCTGCCACACTGTGTGGCGAAGCTCCACTCTGACCCATGGAATACGACCTCAGTGAGATTGTTAGAGTGATCCTAAGTTTAAAGAGGGGGCTGGGTAAATGACCTTGGAGGGCTCCATCCAACCCATGGGCCTTAGTTTGGGGACCCCTGCTCTACACAGACTGGTAACAGCTTTCCATAGTTTCAGAAAGGATTATTTTCCAGCTCTTCTGGTGACACTGAAGATTGGAGCTGAAACATTCTGCGCATAGCTGTTGAGAAATCCAGTGCTGAATTTAACTTGCTTGAAGGTCCAAGTGCAGAAGGCCTTCTTATCAAGGCCCATTCTAGATCACCTTCTTTGCTCATTTTATAACTGCCTGGTCACTTTTATTGTTCTACTACACACTGGGGCTTGCTGTAAATGCTACAAACACATGACGAAAACAGGAAATTCAATATGATATAATATAACCTATTGCTGCACTAATGTAATCCACTGCGTGGTCATATACATATAATGTTAGTTATTAATAACCCTTTGACATAACCCTGAAGACGGTGTTGAAATAAATGATAATAAAATCAAACCTGTGTGCCTGTTGGTGATGAAGGATTCCCCACAATGCGATATGTAAGAGAGTCACGGTAATCTATGCTCCCATATATCAATCAATTATACCCAGTTCTTGAACTGTAGGAGAAATGTCCCAATGTCTAATTAAAGGAATAATACTAGGAATATTCCAAATCATGCGGGGGTGTAGTGCACACACATTTCCTTGGGTCTGTTCATTATAATCCGGGTTTAAAAATGGAGCTCCAATTCAGGCGAAGGGAGAGCTTTCATCAACTGTTTTACTGGAGAAAGGGAAGAAAGCTGTCCATGCACAACCGGATAAAGTTTATAGTTTTTAATGCAGAGATATTGCACTCTCTGGGCAGCAATAAGTAGTCAATATTAGGGTTGTTTGATCCAAAAAAAATAGTGGTTCTAAAAACAAATGGGGGGGGGGGGATTTTTTATGCTTAACGTAATGAATTACAAAAAAAAATCTTAATTGATATGTTATTACTTACAAAATTTTGTAATTGGTTCTAAATTGTCCAAAGCAGGGAAACAGGTCTGACACTGTTAAAAGCACAGGGAAATCAAGGGGCAACATTTTCCTTCACCTCTGGAGTGCAATTGACTGGAAATGTAGATGTATAACATAAATATAAGAGGTAGCTAATAGCTATATGCTATCAGGACATTTATGAAAGTGAAGTACGTATTCCTCCCCCCCTTTTATTTTTCCCCTTCCCCTCCTTTCTTCCTTCTCTACCTCTTTTTTTCATTCCTTCCTTTGCTCTTTGGTTCCATCCCTCCTTTTCTCTTTCCTTCCTTTCCTCCCCCTTTCTCTACTTCTTCCTGTGTCTTTCTCCTTCCTTCCTTTGTTCATGTTTTATTTCCCTAATAGCAATTAAACAGAAAGATATATGTATTAATGCAGTGGTTCCTCATGTTGTGGTGACCCCCATCCATATTTTCGTTGCTACTTCATAATTTTGCTACTCTTATGAATTCTAATGCAAATATCTAATATGCAGGATGTTTTTTCATTGTTACAAATTGACCAAAGTTAAAGCATAGTGATTAATCGCAAAAACAATATGTTTGGGGGAGGATGGACAACGGATGATGGGATTTGCAGTACCTTCGACCAATTCAGCTCTGACTTCCACAGCTGAGACCCCATGAATGACAGACCTGGACCAAACTTGGCACACAGAACCCCCATGACCCACAGAAAATACTGGAGGGGTTTGGGAGGAATTGACAGTGATTTAGGGGAGATATAGTTCACCTACATTTGGAAAGCACTCTGAACCCAAACAATCCTGGATCTGTACCAAATTTGGCACAAATACTTAATATACCCAAAGTTGAACACTGTTGGAGTTGTGGGGGGTTGATTTTGTCATTTGGGAGTTGTAGCTGCTGGGGTTTATAGTTCACCTACAATCAAAGAGCATTTTGAACTCCACCAACAATGGAATTGAGCCAAAGTTGGCACAGAGAACTGTCATGAGCAATAGAGAATATTGGGGGCCTCAGGGGGGCAGACCTTTGAAATTGGGAGCTGCTAGGATTTATAGTTCTCTGCAATCAAAGAGCATTCTGAACTCCCAGCAGCAATGGAATAGAACTAAACTTGGCACAGAGAACTGCCATGAGCAATAGAGAATACTGGGGACCTCGGGGGGGGGGGGCAGAAATCAGACCTTTGAGATTGGGAGCTGCTGGGATTTATAGTTCTCTGCAATCAAAGAGCACTCTGAACTCCCAGCAGCAATGGAATAGAACTAAACTTGGCACAGAGAACTATCATGAGCAATAGAGAATACTGGGGGGCCTCTGGGGGGGGCAGACCTTTGAAATTGGGAGCTGCTGGGATTTTCCTTCATGCCACGGCCATCTCCCAGGGCTCAGGGGCGTTTGCAGAAGCGGAGGCTTTCCTTCTCCGCTGGACCCTCCCACACAGCAACCCAGCTGTGCTTTCCTCTTCTTTCCTCTGCTCTTGCTGCCTGCAAACCTTTTCCTCCTTCTTCCTCGCCCCATACATGTTTATTTTCTTCTCCCTCACCTCGTGGGCATCTTTTTCTCTCTCTCCTCCTCCTCTCCCTTCCTCCCTCCCTTCTTTCTCTCTGCCTTCCCTCCTCCTCTCTCCCTCCTTTCCTTCCTTCCTCTCCTCTCCATCTTCTTCTCTCTTTCTCTCCCCCTCCTCTTCATTCAATTCTCCCCTCCTCTCTCTTTCTCTCTCTTCCTGCTGCAATTCTCCCAGCGCTCACCTCAGCGCAGCTCCGTCCACCAGGAAGTTTGGGTCTCCTTGGGGGCGGGGCCTGCCCTTCCCAGTCCCTCAGCTGCTTCTGCCTCTCTTCCCTCCATGGTGTGGAGCCAGGGCCCTGCGGAACATCAGTAGCGACAGCAGAGAGAAGGAGAGAGAGGGGGGAAAGGGAGGAGAAGCATGGAGGACTACATTTCCCAGAATGGGTAGTGGCAGCGTCACTTCCGGTTCCCCGTAGAAATGCGGGAAAAACAAACAGGGCAAGATGAATGAAGGTGGGAACCGAGGGGGAGCCAGGAGAAGACAGGCAGAAGATGTGTGAGTAGTACAATAATTAAGCATTAATTACAATAATTACGCAAATTGCCGGCCTCCAGGATCGAAAATCAAAGCCTACTTCCGGGTTTGCCGGAGAGATGCGGTAAAGCTCAAAATTAGCTGTTTGAACAGATCTAATACGAACTAATTTAATTTCTTCATCCGAAAACCCAACCCTAGTCAATATACCTTCATGCCACTTTAACCCTCTTATAATCCAAGTTTGAATGCTATAAATACAGTTTTTAAATCGCAAGCTGTGGTATATAATAAATATAAGGTGGGCTCATGGACGTAAATCCTGGCGATGCCGAGCCTCTGGGGTCGAAGACCTTCCAAGGGGGACCTTGGACCTTCCGTTTTGACCAAGCTGCCATTTGAGCCGTTATCATCGGCGGACCGGTCTCATTTGTTTTGGAAGGTGGCTTTCCTTGTCGCCGTGACGATGGCGTGGAGAGTGAGCGAGTTGTGCACCCTCCGTGTGGATGCACCGTACTTGTGCTTCCACAAGGACAAGGTCCTGAGGCTGGACGTTTCCTTTATGCCCAAAGTGGCTTCTTTGTTTCATGTCGCACAGGATATTGTGCTTCTTGCTTTTCCCCCCCCCGAGCCAGCTACACCTTTGGAGTGCACCCTCCATCTGTTGGATGTGCGTAGGGCGCTGGCCTATTATTTGGACAAGACCAAGGACTTCAGGAAGTCCACTCATCTGTTTTTGCAGTACCGGCCTGTCACCAGAGGTGCCCCAGTCTCCTCTCAGAGGTTCTCGGCATGGGTGGTTGCGACCATCCATCTGACCTACCAGATGGCGGGGGTAGAGCCTCCGACAGGCTTGAAGGACCATTTTACCAGAGCCATTGCGGCCTCCATGGCCTTCTGTCGGGGCGTGCCTCTGAAAGATATCTGTCGAGCTGCCACCTGGGCAACGCCGCTGATGTTTGTCATGCACTACAAGGTGGACCTGCTGTCAAAGCGCCAAGCAGCCTTTTGGAGAGAGGTCCTCTTCTCAGCGGTGTCACGACACCCACCAGCCATGGTGAGTAGCTTGTGATTCTACATGAGTGGTTTCCACAGAAGACCATGAAAGAAGTAAAGCATGGTCGCTTACCTGTAACCAAGTTTCTTTGAATGGTCATTCTGTGGAATCCACACAACCCCACCCATCCTCACCGCTTTCTGTCATGCCTGTGTCTCGGCCGCTGCGGCAGTGGGGAACAAGGCCTTTAGCCCCACGCTGGCTATATATCCTCAGGGGAGGATGGGTGGGTCTAGAGTCAAGATCAAACAGCTGTTTGAAGTATCCAAAATGCTGCACAGGTGCAACAACTACATAAATGTGAATTCCACAGAATGACCATTCGAAGAAACCTGGTTACAGGTAAGCAACCATGCTGTCTTGATGCTACCTTGGAGCACACAAAAGTTTGCCTGGCTCCCCTAAAGTGTGCACATTATAAACAACATTTAACTATAGATATATTCAATAATGGTATTTTTAAAGACACAACACAGAAGGCTTTATGGCACCTAGGATGAACTTCGATAATTGTTGTGCTTCTCTTTATGATCAGTCCAACTGTGCCTGCCCTGGACTTTAGATGAGGAAAAGCTGACTTTGTTAAGAATCGAGACTGCAGGATGTCTCTCTGGGGTGTGAGGCTTTAAGATGATTCTACAACGTTGTTTTGGGCAGTTGCCATCTACATTGGTATCACTCAATTATTCATTTTCCAGGAATGCATTATTGATTGGCTTGAGGAGCACTAGGGAGCTAGATCTGAAGCTTATAGGCTCACTGTGACTATCCTGGGGTGGCTCGCCAAAGTTCAAGACAAAGATGCTTTCCCACGTTGAGGAAAACCTGTTCAAGGTTTTCAGTTTGCAAAATTTGCAAGATAGCTGACATGGCTTATATTTGGAATGGGGTTTGATTTTCCTCCATAATGATGGATGCTTGTTTTTCTCTTGTGTTGTCATTTTTTATGTGTAATGAGGCGACTAGAGTATGGTCGGCATCTTAGGCACACATTGTTTCTGTAGGCCACAAATATGAAGAACAGGTTTGTCACAATAGAGCAGTAGAGGTAGTGACTTCATAGTAGTTTTTCAAGATGCCATCATCTTTAGTTTCTGAGGATGATACGTAGCTCATTTTCTTTGTGATACTCTGATGGTACATGGGTTGCATAAATAAACAAGAATCTGAAGAGTTGTTTTGTTTGGCTTCAGTTTCTTTACCTGGAGAAAACATGTGATATAACTCCATTTTATAAGTAAGAGGGAACCCATTACGCACTTAGGTGGACAGTCACTTACTTTATAGCCTATAGAAGAAAGCAGGAAGTTGAGCTGGCATCACCTGCCCAAAGAAACCTTATCTGGAAAAAATTACACATATTTCTCTTCTGGAAGAAATTACACATATTGGTAAATACGGTAATAACAACAATACGGTAATAATAATACACTTTATCTAGGTCCTCCAGTGCAACTCTGTGGTCAACCTCACACCGGATGACCTAGAGATTCCTAGAGAGGTGTTGTCTCAAGGAAAAAAGGAGGTGCTTTATTCAGGGTTTTTCTCTTTTCAAGGGAGTGGTGTTCCCCAAACTTCTGCAGAAGTGGAGAGCTGCCTATATTTTTATTTCTGAATTGGAAGAGAGAAGAGGGAATCAGCTTGAGGTTAATTACTGAGTCGCTTCAAAAGGGTCAGCATTTTTCCCACAACATCCTTAATCAGTAAATTGTTAGGAAGAATCTGGTTAAACCAGCTTGCCATTAATCCTTATTCTGTCCAATGGTAACTAGCTCTATTGTCTTCAATTTAGAAAAAGGGAAAAGCTTTAAATAGGATCCCCATAGGTAAAACCCGCACAAAGTAATATTGCAGAAGTAATGACTATTGACATGTATTCACTCAGTTTCCACCTTGGAGTGAGCAAGTTTGGTTGTAAATAAGCTTTGTTATCTAAGAGCCAAACCATACATGACATGGGAAGCCCATAATTGGATTTCCTAATGTCTTTTTCTTTATAACCCCCCCCCCCTCCTTCTGCCTGCCAGCAAAGGCCTTCCTATTCAAGTCGGCTTTTGGCAACTGACTAGTAGCAAAGCACAGGGTGTTTCATGGGTAGATGCTGTCCATTTTAATTTGAAATGATTATTACGATTTAACTAATATGCTTTTAATCAGGATTTTTAAAACAGGATACAAATTAGAAGTTAATGCTTTTTAATTTTATAGTGTTTAATATTGTAACTCCATGTTTTCTTCATGTTTTAAAAATCATGTTGTAAGCCTCTTTAGGTCCTAGCACTGATTAGGAACTCAATTAATCAATTGTTCAATGAATTAGTCACTCAATCAACTAACCAAAAAGAGGGGTGAGACTGCTTAAGACAGTTCCCTCTACTTTCTCCATTTCCCCCTAGCTCTATCTGGTGAGGTTCTAAATCACACTGATACTTACGTTCTGCAGCTTTTATTTAAAAGGGAGAACTAGAGAGCAGGACATGAGAATCACATTGGTGTCCCCAAGATACTCTCAACGTAGGCATGAACTTTTATGGAAATCTGTGTCCATCCCCAGCCTTGCAAGGCTCATAGATTTACTGTCAAACTCTTTCACCTGTTAGCTTGATTCTCAACAGAGGAAGGAGGGGATGCAAGGAGAAGGGCGATGCTGAGGCAAGGTAACTGCGGGGTGACTAGTTTGTCTCTGAATGTGTCATTACCCAAGTTCAGGAAGTACTTTCTTCACCAACAATGCATAATTAGGGGAGGAGAAAGAGAGATGTTGGGCTTTGAGACTTTCCTCACACAACAGTAAGGCTGGAGTGAGGAAGTTCTTACATCACTAGCATTGTAATTCTGTACACACTTGCCTGGGGGTAAGTCTCACTGAACATAGTAAAACATGGGGATCTCAAATCTGTTTTTCACATTGGAGAGACTTATCATTGGCAGGCAGCTTGTTACTATTTTTGCCTACTGTAGTCTCTTGCAGAAGAAGGCCAATTGCCTTTCCCATCTTTTAAATATGAAGACTCTTACAAGCACATTGTCTATGCAGAGATAGCCTCCATGGACTGTTTGGGCTGTTTTCCAAGCTCTGGATACCAACCAAGGCCACTGTAGAAAATTGTAAGACTTCTGGGGAGGGAGAACATTATGTTCTTGCTGATGCTGCTGCAGAATGCAAAAATAGCAGTAAGCTATTGGGACAAGCAGGAAAGAAATGTGGTTGAAAAATGACAGCTGTAATGTGGAGGGCAAAGCTCAGTGATCAAATTGATTTTTCTACTATTTCAGTCAGTTGGGTTCTCGTTTGCTTTACAAGATTCAACTGCTGTGCCACAATAAGTAAGACTCACGATGGGGTGGAAGGTAGTAATTAACTCACAGCAGGGCTGTGCAACATTTTGGGGAGGGAACCTGGCAAGGACATGCCAGTTGGACACTGCGGTGAGAAAGCAATTTACCCAGAGTGGAATTTGTAAAACAGCCCTTTGCTGGCAGTCGATGCCATTGGGATTATTGATGCTTACAAATGGTCATGAACTTTAATACAGAGATGTTGGCAGCCCGGGGCTTATGGTGCACAGTAGAGTTTTGCAGCATTTCCTCCTGGGGTTAATGAGTTTCACCTAGAGCTGCAGTTAATCAGTACATAAATCAACTACAGCTTTACTTGATGAATTGATGATGGCTAATTGTAATCAACGTTTTCAGGTGGACTTGAGTCTGATGTGTTATCCTAACAGATGGGAAAAGAACGATAGATTTTGGTTTGTTCACAATTTAACAATGAAGTATGAGCCCCTTATCAATTGATTAGATATCCACAGTTTTACTTATCCATGCTCCAAAAACATGTTATTTTCTGGAAATGTTTGTGGGCCTCTGTGGGTTCTCCAGTGAGATTCCATGATATTCTTCATGCTCAAGTGTAATCACAATATAGAGTTTGCTGTTATCCATGGTTTCAAGTATGGGGTTCATACTGTATTATAGCTTCATCAGGATATTGGCAAGGCTCCTATATTGATGGTTTTACAATATGTACACTTATAAATTCTCTTTAACCAACATAACACTTGGCTTCTGAACTGTGAAAGTTAAGCTTGGCAATTGTGGCGGATTGATTGATTTCCTGAGTGATGATGGCTGAGGGCCACAGAGTGGGAAAGGACTGTTGCCTTCTTTACATGCATGTAGGCTTCAGAGAAGCAGCTTGTTAGCCACTCAGGAGCTGGGATATTTGATTAGAGTAGGCATTGTGGGAGTTGAAGTCCAAAACAACTGGAGGGTCAAAGTTTGCCCATGCCTGTCTTAGAGGGTACCCTGGGGTACATATGGCCTTTTCATGTAATATGCAATCGCTGGACCACACACTTCCTGTCCAAAGACTTTTTATTTTAAATAATTTTTTATTTACATACATAAACAGAACATGAAACAAATGAACATTTTACAAACTCATAACCCCATCAACAAGGCCTGAACAAATATCATTTTCTTTGCCATAACTTTATGAGTCAACCATTAAACAAATGTCATATCCAAAATTCCTGACCAAGGTTGTATTATTTTCCTTTTTCACTCCCTAAGACATATTTAATAAAAAGTGACTGGTATTAATAAAAATCTGATCTATTCATTTCCCCTCTTAAAACATCCTCATTTCCATTGATAGTTTATCATTTAAGGCTATGTTCCATATCTTCCCATACCATGCTTCCAACATGAAATTAGTTACTATTTTCCAGTTCCTTGCAATTATAAGTCTCGTCACTGTGAGTAAAATAACCACCAATTCTTTCTTTTCCATTTCTACATTCAACTTTGTGGTGTCCATTAGTAATGCTAATCTAGCATCTGGGGTGATGTTTATTCCTTTAATGTTTCCTATTTCCTTAAATATACTTTTCAACTGGGAGCATTCCCGCCATAAGGGGCTTTCCCTCCCTAACAAAGTGGGGCAGGAGAGCAATTTGCATCCTCCCCTGAGGAAAAGGGGGATGGTTGAATATGAGAAAGAAATTACATTAATATGTAATGTGTATGCCCCTAACGATTCTAAGTCAAAATTCTTTCGGGAATTAGAAGAAAAAATCTTAGACCAAACATACGACAACCTCGTTTTTATGGGAGACCTGAACGGGGTGTTAGACCCAAAAATTGATAAGAGTGGAAATGGAAATGGAATGAGTAAACACTTGGGCGGAAAGTTACCCAAATTTTTTTTTGATCTAAAAGAAAATATGGACATGATTGATGTATGGAGGGAGATGCACCCCAGGGAGAGAGACTATACCTTTTATTCGAATAGACATCGTACCTGGTCAAGAATAGATTGTATCTTGATGTCAAAAAATGTATTGCCAAGAGTCCAACAGTCAAAAATTCTTTCCAAACATATCTCCGACCATTGTTCTGTAATAATAGAATTTTATGCTAAAAGAATAGAATATTGTTGGAAATATCCAGACTGGCTAATCAAAAAGAAATCCATATTAGATCAAAGTAGAGATACATTAAAAGAATTCCTAGAAATATACTGTAAGGATAATGAGAACTGGAGGATCATATGGGACACCAGCAAAGCATACATGAGGGGCTTCTATATGAAAAGGCAGGCTATATGGAGGAAAAATAGACGAAAGGAACTCCAAGAAGTACAAAACAGGTTGGCTCGAGTGGAGAAAGAGCTAAAGAAAGACCCTAAAAGAGTAGATAAAAGACAGGAAATGAATCTCTTTCTGAAGCAGTTGGATTTCTTCGAATTAGAAGAAATGCAAAGGAAAATTCGGACAGCAAAACAATTTTTTTTCGAACAAGCCAATAAGCCAGGCAGATACCTGGCCTGGCAATTAAAAGAGAAAAGGAAACAAAACGTGATCCCAAAATTAAAGATAGGTCAGAAGGAAATAACCTCAGAAGAGGATATAAGGCGAACCTTTGAAGCCTTCTTTTCTAAAATATATCAGGATGATAAGATTGATCCAGAAAAAGTACAGAAATATTTAGGAGATAGGAAAATAGAGAAAATTAATGACGATGAGAGAGAAGCGCTAAATAGAAAAATAACGAGGAAAGAGATACAAGCGGCGATAAAAAAGCGAAAGTTGGTAAAGCTGCGGGCCCTGATGGCTATACCGCCGAATACTGTAAGGAGCATGAGGAGGTGATCGGGGATATCATGGAAAAAGTCTTTAATGATATACTAGAAACCGGCTGAACCCCGGGAACATGGTCCGAATCAAATATAATACTTATAGGAAAGCCAGACAAAGATCTGTTGGATCCGGCAAATTATAGGCCAATAGCGTTGTTAAACGCAGATTATAAAATTTTTGCGACTATATTGGCTGAAAGACTAAAACCATTCTTAAATACCAAAATAAAGGCGGACCAAAATGGCTTTCTACTAAGAAGATATCTAAAAAACAATATCAGGACAATGATTAATTTAGTCGAATATTACAAAAAAAATAAACAAAAAGGTGGCACTGATCTTTTTAGATGCCGAAAAGGCTTTTGATAACGTGAATTGGCAATATTTAAAAATTTTAGCTAACGAAGTAGATTTGGGCTTTAAATTTAAAAATGTTCTGCAGGCCATATATGATTCTCAAACCGCCAGGATCATTGTAAATCAAAATAAATCGGACAGGATACACATACAGAAAGGGGTTAGGCAGGGATGTCCCCTATCACCTCTCTTGTATATATGGTTACTCGAGATTTTGTTAGAAGAGATTAGGAATGATACTGACCTAGTGGGACCAAAAATTAAAAATGAAATCTATAAAGTGCAGGCGTTCGCTGATGATTTAGCCATAATTGTAGAAAACCCTGAGGTCAACTGGACAAGATGGTCGGAGAAGTTTGAGAAATATGGGGAGATAGCGGGACTCAAAATCAATATAGCTAAAACCCAAATGATGACAATGAATATGAAGGATAGTGAACGTTGGAATTACAAAAATTGACTGGAGTACGGATTATATCGATGGTGAAATACCTAGGGGTGCATCTGACCACCAATAATGCACAACTGTTTAAAAATAATTATGTTAAAAATGGAAGGAAATAGTTAAGGATCTTGATAATTGGTCAAAACTGCATTTATCAATGCTCGGTAGAATAGCAACTATAAAAATGATGGTGCTCCCAAAAATTAACTTCCTGTTTTCTGTCCTGCCGGTCATGAAGAGAGTTGATATATTTAAGAAATGGATGGCTGATATCTCCAAATTTATCTGGGGAGGCAAAAAGCCAAGAGTTAAAATGAAGATACTCCAAGACTCCAAAGAAAGGGGGGGGGGGGCTGGCAGTCCCAAATTTGAGGCTATATTATGAGGCAAACTGCTTAGCGTGGGTGGGGGAATGGTGTAAATTAGAAAATGAGAAGATACTTAATTTGGAAGGCCACGATCTTAGATTTGGATTCCATGGATATATTTGTTATGATAAAGTGAGAGCCGACCGGGGGTTCAAAGATCATTTCCTTAGAAGCGCGCTTATTAAAATCTGGCAGAAATACTATAAGCAACTATATACAACAACACCGCTTTGGACATCACCGCTTGAGGCCTTCAGAATTAGGCAGCTAGACAATAATAAATGGCTAACATACAAGGAAGTACTGGAGTGGGATGGCCAAGAACATGCACTGAAATCTAGACAGCAATTACTGAAGGAAAATAAAGAAATAAACTGGTTTGCATATCTACAGCTCGTACAAAAATATAAGGAAGATCAGAAAAGGGGCTTCAACAAGGAGGAAAGTGAGATTGGGGAAATACTCCTGGGCAAGAATAAAAATATGGTAGGCAAAATTTATAAAAAATTGACAGAATGGGGGAGGACAGTAGGATAAAGGACTATATGAAGCTGTGGTCCAGAAATATTGGATTCAAAATTAATAAGGATACATGGAGAGGAATTTGGAAAGGAATATAGGCGCATCGCTGTGCGCCAAATATAAGGAAAATTGGGTAAAAATAGTGTATAGATGGTACCTAGACCCGGCAAAATTAGCAAAGATATATAGAACATCTAAACCAAATTGCTGGTATTGTGCAGAAAAAAATGGTACCTTTTTTCATATGTGGTGGCTTTGTCGGAAAGCCAGGAAGTTTTGGAGTATGGTGAATAGAGAATTAGAGAAAAATTTTAAAGTACAGATGGAGAAGAAACCGAGTAATCTATTATTAGGTATATTCGACCCCAAGATAAAGCTTACCGAGAATGAAAAAAAAAATATTTGATTTTAACTACGGCGGCAAAGATATTATATGCTAAGTACTGGAAATCGGACAAGTCCCCAACAAAGGATGAATGGGTTCTAAATATAATTGAAGCCATACAAATGGAATGGCTATCAGAATCAATTAAAGAAAAAAAGGCCGAAGCAGGGTCAAACAGGAAACAGGACTGGAAATGTATACAGGATTACTATCAAAGGGAATATAGCACCACTTTACAGCTGGAATGGGATTGATACTATATATAAGAATAAGAGGTCACTATTAAAGGTTTAGGGCTAAACTAGTTATGCTTTCTCTCCCTTATGCACCACAGGCATCTTGCGAAGCTTCAGGAGGAGAATGTAGGGACTTCTGAAATCGTGGTTGTGGAATAAGGATAATCCACCCACCCAGAACTTTGTCAATGTCCATACCCCACTTTTCCGGCACTCTTTTCTTGTATGTGTTGGGATGCAGATAGCATTCCCCCCCCCTCTTATTTTCACACTTTTTCTTATGTACCCTTATATGTGATGTGATGTTTTGTTTTGTATGATCAATTACTGTGTTCAAATTTAATAAAGACTTAATTTTTTTAAAAATAATAATAATAAAATAATAAAAAAAAGGAAAAGGGGGATGGTTCTTTTGGAACCATCCAGAAAGGGGGCATGGCTAGCCTGCAGGCAGACAGTTACTTCATTCTTGGTTTCGGCCATTGAAATGAAAAGAAAATATTATTATTATTTATTTCGACTTGATAAACCGCCCTTCCCGAGGCTCAGGGCGGTTTACAACATATAAAAACAGCATATAAAAACAGCATATAAAACACCTAAGATTAAAACTCATAAAATTACATCTTAAAAACGATCATACAAAAACATAGCCAGACATAGCTGGTTTATACAGAGTAATAGTGGTATGGCAGAGTGGCAATATTAGTCATGCACCGTCGGACATCACACGTCAAACGCCTGCCTAAATAACCAGGTCTTGCAGGACCTGCGGAAAGGACCATCATGTCCCTTTGTGCATGTCACATCTCCAGCAGAGGTTACATCTCCATAGGCTTTGTACACGTTTTCTTATTGACAGATTCTTAACCACTCTCCACTTTAGAACCCTTTTCCAATCCGTCAGAGGCCCTAGGTCAGCCTTCCCATATCTTTTCTAACAGCTTTAGACGTACTTCTTCGCCTATTAATCCATTGTATATTTTCTCAATTAATCCTTTCCCCAATATTTCTTGCTTTTTAACTTTACTTAGCTATTCTTCATATTAATTCAACTGTCTACATCTGGGATTTTTACCTAACCAGTCTTTTTCCAGTTATATAGCTGTTGCCTCTCAAACCAATTAAGGACACCTAGTTGTTTTAACTTATTAAACCTGGTCATCGAATTCTGTTTCCATTCCTTCCAAGAAAGAGCAGTTTCCATATCCACTAATTTTTTATTCTTAAGTTTAATTCTCAGGTCTTCTGGGAAATTTTCCAGTAAAACTATTGGGGTTAGGGGAGAAACTCCTAGAAATATCTTTTTTAAAAACTTAACCAATGTCTCCATAACATCTTTAGCCAAGTTATGTTTATACCCCTTAATTATTTTTCCTGTTTTTGACATGAATAACATTTCCACACAATCTCTTTGCCAACATTTACCTTCCAGTCATTTCCCTCCAAGTTCATTGTCATTACCTCAGTTTTCTTCCAATTAATTATTAGGCCTGTTATTTTCCCAAACTGTTTTAAATGTAGGCTCATCTGATCCAGTGCCTTATCTGGATTCCTGACTGTCAGAAGCGTATTGTCCACAAATAAACTGATTTTGATTTTGTTGTCCACTCCCATTCCCTATATCACCTTATATTTCCCGATTGCAGAGGCCAACAATTCAATAACTAATACAAATAGTATGAGGGAAAAAGGGCAACCCTGCTTTACCCTCTCCAAAACCACATTTTTTACCAGAGATTTCAACATTGTCCAACCCACTGAGTAAAAGGCTATATACATATACATCGAATGCAATAATGCCTACCTGAGCTTTCTCATTTTTGGCATTCTCGATGTTGTAGTTTTGTCAGAAGTACTAAATGGTCTACTTGTGAGCAAGAGTCAGATGAGGCGCAAGAAAGGAAGAGAATTAGGCAAATATTTAACGAGTCTTCAGAGGATGAAACGTTTTTACGGTTTTCAGAGGATGATGGGTGTGGTGATGAGGAACAGTCTATGGGAGATGGGGTTGGGAACTCACAGAGCTCTGAAGAGGTGTCTAGCGACATGGATTGGACTAAGGTGCAACAGATACGAGACGTTTGTGAAGAACCTACTAGTAGTAACTCATTTGTGGGATTCACAGGAGATGGGAACTGGAGTGATGGGGATCAGGGTTCTTGCTGGGGTGAACTAAGTTGTCGCAGAAGGCGTATGGCTTGGCGTGAGAGGCAAAGGGCAGCAGTATGTTTTAGTTGGGTTTTGGTCACAATCAGTCTTGGGTTGAGCTTAGAATAGATCACATCAGGGCATGGGCAAGTGCCTAACCCTTTCTTTGTGATTCTTTGAATCTCAGACATTGGTTCCAGTCTTGGCTTTATTTCTTGAAGGCAACAGGCCTACCCTGTAGCAGGTGAATTATGGACAAACGGTCTGGCCATGTTGATAGGAACTTCTAATTTCTACAAGCATTAAAAGATTATTTTTTCTATTGTGTACTCTCCTTAAATGGAAGAAAGGTCATCCAAGGAAAGCAATTTTGAACAAGAATGCTCGCTTCCCTTCTGTGCACCCTTTCTTCCTAAATAACAATGTTCTCCGATTAATCCTTGCATTTAAGTCCCAAAGCTAATCAAAGTTTGTTATGTAAACACTTACAATTTCTGCATGTTGAACATTTCTTTGGTGTTTAGCCGAGGACCTCTTTTCAAAGCAATGGTCAGGGTGAGGTTGGCCCCCTCTTCTTTTAATTGCTTTCTCAAGTAAGTTATTTTTAATGTAATGAATGTAAGGTGCATTTGGATCAGAAGCATCTGATCAAATGTGATAATGAAATACGATTGCAGCTTTTAGAACCTGCAAATAATAAATTTTCTTTTTAAAAACCAGTGTTGCAATGTGATTTCTTTCAAAAGGAACTTTAATCTTTAAAGGTATATAGCAATTATTTTTACCTTGGTTCACTGAAGTTGAAAGCTAATTGGATTTTTTTAAAACTCAAGGGGCCAGATCCTTGTGATTTCTTCTCCCTCCCCTTTACAATTGTTAAGAGGTGTATATATATATATGTTTCATGCTGAAACTGTTAGCTGTTTCTAAATAGTTTGATTTATCTGCTGGGAAAGAAAGGATAAATGCAAGGTTCTCTTAGTAAATAGTAGATTTTCATTTTCTTCACTCTTTAACCTATTCCACGACATGCAGAAGAAATAAACAGTAGAATGACCACATCCCTCAAGGCTGGGGAGCTCTGCATCACCAGCATCATACAAAATGCAATTGAGTTTCCATATGGAGACACATGGGCTGCATCTATACTGTAGAATTAATAGAGTTTGACCCCATTTTAACTGCCATAGCTCAATGCTATGAAATTCTGGATTTGTATTTTGCAGAGGCACCAGCATTCTTTTGCACAGAAAGCTAATGACCTTGCAAAACTACAACTTCCTCTTCCTCCTGTTCTTTCTCCTTCACTTGTTTATGGTCTTTTACCAGTAACTTAAGCAGTGGCATAATGACTCTACAGTAAGTTACTTATACTTACTGTATAAGTATCTTCAAGCTGTTGCAGTTGCATTGCAAAAGTGACTTGGAAAAATTAAGGCAGACAGAGCCAAAAACCCACATTTTATGAAAGTTAAACTATTAGTAAAATTATAGCTGTTGAAACCATGACCATTAAAAGAAATGAAAAAAGCTTGTGCCTTCCCCAGTAATTAGTATTCAAAGCCCTTGTTGTTTATCATCAAATTGACTTCAATTTATGGTGACCCTATGAATGAGAGACCTCAGTGATCCCGTCATCAATGACTGTCTCAAATATTGCAAAGATAGAGCTAAGTGATAAACACTTAGTGTACTTCTTTTGCTTTACTTTGTTTCATTTTATATTAGCAATTGATGACTTGTGCCACAATCTGCTGCTGGTCTTGTTTGTGGAGACAGAATATGGTTTCTCTATCTTCTGCTTCCAAATATGTAGTCTATTTGATTTCTATATTGGCCATCTAATGACAGCCTTGAACTACCAACACAACAATAACAAGGAGGTTAACAATCTTACCTCTTTAGGAAGTTCCAGAGCTGTGGAGCAGCTACCAAGAAAGCCCTGTCTCCTGTGTTCCTACGAGGCACATTGGGGAATGACTGGACAGAGAGAAAGGGCTATCCCACAAATCTCAAAACATAGACTCATATGGGAGATCACACCATATTTCACTGCATAACTGTCACATTTCCCCCTTTTTTCTCATAAAGGGTGTGTGTGTGTGTGTGTGTGTGTGCAACAATTATCTGAGAAAAATTGGCTTTTTTGTTCCAAAACAGTAACTTTTTAATAAAACAAAGTTGAAAACAACTTGAGAAAATAAACAAGAGTACCCAGAAAACAAATTTACATATTTAAACATTTTAATCTTTCTTGTCAGAAGACTCTGCATTACAGTCATTGCTTTCATTATCTGATGCACAGTCCTTAGCACTGCGCAAGTCAGGTGCTTTTTCCATCCCCTCACTCTCCCACAGTACATTATCTGATCCATCCTGTGAATTAGAAATGGCAGCTTTTAAAAATCTTTTCATGACAATGTTGTCTGTGATAAGATCCCAACTCTTACTTACCCATGTAAACATCAGTTCTAAGGTTGGGCACTCAAGAGCATGGGTGCATGGGTGGGCGGGCAAGCAGATGGATGGGCGAATAAGTGAAGAGGTGGGTGGATGTGTGGGCGAGCAGATGGGCAAACGAGTTGAAAGGAACACTAGGTTGTTTATAGCAGGGAGGCTGCCAAAATCAAGGATGCAACTATTATGCGAGGAATCAGAAAATACCAAAGCTGGGGCCCCCAAAAGGGGTGTGTGACTACTGTGCGATGGCGACTATTTTGTGAAGAAATACAGTAGTCCTTCAGATAACCTAGACCTGAGCCAGATTGGGCTTTACGCATCATACCCTGGTTATATTAGACAGTGAAACTATAGGAGTTTTTTAAACACAAACAGTAAAATCTGTTTGATAATGGAATAGATTGCCTCTGTGGGTGGTGAACTTTCCTTTGTTTTTTCCACATCTACCTAATGAGACACTGAAGACGGCTAGAACAGTAAAACTTCTCATAGGGAATCACATGCATGTTTTCTTGGAAAGTGATAGATTTCTCATTTGTTTGAGTTTGAGCTTGACACATCCTAAAGAGGTGGGGTAAAATTATTGGCAGATATTCTGCATCAGACATGTAGCCATGTAGTCTGGTTATGCTTTTACTCCCCAGTGACCCCTGAAATCCAACTTAAAAGCCATTCAGTGGTTCACTATGATGGAAATCTATTCTACTGGTGAGTGGGTGTTATAACCACCCACCTCCTTGCAATGGGTCAAGCTGCAATGAAGAATTACAAGTGGACTTCATAAGGATCCTTACTTCTGCTCCTCACAGTTTTGCTCACTGATGGTGGTGAGACTGATTGCATCTTTCTACAGCTCACCAGCAGAACAGATCTCCCTCACCATTAACCATTGCCTATTTTTAAAGATGGGTTTCAGGATCATTTGCTGTTGTGGCAACCGTCCCACAATCACAAAGGAGAATGCAAAGCAGTTGCAATGTCCCAAGCCAACAATATGACATCCTAACTGAACAGGATGCCAGCCACTGATTTGAAAAAGGCAAAGATAAACAGCCTGTTAAAATTCAACTAAAGCCCATCCAGGCAAGAATGTAACAAATGTTGGCAAAATGAGTCAAGATGCATCAAAGATAGATTTTGGGTACCAGGAGAAGGTGCCCAAATGAGCGTCAAATGCCATCTTAATAAGGCCCATTCTGCTTGGTGCATTTTCCTGAAAAATTACCCTTGTTAGGCTGGTTTGAAAATTTCTTCTCTGACTTTAACCCTTATGGTGGGGAGGGTGGTTGGACAGGATGTTTTGACTGGATGGGTACAAATAGAGTTTCCACAAAGATAGGAAGGTTTAACAGATATTTGATACATGTCTCTGTGTCAGGAACAAAAATCTCTCACAAAAACACTAAATTGGGAACTTAAACTGAACACTGAGGCTTTTAAACCCAGTAACGTAAAGAGCAGCCTTAAAAGATCTTACAGTTTCTAGTTTCTCACAACAGCTGGCCATATGCCCCTGGCATGCTCACAAATAGGATAAGACTGTAGTTGTCTTCTCCTGCTGTTTTTCTCCAGATGCATTCAGCGTATGGTACATTGGAGATTTTGTCTAACCATCATGATTATTAGCTTAGCTATTGGTACTCCCCTTTAAATACAGCCAGGCCTTCACATTTGCGATTTTAACTTCTGCAGATATGATAATTCACTGATCTTATTAATATGTTCTCTTTAGGAAACTCCAGGTCATCCTGAACAACTTTATGGTTAAATTCAAGTGGAAGACCTAGTGATTACTAGAGTGATGTTCTCCTAGGTAAACATTGTGCTTTTTAAATGTACAGTTTTACCACAGGTTTTACTTAGCTTGGAGTGCAGAGTTGGAGTTATGAGAAGGGAGATTCACCATTTAAAGAAAAACCAAGGGCACAAAATGTCTCCCAATGGTTAAAAGGGTATTTGATGGACAACTTCAGTGTGTTTTGTAGGATGCTTCCAGATTTGTAGGATTTTCCTTTGTTAGCAGTAAAAATACAGTTCTTCCATCTTTTCTTCCTTAACAGCTTTTCAGTTGAAATAAAAAAAAGATGAAAGAAATAGTGAGAAATGACCAGAGGGTTATAAGTAGAAGATAACATTGCCTGGATGCTCTCCCATAAAATTTCTATTGCAGTGTCTCATAAAAGCCTAGTCTGGAATTACCCCTGGAAATGACTCCTTTATAAGCAGAAGAGAGGGGTTGGGTTTTCTGCTGGCAAAACTGACAGCCTGGAAGAACATTAGACCTTGATATCCTTTCCAAGCAGAAATATTTTTCAAATTGTGGCAATTTGAGGGAGTCCAGTACGATAGTTTTCAGTAGATCCTTTAAGCTTCCTGGCAAGCACTTATGCGGCTGGCAAACTTTACATTTGCATGCACCTGAATGAATTGGCACTTATAAAGAGAAAGACCTCTCTTTCCTCTTCAAGCTCTTGTGTAAAAGATGCTTGTGATGATAAACGTGATAAATACGTTGAGACTGCGGTGCTTGCCATTCCCCTTGTCATTCATGATTGGCTCTGGAAGATTGGCTGAGTGCTGAGGAGTGGAATTCAGAAGGCAGTTTAATCCTCTGCTCCCCTCCCTTTACCACACAGTAAGATATGTTTCAAAACAAATTGCCAAAAAACCCATTAATTTTCTTTCACATAAATTGTAGAGCACTGGAGAAATTGTGAGAGTCTCGTGAAATTGACATTGTTCCTGCTCTTCAGTTTGCTAAGATTAAAAGCAATATCCTCCTGGTGATCACTTTGCAGTCTGATCCCCCTATCCACAGATTCAATATCCATGGTTTCACTTAACCATGCTCCCAAAAATATTCTTCCCCGGAAGTGTTTGTGGCCCTCTGTAGGTCCTCCAGTGGATTCTGGTCCAAGACTGGTCAAAATATCTGCAATTTCAGGTGTCCACTTGATACATAGCCCCTGTTGTGTTGTACTGTAACTTCAAATCACTCTTTGCTATTTCATGAAGGATTTCTGTGTGTATATGATCTTTTTCTTCCTTCTCCTCTTGTATGCTGTAATGACTTCCAAACTAGCTAGTTGTCTTCTGCAAAACTAGGACTCCAAAGTGAACACCGAAATCTGCAACTGCATAGGTAACCATCAATGGAGTCCATTATAACATTTTCCACAGTTTCGGGTGACTTCCCAATGAACTTGCCAAAAGTTGCACAAGCACCAGATATACATCCCATACATTATTAAATGTCTGAACATTTAGTTTAAAGAAAAGCCCGAATCCCCCACAGTACTCTGGGAACCACATAATGGGTTTAAGAAGAGCCTCGGGGTTTTCCAGATTTTATTTGATTTTATTCCTGGGAATGTCTCCTCATCTCAATCACCAAATCAGACCCCCTCTGTAAATAATTGCCTCTGTTATATACCTTCATCTCATCTGTTTCTTATTCGATTCTTTGGGAGCTTGACACACTAGGCTCCAACCCTAAGTTCTTGTGGTAGCTGGTCTTGGAAGCTGAGCTTGGAAAAGTTACTTTTTGGCTTGCAATTCCTGTAATCCCCAGTCATGAAAGCCATTGGCTCAAAGTGGTTTTCTAGGAGTTGTAGACCAGAAAGTGACTTGTTTAAGCTCTGTTCATTATCAGTTTAGTAAAAATGGTGGTAAATGTTAATAGGAGGTTAAGTGGAAAACATAATTCTTCTCCTCCTAACCATGATACACCATTGTCTCGGCTGTCTAGGCAGAACAATTAGGAAGGACTCTTTTGCTGACTAGAGATTTGAGAATTATTGTTATTATTATAGTTATATATAAAAGTCAAGGTATGTTTGTACCACAAAGGTTGTTGCTGGGTGAAGTGGCCATCTGTGATGACACTGGATTGTCTGTTGCTAGGTGAAGTGGCTCTCTGTGATGTCACTGGGAAAGAAAGGTGATCTGTCTATGATGGGAATGGAGGAAAGAAAGACCCACAAAGAGAGCCATATTGTCATGGAGATATTTTGAGGTAGGCCCTTTCAGAGCAGGAGAAGGAAGAGAGAGGTAAGAAAGAAAGAAAAAGGAATAAAGAGAAAGGGAGAGCGAGAGAGAAAGAGGGGGGTGTGAAAGCAGGGGGGCAAAGCTGGGTATATATACAAGTAGTCATACGTATTTATATCCCTCCTTTTCTCTCCCAAAGGAGACTCAAAGCTGCTAAATGTTGGTGATGCAATAGCAGGGATGATTTTCATTGTCATAGATTTGAACTGTGGGAATACTTAGGAAATATTTGATTTTTGGCATGCTCTTTCTGTAAATGTGTGTATATGTTGAGTTATTTCAGCAAAATGTTGGTCTGCGTGCCAGTATTTTTCATGCAAGTTTAAAACATATTTTGAAAGCTTCAGAGAGCTTGCTTTGCAGTACAAAGATGTTGCTAAACTGGGTTCAGCATAGGCCTAGCAAAGAGGAAGACAGCAAGCCTGCTCAGCCATGCGTGCCAAGCCAGACGTCTTGTGCGTTCATTGTTAAACCTATTAAGCCTGGAAGCCAAGGGCTCATGTGTAATTTGTGCAAAGTGGCTGTCATTGAACTATTGCTTTTCCAAATATTTTCACATACGTCTGATGGTATAATTATGGGATTCGTTCCATTTTGAGTGTAATTGCTGCACTTTGAATCTTCCCCTCCCAGAGAAATAAGGCTGAAGTGCACACAAAAAAGTTCTTAACTGTTTCTCTCTTGCTTTGTGGGACAGGCGGTTTTGGCATTCTGTCTCACTCCACAGTTAACTGCCATTCACAGCAACTATAAGCAACAGACAAGCTATTGAAGTCCTTCACAACTTATTTCCTTAGACTGTGATACACATGAGTCCACACTAATGCGTCAAATTGTTAGGTGGAAAAGGATCCAACCTCTCGAGGGCACCAGAATGGGAAAGTTGGAGCAAATTCAGCCAAGATTTTACAACTGATCTAGTAATCTCCAGTCAATTTTTTCCCAATACTTATTTATGCCATCCACCCTTTAAAGACACTCAGGCAGCAAAGTCTGGATGGGTGCCTTTGGGGTGGAGTTGACACACACACAGAAAACAACCTTAATTTAATGTTACACTGTTTTACTGTATCATAAAAAACTTCATGACTGCTGTATGCAATTTTACTTAAGCTTCTTTGGTGGCTGCTTCAGAGTTCCAGTTACATTGTACATTGTGCAGAGCATTTGACTGCTAAAGGGATAGGCACTCAGCCTCCAGAGCAGTTGAAACTTCTACATAGAGACGTTTAGTGTGTTTTAGATTAAAGATTATCTTTTACATATTAATCTGCAATTGTTTACATTTATTTTATGGTATGCTGCACAGAGTTCTCCAGACATAAGGCAAGCTATCAATATTTGAATTCATTATTAAAATGCCCAAATTGCTCCCACCCAGCACTCACAAAGGGGAGCCTTTGCTTACCCGGTAACATTTTTATGTTGGATCTTGCGCATGACACCAAACCAGGATAAGGTTGCTAAGCAGTAAAATAATACACCTCCCACCCATCTCAGGGAGAAGAAATATAGCAGGGCAAATGGAGGGGTGGGGGAGCCCTTATTTGTTTGCTTCTTTACAGAAAACAGCAGGATGAGACATGAGAACCTACACATAAAGGGACCTCTTAATTATGAGCAAATGATCTGAGAAACTTGCAAAAGCCCCAAATGGTGTAGGGCACAAAAGGAAGTTTGTTTGTTTTTATTTTTTTTAAAAAAAACAATTAAAAAGTATGTAAGTGTATGTAAGAGAAAGTTGGGCAACAACTGTTGACCTGATGAGGTTTGGAGGTGAGGGAGCCTAGGACATTTCCTAAGGGAGGGAAAGAAAGGCTTCATAAAACATATGGCTCTATTAGTATATCCTAAGCCACATCTGGAGGGGGAGAGGTCGTCTCTAGAACTTCAGCATCATTTGAAGGCATTTCCTTCCATGTTTCTCCTTTGCAATCAGGACCTAGGGAGCATCTGCGCTGTATAAAGTAATACAGTTTAACACCACTTTAACTGGCATGACTCAATGCTGTGGAATTCTAGGACTCATAGTTTGGTGAGGTCCCAGTACTCTTTGGCAGAGAAGGCAAGTACTCTTTGGCAGAGAAGTCCCAGTACTCTTTGGCAGAGAAGTCCCAGTACTCTTTGGCAGAGCTTGTAAAACAACAGCTGCCATGATTCCATAGCATTGAGCCATGGTAGTTTCAAGTGAGGTCAAACTGCATTAATTCACATTCTAGATGGATAGACTATATCAGAGAAGCCATGGTTGCCCTGAATCTGCAAGACCTGAAAATAAGGGGACGAAGGTCTCTCATTCATAGGGGCACCATAAGTCAAAGTCAGCTTGAAGGTAGTTAACAACAAACAACTAAAACACACACACACACTTTTAATCAAAACTTAGAATAGATCTAATGCAATCAATGAAACTTACAGAAATAGGTATGTTTGTTTTTTATCCTGTAGAAATCCTTCTCTCATGTTTGCTACCTGTCTTCCATTTTAATCTTTTAGGTGTCTGGCAAAATCCAACTGGTTCACTTGTTTCTTTTAATTGTGTCTTTTGTGGTCTGCTTCCTTCCTGGATTCCTATCTCGTCTGCATTCATCCAGTATTTTGTATCTGCTGGTTTTAGTTGTCAATCTCTCTTTCTCTCTTAAAATTGTTGCTATTAGTTATATTGTCTCCTATAAACATAACACACTGTAGGTCAGGTGTGGGTACTTAGAGACTTCAAAAATCATGGACCATGCCATGGATGTATAGTTCATTGTACAATAGTGCTACTCAGAGTGGAGGTCCATGGGCTGTTGTTGATGCCCAAGCCATTGATAACAAATCCCAGCCAAATTTCCAGGAGAGATAGTTATAGCCAATGAGCACAAATATGGGTTTCAGCTTCTGGTACATTTCGGGGATAGAACCTGACAGTTCGCCACCTGAGCACTGCAGTTGTCTGATTTTGAGGAGGAAGGAGACTGTTTGGTATATTTGTTTTACACTTTGGTAAATGTATCATCTTGTTGTCAATTAGGAGTAGAAAATGGAATGACAATGGTTTGTAATAGCATCATAAAAGTAGGTAGAACATGTGGGAGCATTGAAGCATTAAGCATTTGCTGTAACAAAATCCAAAATACACCTTTGGAGGACTGGAGGCTAACATTTATCTCAGGCTTAATAGTCCCTATACCCTTTACAGTTTTCGTGAAGTACTGACAGGGAGAGAACTTACAATTATGAGGCTGGGCTTTGAAATATATGGTCTTATTTATGTCTTGGATGCATTCTATAAGTCTTACGATGTTTATAAGAATGTCACAGAGGATTACAAAGGAAATTAATCCATCATTTAAGAGCCCTCTTTGCCAGGCTGGATCTTGACATGGTGAATGATGGATTTCTCTGGGATGATGTGAATCCCATGTTAATATTTCAGTTGGATAATTTTCATACTCTCAGGCCCATCATCAGCACATTTTGGAACAGCTCTGAAGCAAGACTCTCTGTACCCAGCAGTTGGGTATCTGAGAACCACTTTTTCATGATCCCATATATCCTTGAGCTACACATAAGAACATAAGAACATAAGAAGAGCCATGCTGAATCGGGCCTCAGCCCATCTAGTCCAGCATTCTGTGTCACACAGTTGCCCACTAGTTGTACACAGGGATCTCTAGCAGAAAGGAGGGCAAAACCCTCACCTGCTCCCGACCCCCCACAACCAGTACCCGGGGAAACATCCTGCCTGCCTCCATCAATACAGAGGTGGCACTTGGATGGCCATTTCAGTAACTACTGATTCCCTTGGTATCCATGAATCTGTCTAATCCTGCCTTGAAGCTGTCCAGGCTGACAGCTGTCACAACCTCCTCTGGAAGCGAGTTCCATAACCCAATGACCCTCTGGGTGAAGAAATATTTCCCTTTATTACTCCTAACTTTCCTACCTTGGAGCTTCAGGAGTGCCCCTAGTCCTAGTGTTGGGTGACGAGAAAATATTTTTCTTTATTCACCTTTTCTATCCCATGCATGATTTTATACACTTCGATCAAGTCACCTCTTAAACGCCGTCTTTCAAGGCTGAAAAGACCAAGGCGTTGCAACCTGATTTCATAAGGGAGCTGCTCCATCCCTTGGATCATTTTTGTTGCCCTTCTTTGTACCTTTTCCAGTTCCGTTATTTCCTTCTTAAGGTGCGGAGACCAGAATTGTACACAGTACTCCAAATGTGGCCTTACCATAGATTTGTAGAGAGGTAATACAACATTTGCCGACCTATTTTCGATTCCCTTCCTGATCATGCCAAGCATAGAATTTGCTTTTTCGCTGCTGCTGCGCACTGGGTTGACATCTTCATTGAGCTGTCCACCAAAAACCCCAAGATCCCTTTCCTGGTTTGTCTCGGAAAGCTTTGACCCCATCAATTGGTAGGTGTAGTTGGGGTTCTTTGCCCCAATGTGCATGACTTTACACTTGTTTAGGTTAAATGCATTTGCCACTTTGTTGCCCATTCACTCAATTTCGAGAGATCTTTCTGGAGCTCTTGACAATCAGTTTCATTTTTAACTACCCTGAACAATTTAGTGTCGTCTGCAAACTTTGCTACCTCAGAATTCACTCCTACATCCAGATCATTAATGAATAAATTAAAAGTAACGGACCCAAAACTGAACCTGGGGGTACGCCACTTCTCACCTCTTTCCACCCAGAGAAGTGTCCGTTTATTACCACCCTTTGTTTCCTACAGTTTAGCCAGGTTCCAATCCAGGACAAGACCTGTCCTCTGATTCCATGGCTGAAGAGCTTATTTAGGAGCCTTTGGTGAGGGACTTTGTCAAAAGCCTTTTGAAAGTCAAGGTAAACAATATCGACTGGGTCCCCTTTATCTATGTGTTTATTTACACCCTCAAAGAATTCTATCAAGTTAGTAAGACATGATTTGCCTTTGCAGAAACCATGTTGATTTTCCTTCAGCAATGCCTGTTCATTCTATGTGCTTAGTAATTTTTTCTTTAATAATGGTTTCCATCACTTTGCCTGGAACTGAGGTTAGACTAACTGGCCTATAATTTCCTGGATCACCCTGGATCCTTTCTTGAAGATCGGAGTTACATTTGCCTCCCTCCAGTCCTCGGGTACAGTGCCTGATCTTAGAGAAAGGTTATATATTTTGGCCAGAATTTCAGCAATTTCACACTTGAGTTCCTTAAGAACTCTGGGGTGGATGCCATCTGGCCCTGGTGAGAGGGCACAAAAAGAACTAAAATGGCTACCTACAGGATAAACTTGAGCAAGTAACACACTTGCCACACCAGAACACCCTGTAATAGGTTCACTATAAGTTTGCTATATGTCAGCAACAGCAATAATTTGCCCAATGGCCAACACAAACCAGAGAAAGCAATACACAATACTAATGTGTTTTGAAGGGGGGAGGGGGGTGACATGTGAATATAGTCAGCCACCCACCCCTTTTCATTTTGAAACATGAAGTCTCACAGCAACCAACACCTGAGTTGTTTTGTGTCTAGTTCTAGAATACATTCCATGAGAACATGTTGAAGAAACAAGCACTAAAGTTGGCCTGCTCCTAATGTAGCTATATCCAAATGGACACCCTTCTTCTGCCCTCTTGTTTCAGAAAGTCTCTGTGCCATGTCTGTTGTGGTTTTTTTGGTATGTTTGGTTTTGACTGGGCTGCTAGGAATAGCGGCTATTGGTCGAGTCTTTGGCAAAACCCCTGAATGGCCTGTGAATCTCAGCACACTTGGCATTCTTAGTATTTTCATTTATGCTAAAAGCAAAAAGGAATTAGTCAAATGGTAATGTACATTTCCCACTATTTTGAGAAGAAGTAATCCTAACAACTGCTGGAACCACAGCTGTGAGTCTATAGCAGACAGTTAAAAGCTGAGAATGTAGGGGGAGACCATCAAAACTTGGGTCCTTGTTGGTTGCGGTTTTGCTAGGCTGGTTTTGCTAGAGACTGCTTTGTCTAAAATAGAAGTGCTGAGAATCTATAATAGAGGAATAGACTTTCAGTCTGAAAGGTTCATTCACTGATATTCTATTAATAATAATAATAATAATATAATAATAATACACTGTATTTATATTCTGCCCTTCTTCCTTCGGGGACACAAAGTGGATTACAGCATTTACATACATAGGCAAACATTCAATGCTTTTACAATTATGTACAAAGAGACACACAAACACAAACAAAGGCAGAGGTTTCTTCTTTCATTTCCGGCTTCTGGAGGCAGTGCACATCTCTGGCTCTGGGGAGGTGCTTTCTCCATTTTCAGGCTGAGGAGCCTGTGTTGTCATATCCTGGTTGTGTGGCCATCAAGTTTGCTTGGAGTGTCTCTTTACCTTTTCCCACCAAAGTGGTACCTATTTATCTTCTCACATTTTGCATGTTTTCGAACTGCTAGGTTGGCAGGAGCTAGGACCAACATTGGGAGCTCACCCCATCTTGCAGATTCTAACTGCCAGCCTTCAGGTCAGCAGCACAAGGGTGTCAGGAGCCGATGCCCACGGCCATCAACAAGGCCGATGGGATCCGGATCCCGACCAGCACTCTAGCCATAACAAACCCCAGCTGGCCGCCGGGGAGCAGGGAGATAGGGCCATTCCCAAGGGAGCCGCACAATCCCGTGAGACTGGGGAGATGGGATGGTTCTCAGGGTAGGGGTATAAAAGGGCTGGAGTGGGTGGGGACGGTACTTTTTGGCTTCAACTGTTGTGTTCCTGAATAAAGAATTTGGATTGACTGGAAAGCCTCCGTGTGGTTCATCTTTGGCATTCGGCCGGCCTGACAAAGGGTTTAACCCATTGTGCCATCACGGCTCCTGAATGGAAACAGATCTGGCCTCAAGAGACAAAACAGCAAAAAAGAAGGGCTTGTCGGGGTGGGACCTCCCCACATCCTACTCAATATTGGGGTCAAGCATATTACCCTTGGTCTATTCATTTTTTATTTCATGGGGTTGATAGCCTCAGAGTTCTCTTCTGCCTTCTCTGATTTAATATGAAGAGCTTCTAAAGTTAATTCCAGCTTTCCCTTCCTTTTGTTCTCATCTCTTTTTCCTCCATGATTATACACAATCAGTGCCTAAACCAACACATATATATGAGCAGATGAGCTCAGGATTTTTATCCATAGTGTATGCATTAGTGCCATAAATGGGTAAATGAACTGAAAATAAAGGAAGCAAATTTGAAGCTATTGTGAATTGTAGACATGTGTTGCCGTCCCTGAGAGATTCATAATTTAAAAATGAATCAATGACAGATTCCTGCCCTGTCCTATCATCTTGAAACTGTTAAGACCAAGTTGACTATAGCGGGGACACTTACTAATACGGCAGAATCAGGCCAAATGTGGCATGAGCACACTCCACACGCAATCGGCTAGTGAGGAAGAACCCACCTGACATATGAGAATTCTCATGCCATGTAGGAAATAGAAACTTACTTGGAGAAAAGATATAAAAAGCTACTGATTGTATGTTTGAGGTGGGCAGTTTCATTTGTTTTACCTGCGTGAGCGGGGACTGCTCATCTGTCTGGCCAGGCATCTGGTTATTTACACCTATCAAAACCATCTACTCTCTTCCTGCACCTCTCACCTTCACAAATCCCCATCACTTTGAAAATCTGGATTATATGGCAGTGTAGAAGAGGCCCAACCTATTCAGTTGCAAACCAGTTCGAAACCTGGTGGTTGGATAAAATTCTCATGGCTGATGGATTAGTAATGATTAGTAATGTAATCAAGTCATTCTGTCTAAAATCATCTAAAACAATGATAATCAATCATCATATCTTGGGGTAGTTGTTTCCAAAAAGTTTTTCATATGGAGGGGGGGGAGTCTAGTGTGTTGAAGTATACAAACCCTAAGAAACCTACCTCGATAAAGGCACAAAATTACAAACACCCCCTCCCCGTGTTTACAGTATTGCTAGTATTAGAGCCTAACTCTGTGTACAAGACTTCTGCCATTCCTGCCAGGATATCTATGTTGAGTTCATCGAAACAGGCCCAGGTTTCACTCTGAGTGTATAAATACTAGGCTTGGTTTAGAACCCAAAAATCGCGATTCGAAAATCAAATGGGGGGGGGGGGATTTTTTTATTAGTAATAGAAAGACTTACAAAAAAAATTCCAAAAATTTCTAAAAGGTAGCGTAAATACTAACGAAATTCTTAATTAGTTCTAAATTCCCCAAAGCAGGGAAACAGGACTGACACTGTTTTAAGCACAGGCAAATCAAGGGGCAACATTTCCCTTCTCTGGAGTGCAATTCACTGGGACCTATTATTATTATTATTATTATTATTATTATTATAAAATGCCTGGGCCTGCTTGGAGGGAAATATAATGAATTAATATTATTATTATTAAATGCTTTGGCTTGCTTGGGGGAAAATATAATGAATTATTAATAGTATTATAATAAAATGTTTGGGCCTGCTTATGGGGGAATATAATGGATTATTAATATTATAATAAAATGTTTGGGCCTGCTTATGGGGGAATATAATGGATTATTAATATTATTATAATAAAATGCCTGGGCCTGCTTATGGGAGAATATAATGGATTCATATATTATTATTAATATTAATATTATAATAAAATGCCTGGGCCTGCTTGCAGGGAGATATAATGGATTCATATATTATTATTAATATTATTATAAAAGGCCTGGGCCTGCTTGCAGGGAGATATAATGGATTCATATATTATTATTAATATTATTAAATAAAATAGTTGCCCACCTGTGGTCTAGGACTTGCTAATCTGTAGAGTTCTTCTTACTCCCTCACTCCAGCTTTTCCCCCTTCAGTTTTACCATACCACTCTAGGATCTCTGTTGGAACTCTATGGCTTTTCTTGATTCAGAACTCTTCCTTCTCCTCTCCGTGCTCTTTTCACTCCCTGCTCCCCTTCTCTCAGCAGTTCTTATGTCCTTCTGCTCTGTCCTTCTATCTAAACCCCCTTCCTGGGGGTTTAAACCGCTTTTTTTCTCAGTCCTCCAGGCCCCTCTAGGAGTCCCGATCTGGTTCTCTATGGTTTCCAGCTGGTTTTTCACTTCCTACAGGAAGGCCTTTCACTCTAATTAGGCTCCGAGCATGGAAAGGCCCCGATTTGACTGTGGAAAGCTATTTTGGAGGGGATAATTTTCCTGTTAGGGGGGCATCCGAAATATTTACAAATCTAACGAAAATTTGGGCCCAGGAAGTGCGGAAAAGAAAGTCCACTTCCGGGTTCACCACCACGATGCGTATAAACTTGAAAGTCCCATTACATACGAATCCCTTCCGATTTCATTTAATTTTCATAACTTTTTGCTCATGCCTAATAAATACATTTGAAAACACATTAACTATATGCATTACTGTGTTAGAGTGTCATTTTGTGTCATTTCTGTTGGTGGTGTGCCCCAGGATTTTGTAAATGTAAAAAGTGTGCCACGGCTCAAAAAAGGTTGGGAAACACTGATCTAGCTTGCCTCCCCAGCACCATCTTTTTTCTATATTACCAAACTCGAGGTCTCGTAATCCTTTCATTTCCCCACCCGCATTCTGAATAGTATAGTTATCTTTGATGACTAGAATGATTAAAAACATGAAACATAAACAACAAAGTCTTGTGACATCTTTAAGACCAATGTTTGTTTTTCTATAATGTTCTGCAAGATTCTTTACATTGCCACACATTTCACATTGCCATCTCTCTGGAAAGCATGATGTTTACATTCCTTATACAGCATTTTGATTTTTTTTCTTGACAGTTTTATTTTTAGCCTTTTTCTTCCAGAAGATAAAACCCCTTCTTAAGGATGATTCCCACAGACATCTAGCTTCAAAATACCTTTCTACATGTCATACAAGCAGAGAAATGAATGAATTCCATATGGGTAACATCAGGGGAGGCACCCAAGGTCACTGGCTGAACACACAACTTTGTTTGTGAATGCCCCCAGTTCAATCCCTGGCATCCCTCATTTTTCATTCTTTAAAAATATTTGACGAGACATATTTTAAAACTACTAATATAGTCCAGATTCTATGAAGGAGTCTAGCAGGATTGCATAAAGATAATAACAACTGCCTCCATTTGCACTGTCTACTAATAACTACCCTTTGGAGAGAAGAGTACATGACTGATCTTGTAACAAATGAGATACAAGATACACATTTTCATTCAACAGAGGTCAATTTCTCTATAATCCTGCATCACATAGAAAATACACAATTGAAAACAACAATTTGATATGGAGATAAAGTATTGTACATTCTTCTGCGAGCACAGTGTGACCCCCCTATATCCATGGGATCAGTTCCTGTGGTTCAAACATCTGAAAAATATTTATACCCCTGTTTTTCCTCTTCCAAAGGAGTCTCAAGGTAGCAAACATTAAAAAACCATACGGTTTTAGCCATTCTCTCTAGACATTTTCCAGGTCCTCCAGCATGATTCTGTAGTGTGCTTCCCCTGGAGTTTGACCGTAGGGTAATGCTAGGGGACCTAGACATGCTTATTTTCTCTACTTATTTTCTAGTTCTTCTGTCATGATTCTATGCTACACTTCTTCAATGAGGTTTGCTATTATCCATGGTTTTGCATTTCCATGGAAAGACCAGGAACGTATTCCTTATGGATACGTTCCTGGTCGTATCCTTCTCAGAGCTGTGCTGTATGCAGAATCATAGAATCTTACAGCTGGAAGAAATTGTAAGAGCCATCTAGTCCAATCCATTCTGTTATGCAGCAACATACAACAACACACATTGAAAGACACCCATCCAACCTCTGTTTCAAGATCTCTGAAGGCGGAGAGTCCACCAGATTTCACTATTGAACAGCTCTTTATGAGGTTCTTCCAGATGCTGAGGTAGAACCTTTTTTCTTGTAAATTGAATCCATTGGTTTGTGTTCTAGTCTCTGGAGCAGCAGAAAACAAAATCACTGCATCTTCTACGTAACATCCTTTCAGATATTTAATGAAGGCTCTATCATATCCCCTTTCAGGCTCCTTTTCTCCAAGCTAAACATAGCCATTTCATTAAGTTGTGTCTCATAAGTCCTGATTTCCAGAACTTTGGTTGTCTTGGTCACTCTTCTCTGGACACATTCCAGCTTGACAAATTATTTATTTATTTATTGCATTTATATACTGATTTTCTCACCCCTGGTGGGACTCAAAGTGGTTCACAACATAATCAATGGCAAAATTCAATACCTCACATGTATAAACATCACATATCAAATTGACAACAAATGACAATATATTAAAATTATTAAAACTGTAACAGCAATCACAGACAATATCCTTCTTAAACTGTGATGTTTGGAAGTGGACACAAAGCAAAACAAAGTTTATTGATTAGTCCACTGACCACATCAACAGTAAAGACAAAAACAAAAAAGTACACAAATAGACTATCACTATCCTAAGACTCCTGTAATAGTGAACTAACATATATTAGAATTTGATTAAGTTATAAGTTAAAAGTAATTAAAAGTATCATCATTAAAATGCCAAGGTAAAACTTCATACCACAAAAGTTTAAAATAAAGGTTAAAACAAAGATTAAAATAGACCAGCTATTACACAATCCCAATCCAGTTCAAATATCTGCGTCACCCCTACAATTTACCCCAATCGCCTCCAAATACGCAGTTCTCAGCTGTGTTGCTTTATGAAGAAAAAGGGCAGTTTGGTGTGTTATCTTTCCAAAGTGAAACAGAGCAACATTGCTACTTTCCCAGTTCTGGACACTATGCTCCTTTTTGGTACATCCTAAAATTGCATTGTTTTTTGGGAGGAGGGGGCACTGCATCACAATGTTGATTCAACTCTGGGCCAAGGACAGAACCCCACTCATTATGTTTTTGCAAGATGAAGAGCAACTCTTTGGGAACTATTTTGGGAACATTTTTTTTAAGTTTAGCATTTCAATTCACTTTTATCAAGGATCTCAGGGATTGACATTCCAGCAGAACACAGTACTAAAGGCATGGGGTGAGACTAAGACAAAATGTGTGACTTCATGTGAAATTCTTACCAATTTGGGCACTTCTCAACCAAGTGTGTAAAGACAGATTGATTTTCTGTAATTTGGGACAGGGTCTGGTAAGTCAGAGCTGTGGAAACATTGTTAACACAGGGCTGAATTCCAATCTGGTTAAGTTTTAAGGAGGTCCTGGGATGCTTTCAGGTGGGCAAAACTCAATTCAGTTCTATGCACCAGCTTTTTAGCTTTTAAATACCCTCATCACCAATACTGATCAGAGAGAATAGCAGACAAGGCTTGTGGATTAGCCGAATCTGCCAAAATGGAAAGAGGCACTCCATCTTAGGTATATATCAGCTGGTTTTTTATGCCAAATGTTTTTGTTCCATTCACAGTTACTACAAAACATAAAATTACCAGCAAATCAGGTCCTGGTATTAAAACCAGTTTGAATCCGAGCTTAAATACCTTAGCTAAATTGCAGAATGCATACATTGCAAGTGGAAGATCTCAACTTCAGTCTTTCACATCTCCATTTTTTAAATTAAAGATCAGATTGCAGTTTATTTATTTATTAATTATTTATTTATTCGCATTTGTTCGCCCCCCCCCCCTTCCCAATGGCTCGGGGCGGCTTACAACATGATCATAAAACAACCAATACAACCAACACAGCTAAAAGTTAAAACCAGCAATTAAAACAACATATTAAAACAACATAATGTTTTATGAGAAACATCTCTGATTAGAGACCCTAGAGAGCTGTGGCCAGTCAGGATCTTCAGTTGGAAGATACTTGAGAAGGCCTTTGCTTGTCCTTTGATTGTTGCTCTTGTGCCAAATGTGAACACTGTGCCTTAAAAGTCTATTGCTTTAGCACTTAGGAATGAGCATTGTATAAAGCATTATTTGGAATGCCCTGTAATGTTACCAGATAACAGTAATTTGCAAAGGTGGTGGTGGAAGTGAAAGTAAATAAGTGTTTTAATCCTCAAATCCATGCCACGGCCACATTAGGCATGTCAGTTTTGTATATATAGATTTGTTTTTGCTCTTCAACTGGTAAATGAGGGTTGTTTTGGTCCGAAGCCAAATAATACATTGAGGCAATTTCATGCTTCATGAATTATAGAAGAGAATGTTTGGTACGTGGAATTTGTGTCTTTTCCTGGCTGTCTCCCCCTTCTCCCCAGCCAGTCTCTGTTTGGTTTAATCCCTTTGGGAATCTCCGTTTGAACCATCTTCCACAGCCCCTAGGATGCCTCTGAAAGCCTTCAGACTGCTTTGGCAGAATGGAAAGAATTCTAAATATGAGCCCGTTTCCCCCCTTGATTGGAGCCTTTTTTCCCCCTTTCCTCATTTTGCAACTCCCAGATGGTAGCAAAAATGCTTTGATCTTCTCGTAATGGCCAGCCTGGCTACAAAGAAAAACACTTTTCTGAACTTGGGGGCTTTGAGCAGAATTGCCGCACAGTGTGCTTTAAAATTCCCTCTGTCATCTTGGCTCTTTGGAAATCATGGTTCACTAGTACTGAGAAAAAAGGAGACAGCATTGTTTTGGCCTTCTTATATACTTAGAGCAGTTTTTAACTAAGTATCCTCTGTCTTCGGGACAGGCAATTTGATCAGTGCCAAGAGCCACAGCAGGCTAGATCATGAGCCCAAAGGGCAACTGCTAGTTTGCATATTTTAGTTGCAAGTCATTAACTGAATCTGCATATTGTTCTTGTAGACTTGGCAGGTGCTTGAGAACTATGTTGGCAGACATCTTGCATGTGCTCTGTCTATTGGAGAGGAATTTGACCTGTTAGCTCAATTGGGCTCTAGAGTCTGGTGGAGTCTCATTCCTTGAAGGTTTGAAAATAGAGTTTGGATGACCATCTGTCAGGAGTGCTTTGACTGCATCTTCCCGCATAGCAGAATGGGGTTGGACTGGATAACTCTTGGGATCTCTTCCAACTCTAGGATTCTAGGGCAGACATTTCCAGTTTATGAGTAGCAGGTAACATAGACAGAGACAGACAAAAGATAAACCAAATTCTATGCACTTAACCCATACCAGGTGGCCTATCCATAAACGAAGCCCAGAGCAGCACTTACAGGGAATCAGCCATGCCCTTTTGGATTCTTCAGATCACCTGTTTTGATGTGGCTGATAAGTGTGACCCTTTTATCCATGGATTTGATATCCACAGAAAGGGTTTGTGGGCCTCTCTAGGTTCTCTAGTGTGATTGTATGACATGTTTTCATTTCAACTATAGTCAAAATATAGAGTTAATTATTACCCATATTTTTAGGTATCCACGTGTGTGATGGTGATGATCTTGGAATGTATTACCTGTTGACACAAGAGACTGTACTGTTTGGCCATTGCATTGTTAGTATTTCAGTCTTTTGGCGCCTTACAAAATTTTATATTCTCCCCCCTCCCCTTTTCTTGGTTACTTTTACTCCTACAGTTGAAAATAATATACAGGTTTATCATTCTAAAAAATCATACTTCCTTCTAGTCCCCTGAGTATGTTTCATGACACATTTTAAAGCAGTTTGTTTTACCCCTGGGCTTAAAGCCTGTTTGTTGTCTAAAAATGAGCATTTAGAATCTCAAAATTCAGGAAAGAGTACATGCTAATGGTATACAAAAGTACCTTGGATAGAGCCATGGATGTTCCTCTTTTGCTTGTAAATATATATATATATATATATAGATATATGAATAGACTGCAATTGCCCTGCGCAGGGGAAAAACTGGATATGTGGGATATTAATTCCATTCCCCCTGGGGCTGATTAAGGATGAGCTGAGCAACCCGCATCCCTCAGATGTTGTTGGACAGGGACTTCCAGTCGGTGCTAAATGGCGGGCGGTCGCATCCACAGCTGGTCTGTGGATCACAGTCCGTTTGGAGCCTGGTAGAGCGATTGCTGCTCTCCCTCAGGGATGGGAATCCCTGTGATGCCAAAACCCCAGTCTAGCAACTGATCCAGTCGAGGTGTCTCTGCGTCACAGGGAGCCGCCGAGAGGACCAGAAGCAGAGGCAAAGGGAAGCGGCTCCGAGACTGCCAAACAGGCCTTTTGCCTGACTACGCCCACCAACGCTGATCTTTAAAATAAATGTGAGTACTGAGCTATATTAGCGGAGACAAGGGAGCCTATCAGACTGCCTAATAAAATCTAACCTGGAAACCTTTGACCGGCAGAGCAGCGAGGGATAGTGACTTCTTCCATTGTTTGCGGGGGAGAAGCAGCAGCGACCTTGAAAACGCTGCCGTCGCCATACTGGACGTGTGCTAGCTAGAGAAGGTGGCAAGAGGCGGAGGGAGACGGAAGGAGGGGAGAGGAGCAGAGGAGGGAATCCTCAGAGACATCCAAAGAGAAAGAGAGAAAGAGAGTGGAGGAGGAGGGACTTCCTGGATTCCACAGGAGAGGGAGAAGAGAGAGAAGAACACGCCCCCCTAGAAATCCCTTACGTCACCTCCACGTCAACCTGCCAGAACACCTTAAAGCAACAGAACGAATTGAAATCAATTGAAGCCTCCCAATAGAGAAAATAAGGGCCAAAGAGACAATACAAAGAAAGAGCTTTAGAGAGTATTAGAGTAACACCAGAACATGACTGAGTTTAGATCGGGGAAAGGAAGGAGAAATACTGAGTGAATAAGAAAAGGCCAGCATACAGAGTCCATTTCTTAGACCCGGAAGAAGAGGGGACTGAAAGAGACTGAAAGACTTTGGAATAGGCTGAGGAGATAAAATAAGTAAGGAGATATTAGGCAAAACAGACTCAAGATAGTACCCCCTCCAAGAAAAGCCAAACCAACACATAAAAATTAACCTTGGAACCTTGGAACCAAGTCAACTCTGACAGACACAAGCTAGATGGCGTCCTTAAAGACCAACGCAGGAATCCATCAAAGAGACTCCTTTCTTTGCCAACTACGGACACCACCCTCGGTTCCTACCCCCGGTGGACCCGTCTGGGGACGTTCGGAGGCTAAGGATTGGCTCCGGGAGCTCACTGCGCTTCAAGACTTGCTCCGTACTCAATTGGACCAGGCGAAGGCCGACTACAAGCGGATGGCTGATCGGCGGCGCCAGGAGGGTCCTGCGATTCTGGTGGGGGATAAAGTTTGGCTGTCCACCAAGAATCTGCCCATGCAACGCCCCAGCCGCAAGTTGGATGCCCGGTTTTTGGGCCCTACAAAGTTTTGGGCGGGTGGGGCCTGTCTCCTTCTAGCTCCAGCTCCCTGCTGTCATGTATCTCCACCCGGTGTTTCATCGCTCCTTGCTCCGCACGGCGTAGGGGGTGCGGCCTGTTGTGTCGCAGCCGCCTCCTCCCCCGGTGATGCGGGAGGCGGGGAGGAGGTCGAAGTGCAGGACATTTTGGATGCTCGCATCCGGTACCGGAAGTTAGAGTACTTCATTGACTGGAAAGGTTTTGGCCCGGAAGAGCGTGCTTGGGTCAAGGCTCGAGATGTCCACGCGCCGGCGTTGGTGGCTCGTTTCCACCGCAAGTATCCTGACCAGCCCAAGCCCCGGGGGCGGCCCAGGGGGCCCTGAGGGGGGATAGTGTAGCACCCATGGGTTCGTTCGTGCCACTGGGAGGGTGAGGCGCCGGGGTCCCGATGCCATTGGGACCCGCACAGGCTGAAGGGGACTCAGAGGACGAGTTGGAAGGCCCAGAGCAAGATTGGTCAGCAGTGCCTTTGCCCAGTTCACCTGTAGAGAGTTTAGCATGGGATCTCGAGTGGGAGCATTCTCCCGGGAAGGAGCGGACCAGGTGGAGATGGGAGGCAGCGAAGCAGATAGCGGAGATAGTTATGAATTCCCAAGCGGCCGAGGTTCCCAGGACCTGGCCGAGCAGCAGATGGAGGCCAGCGGCTGGGAAAGTTCGGGGGAGGCTGCTTCTCAAGGAGATAGCGATACTGAACTGGAAGAGCGGGGCCGTTCCCATAACAGACGCAGGGACATAGAGCAGGGCAGGAGGAGCTGGCATCTGTCCCTAGACCGTCACCGTTCGGAAAGTAGAGACTGGAGACGCCGGGCCCTAGATCGTCGAGGGGCCCGGCCGAGGATTAAGAACGGCCCCGTGGGAACTGATCCTCAGTTCTCCGGCCACGTCTGAGCTGAAGGGCGTGAAAGCGGAGTGAACCACGGAGCCTAGTTTGGCTCGCCTTGGACCAAGACCTTGCCTTGTTATTGATTCGCATTGCTGCGGATACCCTGATCTGTTCCGGAGTGGATCCGGGAACTTGCCAAGTTTATTGCCACGTTTGCTTTTGGAATTATCCTTGGAACTTTGCTTTCTTAATGGGACTACAGCTTTGCTGTTTGCATTATTCTTTGATCTCTTCAAGAGAATTGCCTTTTGGACCTTTTTATATTCAATAAAACTAGTTAGCCTTTGCTACGTCTCCGTGTGTGTGTTAAAGGGGCAGTACTAAGTCGGTGATCGTGACAGCCACGAGGTTTCCTTGGCTCTTTGGGAAAGAATGTGGAGAGTACATTGGGGTTACACCTATGCATATGAATTAAAAGAGAACAACATCAAAATATTTCATAGGTGGTACCTCACACCACAAAAAATTGCCAAATATAACAAAAATTATAACCAAAAATGTTGGAAATGTAAATCAGAAGTTGGAAGTTTTTTTCACTTGTGGTGGAAATGCAAAAATGTACATAGCTTCTGGGTCAAATTACATAGAATAATAGAAAATATGTTAGATCTAAAGATCCAACTGAAACCAGAATACTTTCTCCTGGGTCTGCTGGATTTTGATATAGAGAAAAATACTGAAAAGATCTTTATGTACTGTATCACAGCAGCGAGGTCGACATTGGCGAGGAAATGGAAAGAAAGAGATATTCCGAACACAGATGCTTGGACAATCAAACTGTTCGATATCATGAAAATGGACATTTTGACTCAAAACTTGGCTCAAAATACAAATCGGACAAAAACAGAGTGGTCAAAGGTGCTGACATATCTAAAACAGAATAACAGCGCTGAGTGGACTGAACTGGAATTGCATGATGCCTAATTGCTGATGCGCCGAATTTGGGCGTGTGGTAATAGTACACCGGTTGCAAATAAATATAAGGATAGAGATAAATATAGGTAACATCAGATAAGATGTTACATATGGCAAGCTCTGAAGGTTGGAAGTACTCATGTGATGTCTGTCTTAGGTGGTTGTTTTGTTTTGTTTGTCTTAGAGTTTATGTTAGATATGTCTTGAGTGTTGTTTTTAATATTTTGTGAAAATCAATAAATATTACCTTAAAAAAAGAAGATGTTGTTGGACAGCAGCAGCCCTAGCCAAGCAGAAGAGGTGATAGAGGTTGCAGTCAAGGAACATTTGGATAACCACACATTTAATCTGAATGAAATGACTAAAGGGTGGTGTACCCTATGTACTCGTGTGTAAGTCTAGAAATTTTAGTAAAAAATATCCCCCAAAACCTGTGCCAACTTATCAATGGAGCAGTGTGGGTCCTGTACTTTAACTCTTTCCAACAAAAGGAGCTATCCCCTGCTCTGAGTCGAGTGGCAAAAAAGGTGAGAGCTCAGTCCATCCTGGGAGAACCTGTCCTGAAACAAGCACCCATGTCATCAACTCTGTTCGCTATGGTGCTGCGTCTAATCCTTTTGAGTGCCTTGTTAGGAAAATGGTGGAGATGGCACTGGCCCTTTCCCCTCTCTATGGAATGACCCTGTACAAATAATAATAATAGCAACATACTTTATTTATATTCCACTCTATTTCCTCAAGGGGACTCAGAGCGGATTACAGAATACATATATGGCAAACATTCAGTGCCATTATACCATAAACAACAAAGACAAACAGTACATAGACAGAGAGAAGCCAGGCTTCCCTCTTGTTCATCTCCGGCATCTGGAGGCTGTGCTCAACTTGGCCAAGGGGAGGTGCTGTTGTTCCATTTTTCCATGCTGAGGAGCCTGTTGTTCATGGACGCCTTCCTGATCGAATTGCTGGCATGTCTTCAGGGCGCCTTTTACCTCCCTGCCAAAGAGGTGCCTATTTATTTACACACATTGCTGTTTTCAAACTGCTAGGTAAGTAGAAGCTAGGTCTGACAATGAGAGCTCATCCCGACCTGTTGCTTGAATTGCCAACCTTCTGGTCAGTATGATTTCCTGTAGCTCTAGTTTAACCTGCTGTGCTAACCACGGCCCAAAAGGGCAGGTCTGCCATGTTCACTATATTGGATTGTTGTAGTGCACATGACTACAGCAATTGTGTTTTTTTCCCTTTCAGCATGCATGCAGATATACATATTAAATATCCAAATAAACCAATAGCCTTTTGTGTTTTTCTGTCATTTCTACCCATTTGACTGGCCTTTCTACAGCACCCCTGTTCTTCTTTCCTTTGGGTATTTGAATACTGTATGCTGATATCCACATACATACAATGATCCAAGACATCTTTACTAGAGCCCAGGATTAAATTTCCATTTAATAAAATTTAATACTCTCCCCATCTCCCCCGGTCCAGGTTTTCATTCCTTTTCCCTCTGAAACCCCATGACCTCTCCATTCTCTGTGTGTAAAGCTCTTACAAGAATTAAACACTTCCTCATTCAGTTATGACCATGACATTTAAAGTTCCTCACATGACTATCAACCCAAATCTAACACTTTAATGCTGCTGCAGGTAAATATTATGAATGAATGAAACATTTCAAGGTAGTATTTCTTTTGTTTCCAGTTGCATCGTATAGCTTGAAATATAAAGATAGCTTCCAGTTAAGTGAGGAATGCTGTAACACTTGTGGCTTTGGCAATCATATTAAATGGACACCTTCCGCCACAACATTAACATTACAAGAAGATATCAGGCACTTGGTTTTAATTGAAGTGCTCTTTCAGCTGGGGGAGTCATTGTTTACATGTCTCCTTGTGACGACCCCTCCAAAGAATTCAATCACTTTTAGTACTTTTACTGTATTATCTCAAGCCTTCTCGCTGTCTAGCATTGACTACCTGAAAGCCCAGCATCTTCACAGCATTTCAGTGCAGGCAGTCTGATGTCCTGAAGTTGTGCCACACTTGGAGGGATTCCATGTTAAGTGGCAGCAATAGATTTTGAATTATGATTCAAGGAGCATGCTAGGACTTTATAGCTTTCTTGCTCAGCGCTCTTGTGGCTTTGATGGATTTGTTTGGGGTCTTTTCTGTCCCTGGTGTAATTTCTGCTTGTCACGTGTCTTTCTTTTACCGAGGCTAATTCCCTTGGAGTATGGATGCCTTTAGCTTTCCAGTTTATTCACACTGGTTCCTCTTGTTCCTCTTCACTCTTGCATCTGATTTCCTCTGAATTTCTCCCATTCCTCTTATTTTTCCCTTCAAGGGGTGTACACTTAAATAGCACAATGTGTAAAAAGGGCGTTTCATGGGTTGTAAAATTGACTCGGCAGCTTGCAGGGTCTCATAATAATTGAGACAGTTCTATCAAACCATGTTACTCCATACTCTTAGAATTGCCTCCCTGAACATATGCAGACTGTTCTTTCTTTTGGAATTTGAGTTTAATATCATGTTATAATCTTGTATGTTTTGATTACATGTGTCAGCCAGTTGATGTGATCTTCTATTGTATTTTTTGTCTTTGATCTGGATAATTTATTTTAAAATGGTGTAGCATAGTTTTACATTTTATCATTCCTTCCATCCCTCTGTGTGTGCCTGTGCCTGTGTATATACATGTATTTTAAAATGTACACCGTTGGCAGGGCCCAAATTTTTTTGGTTCTTTTATTGATAAAGTGCCATATACATTGATGATGCTATATCAATAAATGATAATGACAGTGATAATAAATTAGAAAACTCTTATTGTGAATATGATGGATAAAACGTGGTAGCACAGTGATGTAGCTCATGCATTTAATTTAGAAGGTCCAGATTCAAATTATAACTGAATATGATATTTAATTTTTTAAATAATAAAATGCTTACAAATTGTTGAGGTGGGAAGAATATACAATGGAAGGGACAGCAAACAAACTAGTAAATAAACGATGGCAATATATACAGTGTATACAAAATAATGGAGTCTTCTCTAGTAAATACACAGCTATAATTTCAATGCAGCATAGGCACAAGAACATGAAACATTCATAACATATCACATGGTAAGTATAAACATCATATATAAGGCAATAAGGCAATAAGGCAATAATGGCGGTGAACAGGCTCACACAAGCGGCGAGCCAAGACGCCCAGGCTCAAACGAGGAGAGTCAATGGTGGATCTTAAAGATACTGGGCTGGAAGTATCTGCGGATACTGTTCCCACCTGTGGTGCTCCTGTTGTCCCATGCTGTGTGTACGACACTTTGAAGACGCTCGCGAGATTTCGCCATCCAGGCCCCGCCCCCGGTCCTGAGGAAGCCCCTATGGGGCTGAAACGAAGGCGCGCGAGACCCTTTCGTCGGCCCATGGACGACCTTCTCCCACCTATTGATTATTTTCAGTGAGAATTCCCTGATATTTGAATTTATTTTGAAGATTTTGGCTCTATTTTGGCCCTGTTTGGGAGAGGCGTCTGGGACTGTGTCTTTAAGATCCACCATTGACTCTCCTCGTTTGAGCCCGGGCGTCTTGGCTCACCGCTTGTGTGAGCCTGTTCACCGCCATTATTGCCTTATTGCCTTATATATGATGTTTATACTTACCATGTGATATATTATGAATGTTTCATGTTCTTGTGCCTATGCTGCATTGAAATTATAGCTGTGTATTCACTAGAGAAGACTCCATTATTTTGTATACACTGTATATATTGCCATCCTTTATTTACTAGTTTGTTTGCTGTCCCTTCCATTGTAAAGTCTTTGTATGTGGAATAGCATTTCTTTCATTGATTGCCATACCTTGAGGTGGGAAGAATGTCACTTTCAAATTTGTGCTTTGTTTGATGCAATTATTATTGTTATTATTATTGTTATGTTTATTTATATCCTTTTTTCTCCATATGGAGACTCAAAGCGGCTCACAATTAAAGTATTACATTACAACTTAAAATATACAAATATTAAAACAGTATTAAACATCATTCATATTAAAAATAATTCAAGTTAAAACCATAAAAGCATAGAAAACCATAGTACCTCCTGACTAGATCTTAAACACCTTAATTTCTCTGCTGAAATTATAGGAAGTCCTTTGCATGTGGAGATGACCTCTCATTATTTATGCTTTTGAGTCCTTAACCCAAATGCTTGGAATGACAAGTGTTTGGATTTTGGATTATTATTATTATTTTAATTTTGGCATACGTGTATTTGGTTTATGGACATGATGAGATATTTTGGAGATGGGAGCCAAGTCTAAAAAGACTATTCATTTATAGTTTATCTACACTTTACACCAGGTATGGGCAAACCCAGGCTCGGGGGCTGGATGCGGCCCCTTGGGATCTTTGCTCAAAACTCTCACCATACTATCCTTCATTCAGGCTCTCTTTCCTTCCTCCTTCCCTCCCTGCCTTCCTTCTTTCCTTACCTTTCTACCTCCTTTCCTTTTGTCTTTCCTTCTTTTCTCTCTTTCCTCCCTCCATTCCCTTCCACCCTCCCTCCCATCCATCCATCCTTCCATCTATCCATTCTTCTGTTACTTCCTCCCTTCTCTTTTTTCTTCCTCCTTTCCTCCTGGGGGATGTTTAGGTGGGAGAAGAGAAGGTTGTGAGGGCACATGAAAACCATGTTTCAAGATTTAAGATGTTTCAAGATGTTGAGGAGGAGGAGGGAGAAAATGGACTTTCTGCTGCTCTAGAGACCAGGGTACAAGGGAGCAATGGGTTCAAATGGCAGGGAAAGAGATTTGACTGAAAAGATTAGGAAGAACTTCCTGGAGAATGGCATAGGCTCCCTCGGAGTGAGGTGGAGTCTCCTTCTCTGGAGGCTTTTCCACAGAGGCTGTCTATCAGGAGTGCTTTGATTGTGTCTCCCTGTATGGCAGGGGGTTGGACTGGATGGCCCTTGGGGGTATCATCCAGCTCTAGGATTCTATATAAGGAGTAGGGAATATGGAGTCTAATGGACACACTTTTTCTCTCCCATCCACTATCTCATCCTGATGAAGGTCAGCTCCAAAAGAGAAGAGGAAGGGGAGATCTCGTTTCAGCTGCCTCTCATCTTTCTTCCCTGTCCCCATCTCAAAGCGGAAAGAGAGAGAAAGTGAGAGGTGGGTGTGGCAGGAGGGAAAGGCTCTCTTCCTCACCGAGTAGATAATCCTTCTGGCAGGGAAGGGATTTGGGGAGAACTCCCTCCCTCCCGGCCCGCCCACCCCACTCTGGCCCACCATGCAGCCCCTAAGTTAAAAATTTTGCCCATGTCTGCTTTACACCCTATTTGATATTTTATTTTTAACCATGTCGTTCATGAACCAAAGTTTCTGTACCTTGAACCATCAGAAAGCAAATACATAGCATTTCATCCACATTGACAGCCACTGAAAATACTCACGCCCTCCTCTGATTGGCTGAAAAGCCGACCTGGTTTGGATCCAGGCTCCTGTCGGCTAGGGATTACTCCTGACTGGCTGTGGAAGTTCCCTCCGTGGCGGGAAAGAGGAATAGCTGCGGTTGGGTATCTTAAAGTCCAAGTCCATTTAGAGGTCCACCCTGATAAGAGGTGAGTGTTGTGAGTCCAGGAATGTCAAATGCAAATAGTCTCATGATTATCTTAATGTCCAGTCCATGTAAAAGAGGCAATTCAGAAAACACAAAAGGGCGATTGGGATAACTTGATTAAATAATGGGCTGGTCTCCCGCAGCAGGTCCACTGATGTGTATCAGCCAATAGCTCCAATCTCATCAGTGTAAGCCAGGAAGTTTTCCAATGCACATAAACAGATTTATCAATGAGACAGAAGTTTACCGGGAGAGGGAGTTTTGGTTTACAGAAACACAATGAAAATCCCATCAATGGGATTCGGGTGCCTCCAGGCTTGCATACATTAGCCATCATTAGCTCATTTCCTGTCACAAAACATGAGATTATGCAAGGTGGTTTTACAGAGCTGCAGTCTTGGTTATACTTCAAGGATTAATTTCATTAGATATAGTTTATACAATTTCCTAAACTGTGGATTTTATATACAAGGGCCTGACTTTTCTGGAGTTGAGGAAGAGTATTATTAGGTATTGCAAAATTGGCAAAAAGGAAAAATAAAATAAATTTATGTTTAATTCATCTCGGTTCATTTGTGTTTAATTATGAGGGGGTCAATTTCTCAATAATAGCATAAAAGTTAAGATCCTCTAAAACTCCTAGTCTAGTTGTTCCCAAATTCATGTATCCAATTGCTTCCTCTGGCTCAGGTGACTCTTAGACTGAGAGCTGGTGTTTCTGAATATACATGTGTCTGCTGTAGGGTAAACCACTGAAAGACAAGTGATGGGTTCCCTGCACTGACCTGCATACCAAGGCTATTAGGAATGATGACAAGAAGCTCAAAGAATCCTTTGTTTTAATGATCTCCAAGCAGACTATTAACTGAAAGTAAATTAGCACATCAGAACAATTCTCCCACCCCCAGCATGCACTCTCTTCCTCATCTTAGTTTGCAGAAAAGGCGCACACATATATCAAGGTTTATGCAGTACCATACTCCCATGGCTCCCTTGCTAACTTTGGTGATTTGGGAAAGTGCCTGGGGTTTTTATCTTTTAATTGGGTGACTGCTGGATATTAAAACCAATGTATTATGTAAAGTACTAAATTCTGAGTTGCTCTAAAACGTGAAATCATTAAATGGACATTAGCAAGGTCAATTCTGCCCTCCCTTTGAGGAGGACAGAGATTTAAGAGGGCTTTTCTAAACATCCTGGAAGTAATGAATGGCTGTTGCTCTTTCTATTAGCAATCTGAGGTGGTTTTGTTCCTGGGAAGTGAAACGAAGCCACCCACACATAAAGGAGAGGCTTCTACACACTTGGGGATACCCTAGGTATGCAGAAGTAGACAGATTTGTAGGATATAGCAGTTTTCAAAATCTCTGCCTCATCTAAGGAACGGGTGAGTTGACTTTATAAAGGGGTGAAGACTGGAAAGGGACGTTTTAAATAACTGGTGTCAGATAGTCTATATGAGTTGTCTAGTTAAGTATATGGCTGAGAATATGCTGAGATAAAGAAGTTACTCCATTGTGGGTGGAAAGCTGAAGTTCCATAGAGGGGACAAGGGGAAATTGACTTGCTTGACATCCTGATATGAGTATAACAGCCTTCTACAATCTGGCACTTTGCAGAGGTTTTAGATCAGAACTTGCTTACCTCCTGTTGGTAACTTGGGCTGGCTTAAGGTGATTAGGTTTGTAGTCCCAAATATTTGGAGGGTGTCTTGAGAGAGGCTCTGGGAAGTTATCTGGTGTTACCCTATTATGTAGATGGTGCTGGCATAGATATTTGAGATGCCAGCTTGGATTCACTGGAAGACTGCTTCTATCTGAGTAAAGTCAATACACCTAGTCCATCTATATAGTTTAGTGATATGCTTTTGTGAAAGAGGGCTTTCCAACACCCTGTTTTGGTGTGTTTTGTTGTGATATGTTTCTATTTTGTTTTGTTTTGTTTTGTTTTTATTTGATTATGTTTTAACTCTGTGCTCTCTGGGCTTGTCCCATTGTAAGCTGCCCCGAGTCCCTTTGGGGAAATGGAGGCAGGGTATAAAAAATACAGTTATTATCAAAAATTTACGTTATTGCGGAAGTGAACTTCTAACTGCATTCCTGCCTCCCACCCAAATACAGAAGGTTCCTTCCAGTTGTCAAGGGCTGTGAAATCAGACCCTGAAATCTAGCCAACATACTTGCTATATTCCAAGCTAATCAGCATTTATCTTTTAGATGATAGGATAGTTAGGCAGCTACCTCATCTATAAATATTTTTGTTTTTCACTTTGGAACAAGAACTGATTAATTTTATATTCTGCCCCCAGCGAAAGAAACTGGAGGAATGACTGATTTATGAGAAAAGCATAAATCATAAACCCCTCATGTCTGGATAACTTTATACCGTTGCTCAGTTTATTGCTTGCCAGTGCAAAGTCTACATTCATCCCCTTGGGTTACATTTCTTCCAAGCACCCCAATTTTGGCTTGGGTCAACATTAGTTTGCTCATCTCTTATCTCAGGGTTTGCATACAAATGTACTTTATGGCCCTGGGGCAGAATATTGCATAAAATCATATTCACTTATGGATGTGTTCACCCCTTCTTAGAGCCTCCTATTGGTTGGAAATTAAAACTGCAATTAAACTGTCATTTATTTTCCCCTCCCCACCCTTAATCTGTTTAGATTAATCTCGCAGCAAAGCTTTACCTCTTCTGTGGCTGTTTTTTTTTCCTTGAAAAATTGTTCATTACCTCCTGTAACTGACACAGTAATGCAGTGTCCAAGATGAAACCCTGACCTTTTAATTTGCTCAATGTTGGGCGCTGCTATTTTTGTCAGCATCTGAAATAAAATTAGTATTTAAATTCTCAAGTGCTTTGGGTACATCCTGAAAGTTGTCTGTTAAAAATGTTTTGCAGATAAATAGGATTAGAATCTGATTTTAGAGTCTGAATGGCTAGTAGAACTCTACTTAAAGGGGAGAGGCAATTGCAGGCTGGAGATGTAGAGTGCAGAGATAATGGAGTCTCCACACTTAGATGGGTGCTCAGGAAAAAGAGCCAAAGGATGCTTCACATCTGGTAGAGACAAGCGGGTCTCCTAAAATAGGATCCGTTTCATTAAAGCAAGGAACCCTGACCACAGTAAAGGACTATGGATACGAGTTTATTACAGTGTTTTGTCAGAGTGGCAACTGAAATCTTCAGCAAGGGTCCTCAAACTTTTTAAACAGAGGGACTTTTAAACAGAGTCTGGGGACCATGAGGTCCCTCAGACTGTTGGAGGGCTGGACTATCATTTGAAACAAAAACAAATGAACCCCTATGCACACTGCGCATGTCTTATTTGCAACCTTAAGTCTAAAGTTTAGGATGGAGGCTGGGTAAATGACCTTGGAGGACTGGATCCAGCCCACAGGCCTTAGTCTTGGGACCCCTGGTCTTAAGGATACCAGCCTTGTTTTTCCACATCCTCTTCCTGAGTGGCAAAGGGAAAAGAGAAGCTGGAGATGGGGGCCGTCATGACTGCATGGAATGCTATTACCTTCCCGCCGGAGCGGTACCTATTGGTCTACTCACATTTGCATGTTTTTGAACTGCTAGGTTGACATAAGCTGAGGCCAGCAGCGGGATCTCACCCCACTCCCGGGATTCCAACCACCGACCTTTCGGTCAGCAAGTTCAGCAATTCAGTGGTTTAACCTGCTGCACCACCAGGGGCTCCCCTGAGTGTTATAGACTGTCATAATTTTGCTTCACTTAAGCTAGGCTGAATTGGACAGAAAGACCATTTAGTTCAACCTTTTGCACACCATCGGGTCCAAGCAAGCATCTCCTGGAAATCCACAAACAGAAGATAAAGGTCAAATTTCTAGTGTTGATCCTCAGTAATTCTTGTTCAACAGTATACTGCTTCTTCATATGACTTTCATTCATAGTTGCCACAAGTAGCCTTATCCTTCATAAATATACCTAATTCCCCTTCCAAATCTTTTTATAAACAAGATGCTATCACTGCTTTGGGACCACAAATTCCCTACAAACTTCATGTTCTTTAAAATGTTCAAGTAATCATTTATTCTATCTGTCCGGAACAGACCATAGACTTCTAGTGCTGTGGAAGACCTTGCTGTGTTTCTCATCTTGATCAGGTTTGTTGCTTTGCCTGCTTTGCTTGTACAGTATTGTGTGGTAAGAGTTATCACATACGTTCCCAAGGGGAAGCACTACAACAATTTGTCACCTGAAATATTAGGAACCTTATACCAGAACTTTCTTCCGTTGTCCAAAACTTTATGTTTTAGGACAAAGAGAAAAGTCATCTCTTAAATCAAAAGGCATAGAAATAAATATGTCTTCCAAAAGCAAAAAAGAAAAAAGAAAGAAAAAGAAGAAAAAGGAACTGTTCATTGCCTTGGTTGGGAACAAGCACTCTAGCTATATTGTTTAGATTTACGCATCTTTGCCTCTTGTGACCTGCCCCCCCAAATTGGCTTGTTTGTCTTGGCTGATGATTTTCTAACCTTGTTATGAAGGTCATACTGCAAGTTGGCAGGAAGGTTTCCTGCAGTACTTAAGTTATGGCTCCCGTGTTTATTATATTACATGGATTTGATGCATGACATGATGATCGTACAGTAAGCTCACAAGGTGATTCATGGGACCAAATTTTATAGTGCTTGTGCTGTTAGCAAAGGGAGCATTATGGTCTTGGCATTATATATTATGACTCTGCCTTCGACAATTCATCCTCATCTGAAACACTGTGAGGTATAACAAAAAGTTGCATCTCTGCTTTATGATGGAACTAAGATTAGGCCCCTTCATTTGCATGTTAGAAAGAGATATGAAAGGGCAAGAACCTTCCAGACCTGGAGAAGATGTTGTCGTTTATTCATTCAGTCACTTCTGACCCTTCGTGACCTCATGGACCAGCCCATGCCAGAGCTTCCTGTTGGCCGTGGCCCCACCCAGTTCCTTCAAGGTCGAGTCAGTCCCTTCAAGAATAATATCCATCCATCTTGCCCTTGGTCAGCCTCTCTTCCTTTTTCCTTCAATTTTCCCCAGCATTATTATCTTCTCCAAGGTATCCTGTCTTCTCATTATATGGCCAAAGTACATTATCTTTGCCTTTAATATCCTTCCCTCCAGTGAGCAGTTGGGTTTTATTTCCTGGAGTATGGACTGGTTTGATCTTGTGTTCCAAGGCACTCTCAGAATTTTCCTCCAACACCACATCTGGGGTATATTTTGAACAGCTAACTGGAGGACAGGTATCTTTGTCAATATTAGTGGTTTCCAATCTCTAGTCTTTCAGATATTTTGCACTGCAACCCCCAGATGTGCTAGCTTGCATGGCCAATGGTCAGGAATTGGATGAGATGAAGTCCAAAAAGGGCCCAAATTGAGAACCAGTAGTTTAAGGATAAGTATCAAGGAATTGCATTATGCACATGCATGGACTGCAAAGCAGATTTCATGGGCAAGCTGGTGGAGGAAGGATGAGATATTGGAAAACATACATTCTTCATTATGGCTCCTGTACTTCAAATTATAAGTCTGTACCTACGCAAAGCTGCCTCTTGGAACATATTAGTTCAGATTTGGAAGTACCACCACCCCTCCTGCTATATAAGTATACTTTAGAGTTCCATTATACGAGTGGTGTTCATTAAAGATTTCCCCTGACCTACTTCCTATGGACTGAGAGCAATGAAACTTGGCAGAGATATTAGTCATTCTCTACATAGGTGCCACCTAGGGGCACACACTTCTCTCATCTTTTGAAACAACTGTTAACACCTCGCTTGTAGAAGTTGGCAGGTTGCTCCAAAAACCATGTTGTGACAGAGTCTCATCATCTGAAAAATGCTTGCCCTTCAAAAATAACTTCCACGTTAGAAAGAGGTGGAAGTCCAATGATGGAAGGTCGGGTGAATAAGGGGGATGCAGTAGAATTTCAAAGCCACAGGAGCATGCTTCCATTTGGGCAACATGTGAGTTGTGAACTGGTGCATTGTCTTGCAGAAGGTGGACACCTTTGGTGAACATGCCACGTCACTTGGTTTTGATGGCCTCCCGCAATTTCTGCAGCAGTGAAGCATAATATGCCTCCGTGATTATGGTGCCCTTTGCTAGGAAATCCATCAATACTTCTTTGTGCTGGTCCCAAAATACTGTGAGCATGACCTTGCCTACCAAGAGATGGTCACAAGCCTTCTTTGGAGGTGGTGAGTCATGATGCTTCCATTGCATTGACTGGACTTTAGTCTCAGGATCATAGTGATGGACCCGGTTTTCATCCTGTGTAATCAGTCTGTTGAAAAAGTTCTCCTGGTTTTCATGGCACATCGTTAATAGACCCTGAGATCATTCAACTTGTTCCTGCTTCTGGAAAGGTGTGAGCAGCTGGGGGACCCAGTGAGCATATGAAGATGGTCTTGGGTAATTTTTTCCATGGACCCCACACTAATCTTGACATTTTGGCTATGTGGCAATTTTCCAAAATGGCGACTTTCACTTGCAGGATGGTATGTTCATCAATAGCAGAGTGGGGTCACCCTGGAATTTGACCTGTTTGCACCGAAGTCCAACCACATTTGAATTGATGATGCCAGTTCTTGACTATATCATATGATGCAGAATCCTCACCATAAACCTCTTTCATCTCATAGAACATCTCCTTTGGTGTGTGGCCTTTCAAGTAAAGGAACTTGACGACTCTTCTGTATTCCACTGGATCCATGATCAAACCTCACACCACTTCAGCACCTGTAAAATCAAGACCGTTATCAGTTCTGAGTTGTAAATTGGCACATAACCTATAGAGATTTTATATCATTACACATGTGCAGTTTCATCATCCTGTGATAAATAGAAGTAGGCCAGGGGAAATCTTTAATAAACACCTCTCGCATATAATAGTGGAATAAAATAATGCTCATTATATAAAATGGTGAACAACTCAAACAAGGCCCAAAAGAGCCTGAGGATATGAGAAATGGTGGGAAGGGCGTGCCTAAAGAAGGGCATGCCTACATATCAGTAAAATCTCAGTGAATGGCAAAATCAAGGTTTCCGTTTTACAATTTTTTTCTGTACATTTTGCAGGTGTAGGTTGGTTGAATCCATAGAAGCAGAACCAATGGGCATGGAGGTCTGACTGTTCTGCAACAAGGTCATTCAAACCAAAGCCCCCTCCTCTCCATGAAAGCAGTCTTGATCTTGCCTTGTTAGCAGTACACTCTATTCTAAAGAACTCAATAACAACTCGAACAAGTCTAGGCTTCTGAACTCAAAGTGTCATCTATAGTAGCCCTATTAATAGCTACGTTATACCCAAACCCATGCAGACATGGTTTCCTCGCTGTTATAGTAGAAATACCAGAAGATTGGTCATATGAACACCTCCTTGTATCTTCAGTGCCATGCCTTATGTGGAAAAGCCATCCTCCCCTAAAGAGAGCTAGAAGAAGAGTTAGAGCAGGTTCTGGAAGCTCATGTTGCAGCTTGCTTTTGGGACTATGGGAGGCTATGGCCAAACCTGGGCCCTCCAAAGGAAATCCCATCTTCATCACAAGATAATGCAGATTTGGAGACAGGGGTTCCTCCAAACACCCAGAAGAGGCAGCATGAAAAATACAGCTGTCAAGCAGTTCAAGAATGTGGTAGTGCTGAACTCAGCAGAATCTGTCACAGTTAGTGTCAGCTTGAATGCCCCAACAGCCATACATAAACCCATGCTCTTGATAAGCTGAATTGCTGGAACCAACATCTGTCTTTGCCTAACATGAGTTTTGCTTCTAGCATTTCTCCTACTCATTGGATCTTTTTGACTTTTCTGACACTTGGCACATATTTTTTACATCTTCTTTGGCCTGCTCTCTGATTTGCATTACATACTTTGTAGGGCATTCTATGTTTACTGATGAGTCTTTTGGTCTGCTTCTCCAAATGATTATGGCCTTGTGAAGTTTCCTTACACCAACCAAAGCCAGGCTCTCAGTCCTTCACTTGTCCCTTTTTTGCACTTGTTTGCTCAGTGAGCTCTTGAAGCCTCTTGGACATTTTGCATGTTAGAATAGGACACTCCTCAGTTTTTCTTTGTGGACCAGCCTTTCCTTTGTAACTTGAAGGATAACTTTCAACTTACAATAACAATTACTATGGATATATTGAATAGAGGTTGGGGTGGCCACTATTGAAAATATTGGATATGGGGTCTATGACATCCAAAAGGGTGTGTTCTACACATAAATGTCGTAATGCTATTAGTAATATACAAAATATGTCAGACAGGGACATAGAACAGGTGGATGCTGAAAGCCAGCCTTTGGGATTGTTTCTTCTTTGGGGAATCTCACAGATTTATCTATTTGATTTGTGGATAACTAAGCAGCTTTGGAAATGGTGCAGCAGAGTGAGAATAGGACTTCAAACAGACAACGTTTCAAATCAAACATTAGAGTTTAGAGTTTCAAAGTTGATCAACATGGTGATAAGGACAACCTTCTACTCAGCACTCCTCTTTATATAAATTGCATCAGCTGGAGGAAAGAAATGCGATGGGACCTCATAGGCCACCTTTCAAATACTGATGTTATTTACAAGGCTATCTTAGTAAATAGACAGCAGAGCCACCACTGCCATCTTTGCATCTGGATAAATGGAAGACTAAACTAAACAGAAATGGAAGAAAAAGAAAGCAAACAAGGAAATCACCGAAGATGAATTCAAACAAATCGGCAATGCATGCAGCAAGATAGTCAGAAAAAACTAAAGCGCAGAATAAGCTCAGGTTTGCTAGAGAGGTTAAAAACAATAAAAAGCACACTTGCATCAATTGCCTATGTGTAGTTTTTAGGGTTTGTTTATATGAGGACCCCCTGAAAGCCTGAATTTTTGGCTTCTGTGCCTTGGTAGTCTTTTCTATCTTTTTTCAAAGAAATTAAAAGTAGTTGCTGCTTTCTACTAAAATTCTTAAACCAAACACATAAATGTATTAAAAACTGTGCTCTACACCCTTAGTGTTCATAATGTGGATTTAATTTGGAGTTTTGTTCTATTGCAGAATAACTTAAATCTCTAAAAGCTAGTAGATGGCAGGAGTTCATGAGATGCTGGCATCAGGTTCTGTTTGCCTTTCTAATACAAATACGTCTGGCATCTATTTAAGATCTATTCTGTGCCCCGTTATTGCTGGATGAACTCCAGACCAGGAGTTTCACAGCAATCCCATATAATTTACTGTCATGTGACATCCTTTATTTTTAAAAAGGCTTATTGAATAAACCTTTCTTCATCTCATAATACAAATTTAGGTTCTTAGCTTGATCATAATTTATATATCATGTTTTGAGATGTGAGTAAAAATTCAAGAATGGAAAACCAAGAACATTTTACTTCTAAGTTTAGGATTTACACAAAATTTTGTGAACAAAATGGAGCTAGAGGGGAAGTTGTCACCTAAAAAAATGCATATACTTACAACTTTTATATTTAGTTTTGTATTCTGAAAGATATACATTCAGAAGTCCAGTAAGGGTGCTGTAACTGCAGAACCCACATTTTTGATTTCATTTTCTATACCTGGGGAAACTGGTCTCACTAGGGTTTGCTAGGCCCTCCAGGTTTTTTTTATGGTATGCTTCTCCCAGAAATTAACATAGAGTCATCTTGGAGCACCTAGCAAATGTCTAAAGAGGATCGCTCTATAGGAAATTCTAAATCTTCCAGGTTGAGATTTTGTTATGCTGGAATTTAGGCCCCATGTACACAGCCATATAAAATCCAGATTATCTGCTTTGAATTACCATATATTATATTAGTCTACACTGCCATATAATGCAGATAATCTGGATTTTATATGGCAGTCTAGATGGGGCCTCGCTGTCCAGAGAAAGGGCAACCAAAATGGTCAAAGATCTCAAAGCCAAGCCCCATGAAGAATGGCTGAGGGAGCTAGGTCTGTTTTGCTGGGAGGAAGGAAGGCTGAGAGAAGGGGCTATGAGAGCCATGTTTAAATATCTGAAGGATGTAAAATGACGAGGGGGCAAGCTTGTTTTCTGCTGCCCTCTGGACTAGGACAGAATGGAGCAATGGATTCAAGCTGCAGGAAAAGAGATTCCACCCGAACAGGCCTGTAGCCAGGATTTTGATTGGGGGGGGGGGGGCAATACCCCCATGCATATGGGATATATTGAGCATGGTGATCAGATCATGATATGAATAAACATAACAGTTTAAATAATGTACCAGTAAGGCCTTCTCGTGGACCACCCTGAGAATACATGCCTGCACCTGAACATTAAGAAGAACTTCCTGATCGTATGAACTGTTCAGCAGTGGAATATGCTGTTCTCTTGGAGTCCAGTGGAGTTTCCTTCTCTGGAGGTTTTTTGACCAGAGACTGGATGGCCATCTGTCAGAAGTGTTTGGATTATGTGTTTCTTCATGGCAAGGAGTTGGACTGGATGGTCTTTGGAGTGTCTTCCAGTTCTATGATTCCCTTATTTGGTTATATTCATAGTTTCAGATAACTGCGGTCTCATTGGGAATGTATCCACTGCAGATATGAGGTCTTTCTGTATTCTGAATGCATACGCCTTAACCAATTCTAGCCAGTAGCAACGTTCAAGCAGAACCTTTGAGGCCCAATCCAGGATGTGCCTCAAAGTGCAAAGACCAAAATGCAGTAGGACCAGTTTTCCATGTGTTGAAGAAAGTGAAATGATAGGGATCGCCATCTTAAAGCAGAGAGAGCGAGAGAGATGTTAGGACTGTTGATTTCAGAAACTGGCTTTGCTTCATGGCACCACACCTAGCTTAGCACAATGGAATGCTTTTAGACTTTTCTGAAGCAGGTCTGGGATACAAAGGAAGAGAAAAGAAGAGATTATGTTTCTGATTCCAGCTAGCAACTTGTCCTAGTGGCTGAGAATTGTTTCTTTTCCTTTTTCGCTTGGCTAGACAGAATTCCTAATGATGCTCATCCAAGCATAAATACACCACAGGAATTGAAAACTTATTTAAAAAAAATAAAATTCTCAGCCAGTTCCTGTTTGGTGTTTGGTTTTGAAAAATGCAGTGAGAAAACAGAGAGGGTGGGGTTAGATGAGCTGTCTTCCAAATAAAGCCAGCAGGGATCAGTAGAAGCATTTGCATGTAGTCTGCTGGAAGGATGTATCAGCAAAAGAGGAATTTGTAGCATTAGTCAGAGTTTCTGATCCAATCTGCTCTTTCTAACTGATTATGTTAATTAATTTTATCTATTAATACATTTCTACCCCGCCTTTCAGGGCCCAAAGCTCTCACAAGGTTGTGTGCTAACAATGAGTGGAAACATCTTGTCACCATTGCCATCACGCAAAAACCAAAGGACATCCTTAAAAAGCTACAGTATCTCCAAACCATTCTAGAATGAATAATGTTTAAAATAATGAGGACAACATTCAATAAAATGTAAATTAATTTTTTTAAGAAAAAAGTCTTCAGGGTTTGTTTTCGTTTCTTTGTCTTGACACAGGGCCCAAAGCAGCTTACAATGTTTGAAAACAAAGCTCAGCTCAAATAAAAACCTATTAAAACTAATAACGCTGGGATCACACCAATTTCACAGTGTAGTTTTGAAGATAATGTCTCAGCACATTGTTAGTCTCCTCAAAGCAAGTGCAATGATAGTTCTGAGTAGATTGAGATTTCTAGTAGTTACTTATTAGTTGTGTATTGATTTGTTTTAATATGCAGCTGCATCAATTCCTTGAGATGCTGTATGTGGCCTTAGGACCTCATCAGATGCAGGATCCCCTCTCCCCTTTCTACACACTTCTGCCACTGTTTACAGACAGAGCCCATCATACGACAGTAAACTACTTCTACCTGGCACCTGTGGGACTCCGTTTGTAAATTGTGTCAGATATGTGTAGAAATGGAGGATTATGGAGCCCGGGACCAATCATGTTAAGAGCCCCTGATTGGCACGGAAACAACTGAATGCGCTTACTTGTGATAGGATCTGTCAGATTCTCCCAAGTTAGATCACTTTAGTGACATTGAAGTGTGGGCATTCCTGTGGGTAGTCTCCAAATGAGCCAGAGTGCTCCTTTTCTCACCAGTAATCCTCTCGCATGATTCTTACATGTTAATTTTTAAAGTTATTAATTCTTCAGGAATTGAGCAATGGGGCCGTGGTAGCACAGACAGTTAAACCGCTAGCTGCAGGAAATCTGCTGACCAGAAGGTTGGCAATTCAAAGCCACAAGTCTGGGTGAGCTCCCGACTCTCAGCCCTAGCTTCTGCCCACCTAGCAGTTCAAAAGCATACAATGCAAGTAGATCAATAGGTACCACCTCGGCGGGAAGGTAAAAGGGCGCCCCATGCAGAAACGCCGACATGCTGGCAACACAATCAGAGATGTCTATGGACAACAGGCTCCTCAGTATGGAAAAATGGAGCAAGAGCACCTCCCCATGGCCGGAGTTGAGCATCGCCTCCAGATGCCAGAGATGGAAAAAAAGGAGGTCATGCTAACCTGGGACATGGGGGGCTTTACAACTCTACCCAGATTTCTCACATCACGATAAAGTATGATTTAATCCATGATATCTGCATGCAGACTCTCTTTTTCAAAGAGAAATGCTGTGTAGAACAACAGCCTTTATGTAAGAGTTGCACACAGAAGCCGACAAGTGCCTAAAAATATGTGTACTTCAAACTTTAAAATATTGACTACAGCTTCTGTTCATTTTTCTCCGAAATGGCTCTTGTGAAATCATTTTCATTGTGATCTGAAGTGAGTAGGATGTGTCACATTATAAAGAAGCTCTGGTATCTGTTTCCAAGCTTATGCCTTTTTTTAAAAAAAAAACCCTGGTTAAAATATATTTCCTTCAAAAAACATATCACAGAAAATTAACTGCAGAGAGGAGTTTTGTTTCTGTGACATCCCTAAAGCTCCACTGACTTTAGTTGCTTTTACCTGGAAAATTATATTCAATTGATAGCACAATTAAAGTTACCTTTCATCCGAGCGAACATTTTAAAGCACAGTGCATATAATTAGGCTTTATGTGCAATGGATGAAATTAAGGTTGTGGGAGCAAATGCTATAATGTACAAATCTGAGATTTAAAAACAGGCAACTGGTAACCTGGGAAGGTGGTTTTAATGACTAGGGTGCTTATTTGAAATATTTACATAGCATCTTTTTGCCCAGTCATTCAAGGTGGCTCATAGTTTTAAATAATAATAGTGATGGGAGTTGAAAGAAAAAAAGGAATCCAGCTTACTGATTCTGGTTCTAAGTGACTGCATGTCACAGTGTACGATATTAGACCAGATAGTATTGAATGGGAAGATTTCCTATTGTGGTGAGTGGGGGGGGGGGGGGTAGTTTTTAGAGGGCATTGTTTTGGAGGAGGAAACATGGCTCATTTTGGAATGCACACTGTGCATGCAAAAGGTTGTAGTTCACATTACAGCAAAGCTAAAAAATAACCATGGTACAGATGTAACACAAACTTCACTAACTTTACTGGCATATTTAGAAACCTTGGCATCCATACTTCTTGTAAGGAAGAGGGCATGGGAGCAAACATTATGTGGTAGTCCCTGGTTTAAAAGTTGGTAGCAACTTGAGATCTGAACCCATCATTTGGTCAATCTGTGGCTTTTTGTTACATCTGAACCAAAAATTTAAAGTGTTCAGAGGCTGATATTTGTGCTAGGACTTGACACATTCTTCAGAGAAAGGGAAGCCAAATAAACTTTGGTTAGCCTATATGGCAGGGACAGAAATAATATATGCCCACAGTGTTTCAAAAAGATGGATCCAACTTGAAACTGCTATATCTCTGCAACCACAAACTGTCCAGGGCATCAAGTTTCAAGGGATTTCCACAAGATGCTTTTCCCAATCAGTCCCTCAACTCAGTCATTTGCAAGATGATGACCCCAGAACATAAGGCCTAATGAGATATTCTCCATTTACAGAGTTATTTTTTAGATTTGTTTCTGGCTCAAGATAGTTAGTAAAACCTGCTAACTTGTTAAACTGTTTGTAACCTTTTTGTGTAATTGTGACACATTGCCATTGTGAAATACAGTGCTTTGAAATCCGGCCCATCATTTTGAAACATCTGTACTCAACCTCTTTTGTGTGAAGGGGGTTTATTCAATTCAGTACACTTAAAAAGACACTGGCGTCTTTCTCCTAATGTTCTTTGCATGGCTTTCCCCATCATCAGTCTTCCATCCGTTCAGCATGAGCATCTGGGCCAAAACTAACAAAATGAATTTCAGCAAGAACGGTAGGAAACGTCACTTATGCAGAAAAAATGAAATGCACAGATATAAGATGGGTGATACCTGACTTGGCAACAGAGTGACATGTGGAAAAGATCTTGGCATCTTAGTGGACAACACGTTAAACATAAGTCAAAAATGTGATGCAGCAGCTTAAAAAGCCAATGGGATTTTGGGCTGTATCAAAAGGAATATAGTCTGGAATGATCAAGGGGAGTCATGGTTCCTTTGTATTCTGCTTTGGTCAGACCTCACCTGGAATAACCTTGTGTCCAATTCTGGGCCCGACAATTTAAGAGGAACATTGACTCTAAGCTGGAAGGTGTCCAGAAGAGACTAAAAGGCTCAAAGGTCTGGAGAACATGAATCCTTCTGTGAAGCAACTTACAGAGCTGGATCAATTTAGCCTGAAGGAGAGAGGAGGTTAAGAGGGAATATGATTTAATGTTTATATATCTGAAATGATGTCATAAGGAAGAGGGAGCAGGCTTGGAAAGGATATTCCATCTGAACATGAGGAGGAACGTCCTAATTGTAATTAGAGCTGTTCAACAGTGAAACTCTCTGTCTCAGAGTCTGATGGAGGCTCATTCTTTGGAGGCTTTTAAAAAGAAGATGGATGGTGCTTTGATTGTGCTTTTCCTGCATGGCAGTGGGATAGACTAGATGGCTCTGGTGGTTTCTTCCAACTCTATTATTCTATTCTATTCTATTTGTATAACTACCTATGCACACAAGAGTTCTTCTGCAATTGGAATCTTGAGTTACTTACTTAGGCAATCTCTCGTAGCCTGAGGATGATGGCCCTCCAAGTGTAGTGTCTTGGTGGTGGGTGCATAGCTAGCTGTGGAGACCTATTATTGATCTGCATGTGGAGTTGATGGCATAGGAGGATCGCTTCAGTGCTAGTGGTCTTTGTTTCTTCCAGCATGCTGACATTTGTCCACCTGTCTTCCCAGGAGATTTGCAGGATTTTTTTTGGAGGTGATGCTGATGGAATCGTTCCAGGAATTGAGTGTGATGTCTGTAGACAGTCCATATTTCACAGGCATATAGCAGGGTTGGGAGGACAATAGCTTTATAAACAAGCACCTTGGTATCCCTATGGATGTCCTGATCCTCAAACACTCTCAGGTTCATTTGGAAGAATGCTGCATTCGCAGAGTTCAGGTGGTGTTGTAATTTCAGTGTCAGTGTTGACTTTTGTGGAGAGGTGTCTGCCAAAGTAGCGGAAATGGTCAACATTTTCTAATGTTACACCATTAAGCTGTAGCTATTTCTGGAATTGCAGAGGGATTGGCTGGTGATTGCACTTTGGTTTGCTCGGTGTTCAGTGAGAGGCTAAGCTTCTCGTATGCTTCTGCAAAGGTGTTTAGAGTAGCTTGTAGGTCTTGTTCTGAATGCGCACAAACTACATTATCATCAGCATACTGGAGTTCTATAACATATGTTGTTGTGACCTTGGTTTTGGCTTTCAATCTGGTGAGGTTAAATATGTTGCCATCTGTCCAATAGATGATTTCCACTCCGGTGGGAAGCTTCCCATCAACAAGCTGAAGTATCATAGCGATGAAGATGGAGAATAAGGTTGGGGCAGTAACACATCCCTGTTTGACACCTGGATCCACTTTAAATGGGTCACTTTGGGACCAAACTGTCCAAGACTGTTGCCATCATGTCATCATGGAGGAGGCATAAAATGTTCACAAATTTGTCAGGGCATCAGATTTTTTGGAGGATGGTCCAGATAGCACTGCGATTCACTGTGTTGAATGCCTTTGCAAGGTCAATGAATGCCATGTACAGAGGTTGATTTTGTTCCCTGCATTTTTCTTGGAGCTGTTGTGCAGTGAAGATCATGTCCACTGTTCCTCTGGAGGGGCAGAAGCGATTCTGAGATTCTGGGAGGGTGTCTTCTGAGAGAGGTAGAAGGTGGTTTGCAAGGACTCTTTAGAGGATTTTCCCAGCGGAGGTTAGAAGGGAGATACCTCGATAGTTTCCGCAGTCTGTCCCCCCCCCCCCTTTTTTGTGAAAAGGATGGTGATGGTTGCATCCTTGAAGTCTGTTGGGATTTTCTTGGTCACCCATACTTTTTCAATGAGCTGATGGAGTTGAGTATGTAGGGTTCTATTTACATGGGTTTGTCTCCTGACCTCGAATGGTCATTCATAATACATGATCACTAAGGTTGGAGTCAAAGGAATATATATGATCACCAGTGGGGTGATGGTACAGCATTGCTGCCTGTTTTCTGTGGGTTAACATCCTTCATGTCAGTAACATAGGAAGCAAACACTAGAATAAGCAAAACCATGGTACAGTGATAGTGCAGAACCATCCAAAATAGTTTTGTAGCATCTCAAAAATGTATTGTTATATTGGGTGTTGTAGGATAAAGCAAGCACCAGAACTCACTTTATCTGTGTTTTGGTGTAGCTTATGCTCCAAAAACTTAATCTTGAAGATGCCACAAGGCCCAGAAACAGGAAACCATAAATACTCTTATTGATTCATATATGATTCCATTGAAATTGTTTACATTCTATTGTTAATTATCTTTAAAGTAACACATATTTCACAATACTTCTCATTCTGCCTGCAATACTTCAATGTTCAGGGGTTGCCTAGGAAATATCTTAGTTCTTCATTCAGGATTTTCATCACCCCTACTATAAAACACAGTAAAATACAATTTCCAGGAAGATGTAGAGTTATCACATGTAAGCCAATAGTCAGATCTTGTCTGCTTGATGCAACCTCCAATTTAAGTACACTTTGGCTTCAAGAGACGATAAAATGTGTATCTCTTGACAGAATCTCTCAGCATCCTGTAAGTCTTTTCACCAAAGAAGGCTTAAATCCTCTCATTTTAGGTCAAAAGCTACCAAAGCTGGGAGGTCACAGACCTTCAGTACAAAACATAATATATAGCAAAGGAACAAAAATCCAGGTTGTCCTTCCTATACGCTCCAGCTCATGAAGTGAAAAGATGCAGGCAAGAAGAAACAAGTTGCAAAGGGAAATGTAGAGAGATCTAGGTAGATGATTTCATTCCTGTCCAAAGAACAAGAGGAGAAGTATTTAAAAGAGCCCTTTCTCACATTCAGAGATAGCAGCTTTGGTCTCGACAGAGAAAAGTGGAATAATAATAAAAATAGTAATGTAGATGAACATTTGACGTTCATAATAGGGAAATGATTCTGAGAGAGCTGCTCATGCTCTTTGTGGAGGAAAGCAATCAAAAAGCTGTTTGCCTGGATTTGGGTTTGTAGGGCAATGGATCAGCAAACAATGCTGACACTGCCAGCCAATCACCCTTTGTTTGATTCTAAATATTTTACTGCATTTACAACCTGCTCTTCCTCTTAGGAATTCATAATACTTCCTCAACAATCTTGCAAATTAAGTTAGGCTAAGAAGAACCAGTGGTCGGAATCCTCTTGGTGAGATCCCAAACAGAAAAACCCATTGAATCAATTGCTGCATTGTGAGTCAATTTGCAGGTCAGGCCTATTGATTCAATGGATCTGCTGTAGCCACTGCCAGGACTAACAATATGATTTTGGCCAGCGTGTGTTAATGGTCTGAGGCTGAGCTTCACGCATGAGTGGAGACTTGAATTGGGTATTCTAGTTTGATACCCTAACACATTAATTGGTATCTATCAATAATAATAATAATCATCATCATCATCATCCACTTTATTTATATTCCGCCCTTCTCCCCTAGGGGCTCAGAGCGGATTACAGCATTTATAGTAGACATAGGCAAACATTCAATTCATTACAATCAAATAAATGAGACACATAAACACAGACAAGTCAAAGGCTTCTCCTTTCATTTCCAGCTTCTGCAGGCGATGTTCATCTCTGGCTCTGAGGGTGGTGCCTTTCTCCATTTTCAAGCCGAGGAGCCTGTATTGTCACCTTCTGGTTGTGTGACTGGCAAAACTGCTTGGAGCATCTCTTTGCCTTTTCTCGCCGAAGTGGTACCTATTTATCTACTCACATTTGCATGTTTTTGAACTGCTAGGTTAGCAGGAACTAGGGCTAACACCCTGTCCCGCAGATTCGAACTGCCAACCTTCAGGTCAGCAGTTCAGCAGCACAAGAATTTAACCCATTGCGCCACCTACGGCCCCTTTACCAGAGCTTGGAAAATACTGGGGTTTTTTAATTACAAGTCTGAAGATACTCCAGAAGCCATGGTCATGCTGGCAGTCCAAAAATAATGTTTTCAAGTTATATACAAAGGTTATCTGGAAAGTAAGGTTACAAGATTTTTTTTAAAAAAAATACAAAGAACGAATATATTTTAATATAACTTACATGGATTGTAGCATAGGGATTGCATTATTTTTCCACATAATCACCATTCAGTTCAATGCATTTTGTCATCCGTGGGATGGGTTTTTGATGCCAGTGTCATAGAAGTTTCCCTCCGCCTTTTTCAGCCAGTTTGTCACTTTGATTTTCACCTCATTGTCATCGGAAAAGTGTTTCCCACCAAGGTGTTACTTCAATTTAGTGAACAGATGATAACCATTGGGTGTGAGATCAGGGCTGTGAGAGGGGTGGCTTTAAACATCCCAACCAAATGAAGTCAACAAGTCTTGTGTTGCATAAGCAGTGTGTGGACGGACACGCATTGTTATGAAGAAGACAGACTCCAGCCATCAGCATCCCACGATGTTTGCTTTGGATGGCTCTACGAAATTTCTTCATGGTCTCACAATTTATTCTGTACCCATTTTGTCACATGCTGTCTTGACATTACGTCCTCTTTATAAACTGAAATGATTTTACGATGAATCGCAGTGGAGTTCATGCCCTTAGTATTTAGGTAGCGTATCACAGAGCAAACTTTGCATTTGGAGGGAAATGCAATGAGGATGCTCATCTCTAACCTTCACCACAATGCCAGTTGATGAGCTACTGACACCTGGCACTGCTTGTTCGCTTCCACTGGATTGCTGCTACATGGCAGTGATACCAACTTTCCTCGAGATAATTCCCTGCAAGAGCTACGTGCCTGGTAACCTTACTTTCCAGATAACCCTCGTACTTGACAGATTACTATGAAGCTCAGCATGATCCCTCCTTACTCCGTTCTGCTCATTTGTCTTTTTTTGCATTAAAGATAGTTGAGTATAGTTATGAGCAACTATACTAATTAGAGATTGCTAGTATAGGATAACATGTTTTTTTTACTGCCATATTGACTGAGATATCAACAGGGACAAAGGAATATTTAAATTTATGTTCCACGTTGCGGTTGTTGTTTCTTTCCTTTTTCTCAACTGATTTGATCTCTGCATCTCCTGCTAAAGCAGGGGTAGGGAACCTATGGCTCGGGACCCAGATGTGGCTCTTTTCATGATTGCATCTGGCTCTCCAGACCAGCCTGGGCCTCAGTTTCCAAGCATACAGCAGGGAGGAGTGACGGAAATTTTCCCTCTCTTTTTCTTTCATTCTTTTTCTCCCTCTCTCCCTACCTTCTTTCTTCCCTCCCTTCCTCTTTGTTCATTCCTTCCTCTTCCATTCTTTCCTTCTCTCCTTCCTTTTCCCTTTCCTTTCTTTCCTTCCTTCCTTCCCCCTTCTTTCTTTCCTCCATTCTTCTCCATTCCTTTTCCTCCCCCCTTCCTTCCTTCCTCCATCCTTCCTTCCTTCCTTCCTTCATTTCTTTCTCCCCTTCACCCTTTCCTTCTCCTTCTCTCATTTTCTTTTCCTCCCTCTCCCCTTCCATTCCTCCTTCCCTCCTTCCTTCCTCCCTCCTTCCTTTCTCCTCTTCACCCGTTCCTTCTCTCATTCCTTTTTCTCCCCTTCCTTCTTTCCTCCATTCTCCCTCTTCCTTCCTTCCCCTTCCTTCATTTCTTTCTCCCCTTCACCCTTTCCTTCTCCTTCTCTCCTTTCTTTTCCTCCCTCTCTCCCCTTCCATTCCCTCCTTCCCTCCTTCCTTCCTTCCTTCCTTCCTTCCTTCCTTTCTTCCTCTTCTATTCTTTTCCCCCAAGTCTTCCTTTCCTTCTCCTTCCTTTCTTTTCACTTCCCACTCTCTCCCCTTCTTTCTTTTCTTTTCCCCCTTCATTATTTTACTTTTTCCTCACTCCCCTTCCTTTCTTTCCCCCACCCTTTTCTTTCCTCCCTTCCCATTTCCTTCTTTCTTTCCCCTCCTTGTCTCTCTCCTGCTTTTCTTTTCTTCCTTTTCCATAGTTCATTCTTCTTTTCTTTTTTCCTCTCCCCCTCTTTCCTTTATTTCCTCAGTCTTTCTTTCCCCCTTCCTCCTGTCTTCTCTTCCTTCCCAGAGTCCTGAGCATGCCTTTTGCAGAACCAGGTCTGAAGTGTCCCGTCATTCAGCCAGGGGAATCCTTTTCTCATAGTATGTACATATATACTCACATTTAGTTGAATTCAGTCTTAAAATATATTTTATATATATTATATGGTTCTCACTGAAATACATTTCCAAATATTTTGCTTTCATGGCTCTCTGTGTCAAAAAGGTTCCCGACCCCTGTGCTAAAGCATGTCTATACTGGGAGAGCCATTGCCAGCTAGAGTAAAGAAGGCAAACAGGTGTTGAACAGCAACTCTTAAGCATCTCAGACAGCATGATCAATGGCCAGAGAGTCTGCCATCTGTAGGTGAGAAGATTCTGAAAGCATCAAATTGCCCACCTATGCACTGCGCAGTATTGAATTGCCTATTTTGGTGCAAGGCAACGTTTTGTATGGCATTTGGGGGCTGTCCTGTATATCTTGAAGAATATGTAGTAAATATTGTGACCTAATGTATTCAACTTCTATATCTCATCAGGGAACAGTCTAGAAACCTCTTGTGGATGGAAGCGTTAAGCTCAAAGAAGCCATTTGTTTTCTTTTTTGTTCTTCCACTTGAAAGGTTTTTGTGTTACTTGTCTTGTCTATTCCTATGCCGACAAAAATTGGTCCCATGACAGGCATTGCCTCATCTATGCTGTATCTCCCATTTCACTGGGAAATGGAATCCTGGCAACTGCTGTCTGTGCTGGAAACAGACTCCCCCCCTCCCCTCTAAGATATTAAAGGGCTTTCTGATAAATCACATTTGCATGAATTGCCGATCTTTGTGTAACGCTATAACTATTAATAGTTTATGTGCCTTGAATAGGTAGAGAACCAAATATTATTACTAGAATAAAAAAATGTTTAGCATGTGTATCATTTTGACTTGATAGCTGACAGCCGACATTAATCAGAATAATTAAATAACACTTGGCAAGAGCGCTTGTGTATGGGATGCCTTACTGACACTTCCTACATACTTGATTCGTGCTCTGTTGTAAGGAAGAGTGCTAAAGGGTTTCAAGCTGCTGTGTAATGACCTTTCTCAGACTTGATCTTCAGCTCCTGATTCCAGAAAAGGAAGTCTATTCTACCACTTCCATGAGCCTTAATTGAGGTACAAGCGAAATTCATTTTTATTTTGCCATGCTGCTGTCTTGCGGTGGTTGACCATCCACCCAGTAAAAGAATGATCTCTATCTCTTTGTTAGTTTGGATCTAAACTGCCATATAATGCAGTTCAAAACTGGATTATATGGTCAGTGTAGACTCATATAATGCAAGACAAAGCTGTTAAACTGCATAATAGGTCTCCCTGGCCTATGTTTGCTGATTCTGCATCATAAACCCAGTGTCTCCAGACCATAACAAAATGGCTGCGTGTGAACAAATTAAAGGTAAACCCAGCTAAAACTGAGATTCTATGGCCTGGTCGACCATTAGAATTAGCCTGTCCATTGCCCACCTTCGATGGAGAACTTCTAACTCCTTCCACTAAGGTGAAAAGCCTTGGTGTTATATTAGACTCCCAATTGACGATGAAGGCTCAGGTAACTGCCATTAGCAAGCAAGCCTTTTTCCACCTTTGCCAGGCAAGGCAACTGGCGCCTTCCCACAAGGCCTTGGCAACGGTAATCCATGCCACAGTTACTTTGAGGCTGGATTACTGCATTGCATTGTATGTTGGCCTCCCTTCATCAGTGACCCGGAAGATCCAAGATCCAAAATGCGGCTGCCAGATTACTCTCGAAAAACCCATGAGACGTCATATAACACTGACCTTACAACGTCTGCACTGGCTCCCAATTGAATATTGGGCTTCTTATAAGACACTGGTCCTGACCTTCAAGGCCCTTCATGGACAGGGACCGCTATACCTCAGGGAGTGTCTTTCGCCCCTTCATTATAAGAGACCAGCGTGACCAGCTCAAGAGAACCTCCTCTACATTCCGGGCCCCAGAGAGGTACACCTAGAGTCCACAAAGCACAGGGCTTTCTCGATCTCTGCCCCAATCTTGTGGAACTCTCTACCACCAGAATTAAGAGCCATGCGTGACCTACGGTCATTTATGCAAACACTCAAGACATGGCTCTTTGGTAAAGCTTTTAATGTGTAACTATTTTATATTCTTTTTTTTAGTGTGTAAGTCGCTCGGAGCACTCCGGTGGAGGGCGACTCATCAAGTAATAAACTGATTGATTGATTGATTGATTGAAACCAAGGCAAATTGCCAGGACTACAAAGTTTCTTTTCTATACTTTCTAGCTCTTTTGGCTCTGAGGTACCTAGCCATGCATCACATCTGATCACAAAATACTGTTGTTCTTCCTGTCCTCTCCTCTGAGCAAAAGCTCTCAATTTTTGAACTTTGCAGTTGATTTCCATATAGTGCTGTGAAGTGAGGTCCAATGGCCCCAAAGAAATATGGACTCTGTGTCAGAATCTCTTGTGTGTGCCAGTATTATGACTGGATGCTTGCACAAAAGTTATCTCTGGTAGGTTATGGTTGCCTTTGGGAAACCAGTTGTCAGCATAAGGATAGAGTCACCACTGAAGTCACCATGGCTCTGTTCAACATACCTGCACTGCTGTGCAAGTTAAGCATGCACATTTATCCCTAGAGTGTAAGATAGGAAGGAAAACTAACTTCTTTGCAAGTTCTTAGTACTGGTTCCTATAAAGCTTGGCAGAATATATGACACATTTTAAAATGTCTGTGTGGAGACAACACATGTATAATGCAGATCCGATTATGGCCATTGTGTTTAATATTTTGTCAGGGGATCTTTTGGATTACTCTCATTTATGCAAACACTTTAGCTGTTGAAAGAGACATCAATTATTTAAAATTCTAAAATACATGGGGCGTTTTCATGAGCACACATTGAACTATTGAAACAACCCTCCTTTGGAAGATAACTGTCTGACTTAAATGAAGAAAATTAAACAAGAAATCTTTGTTTACAATATTAAATAGACAGCTCTATTTTTAAAAATAATAAAGCATTGACATCCTTCTTGTGTTTTTTAAAAAATTCCTCCTTCAAGGCAATCTGAGTGGAACACAAAAAAACGAGGCGTCGTCTCATGAATATTAAAACCTGTTTAGATTTTTTGTGACAGGTACCACATTTTATGTACATATGTACCGTGCTTTCACAATATCAAAATGCTTTCTAGATGAAAAGATACTATCACAATATTTGCCTCTTGACAGATTAAAGCTACTTAAAATGGATTACTCTTTTCTTTGCATTTAACTAGCTAGGCAACTCTACCTTGTTCTCCCCATTTGCATTGCAGAAATACAAAGGAAGACTGAAGTTTCATGAATGACTGTGAATGAGCTTCTGGCATACAAATGTAGACTAGCAACCTCCTCTTTCATCATTCAAGATGATGGATGTTTCCAACTTAGAGAATATTTAGCACACTGCTCTTGGGCTCTCTGCATTCATCAAAGTGCAGAATGCTAATTCTTTCTAGATCAGGAACATTGGTCAAAGTGAGAGAATGGGAATTTGGAAATGCTCAGTTAACTTGACTGTGGTCATTGCTGAAGAAAGGGGGAACATGATCTGGGGTTCTCTTCTTCATAGTACATCCATTTAAACTTTTATTGCATAGTACAAACTTATTGAATTGTGTTGAAGGCTATGCTCTCATATGAAGGTTGAAACCTTGACTGCCATGGGCAGTCACTCGTGGTCATTTATGATTGCCTTCCAGAAGTAGAGTCTTGGCCATGGATCCATGGATGACTGTGGATACTGTTTCTGGATCTACATGGTCATTCACATTGAACACATAGATTTATATGGATACAGCTTTTGGACTGCTCAACTGCCTTGGACCTTGAGTTAGAATGATTGAATCCATATCCACTGCTCATGTGCCGATCCATAGCTAGGGGCTTCCAGATTTCTTAGTCCTGACTCCGTCACCATTTGCAATCACCATGGGATTTTAGTTGGTTTGGTTTGACTTGGAAGATGCCTGTATGCAAATTTGTTTTATGTGTGGAGATTGGTGCACAGTGACCAACACAGTCTTCACAGAGAGAGGTTTTGAGCCAATGATATAGTTAAAATGAAGACCAGTGACCTCTCATCTGTTGCAGCCTTTGTCTGCCTTTATAGCCATTGTACCATGTACCATGTTATCATCCACCTGCTCCACCATTGAGGTCTTCAGATGTTTCTTCATCTGGTTCCTCCCCTGTGACCTTGCTGTCATGAGTGGTCCTGCTGGTAGTACATGACTCCTGATGACTTTGCTAATAGATTCACTGGAACACATAAGCAAGCACCTTTACCATAACAAAGTGATGATCCTTTATTTGATAGGTAAAGGTAAAGGTTTTTCCCTGACATTAAGTCCAGTCGTGTCTGACTCTGAGGGTTGGTGCTCATCTCCATTTCTAAGCTGAAGAGCCAGCATTGTCCGTAGACACCTCCAAGGTCATGTGGCCAGCATGGCTTCATGGAGCGCTGTTACCTTCCCGCCGGAGCGGTACCTATTGATCTACTCACATTTGCATGTTTACGAACTGCTAGGTTGGCAGAAGCTGGGGATAACAGCAGGAGCTCACCCCGCTCCCCAGATTTGAATCTTTGACCTTTCAATAAGCAACTTCAGCAGCTCAGTGGTTTAACCCACTGTGCCACTGGGGGGTCCCGATAGCATTTCCTATTTAATTTCACTGTTGGATGTTGGTCAAATCCCTGTCTTTGATATGCTCTTGGCAGTCATAGAGCATGCACGGAGCACAGCCAGAAACTAGTTTATTTCACATGAATTGCCAGCGGTAACAATGTGGAATTATACACGTCTGTAGATAATTATTCTTGAACTTATAGCCATGCGCAGTGCAACCGCTCTGCTGTAAAAACAGTTATCTATAGGCCTAACCGTTACTGCTTCTTCTTTAAAAAGTAGCTTTCTACTCATCAAGATTGCAGGCATTATGGTAGTTACAATGCGTATTGAGCACTGAAGTAACAAGAAATCCCTTCTTCCATTTCTGGATTCATCCCCCCCCCCCTTTTCAAAAAAAGAGAAAAGAAACCTGTAATTGTGTTTTGTGCCTTTCCATGTCTCTAATGAAACATCATGTCTTGTTTTGAGGCTATAATTCCCACATACTGTGTGACACTGAATATTTAAAAGAGCTAAGAACCACGTGCTATACTTTCCCTATGGGGAGCTAGCCAGTAATTTTTTTAAAATGACAAAGGCTCTTTGCTATATCATACATAGCATTATAGTTAATCTGTCCCTGTGTGAAATGACAGTGGGGGATGCATTGGAGCCAGGCTCTGGATAGTACTGCATACTGCAGTGTCTGAACTCTTTGGCAAAAATGGCTGATTCGCGTGAAAAATTAGATACTATAAATAGATCCTTATTTACCTGCTGGCATCTCTGTTTATCCTAAGCACCTTTTGCTCGGCAGGTAAATGAAAGCTGCCTTTTGGGAAAGGGTGGGGAGATCGTCTTTGTAGATTATACCATTTTGCTGCGATATGTGACAGGACAGTCCATCTTATTATTCATGCTCCGAGCTTAATGACACCTTCAGTTAATGCTGCAGGACTGTTTTGACAGACTATTCTGTCCAGTCAGCAAGTCTGCTGTATTTGACCAGTCATTACGGAATAGATTAACTCTCCTGAGGGCAGACAGATTGAATATTAAACAGGTGAAGTGACAATTAAACGTGGGCACCGAAAGCTGGAACGCTAGAAGGAGGCTCGTCTATAAAAAAACCCCAATTTTCAGAATTGTTCAAATAAAAAGGAGCACTGGCGCTTCTTTGACACTGATGCCCTTGTCTGAGATGTGTGAATGACTGTTCCTGCAGAAAAATTTGAACCAGTTGGAGAACAGTTGTCTCTCCCCATCAGCCTGGCCTTCCGATGAAAGCCTAGAATGAGATGTACAGGACCCTGCTGGCAGAAGTCACCTAGAAAGTTGCTCAGGTGGAGTTTTATAATTGCTAAAACAGCATTACTTTTGCTTTGTTCTCTCCAGATCCTCTGGGCTCCCTGTTACCCCACTCTTCATTATACTTGATCCACCTGGCATGGCCGAGCTTAGCTCAGATGGCAGGTGGCAGAAAGGGGGCACGGAACGTGGAGGTGTGTAGTCAAAGTCCAGTTGATAAAACACCAATTACAATGAAGTAATCATTTGTTGACCTTTCACATTGACCAAAATCAGCTGCATTAAAGTGCTTACTTCACTGAATCTGGGGCAGCCACAGAGACTAGAATCATCACCTTTTTCATTATTTCGCTCTGGATGGAAGGCTTTGTGGGCCACATGCTTGCTCTGCTGGATTGTCTATGTGAAGGTGATCCGGTCAGGAATCATGCCTCGTGTGATATAGTGGCTTGAGTTTTAGAGTAGAATTCTCAAGACCAAAGTTTGAATCTCTGCTCAGCCATGGGAATTCACTGAATGATCGAGTCATACTATCTTGGTGACCGCATCTTTCCCTACGAATCTGCTCAATCTCTAAGATCCTCTGTGGATTCTCTCCTCTCACTTCCACCTCCCATCTCAGGCATGGTTGGTGGGGACAAGAGAGAGGGTCTTCTCAGTTGTGGCCCCCCAGCTCTGGAATTCCTCCCCAGGGAGATTAGGCTAGCACCCTCCCTATCCACTTTCCGCAAAAAGTTAAAGACATGGATATTCCACTGTGCTTTTGAGTAGACAATTCTGTAGATAGTTGGCCCTAACTAGAAGCCGAAATCATGACCTTGCATTTTACTATTGCTCTTATCCTTATTGCTGCCATATGACCTATGCACTTTAGTCTTTAGCCTATCCTTTAAATTATTGTTGCACCAGTCCGTCCACCTGTGACAATAAATTGAATTTGTATTTGGTTGTTGGTTTTGATGCCTGTTTTGTATATTGTTATAATGTTGTTGTTTTATTTTCTTTTATACTGTTCTTTGCATTTTAATGTGTATTTTTTAAACTCTGTTGATTGGGCTTGGCCCCATGTAAGTTGCCCCGAGTCCCTTCGGGGAGATGGAGGCGGGGTACAAAAAAAAAGTTATTATTAGTAGTAGTTATTACTGGCCTCAGGGGGAAGGAAAAGGAAAAACCCCTCTGAAGAAATCTTGCCAGAAGGTCTGCATGGTAATTCCTCTTTCGAATCATAGAATCATAGAGTTGAGAGAGACCACAAAGGCCATATATTCCAACTCCATGTCATGCAGGAAAAGCACAATCAAAGCACCCCAACAGATGGCCATCTAGCTTAAAAGCCTCCAAACAGGGCCATTTTGATTTTGATTCGGGGGGGGGGCTGAGTTTGGTTCGGGGAGGGGGGCCTGAGACTGGCTACATGCCTGCCTCCAAAGAAGGAGCTTCCACTACACTCTGAGGCAGAGTTCCACTGTTGAGCAGCTTTTCTTACGGTAGGAAGTTCTTCCTCATGTTCAGGAAGGGTCACCATAAGTCAGAAACAACATGAGGGCTTACCACCACAACAAATTGAGCTATCAAAATTGTAGTTGGGAGTGTCTTCCTGGGTAGTGAAGTATTTTCAGACTCTGAATTGGCCATGTGCATCCAGTCTGGTCATTGGTCCCATTACTATACAGAAAGTGCTATAAAAGACTCGATCATTTGGGGATTTTGTCCAGACAGCAGTGTAGTTTTCCCTCTCTCTGGTGTGTTTTTCTGTATATTCTTCATCTCTTATTCCTCACCCGTACCATCCTGTTTCTCCTCCGACTGCAACTGAAGCACAGCCTTGACAGTTACATAGTGAACTGCAAATACAAAATTATGGAGAAACGGTCTCCTGAATTGGCTTATTAATGGTGGGGACAGAACTGGTGATTTGTCCTGTTCATATATTTTTAATAAATTTTGCTGCTTTGCTAGTAAAGCTCTATTAACAATAAAAGCCAGAAGCTTTAAATACGACCTTAGCATTGTCTGAGTAATAAGACGTATAAGTGTAGCCTAATAAAATGGAGTCAGCCTTACAGCCATTAACGCGGCAGGCATGAATTCTTGTGCCTTGGCGGATAATTTGCCTTTTAACTGGCTGCAAAATGTATTTGTAAAGATTGCAAAGCTATAGGCCTTGATTATCTGGCAAGACTGTTGAGGGGAAAAGAGAAACTTGGCTGATAAACAAGTTGAAAATGTCTGACTGAAAGCATTTGCTTCTTATGTGATTACGCTGCATTATTCTGCACAAAAAACTATCTGTCAGAAACATGAAGCAGGGGTCAATGTTTTGAAAATGACCCTTTGCAGAGCTCTACCTCGCCATACATTTGGTGAAAAATGACTCTATGCATTCCCCGTTTACTGATAAAACGCATAATGTCAAGACTGTAGAAGGCTGGGAAGTCTGATATCCTTGCCCAACTTTGTGTTATTTTTGCAATATAGGAAAACAACAATGTATCAGGAAAATAGGACAAGCTCGCGGGTAATGAACCCTCTAGGATAGAATGTGAGTAGGAGAGAATATAGGCTTGATACAATCAATATCACTGTATTGGCATCAATCAATTGGCAGTCAATGCATACAAAAATACATAGGTATACAAAGCAATGATAACGCGAAAGCGCTCCCTCCTCTCTCACATGAACAAATTATAACATCAAATGGTATCACAGAACAATAACAGAGTCTAAATTGCAGTGAGGAAGGTGATAGGCAAACCTCCGTTGGTCATGGAGGCAGTCCAGGAGAGGAAACGATGCGGGAGGGGTTTGCCGTGGAGCCGGGCGGCGAGGAAAAAGCCGCGGCCAGGAGCCAGCCGAAGATGCGAGCTGAGTTCCAAAACAAAGAGGGGGGCGAGCTGGGCGGCGTGAGCCGGAGGTGAAGCCAGAAAGCAAATAGCGATTTGCGGCAGCGACTGTCGTACTACGGGCGCTGGGATTAGCAGCGCGGATCCCAAAATCGAGGGAGAGCGGGACAATGCCGAACGGCCGAATTAACTCCAAGGCGCCAAGGCTTTTTTGCCGTTTTCGCGTCTTAAAGACGCTTCATCAGGGCGCGTCGCTGTTTGTGAAGATCTAAAACAATGCAATAAAGGTAACAACATCTTGGTGCTGGCTAAAGCATGGATACAAAATAAGCACAATGTACATAAAGCAATGAACAGGATTGTACATACCTATTAATGCATAACAAGGAACATCAAGGATAGGCCAATCAAGTAGGCTGAGTGCAGCAAAGGGCAATAGGAGTCAAGAGCATATATAGAGTACAACACAGGTGTGGATAGTTACAATAGCAGTTGTTGTAAAGAAAGGGAGTCATTAAGGCCGCAGGGAGTTTCGCTTGTTAACAGTAGGGCCCATTTCTTCTCAGCCTTGAGCAATGAGTGACTGAGGTTGCAATGTGGAGGTGGATTAACCCTTTGGAGCCCATATACCTTAAAGCTGTCAGGCGAATGCTTCATTTTAAAAAAATGACTGTAAAGGGTGGAATCTTGTGATAAACACCTAATTTTAGATTTGTGTTCATACATTCTAGTCCTAAGATTTCTAGAACTTTGGCCCACATAGTGGAGCCCACATGGGCATTCAAGGCAATAAATGATGCCAGCATGGGCACAGGTAATTTCGTCCCTCAGTTGGAGAGTCCTACCATTGGTTCTATTGGTAATGCTGGTGGACGTATTGATCTGGGCACAAATGCCACAGTGTGCGCATGGTTTGGTGCCAGGGTTGCTGGCAAATGTCATGGTTCTGACAGAGTGGTTGGTATGTACCAGGAGGTCTTTAATGTTGGCAGATCGTTTCTTAGCAACCATGGGTGGTTGGTCAAGGCCTGGTATTGCAGAAATCATGGGCCAGAATTTTTTTACTATTTTGGCAATTTGATCAGAATGTGGGCTCAATGTGAGGGGCCAAATGAGTTTGGTCATGGGTTGTTTGTCTGTTGGGGCAAGCAGTTGGTGGCGATCTTTGAGATCTGACTTGTGTTTAGCAGTGTAAAGGACTTTGGTGGGATAACCCCTGGCCTGCAGCTTGTCAATCAGGTGTAGGGCGTCTTGTTCGTATTGATGTGTATGTGAGGAGTTCCTTTTGATGCGAATAAACTGTGAATAGGGCAGACTATTTTTTAAGGAATGGGAATGGAAACTGTCATAGTGGAGAAGATTGTTACGGTCTGTAGGTTTATGGTATATTTTAGTGCATAATCTATTGTTTTCCTTGAAGATGGTGAGATCAAGGAAATTGACTGATTGTGTACTGGTGGTCAATGAAAATTTAATGTGGGGATGCCACGAGTTAAGCCAGGTTTTTAATGTCTGAATGTTGGTAGTGGGTTGGGCCAGGATCAGTACATCATCAATGTACCTCCAGTATTTTAGAATTTTGGGGCCGTATGTTATGGGTGTTGGTGGAGTAAAGATTCTGGTCTTCTAAATGGTTCATAAAAATGTTTGCCAATGAGGGAGCTACCGTGGCCCCCATTGAAATGCCTCCGCATTGCAAGAAGAAAGTGTCCTCAAACTGAAAATAATTGTAATCAACGATACAATCGTAGATTTCAGCTAAGAAATGTGTGGGGGGCTGATGTGGGGTGGGTCTGGTGTCGAGTAAGTCTATAATTACTGTTCTAGCCTCAGTTGTGGGTACATTCGTATACAAAGACTCCACATCCACATCAGCTGTAATGAGAATGTCATGGGGTCCGATACGCAGATCGAAAATTTTTAAGTAAATCTGTAGTGTCTTTGATAAACGATGGGGATTTGGAAGCAAAGGGTTGTAGGTGGAAGTCAAGGAATTGAGACAGGGACATGAGGTTGGGACACCACATTGCTCTGAGTCCATCATTCGCCATGATCTAGCCCATTTATTTAGAAGCATTCGTTTAAAGGAACATTTTTCCTCCATTCTAGAGGCACCTAATCAGATACCTCAGAATTCATTCTACATTAAGAGTTCTTTTACACCTCCATCCACTCCTACCACACAAGCAAGCTAAATCACACCCATGATCGTGCACATCCCAATTTGTCCAGCAAGGAAATTCAGACCTTACGACGCCTAGGTAATCATCCTGATATCTTGTTCAAGCAAGCAGACAAGGGAGGGGCCATTGTGGCTTTAAATCGGCTTGACTACACAACTGAGGCCCACTCCCAATTAAACAACACTAGACACTACAGGGCCATTCCATCGGACCCCACCACCAAATTCTCCAAAATCATCTCTACTGTAATCCATGATGCAGAAGCCATGGGATACATTAACCCCAAAACAGCTAACTTCCTCATTAAATCTGACCCTAGAATTCCACGCCTATACCTTCTCCCGAAAATTCACAAAACCAGAAGACCCCGCCAGGCGCCCCATTGTCTCGGGCAGTGGTGGCATCCTGGAACCCCTGTCTCGATTCCTTGACTTCTATCTACAACCCTTTGCTTCCAAATCCCCATCGTTCATCAAAGACACTACAGATTTACTTAAAAAAATTTCGGATCTGCGTATCGGACCCCATGACATTCTCATTACAGCCGATGTGGAGTCTTTGTATACGAATGTACCCACAACTGAGGCTAGAACAGTAATTATAGACTTACTCGACACCAGACCCACCCCACATCAGCCCCCCACACATTTCTTAGCTGAAATCTACGATTGTATTGTTGATTACAATTATTTTCAGTTTGAGGACACTTTCTTCTTGCAATGCGGAGGCATTTCAATGGGGGCCACGGTAGCTCCCTCATTGGCAAACATTTTTATGAACCATTTAGAAGACCAGAATCTCTATTCCACCAACACCCATAACATACGGCCCCAAATCCTAAAATACTGGAGGTACATTGATGATGTACTGATCCTGGCCCAACCCACTACCAACATTCAGACATTAAAAACCTGGCTTAACTCGTGGCATCCCCACATTAAATTTTCATTGACCACCAGTACACAATCAGTCAATTTCCTTGATCTCACCATCTTCAAGGAAAACAATAGATTATGCACTAAAATATACCATAAACCTACAGACCGTAATAATCTTCTCCACTATTACTGTTTCCATTCCCATTCCTTAAAAAAATAGTCTGCCCTATTCACAGTTTATTCGCATCAAAAGGAATTCCTCCCACACACATCAATACGAACAAGACGCCCCTACACCTGATTGACAAGCTGCAGGCCAGGGGATATCCCACCAAAGTCCTTCACACTGCTAAACACAAGTCAGATCTCAAAGATCGCCACCAACTGCTTGCCCCAACAGACAAACAACCCATGACCAAACTCATTTGGCCCCTCACATTGAGCCCACATTCTGATCAAATTGCCAAAAATAAAAAAAATTCTGGCCCATGATTTCTGCAATACCAGGCCTTGACCAACCACCCATGGTTGCTAAGAAACGTTCTGCCAACATTAAAGACCTCCTGGTACATACCAACCACTCTGTCAGAACCATGACATTTGCCAGCAACCCTGGCACCAAACCATGCGCACACTGTGGCATTTGTGCCCAGATCAATACGTCCACCAGCATTACCAATAGAACCAATGGTAGGACACTTCAACTGAGGGACGAAATTACCTGTGCCCATGCTGGCATCATTTATTGCCTTGAATGCCCATGTGGGCTCCACTATGTGGGCCAAAGTTCTAGAAATCTTAGGACTAGAATGTATGAACACAAATCTAAAATTAGGTGTTTATCACAAGATTCCACCCTTTACAGTCATTTTTTTAAAATGAAGCATTCGCCTGACAGCTTTAAGGTATATGGGCTCCAAAGGGTTAATCCACCTCCACATTGCAACCTCAGTCACTCATTGCTCAAGGCTGAGAAGAAATGGGCCCTACTGTTAACAAGCGAAACTCCCTGCGGCCTTAATGACTCCCTTTCTTTACAACAACTGCTATTGTAACTATCCACACCTGTGTTGTACTCTATATATGCTCTTGACTCCTATTGCCCTTTGCTGCACTCAGCCTACTTGATTGGCCTATCCTTGATGTTCCTTGTTATGCATTAATAGGTATGTACAATCCTGTTCATTGCTTTATGTACATTGTGCTTATTTTGTATCCATGCTTTAGCCAGCACCAAGATGTTGTTACCTTTATTGCATTGTTTTAGATCTTCACAAACAGCGACGCGCCCTGATGAAGCGTCTTTACGACGCGAAAAACGGCAAAAAAAGCCTTGGCGCCTTGAGTTAATTCGGCCGTTCGGCATTGTCCCGGCTCTCCCTCGATTTTGGGATCCGCTGCTAATCCCAGCGCCCGTAGTACGACAGTCGCTGCCGCAAATCGCTATTTGCTTTCTGGCTTCACCTCCGGCTCACGCCGCCCAGCTCGCCCCTCATTGTTTTGGAACTCAGCTCGCATCTTCGGCTGGCTCCTGGCCGCGGCTTTTTTTCCTCGCCGCCCGGCTCCAAGGCAAACCCCTCCCGCATCGTTTCCTCTCCTGGACTGCCTCCATGACCAACGGAGGTTTGCCTATCACCTTCCTCACTGCAATTTAGACTCTGTTATTGTTCTGTGATACCATTTGATGTTATAATTTGTTCATGTGAGAGAGGAGGGAGCGCTTTTCGCCGTTATCATTGCTTTGTATACCTATGTATTTTTGTATGCATTGACTGCCAATTGATTGATGCCAATACAGTGATATTGATTGTATCAAGCCTATATTCTCTCCTACTCACATTCTATCCTAGAGGGTTCATTACCCGCGAGCTTGTCCTATTTTCCTGATACATTGTTGTTTTCCTAGCTTTCCATAAGCACCCCCCTCCCCTTTTGGTTGTTTCATTTTTGCAATATAAACATTAAAATGTAATTATTTCAAAATGTAAAGGATAAGCAACTCTAAGATATTTCCTATCTGTAGACAGCAAGGTATATAGGCTATCAAATAAACTATCATGTAAGAAATGTTGGAAATGGTCCAAAATCATAGTCATTCTTTCCAATTCCAATGGTGGCTTAGGGCAATAAGGACAATGGTCTGGAGGCTGTCAAGTTGGAGAAAGTTGACATTTGGATCATCAGCCTCTGCAGTACAATTGTAGCAATGAATAAATAGGATATACAGTCATCTACTATAACAGAAGAAGGAAGATAGCCTCTTTTCAGTAAACAAAACAGCAATTGTGTGTTTTCCGTCCGTAGATATCCTTCCTCTTTAAAACCAAGAGGAAGGACCTATTAATTAGAAAAATGCTCATTTCAGGGGGAGACTTAGTCTCATTATGTACTCCCAATTTCTTTTACTTCCCATTGATTTGTAATTATCTTTGGCCAGATTCTAGGCTACTGCTAATCAGTACTTCAAGAATTCTAAATTAGTCATTCCTTGCTCCCCAGTGGAAAATTAATCACTAGCTCAGGTTCACTTTTAGTGATTGTGGGGCCAAATAAGGAGACAATTCCCTGATTTTGCCTTTTGCCCTCTCAGAGCTTTATTGCATCTGAACCTGCTTCTTTGGAATCAGAAAGATGTGCAGGTTATGAAATGATGCTGGGATGATGCCGCAAGGGCAATATGGCAGCCAGGAAATAGCAGCTGTCAACAAGTTCACCAGTCACTCTGTCACCGGATTGAAATCATAAGAGATTCCACCTAAACTTTAGGAAGATGTTCTTGATTATAGGAGCTATTCAATAGTGGAATAGATAGACTATTGAACAGACAGTGCAAGGGCTGTTTGACAATGGATTAGACTGCCTTAGAGAGAAGTGGACTTAACAGCTTTGGAGGTCTGCAAATGGAGGTTGAATGGACATCTTTCAGGAGTGTTGTAATTATGTATTCCTGTATGGTGGGAGGGTGGATTAGATGACCTTCTGATCTATTCCAACTTTATGTTGGCCACACTGCCATTGTAAAAAAAAAACCTAATGGGAGAAGGCATTTCACTATTTTGCAGCCTTATCTTGATATTCTGAAGACACATGAGTTTGCCTTATCTTATTGAATATGATCAATTAGATAAGGAACACAAATATGGCAGTCACTTTGCATAAATATAACCACATGGGTTGCTGCTTCTGATCATACACCTGAATTTTGCATGAACCCCTGTTCACATGGCCATTTTGAAAGCCAGGTTTGAGGAGCAGGTAACTGTGCTGGAATTTGAGTCATTTCTAGTTTACAAGGCATTGCTGTCATATGTGTCTGGAAATAGTAGCAGGGCTTCATTTCATTCCTGCACATTAGGAGTATCTCCATTCATACATGCAGTTCCCAATCAGAGCAAATTGCTGCCCTTCAGATCTTGTTGGACTGCTGGTGGGGAGGCAGGGCCGTAGCCAGGATTTTGTTTCGGGGGCTGAGTTTGGTTCGGGGGGCTGAGACTGGGTGGAAGAGGGTCTACCCTAGCAAACCTTTTGTATTGTTATCCCAATAACCCAATGAATGTGGAATATAATGAGCATGGTGATCAGATCATGATATGAATAAACATAACAGTTAAAATAATGTACCAGTAAGGCCTTTTCGCGGACCACCCTGAGAATTTCGGGGGGCTGAAGCCCCCTTAGCCCCCCCCCGGCTACATGCCTGTGGGGAGGAATACTGGGCATTACAATCTGCAACCTGGAGAAGACTGCACTTTACCCACCCTTCTGGCAATGCTTTGAAACTATCTCATGTCCAGACGTTTTTTTCCTCTGTGCCAGGGTTGGGAATTGTGTCACCTTCCCCATGTTGCTGAGCAGCAACTCCTAGCATTCTTCATCAGCTCTACTGGCCTGGATTGCTTTGAATTGCAGTCCACTAACATCTGAAGGATGGCACAATGCCCAGCTCTCCTGTATAGGCAAGCACAGGAATCTACCGATCTTGTCTGTGTATTCATCTACCAAGGATGCTTACTGTGTAACTGTTTACACAAAAGCCCCTGCTCTTTTTATAAAGGTGCTAGAAGACTTCCCCTCATTTTTATGTGAAGTGGTGTATCCATGTGTGGTTTTTGCTAAAGTTCATTCATAGTTTGCTTCTTTATGAACATTAAGCTTAGTAGCTTGAAAAGACATATTCAAGAACTGGCAGGGAGGCAAAGTAGCTATGGAATTTGGTCAGATGTTCACACTAGGGTTGCCCTTGCAGGTTGTGACTGAAGTAGCAGCTCCTTTTTGTCCAACACATGTTTTTCAACTAGTGAATGTTGTTGTGAGGGCTGCTCTCAATTTAATATTTAATATTTTCTTGTTTTTAAAAGCTTTTTGGAATATTTAATTGATGTGGACCACGGGCGGTCTACCTAGCTTTACTTGTTTTACTTGATTTAATTATTAATAAACTGTGGAAATAAATGCATAAACTGCATAGTCAGTAGAATGTCATGGAAAATGTCATGCACAGGAGTCTACCGATCATGCCTGTGTATTCATCTACCAAGGATGGATTATTTCAGCTGTGCCCCAAAACGAATTTGACAGATTTCCCCAACATTGTGTCAGTGGTTCAGAACCTGTTGCGGCCTGAATATTGCAATCATACTGTTATTTCCCTCCTGGTATTACCTCACTCTTACCTGCACCCATTTAATTTCTCTTCTTCTTTCCACTCATTGGGATACCACCCCCCAGCACACACAGAGAGCAACATGGCACATTAGAACAAATAAGTGCCCCATGTCTTGTTTTGATTTGATGAGGCATGAGACTGCAAAGTAGAAATAATACTCACTAGTTGTCACTATAGTGACCCCATTTGGTTGCAATTAAAATTTCTTCTTAGAGGTAGACACCGGGATCTTTTCAGGTTAAGAAATATTGTGCAATACAAGGAATATATGTTTGGGTTTTTTTTTCACTTTCTTTTTTCCCTACTTTTATGTTTTATGGCTCTTGATGATTGGGTGGAACATGCATGATTAGGTGTTGAACACACAGACCCCAATCCTTTTGAAATGGGATTTTATACATATCCCACAAAACACTGATATTATTTTTGCAGTCAGAAACAACTTACAGTGCATGCTTATCTTGTTTACCTTCTTAAGGAGGTAAAGATGGTATTTAATAGTTTGACTTTCTCTGTTAGAATGTCACCATTTTCTCTGTACAATGGTCCTACCATTTCTTTACTCTTCCACTTGCTCTAAACAATCTTCCTTTTATTATTTTTGACCTCTCCATCAAGGCTGAACTCACTGTGAGCTTTTGCTTTTGTGACTTTTCCCCTACAAGTTCTGGCTACATGTTTGTATTTTTCTTTGGTGATGTCACCATTCTTCCATTTTTCACATATGTTCTCTTAAATCTCAGCTCATCTGAAAGTTCTTTGTCCATCCACCCTGGTTTCTATTGACAGCTCCTATTTTTCCCCACTGGCATTGTACTTATTTATTTTATTTATTTACTATATTTATATCCCACCCTTCTCAACCCCGAAGGGGTCTCAGGGTGGCCTTACAATCGGCAGCAATTTGATGCCGTCAACAGACAATAGAAAAAAGACATGTACTTTAAAACAAAAATAAAAACGATAAAACATTAAACACAATGTTAAATCATGTAATCCAAGGACATAGTCAAAGGCCATTCTGGTTGTTATTGCACGTAAATCAACTTTATTTCTTGCATAGTACTATTGGTGAAAAGCTTAGTCCCAGAGCCATGCTTTTACTTGCTTCCTAAAGGTCAGGAGGGAGGGGACTGACCTGATTTTGCTGAGGAGGGAGTTCCACAATCAAGGGGCTACCACTGAGAAGGCCATGTCCCTTGTCCCCATCAACTATACCTGCAAAGGAGGTAGGACTGAGAGCAGGACCTTCCCAGATGATCTTAATCTCTGAGATGGTTCATAGAGGGAGATACGTTTGGACAGGTAAGCTGGGCCAGAACCTTTTAGGGCTTTATATGGTAAAGCCAGCTCTTTGAATTGTGCTCAATAGCAGATTGGCAGTCAGTGGAGTTGGCGTAACAGGTCCCTTAAAAGATTCCAATGCATCATGAACATCCTTATCTTTGAGCATTTCTGACCATAGACTCTACCTTAACTTCTCTCTAAGCTTACTGAAATTACTCTCTTGAAGTCTGGAGTGCATGTGTGGATATGTCTGGCTTTCCTTTCATTCTGTATAACAAATTACAGGAGAATATGGTCAGTCCCACACAAGGATCCCAGTGTTTCCACTCAATGAGTCATTGATCTCTATTAGGATTAGATTCAAAAGAACTAACTGATCCCCTTATTGCCTCCTCCACCTTCTGGACTATCTCTGTTGATAGTGTTTGTATTATACAATCAGTTTAGACTTTAAAGTCCATGGTTGTGAAGCTGATTTGAATGGAAATATTTCTGTCTAGTTGTATTTGCAAATACAGCGGTCAGCTCTGTTGTGTTGCAGGGGAAGATATCTCCTGCATTTTTTGCTGAGTTGATCTTTAGACCTCTGCCCCAAAATCATTCCCTGATGGGACCCCTACCTGGAAATAGGTATGTTTTCACCTCCCTCATCCTGTATTGTTTTAGATAGATTAGCTTGTTTAAATCAGGTGGGAAATTGTTCTGTCCTGAAAAGTTAAGCTTGTTGCTATAGTTACTTTTTCTGTCTCCCAACTTCCCAGTGTAAAGTATTAATATATATCTGATTTCCTGTAATATTTATTGTAGAAGTTGCTTAGATACATGTCCTTTTAGGCGAATTTGGGGATATATGCCTGCCCTTTTTATTTCAAGTTGGACAGAGAGGCAAACTGACAAATGCAAACCAATGACAGAAACTAACTAACTAAAGTCAATCAAGTTTTCAATTAAGTTAGAAAGTTTCCAACAAAAAAGGGCTAAGTCAGCTAAATGTATTTTAAGTCAATTGATTGACTTAAGATAGACCTTCAGCATGCACTTCATTTCAGAATTAAGTTATCAGTCGGTCCAATGACAGGCCATGCTGAGAAAGCCACTGGAGTTCATATTTTCCAACAGGTTCTTTCTTCAAAGCATAGTTCTCTTGTGTTTTCAGAAAAATGGCTTATGTTTTTGGTTAGGCCCTTACAGCTGGGGAAATCACATTTCAATCACTACAATGTAAAGGGCTGTTGGAATCCTTGATTACCTTTTGTTTTTGATTAAAATATGATAGGTGAGTTAATTTGAAGGATAAAAGATTTTAAACCAATAAGTAGTAAAGGGGAGATTGGAAAGAGAGTGGTCAGCCTGTATTGCATCTAGACACCGAATAGCAGTTCGTCATGTGCCTCAGGAAACTGAATGTTAAAGCTTTTAATGCTGGGACTTTTACTAGGTGGTTATATATTTATCATGTCAGAAATGAATTGAGAATACCATTATAATGTATAAAAACACCACAAACAAAGTTGAAAACTTGGCATTATATTAAATTTCCTTTGACTGGAAGCCGACCGCTTCAAGTGTCTGAGGTGTCACTGTAAGAAGGTCCTCCATGGTGCTTAGACTGCATTGTAGTAAGTGGTCTGTGGTTTGCTCTTCTCCACACTCGCATCTCGTGGACTTCACTTTGTAGCCCCATTTCTTAAGATTGGCCCTGCATCTCATGGTATCAGAGCGAAGTCTGTTCAGTGCCTTCCAGGCTATTTCTTGATTTCAGCCGTTGGCATGCTGGCTGATATCCAAACAGAGGATGGGCCGGAGATGTCAATCCCTTGGTCCTTTCATTACTGGCTGCTACTTCCCGATGGATATCAGGTGGTGCAATACCAGCTAAACAGTATAATTTCTCCAGCGGTGTAGGGCATACACATCCTGTGATAACGCAGCATGTCTCATGAAGGGTCACATCTAGTGTTTTAATATGGTGAGATGTATTCCACACTGGGCCTGCATATTCAGCAGCATTGTAGCAAAGTGCAAGGGCCAATGTCTTCACTGTATCTGGTTGTGATTCCCAGGTTGTGTCACTCAGCTTTCATATGATATTATTTCTAGCACCCACTTTTTGCTTGATAGTTGCAGTGCTTCTTGTAAGTCAGCACGGTCCAGGGTAACTCCCAGGTTTTTTTTGGTGTGCTGCAATGCTCCAGTGGGATTCCTTCCCAGGTGATCCTCAGAGTTTGAGATGCTTGTCTGTTCTTAAGATGAAAAGCACACGTCTTTGTTTTAGATAGATTAGGAATCATCTGGCTTTCCCTGTAATAGGCAGTAAGGGCACCTAAAGTTTTGGAGAGCTTCTGTTCAACCATTTCTAACCTCCCTGCTTCAGCAATGATGGCAGAATCATCAGCATAGATTAAACTCTCTGTCCCTTCTGGCAGTGGCTGGTCATTTGTGTAAATGTTAAACATTGATGGAGCAAGCACACTCCTGAGGCAGGCCTTTCTTCTGTCTTTGCCATCTGCCGCTCTGACCCTGGAACTCAACAAAAAAGCTCCTGCTTTATAGCAGATTTCCTATGAAATGGGTGAAGTGGTAGTCCTTTGTGATATTAATTTTTTTCAGGAATGGCAATGATTTACAGTATAATAAGCTGCTGACAGATCTATGACGACAGCTCCTTAAATCTGCTGCCTTTCAAAACCATCTTCTATGGGCACCACTAGGTGGTGAAGCAGATGAATGGACAGAAACTGGAAGTAAGAGAAGGGCTTATGGATGGGTAAGATAACCCATTTCAAAAATGACTCGATGTAGTGATTGATTTTTCCCTGTCTAATGTTAAATGCAACTGAATTATTGATGGTTAATTACTAACTTTGATCTCTCATCCCATGCAAATGCAAACTACTGGATACCCCCCCCCCCAATGGTAGTTTACATTTGGTGGGTGAGCAAAGATTCTGACCTGGAATAAGTCTACTTTTTATGTCCTATTAAAAGATATATACGACGATCCCTGATAAGACTGGCCTAAAATACTTATATCCAAGGTCTATCCAAAAGGGAACAAGTTACAACCTAGTGATGGCAGAATTTTTGAAAGTGCTTGATGGACCTCTTGTATGCTGGTGAAGATGGCTGTCACAGAGGAGAAAGCTTTTAGACTACATGTTTCTGTCAAGGAGCAACAGTGGAGGCTTTTTTCAGACTCCACAAGCCATTCATCTTGTAGCTGAACTCTTTTTCTTCCCCCTCTTTTGTTATTGGGAACACAATCATTTTGAATCATGAATATGATTTCAAACACTGTTCTGTTAAGATTATTACACATTTTTTCTTGTACATATATAAGCACAGTTCCTGAAGCCAAGGAATTAGTCTCTGTCAGACCCTGCTGACAGACCCATTTTCCTCTACTATTCAAACAGATAAATTTCTCTGTAAAAGAGCATCATTTGTATTATTTTCTGAAGCCTTGATTGGATTCCTCCACCCCACCCTACCCACACTAATCCTATAAATTATACAAAGGTTTGTTGTCTAGGTTATGTTCTCATAGGACTAGCAAACCTGGATTGTATCACTTCCAGTAGGGATGTGCATGATGGAATGCTCCTCTGTGTGAAAATAAAAATCTTCCATGCTCACAGGACACAAGCAAACCTCTTTTTTTGCTAATGCATTCATTTTCTTCGTGCATATTTTTATGGCAGTGGATGGATGCTCTGGGTCCTCTTATTTGCATTATAAAGCATTGCATTACAAAGCTAGTCATTGAGAACTTGGTCTGTGGTCACAGGTCTGCTTCAAAATACGAGTTCCCTGCTACGTGGAACATTTTGATCCCTGCTCCTATGCACAGCTCTTTGGCCTCCCCGGTAAGCAGAATTTTGAACCATTCAGCAGAGATGGTAGGCGGGGCATATGGGGAAAGGGACCTTGGGACCACGGCCTGAATTCCTCCAAGTCTTTCCCAATGCATCACATACTTAGTGATTGTACTAATGAGTAAAGGTAGGTAATACGATACTTGCCAGATGGTTTTAGTGACAATTCCCCAAATCTCTCATTATTGGCCATGCTGCCTGGGTTTTATGGGAGATATTGAGAGTCTAGCACAATAGAGTCAGGGTTAGTAACCAATGACATTCAGAGATGGTATTAACAAAATAAGTATCTAAAATCAATATATTGTATGGTAGGGTTTCACTTGATACAAATCATATATTCAACATGCCGCATACAGTACATAATCATAAATCGTATATTCTGCTGCCTGGGTTTTATGGGAGATATTGAGAGTGGTTGTTCGCATTGGACTACAATTCTGGAGACCAGGGTTCAAATCTCTACTTGGCCTTGAAAACCCGCTGGGTGACCTTGGGCACATCACACTCTCAGTTTCAGAAGAAGGCAATGACAAATTTTGACAAGAAACCATGACGATAGGTTCTTCTTAGGATCTCTACAAGTCAGAAACAACTTGAAGGCACACAGCAATGTGGTCCAAAACATCTGGACGTCACCCTATTGCTTAATCATACATAAACTTATGGAAGGGAATAAGACCCTCAGTGATGGTAGGTGACCAGCAGAAAGACTGTCTTTCTAAGATTACCTAAATTTAAATTTGATGCACAGAGAAGAGGCCTCTGTAGCCTATCCATAAAGACTGCAGATGCTGGTAGTGCCTCTATCATATTATGTGGCTTGTCTGCTATATTTAATTAAACTGCTGTGAACTTGAATTACTTTCTGCATTCATGTGGTGAAAAAGAACAAGACCATTTCACCCCACCTTTGCCTTGACCTTATCTAAGAGATTAAACTTCCTCTGGGTTGAACAGATTAGAATGGCATCATCTTTTAATGAGGGTTCAATTCATTCTCCAGTATGCTTCTTCAAAGTTGTCAGCTATTGCCTAGCATTTGTTGCAGCCCTCTCCTAATTCTTTCTCAATGTCTGAAGCTGGCATTAACATTCTTGTTGCAGAGCCAAATATTTATGATGATGTTCACTCACTTACTACGGTGTTCTCTTTCAGACAGGGTGAAGTCAATGTAGTTCAGACAGCATCTTCAAAGTCTAGCCCAGGGATAGGAGTGATGTAAACCTTCCAGATGTTGTCAGACTACAACTTCCAGCATTCGTCACTGTTACTCATCCTTGCTAGGGCTTGAAGTTCAGCAACATCTTGAAGCCGACATGTTTCTGATACCGTGGTCCAAGCAGCTAGCTAGAAGAATTTCTCAAGAGGTCAAGCCAAATAAATTGTTGTTCTTTCCTAGGAATGTGTAGACTAGGGTTAGACATTGTTGTAGGACCCTCCACCTCAATTTAGAGGTGTAAACTTGAGTTTGCAAGATGCCCCAGGGCTCAATGGCAGTTCGTTGTAGGCACTCAGATGTCATACTCCTTGCTCACATGAAGTCATTTATCCATACCCTGAGTTCATAGTTTTGTACAAATTATGTTCCAAGTCTTACTGCTCCTAGATTTCCTTGTTTCATTTAGGATAGTCCTTAAATAGACTTAATAAGCCCTTCAATTCCCATGATTACCTCTTTGGAGCTGTCGCAGTGTATCCCAGCTGTACAAGACGTTCAGCATAGCATTAATTATTCACTAAAACCTAATGAGAGCTCTTGACATTTTTCCCAGATCCATATTGCATTGTCTTGTCATGTTTTCATTTGCATTGACTCTATTGATGGTGAGCGGAGCGAGTAGACAGAAAAATACTGGTCAAACAATTTGTACCTTCATCATAGCTCAGCATAATTTCCCTTCTCTTGTTGTTTAGAACCTGTTTTCCCGTGCGTTGACCTCTGTGATACAATAGTTCAAATTCAGATGAACACGACTCAAACCTGATATGACTAATTATATCTCTATTTCTTGACTGTTTTCTACAAGCTTGTAAACAGAACTTTTTGTACTGTGTATGTTAGATTGTATTAACAGTTGATTGCATGTGAGATGAGGCCCACTTTGTACTTTCTTCTCCCATCTCCTCCCATGCCCCCATCTCAACAACTAGCTCCCAGTGGCGCAATGTGCTGGCTGACCAACAGGTCAGTGGTTTGAATCCAGGAAGAGTGGGTTGAGCTCCCTCTGGCAGCTCTAGCTCCACCTGTGGGGACATGAGAGAAGCCTCCCACAAGGATGGTGAAACATCAAACATCCAGGCATCCCCTGGGCAACGTTCTTGCAGATGGCCAATTCTCTCACACCAGAAGCTACTTGAAGTTTCCCAAGTCGCTCCTGACATGGAAAAAAAATCTCAACAACTGCAGACAAAGCTTATTTTAAATTTATCTTGTATCCTCTGGGGTGGAATATTAGGGTTAAGTCCTACTAGAGTCAACAATGTTGTTCAAAGACATTTATATCCAGGTAAAAAGATACTTCATACAACCAGACAAAGCAATATAACAATAATTATGATTATTATTATTTATAGTCTGCTCTATCACCCCGAGGGGACTCAGAGCAGATTACAACATACACAGACAGGCAAACATTCAATGCTTTTTAATACAGTGGAATAGCAATGATATACAAATACACAGAACCAAAGGTAAAGGCTTTCCCTTTCATCTCCAACTTCTGGGGATGGCCATGGGGAGGTGCTCTTGTTCCATTTCCAAGCCGAGAAGCCTAATGTCCGCAGACACTCCTGGTTGTGTTTTACCGGCATGGCTGCATGGATGCCTTTATTATCTTCCTGCCAAAGCAGTATCTATTGATCTACTCACATTTGCATTTTTTCAAATTGCTAGGTTGGCAGGAGCTAGGGCTAATAGGAGCTAGGGAGCTCACCCTGACCTGCGGCTTTGAACTGCCAGACTTTAGGTCAGCAGAGTCAATAGTGGTTGGCACTCGAACAAGTGCTTGTTGTGAAGTCACCCTGAGTCCCCCCTTCCCTCCCCCCCAGGGGTGAGACAGATGGGGTACAAATGTATGAAATAAATTCAACGGTTGACCATTGCACTACTGCAGCCCCAAGTTACCATCTTTATGGGGCTAGGAATTGTGTTGCACTCCCAGCCTTGAAAAAAATGTGAAACTCTTAGGACAAACGAGCATGAAAGGAAAGAAATTACAGTCTGCAAACTCAGCCAACATTAACCACATCAACTTTGTGTGGATGAATGATGCCCTGCTTCTGTGGCTAGAAGGGATCTGTGCCAAACAAGGGATCCCTCAAACTCCAAATTGCTGCCCCTTCCTCTGACCCAGTTTTCAGAAGGGGCAAGCCTTAACTGTTGGATCAGCAACGGACTTGAGATCGGAGTGGAAGTATCCTCCAGTGATGGTTAGACTTCCCTTCATAATCATTCTGGCTCTAAATGCTAAACATGTGCTTCAGAACTGCTTCAGGCTGTTGAGATTTCTCCTTGCCTCTTTTTTGGTCAGTACCATACTACTAAATTCTTCTGTATGGTTGTTTTTCTGGAAATACAACTGAATGAAGGAAAGGTAAACTAGACATGTTGCAAGTGGCTACGCTCTGAGTCCCACTCATTACATTTACAATTTACGGAGAAAGTAAATACCAAGATACTTGCTCTCTTGTCCTGCTGAAATCCAGGATCACCCAGTGAAACTGAATGGATTTGGGGATTCAGTTCAGGACCACGGCTAGCAATCCTGCTGCCGTGTATCAGTCCAGGATAAGCTCCAAGGTTTATGGTCTTGCCAAGAGAGCTGGGAGCCACACTCTGCTCAGGTATATTCCTAACATGTCGAACTGGAATATCGACCTTTTTTCTAGGACAGAGTAGCCATCTCATGGGCACCGAGATGGTGCTGGAGTACAACCCACATCGGTTTTAGCTGTGGTAACTAATGAGGAAAGGCTGTGGGCATTGCACTGATGTTCTATTCTTTACTATACAAGGGTCCACTTTATATATTGATATACACTGGGTCCTTAGTGTCCACTGTGGTTTGGTTCCAGGATGTCCCATAGATACCAAAATCTCTGGATGCCCAAGTCCCATTATACAAAATGGTGTCCCTTTTATAAAATGGCTAAACCAAGTTTCGCTTTTTTGGGGAATTTTGGAGGGAAATATTTCCAGAAGTTGGATACTGGAATCCATGCTTGCATAATCAGTGGATACAAAGGGATGACTGTATATATTCTGACTTGTGTTGTAAGACATTTGAAACAAATAAGGAATAATGTAAAACATTTGAACGCATTTGAAATAAATAAATAAATAAAGTATTAATATTTGGATCTGTACAGACTAGACAACATAATGTGGCTTCAAAGGCTTTGACTAAAAAAACCCACAACAATCTGTTTAAACTTGATCTCAGAACAAAATTAGCATTGACTGCAATCTGGCTTCCAATGTCTGTACTAGCAGCTACTATAGGAGTCATATTTAGGGCGCACATACACTGTAGATTTAATGCGGTTTGACAGCCCTTGAACTCATGTGGCTGAATGCTATGGAATCCTGGGAGTTGTAGTTTGGAAAGGCACCAGTACTTTTTGGAAGAGAAGACTTTATATATTTATTTATCGTTTCAGAAACGAATTGAGAATACCATTATAATGCATAAAAAACAACAAAGTTAAAAACTTGGCATTATGCTAAATTTCCTTTGACCAGAACCTGGCCACTTGGAGTGCCTCTGGTGTCACTGTGAAAAGGTCCTCCATTGTGCATGGTGCGGGGCTCAGGCTGCATTGTAGTAAGTGATCTGTGGTTTGCTCTTCTCTACACGCATATGTTGCAGAGTGCATTCTGTAGCTCCATTTCTTAAGATTATCTCTGCAACTCATGGTGCAGGAGTTCAGTCTGTTCAGCACCTTCCAAGTTGCCCAGTCTTCTGTGTGCCCAGGAGGAAGTTTATCATCTGGTCTCAGCCACAGACTCTTTTGTGAAGCCTTCCGGATGCACTATATGCCTTTGCTAATCTGTGATCTATCTCTTTATCAATCTTGGCTTCTGAAGAGATGATGCTTCCCAGGTAGGCAAACTGCTAAACAGACTTAAGCACAGATTTGCCTATGCTGATGTGGGGATGATGGTGTTCTTCTGTGGTGTGGGCTGGTAGAGAACTTCCGTTTTCTTCAGGCTGACTTCCAGCCCAAACAGCTCTGCAGCTGTTGCAAAGCAGGATGTTAGGCGCTCCAGGGCTGCTTCTGAATGGGTGACAAGAGCAGCAGCATCTGCAAAAAGCAGCTCATGGACTAGATAGTTTAGAGTCTTAACGCGAGCCCTCAGACGGCTTAAGTTGCTTTCTTCTTCTTCAAGATCTGCAGTAGCCCTTTGGAGTATCATGCTGAAGAAGATTGCAAATATTTATTTTTTATTTATTTATTTAAAACTTTTGTACCCCGACCTTCTCACCTCTATCGAGGGACTCAGACCGGCATAGGGTTGGTGCAAGAACACAACCTTGCTTCACCATTATAATGTATAGAAAAACCACAAAGTTAAAAACTTGGCATTGTACTAAATTTCCTTTGACCAGAAGCTGGTCACTTGGAGTTGCTCTGGTGTCGCTGTAAGAAGGTCCCCCATTGTGCATGTGGCGGGGCTCAGGTTGCATTGTAGTAAGTGGTCTGTGGTTTGCTTTTCTCCACACTCGTATCTAGTGGACTCCACCTTGTGGCTCCATTTCTTAAGATTGGCTCTGCATCTTGTGATGCTAGAGCACAGCCTGTTTAGTATCTTCCAAGTCGCCCAGTCTTCTGTGTACCCAGGAGGGAGTTTGTCATCCAGTATAAGCCACAGGTTGAGGTTCCAGGTTTCAGCCTGCCACTTTTGGACTTTTGCTTGCTGAAGTGATTCTACGAGTATCTCTGTAGATCTTAGGAAGCTATTTCTCAATTGAAGACTTTGGCATGCCGGCTGGTATCCAAACAGAGGATCGGTCAGAGATGTCAATTCCTTGGTCCTTTCATTACTGGCTGCTACTTCCTGACAGATGTCAGGTGGTGCGATACCAGCTAAACAGTATAATCTCTCCAGTGTTGTAGGTCATAGTGATCCTGTGACAATGCGGCATGTCCCATTAAGAGCCACATCCACTGTTTGAATGGGGTGAGGTGTATTCCACACTGGGCATGTGTACTCAGCAACAGAGAAGCAAAGCGCAAGGACAGATGTCTTCACTGTGTCTGGTTGTGATCCCCAGGTTGTGCCAATCAGCTTTTGTATGATATCATTTCTAGCACCCACTTTTTGCTTGATATTCAAGTAGTGCTTCTTATAAGTCAGAGAATGGTCCAGAGTAACTCCCAAGTATTTTAGTGTGATGCAACGCTCCAGTGGGATTCCTTCCCAGGGAATTCTCAGCATTTGAGATGTTTGTCTGTTCTTAAGATGAAAAGCACACATCTGCAGCTCCTAAAGCTTTGGAGAGCTTCTGTTTAACCATTTTAAAGCTATCTGCTTGAGCGGTGATAGCAGGATCGTCAGCATAGATGAAACTCTGTCTCTTCTGGAAGTGGCTGATAATTTGTATAAATGCTAAACATTGATGGAGCAAGCACACTTCCCTGAGGCAGGCCAATCTTCTGTTTTCTCCACTATGGAATTTCTTCCCACCAGAAGCGACTTGCAGGAAGAGAAGACTAAAATCATATACAACTACAACTCTAAAGATTCCATAGTATTGAGCTCTGGCAGTTCAAGTGGTGTCAAACTGCATTAAGTCTACAATGTAGATGCAGCCTTAGAATTTGAAGCATGCAGAATAAGGAAGGAAGCCCGGATTTGGGATAACAAATTATGTCATTTCAAATTTGCGTACTTCCATGTTTGGACTTCCTCTCTTTTAGAGGCCAGGTGTATAGGCTTCCCATTAGAAGATTTTATTGAGAAATAGGCATATTTTCAAATGTATTGACTCTGAAATTGCAGAGGCTAATGAGTGGTACATAAAAACCTTTTTCACCGCGCGTGGCTTGGCAACATTTAGAGCTGTTGTATATAACTCATTAATCTATGAGACTGCCCAATTATAAAATCATTTACTTGAGTAAAAACATGACCTGATTAATGGGGCAACAGATTTTTTTAAAGCCCCACTCAATTCATTTATATGTGTATTTGTAAAAGTGCATTTTCCCTTCTCTTTCACTTGAAACACAATGCCTCTTCTTCAAATGATGCCTGCCACAAATGATGCAGGCATAAATTTAAAAGAAAAAAACTGAAATAAATTATCAGTCCTGACCAGAGTAAATCCACTGCCTTAATGGAAATGTATAAGTCAACATTTATGTACATCCTATTGGTTCGGTGGTTGGGAGTAATAGCTGGATTTGGCTGTGTCTTCCATTAGAGCTAATGTGTTTAATTCCATGTAAATTTAGTTAGTGAGTCAACCAAGCAAAGCTGATATGATTTATCAGCTTAAATTTCTTCATTCAGCTATCCCAACAGCATATTGTCATCAGGGTGATGAACATAATTCTAAATATCATTGTGCCTTTCATTCCAGGCAGAGTATCAAGATATCTATCTATCTATCTATCTTTATTATTATTATTATTATTATTTTGCTCACATTTCTGTTTCTAGTACTGTAATCTTATAGAATTAGTAAATTCCTTAAAAATGTGTTCTCAGTGAGCTTGTATTTTTGAATTTATTTTACCTTTGATGTGTGCAATCAAATACTCATTTTTTAAGAAAGAAAATAGCATCTGTGGACTATTTTTCTGTATAGATAAATAGTTAGTATGTGGACTGTTTGAGTTATTATGTGTTTTATTATTATTTATGTTACTGTTTTGTTGTAAGCCGCTCCGAGTCCCTTTGGGAGATGGGGCAGGATATGAGTAAAGCTTCATTCATTCATTTATAATACAGATAGATTTACAAAGTATTTCCACCAAAAGCAGTCAGTGGGTTTTTCTGTGAGCTGGTTTTGCTGTATGCCTTCATTCAATGCATTTTTGTAAAGGCAGCCTTTCACAGCAGCTCTACACACTCATATTGCTTCTGGAAATTAGGTCACCCTTCGTTTGTCACATTTTCTGTTCACACAAAGCAGCAGATCTGGCATTGCTTGATTGTTGGTGCAAATGTTGCGCCGAAATGAATCAGGATGACCTCACTATATGTAGGACTACACTTTAAATGTAGACACATTAAAAGCCTGTGTCTCATTCCAGCTCTTCAGCATCACTTGTGAAATGCTATGTAGGGCATGGAAGCATACAATAGCATTTTATATATGGCCTTGAGTCTGTATGTTGGGAGAAAGACAAAATAAAAGTAAATTAAAATTTAAAAAATAAGGTACTATCAATGTCTTCCAGGTTTTCTGTTAGGTGGCCTGAATTTTCTTGCTTTGGGAATACATTTTTTTGTTTTAAGAAAAAAGAGGGGATTTTTTCCTGTCTGGAAAATTTATTTATTTATTGTGTCAGAAGCAAGTTGAGAATACCACTATAATGTATAGAAAAACCACAAAACAAAGTTAAAAACTTGGCATTGTACTAAATTTCCTTTGACCAGAAGCTGGTCACTTGGAGTGCCTCTGGTGTCGCTGTAAGAAGGTCCCCCATTGTGCATGTGGCGGGGCTCAGGTTACATTGTAGTAAGTGGTCTGTGGTTTGCACTTCTCCACACTCGTATCTAGTGGACTCCACCTTGTGGCCCCATTTCTTAAGATTGGCTCTGCATCTTGTGATGCTAGAGCACATCCTGTTTAGCATCTTCCAAGTCACCCAGTCATCTGTGTACCCAGGAGGGAGTTTGTCGTCCAGCATAAGCCACTGATTGAGGTTCCGGGTTTTAGCCTGCCACTTTTGGACTCTCACTTGCTGAGGTGTTCCTGCGAGTATCTCTGTAGATCTTAGGAAGCCGTTTCTTGATTTAAGACTTTGGTTGCCGGCTGGTATCCAAACTGATGATGGGCCAGAGATGTCAATGTCTTGATCCTTTCATTACAGGCTGCTACATCCCAACTGATGTCAGGTGGTGCGATACCGGCTAAACAGTGTAATTTCTCCAGTGGCGTAGGGCGTAGTCATCCTGTGGTAATGCGGCATGCCTCATTAAGAGCCACATCCACTATTTGAACGGGGGGAGATGTATTCCACACTGGGCATGCATATTCAGCAGCAGAATAGCAAAGTGCAAGGGCAGATGTCTTCACTGTATCTGGTTGGGATCCCCAGGTTGTGCCAGTCAGCTTCCATATGATATTATATCTAGCACCCACTTTTTGCGTGATATTGAAGCAGTGCTTCTTATAAGTCAGAGCATGGTCCAGAGTGACTCCTAGGGATTTTGGTGTGCTGCAATGCTTCAGTGGGATTCCACTGTTACTACTAATCCCTTGTTAACCTTCTTGATGGCTGGTATGACAAGTCTTGCAGTTTTTATCCTCTTTTGTCTTGTTTAAGCATCTGTGGTGGTTCATTGTCATTTTTTTTACATTTCTATTTATTTTTAAGCTGTAAGCCCTTGTCAGACTTATCAAAGCAACCAAATACACCTGGTGAAAAGCATGATTGCATTACTGCAAAAGGTTACATACCTGGAGCAGATAGTCTGAGAAGTGCTGAAGATAGGCTTTGCTTCATATGAGAGCTGGTTGATGCTTAAGGTGATGTATTCATCATGCCTTAATGTTCATGGTCCCAAGAGACTGGAGTCTTTGTCTTGGTAGATTATATACAACATGGAAGGAACCCTGGTGCTGATTACCTGACCTCTTTTTCATTTGTAAGCGGATAGTGACCACCTTCTATTCAATCAAATCGTTCAGGTGTTTAGTGGAATACATATTTAATCTTCTGAAGGTCAACAGCCACAACATTTAGTTCTGCCCAATCTCATCCAAATGACACGAAGCTTTAAAATGTGTACGGGAATTAAAGGATGTCTTTTTCATTGTCAAGATTGACTTTCAGGATGATTTCCTCCACCCCCTGCCCCACATTTGTCTTGGGATATGCACTGCACTGTGGTTAGCAATCATTTTTATTCCAGTCTGAAGTGTATATATTGTGTTCTGTTGTTTCCTGCATTAAAAAGGAAGTCCTCTTTTGTTTTATATCTTCCCAGTGCAGGGCCTCCCTAAGTCATGCTATAGATCAGGCCTTCACAACCAGTTGTTTGGGACTCTAACTCCCAGAAGCCCTAGCCAGCTTGTCCAATGGTCAGGAATTCTGGGAGCTGAAGTCCAAAACACCTGGAGGGTTGCAGGTTGTATGGACTTGGTATAAATCGTGGTATAGAACAGAGGTGAGAAGGGATGCTAAGGGATCATTGGTGATTTCAGTTGGATCGGAATCAAGAACAATGGTTTGCTTTCCCACTTGAAAAATTGATGTTTACTCCCAGAGTAAACAATGCATCTGGGCCAAGTAATGTGAGCAAGCTTCCAACTGATGCTCCCTAAAGAACTGGTTTGGATTCTTAATAACCTTTTGAAATTTTCAGCACGTAGTTGGCAAATTATTCTGATTACCTACCATGTTATATCTGTATTACATATATGGATTCATTCCTTCTCTCGCTCTCCCTCCCTCCTTTCTTCTGTCCCTTTCTGCTCCTCCTCCTCCTGCTTCTTCTTCTTTGCTTAACACAGCTTTTGAAATGCTTTCCAGTATTTAGATGTGATGTGATACTGTGTTCTTTGTTAGAATGTTCTCTCCTAACCATGGTTGATGGAGTTACTGTAGGGAGATCTCTCAGCTTTCATTATTTTTAGCACCATAACTCCCAAGGGGGCCGAGATCTCATGTATTCTGGGTAACAGTTCCAAAATAAAAAAGCCTAGATGGAATAATGCTCCTGTATGTCATGGATGTAAAGGAAAACAAAGTAGCTTTCAGTCTGGGAACTTCAGGGGAGACTTAAAACCTGTGTGTGACTGCATCTGTGTGTGTCTGTGAGTGTGCACATGTGTGTGGGTATGGTAAATCAGTATAATTAAAACAAAGCTGTTAATGTCCATATGCAGCAGGGGAAACAAAACAACTGTGATTCTTTAACAGGATTGATTATCTGACAGCGCTTGAAAATATTACACAAAATACGTAGTATCATATCTCCCTCCCCTAGTATTGTGCTGTTTTATGAAAGTTGAAAGCAGCTTCTGTGGAAAAGAAGTTTACCAACTCAGCTCCTTCTTTGATCTTCTTCTTCCATGTTTATATAGGTGCTCAGATTCCTTCTTTTTGATACACTGTCATCACCATCAACTTTTTCTTCCCTGTCACTTCTAGCATTTGCCACCATTTTTTTTCTCTTCTTCTCCCCTTTCTTTCTATTCTCTCATTCTTATACCATTCCTACTCCATTCAGGTTTCCTTTGTTCACATCCCTAGCAGGCCATGGCTAACCAGGTGCAAGACTTGGTTTTGATTATCTCCCAGACTTATTTTTATCTGGCCTGGAAGACTGGGCCCCGATAGACTCTAGGTAAAAAGAATGCAGCTGCTACTGATGGTGCCTGGAAACCTGTAGAATTCACGAATTATTTTAGAGTGTTATTATGCCTGCAATCTGCTTGTGGGCTTTCCATAGTCCTTTGATAAGCCACTGTGTGAATGATAGGCTAATAATTATACCTGTGCTCCGATCCAACCCATTTTTACCCAATTTGGTCCCCACGTGTTATGGAACAACAACTCCCATCACTTTTGATTATCTGCCATGCAGATTGGGGGTAATGGGAATTGCAACCCTTCAGCACTTGTGGCTCCAAGGTTTGGGAGAAGCTAAAGGGCATTTTAAAGCCAGACATCCCATCCACAAGCCTTGCCTCTAAATCCAAACCCCACTCTCCCGACTAAACAGAACTAAATGCAGCCTTCCAGATAGCACTGTATCTCAACTTCCATGAGCTCTAATCACAGTGTCTAATGATTGGTGTCAGCCCATTCCCTGTTCGGATATCAGCCAGAGACACTCGCAGGAACACCTCAGCAAGCGAGAGTCCAAAAGTGGCAGGCTAAAACCCGGAACCTCAACCCATGACTGATACCAAATGAGAGACTTCCTCCTGGGCACACAGAAAACTGGGTTACTTAGAAGGCACTGAACAGATGAAGAGCCAACCTTAAGAAATGGGGCCACAAAGTGGAGTCTATGACATGTGAGTGTGGAGAAGAGCAAACAACAGACCACCTATTACAATGCAGTCTGAGCCCTGTCACATGCACAACGGAAGACCTTCTTATAGCAACACCAAAGGCACTCCAGCTACTGGTCAAAGAACATTTAATATAATACCAAGTCTTTTAAAACTGTGTTTTTAAAACACATTACAACTATACCCTTGGTTCACCCCTGATATAATAAATAAATAACGAGGAATATAGGAGCTATAGCCCAGCATCTGGAAGGCCACATCAAATGATATGGCAAGCTGGATTCGTATCATGGGCCTTGAGTTTGACATATGTGATCTAACGCATAAGCACACTTCTCCCAGTTCTTGCCATTTCCATTTAAAATGGGAATGGCATGTGGTTCTTGCCCAGTTTTCTTGCCACCAAAAGTTCCCTGAAATTATATCAAGTTTATTTGATGCTTAGATCATAGGTCTTTCACATACAAGGCAAATAGATAAATATATGAACACCAGATTATTAAATACAATATAAAATACACAATAAAATCCTATAAATCATTAAAATGCTACATATATCAAGGGCAAGATGCATCTTTAAAATACTACATACTGTATGGACTCGCAGCTGAGTAATTAAAAACCAGGTAAAACCAAATAGATACAGCATTATTAAAACTACATAAACAGCCACTATTAGTTAAAAGCATCCCCAGCAGTCAACTGCAATATCAGAGATTAGTTTTGCCCAGATTTTCTGTGCTGCCAGGGCAAAAAGAGACACTTTGGGAGTAACCACAGGATTAGTGTCAGCCAAGAGATAGAAAATCTTTTCAGACACAGTGTTGGTTTGAAGGAGATGAAGAATAGACCCCAGGATTTTGGTTCTTGGCCCAGAGGACAGAGGACAGGAAAACAAATAGTGACGCAAATTCTCAATTACCGGGGCCCCACAAACACATAAACAAAGAGCCATTATATTTAAAAAGAAAACTATACACTTGGAAGTCCATCAGAAGTTTAATCGTATGTTAAATCAAAAGGTACAGCTGCCTTGCACCACATTTTCACCCCAAACAAGCTTTTGAAAAGGAAATTAGAAAGGGAATTGAGTATTTATGGTTTTGGTGCCAGTGGTGATTTTTTTAAGGGTATTGATGATATGGGGAAGGAGATTGCCCTCTGGACCTGTGGAACTTCTCTTCCTTATTTTCAAAAGAATCCAAAGCATATATTCTTCCATTGAGTTATGGTCCTGAATCAGGTCAGGTCAGCCAAAGTAGGCAGCATGGATGACACTGTTTTGGACAACTTTTCCACCGTTCTTGCAGCCAGCATGGTTGGTGGCCATGCTGGCTAGGAAATATTGAAATTTTGGTCCAAAGAAAGCAATAACTTTGTTCTGACCTCATGGGAGGCAGCTTCTGTTGCCCAGCCCTGCTCTACATGAGATTTAGTAAAATGTTCCATCTTGGTCACTAATGCGCTTCCTTCTTTGTAATTGTATTGTTTGCAGTAAGAATGCAGGGCCCTCTTGCTGGAGCCCAGTGTTTTTGTGTCGGTCTTACAAGGAATCAATCTTCTGCACTCGATAGGAGGCCAGAAATAGAAATAGCATGGAGCGCTTGAACAGCTGTGGGCTTATTTTTCTTCTGCAAAAATGTAGTTTCTCTTAACAGGGACATTTCTTTGGTTGTGAATAATGAAGGCTTGGCTAGCAGGGGTTTTTTAATCTTCAATTTTTTTGTGCAACATCACTGGAGGTAAATTTAATATAAAAGGAATGCAAGCTGTGTATGAACACACCTGTAATGTTCAAAGACATAGCCGTGTTAGTCTGAAATATCACTATGCAATTGGATCTTGTAATACTTTTGAGACTCATTAGAAGGAAGAACTTGGGAGTATAAGCTTTCATAGACTTAAGTCTAAGGTGCACCTGTAATGTGTTTATTAGACTCAAGTGAGATTTTTATTTAGTTTCTGTATTTTTGAACATATATAATAACTAGCTGTACCCAGCCATGCATTGCTGTGGCATAGTCTGGTAGTATGTAAAATTAAGTAATGTGAACGTGCTTGATTTTAATATATTTTATTTCTTAAAGGTTGTGGGTAAACAATATATCTTGTTCCTTTGTCAGTGCTGATGTAGAGATTGTGTGGTTTTCCTACTCTGCAAGTGCGAATTACTCAGTGTCTCAATCTATGCCACACAATTCTAATTACTGTCCTTGCGATTTGTTGATTGTGATCGTAAAAGCCAGTCTAATAGGGAATTGAAGTCTGCTGAATTGAAATGTCATATCTGTAGGAATCATTGGAATGAATGGGATGAGAATGTCTTCTCCTTTGAATGGTCCTGTCAGGATTGTTGCTTTGATTACATTGTTCAGTAATGGTTTGACTGCAAGTCATGTGACGTTGCATAGTTTTGGCTGGTTGATGTTTCTCAGCATGATATTAGGTTTGGGAGAGTAGGGACAACGGATGATGAGATTTGGGATCAGCTCTGACTTCCACAGACCACTGAGACCCCGACAAATGACACATCTGGCCCAAACTTGGTACACAGTACCCCCCATGACCTACAGAAAATACTGGAGAGGTTTGGGAGGAATAGTATTAGAAACCTAGAGTTGGAAGAAACCTCTGAAGGCCATCCAGTCCAACCCCCCTTTTCTGCCCTCATGCTGGAAAAGCACAGTCAAAGGACTCCTGACAGATGGCCATTCAGCCTCTGCTTGATAGTAATAGGATCCCAGAGTTGGGAGGGATCCCCAAAGGCCACCTATTGCAACACCCTTCTGCCATAATGGAACACAAATAATGCCCTCCCATGAAATGACCACCCAGCCTCTGCTTAATAATATCCTCTTTTATCTCTCCTCCCTTCCTTCTATTCCTTCTTCCTCTCTCCCTCATCCTTCTCTCCCTCCCTTCTCTTTTTCCCATTTCCTCCCTTTATGCCTTCCCTTCCCTTCTTCCTCTCCTCCCTCCCTCCTTCCATCATCCTTCCTCTCTTTCTCTTTCCTCCCTCCCTTTTCTCCTTCCCTTCTATCATTCGCCCTTTCCTTCTTCCTCCCTTTTCAACTCTAGCCTTGGGTGCCGCCATCATGGGGCTCCAGTATGCCCTGCCCCTAATGAAGCAGAGAGTGCTGGGGAGGGAGGAAGGAAGGGGTGAGCCAAGTGCAGACTCCTCACTGATTGCAGGGGAAGGGAGAGAGGAAAGGAAGGAGAAAAGAGAGAAGGAAAGAGCGGAAGGATGAGGGAAGGAGGGAGGAGAGGAAGAAGGGAAGGCATAAAGGGAGGAAATGGGGAAAGAGAGAAGGGAGGGAGAGAAGGATAAGGGAGAGAGGAAGAAGGGAGAGAAGGGATAGAAGGAAGGAGATGAAAGAGGAAAGGGAAAGAGTTTGAACTACAATTTGAATGGCAGAGCATTCAAATGATAGTTCCCTTCCCTTCCTGCTGCTAAATCTGACCTTTTCCTCCTCTTTCTCCTCGGGCATACTGATTCCCAATCCCTACTCCTGAGGGAGTGAGGGAGAAGGAGGAAGAAGAGGCCGTCTGCCTCCACCACCGTTGCTCAGGCTGGGGCATGCCTTTCCTCTGCAGGACAACCTCCAGGTGGCCTAGAAGCCGTTGCGGGCACAGGCTCTGCCATGTGGAGCTCTCCTGTGTTTGTCCATGTGTGCAACCCCCCCTCCCTGTATGCATAGCATCTTCTCCTTTTTTAGGATTTGTAAGTTCTTTTTAGTTCTTTTTAGTTTTTTATTATTGTTGGTCACACCTAACGTTGTTAGACATTTTGCTGCCAAATTTAGTGGGTATTGGCCCAGTAGGGTTTTTTTTGTTTTTAAGGTGCTCATGACGACAAGTCCATTTAGATAGAGAGATAGATAGATAGATAGAGAGAGAGAGAGAGAGAGAGAGAGAGAGAGAGAGAGATTGATTGGCTTTTCATCATTTAGCAGCAGTTCCCAATAATGCAAAAAGAAAGAGTTTTTTTCAATAAAGTTATCCTTCCACAATTATGGGTGTTAGGGGCACAGGTGGAAAAGCCACAAATAAAAAGACACTATATTTGTACTTGAGTAAACACATTTCTAGGAATCCCTACATTCCCCAATGCAATTCTGGGGCCAACTTCTGGCAGATGTTGACCATAGAGTCACACAAGAGGACCTGGAGCATCCTAGAGAGAACATATTCAGGAATGTGTGTATAATCAAATCTGAGAAAGTGAAACCTACAAATGGTTGAAGAGGTCCTCTATAAGGCTTAATCGTGTCACCCTTAAGCACCACTAACCTTTTTTGTCAATAGGAAGCCCATTGCAGTGAGCTCTGCACTACATGTGTTGCATCTAGAGTCAGAGGGCCAGCTGATAGACTTTGCTAGCCTCCAAGGGAAAATCCCTGCCCAGCAGTTCTTACTGTATAAAGGTCTTAGCATAAATGTTTGCTTCTCCCTGTGAGTTCTTTGTATCAGAACCTCAATTTGTACAGATATCATCTAGAACAGTCACTCTATCACTCCGGTTCTGCTCTGCAACTCTTTTCAGGTATTAAAAGAGCACGTGGGTGTGAGGGGAAAAGCCTTTTCTATTCTGGTGTCCATAATGTAGAATTCCTCTGTCCAGTCGAAATCTACCCGATTCCATCTCTGTTCACCTTTAAAATGTGGTCTTCAGCCTAATTTAAAAACTTCTCTACTAGCCATGACTTCAGACTGCATTGGTTGGGTGGCTGGTAGTTTAAATGCATGTACATATACTTTAAAGAAGTTCTGTATGATTGCTTTTGATTGTTTTGTTTGCTGCATTGCCTATTTAAAAGAAAAGCAGAGGGCTATCAGAAGCTGCCTTATGTTGAATTTTCCTAAATCCAGCAACTCAAGAGTGCAGAACAATCCTTCCAGACCTATCTGCCGATGCCAGCGCCAGGTTTTGGCTTTGGGAAAAGTACCCTGGGTTGGCAGCTCTGTCTGTGGGCCAGTCCTTCACTCCAAAGCATTGCTTCTTGTTTGCTTACAGAGAGACTCCAGCAAGAGAAGTGGATGGTGTTAGTCCACTTCCTCTCTCTTATTGTTGCCTGCAAGCTCCAATGAGGAGAGGGAAGAGAAAGAGGAGCATTTGGCACCTGCCTAATGTACATATCTCTGAATAATTTATTTATTTATTTCCAACATTTCTACCCCGCTCTTCTCAACCCCCGAGGGGGGACTCAGAGTGGCCTAACAAAAGGCACAATTCGATGCCAGCATAATAAAATACAATATAAAACCAAAAACATACAGCATTAAAATACATTAAAATACAATTAACATTAACACATCATACACATTCTCTTAAGTTAAAAACAGTATTTCGTCCATAACAGGAGCATTGAGCCATACCCATCAACTTGCCATTACAAATCCAGTCCAAGGTGCTGCATTGTGCTAATGCCCCACAGCCAAGATTTCACTTTTTTCCTGAATGCCAGGAGGGATGGGGTTAAGGGAATAAGCCTGGTGTCATTTGCCAAGCAGTGATTTGTGCCCACTTTAATATATAGGAGTGTGAACAACGTGCAGCCCTCAACCTCACCCTCTGCTAGCAATCATGCTAGACCTCTGGCAAGAGCAATATGCCCTTCACCTGGCTGCCTATTAGGTAAGGAAGAAGGTGAAGAGAGAAAGTAGTATTGGAAATAGAGACAATGTGAGTATTTGGAGCAGAGAAAGCGTGTGAGAGACAGAGATCATCCTTGTCAGTCTCTGGCTTTGCCTCACCCACTACTGATGTGTGACCCTTTACAAAGGATCACTGAGAAAATGTGGCCCCCAGCAGAAGGAAGGTTACCTCCTTTTGCTCCATACCAGCACAACAGCAAAGTGTCTTCTTGCAGAAAGCTTACAGTGCAAGACACGGGCATCGCAATAGTGCCTTGGAATTCATTGGTCCTCATCACATGCTCCCCCTTCCATTAGTACTTGACAATGTAATGTAAGCATATGATTCTTTCTCTGATACTCCCATTTCCTTTATGAACACAAATGAATGAAAGGAGACAGACAGAATTGGAAGAATTCAATTACAGTGGCTTTTTTATTGTCTCTCTGTTTATAAAACATGACAAAAAAAAGGATGGCATTAGTGGGGTTTTTTTTATTCCAGTGCTGAGGTTTAAAACACTTTCTGCCATCCTTTCTTAAATTGCACCCTGGGGAATGTCAGAAAGGGGAGGGATGTTGCAATGGCATCCCTTCCTCAGGATCGGTTTCTCTGCCTAAACTCAGTATTCCCCAAGCACGAGTGGAGGGTTTGGATGCCAAAGCAAACCGTTTGAGGCAGCAGGGGGTTCATTGTCCTCCGCACAGCTTGTTTCCTTCTCCCACTCAAGAGCAATTCTTGCCGCTTCCCTGCTTTGAAATCCCACTGGGTGCTAACTCAGCAGAGCTCTGACGCTTGGATATGAAAACCTTCAGGTGTGGTGGGAACTGAATATCTAAGCCAAGCAGAAAATGGGAATTTGTGTATGAAAGAACTGTTTTTTAGTTCATGTGACTGCTATCTTATATCAGCCTTCCATCAAATCATTTACATTGCAGGTTGGTGCAAACATTGAAAAAGGCTTTATATTTTGAATGTTAAGGTAACCTTCACTCCAGATGTGCAGGGCTGCCACTTCTTTAATCTCCAGCTAGCAAGATTGTTGCAAAAACATACTGGGTACAAAATAATGATGAAGATGATGATGCAATTTATTTCTATTCCGCTTTATCTCCCCAGAGGGACTCAGAGCGGATTACAGTTTTACATATACAGTATAAGGCAAACATTCAATGCCTTTTGCACAGTGAAACAATTGCATACAAGACACAAACAGAAGTAAAGGCTTTCGCCTTTCCACCTCTGGCATCTGGAGGCGATACTCAACTCCAACCATGGAGAGGTGCTCTTGTTCCATTTTTCCATGCCGAGGAGCCTGTTGTCCATAGACTTCTCTGATCGTTTCTGGCATGTCTGCATAGGGCACCCTTTTGCCTCCTCGTCGAGGTGGTACCTATTGATCTACTCTCATTACCTGTTTTCGAACTGCTAGTTAGACAGAAGCTAGGGCTGACAATCAGGAGCTCACCCTGACTTGTGGCTTCGAACTGCCAACCCTCTGGTCAGCAGAATTCCTGCAGCTAGTGATTTAACCCTTTATGCTATTGCGGCTCCTTTCTAAATGCTTGTGCCAAGTTGTGCCATATCCTGCACATGAATTGTGGACTCTGTCTGGTGCTGGAAGCATGTCAGGGTCCCATAGACACTGCTATCTGCCCCACTGGTTTCTTCCTTCCAGCTGCATCTGTGCTTCATCTCAAGAGCTCAACCTTGAATTATTAAATTCCTTTCCCAACGCCCCTATTAAAGCAGCCCCACTGTCTGCCGATAAGTTTCCGGTCCCAATTCAAGGTGCAGGTTATGACCTACAAAACCCTAAATGGTTTGGGCCCCACTTATCTTCGTGACTGCATGTCCCGTTATGAACCGGTGTGGGTGCTAAGATCAGCCAAAGAGGCCCTCCTCTCACTCCCACCATTGTCACAAGCGCGGTTGGTAGGGACGAGGGAGAGGGCCTTCTCGTTGGTGTGTCATGAATGACTTTTCAATAACTTTAAAGCATAGGTTCTTTTTATTGCAATTTCCAGTGTGAGAGGGTATATCAGATTACAGAAAAACATTTAGACAAAGAAGGACATTAGACATACAGACATATAGATTCTGTGCAACTACATTGGATTCACAATTACATTGGTTAACAAACAAACAAACAAAGGGGAATTACATTTTCACTCAATATTCACACACATGCATCCAAAATATTACCATATCCTTTTCTCCCTCTTTGCAAAAGCACCTGTTAGGCCAGACCTTGCTTTCCTGCAGACTGCGAACAAATACTTCCAAAACTTCCATGATGCCATAACTTCAAAACGCCAAAATGCATCCTTTCCCTAAGCACAATGCCAAGGATCAGATCTCTGTTTTCCATACAGCAGAACCTGACTCGCTGTACAAAATCTAAGACTCCAAAGGTGCACTTCTTCCTCTTCCCTTGAGAAAGAAGGCCAAAGTGACCAGACTGCTCCCGTGCAAATCTGCCACTCTCCATAGGTACACTATCTCTCTCCTTCCCATGGAGCAGAGCATAGCGGGTGAACCAGACTCCTCAGGTCGGTCACACTTGCGCATTATTAGACTGAGTCTTTTATAAGAATATTTTGTTGATGTCATCCCAAAGTTGTAAATGAATGATAGATGTCTTCCATCCTGGATCCATCTCAGTTTCCTAGCCAGATGTTGACCTTCTTGATTGGTGTTGACAAACACAAGGCTTGCGTTGACTTCCTTCTTAACATTGTAAACATTTATCTTATCACTGTCCCGTTCTTATCAGAGTTTACTTTTCAGTTCTTTTTAGCAGGTTCTAATCACAGTTCAGCAGCAGGCAATTAGAGATTGCAGGCCTTAATATTTTACTGGTGTTTCCAAAATTATTAATCTATCCATACATTCTTCCATTCATACCCACACATCATATTAAATTCATATTTATCAAATCTGCACATTGAATTTCTTGTAACAGGTGCTTCCCCACTTTGGAACACCCTCCCCAGGGAGATTAGGCAAGCCTCTACTGTCCTCCTTTCGTTGGGATCTGAAAATCTGGATGTTCCAAAAAGCATTTGAGAATGATTAGTCCCTCCTTATAAATGCCCAGTCCCTCGCCCGCTAGATAATACTCTGTTCTCTGTGCTTCTTCCAATCCCCTGGCCCTATGGCCCCTTTGCACTATCTCATCCCCAGTCCTTATGAGTATTATAGCCTGATCATGCCCATCTTAGTACTTCTGGTTATTGGTTTTTTGTTCGTGTATTGCTTGAGTGAATTTTATACTCTTATGTTTTATTTGGTGGTGTTTTATGTGATTGTTATGCTTTGCTTTGTTTTATTTTAATTGTATTTTTGTTTTTAATGAACTGTTTTGTTTTGATGTTTTGGGGACACTTTGTCTCATGTGTAAGCTGCCTTGAGTCCCTTTGGGGAGATGGAAGTTGGATACAAACATAAAGTTATTATTGTTGAAAGCTTTCATGACTGGGTTGCTGTGAATTTTCTGGGCTGTATGGCCATGTTCCAGAAGCATTCTCTCCTGACATTTCTCCCACATCTATGACAGGCATCCTCAGAGGTGTGACCACACAAACATGCCTTCCATAGACGTGAGTGAAACATCAGGAGAGAATGCTTCTGGAACATGGCCATACAGCCTGGAAAACTCACAGAAGCCCAAAATAGTAGTAGAGTAGTAGTAGTAGTAGTAGTAGTAGTAGTAGTAGTAAAGAACCCAATAGCTGGAGGAAATCCCCAACCTCAGACCAACCCCATCCTGTTAGGCAGAAATAAACCACCTAAGCCCTCCTGACAGATAGCCTCTGTTTCAGAGAAGGAGACTTCACGACACTCCCAGGCAGCAGTGTATTCCAATATGGTTTAAATATAGTTAGCTGATATGACTAATCAGGTAGCTACAAAATTTGGACAGCAGACTAGTGGAGCCTTCATGCCTGATTGATGATAAAGGTAATCAAATGGCTTAATTCCCCCTCCTGCCAGCATCCTCTCTCGAAGCAGATTACGGAGCAGAGATTACTTGTTTTGTGTAACAGATTTGTCTTGGTGAGTTCAGCATATCAGAAAAACAAAACAGAACAGAAACGAGGTCAACATGCATATATTTGCCAAGAGAGAAACCATTGTTTCAAATACCAAAAGCATATGCTCCGTTGTTGAGCAGAAGATATGATGGGCAGTGTGCCATGGGGAGAAATGGGATGTGTGTGTGCTTGTAGAGCATCTTAGGGTGGGTGGCCTTTGGATTTGTACATTTAAGACCTTTTTTTAAATAAAAAAAAACATATCTCCAGGCTATACTCACCAGCTTTGCGCCCTTTCTCCTTGTCCCTTCTGTAACCACTTAGGGCTTTCTGTCTGCTGCATGATATAAGTGTTTGCTAGTTGACTTTAGTTATGTCCTTATGAATATTTATACTGCTTACACGTGAAGGTTTTGAAGTGCCATATAGCAATCATCAAACTTACAATATAAAACAGTTGAGGAAAATGAAGAGATGGGATTTAAATCACTCCAAAAAAGGTTGTTGAGACTGAATTATATCAGGAAAGCTTGTAAAAATGTGTGTTTAAAAATAGAAAAGTTGGAACAAGGCTTCTCTCAGAAGGGAAACTATTCCCCATCATGGGTACCAGCCAATACACAATGTATGTGCATAGTGAATGTGCATAGGAAAGGACTCTCTTCACCCTTCCTTCTTTCCGTCCCAGTTTTAAATATTGGAATTATTCCTGTGGGACTAGATATGCTGGAGAATGTGTAGGAATGTGAATCTGCACCGGAGCCTTCAAATGTGTGTGTCGCCACTTGTACATGAAATGCGACTGTGGAAGAACTTCAGCTCGAAGGCCTTTTCTGACGTGAACAAAAACTAGAATTTTCTTTTCTTGCAGAAGCAACATCTGGATCGGAATTTGAAAAGCATGTGTGTGTGTATATAGATGCCTGTGCATATTAAATGTGAGATTAGTATCTCTGCAATGCACAGGGCATTTTTTTTCTTATTTTCGCAAAAGATGTATGAGATCAGCTGGCAGCAGAATGCTGCAATACAGAATGTTTCTGTTCAGGGAGCCGTTTGTCCGGATTTCTGATGTTCAGTTCTCTCCCTCAGCCACACCCACTAAATATGCTCAGTCTTACAAGATACTCATTTCTTTCCCTATCCTTTATAAAAGTCAATATGGCATAGTAGCTTGAGCATTGGGCGAGGATCCTGGGAAACCCAGGGGATGATCTTGGGCAAATCACACTCTCTCAGCCATATCAGAAAGCAGTAGTGGCTGGAATCCCATGAATAATTATTGTCAAGAAAGCCCTAGGATACCATCGGCATAACTCACAGTTGACTTGAAGCCACAAAATAGCAACCCTTTCTCTACTCATCCAAATATTGGCACACCCCCATGCCTGCTGATAATGCCTACTTGTATCTGGAAAATGCTGCACTGGCTGCGCAGAATCCATCCTCACCCCAAAGCTTTGGGAAAGGGAGAAATGATTCTATGAACCCATGAGATAGAAGCAATGGGTCATTGGCTTTGCTTGCCCACAAGTTTTTTTTGTTTTTGGGCAGATCTTGCACAACCGCACAAGGTTGTGACCTCCATCTCAATGGAGAAACATTAAAAAAAACCATATTTTTATTCCTACAGAACTACGCAGTTCCACAATTTTTTTGAAAGAGAAAACAATAGTGGGAAAATGGAAAACACTGATGCTTTACTCAGGGTCTTTCTCTGACAGACATTGGAAGTGTACTGCTGGCTGTTTTGGCAAAAGAGAATTGAGCAGGATGAAAAGACTGCCCCCCAAACATGAATTGAAAGATATATCATTGGTGCAGATGATAACCTGCAGATGAACGTATGACCACATACAAAAAGTGCCTCTGATGCATGTGGAGAAATCAAGAATGAATGAAACCGATTGTTTCCCATTTTACAAAAGGTACTGGTGACCAATCCTTTGCCTGTGAATCCCTGTGAGTGTCCGACAAAACAAACCTTGTGTCATGTAATTGGTCCCTTAGGACGTCAGCAATGCCAACGGTTAGGTATTCAGATCTGGGCTGTGGGATCTATATACATTGAATGACTATCTTTTCAAAAAAATAATTTGTACTGTTTCTCCATGGATGCTGAAGTTCCTCTGACACAAGAAAGAGCTATAGAACATCTGAAAGGTTGCATAAGTTGATGTGAATAAACAGCCCTTCGGGTATTTGCATCTAACATTCCTTTGGGTTTAAATCTCCCGGCACTGGGATAAAAGCACATGAATATTCTAGTACTGTATGTGATATGTGCCATCGGGGTGTGACTTGTGCCTTCTCCAACTTGGTTGCCCATTATATGAATTGGATTACAACTACCATCGTCTATGAACATAGATACAATACAGCAACCAACCGAGAAGTTTATCGCTGTCGATAGAGATATAACATTTCCATATAATTTGAGAAGCCATGGGGGAGATACCAAGAAAAAATGGAAATTTCAGTGAAAGTAGTAATATATGCAGTATTTATTTTCTTCTGAAACCTGCACTTATTTTACTGCTTTGACAATATAACATGCACCATTTACGACTCAATCCATTAAACTGTACTATTTGATATGTTCATGAAATTTACAGATAGGCGGCCAAAGCCCTTGCTCTGAAGACATGAAACCTAGGCATCCACAGCTTGGCATGCACCCTAATAAGTGTGCATTGCAGGGTTATGTGATTTTTAAAATGCATTAATTAATTTTCATTCATATAAATCTGTCACTATGTTTGAATCCCACTCAAGGTGATTGGAAGTCATAGCCACTGTGACTAGTAACTGATTTATGAATTTGCCTCCTATTTGGAAGTGTTCAAGCTAAACGCAATCACATCTTGTGATAGCAAATGCCATACTTTGACAATGTCCTATGTGCGTGAGGTTTGATTGTCTTGAAACCCCTATCATCCAGCTTCCTAGACTGGCCTTGGTTTGTGCGTTCATTGTCTGGAGAGTTTTTGCAACAGGGGACACATCTACACTGCAGAGTTAATGCAATTCAATACCACTTGAATTGCCATTGCGTAATGCTATACGATCCTGGGAGTTGTAGTTTTACAAGGTATGTAACTGTCTCTGCCAAAGAGTGTGGGTGCCTCACCAAATGACAGCTCCCAGGATTTCATAGCATTGAGCCATGCAGGTCTCCCCGAGTCCCCTCACTGCCCTTTCCTCCCCTTCCTCTTCTCTTTTGGAGGCAGAAAGTGAAGGAAAGATGGGAAACATTTGGATCTTGGTTAGGATGAGATGGTTGACAGGAGAGAAAAAGTGTATCCATTAGACCCCGTATGTCTTACTCGTGATATATAATCCTAGAATCCTAGAGTTGGAAGAGACCACCAAGGGCCATCCAGTCCAACCCCCTGCCATGCAGGAAGGCACAATCAAAGCACTCCCAATAGAAAAGCCTCCAGAGAAGGAGACTCCACCACACTTCCAGGCAGGCTACACCACTCTCCAACAGCTCTACCTCTCAGGAAGTTCTTCCTAATCTTTTCAGTCAAATCTCTTTCCTTGCCATTTGAACCCATTGCTCCCTTGTACCCTCATCTCTAGAACATCAGAAAGTCAGTTTTCCCCCTCCCTCCTCCTTAATGGGACACCCTTTTAACTCTTGAAACCTGGTTCTCATGTTATTTCTCTGCTTTCTCTTCTTCCAGATAGACATCCCCAAGGAGGAAGGAAAAAGAGAAGGAAGAAAGAAAGGGAGGAAGTGAAGGATGGAAGGGAATGGAGGAAGGGAGGGATGTAGGAAAGGGAAAAGGAAGAAAAGACAAGAGGGAAAGAAGGAAAGAAGGGGAGGGAGGGAGGGAGAAAGAGAGAGAGGGAAGGAGGAAGGAAAGAGAGAACGAAGGAGGGATAGGATGGTGTGAGAGAGGAGCCCAAAGTGCCACATCTAGCCCCCGGACCTGGGTTCGCCCATACCTGGTGTAGATGCACCCCTGGTGTCTCACAAACTTACTGGGGCAGGAATAAGACTTTTCCCTATGCACCTTCTCCACATCATACATAATTATATCCATGCCCTCATTTTTTTTTTTAAAAAAAAAGCTAGAGCCCCAAATGTTGAGACTTCTTCTCCTAGGGCAACTACTGTAGCCCCCATCATTTCAGTTTCCTCTTTCCCAGCAACATCTTTTTGGATATTTCACCAGGACTGTCCTGGATATTATAGCCTTTTGGGAACTAGCTTTTTAAAACATTGCTTTAATTAGCTTTTAACAAATGTATTTATCTGTTTTTGTCAGCTGCTCCTTTCTTCCGGATTCCTGGAGGTCTAAGAAGTGATAAATCGTTAGATTGATCAGATAATCAGCAAGTGGGGGAAGCTCACCCTCTGTCTCTAAATGCTGAAAAATTGGAATCAGCATTTATGTTACTTGCAGTGTGATTTATCCATTCTGTTTTATTCCTCTTTTTCTACTGATCATTGATGGAAATAAACTGTGTGTGATAAACAAATATATTAATTACTAAAAAATAAATAATAGTGCACGTAAGTGGTATTGATCGTTTTATTGTTATTCCTTTTCTGCATTTTTGACTGTTCTGCCAGAAATGTTGAAACCATCCTGCTGACGTTTACTGAGTAGCTTGGTCGAGTGTCTTTTCAGGCTCTAATCAATAAAGCTATATAGGTTTTGCATTATGCAGTGTTTTTCCATCTTTACCTGCTTCTCTTTTCTGTTACGCCTGTCTGAACAGTTGCATGAAAAGCTGCAGAGATTTTCAGATTGTCAAGAAGCGCCTGGGGTGATATACAGAATTAGATGATGGAAAAGATCCCCTTGACGTGAAGAGAGAGATGAACCCTATGGAACGACTCCAATGTTTAATTTAAACTATTGGAAGCAGAGACAGTCACTTAATATCTCCTGTGTCCTTGCTTTCTGTGGTGGAGATGTCGGTAGTTCTAAATGCATACAGAGTCCTCTAGTTTTCTTTACTCATCCTGTCTCTGGGCTTTAGTTATAAATCTTCTACTACGTCTTTGCTTTAGTTATGAATGTTTCCCTCTTCTCAGTACTGTCATTTCACACTGAAAAGATATCAGCTTAGCCTCTAAAGCAGGCAGGGTGAGGGTTAATACTCTGATTAGTGCTTGGATGGGAGACTGCAATTGAATCCTAGCTGCTTTAGGCTCTATTTCAGGGGAAGGAATTGGAAAAACCACCTCTGAAATAGAGCCTACAGCAGCTAAGATTCAAACCACCCTAAGAAAGCCTGGGGTCACCATAGGTGGCTTGAAGACATACACATACATGTGCACAATGTCTATAATAATGCCTACTTATCTATGTTCATACTAAGACACAACTTCTCTTGTGGGCTAGATTTGAGTGTCTACAGGCCTGTAGTGTTCAGAGAACTCAGAGCAGAACAGCATCCATTTTTTCCTCTTCTTTCTTTCTCTTAGCTCTTGCCTCCATTCGGGCCATTTAATGAAGATCTTTTTCCAGTTAGTGGTGCCTTCTCATTCCACGGACCAAAATAATGTCAGGAATTTGGTTCAGTGCAAATCGGCAGGGTAACTTGACTTACTTTGAAGGACCTAGGAAATTCCTTTAAAGGTATCCTCCCTAGGAATGTTCAAGGTCCTTCAGCACAACTCTAGAGCAACTTCCATGCCATAGAATCGACTGGAGGACCTAGAGTACATGTGTGAAACTCAAGGCTGACAGGCCAAATGTGGCCCGCCATGTTATTTTATTTGCCTCCCTACCAGATGCTGGACTACAGCTTCTGTGTTCCTCATCATTAGACATTATTAGAGCTCCTGGGAGTTGGAATATGATGTCTGATTTTATAATGTTCTTTACCCTTTCCCCAACCTCAGAGCCACAACCCTTGTTGGTTGCAATTTCCATTATCCCTAGTCCGCATGGTGGCTATAATCAAAAGGGATGAGAGTTCAATAGCATATTGGAGGTCCAAACTGGGTAAAAGCTATAGAGCACTGACCACTATGTAAAAAAAGTTATAGTTGGCCCTCTCTCTGAATCCATGGAATCTCCTTCCATGGATTCAATGGCCCTTTGAAAGCAACAATAAGGCTGATGTGGCCCTTTATGGAAAGCGTTTGACACTCCTGACCTAGGGAATTCCCATTTTGTTGGATGTGGGGAGGTGAAACTGTGGGTACCAATCCTGTGGGTATGGAGAGGTCATACTATGTAAAAGCCCACCAATGCAGCTCAGAGGGCAATTGCCTAGACCTGGCAGACTTAAAGGTCACCTGTAAATAATTGGTCACAACTGGCACAAACACAACATCGTTCAAAAGAAACAATAAAGGGCCTCATTTGAAATTTGTTCCTGCATTAACTGGGCACCGCAAGGCTATTGACATTTTGGTACATTGTATTAGGTTACTAGTTTGACAGGTACACTGATATTAATAACTAATTCTTAATTGCACATTATAGTGAATTGCTGAAGTGGGAGTTAATTGCGTTCAAGTGTGCCAATATTGAATGTAGCGTGGGTGGGTAGCTTTAGTAAAACACCAGGGATGGAAAGCTACTGCGCACTGATGGCCCACAGCCTGAAAAGAGTTCTTTGTCGTTAACGTTCTCTCCATCCTGATATACCTTGTGTACTGTCTTATTTTCATTGGGTTGGACTCGCCCTAAGGATGTAAATATTACCATAATAATAATAATAATAATACACTTTATGTATATTCCATCCTTCTCCCCTAGGGGACTCAAAATGGATTACAGCATTTACATACATAGGCAAACATTCAATGCCTTTACAATCATATACAATTAGACGCAAAAAAAAAAGCAGAGGCTTCTCCTTTCATTTCTGGCTCATGTCTCCCTCTGGGGAGGTGCTTTCTCCATTTTCAAGCCAAGAAGCCTGCGTTGTCACCTCCTGGTTGTGTGGCTGGCAAGATGGCTTGGAGCGTCTCTTTGCCTTTTCCCACCAAAGAGGTATCTATAGTGTTCGCTCACTTATTGCGCAGGTTACGTTCCAGGATCTCCCGCAATAAGTGAAAAACCGCAAAGTAGGGACACTCTATTTTAATATTTATATATTATTTTAGTAGGTATACATTATTTTAAGTCTTTATAAACTTAAAATAAAGGGGAAGGAAAGGAAGGAAAGGCCCTTCAAGGCTGGAGAGAGGGAGGACTGAAGAGGGAAAGCACCTCGGACAGCGGCAGTGGCAAAACCCCACAAAACAGTGAAAATACCACGATATATATTTTGAATTATTATTTTTTAGTCCACAAAACAGCGAGTCTGTTAAATGTGAACTGCGAAGTAGCGAGGGAACACTGTATTTATCTACTCACATTTGCATGTTTTTGAACGGCTAGATTGACAGGAGCAAAAGCTGACAGATGGGAGCTCACCGTGTCTTGCGGATTCCAACTGCCAACCTTTAGGTCAGCAATTAAGCCAGTCTTCAGGTCAGCAGTTCAACAGCACAAGGGTTTAAGCCACTGCAGCACCAGAATTCTCATGTGCAAGGCCTAGTCATTCTCACAAATTTCTCACCACAGTGGGAGAAAATCATTATGGGCTGCACATCCCATTGTGTTTTGGACAATTATTTTGGGTTGTTTTGCATGAAAGATGTTATGAACACATTTTACACACACACACACACACACACACATTTTTAGTCAGTCACAGTGTTTCTTGGTAGAAAATGGATGCGAGGGTTTTTTGTATTTGTTTTTTGCAGAATAACAGGAAAAACACTGCACAGAATTTCACCACTGTGTTCTTCCTGTCTGGTATTTCCCAAGTGTTGCAGAACCCTTTAAAAAAAACAACAAACAAACCAGGGAATGGATAATCTTTCTATTGCTAGTTCTATTTCACCAAAATTGTTAGGTTTATAGGCAAAATGCTGATGGTCGGTACACATTAAGGATTTGTACTAGCCAATACAGATGCTCTAATATAATTGTAAGTCCTGTGCCCTGGAAATTAATACAACATTTCTTATAACTTTCCGTCTTTCACCACAGTGTTAGTCTCTTCTGTATTTACACAGCTATATCTAACGGGTCATGATATGTCCAAGTGGAAACTATAACTTACTGTAGTTTCGTTTTGCTTTATAAAGGGAATGACAATCAAAATATTTGTTTAAAAATGATGTTTTTCCACCAGCATTACAAAGCAGAGGCTAATTGTCTGATCTGCTCCTGCAGAATTCTGGGAAATATAGTTTAGGGAAGCCAAGGACCTCTTTAGCTGAAAATTCCAAAGGCTCCGCCCTGAACTACATTTCCCAGAATTCTGCAGGAGCAATTCAGATGATTAGCAGGCGATAGCCTCCGTTTTATAATGCTGGTAGGTAAACATCCTAAGTATGATTATCCAAAATGCTTGGAATCAGAAATGTCCTGTATTTCAGGTTTTTGGATGTTTGGAATACTTGTATACACCTAAGGAGAAATCTTGGAGATAATTCCATCCTAAACATGACATTCATGTTTGTTTCATATATTCTGCATCCTGAAAAGAAGCTTCTCTTACATAGGGTTGGCAATCTCCATGATTCCAGTATGATCAGTTAAGTAAGGCTGAATCTACACTGCCATATTATCCAGAATATCAAATCAGATAATCCAGATTATCTGCTTTAAACTGGATTATGTACATCTACACTGTCATATAATACAGTTCAAAGCAGATAATCTGGATTTTATATGGCAGTGTAGATAGTGCCTAAGTAGCTGCTTTGAAGTTCAGATCTGGACTATAGTTTGCAGATATTCCCTTTGCATGAGACTTTTTTTGGCCCAACAAATCAATCCCATATTTTTGAAACAGAGGTTTAGTGAATGACACAGTATTTTATTCATTATGTTGTTTTGAGGGGCACTTTTCCAAGTACATTGTGGGTGTTTGGAATTGGTTTTTCCCCTGTTTCTTTTTAAACACCTGTGTTTCCTTGGCTTTATTACCTTCCTAGGTACATCTACAGAGCTGCAAGTACCAATGTGTTTCCTGTCCTGGATGGTTTCCAAAACACATTAATTTAACTTGGTTGCCAGCAAGATGTGTATCATCTCCTGAGTGTATAATAAGAGATACAACTGTTTGTGCATGGTGTCAGCATCATAGAGCAAATACTGTTTTGTAGGCAATGTGGCTTATATCTGACATGCTGAGGAGTAACATAATACAAATGGCAAAGAATCTTAGAGCTAGAAGGAAACTCAAGGGTCATCGAAGCCAAACCTTGGCCAGTGCATAAATCGACAGCTGAAGCATCTCTTAGTGGGTGGTTAGCAAATCTTTGTTTTAAAATACCCATGGAGGGTCCATCACCCTCTAAAGCAGTGGTTCGTAACCTTCCTAATGCCACAACCCTTTAGAATAGTTTCTAATGTTGTGGTGATCCTCAACCATAAAATTATGAGAAGGAAAGGACAAGGCCCATGTCCTTTCCTTCAGGCAAACTGAGGGAAGGAGGGGAAGGGAAGGGAAGGGAGGAGGCCCTGCTGCTGCGGCCCTTGGTAGGATCCCTTTGGGGGAGGCCTCCTTGCCTTCTCCTTCTCCCCGGGATTTGGCAATGGAGGAGTCACTCCACCCCTCTCTAAGACCTGCCCTCCCTTCCTCCCCAGGCCACCCTCCCTAGGCTCCCCTCCCTCACCTTCTCCCTTCTCACCTCCACCTCCACCTCCCTCTTCCTCCTTGGCTCCAAAGCAAACCTCACCTCTGTCACTCCTGTCTCTTCCTCCTAAAATGGTGGAGGGAGTGGGGCTGAGTGATGTCACCACCTCCCCTCCAGTGAAGAAGAAGAAACCTGTGGGAAATGAAGGGGGCGGGGAAAATTAGAAGTGTCTCAGTTCCTAAGGCCATTCGAAATATGTGTTTTCCAATGGTCTTATGAGACCCCTGTAAAAGGGTCATTCGACCCTCAAAGGGGTCGTGATCCACAGATCTAGAACTGCTGCTCTAAAGAGTCTGTTCCCTGTCCTAATGTTGTGTCAGAATCTCCTTTCTTGTAATTCGTATCCTTAGGGTGAAGGAAGAGAGGACTGCTTGCTTCTTTTATGCCTACCATGATCCTTTGATGAGGTGCTACTAGATATAAACAGAAACTTGGTGGAGGTCGCATGACATATACCAACTTCCAGATCATCAAGACTAACTGATCACACTAGTTGGGGGAGTCTGATAGTTGTGGGTCAGCAATGAAACTTTTTCAAGCTCTAATACAATCTTTCATTGGTGAAAGTAAGGGCAGGTTTGTAATAACTTCTTTTATCTATAAAATTCCTCCATGGCTCCCTCTAATAAGACATTCAACACTGCATGCAGAACCACCAAGAAGTGACATCAACATATGGTACATTTCTCCTCAAATATCAGTTTATTGGCATTTGTTGATTATGAATCAATCATACCTCTGAGTGAAGCCAAACAACAAGAACCAAACATTTTTGTTTGGCACCCAAAGGACAGCAACATAAAAAGGAGTAGACCACTTCTCTTATAGGCAATGCAGAAAAGTGGCAATTCCTATGTTCCCCAAAGGATCCTAGTAGGGAGCCATTAGATTATATCAAGTTGAAGGTGCAAAAGTGAATTGGTCAGCTTGTGCACCCTTTGTTGGCCTTGGGTCTCCAAATACTGTTGAACTACAACCCCCATCATCTGCTGACCTTTATATATGATGAGAGTTGAAGTCTAATGTTTGGGGAAAGGAAACTGTAGAGGAAAGGATGGTGTGACTGGCTGGGACTTTGAACAGCGACCCGCTCTTGATGGGGTGAAGATTCTTGCTACAACATCTTGTCAAAGTCCCACTTGTGGCTGAAGGATCTCCAACCAATTTAGTTGGATTTTGGATTTAACCTCAAGCACCCCATTTCTTCCTATTTTATACTTTGAATGTCTTTAATTGTGAGCAGGTTCAAAATGACATGTCCCCCTGGAAGGGCTGTGGGGATGCCTCCGATGAGGGTTTTCCCATTTCAAAACTCCCTTCCCACTTTTGTTTACTTTTATCTTTTAGCGAAAGCAGACATTACCTGTTCTTGTTTATGCCGTCTTTCTTTTTCTTTTCCTGGCCCTAGCTATTAAAACCGTGTTCTGTTACTCTAGTTAACAAGCTCTCTGTGTCTTTCTTCTTTACCCCCGGCACTTCTGATTTTGTACGGATGGTTTCTACATCCTGATTTATTTGTTTATACACAGGGAAGGAAATCTAATTTCCAGAGTGAATCAGATTATGTGATTTTATTCATTTCTCTTGGTTTGAGAATCACACAAGTACATATATAAATTAGAATAGATATTTTTATGTGTGCGTGATGAAATGGCTGAGTTGCACAATATTCTGAAAATGGGACATCTATATTCTCTTGTAGTCCTAAAAATGCTAATGAATTTTAGCATTGTAGCACAGCAAATTGAAAACATTGTGAGTGTTTGTACACACACACACACGACAAAACTAATCTGAAATTATGCACTGCATAACTATTCAGACATAACTGCAAAATGTATGCAATTGATTGATGTTTGTATATCTTTCAGCTTGGGCATATGGCATGCTGATTCAAAGATTAGTCAGGCCAGGATGTCTGGGCCAGTGTTTTCACAAAATTTTATTTAAAAATCCAAGAGAATTCCATGTTTGTTTGTTTTGTAGGTAGTGTTTACAAGAAGCCATGATAGCTAATGCCAGTTGGAACCCATGCAATGACATCATATATTACTTAAACTGTGTAAACTAATATACACGTTGCAATTACCACCTCACCCTTTGTCTTGACATTTCCTTTGCATTTTGAATGCTTAGCTTTCTGGTGCCAGACTTTAGCAGTAGATGTTTTCTTCGAAAGGCAGGCAAATATTATTCCATGGTGCAAATGGGGAAAAAAACCCTGTTGCTTCATCTCAGCAAGACAAAAAATTATAACTTGTTCATGTGGGGGAGATGGCTAGAAATCTGTATTCTGTTGCTCCTTTTCCTATCCACTGGCCAGTGTGATTTATTGTTTCCTTGCTGTGTATACTCATGACAACATTTATATACTGTCTTTCTGCCAGTGTGTCTTGTAAAAAGTTGAGAACCCAAGAAGAACCATTCTGGTTGAGACTGAAGTCCTGTCCATGTGGAACATACTGCTTTTTTCTATTTGCACAGAAAATGCATCAAATCATAAAAATTTTGTGACACCTCAAAGGCTATTTACCATCTTTATTGTCCCACCTTAAAGATGGTTTATTATAGCACTGAGCTTACTTATCAGTGGGAAATACACATGCATTTGGACTGCTTTAGAAAGCTGTTTGGAAACTTCCTGTGGGTCCCCCGTTGAAACAACTTCAACAACTTCTTTTTCCAGAGAGAATTCAAAGTGCTGACGGTGGCCTTAAAAGCCATACACAAATTGAGTCCAGACTATATGAATCTCCTTATATAAGCTTGCATGAGGGCTTTTCCTCAGTACCACCCTCTTCACAGGTGTGGTTGAGGCCTTCTCCATGGCTGCAGAACTCCCTTCCATGGGAAGCCCTCTTGGTCCTCTCCCTGCTCTCTTTCCAACAGCAGATAAAGGCCTTTTTATTTAAGGTGGCTTCTGTCTTTTAAAATGATAAAAGAGACCAAGATTTTTACTGAAAGATTTTTCACTGTATTGTGTCTGCACACTGCCTTGGATCCCATGTTGGGAGAAAAATGGGAGATGCACTAAAGCAAAGGCAAAACTGTAAACAGTAGGACTCCTGTAAACAGTCAGCCTGCAGTGAATCTTCAGACTACAACCTTCGAACATGGTTGCCTCTCTGGCATTTGTCATCCAGTGTGAGTGGTCCTTAATGTTATCTTTTTAAAACGCTTTGAGTTACAAAGCCCTTCCAGACCAATCTTGCGCTGGCTGGAGGCCCATCAGTCAATTCACACCTGGGCCAAGAGCAGGCGCATCTTCTAATGCCAATTGGCATCCCGCTAATGCTCTAGGCTTGACAACTCAAGGGAATAATTAACTGCCAGAGTTCTTTGTCAGGCTCCTCTTTCCAATCCATGCAGGTTGCTGTCAAAAAGCCAATTGCTAAAAGATGGCGTGTATGTTTTTTGAAGGGGTTGCTCTTTTACACTGCTGCTTGGGGGAACACCATTGAATCATCAGGTGAGGGAAATGCACATCCTGTATGATGACAGGAACTTTAAGGAGCAAATATTTGGCCTATATCAATAGCCAATTGCAAACCTTACATCTAGATCAGTGGTTCTCAACCTTTCTAATGCTGTGACCCCTAAATAAAGTTCCTCATGTTGTGGTGACCCCCAACCATATTTTCGTTGCTACTTCATAATGGTAATTTTGCTACTCTTATGAAGCATAATGGAAATATCTGATATGCAGGATGTATTTTCATTGTTACAAATTGAACATAATTAAAGCATAGTGATTGATCACAAAAACAATGTTTGGGGAGAATGGACAATGGATGATGGGATTTGCAGTACCTTCAACTGATTCAGCTGTGATTTCCACAGACTACTGAGACCCCCAGAAATTATAGAAAACTCAGAACTTGGAAGGGCATGGGGACCCCCCGAAAATGACCCAGGGACCCCCCTGGGGGTCACGATCCCCAGGTTGAGAACCGCTGATCTACATTCATATTTAGGCCTATCCCTAACCTGAGTCGAGAGTCTTTTGTGGATGCTGGGAACCTAAAATCCTGTATTACAGGCAGAGGCAACCAAGCACCCTCCAAATATCTTGGACTATAAATCACACTATTCTGGAACATAACTGAGGCTTATAGGTCTTTTAAGCCAAAACCAACTGGAGGGCATAAGAGGAAGGCGGCACTCAGCTTTTCTCAGAGTTGCTGTTTTGCCTCTGAGCCCTATTATGCTGTTGGAGTTGCTCTGGATGTTACATAGTAGTGGCTTCAATATGAATCTAGACATTTTCCTTGTTCACAAAGTTATTGATTTGTAGTTGGGTCAACATTATGGCCTTCAAATTTGATTCAACTTAACTGGGTGGAAAGTGCCATTTGTTTGGCATTTGAAATGACACCTAAATCCTTACCTATGAAGATCTCTGCCCATTCCACTAAAAAAGTGGCATCATCCAAAGCATTTCTCCAGTAGAGTAACATGGTGTCATTCATCCACTTTCATACCACATTACAAATGAGATGTTCAGACTCAGTGAGATGTTGCTTTCAGATCAACTGTTCTCATTGCAACCCCGCTTCACCACCTCCTGGTAAATATGCAAATCATAGAAGTCATTAAGAGAAAGTAGAGACTGCTTATGTGTCGTGGTAGTTTTCCAGATAGTCATCTGTGAAAATGCACTATCTAGTCACTTATGCTATTGAAATAAGAGCAGAAGAACAGGAGCCATACCTGGACATGAAAACTGAGCTGGGCTCCATTCAAAACACATCTCAGTGTTGGAGGCACAAAACAAGCCCTATGTGACCAGTCAAATAACCACAGTAATAAGTAAGCAAACCTTTCTGGTAGCTCCTCATTCAAATGGATTTTCAAGACGTGGTTAAACAAGTACAATAATAGAATATGTATCTGTTAATAACTATGGGTGTATCTACACTATGGAATTAATGCAATTAGATATCACTATCATAGAATCATGGGAGCTGTAACTGGGTGAGTCACCAGAACTCTTTGGCAGAAAAAGATAAAATCTGGTAAAACTACAACTCCTGGGATTCCATAGCTTTTTGTCATGGTAGTTAAAGGGGTATCATACCACACTAATTGTACAGTGTATATGCACCCTCTGATATATATTTGAACGTATACAAAATATCCAGTTTTAGTGGTACTGTTGCTGGGGTCAAAGACCGGGAGAGCACTATTTCCTTCAAGTGACAGAGACTTGATAGGCTGCTGTGGATAATGGATGTGAGTTGGAACAAATGCTTGTCTGGCTCACCATTGGTTTGAAATTCTCAAGATTTCAGTTCATACAAGAAAATAATTGGATCATTTCAGATGTTGCTGGAGCCTATTTAAAGCAATGGTCTAGTTTCATTCTCTCTTTCTGTATATACAATCACTCTAGAGGTTAAATTAAACCTTGTGACTGGAGAAAAATGGTAACATTGTTGAATTACTTGTTTGTGTAGCACTTGGGTAGCCCACTTGGCAAATGCTGATCATGCCAGATCCTCGAATATGCTTCGTTTTATTTTACAATTTGGCTTGGGAGAAACTGTGAGGCAGATTGCAGTGGAGAGGCCTCCTATAATCACTAAAACAAAATGCCTCTTCTTGTTGTCAGCAAAGAAAGAAAGTAACCCTGCAAAGGGATTGCTTCCAACATGTGAGGTATGGGCAGTTGCCAATGGCCATGCAAGTTGCTCTTTGACATCTCCTTCTGTGCCTGGCAATGGGGCCATGAATCAGTACCAGCTCTTTCTCTCACACACACTTGTTGTTGTGTGCCTTCAAGTTGTTTCCCATTTATGGCAAGGTTTCTTTGGAAATATTTATTTGGAGTGGGTTTGCCATTGCCTTCCTCTGAGGTTGAGAGAGTATGGCTTGCCCAAGGCCACCCAGTAGGTTTCCATAACCAATCAGGGATTCAAACCATGGTTTTCGGGGTCACAGCCCAATGCACAAACCACTATACCAAAGTCAATGCCATTATAAATCAACAACAAAGACAGATAGTACATAGACAGAGGTAATGCTTCCCTCTTTTTCATCTCTGGCATCTGGAGGCTATGCTCAACTCCGGCCATGGGGAGGTGCAGTTGTTCCATTTTTCCATGCCAGGGAGCCTGTTGTCCATGGATGCCTTCCTGATAGAATTGCTGGCATGTTTTCATGACATGCCTATGTATCTACTCATATTGCTATTTTCAAACTTCTAGGTAAGCAGAAGCTAGGACTGATGACAGGAGCTTAGCCCGACCCGCATCTTGAACTGCTGACCTTCTGGTTGACAAGATTTTCTGTAGCTGGCAGTTTAACCCACTGTGCTAACCATGGCCCTGTGGGTATTTTACAGTTTGCCCTTTACTCATTCCTCCTGCAAATATCCTGGGAAATAGAGCAGTGTAGATAAAAACAGTACAATTCTCTTATCTGCTGGGGATATGTTCCAAGACACATGCACACAAATATCCCCATGGATACCCGAAACTGTGGAATATAGCGAACCTTATATTTTGACTGCATTGGGATTGAAAGCAGACCATAGAGGATTTAGGCTGGATCTACACTGCCCTATATTCCAGGATCTGATCTCAGATTATCTGTTTTTTGCGTGTGCATGGGTGATACACCTCCTGCTAAAACCAATGAAACACAGATACAATTGGTTGGAATAAAATTGGCCAGAACTCATTTATTGATAACAGGAACAAAGGTTGGCAGCCATGCATGGGTCCTGGATCCGGGGTCGGACAACCCGCTGTTGTCCGAAGGCGCTTGCAAGCCTGGGTGCCACCCGCCCACAAAAACTCGGCACTCCAGGGGCCAGGGCATTATCCCCTCCTTCCACCAAGGGGCGAAAAGCCAGCCAGATCCAGGGGCCATGCCACATGCCAAACACAGAGTTGCGATGATGAACATAAGTAATAACAAGAAGAGTAAACAAGATACGACCAATGAATGCACAGCATGAAAAGTAAAAAGATACAAACAATAAATACAAGCAGGGTGGGTGGGATGGAAAAAAACAGGAACAGGCCCAGTGCCTGTTGAGGAGCCTCGGGCAGCCTAAGTAGACTGCCCGGGCGGAAGGGAGGGCCGGCCAGCAGACAGGGCAAAGGGAGGCGGTGCCAACTTCACCATTGGCAAGTTGGCACTGGTGGCAGGAAACTCTCCCGCCACCCCAAGGGGCTTCTGTGAAGAAGAAGACCCCCCCTCCCTGACCAAGATGGCGGTGAGGACACCCTGCACCACAACGCGCTCGGCCCGGTAAGTCTGGCCGAGCCATTAACTGGATTATATGAGTCTGCACTGCCAGACAATCTGGGATAAGAAGATAATCTGGAATCAGAATATAGGGCAGTGTAGATCCAGCTCTAGAGGCACTTCCAGGGGAATCGTTTTTGGAGTATGGGTATGTGAAAGTGCAGATATCAAAAGTGTGGATCAAGAGCAATAATGATGATGATGATGATGATAATAATAATACTACGCTTTATTTATATTCTGCCCTTTTCCCCTAGGGGACTCAGAGTGGATTACAGCATTTACAAACAAAGGCAAACATTCAATGCCTTTACAATAATATACAATGAGACACACAAAACACAAATAGAGGCAGAGGCTTCTCCTTTCATTTTTGGCTTCTGCAGGCAGTGCTCATGTCTGGCTCTGGGGAGGTGCTTTCTTCATTTTCAAGCCAAGGAGCCTGCATTATCACCTCCTGGTTGTGTGGCCAGCAAGATTGCTTGGAGCGTCTCTTTCCCTTTTACTGCCGAAGTGGTACCTATTTATTTATTCACACGCTTTCGAACTGATAGGTTGGCAGGAGCTGGAGCTCGAACTGCCAATCATCAGGTCAGCAGTTCAGCCAACTTTCAGGTCATCAGATCCAGATGTAGTTAACGTAAAGTGAAATACCATAGGCTGGATTTAAACTGCCCTACAATGCAGTTTGAAACAGTGTTATATAGTCAGTGTAGACCCATATAATGCAGTTCAGTGCAATTAAACTGCATTGCATTACTTACTCTTACAAAACTCAACATTGAATGGTCACCCTCATTACTGATCTTATTAAAGGTCACATTTCTCTTTGCTGTGTTCCTTGCACCCACTCTGTAAGGAGTCATAGTTTCATTTTGATGTGATGCTCCCTTCCTCCCTTGCTTCCTTGCTTCCTTGCTTCCTTGCTTCCTTCTTTTTTTCGTTATTTGTTATGACTTCTGCTATGAAAAAATATTATTGATGGCCTTACAAAATGAATCCCTATTGTGTAAACAAGCTCCGCTCTTGGATGGCAATATAACTTCTCTTCCTGCATGTAGCTTGTGGAAAATCCAATTAAAAAGTGGAAGATGAATATTCATCTCTCCCACCGCCCCACCCCACCCCTCATCTCAGAACATTGTGCTGAGCCTGAATAAGCCCTGCTGATATTTCAAGTTTGCCTGGTCAAGTTTATGAGCTTTCTTGTGTCCCATGGTAAAAAAGTTGGCCCTTTTGAATAGAAGTGACAACTTGGGATTGTAATGGAAATAGGGCACATTCTGTATCCTGTGAATTAATGAAGTGCATTTATTCCGTTTCCAAAAAAATATGAAGACTTTTCATATTGAAATCTTTTTTTAAAAAATCCTGGCAGAACAGACTGCTTCGAGCAATAGGGCTGTGGGTTCATTCAACTTAAATTATGCAAACTTGACAGTTTTAATAAACTGCTTGAATTATATTGGTTTGGGGGTGTGAGGGTGCATGGGTTTTGTAGCAACCTTTTTGAGCATCTGAGTTCACAGCCGGAATTCTGGTTGGTTGGAATGAGGATAAAGCTTTATAGTTGCCAAGCTGGAATGTGATTTATAAGCCTGAAATGTCAGTCTCAAGAAGGAGGTCCAGGATAAAGGGTCAGTGTAGATGTGCTCCTGATGTGCATGTAGAAGTTTCCAGGTTCAGTTTTTAGTATTGTCAATGAAAAAGCAGTGGCTAAAAGGTGATGAGGAAGCCCTGTGCCTGCCTTTGATGTCATAGAATCATTGGCTCATAGAGTTGGAGGAGATCCCAGGGGCCATCCAGTCCAACCCCCTGTGATACAGGAATGCACAATTAAAGCACTTCCAACAGCTGGACATCCAGCCTCTGCTTGAAAGCCTCCAGAGAAGGAGACAGCCCCACACTCCAAGAACACTTGTTCTTCCTAGTGTTTAGCTGGAATCTCTTTTCCTGCAGTTTGAACCCACTGCTCCATTGTGTCCTAGTCTCCAGAGCAACAGAAAATAAGCATTTCCCCTCCCCAATGGGACATCCTTTCAGATATTGAATCATGACTCTCATGTCCCCCTTTCTCAGCAAATGATCAGCCACTGTCAGAAGGGACAGAGAGTTTCATCTGTGTGGATGATTGTGCCATCACCGCTCAAGCAGGAGCTTTGAAATGGTTGAACAGAAGCTCTCCAAAGCTCTAGGTGTTCTCAATTCACTTCTGACATGATAAATAAACAAATAGCCTTCTATTCTACAAGCTAAATATTCCCAGCTCCCAAAGTTGCTCCTCATAGGGCTTGGCTTCCATATCTAGATGCCATCCTTAGCATCTCTTTCTAAACAGGGAGAAAAAAACCTCTTTTTCTGGGGAGCTACCACCAGTCAGAGCAGGAAAAACTGGGGCAGATGGACCTGAGAGCATAACCCTGTATGTAGCAGCTTGCTATCTTTCTTGATGGTTAGAGGAATCATCCTGTAAAGATGAAAAAGTGTGTTCAGCTGTATCAATGATATTTGTCTCTCTTGAGCCCCATTGTGAGAAGCCAGCGTGCCTCAAGGCTCTGCATATTTATAAGGATTATTGAGGGGTGGTCTTTGCAAGGCTTGTTGCAGGGGTTCACAAACAATACGCACAATTTAAAATGCAGCTGGTTGAAATGTGTGCAGTCAAATAATATGCACTGAACATTTGCATCAGGGGAGGGGAACTGTATAAGTTATGCAAAGCGAGTAAAGAAAGCCTCACATTCAGATAAGGTAGTAAAAATGTACATGGCCTTTAACAGGCAAATGATGCATCTACACAGTAGAAATAACACAGTTTGACATCACGTGAACTGCCATGGCTCAGTGCTACAGAATCCTGGGATTTGTAGTTGTCGGGGCATCAGCAATTAAGGTGAAAGACCTTTTAATAACTACAAACTCCAAAGATTCCATGACATTGAACCACAACAGTTGAAATGATGTAAAATTGAATTGCCAGTGTAGCTACACACTTGGTTTTACCATAGAGCCACAGCTTCACACAACAGCAACAACAACCCTTTGTTTAGGCAGACTCGTTCTGGCATGTCTTTGGTTGATGGTCCCCTACCACCCAAACCGAGCCTCCAAGGGCTTTCTCACAGATTCCTAATCCCAGGGCTTTGGAATGCATCATCTTCTGCCTTGGTCGTATCTGTGTAACAGCCGCCTGTGACTGCAAATGCTGTTGTGGAGCAATGATTCAGGGCTTTGTGTGTGTGTGTGTGTGTGTGTGTGTGTGTGTGTGTATTGACACTGTTGCTGTTTTTAGCTCCAATTTTGCATTGGCACCTCCTTTCCTTGCCAGTTCCTCCTTGGCATGACTGTATTTGTTGACAGAGTGAAAATGCGGGTCCCTTTGGGTTTGTTTGCTTTCCAGCTCTTTTTTCATTTTCTTAATGCCACAGCCTGCCTTCCTGCATGCTGAATGTTTTGCGTGTTTAGAGAAGGAATGCCCTCTTGCATGTAGTGGGAGTTATCCACGGTCAAATCTTTGTCAAATAATGGAGAACATAAAAGAGAAGGAGGAAAACAGCTGTTCTGGATCAGAATTGGCACCAGGGCTGGAGACTGGTCAGTAAAGAAGAGCTGGTCCAAGAGATTTTGTTGCCTGAGAGAAAGGAGGGCACGGATCCTCACTTGCACTTTGTTTATATATTTGATGTTTTGAAACTTACTTCAGAGGAAATTATCGACTTTAGAGACAGGCTTTGAGGCACAGACACCATGCTGTTTGCACCACTGACCACTTGCCTATCAAAAACAACAACGAAACTTTATTATGGTCCATAACCAGCACAAAGTGGGGCACAAACATCCTATCATTGGCATGGCTGCCTTGGTTCTTGCTGCTTCATGGTACCACCATGATCATGGTGGCTTCATGTTACGTCTTCCTTCAGGATTGACTTCCGAATATGAACATCCAGTTATTCAGGCCAGATCCTCTGCAGACTTTCAGTATGCCACCTCGTAAGAGCTATTGCTCCTGCTTTCATGGCCTGACTCCAAAACAACTTCAAGATTGAATTGCAGCTTCTGCTGCTGGTTCTTTGGGCAAGTCGCTGTCATATAAAGACTCATGTTGTGCCTAGTGTTCTGGCTGGCGAAAGCAAAAAATCAAAAGCACGTGGGAACTAAGGAATTATCACTCAGAGGTGGCAAACTGTCATGTGCTTTCTGTTGCCATCTCCCCATATTAAAGCCGTACCCACCTATCAATGGACAAAACCTGTCAATAGCCCCTGATTTGCACCATGGTCCTAGGACTTACCTGGGGCAGTGAGGCCCAGGTGTTTCTATTACAGCATGCTGGTGATGTCAGAGGGAAGGACTGTTCTCTCCATGAGCTTAAAATAGAAGGGCTTTATTTCTTTATTTTGATGCGATGCATCATGTCATCGAGTAGTTGCACAGTATCTTTTTTAAGGGAGGGGGGTGCCACAGTGAGAGGATGTGGCCTCACACTGTCAAGGCATTGCTGTTGCACAACACCTGCACCAATGCGAAGAGGAGGATCCCAAGAATCTTAAGCAATCGCCAGGGCCGTAGCCAGGATTTTGATTGGGGGGGTGGGGGGGCTGAGTCTGAGTGAGAGAGGATCTACCCTAGCAAACCGTTTGTATCATTATCCCAATACTCCCATGCATATGGGATATATTGAGCATAGTGATCAGACCATGACATGAATACACATAACAGTTTAAATAATGTACCAGTAAAGCCTTCTCGTGGACCACCCTGAGAATTTCGGGGGGCATGCCTGGCAGCTGCTATTCCAGGTTGCAGGAAGACTTCATGGCTTCATGTGGTAATGTCCCCTATGTTGAAGTGGTTACTGGGAAACCATGAAACCAGGGTATTAGGTGACTATTTCAATTCTAGCTTTTGTGTAGTGATTCTCCAGACCCTATTGCCCTCAAAATTCCACACGCAATGAGCAGAGGTGATGCTCATACCAGTTTTCCACCAGTGTCAGAGCACAACAGGATATGTCTGCAAACCCCTTTTGCCTATTATGCCTCAAAGCAAACTGTCCCAGCACCTGTACCCAGGTTATGACTTCTTACTGTATTTGTCCAGAAATTTGCGGTGCTCACTGGCAAGACCATGTGGAGTGGTGCTTCAGCAAATAAACAAGCACAATCTGTATTTGGCTGGAAAGAAAACCCATAACCTCTGTTAGGTACAGCTGCAGTAGGTTTGGTCCAAGAAAGATCAAATCCAAACATTGTGCCTATCACCTGATGCTCAAGAGCTGCACAACCCTAGCCAGTGTGGTGGGGACCTGTGGGGGGATGGAAAAGGAACGACACCTGGGTGAAAGTCTCAGTGTGGTTTCCCTGTCACCTGGGCATGAGGGTGGATCCCTTGCCCTCACACTGGATGTGATTCATGTCATCTTCACACCTAAGATTCCATAGAGATGCCCCAGTGTTCCCAAAAGTGGAGTTGATCCCATGCCAAACCAGCTCTGAAAATATAACAATGGCAATAGTAGTAGCAAACAAAGCGGTACTAGAGCAAAGATGATAGACAGAGGCACTGCTGGCTGGTAAGATGTTTATCTATGTCCCTTATAGCAGGGTTCTTAAACTTTTTCCACTCACAACCCCTGTCCACCTGATAATTTTTTATGTCACCACAGGTGTGTGTATATATGTATGCATGCATGTGTGTGCGCATATATATATATGAGTTAAAGTATATATTATTTATTTAAGTATATATTTTTGTCTGTTTGTACCCCAAAGGCTCTTGCTAGGTGACGTGGCCCACTGGGATATCACTGGGAGAAAAGGATGACATATGCATGAAGGAAAGGGAAGAAGGGTGGAAAGAACCACAAAGAGAGCCATGTAGCCATGGAGACATTGTGAAAGAGGCTCCCCTTAGATATAGAGAAGAAAGAAAGGAAAAGGGGAAGGGAAGAAAGGAAGGAAGGGAAAAAGAAAAGGAAGGAAGGGAAAAAAGAAGGGATAGAAAGAAAAGGAAAAGGGAGGGAGCAGGAGGAAAGAAAAAGGAAGTGAGGAATAGAAAGGAAAGGGGAAAAGAAAAAGGGAAGGAGGGTAAAAAAAAGAAGGGAAAGCAGGAGGACAGTGGCCCCTCCAATACCTGAGCAATGCTGGGGGCATACACTAGTACAGTAGGTATATAACATATATATAAAAGTCAAACACCTACTTCTACTAAATCAGCATTTGCAAGGCTTACCAAACAGGATGATTTCCTTTTTGTGGAATACAGCTGAAGCATTTTCTACAGAGTCCACTGTAAACACTGCACCTAACATAATTGTGCAATGTCTGAAACAGTCACTAGGTGGCTTTCAGAAACTTTTTACTGTTGCCATTTTTTTTTTGCAACCCCAACATTGAGTTGAGGGAACCCCATTTGGGGTTTGGATCCACAATTTAAGAATCTGAGCCTAATAGAAGGCCTGTGGCCATAGCGCTGTGCCAATTTGGATTGGTGCTTTTTCTTACCATGTCCAAAAGCCTGCGGAAACCCCACAAAACCTGGTAAGAGGAAATATTCACTGCTCAATAAACTAGCACAGACAACAACTTGACTCCTTTAGGTGAATCTGGGACTGTCTCTTGCTTATCCCCTTTGCAAATAAAGATTCCTCGTGATACATGACCAACCTGAGTCATTTATGTTAACCAGAGGGCTCCAGTTGGCAAAACTGGAGTTCTGAAGAAAGTGCTTTTACTGCACAAAATGGCTCTAGCCTGGTGTCAATGGTATTGACATTAGTGCACGTTTCATTTAAAACCTTGTTTGCCCAACATGCTGTGGAGCAGGGAACCTAGGAAACGCTCCTGCGCTACAACTTCATTCCCTGGTCCCCCAGCGCCTACTGCTTATCTGCATATGGTACAGAGTATCCCGTGGCTTTGATCTTTCAATTAGTAATTAAAAATTCTGTTTTTGTTTTGGTGCTCAGAAGAAACTGGCAGCTTGACAGATGGACAGAATTCGGTAACTAATGACCTTCTCAACTTGGCAATCTGCTCAGACATCCCTGCCCACAACTCTGCATCTCTCTCTCGCTCTCAACAGTACATTCTCTTTGCTGCCTGCATGTAACGTGGTGGTTTAGTCAATACCAAATGAGAGCAAATGATTTCAGGGGTAATTATTTCCATAATTCAGACATATTGTACATAGTCAATCATTAATAAGGTTTTGTCACAGTGCAGAGGGCCTCTGTGTAGAGTTGGTATTTGCTCTTGTTTTGGCGATAGAACTGCAGCCAATTTTATTTTTAAAAATGATAAATACTCGTAGGTGATACATACTTGTGGGGGAAGGGGGTAGTACATCATGCAACCATAACCCAAAGTGAGATCCTTTGCATGGAATTGTTCTCACCAGGAGGCAATGGGGACTCTTGATGGAATGAATCCACAATGGCCATTCCCTGGTTCCATCCACTGTTACCTAAATAATTCCTAAAGGAGAAGTAGTCAAGAAAAGGATTCTGGACCAACCTTGGGCCTTTTTATTTGAGCATAGATGTTCAGGACCAAGGAAAGGAGGCAGGGAAGGTGACACGTGCCCTATCTCCTTTTCTTTCAAGTTTCCGTGAAAGCATCTCCTATGTAGTGAGGGGGCATTCTCAGCAAAAACATTTCTTAAATAATGGGGTGTGTACTGGGACCTTTTGCCTGCCCCTATTGTCAACCTTACAGCAGCTTTGTAAAGCATTGGGTTCAAACTGCAGGAAAAAGGATTCCATCTAAACATTAGGAAGACCTTCCTTGTGACAAGACTTGTTCAACAAAGGAATACACTGCTTCTGAGTCCTCATCTACACTGACCGTGTGATGCATTTTGAAACTGGTATTGAAGAAAGTGGTTCTGCTGTGCAGATGATTACACAGGAAATTGTGGAAAGATTTTGAAGCCAAGATGGTGATTACACAAAACACACAGCACTGATGCAACTTAAGGGCTTTTTTTGTGTGCTTTTTGGGGAGTTTGTTGTCTGGCCACTGCAGCTTGATGTTAGCTTTGAACTGCATTAAGTGCTCAGTGTAGATAGGACCTGAGTGGTGGAATCTCCTGCTCTGGTGATTCCTAAACAGAGGTTGAGTGGCCATATGTCAAGAGTACTTTGACTATCCCTATATGACATGGGGTTGAGCTAGTTGACTCTTGGGATCTCTTCCAACTTTAGGATTCTATGATGTAATGTCTGGTTCTACACTGCTTTATAATGCAGTTTGAGCTGCATTGCATGGTCAGTGTAGACTCATATGATGCAGCTCAAACTGCATTATACGGGTCTACATTAGATCCAGCCCCAGTTATCATATTGCTGACAAATTGAGAGTGGTGTGAGAGACAGCTGAAAAGAATAGTTTTGCCTTGTTAAGCCAATATGCTGCACAAGATTTTCGGAAGACAATGCCAAATATAACATACTACTACTGCAGTCTCTCTGGGCCTGAACCCTTCTTTGACAGGTTGGAACATTCTTGGGAGGTTCTCTAGGTGTTCTTTAGGGAAGCAGCCAACATTCCCTACACTGCCCTGTATATTACATTGGATGTACGCCTCTGTCTCAATTTATTTCCCCAAGCCATCAATTTGCTGAATGTCTTTCTTCTTTCTGTATGCATGTGTAACTTGGCTGGTTAGGATTTCTAAGTGTAGGGCTGATTCAAGTATGATTCTTTCCCATAGGTTTGCTCAGTTGGCTTTCTCTCTGGTGTGCCTGGAAGCCACAGCTGTGGTAGTGCTCTTGATGCCCTCCCTGTCTCTCGGATGTGATGCTTCCACCAAGCTGGAGCGCCACAGCCCTTTAACTTAAATTTTCACCTCTGTTTCCTTCTCCCAGAAAGTATTTGCATTCAAAGATCTTAATCTATTCTAACACAGTGTGGTTCTGCAAACTGCCTGAAGCACGGGGCGTGTGGGTGGGAAACCCTCTTTGTCTTTCTTTGTGTTTGAACTTCACCTTTCGCTCTCCGATCAATATAGATAAATGTTCCTCTCTAGGATCGAGATTATTTGAGAAGGAAGAGCTGACTCTGTGGGAAACATTTTTTTTCAGGCAATGATAAATTTGAGTATTGGGTAAACATGCTGAGAGGACTACAGGCAGTCCCCAAATTACGTACAAGTAGGTTTGTTCTTAAGTTGAATTTGTATGTAAGTCAGAACAGGTGCATTTTTATGTTGTAACTCCAACCAAAATATATATATCTTTTATAGTTTTGGGTAGCATGGGGAAGGGTGTTTCCTTTGCTCTCTGTGCCCCTGTTCAGAAGATTTCACCTAACTTTCTGTCCCTGTGATAATTGGATTTTGTCAAATTTGGCTTGTCGTGGAAACAAGGATTGGTGATAATGTTCCAGTGGAGACACCTTTTCCCCATGATAAGAACTCTTTCAGGAGTGAATCTCCCTTCCAAGTGGTAGATTTCTCTCACTTCCTGTTGTCTCTCCCCGTTCTTAACTATGAGTCATTGTAAGTTGCATGTTTGTAACTCGGGGACTGCCTGTATTTCCAAAATGGAGTGCCAGAGAATCTAGAATAGAGCTTTTCAAATATTTTGTGATGGGGACACACTTTTCAGACTTGGATCATTTCACAAGACAGTAATTCCGTTTTGCTAGCAAACCAAAGGTTAAATTGACCCCTTTAAAGAGATTCAAACACAGATATGAACTGTAATACAAAAATGTATCTCACTAATGTATTTCCACCTTGTATACTTTGCTCAAAACATCTCATTTTTATTTTTTAAAAATATTTGATTTGTAAGGTAATAATATAAATTTTCAAGACTTTGGTAATTTCTCATTATGTTTCTACGACAAACCTAGGCACTGCAGCCAATACACTAATGTGCCACAACACAGTTTTGCAAAGCTGTGATCTCGAGGTATATGTGGTGAAAGCTCCTTCCTTGGAAGCTTTCAAACAGAAGCAGGATGGCCATCTGTCAGGGCTGCTTTGATTGTGCTTTTCCTGCACAGCAGGGGGGTTGGATTAGATGGTCCATGTGGTCTCTTCCAACTCTATTATTCTATGATTCTATGATCCTATGACAGCCTTGGAATTCACTCCCTCAGGAATGATGCGTGGCCCATCTCATAAATTTTGAAACAAATTCTTGCACTACTACCCCATGAAATGTGATGAATTAATGTGCAGGAGTTTAATTGTAATGGATTTTAGAGATTATTTTTACCACCATTCTGTACACCACTTTGCAAAGGGAATTGTAATCTGAAAGGCAGTTTATAAATCATTTAATTAAGAAATAGGTCAGCATGTTTAAGGGAGGGGGAAATCAGAAGTTGGGGGACAATCTAACAAAACACTACCAAAAAGCTTAATAAGGATTGAGGATACTCTAGAGCAGACATTTATCAAGTGAAAAAGAATGAGCCTGGGAATGAAAGTGGACCCTGCCTGTTCCCATGCTTCAGTTTTTTACAGCTTGCTGTATTGCAAGAGAGGTAATAGCTGGAAAGTGTGGAAAGGAGCACTCTGTAATAAATCCTGACCTTGTTTCCTTCTTTGAGGGTTAACTGAAGACATGTCATCAACTAACTCCCCAAAAGGAAGGGGCACCATTAGACAAACAAACCCCAAGATCTGCAGAAATTAAAATGTTTCATTGATAAAAAAAAACCAGGTTGAGTATCCCTTATTCAGAATTCCAGAACTGTCAGTATGGATAGCTAAGATAGTGACAACTTTGCTTTCAGATGGTTCCATGTAAAGAACTTCAGGCATCAATTTCATATTTAAACTTAGGTCCCATCTCCAAGATATCTCATATTATATATATATACACAGTATATATATATATATATATATATATGTGTGTGTGTGTGTGTGTGTGTGTGTGTGTGTGTGTATGTATATGTATATGTATTCCAAAATCTGGGGGGGGAAATCTGAAATACAGAACATTTTTAGGCCCAATCATTTCAGATAAAGGTACATGGCTTGTATAATAATACATGGATGGATCCAAAGAAACCCATTGAAGACAGAGCACACTTGGTGGATGTGCAATGTGGACTGATGTGTATGGGGAAAAGGTTAAAGAATGGGAAACAGGAGGTGAGGGAAAATGAAATAGAGGACTGTGGAATATAGCTTGACTAAAGGACAGTTGTGAAGAAGATCACATTGCAGCACTGCAAAGGTTCTGGCCAATCCTACTGGATATCCCAGCCATCTTACTGGCTGTCCGGAATTGTGGAAATTCACATTGGATTAGCCCTTTCTGGATGGTGTGCATAGCCAGGTTGGGAAAGCATCTTCCATAAGAGTAGGGTGGAGAGAACTTTGAAAAGGGGTCTTACCCAGTGAAAGCAGGGCACTCGGTCCATGGCATGGGTTGTTGGCAACCAATTGGGGCTCTAGAGCCTGAACAGCTGTCTTGTTTGGAAGCTCAGAAAGTGCTCTTCCAGGTTGAAGCTTGTCTGGACTGTCAAGGAAGCTCCTTCCCTCCTTCCAGCTAACTCTGTTTATCCCAGCAGACAGACCTTTTGATGAAATGCTTTTAATTGCCTGCTTGTTCTTTGCTTTTTCAAAGTCCTTTGGGGGCATTCTGCTTCCTTTCACCCATGAAAATGGGGCTTTTCAATGTACATATGCTGAGAATGGAGCGATGCACTCAGCTCAATAACCAGTAGCTACATTTTTGCCTCTTTTTGTTTTGCCGTGTATCTTGTTTTTGGCGCCGAGTCTTTGCCAGGGTAATTGCTCAGCCAATGGATGCTCGCCACTGGCAGCTTACTATTGTGCGGAGTAATTAAAATTCAAGCAGAATGTCCGCTAAGCATAGAACCGTTTGACAGCATTGGCTGCCGAGCGCGTCTGGTTATTTCAATTATAACCAAATTGTTGCAGTATTGGTATGTGTGTTTTTATAGCATCTAATCGATGTGCTTGTATCAAGACAATCATGAATGATTTGGGAATAACAGGTGGCTTTGTAAATGTACAGAGTGTGGGCACTGATTTGCTTCTTGAATTCTTTTTTGTCCATTTCTTTAAAAAAAATACTGGTGGGGTGGGGGTCAGATTGCTTTGACACAACTCTGCATTTTCATGGCACAAGGCAAGAGTTGGATTTCTTGCAATTTTTCTTATTTACAACAATGACAGCATTGACTCGTAATTTGTAGCAGAGGGCCCGTAACAGTACTGCTGGGTTCCATAAGTGAGAGCTTTGGATAAAAGGGGTGCTATATAGGGAATGGTCATCCACCAAGGTAAGATGTGATGTTTTTTCCTTCTGGGATATTGAACGTTAGTCAAGATATTGGAAGTCTCTCAAATAGCTGAGTAGGAGACAGGATCCACATCACAGTCAGTGCTGAGAGTGTTCAATCTCAAAAAAGCACCAAGAATTCAAAGAAAGCAGAAAAGAATATTCCTCCTCAGGGTAAGCAGAAAGCCTTTGAATGACTTCTGTTGAGGACTGCCCATGACAGAACCATTTTGGTCCTTAAGAACCATTTTGTATCCAGGAAAATGCTCCCAGCTGGGTTTGCTGGTGTTCAGGAGAAGGTGGAACTCTCCAGATATCCATTTGTGGTTTTGTAAAACTTAATTGGGAGAAAGCAAAGGGCATCATACAGTACTTTAAAAGAGAACTGCTGAGAACTGATCAACAGTTTAGTTTTTTAAAAAATGTGAGAGGTTGCCTAGAACAAACAGAACTGGGGCCACAAGGACCCTGCAAGCTCTCTATTTTCCACTGAATGAAAGAGAGAAGATGGCTGTTTTACAGTTCTGTCCCATGGGTCTGTCAGCCCTATTTCTTGGGGAGAGGGTAAAATCAGGGATGGAGGGAAATGTTGGGGCTCAGCAGCCAGATTTCTGGGGGTGCTGGGGACTCTGCCTCGGAGGATGAGTAGAATGATGGATTTTTCACTGAGTCTGTGTGTGATCATGTTGAAACACAGACAGAAATACAGACCACAGAGAAGGGACAACAGCTGCAGAAGAAATAGAGGAAGTTTGGCATTCCACTTCTCTTGAGAATCAGCCTTCACAGCCTTCTCGGCCTTCAGAGGATGGGGAGTTACTCCTCAACATGAGATTAGGCCTCCGGTTAGAGAGAGCAAAGGAAATGTATATTAGAAAGACAGAAAGACTGTGAGAAACCATGGCTTCTTGGTCAGGTTTGAGCTTAAATTTAGAGATGGTTTCCTGGTCTCTTCAGAGCAGACAACGTTGCCTTAAAATCAAGTTCATGTTTAGCTCTCAAGTTGCCTATGTTCCTGAAATAGTTTTATCTTGGAAAAGCTCCTGTTTTCATGCTTATGGATTTATGGTTTGATTTCATGGATTTCATGTGCCTTGCTATCTTGGACAATTGATCTTTGTATTTTGGACTACTGCTATTTTATAGCACCCTTTCTACTGCTTGTTGGGAAATGCCCATTTTCCCTTTTGTATATGTTTTTTTTTTGGTAAATAAACCGTTGTTAGCTACTTCTGGACTGTGGTGCTGGGTGAAAAGGTGTTCCTCAGCTAGTGTGCAACAGGAAAAGCCATGAGCTCATAGGCTATAATGGGAAAGTACCTACCACCAATTGTATGTACACATGTGTCAGGGGCTGTGGGTACCAGTGGACTATGGTGAGGAGCTGGAAAGAGAGAGGAAATGTCAAATATAGGGAATAGGGCAAAGGGGTTTGGTTTGAGATGTGGGGGAAGATAGCTTGTGGGAAAATACATTCTTTGAAAGAGTGGACTCAGGTTAAGCCATGCAGTTCCATTAAGAAGAATCTCCAGCAGTAAGTGATGGAAAGATGTCTGCATGAGACTTTGGGAATAAGGTTGCAAATGGTCCAACTTGCTATGAAGAAGCTTCCTATGTGACATACTAGGGCAAACTTTATTTTATCTGCAGAGAGAGAAAAAAGTTGAATACTTGACTAATGGAATGGTTTATTTATTTGTTTGTTTATTCATTTAAATCATTTATATTCCACCCTTCTCACCCCGAAGGGGACTTAGGATGGAGCACAGAATATGTGTGGCAAACATTCAATGCTGGAAAATAAAACAAACTATAAATATTCACAAAACACTAAACACAGTTATATCCACTTTAAAATCAATTGTTAAAATCTTCTCAAGACAGCCATACTAAGTCCGGTCAGCAGGGTAGGGTTTCCTATTGCTGCCTTATTGCACTGTCCCAAAGCGTTGGTCCCACAGCCAAGTTTTTACCAACTTTCTGAAGGACAGGAGGGAGGAGGAGGATCTAATCTCACCAGGGAATAAGTTCCATAGTCAAGGGGCAATCATTGAGAAAGCCCTCTCTCTTGCCTCCGGCAATTACGCCTGTGATGGTGGCAGGACTGAGATCAGGGCCTTCCCGGAACATCTTAGTTTCCGTGGTGGTTCATAGAGGGAGATGCGTTCGGACAGGTGAACTGGGCTGGGGCCATTTAGGGCTTTGTGGGCCTAAGCCAGCAAACTGGCAGCCAGTGGAGCTGATGCAACGTGTGAGTTGTGTGCTCCCTGTATGCCGCCCAGTTATTAACCTGGCTGTCTCTCATTGGACTATTTGAAGCTTCTGAACAGTCTTCAAAGGCAGCCCCACATAGAGTGTGTTGCAGTAGTCTATCCTGGATGAAATGAGAGTGTGTGCCACCATAGCTAAGTCTGACTTCCCAAGGTATGGGCGCAACTGGCACAAAAGTTTTAATTGTGCGAAAGCCCCCCTAGCCACTCTGAGGTTCCAGGCCCAGCGATGAGTCCATGAGGACTCCCAAGCTGTAAAACCAAACCTTCAAGGGCAGTGTAACCCCATCCAGCACAGGCTGTAACCCTATACCCTGTTCAGCCTTGCGACTGACCAGGAGTACCTCTGTCTTGTCTGGATTTAACTTCAATTTGTTCACCCTCATCCAGACTGTCATAGTGGCCAGGCACCAGTTCATGACCTGGACAGCCTCCTGAGCATCTGATGAAAAGGAGTAGTTGAGTTCGACAACATTTATGTACAGATGGCATCAAACTCCAAATCTCTGGAAGATCTCACCCAACGGCTTCATGTTAAACAACATGGGGGACAATACTGAACCCTGCGGGACACTACAGGAGAATGGGTGTAGGGCCAAGCAGGTGTCTTCCAATAACACCTTCTGGGTACAATCCTCCAGGAAGGACTGGAGCCATTGCAGAACAGTACCTCCACAACCCATCCTTACAAGGTGACCAAGAAGGATACTGTGGTCTATAGTATGAAAGGCTGCTGAGAGGTCCAGGAGAATCAACAGGGACACCTCACCCCCCCCCCCCCCCGGGTCAAGCTCTTTGTGGAGATCATCCACTAAGGCGACCAAGGCTGTCTCAGTTCCATGACGTGGACTGAAACCAGACTGTGATGGATCCAGATAGTCAATTTCATCCAAGAACCCCTGGAATTGTGAGACCACCCTATGTTCCAAGACTTTGCCCAGAAAGGGGAGGTTGGGAACTGGCTGAATGTTATTCAAATCAGTGAGGTCCAATTATGGTTTTTTCAACAGCAGTTTTTATCACAGCTTCTTTTAAGCTCAGTGGAATTTAACCACCTTAACCACCACCTTTACCCACGCTGCCAAACCCCCTGTGGCTTCCTTTATCAGCCAGGATAGGCAGGGGTCCAGGATGCATGTGGTCGCCCTCGACCCTCCAAGAATCTTGACAATGTCCTCAGTCTGTACAAATTGAAATGAATCCATGAAAACCAGGCAAGCAGGTGCTCTCATTGCATTTTCAGAGACTGCAGTAACTGTGGCGTCCAGGTAGGAGCAGAGCAGAACAACTTTATCTGCGAAGAACCGAGCAAATGCCTCACAGCAAGCTGTCAAAGGGCCAGGGACCCCATCACAAGGGGCGGGGTTCAACAAACCTCTGACTGTTTGAAACAGTTCAGCTGGACTGTTCCTTGCGGACACAATGTTGGCCACAATGTGAGATATATTTCAGGCCTCCTCTGCCATGGAATATGCCCTTGCATAGGCACACACCCATGCCCGGTCTCACTCATTGCAAGATGACCACCCCACACCCTCTAGACTCCACTTCGTTTGCTTAGTCTCTGCCAACTCCTTGTTGAACCCAGGCACTGGTTTAGCTCTGCTACTCAAGAGGAGTCGCTCTGGAGAGATTGTGTCTATTGGCCTGGTTATCTCCCCATTATAGAGAGTGACCAGAGCATCAACAGAAACACCTACCTCGATGTTGGGAAATTCCCCAAGAGCCATCAAGAATCTTTCTGGCTCCATAAGCCTCCTGGGGCGGACTATCTTAATGGGTCCTCCATCCCTGCGAAGGTTATGGAGTACAGTGAGTCTAAACTTGACCAAGTGGTGGTTAGTCCATGGCAATGGGACTAAAGAGAGTTCCTTCGCTCCACCACCTTCCTCCCATCCCTGGCAGAACACTAAGTCCAGGTCTGTGGAGAGGGCCAGAAACCACTTCGGACAGCTCCACAGTTGCCATAGTTGCCATGAAGTCCTGAGACTCTCCTGCCAGGGAGCATTGGGACTCCAGTGTCAGGCCCGAGGTCACCCTGGCTAGCTCAGTTAGGGTGGTTGTAATGTTGCTGGATGGTCGGTGCACTACAAGTATCCCTGTTCTGTCCCGGTCTCCTATCCTCAGATGGACACATTCAAATACGGGTGTCTGTGGGATGGGGCATTTGGTCAAAGAGATGGAATCCCTATAGATCAGGGGTGGGCAATTACCGGCCCTCCAGGTGTTTTGGACTTCAACTCCCAAAAATCCTAACAGCTGGAAAACTAGCTAGGATTTCTGGGAGTTGAAGTCCAAAACACCTGGAGGGCCAGTAATTGCCCACCCCTGCTATAGACCATTGCAACCCCGCCTCCCCACCCTACAGATCTCAGCGGGTGCTGCACAGAGTAGCCTGGTAGAAAGAGCTGGGTAAGATTGACCCCGTCCCCCGCCTCATCCAAATAGTTTTCTGTTATGCACGCCTGGTCTACGCCCTCATCTAAAATCAAGCCCTGGATTCAGGCATTTAGCCGGGGGGCTAAGGGGCTTCAGCCCCCCAAATTCTCAGGGTGGTCTGCGAAAAGGCCTTACTGGTACATTATTTAAACTGTTATGTTTATTCATATCATGATCTGATCACCATGCTCATTATATCCCACATTAATGGGGTTATTGGGATAACAAAACAAAAGGTTTGCTAGGGTAGACCCTCTTCCACCTAGTCTCAGCCCCCCTGAACCAAACTCAGCCCCGAATCACAATCCTGGCTACGGCCCTGCCTGGATTATTATAGTTTTTTCATTCACATCCCTGGTGGTCAACAGCACAACCTTTAGCCTGGAGAGACCGCCATCCTGGTTACCCAAATTCAGTGCTAAGACTAAAAAAACCCTTCTTGCCACCTTGACAACATTTTGGAGGGCTGTGACATATCATTATCTGCAACTGTTTGAGTTTCAGTTTAACTCAATTTAACTTAAGAGATTTAAGGGCTGGTGGGCAGAGGAAGGGGAGAACAATAGTCCTAGAAAATGAAATATTTTATGTCTCTGATTGCTGTCTAAATAAGGAGTGAAGAATTAAAATCCTGGCTTGGAGTGTATTTAATAGATTGGCCAGTACAATTGGATCATTCATCATCTGAAGGATATGAAGCTCAATATTAGCATATAATGAAATAAACCCCTTTTAAACATTTGCATAAAAGGTGATTGTGTGTTGCATTTTAATTTAATTGGATCTGATGAACCCTCATGCATAGCAGGTTGTAAAAACTTTGAATTATAGCATTCCGTGGCAGTTTCATTGCAAAATAAATTCCAGAGGTAGCCGCTGTTCTAAATGGGGAAGATTTTTTTGTTTTGCATGTAATTATTTTTGCTTTCTTATTAGTACACCGGGGCATTCCATGAAAATAATACAGGGAATGCTTGCTTGCTGTTTTTTGTTTGTTCGTTTCCTAAATGTCTTTTATTTGCAATCAGTAACCTTACAAAAGGTAATGATCTCATCCTTTCTACAGAAACTTCACAGAAGGATTATGGTACATTAGTTTTAAACAGTTGGAAATGTATAATTCATGGGTGCTCAGTGGGTTTTGCAAATCTCCCGGTTGTGTACAGCTGTTAATCTGTAAGGTTCAGTAGAAAACAAATTTTGGATTTCTTGCCACTTCATGCAAGTTTCCAGAAATTATCCATTGCGATGGCACAGCCTTTTCATCATTCAGCAGAATAAACTCTTTAAGTCTCTCCCAGTATACATCTTGGCCTTTCATAAATGCTAATTTAGTAATAAGGAGAAACCTCTGACATCTGCTTCCTTATCCTGAAATAATTAAAGCTATTATTTTCTGTTGAGATAAACTCAAAATATGTGTTTCATGATTGCTGTGCTTTATTCTGATGTAACTTTTAAAATATACCTTTATAAATAAGAACTGTTGAGAGCAGAGCCATAACAGGAATGCCAACTGTGACTTTCTGGTTTTGATGCTTTGCTCGGTGAAATGTCTGAGACTCTTAGGCTATTACAGAGTGCCCTTCTACATAGGCACTAAAATACAGACTGGCTCAAGGTCAGGGTGTCTACAAAAGGTTCACCCCAATGCAAGCTGCAACACACGTCCAGCCAGAATGAGCATGTTAAAAAAATACACGCCAAATATTTCGGATCAAGCCATAAACTCAATTGAAGCCCATTTGTGCATAAACCATGCACAGCAGGAAGCCAAATTCCAAATGTGGAGTGATTATATAGACAGGGATAATGCTGCAGCAGTCAAAGAAAGAAACCAGATACACAGCTTGGTAAATAAACACCTCCCATCAGGAAAGAAACCAGAATGTTCCAATGAGAGTACTCTATTGCCTTCTTTTGCCTTGCTCTGCTGCTGTCAAGTGCTGAGAAGCTGTTTCTTATAAGCGTATCTTGCTGGAGAAAGTAGGGAAAAAAGTAGTTCATTGACTGGATCGATCCACAATCTGGGGATCGTTGTGGACTCCAAGACAGCTTTGAATTACTTCATAGGGTACCTTTATAGGCATTTCAAAGTGAAATGGATCTCTTTAATCCACCTTTTGATTTGCCTTATATGGCTGTGTAGAAGCAGCTAGAATCTTTTAGCCATTAAATCCATATCCCACTTTTTTTCTAGTGAGCCCAAGTGGTGAACATGATCTCTCCACACTCAGTGTTATCATTTTCAAAGTGCCCCTCAAGGTAGTTAAGGCTAAGCAAGAGTGAGGGGCCCAAGGTGAACCTCAGGATTGAACAGGGATTTGAGTTTCGATCTTCCTATTCCAATTCCCATGGGTGAATGTTGCACCTCAGATCGTGGCAGCACCCCCCTAGTCAACACACACAAGCAGTCTCTGTAAATGTAGCTTTATTTAGAATAAAAGATAGTCCCAAAAAGGCAGAGAGGTTAAAAAGCAAGATCAAACAGTTCCAAAGGTAAATCCCAATTAGTCCTCAGAGCTGGCAAGTCAAGCTGACTGGAGTCTCCCACAACAGAGTTCGTAGACAAGGCAAACCGCTCCTGCGGTCAAACATGAACTTAGAGTCCTGAACTTGAGTCCTTCCAAGCTAAACGTAGCTTCAGGTCTGCCCAAAATCGCCTGAGCATAGCCTAATAAAGAGAACTAGCTTCTATGTGTCCAATGCACCCCCTTCCTCAGATTCCGCTGTTTTCGGGAGGATCTGATGCTAGCCCTCCTGTCGAATTCCTCCTCATTAGTGGCCCCAGGTGCATCGCTATCAAGCTGGGAAACTCAGTCCTCCCTATCCTCGGAATGCTCGCCTGACAAGGGAGTGGAACAGTTCTCTTGGGAATCAAGGTCACCGGGCCTCTCACTGTCTAACTCAGAATCAACTTCCATGGAGTCATCATTATCCTCATCTTCAGGCCCATACCCATGTAGGCATCCATCATCCCAGGCTAATTCTTCATCTGCAGACCCGTACCCATCTGGCCATTCTCCATCCCTGATCTGACCCTGATCAGCTGGAAACTTCCTTGGCACCCCCGGGGTATGCCTATGGCCGCCAGGCTGGAACACCACAGTGAATGCTATGGAATCCAGGGATTTTTAGTTTAGTGAGGCATAGCACTCTCTCAGAGAAAGCTAGAGACTTTGTAAAATTGTAGTTCTCAGGATTCCAAAGTACTGAGCCATGGCAGTTGAAGTGGTGTCAAACTGCATTTATTCTCCAGTGTATGCGATGCACCCCCAGTCTACACACTCTTGTTTTGATCAGGATGGGGAAAGCAGGTTCTGCCGACCACAAATGTTCTTCATGTGCTCTTTTTTGCCCTTTTGAGGTCTTGAAAGCTATCCAGTTACCCGCATAACCTCATAACCAAATCACACACAAATTTAGCACCTCAATCCCCTCTTGTATGGACAGCTGCTGAAAATCAGCCATGAATTGCTATATGAACTGCTGGAGGGTGATTTGCTTCCATTGTAAGCAAATCAAGCTTGCACTCTCCTTAGAAGGCAAGATTACTTAGCTGTGGTACTTTGGACATATCACTGGAGAAGATAATGATGCCTGCCAAAAAGGAAGGCAAAATGGAAGAGCAGGTTAACTCAGTAGAAGAAGCCATGGCCCAGAGCTTGCGAGATTTGATCTGGGCAATTGATTGTAGAGGTCTCTCATTCCTAGGGTTGCCATAAATTGAAGGCAACTTGATAGCATGGAACAATAATAAGAATACCAACTAAACCTTAAAGCGGTTCTGCCAGTAAAAGATCCAAGATACCTGAGGGATTTGTATTAAGATTCCACCAAATTGAGCTTGTGCCAGGGATGCTTTGCAACAGCCCTGCCTTCATGTGTTACATCAAAATTAGATGGACTTAATTTCCAAGCATTCATTCACAGCCTCTCCTTACCAAATTATTTATAGTCTTGCCATCCAGTAATGACTTAGATGGCATTTTGTTGATCGAGATGCATTTTACGCTCCTGGCATTTAGAGAAAAAAACACCCCCTTCAGTTGTTGTTTACAGCATGTGTGTGTGCCAGTGTGCCTTTGGTTTTCTTTCTAAGAAATGTTTATGCACAGTTTACTGGTAAAGGCTATTACCTCATGAGCATCTGTTCTTTAAAGCTTTTCTATTTATCTAAGTCCTAGGTTCTGATGGTTTAAACACACGCAGAAACATACGTTAGAGGCCTTAAACTGGGAATAAGCAAATAGAGAGGTGCTTCAAAATAGAGCCCGTAATGCACATCAGGTGTTGTAGGTGTAAATCATATCACATGGCAAAACAAATTAAAGGACCGATACTCTGGCACATTGCAGGAGGAGAGCTGGGAAAAAACCCTGAATCCTCATGGCAAATCTGGCCTGCAAGGCTTTCATTGACAGAGCTGTTAGAAATTACTGTTTTCTGTATGTATGTTCTGGTGTGCAGATCCCTTTACTCTATGGTTCCTGACAAGTTATAAAAAGGACTGCAGACCACTATAGCAAACAGACAGACTTCTTCATGACTACAGACTATTTCAGATCTCAGATCACATACTTACTTGCTGTTTTGCTGTTAAAGAAGCCCTGGTCGGATGGCATAGAGAATTATCTCATGAAAGTAAACCAAATATGTTATTTTTTATCAGAGTCTACTTCATTTTGTCTCATGAGTACATGCTATAAAACAAGTTGTTTTATAGGAGAGTGTGTATGTGTGTGTGTGTGTATGTGCACTGAAAAACACTTCTGAAGCTCTGCCGTTTTTATACACTGGCAAATCTCAGTTTTACTGACAAATTGGAGATTGCTGGTTATTCAGTCTAACAACTGAAACCATTGCCTAGCATAATTATATTTAGTTGTATACTACAAGAGGAGATTCTGCTCTAAAGGTGTTTTTTTGTTCTTCACTAAAAGGTTATGTTCGCTATAAAGAGCAACATTGTTACATTTATACAGTCCTACAATTACAAATGGCCCTTTAAAGGCAACCATAATTCTGATGTGGCACTCCATGAAAAATGGGTTTGACATCTTGGATCTACAACCATGAAGTCACAGTCAGGGGTACTTTGATTGTGCTTTTCCTGCATGGCAGGGGGTTGGACTAGATGGCCCACGTCTTTCATACTGCAGATCTTAAACTGTGTTGAGACTGGCCACTTTGGTGCACGTAGGCACCGCCCAAGCCGCAACCCAGTTCCTGAGCTTGACATGTGATCAGCTGCATGTTTGAATTACTTCTTTCATCCTGCCTTAAGTGGTCAGTGTAGATGTGCCCTCATACTCTGCAGACCAGAGTCTCAATCCCTTCTCGAGCCATGGAATCCTACTGGTTGATCTTGGGAAAGTCAAGCTCTGTCAGTCTCAGAGAGAGGCAAACACAAATATCCTCTGAATAAATCTTGCCTTGAAGGTACATAACAAGAAATATTTTGAATACATTGCAGTCAGTGTCTGAAACTTCCACACATCATAATCCATTCTAGATGTCAATGTATCGCTACACCATGGACCCCTCTGGCCTGGCTAGGTTCTTTCTTTTCAGAGGTGGAGAGACTGAGCAGTGCAAATAGCCATAGGCAAAGATCTGAAACTAACAAAGAAATGCATGGCAGTCCTTTGTTCAGATGAATGCAGGACAGGACAGCTGTTGCTGTTTCTCCTGGGTTTTTTTGGCAATTTGAGTTGTTTCAGCAGAATTACTGTTGAATGAAAATATGTATCCCCATTAGTTGCTCTAGACAGTTGTTGTCACAGGGATGACTTAATTGTATTTTCTCCTCTTTCTTTAAATATTGAGGGTGTTCTTTGGTTGAATGAGTTTTAAAAAAAGAAATCTAGAGTCTACAACAGTGTGACTGGGGTAATTAGCTACAAGTGACAGAGAACAAGCAATTAGGAAATCCATTATGGCTTTTAAAGTTATTCTCTCCACCTATCTCATCTGAAAACTGTAAGATGTTTGATTAAAATCCACAATAAAAATATATCATTGGAAAGGGAGCCTCGCTTTATAATGAACTATGGCTGTGTTCTATTAAATGTCGGACACTCTGCATCCCCCGTCCTGGTGTGGATCATGACATCGAAATGGATGGCAGCCAAGAGCAAAGAAAGGGAACCTGGAGGCAGCATGATAATACACATCTTGCATGCAAACGTGCTGCGGAGCCGCCTTCTTTTGTTTCTCCTTCTTCTCCGCCATATTGGCATAAATGTGTGTTCCTGATCAAAATCACCATTTTGCCCTTCTGGTCCTGAACTGCCACAAGTTCCATATTTGGGAAATAGAGTATTCACAGGGTCTCACATCCTTATCCCACTATGTTGCAATAGCACTATTATTCCACTTTTACTGCTAGGACAACATTCTACGGAATCCTGGGATTTGCAGTTTAGGGAGAGTTCTTTGGCCTTACTAAACTACAAACCCCAGAATCCCATAGAATGCAACCATGGCAAGTAAAGTGGAATAATGGTGCTGTCACAGTGCTTTTAGGAAAATGTTTCCCAGAGCCACCACTCCAATTTACAGAGTGATGGTTTAAGTCTTGGAATGTGTTAAATTCTTTTTCCCCTTCTGTCTAACCTGATGTTTTTTCAATGTCAAGCAAATCCTGTTTCATTTTCACATGTCTTTTATCTCTTAGTTTTATCTCTTGCTCTTTTATGCAGCTTCTATCATGTTTTTTAAAATGCCAATTGTAGTCTGCATTCCCTTCTGCACATTTTTTCCTCTATAAATGAGCCAGCATGCAAAGATAGATAGATAGATAGATAGATAGAGTAGTTGTATACAGTTGTAAAATCATTCACATTTAAATTAGTTCTGATCACAGATGCCCAATAGGATTTTGGCCATTGGAAAATTGTGATTGTACAAACACAGCCTTTGTTCTGTTGGCATCATGATCCAGGTCCATCATTGGTGGGGTGCAGAGTGCTTATTGATTGCAGATGAACTATAAATCCCAGTACCTTCAACTAACAAATGTCAAAGCCAATTCCCCCCAAAACCCACCAGTATCCAAATTTTGACATATCGGGTATGTTTGCCAAACTTGGTGCAGATCCATCGTTGTTCCCAGTGCTGTCTGGATGCAGGTGAAATATAATTCCTATAAATCAAGGTGAATTTTCCCCAAAGCCCTCCTGCATTGTTGTTCGTCATTGGGGTTCTGTATGCCAAGTTAGGTCCAGGGCCATCATTGGTGGAGTCAAGAGTGCTCTTTGATTGCAGGTGAACTATAAATCCCAGTACCTACAACTGCTGTAAATCAAGGTGACTTCCCCCCAGACCTCTCTAGTATTTTTCTTTGGTCATGGGGGCTCTGTGTGTCAAATGCGGTCCAGGTCCTTTGTCAGTGGGGGTAACAGTGCTCTGCAGGGTGAACTACAATTTCCATCATGTGGAATCAATCCCCCAAACTCCTCCAGTATGTTTAGTTGTTGATTAGTTCTGCTCTGTTTATTGTGCAAAGTTGAAAAAAGTAGGAAAGGCAGTGGGCGGGATTATGCTAATTCCTCACCAATAGAGAGAGTAAGAAACACTGGGATGCCTGTGGTGGAGGAAACAGGTAAAATCTAAGATGAAATTGTCCCCGAATGAAAGTATTCCTTGGGTGGTGGGAAATATGGTGTTTGGGGAAGCCATTGGCAGGGGTTGAGCTACAAGTGCATGGCGCTCACTATAACCAAAAATGTTACTGGAGAGAGGGCTTTTGCTGGCTCCTCAGCACTGTGGGTTAAAGCTGTTTATGACAGTGTGCGCCTGTCTGTGGTAGTGGGCACCCCAGCCACATAAACATACACATTTTCACTTGTATTACAGATATAGATATAGATAATGATAGATGTATTTAATTTTGTTGGCATATCCATTTTGTTTTTTGAACTGGTATATAGAATGCAAGGTGATGGCCATGGCTTTAACAGTATTTTATCATTATTCATTGGGAAGGGGCCTCACGTTTCAACATCCTGTCTTCGACTGTGGCTGCGACAGCAGTAGCTACATTTCTTTGCAGACCTTGAGACCTTTTCAGATGCCCCATCTTTATGGATGGGCTGCTACCGTATTCAGGGAGAATTGCTCTACCTTCACAAAACCCTGGTGAAAAGCTCTCCTGTGTCGCAGGAGCCTAAGCATAACATCCTTATGCTCCAAATCTTGAATTCTCTGTAAAACCTGGTGTTTATGCCATGATTTTAGAATGCAGAGAGTGTGTGAGTTGGCTGCTGGGACGGTGATGAAGAGCCTCAAAAGAAACATTAAGTGAAACTGAAAGCTAATAAGATTTCTCTCCAAACCAATTCCAGCATTAGAGAACTCCACTCTTTGCTGTGAGAGGGATTTATGCAAAGACCTTTCAGAAAATATCCACGCAGAGGAGACAGCTTGATTGCTGGTCATGTTCCTCAGCCATGGGCATCAAGACAGTTTAGACCTTTCATTGGCAATATCTGTCAATTATGCCTTCTCCTTAAATTCTGAGGAATTTTGTCTTCCTGTCTTATATCTGTTACATCCCTTGATGATGTGATGGGAGGCTGGAGTTGTCTGTGGGGGAATTCGTTATACTGGGCTTGGGTGGGCATGATTCTTGTTACTATTTAACTATTAATTAACCCAGAGGTGTCTAGGAGGATTTATTAAGAAAGCATGCTAAATCTGCAGTCAGAGGATGCATCTACTCTGTAGAATTAATGCAGTTTGACACCACTGTAATTGCCATTGCTCAGTGCTGGGAAATCCTGGGATTCTGTGATCTCATATCATGGAACCATGACAATGTGATGTAAAACTGTGTTAATTCTACGGAGTAGACATGCCCAAAGTCAATGCAGATATGATGGTGTGAACTGTCTTGAGTTGAGTTTTCAAATTCCATATTTTAGTTTTAATTTCTTAATAGCGGTGTATGTGTGTGTGGAAAAACTTGTAGGGTGAAATAGGACGATATAGGGGTCAGATCAGAAATCCATCTAGTTCAGTATCCTGGTTATGTACAGTATACAAATTGTTAGTTGTCATACCAGGGCTTCAGGCCTGAGTTTCTCCCAGCCTTGCCTTGAGATGTGGATTGAACCTGGGGCTTCTATATGCCAAGGATAGGTGCTTTCTACTGAACTGGGTCCCCTTCCAAAGCTGCAATATGATGCACACACTGTGTGTGAAACTAGAACAATTCTTTTTAAGCAAGATACTAGCCCATCTACCAAGACGTAGATACAAAGCTATGATGATGAGGGGTCATTCTACCATAACCCAAAACCCCAAGTTTAAGATGAAGAATTTATTTCTTTTCTAGGTATTGTAAGACCCACATAACCACAGAAGCCATATCCAGACATTTCTAGACATTTTCTAGATCCTCTGGGCAATTCTACAGTTTCTTCCCCTGGAAATTACTACAGATTTGTGTTGGGAACTTTGCACATCCCTAGAGAGGATATCTGCCTAGAAGTCACAAGGTCCTCCAATGCAATGTATGTTGGATCCAGAATTGAGATGATTATATAGTATTTGGTTGTGTCCTTAGTCTGTCTAGGAATGTATCCTTCACAGATATGGTGTCTTACTTTACCTTAACTAGTTATGCATTCATCATGTCCTTCCTTAAGGAAAACAGAGCAGAATATGTATTATTTCCTGTGACTTATATTTAAAACTCCACTATTAGATTAGAGACTGAGAGAGAAACAGAGAGGGAGAGAAGAGAAACTGACCCAAATCTGTGATTATTTGAATCCAGTTGTCCCACTCAGTCCAATGAACCTGTGTGATTATTAAAACGTTACAGATTTTCCCAGGATCCAGAAAAGGCATGACGACATAAGACTTTTATATTTTTGCATGTGATCTGGTTTGATACAACAGAATCAGCTTTGTATTCCAAAGTTATGCTAAAAGCATTGGGAGCCTTTGTTATGAAAATTTGATCTGTTTTTATAAACAGATTAATTCCCGTTGTGTTTGCTGGTTATTGAATGCTTCTTTCTTTTCCTTGACAGTTTTCATCAAGCTAGGAATTCCCTGGGCTTTGTTACTGAGGAGGTGGATTCTGCTTTAAAGCAACTCCAAGGAGCAAGACTCACGTGAAACGGTATGGAATGTCTGCACTTGATCACGTCTCCTGTTTCTCTTGTGTGCTTTGATAGCGCTGAAAGCATTTTTAATTTGTGGAGGTCTTTTACCACTTTCTTGTGTTAAGATTAATCCTTTCTTGTTGAAATTAATTTCATACCCATTTTACTTCTCACGAGCTGTTCCACAGTGGGTGGTATGTTTTTCTATTGCTGGCTTCATATCATGGATTAAGGCTGGGGTGGAAGAGCTGGGACGAAGTGCTTTGAGATGCAAGCTCATGTTGGTTCCTAGCATGACCAGACAATTCTGTTGTTATGTATTACTAGTGTTAGACCCAATAGTGTTAGACCCATTGCATCCATGGGATTCACCTACATGTTGACTCACCATTCAACAATTGATTAAATACTCTAGTTGGGACTTACCATGAGAATGTTACCCATTATGTATTAGAACCAGAGTTGGATTATAGCTCCAGAAAATTTACTGGAATTTTTCAAAAATATATTTTCTGGCAGACTGCTGAATGAGGATGAACTGAGAGGAGTAATAAAAGGAAAAGGCACCTTCTTTCTTCCAGTCTTAGTGTTCTAAACAGTTCTTGGAATGGTGTGTTCATTTCTCCATGTCATTCAAGGTCTCCACCTTTCTTAGGCATCTTTTTATTTTACATTTATGGGCTGGCACTTTTGGGTGTTTCTTGTTAGATTTTTTTTACCATTTCCAATGTCCCTTTTCTAGCAGTTTTCATTAACATGCTAAGGAGATGTCCAGCATAGCAAAAGCAGCAGGAATAAGTAGAGAGGCAAGACATTCTGAATCAGCGTGACAGCTGACCATCCTAGAAACTCAAGGAGAACCTGGTCAGAAGGCGATGTTGCACTAAAAACAGCCAAAAACACTGTTGAAGGGATTAGAGCTTCTCTACAGTGGCCCAACCTTGACTGGAAATACAGGTCTTATTCAGACCAGCTATAAATTTTGGTTCCCCTTTCCCTAATAGAGGGTTGGAGATGGGACTTCTTGTGATGCTGAACTCTGTGCTTCCTCTTGAGTTATTGCCATCTCAGCTCCTGGATGATGCCAAGGGTTCTATAGTTGATCTAGGTCTGCAGTGAGGAAGCAATGGTCGGACCACCTAGTTCTGCAGCTTTCCTTGATTTTGTAGCTTCTAGGATGACGCTTGGAGTGTGCCACAGTGGGAACTTCCTCCTCGACACTCTCATCCAGTTCCAGACCTTACAGATCCTGTTATGACTTTTCACATATAAACAGTGTTATGATAGCACTTGCTGTGCAGCACGTGCACTTGGTGTGTGTGTATGTGTAAGGAGTGTGTGAGAGTTTTAAAGGCTATTTTAAGTGTAGTGTATTTGTTATACTTTAATCTGTTTTACCTTAATTCACGCTATTATTTAATTGTTTTTTATTTTTGTTCTGTGCTTTTTAAACTATGACCAAAGTTTGGGATTGCTAGCTGCCTTGAGTCCTCATGGGGAGAAAGACGGGGTATAAATAAAGTTAATAATAATAATAACAACAAGAACAATAATAATACAGTTTTGGTTTATTCTCTTCTGAGTAAAGTGGAATATAAATCTAATAAAGTAATTTAACTTTTCAGTACCAAATCAGGGGAACAGCATTGGTACAGAACATAGTATCATTGAGTTCACAGGACAAGAGTTGGTCAACCACCAGTTCCTATGTTTGTTTGTTTTTTCAAAATGAGAGGTATCACTCTTAAGATTGTTCCCCAAATTTAACTTTTGATCTAGACACCCTTTCTTGTAATAGCAAGCATTTGTGGTTTAGTTCTATTGATCATGGGAGACAAAAAAAGTATTCTGCATATTCTCATAGGCACTTTCATGTTCCTTCATACCTCTAATATTGTGAAGTTTAAGCCTAGGCATGGGTTGTGAGGATTTGCTGGGCACAAACTAGGTCTCACCCAAACCAGTGTGTATGTGGTGGAGCTCATGGTTTGAATAGAAAATAGGCAGTCTCAGTGCCCAGCAGATCCAGATAGCAATATTATGAGAAAGCAGAGCTGAAAATGGCTCACGTCTTTGATCTTACTGCGTTTCGCCAATCAGAGCACAGGTGTAAAAGTTACTTTTGCCTCACAACTTGAAGAATCCCCCAGTCTGCGTAGCCAATAGCCATGCCAGATGAGGGATTTGTGGGCATTTTCATTCTAAAAAGTAACTGTTCCAAACGTTGAGAGCTTGCTGGGCTAGACAGTTTGACTAAGAATACAGCAGATTTCTATGTGTATATGTTTCTTGAGGAAACGTCCACTGCTGAATAGTAGAGAAAGTTCCAGGTTCAGTTGGTGTCCTAGGTTCAGATTGTTATTGTGTGTCTTCAAGTCATTTCCAACATATGGGGGGGGGGGACGACAACCCTTTCACGGGGTGTTCTTGGCAAGATTGGTTCAGAGAGATTTGCCTCAATCTTCCTTTGAAGTTGAGAGAGTGTATAACTTGCCTGAGGTCATCTTGAAAGTTTGCATGGCTGGGCAAGGATTTGAAAATCATGCTGGTTTCTAGTGTCCCATGTTCATATTTAAGGAAGGACCTGTGGTAGGACCTGGATTATACTGGCAGTCAGAAGTGACAGTCCTGGGCTGTGTGGAATCATGAGCTTGCTCTATGTAAGGCTGCTTTATAGCTCTTTGGGAATGCAATGGATGCCCCCCCCCCCCACAACAGCTTTTCCCTCATTCCAATCACATTGGAAGAGAAATTCCCTTCCCTTTATGGTGGCAACTTTTGCTGAAAACCCATCATCCCAGCTTAGAAGCAAACTAGGTTAAATTAGAGTTGAAACAATTACAGATGCCAACGTGAATTGCCACATCACTTTGCCTAGTGGACTCATTCAAGCGAGGTTCCAACGGCTGTCATAATTAGTTTTTTGAAGCAGTTACCTACCATATTCTGTGAAGAAACTGGGGCTTTTTTGCAGCCCAGCAGTGTATCAAATATAATCACTTTCTCTCTTGGGTCTCACTCTGTGCCATACACCTGTTTTTGTCTCCGCAGGCAGATTTAGCCCTGCCTCAGCAGCTTCCATGCATTTCTTCCTGATTTCCTAAAATAGTTTCCTTGGTTCTTGAAAGAGTCCAAGTCAAATTTTGCACCATGTTCCAATACCTAAGGTCTTCCCATTGCTCCCAGCGAGTATCTCCAATCCTTTGCCAAGGCTATTAAGTCCTCACAAAAATTTATTTTGAATTGATTCAGCTTATCCCCTTCTTTGGAATGCTGTTCCATTCATGCTGTTTTCATTTTCTCCAGCTACCCATCTTCTCCCTTTTGCTTTCTTTATTTCATAGCGGCTCGATTTTATTACTGATTCCAGTCTCATGATGGAATGATTTCCCAGGAACCTACAAACTTCAGTAGAGAGGTTTGGCCTTTAAAAGATTTATACAAAACAATGCTTCTTATTTAATGCTTATCCCTTAATGTGAAGACAATTTTTTGCTTTTTTTTTTTTTACAATTCTGTAATGTAGGCTGGAAATCAAGTTTATTTTGAACAAATAATATGCTAATAATAATACACTAATTATATTTCGCTATATCTCCCTGAGGGGACTCAGAGTGGATTACAGTATACACATATATAGGCTAACATTCAGTGCCTTTTATACAGTGAACAATACCGTACAATACACAAATGAAGGCAAAGGTTTCCCTTCCATCTCTGGTGTCTGGAGGTGATGCTCAACTCTGGCCATGGGGAGGTGCTCTTCTTCCATTTTTCCATGCTGAGGAGCTTGTTGTCTGTAGACCCTCCTGGTCATGTTTGCCCGCACGGCTGCATGGGTGCCTTTTACCTTCGCACCAAGGTGATACCTATTGATCTACTCACATTACATGTTTTCGAACTGCTAGGTTGACAGAAGCTAAGGCTAACAATGGGAGCTCACTTCAACCTGCAGCTTCAAACTGCCAACCTTCCAGTCAGCAAGTTTTTCTGCAGCTAGTGGTTTAACCCACTGTGCTACCGCGGGTTAAACAGGTGTATGACGAAGTGCTTTGATCCTTGTTATGTGCTTATTGCTGCCATTTATGCAAAGCTTTTTGTAAAATAAAAGTAGTATTTATACCAAACATTAACAATTTAAGATAGGAATACATTTATAGAATCATAGCATCCTAGACTTGGAAGGAGACCCCAAGGGCTATCCAGCCCAACCCCCTTTCTGCAAGGCAGGAAGTCATAATTCAAGCCCTCCCAACAGAAGGCCATCCAGCCTCTCTTTAAAAAACCTTTAGAGAAGGAGACTGCATTGGACTCAAAAAGCAGCATATTCCCCTGTTCAACAGCTCTTACCATCAGGAAGATCTTCCTAATGTTCAGGTGGAATCTCTTTTCTTGCAATTGGAATCCATTGCTCTATTGTATCTTAGTCTCTAGAACAGTAGAAAACAAGCTCGCCCCTTTCTCATCGATGTCACATCCTTTCCAGTATGTAAACATGGCTCTCATGTCCCCGTCTCTCAGCCTTCTTTTCTCCAAGCTAAACAGACCCTGCTCTCTAAACCGCTCCTCATAGAGCTTGGCTTCCAAACCTCTGATCATTTTGGTCACTCTTCCAGCTTGTCAATATCGTTCTTGACTTGTTCTACCCAGAACTTGACACAGGGTTATTCCAGGCGAGGTACGTACAACCAACGTAGAATAGAGTGGTATTATTATTACATGTTGTGCGCAGTTAGGTAATACGAATATGATGTGAAGCTTTTAATGTATTTTTATGTATGTATGCTACAAGCAGCAGTAGAGCAATTGTGTATTTTGTATCTGTATGCATGTTTTAAAGGATTGTTCATTTTAAACCAAGCTTCCGCCACTGTCTTTTCTGTTGTGAAAGCAGGTGCCTTTTGCACTGTGTGCCAGATTCATCCATTCCAAATAGAGATACTCACCAAATTCTCCCAAACAGAGCATTGGGGCTTATTAAAGCCCACCTGAAAGGAGAGCAAAGCCTGTTGTCTTTATTATCAATTGCCAAAGAGTCTCAGACACATTCCATATGCTAAGGGTTGAGTATATTTTTTCAGGGGCTGCTAGAATGGAAATATCGAAGTACTGGAAGGCCCAAAATGACTATGCAATCCAGAGTTCATTGCTGAAGGTTTGGCAGATTGCTGTTGCCTAAAAAAGAACGTCAAAGCAGCAATGCAAGATGAGCTATTAAGTGAGAGAATTTTCTTGAAAGTCAGGCCAAATAAACTACACTGACCATATAATGCAGTTCCAAACTGCGTTAGATATCAGTGTAGATCCAACCTTGTTTTCCATTTCTTAAAACCTCTGTCAATAAGGGAGCATCTCAGATTTTGCCTCCAGGGGCACATAACACCTTTCAGAGCAACAGACACACTGAAATGCTGGAGAGATCAATAAAAAATATAATTTGCTCAAACTACTGTATACATATGGGGGGAATATAGGACATGCTTGTTAATAACCCATTGATTTTTAAATTGTTTGTTACAGTGTGTGTTGTATTCATATAGTTGTCAATGAGGTTTTTTTTTTAAAAAAAACAACAACAGGAGAGGCACGTTTAATAGGCTACATTAATTTCTTTTTCTAGGCTGAAGAAGAATTTGGGAGTGTTACCTTATTGATGGAGGTTTTAGAGAATGGAAAACAAGTTTATCAAAACACGCTTGCTTGATAGCCGTGATATTCTATTGACCTCTTTATAATTTCAAGAAGCCTGTTGCTCTGAAAGGAGTCATGTGCTCCTGGAGGCAAAATAACAGCACCCTCTCCTCCCTCCCCCCATCATAGAAAGTAGGCCTTCTCAGAGCTGGAGAAGGGAGAAAGTAGGCAGGCAGCAGTCCCAATGACACCTGGGCAATGGCAGATATATATGCGAGCCTCCTAATGGGGTTGAATGTAAGGTGCCCTGAGTCCCCCTTCTGGGGTTGAGAAGGGCGAGTTAGAAATATGGTAAATAAATAATAGTCTTACAATAAAGTCCTATGGTTCCTTGGTGGTCATCAAGTGGCCACACTGCCCAACACAGGAATGCTACAACTACAACATTGTCCCTAAAACTCTCTGAGCTTCGATCAACGTGGACACTTTGTTTTAGCTTATGGGTACTTTCCCTGTCTGAATTATGTGTTTTCTCTTATATAGTTGGGGAAACAAACTGGATTCTGGTGGCTATTTATATTCCAGATTCCTGGTAGCGCTTCCATCCATTCTCGTTCAAGCTCTTGAGGAGGGCCATGGGAGAAAAGGGGGCTTTGCGTCTCATAAAGTCAGATTGTGATATGACAAAGGAAATTCTTACTGTGTTCGTTTTCTCTCTTTCCTAATTTGGGAGAGGACAAAGGGAGTGAGAGGAGAAACACGAGGCAGTGCCTGCTTTCCAAGTTTGAGGGATTCTGCAAGTTTCTCTCCTTCTTTGTTTCTTTCTGTTCTCCTTCCTTGTTCTGTTCCAAACCTGTTTTTTTTCAATGGTTGCATGTGAGAACAAAAATGTTTAGGAGGCAATAAGATTGAGCTGGAGCCACTTTTTGAAGATGGATTGGGAGCTGTCGCTGGTATATAAGATCTGCAAGGACCAGAGTGTTTTGTTTTGCTGGCTGACATTCTCTTTGCCAGTTGTGTTAACCAACCCAGTCCAGGAGGGATCTGTTCTGATTCATCAGTCAGCAAGAGCTGATGGAGAATAGGTGTGTTGGGCTGCCAAAATGCCTCCTGAGTCGAGCAGACCTCTAAGCTGCAGGTGCACAAGAATACGAATGATGCGTCTGCACAAAACCTGAAATAAAGCTGCTTTGTGTGTGCAACTCCTATAAAACCTGTTTCAGGTTAAACAAATGTCTCCCACGTAACAGGCTTCAGTGCGTAGGCTGCAAAGATATTTGTGTTTCTCTCAAGCACCTGCTGTAGTTCGCTTTGCAGCAGGTGCAGGGCATTTTCATCGCCTGGAATAGCTTCCTCATGGCTGCTTGTCTCCGTTTGCCTGGCGGTTTGGATGAGGCGTGACAATTGCACTCTCTGAGCTTGGGTTGGCATGAGATGCCATGCTCCGACTTTTCAAAGTGCATGTTGCAAGCCTTACTAGGACCAGTTGGTACCTCACCGCCTCAGAGTCAAGAAGTTAATTGGCAGAGTTCACGACACCAGCGCCAATTCTTTAGTCAGGCGGTGACACTCGGAAGTGGGATGCAACAAAGCCAGTTCTGTTTGGGGCTGTCACCAAGAGATTTCCATGCCAGAATACGTCAGGCAGAGTGACGGGGTTTGTGAGACTGTCATTAACATGTATCCGTTTTTCATGCATTTGAATGCTTGCGCATGAAGAAACCGATTATTCCCAACATCTCGTGGAATTTAGCACACTTTCTTCTCACAGATAGTTTTCATTAGTGCTCTGTGACACTTCGACTTTCTATGGAAAAGAAGCAGAAAAGCAACATGAAAATGTCTGTGTGCATGTGCCTTCAAGTTCTCCATTGACTCATAGCAACCCCATGAATTGCCTAGGATTTTCTTAGGCAAGGGATATTCAAAGGTGTTTTTGCCCATGCATTCCTTCATCATTGGAGGACCCATCCAAGTACTCAGAAAGGCTGATCCCGCTTAGCTGGATCCTGGCTCCTTTAAGCCATTTAGACCCTACATAACATGGAAAACACTGGTTATGAAAGAGAGGGATTTCCTTCAGAGCTGCTTTCTACTTCATGCACCTGGTTAAAGCTTTTAAATTAAAGGGATGGATTTCAACATAATTTTCTCTTGTTTCAATCACTCGGTTGTTTAATGCCATCACTTTATGTAGCCAAAACAGCACCACCTGTATCAGCCTGGTCAGGAGACAAACAGTTTGCTGTAAAACTACAGATATTTTTGGGTGAAAATAACTAACTCTAAAAGGGTGCTGAAATGCTTAAGAAGGACTAAGGTTGCACAGTAACCCTAGAGTGCTGTTGGTCTCAGAGAGTGTATCAGGTTTTTAAACTATTGATTATGGCAATCAAAAACCAGTCAGCAGATAACAAACATTGCAATTGAAAAACATGTGTGTGCTGATACTTTCAGAACGAAGTTCAAGGCTAAACATTTGAACAATAAAATGAATAACCCTAAGAACAGCTGCTTCTCCTTAGGACTGATATCAGGCCAGGAGAGAGATTCAGCCAGAATCACTCACTTGAATGTGTTGAAGGCTTCCAAGATTGGCGTGTGGTCCATGGGTGATGGGTTGCTCATATGCATTTTTGTTGGTGGGCACCATTTCTCAGTAAGCAGATAAGTGGCACTCTTATATCAGCCTTATATATGCTTCAGGGCATTTTGGGGAAAAGAATCAATGGTTTTAAGGTGAGCACCCTTACCACTATGTGAACCCACTAGGGCCAACCAACATAAGTAGTAGAGGAGTCCCACCAGAAAGAGTTCTAGTGTAATAATAATATTAATACACTTTATTTATATTCCGCTCTTCTCACCCCGAAGGGGACTCAGAGCGGATTACATTATACATATGGCAGACAATCCCTGCTGGTTGACATACAATTACAATACAACAAGTACAATTGGTAGTGAGTACAATGCCTTTGGAGATCCAGGGACTGATATTCACACACACCCATTTAAGAATGATAGGACATACTTCTCCCTCCCCACAAACTCAAACCAAAATAAATTGGAAATGGATGGAAGTCCACTTCTGATTGATGGCAGGGAGAAGCGTTTTTGGAAGAGGCAAAAGAGCAGGGAGGCCTGCAACTTGTTTTATGGCAAAATGGCCAATTCAAGATGTTCTCATTCCTGGAAATATAGGGTCCTTCCACACAGCCATATAACCCAGAATATCAAGGCAGAAAATCCCACAATATCTGCTTTGAATTGGGTTATGTGAGTCCACACTGCATATATTTGAGTTCAAAGCAGAAAATGTGGGATTTTGTTCAGCTGTGTGGAAGGGACCATAGTGGGCTTTCGATGTCTGCTTGGGTTTGGTTCCAGGACTACCCATTGAATTCCAAAATCCATGGGATGCTCAAATCCCATTATATATAATGGCATAGTAATATGGTGCCCCTTATATAAAATGACAAAATCAAAGGTTTGCTTTTTGGAATTGGGGGGGGGGGGGGGTGGGGGTATTTTTAAGCTCACTGAACCCTGTGACTTACCAGTCGACCTACTTCACAGATATGCTGTAAGGATGAACTAGGGAGCAAAGCTGATATGCTGTCTTTCCTGGAGGAAGAGTGGGATGTAAATAGTTACAATAATGTCAAGAAGGGCTTCCTCCACTGTATCACTTGCTTTGTCTGACCTTCTACCCATGACTATACAGAAACAGGTTTGCAACTCGTCAAAGGATTTTGGGTGGCATGTGAAAAATGTAGAGGATGTAAAAGAAAGTACCAATGTAATGGGTGCTTTGTCTGTGTATATCTGTGTGTAATTTGTGCCTGATAAGTTATAATATGGTTTATTTGCAAAACGGTTTAAGCATTCATTATACCTTTACTTGGAAAACAAGGCACTGAAAACCTATCTGTACCCCAAAGAAGTCCAGCCTATTTTAGTTTTGTCCCCTACCTACTGACATGTTGTTCATATTGTTCAGGTCTGGTTTAGTCTGGAATTACCCAGAGCCCGTAGAGCACAAATTGGCTTTGGAGAGAGGACTCTCCTCAGTTATGGAGATCAGGGGAGGTACCTAAAATGATCAGTATGCAACCCAAGGGGAGCATTTCCCCCTCTGCTGTGAGAAACTGCAAGTGATACGTTTGTTTTAGTCGCTGTGGGACACTTCATTATTTCCTCCTAGGAGCATGAATTTGCTCACAGGGCAAGGAACGGGAAACAAAGGAAACAACCCAAAGGCACATACTCATGGCGTGAATTGGGCATATTTAGGCAGATCCGTTTAGACGTGATGCATTTTTTTACATTAACCCCCACCCACCAAAAGAAGGAGGAGAAGAAGACATGGTTAATCCACACGGAGGGAACGTTGCCTCCAGTAGTACAAACATTTGTTGCGATTGCAGAAATGAAACCGCACAACCGTTTGTGAGCATGTGTGGGTTTTTGAAAAAGAATTGTCAGCAGGATATTTTCTCCTCTCCAAACTCTCGATGTAATTAGCCACATTCAGCATGGCTTTTCCCCACAGCACAGTCGGGAGGAAGCCTCCCAGCAGCCTGAATTCAAATGATCTGACAGGGCTAATCTACTTGTAATATAAGTAACCCCTTGAGTACAGACGTGAAAATCTCTCCATCTCCATGTTGTTCCTCTGGATCCCACCTGTATTCTTTTCTCATCCCTCTTTCCTTATCAGGCAACGAGACTTTGTGTAGGTGAGCATGGGAACTTCCCATTGGAAATGCATGCATACAAGTTAAGTAGACCTTTTCCAAAATGTTCTGGATTTCAGATTGCCTTTGGATTTTGGAATACTTTATTAGCATATATGTACACAATGAGATAACTTGGAAGGTGGGACCCAAGTCTAAACATGACCTTTGTGTATATTCTATATACATCTTATACACATACAATATTTTTCAAATAATTCTGTGCATGAATCATCAGAAAGCAAAGGGGTCACTCTCTCAGCCAACCATGGGAACAATTTTGTATTTGGAGGTATTGCAGATTTTGGAGCTTTGGATAAGGAATACTCAACCTGTATATGCTTGTCCTCGTGGATGCACTTTTTAAATGAATTTGTCTCTGTGTATGCTTCATTTTAAGTTTTTCACAATGATAATAGTTTGGGAGCATTTTTCACATCGTGCTTTTTCATACATCCTATTTATTTGAACCTCATGCCCATCTTTTGTGGCTAAATTAACTCATAAAATGTAGGGTGCATATTAGATTCTTGCAATACAATAACCTTAGTGTTGCACCAAAGCAAAATGGGAAGCTGCTTCAGGAGCCCCTGGAGCTCTTATTTGAGGGATGTCATCTCTTATTTAATGGCCACAGCTCAATGCAATATGATCCCGGGATTTGGAGTTTGGTGAGGCCCCAGCATTCTTTGGCAGAGAAGACTCAAGACCTTGTAAAACTACAGCCCCCATGATTCCATAGCACTGAACCAAGGCAATTAAAGTGCATTCATTCTACAGCATACACGCACCCCAAAGTTGTAGTTTCAGTTGCTGGAAGTTTGGTGTTCTAACATTTCTGTTTTGCAAGAAGAAATTCTAAGCAGGCATCAACTGTAATGCACACCTTTTTTTAGCTAAATGACAAAAAATGCCCTTTTGCCGCTGCAGATTTCATTTGGCAGCAAGTACTTATTTTGGTTTCAGCATTTTGAAATCGAATTGTGCATTAGATTCAGTGATGCATTAGTAAAGGTAAAGGTTTCCACTTGACATTAAGTCTAGTCATGTCCAATTCTGCTCATCTCCATCTCTAAGTTGAAGAGCTGGCGTTGTCTGTTGATGCCTCCTAGGTCATGTGGCCAGCATGACTGCATTTATTTATTTATTTGTTTAAAACATTTATACCCCATGCTTCTTGACCTCCGCAAAAGGACTCAGAACGGATTCCAAACTGGCATATATTTGATGCCAAAGAATATAAAACACATAATAAATACATTCAAAAAATTAAAATAATTCTAAATATGCATTAAGAACCCACTCATCAGATTAAAATCACCAGAATTAAAATCGTCATCCAAGACCGTCCAAGGCCGGTCCAATAAATCCTGTCTTTCCCAGTAAACAAACTATTCTGTGAACACCTGAAACCATAACCAGGATTTAAACTTTTTCCGGAAGGTCAGGAGGGAAGGGGCAGATCTAACCTCATTGGGGAGGGAGTTCCGCAGCCAAGGGACCACCATGGAAAAGGCCCTGTCTCTCGTTCCCACCAAACGTGACTGCGATGGCGGTTGGACTGAGAACAGTGCCTCCCTCGATGATCTTAAGGTCCTAGACGGTTCATAGGGGGAGATACATTCAGCCAGGTAAACTGGGCTGGAACCATTTAGGGTTTTATAGGTGAGCACCAGCACTTTGAATTGAGCCTGGAAGCTAATAGGCAGCCAGTGGAGCTGGCATAACAAAGGAGTTGTACGCTTCCTGTACCCCACTCCAGTGGGCAACCTGCCTGCTGAAGCTTCCGAGCCATCTTCAGAGGCAACCCCATGTAGAGTGCGTTGCAGTAATCCATTCGGGATGTAACCAGAGCGTGGACCACTGTGGCCAAGTCAGACCTCCCAAGTCAGACTGCATGGAGTGCCATTACCTTCCCGCCAAAGCGGTACATATTGATCTACTCACAATTGCATGTTTTCGAACTGCTAGGTTAGCAGAAGCTGGGACTAACAAGGGGATCTCACCCCATCCCATGGATTCAAATTGCCAATCTTCTGGTCAACATGTTCTGCAGCTTAGCGGTTTAACCCACTGCATCACCACGGCCTCATTAGACTTGAATAAATATAATATATAAATAAAGCTTTTTTGTGTTGGGGGTACTGAAATTAGTGCGCATTTTACAATAGATGGTGTCTTCGAATGGATGAAATACAGTATTTTTAAAGGTAAAAATCCCCATCCTGCCAGTTGCAGTTTCTCCCCAAAGATGTACATTCCGTTTTGCTCACAGTCTCAGATACCATAAATTGTATAAGCTATTTTCCCCACAAAGTTGGTTAATGGGAATGTCTTGTCCTTCCCTACCTTTTGGTGCCAAGTCTTCTGCTTAAATTCATATGCACCTAAATGATTAAGTACACAGCTAGACTCAGGCATTTTAGATTACATCGCTTTGTGTTCTTAGTGTCTGTGCAGTACTATTTATAGCCTCAATTAATTCCTCATCTTTAGAATACGTTGTTTGACACATCTGTTATAGAGCCCACACAGATATTCAGCTGTGTGCGCTCTCTCCTCTGGTTTGTTTCTGGGCTTAATTACAGTTGAGACTCGATCTGTCTTGGCCTTGCCTCCCCCTCCCCGCTTTTTTTGGTAACACATCCAAAGTAAAGGAGAGTTCTGCGTAACTCACAAGCCTGCAACCTTAGTTTTGATATACACTTGATCTGCTAATAAAGGCCCAATTTTATTGACCCTAAAAATAATACTCTGAGATTAACTTATCAGTCCTCTTTTCAACAAAACGGCATAAATATGATTATCCATTTCCAAATTCATTTCAGTTCATTAAGGAAAATAAGAGAGGGAGAGAAAGGGGGGAAATGAGTTCATGCAACAAAGACGGAAAGGGTGCAATTTACAAGGAAAGAACGGGCCATTGAATGGCAATAATAATAATACTGAACAAACCCCACTGAATAAGCTTGATTGCTTTTTTTGAAAAATGAGAATTACAAAATTAGAGAACAAAAGCATTTCAGCAGCTGTAGAATGCATTTCATCCTTAACAGAGTGCTTAATGCATTGTCTTGAATCTGGTTTCAAAGTAAAAAATAATAATTACATTTGGATTAGACAAGAGCACCATCACCCTGACTGCGAGGGAGCTGGTCTAGGAACTACAAAGGGATGGATATTGGCACATTGTCAGCACTGAGCCAGTGGAGAGAGAACTAACAGGGAGCTTGGCTTGATTTGTATTTATTCCACAGGGACTTTGATGGAGACAAACAAATGGTTGGGTATTTGGGTAATTCCCCAAACTACTAATCACGACTCGCTGTATCCATGGATTCTGCATCAGTGAATTCAACCAACCATATCTGAAAATATTTGAAAAAAAATCCAAGAAGCAAACTTTGTCCTGTGCCAAGGACTACATTTATGTATAAGCAAACATTGTTGTAGCCTCCTGCTGTTTCACAGATCCTCAGACTCTCTCCAGCATGTGGTTGAGTTGTCCATCATTCTGTAAAAGAGGTGGCATTTTACTCCACTATTGCATACAATGGGACTTGAACACCCACAGATTTTGGTGCAGGGGAGAGGTATCCTGGATGATCTACATAGCAAACTTGACAGGGGGAGTGTGCCCCTGTTAGTTCTCTTGACCCTTTCAGCAGCCTTTGATACAGTAGACCAGGGCTGTCCAACTGCCAGCCCTGCAGGTGTTTTGGACTTCAACTCCCAGAAATCCTAGCCAGTTTACCAGCTGTTAGGATTTCTGGGATTTGAAGTTTAAAACACCTGCAGGGCCGGCAGTTGGACAGCCCTGCAGTAGACCATGGTATCCTTCTGAGATGCCTCACAGAAATAGGACTGGGAGGCACTGTTTTGCAGTGGCTCTAGTCCATCCTGGAGGGTCATTTTTGGAAGGTGTTGTTGGGGGACGCCTGGTCAGCCCCACGATCTTTGTTCTGTGGAATCCCAAAGGGTTCAGTATTGTCCCCCAAGTTGTATAACATCTACATGAAGCTGCTGGGGGAGATCATCTGGAGTTTTGGAGTTCAATTCCATCTGTACACAGATGACGTCCAACTCTTATCACTCCTTTCCACCTCCTGCTAAGGAGGTGGTCCAGGTCCTGAACCGGTGGTTGGCAGCTGTGACAATATGGATGAGGACGAACAAATCCAGACAAGACAGAGGTACTCCTGGTTGAAAGGTTGAACAAGTTATAGGGTTACATCCTGTGCTGGATGGGGTTACACTCCCCCTGAAGACACAGATTCACAGCTTGGGAGACCTCCTCGACTCATTGCTGAGCCTAGAAACCCAGGTCTTGATGGTGGCCAGGGGAGCTTTCACACAATTAAAACTTGTGCTCCAGCTATATTCATACCTTGGGAAGTCTGACTTGGCAATGGTGGTCCACGCTCTTGTTACATCTCAAAGAGATTACTGTAACCCGCTTTATGTGTAGCTGCCTTTGAAGACTGTTTGGAAGCTCCAAGTAGTCCAATGGGAGTGATGTCCAGGGAGCATACAACTTCCCTGTTATGTCAGCTCCACTGGCTGCCGATCTGCTACCGAGCACAATTCAAACTGCTGGCTTTAGCCTATAAAGCTCTAAAGGACTCTGATCCAGCTTATCTGTCTAATCGTATCTCTCCCTATGAAGCAGTTAGAGAGTTAAGATCTGCAGAGGAGGCCCTGCTCTTGGTCCCACCCCCATTGCAAATGTGACTGTTGGGGTGGAGACACAGGGCCTTCTCAGTGGTGGCCCCTCGATTGTGGACTTCCCTCCCCAGTGATATCAGATCAGCTCCCTCCCTCCTGGTTTTCAGGAAAAGAGTGAAGACCTGGTTATGCGAGAAGGCATTTGGATAGTGCAATATAAATTGCTGGAATATATATCATGGTTTTAACAGTTTTACAGTATTTATCTGTTTTATCTGTTTTTATGTATATGATGTATCATATTTTTATTTGATTGTGTATGTAGCATTTAATAGTGCCATGTTGTAAGTCGCTCTGTGTCCCCATTGAGGTGTGAGAGAGTGGCATATAAATAAAGCAAATAAATAAACTAAACAACAGAAGTAGATACCTAGAGCCCACTGTACTTCTTTGTCTTTGAATGGCAACATGCTGTAAATTACAGTGATTTCAGAAGTAACATTGATGGTTATACATTGTTTATAAAGGATAGCCAAAGGTTTATTGGACATAGTGAGTGGCAAGCTAGGGGATGAAATCCAGTTTAGCAAAATGCATTTTTAATGTTGATTGAATTATCCCTGAATGTTGACATTTGTCAAAGAAGAGAGTATTGGAGATGACAGATGCTGATGTTCGAGATGGACAGCACATTCTGCAGGGTTTATCCAGAAGGCAGTAACAAAGGCAGCAGGGGTGAGAAAAGATACTAGGAAGAGATTTTATTGATCCCTCTCTGCTTTTCAAAACCATGATGAATTAGGAGGCATAAATTGCAATGCTACTATGCATCCCTGCACAATCCCCAGAAATGTGTAAATCTTGAATGAAGATGCTCCTAGTAAATATGTTCAGGATTCTACATTTTGTTTGTCCCTGAAATTAATAACCCTCTCTTGAACATATACCATGCCACAGCTGCCATGAAATGCTGCTGTGGTCGCAGATGCATTGTCAAATTTTTGAAATAAGAAAGAGCATGGAGCTGACACTGATAGTGACTCCATCTACATTATAATGCAGCTGACTTGAAACTGTGGTGGCTACAAAATGCATGTTGCTGATATATGCTGAAGCACAGATTTAAGAGTATACAGTGCATTAAAGAAAGTCTCAGGAAAGTCTGAATTGAGTCCTTTGATGTGCTGGAGCAGATGCCAGTGTATCCCAGATCCCAGGGCAAAATCAACTCCATGGAATGTGGTGTGCATTGTAGACACTTGCTGAATCACCCATCCTGAAGCGCTTTGTAGGATTTGGAATGAAGAGGTGAGGGGGCTGCCGAAAATGCCCCAAGGGCATGTCTGGCAAGCAGGAGGTGAATTGGCCCCCAAATGATGACCTTTACTCTTGTCACTTTCCCATTTTTCCCCTTTTCCTGTGCCTCAGCTCCCAGAATCCATTATCATTGGCCAAGGGGCTTGAGGTTTCTAGAAGCTGAAATCTTAAACTGGAGCTTGGGAATCACTGGATGAGGTGATTAGCCCTGAATGTGCCAACGTAGAGCCCAAGGGTGCTATAGTGACCACTCAGGAGGCTGAAAGATGAACTGTTACGAATACTCCTGAAACTTCTTTGGTGGAGAAGGCGGAAGTCCTTGGAGGTGAGGTGTGTGCGCATTACATTCCAATGATGAATGGGGCCAAAGGCAAATGAATAAAACAAAACAAAAATGTCAGTAATTTTCAGCTGACAGTTAATATGAGTACCACAAGTAGCAGAGTCTTAGAAGAAGCAGTTTCACCTTTGCGGATTGGTGGCAGGAGCAAGCAAAAGTTGCAAAGCCACTTTCTGGAGAAAAAGTTTTGTGGCCATGCAGAGGGGAAGATGGGGTATCAGGGGTTCAGAGTTAGGTCCAAAGGTTTGCCACCCCTGGACCTAGAGAAAAGAAAGATCATAGTTTCTGTTGACAAAGATGTTAGCCTGAGTGCATGTGTGATTTTACCTTCCTTTGTCATATATGGAAGAAGGAAGCCAATAAAAATTCAATTTGCTTCCTTTGTCCAGAAAATCCCGGGTGTGTATGCTGTAAATTGACATGAAACTAAGCGTGCTGAAAGCAGGACTGTTCTTGTCTCCTTCCCCTATAGACATTGCAAGCATACGGGCTGAAAATGCAAGTGGCTTGGTGGAAGCATTTGCACGTCTCTGAAGCCCTGGTTTGTAGAGGAGAGTCAACATTTCCTTGAATGCTCACGCTTCTCTTTCATCTCTGTTAAGTGAGGCTTATTAAGGAAATCATTAATCTAAAAACACAATGGGATACCCAACTTTCTTAGCGTGGGGAATATTACATTCCAGCTGACTCAATCACCAAGAGCTCTGAGGAGGCTGCCTAATTTCTGAAATCAGCAGTTCTCATCTAGAATTGAAATGTTATTCTTTATTTCTTTTTTTTTCTGTTGAGGTATAACTAGCGCTGACCTTCCCACACTACTGAAGCTTTAAATAACTCCAGTTGCTTCCTAAAGGGGTGTCTGGTTAGAAATTGTCCCCCTACCCCACCCTTTACTGAGGGAACTTCCTCTGTGCTCATTCTTTCTTTGCTGCACTCTTTGTCTGGCAGATTGCTTTTTTGTTAGTTCAGAACAAAAGTCTCCCATCAGCCCATCATTTTTTGTTTCTTTGGACATGAACACACTGTGCTTGCCTGTCCAGGCCCCTGTAGAAATTGCTGTCTCTGGGGATATCTTTTTTAAAAAACTTTTTTCCCCCTTCTCTGTTGTATTACAAATGTTTCATCTTTTGCTCAGAGTAAAATACAGTACAGTGGCATTATTTCTTTAACCCGCTCCCCCTAAACCTTCTCATCAGACTTGGGTAGGAAACATACCTTTTCAAGACATATGTAATATGTATCTTAGAGTTGCAGCTCTAAGATCCTCTAGCAAGCCATTGCATCTACATAAAATCAAAGTAAGGTTTCATCCTGCTTCACAATAATTGGAGACCCTCAATCAATAATTGTGTGTCTTTTTCTTTTTAAAATAAAACTTAAGAATGGTTCCCAGTCTTTTCTTAAGTTGTTTTGACCATTTTCTCTGAGCATCACTGCAAGTTTGTCCACTTTTGCTGATCTGAAGACGTTCATAATATGTTCCTTTGTTGTTAGTATATCTGTCTTTTACCAGTTTTGTACATATAGGTTTCTCACCCCAATTAGCATGGTTTGTCATTAGTGTGAGATCATTGATGGTGGATCAGATTGGATGTCAGCCAGCCAGAGCTGGGGCGGTTGAGTGGAAGAGGCATGGAGCACTGGAAAAAGTTAGGTTGAGTTAGTACAGTATATACTCATGTATAAGTTTGGAAATTTTAGTCAAAAATTAACCACAAAAATGAGGGTTGATGTAGGTCAATGTAGGTACTTACCTGAATTCTTATTTTAAAAGTAGAATGGAGAAAGGTGAAAGCTTAGTCCACCCTGAGAGAAGCTAAAAGAAGCTTTGTCCACCTCTACCTTCTCCACAACAGCACTGCTTTTGGCCTTGTTGAACTTCTGGGTGGGGAAAAGGCTGGTGGCGCTTACCCCTCTCCATGGAATACGCCTCAACTTATCCATAGGTCATATCAAAATCCACAATCTTAGCACCCAAACCTGTCCTCGACTTCTCCAGAAGGTTGACTTATGCACAAGTATACATGGTACATTTTTATCGTACTGTGTGATGATATTAGTAAACTCAAGACTAGAGCCAAAACAGGGCTAGAAAATGTGATCCATCAGCATGTTCAAAGCTTTGTGGTTAAAAGATGACATTTTTTCAGTGCACAAGCTTCTGTTCTACATGCGCTAAGTATATTTGATGGAGAAAACAATATGGCTCTGCTTGAATCCCTTACAGGTTTTGCTTTATTTGGCTTTTAGCCAGCCAAATCAATCCCAAATGGAGTGACATTGGGTCCTGAGTCAAGCCAGCACCCTGCCAGGTAGCATTTCAGCTGGAATAGTGTTGCTTCTCCATTTCCACCTCTACAAATAGCAGTGGAGGAGCAACACTTTCAGTTGGTGCTCTGAAAACAATCTGATTCTGTGTAAGGCAGTTCCCTGTTTTCCTGAAACAGAGTTGGTACTTGTTATATAAGGGAAATAGATGGGGTTAAAAGGAAACAGAGGAGGGCTTTGGAAAGAACAAGTCCATTTCTAAATCATCTGGGACTCTGTCTGAATGCTGTCAAATGGTTTTCTTGGAAATCGAGGAAAGCCCCCACTTTGGAGACCTTTAAAAAACACCTGAAAACCTGGCTTTTCCCCTGTGCCTTTGGAGAGTAGTTATTTAATTTCTATCATTGCTGTCCTCAATGCCCCCATTCTTGGAGTCCACCCCCCCCCACTGTAAAGGATGCTGTTCCGCTTATCTCACCCTGAGTTTTTAACACTTTATATGTGTGCCTGCAGCCCGCCCTGTCTTTGTGATTTTAGATATTTAGTTGTATATTGTTTTTATGTATATGTTTGTATCTTTTATTGTAATTTGTTGTCTGGGCTTGGCCTCATGTGAGCCGCCCCGAGTCCCCATTGGGGAAATGGGGGTGGGGTACAAATAAAGTTTTATTATTATTATTGTATTGGAAATCAAACTTTTCCTGTAGGAGTCCTTTGGTTTGTGATCAGTATGTAAGAGGAAAGGAAAACATTTACTCTGTATGGAAGGCTCCTTGGATCCTTCCATTTTCCTCTCTTCAAGATTACAAAGGCAAAACGTAAATGCTAACAACAATAATAATCACATTTCAATGCAGGAGAACAGAATTTGATGGATGAGCTGCTTTGGATTTGGATTTCCTGAGTGTGCTTGTAGTCTTCTTTATTTAAAGTGAATGCTTTTGTGGAGCAGATAGGATGTTTCCCGTTACTAACAGCCGAATAACTAACTTTTCTCTTTTTCTCTCCCTTCTTTCGTTGCAGCTGATTCAGCTGGAGGCTGTTTACGGCCCTTATTCCCTCTAGGTTTTAATGTCTGATGCCCCAGCATCGTTAACATAGAGACCTCCCTAAATCTTAGGTGTGTATTGCTTGGTTTTCAGTGCACGCTTTCCAAAACTGCATGAGGGAACCGCATGCCTTTGAATGTTGTTTGAGGATTGTGCCATTTTCTGTGGAAAATGTAGCAGCAGTTTCATCTGACCTACTCCCCAGGTTTGATTCAAAGAGGATGCCACCTTACTTCTTCCTCTTCAAGTCTATATAGGAACACTGCATCCCCAACTATAGACACGGCAGACTGTTTTGGTTCCATGTTTTCTTGCTTCTGAACATAACATGCAATTCATATTTTAAGTCAAAGTTTGGATTTGTGGGAGTGTGTTGTCTGCCTTTCAAAATAAGTTTCTGGCCCTCATTATTGACCCAAAAAAATGCTCATGTAAAAGCTGCACTAGGGGACTTCCCAGAAGGATGCATTTAGCGGTGGAGGATGGAGTAAAACTGCAGGTACTCCTTTTACTAAAGCTGCTGACATTTTAAATTCAACATTTTATAGTGTAGCATCCAGTGGGCCCTTGGAATCTGCTGGAGTTTGTTTCCGAGACCCACCCCATGGATCCTAAAATCAGTGGATGCTGGGGTCACATTTTATACAGTGGTGTTGCAAAATGGCAGCCATGATAAAACAATAACAAAATTAAAGTTTGCTTTGGGGATTTTGCACATTTTCAAGCTATGAATGGTAGAATCCATGGATGCAGAATGTGTGGATACAGGGAGCCAGCTGTTCTTTGAAAATACACATAATCATCTCCATATAGCTTGCCTTTCCCCCAATACTGAAACTCAAGGTGGTTTACAGATTTAAAAGAAATGTTATTAAAATACATAGAAAAACATCAAACACATAAAGGTTATATTTCAGTGCATTTAAACAATCTATAGAATTACAACCCCCATGTCTACTGGGGATACATTCCTGAACTTAGCATGGAAACTGGAAACCTTGGATAATATTAAACTCTATAGAAATTAACAAATTCTGACAGATGTTACCCTGGAAGAGTCACACTGGAAGACCTCAACATTCTTAGAGAGGCATCTTCTGTAGATTTATATAAGCAGCTCCAAATGTTGCTGCAGTAACAAAACACCCACAGACCAAGATCTAAATACCACTGCAGCTTGGTGTGAGGGTTTAGTAGCATCCTAACTGGGGCAGCGTCTTCCATTAGAAAAGGCCTTGTAGCTGTTGGCGTTGATGCCATGGGGAGAGCTTGGCCCTACCAGGACTTCAGAGTGTGCATCCTGTGGCTCAGAGTGTGACTCTCCATCCTTCACATGGAGTGATAGCAGGAAAACAGGGTTCGGATGGAGAGAACCTTCAGTGTTGAGGTCAGTTTCAGACCACACTTTGCATCCTCCAACACTGGGATCAGTTTGTTGGGGAAAACGAATTCTAAGACTGCAACGGCAATGTAAAGCCCTTTAGCAATTGTCTGTGGGATTCTGGGAGTTAAAATAAAAAGTAGCCTTTCTAAGCTCTAACTGCAAAGCAGTCAAAGGTTGTTGGAAATTGAATAGGGCATGATTGTAAAAATGGGAACACTTTGATATTTTGGAAGGTTGGGCAGGTTACAAACAGGCCAACCATTAAAGCTGAATACCTGTTTTGAGTCCCCGCTCTACCCAGCAACTCCCCTGGGCTCAGGCATGTAGCCAGGGGGGGGGCTAAGGGGGCTTCACCCCCCCCCCCCGAAATTCTCAGGGTGGTCCGTGAAAAGGCCTTACTGGTACATTATTTAAACTGTTACGTGCATTTAAATCATGATCTGATCACCATGCTCATTATATCCCACATTAATGGGGTTATTGGGATAACAATACAAAAGGTTTGCTAGGGTAGACCCTCTTCCACCCAGTCTCAGCCCCCCCGAACCAAACTCAGCCCCCCCGAATCAAAATCCTGGCTGGGCTGGTTGACAAAGCTGTGGATGTGCTCCCTGGTGAAGCCTTCATTCTTTCCATGGAAGAAACTTGAACTACACATGAAGTAAGCAAGTGACTTGCTCTATGTCAGTTTACACCAGAGAGAAGACTCTCTGATGTTTAGAGAAACTGGAACACCTCCTGCCTTTCCTTACACCCCTTCTTGTTCCAGATAGACTTGATGGTCCTTTTCCTGAATAAGTGGGGAAACAATGCAAGCATTAGGTGCTTTTGAGGCCTATGAACATTTCCAAAGCAGTCACCCAAAAATTTTGTCAACATATCACTGGCACTTTTGTGGCTAATGCAAAATGTCTCTGTACAGCAGAGCTGTCCAAACTTTTTCATATAGGGGGCACACTTTTTACACACTCATCATTTCACGACACAGTAAATCAGTTTTACTAGCAAACCAGAAGTTAGACCAACCCCTTATAAGAGATGCAAGCACACACATAAACTGTAATCCCAACATGTAGAGAGATGCAACATATCTAATGAAAACCATTTGTCTATATTTCTAAAAATATATGATGTATTGCTTATTTTGTATGGACTCTGAGGTCTCTCATTACATTCACACAACACACACACTGCAGGCAACACATAATGAATGTGTTGCGATTCACAGGATGTACAGTATGTAGTCACATCCTCCCCCCGGGCACGCTTTGTAACATAAAAGCTATTCTCCTACACACATACCTCACTTCTTTGTGAAATTGGCCATTTTTGCTAATAAGAAATAAACACAGTCATCCTGGAATGGAATCCCTTAGCCCCTTTCATTGGGCATCCTTGTTTTTGCCTAGTTGCTCCTTTTGAGTTTCCACTTAAGGCGTGGGCACTACAAAATGTACAGAGAGAGAGAAATGAAAGGGATGGGGCTTTTGCTTTGCTGCTTGAAAATGGGAATCCTTGGAGTACCTCTTGAATGGATGCCTTGATATAAAAAGAACTAGAAGTGCTGCTTCGTGCAGGTCTCGGCAGTGGTTTCTGAATCCTTCAGGAGTGCTTGAGAGGCTTGGTGGTGGAGGTGATGATTCCCACTCTACCTACCGCCCCCTCTTTGTTCCTAACCTTCAGAAACTGGAAGCTGCCACAATAGGTTTAATTCATTCAAGTGAACACAGATAGTGGAGCCAGTGGGTTTCATTTCCCATTGGCCCTGGAAAATGGCTGGGAATAGAAGTAGAGGAGGAGGCAGCTTCAGTCATTTCAATGGCTGATGGAGCAGAAAGACCCAGGATCCTTCTTGGATAGCCAGCCATAACTGAGCTCTCTCTATGCCTCATGGCTACAGAGTTATGCTGGCTTTAAAAATACCCTCAAAAATACCCTTGACAAGGGCATGTTTTGTCTTATTGTAACATGTTGAAAATGGGCTGAAAATGCACCCATTTTCTTAGAAAGCAATGGGAGAGGAGGAAGTATTTCCCTCTTCTCTCTAGGTAGACAGGAGATTTTCATAAGGACTGATGGAATAGAGGACATAACTCTCTCTAAAGATCTTTTCTTTTTGGTGGGAAAATAACTTGGGTTGTGCCTTAAGAGCTTAGCATTTGAGCTTCTGAGGTTGGAAAGTCATTTTTGCAATGATGCACAAAAGAAGCTGTGGGTTAAAGGTCCCAGCAAGTAAGTCTCTGTTGACTCTGATGCCAATGGCACAAAAGGCTCTAGAAAACAAGGCAGTGCAACTCAGACGCCTTGGAGGCAGATGAGTCCTCCTTCCTGAAAAGTTATGAAACAAAACAATACCCGCAGATGCACAGCAGCATGCGGATTGCCATTGTCACATAGATGTTAGATAGAGCACTGCTGGGCTTTGACCAGGGCTGTCTACAACATGATCAAACACTGCAGTTCAAGTATGTGAATGCAAAGCAGGCTTTATGCCAGGGATGCACCAAGCCCTGGATACATGATTGAAAAATGTGATGTTAGTCCCCAGATTTCTGAGAGACCCAGAGAGACTCACTCAGCTTTGTAAAAAGCTAATGCCATGAAAAAGAGGGAGGGGGCATGTGTCTTTTCAGAATTGCAATGCCCCTAGAGTATGAAAGAATTTCCTTCTCAAGTTGTATTTTATATAGCTGCAAGGTTACATTTGAATCCAGGATCTTGGATGTGAGAATTTGAGAATCCACCTACATTTCGGCTAGGGATGGCTTGAAAAGTTTGTGCTTTTCATCTTTCTTCATTATCCACTATAGCAAGTTTGGAAAATTGTAACAACAAAAAAGCAGCACTCAATATGATTTAAGAGTAGTAGGGCAACGTTCCAGGGACCTAAGGCTCATTGACCACTGTTTAGGTTTTGTGGGCACTCTCATCTTCAGGAGTGCAGAAGTGGCAAGCAGACGTTTGTCCTTGCTATGGTATCAGGCTAGTTCACCACTCTCCCTTTGGTTTCTCTTAAGATAAAATAAAATAATACAAGTAAGAAAATGGTAATGTAAAGTGTAAATTAGCACTAAATCCTCAAGTTCAAAACCTTTATTCTTCATTCTGGGGAAAATCCAAGGGACAACTTGACAAGGGCATGTTTTGTCTGAGCCGCAGCCCTGTCCTGCACTCACAGGGCATTTGTGTGGTGTGTAATTGGCTGTCAAAACAAGAATGGCACCATATGTGAAGATGTGAGAAAGGAGCTTCTAATAGACAGCTTTTCTATATTTATGCAACCATGGGAGCTAGAAACATAATTGCTCCAAAAGGAGCAGAGTGCCAATAATTTGAAGGTGGCAGCAGCATTGTCCGGTGATGCCCCTCTGGCTCTTTTGAATGCGATAGTAGATGTGTCCAGAAGCTCACATGTAAGCTGACCCAGATGCTCCCGTAGCCTCTTCCTGCACACTTGGACTGATGGTTCTGTGATGCTGTCGCCACACACTGAATACTGTTCTACATGCTTCCATGTCCTTTTTGGACTACTATTTAGTTCCACCATGTGGGTCATGTAATCTGGAAATAGCTGCTAGAGCTTTAGAATATCGGAACCTTTCCTCTATGACTGCCACCTTCCATCACATCAGAGAAAGGAGGCCCAATGAAAAGACCCCAGAGTTCTTTAAACAAATGCTTTGCCCTTTGGTAGATGCTGTTTCAGTTTGCATGGACTTTTTTTGCAAGGTCAGTGCTGAGTGAATTTCCACAGAGCTCATAGATACCACTGAAGATTATCCACCATTGCCTTCTACTGGCAATACTCTGATGAGGGGTCACAAAAGAACAGCTGTCTGATTTTGTGATCCCCCCCGCCAAATCCTTTCACTGGTGTTGACTATGGTATCTTCTATTTATTTGTATTTACTAGCAAGTTACTGCATGGACTGCCTTTTGCGATTGGTGGCACTTCTTCTGGATTAGCTTGTGTATGCAAATGATCTGCTGATGAGATGCAAGAGGGCATGCTGAAATAGTGCCTGCCTAGAGTGAGGTTAACTTGCCACTGAGCACTAGCAATTTCTCTTTTTGTATTAAGAAACCTATCAATATCACCGCATCCAGAATTTGCTTTCTATCATCTTAAAAGGCTATTGGAAAAATTCCAAAATCAGAAAACTTTATAATGACTTTTAAAATATTAATACTAATATAAACACTGCTTTTCGGTGCTATTTTAAGGGGAATATGGGATTAAATGAAATAAATAAATCTGTGAAATATTCAAAAATACCTCTATTTTGCCTATTATGTTTCAGCTGTGATGCTAGTGGCAATGGATTAGGAGCCAAGCATAGATATTAAAGTCAAGCCTTTATTCCATCCATCGCTTTGGCGTCTGAGATTTTGAGCAATGTTTTTGCAATTATAAGGGCTAGAACCACGATCTACAATAATAATGACCAGATCATACGATTCTCAGAAATGAGCCTTGATAACATGGAAGGTTGCGCCTTTGCTTGCATAAGGATGGAACCATGAAACATGGGGATCTATGTTCCACATGTTTCTGCTTTTTGACAGTCTGTCAGCGTGTTCTTCTATTTATCACCTTGACAGCACTTTGTTATCACACAAGTGTGACATGTTTGCAATTTCTGTGTTAATTATCTTCATGTTAAGACTAGTCAGCCTTGTGCTACATTTGTCATGATGGCAAATATTTTGAGGAGCAGACAGTGACAGTGATGTTTGAGGGGCATACACGCAGGTATTGTCCCCAGTCTAGTGCCTTCCAGAAGTGTTGGATTACAACCCCCATCACTCCAATGTGTTGAGATGATGGGCATTATAATTTAACCCAGGATTCTTAAACTTTTCCACTAAGAAACAATGGGGTGGTGAAACAAAGGTTGATGATAGAATGAGGCTCTCCTACAGCGGTCCTTCTTAAACTTTTTTCTACTCATTATGCCTTTTTGCCTTAGAAATAGTTATGTATATAAAATAGGTATAAAAGTCGAACATTTATTGATAATAAATCTACATTTGCAAAGTTTGCTAAACAGGCTGTTTTTCCTTTTTATGAAATGTTGAACATATTCATGTCAATGCCTAAAATAGCTACTAGAAACCTTTTCCTGTTGCTAAATTTTTCAGGAGTGAAGGGACACCTTTTTGCATCAGGACCCACATTTTATGAAGCAGTGATCTAACCCTTCTCATTTAAATGCTTACTCAAGTAAATATGACTGACCTAAGGTTTCTTACACAAGGAAGTACTATTTTTCCTGTATACAAAACTTGAAATGGATGTCACTTGGGGACATGGATAAACATAGCTGTTAGACCTGCTTTGCCTTCTGACTTTGTCCCGACATACTTCTGCTATGTCACTGTAAACCTTGGTCCACCCTGAGATCCTTCTTGTCGTCCAGATCTGGTGTCTGTGCAGAGCTAGTTCCAGATCTAGTCAGCAAAAGTCAAAACTCAACTTGATCGAAAGAAGCCAAGTTATTTTGGCTTAGGGGCTAACAAATTTCACAAGCAGCCTCTATCTCTGGCATAAAGGATAAAGCAAAAACAGATCACACAAATATTAATCTATAGATCTTTCGTGACCTCCCAGATCTGCCTGAGGTGACTGCCTCATTCTACCTCCTGAGAGAGAGAAACCTTACAGGAACAGATTTGGCTGATTTGAAAGAGTGAATTTTGATCCCATCTGTGCTATGAAAAGCCAAATACTCCAGATGTGAATTAAAAAGAATAGAAATAATTGATGTCACACAGCAGGATTGGGTGGGGGAGAACAAAATGGGAGACTAATATCTTCTTAAAAGTACATTATTGTTTGCATAGTGAAATTACTTTCCTGAAAAGTGTGAACATCTCTTGTCAGATATAAGTTTAAACGAAAAAAAGTTAGTAGATGAGTTAAATCTAAATTCTGTTTAAGGTGGCATGCATATTTGGAAGAAAAATGGTGCAATGCTCTTTGTAGAAAATGTGTAGAAATGAAATGTTTTCTAAACATGGGGGGGGGGCTGGTGGCTTTTGGCACAAGTCTGATGTAGTGGAGTAATTAACTTCTTTTTCAACTCCTGACCTTTGACCTCTGTCCTCCCCACCCTTTACCTAAAACCCTTGTCATTTGTCCATATCAGTTAACAGGCAAGACAGTTTGAGCCCAGTCATGGATGACTATGATATCAGGTCCGCTGCCAGCATTTTGGCATCCGTTAAAGAGCAAGAGGCTCGTTTTGAGCGGCTCACCCGGGCCCTTGAAGAAGAGCGGCGCAATGTCTCCCTGCAACTCGAACGCGCCAATCAGCCTTCGGACCGTGTGAGCATGTGCAACATTGGCAGCGGCCAGCCCCTGGCGACTGCCTGGCAGCAGCTGGTCCTGCAGGTAAACTGCCTGCTCCCTGTACTTGTGACTCTGCATTGCCCATCATCCCCTTAAGTGTGTGCATGTGTGTATGTGTGTAGAGTTACAGATGTTGATGAGCACTGGGAAAGAGTTGCCCATTCTTAATTTGTTGCCCTTCCTTCAAAGATCTCGGTGAAGCAACCATGATGTTTTCTCTCATTATCACCTTGCCATCTTCAGTTCTTACCTACACAAGAAGGGGAATCAGAGCATGGGAAAAGTTACTGTTTCGGACTACAACTAATATTAGAATTTTTTTGTCTAGGGCTGGAGGAGGTTAGGGGCAAGAAGTATTTGGATATTCAAACATGGCGACCATGTCTCTTCTCAACGTTCTCTTCTGAAGCTAAACATACCCAACTTTTTAAGATGCTCCTCAGAGGGGTTAATGGTCTCCAGAACTTTGATCATTTTAGTCACCCTCCTCTGGGCACGTTTCAGCTTAAATTCAATATCTCTCTTCAATCGTGGTGAAAAACATTTACTGTTGCCCAAATTTTAAGACCCCACCATTGAGTTAAGGGGACCCCATTTGAGGTCACGACCCAGAGTTTAAGAAGCAATGCTCTAAATATTTCAAATATCATCATTAAGAAGCCCTAATGGTCACTCTTAGTGTTGAAGTTCAAATTATCTGGAATACAGAATGATTGAGAAGTGCTGTCCTACACTGTTGGAGGCCTTACTCAACTTTTCCCAGCTCATGAGATATAATTACATGCTCTCCACATGCGTGGAAGTGTGATTTTATAGACTTAATGAGTAGAAGTTTGGATTTTTTAAATTAGTCTATATTCCTCAGGATTCAGAAGCATGTGAACACTCAGTGAGCATGCCATGTAAAATCAGATGTCATACAGAAGTTCTGAATATAGCTGAATGTAGTGTGTCCTCTGCCTGCCCTGATTGGTTGAATGAGCTATTTAGCTTTCATTGCATTAGTCAAGTGTTGGATCTTACATTTGTTATCTGTCCAGATAGATAGCTGAGGAAATGGTGGTCTTGAAAGCAATAAAAACTAGAGGATTGGATACTAGGCATGGGGAAGTGGTTTTCCAAGTTGTGGAAAACAAGTAGAAGATGTGAAGTGATTGCCTGAAGGTGTATTTGTATATGAGAGATGGAATCAGGAAGTGACATCTATTAGCCGTGTTCTGTCTAGAGAGAAGAAATGACCAACTTAATTCCAGGTAAGTGGACTTGAGGATAGTTGTGGTAAGATGTAAACTGTTTGCCCAGAAGCACCTAATGCTATTGTTCAAGACTTGGTCAAGACGATTGGAATTGAAACAGAAACTTCAGCACAAGGAGATCTTGGATGGATAATCCACAGGTAGGTCCAAGTCAAAGGGAGAAATGTGTTATGGGACTTGACCTTAGCAGAAAAGTTACTTATAATACTGAAGAGCTTTTAACGGAATTGATGAGATGGAAATGAATTCATAAAGGCGTTAGACTAGTTTTCTTTGTGTATCAATACTTCAATATTAAAATGATGCCAACTGTCACCTGAATTCATAGAAAGTGATCGTTGCATAGCATAGCTGTCATTTCTGATGGTGGTCTATTACTGTTTTTATTAACTTTCAGTTTTATTGTGTAAACTTTGTCTGGTTAGTTGTTTATATCAGATGCCATATGGTAAGAAGTCATGCCTGATGCCTGTTTCTGCCTGTTCTGGGGTTGCCTTGTACACTAGTGTTTTTCTCCTTCTGTGGAATATTTAGCATTTCTCTTTGCTTGCATATGACACATGTATTCCAAGCGATTGCTGGAACAAACTGAAGAAATAGTATCAGGGCATGTCTGTCGAGACTTGTATACCTATCTACCTGTGCCACTCTTTTATTACTTTCTGCAAAGAGCACCCCTCCTGCCCCGTCTTAAAATTGGCACTTTAGTGAAAACGTGCCATGTGACAACAAGGGAGAGCATGCACTATATAATGATGCCCCAGCTGCAAAATACCTTCCCTGCAGAGTACTACTAGTGCTGACTTTACAATGTTTACAGAGAGAGGTTTGTTTTTTTATTTGCTTAGGCATTCTAAGTTGAATTATGCAGGTCGCCTAGTTCCATTGTTTTCCTTTCTGTCAGTTGTTTTGTACTGAATGGATTGTTTTCTGGTTTGTTTTTATTCTCTGTGACTTACTTTGGTAATGCTCCTTGTATTCTCAAGCCGGGCTGGTCTACAAATACTTTAAATGAACAATAAATGAAATAATGTTTCTAACACAGAGGAGTGAGTGGGTGATCTGTTCTGCTAATCCCTTTAGTTCAGTGGTTCCCAACCTTTTTTTTGACCAGGGACCACTCTCCAACACTAGTACCAAAAGGGTTACGAATCTGTTTTTGGTCAACTTTAGATTTGATTTGGTTATTTGGGGTGCTGATTCAGAAAATTGCATCAGATAGATCACATCAGCTCTAATTTCTGATACAGAAAACCATATTTCCTAAGCCTCGGCACTATGAGAGGGTTTGGCGAGAACAGTTGCTTTTGTTGCAATGGTGTAACGGTGGTCCACAAACCACTGGTGGTCCACAAACCACTGGTGGTCCACAAACCACAAGTTGGGAACCACTTCTTTAGTTAAACAGTGGTGCCCAACCTTTGGTCTGGGCCTCCAACTCCCAGAAGCCCTAGCCAGCATGTCCCATGACCAGGAATTCCAGGAACTGAAGTCTAAAACAACTGGAGGGCAATTGCTTTAGTATGTCAGAGTGCTTCACAGTTTCATATAAACAAATACCTTGCTGGATATTTCTGAAGTACCTTCTGGTTCAGATATTTGTTTCCTGATTAGGCCAGTGAGATGCCCACTCATATTTCACAAGCAGAAGTAGAGGATGCTGATCATTGACATAGCATCTAGTTGGGCCAGCATCTCCAACTGACCTCCCTGAGCAGCTATTGGGAATCTAGTACCTTGGTTGGACCTTCCCCAGTGTCCTTTTCACTGGTACTCCAGTCTCTGGGCAAGGATACATCAGGGCCACTATGGAGCATGCTTGGAAAGTTAAGATGTTACTGTAAGCCAGGGATTGAAGCATTACCCTTGTTGCATCCTGCCAGTTGCCATCAAGTATTTAATTATTTTACTTTCTTAGAAACACACACTTTAAAGAAAAGCTGTTCTTGTGACTATCTTCTAAATGCTCCATTGTTTTTGAGGAGAGAGGAATTTCTGTATTAGTTTTCTAATGGCCAGTCCTTTCTCTTTGTGGTAGGTGTTTCCTCAACAGTTTCACTTGCAAGGATTCCCTCTGCCCCCACCCACCCTTGGTTCCAAAGCTCTATGTCAGAGATATTCTTGATACAGTTATGTTCTATCTTTGGGCTTAATGCTCAGGATGAAATCAACATCTACTTCATCACGCTAGAGAAAAAAATCCACTTAAAATCTGATTTCTGCCTCTTGTACAATTCTGGGATTTGTAGTTCAGCCTTTAACAGCCTCAGTAAACCTCAAACCCCAGAATTCTGCAGGAGGCAGAAACCGGATTTTAAGTAGATTTTTTTCTCTAGTGTGATGATGCCATGGACATCTATGACAACAGTCAAATCTGGTGGTGACATACTGTATACTCATTTCCCCGAAAATAAGACATACCCATAAAATAAGCTGTAGCAGGATTTCTAAGCATTTGCACAATATAAGCCATACCCTGAAAATAAGACATAGTGATAGGCGTGGCAATGCAGGTACAAGGTCGGCTCCCCCTGTCAGGTCCCTGTCTTCTGTGCGTGCTACAAGCTGAGGCATAGAGGAAGAGATAGGAAGTGAAAGTAAAAGTCTCCTCAGTGAAGTGAGGAGCAGGACGCTCTCCTTTAGGTATTGTGTGTCCTCAGGGGGAAGAAGTCAAGCTGTGGCTGCCGTTTTACTCAGCACTGTGGATCTCTCTCCCCCAGCACCAACCAGCAACAGTCTGTGGGCCTCTCTCACCCCACACAAACACCGGGGGGGGGGGGGAAGCTTCAGAAAGCAGTCTACTACTGACTCCAGAGAGATCATCCCATAGATGCAGATTGTTGTACTATAATTAATAAAAATAAGACATCCCCTGACAATAAGCCATAGTGTGTCTTGTTGAGGAAAAATAAATATAAGACAGTGTCTTATTTTCGGGGAAACACAGTGCTATGAATCTTGGCCAACTTTCTTCAATCTAGTTTTTTTTAAAAAATACATGATATTTGAGTCTCTGCATCCAGTTTAGAGCTAGCTGTTCCTGGAGATGCCTAGCTCTGGACCTACAAAGCATTGGATCTTCTTCCCTTCAATGCTGCCTTGGAGCTGCAAATATCACTTGCGCATTGGATCTGTGCTCTGTGAATTACTGCCTTGTTGCGGGAGCTACAGAGATGCCTTTCGGTGTATATTTTTCACATCCGGCTTTTTTTGCCACCTCATTGTGCGAACTGATTCCAAAGTCTTTGTGAATGTATTCCTTTAGTGGCCTATTTTAAGCTATCATGTGTGAATTCACGTCTAGGTAGAAATGTCTCCTGTGGCAAAGCACCATCCTATGAAGGGAATATCTGAGCAGCTGAGATTTGTTCAGAAAAAAGCCTGAATTAAACATCCTGGTTTGAATCCTCTTGGCGCTCCCAACTAGAATTGACTGATTGAATCAGTAGGATTTATGCGAATGGATTCACCATTTATGCTCCAGCAGGCCTCCTGGGGTAGTACCATTCCTTCTAAATGAAAAAATAGTGGGTTGCTGTCAATTTTCCAGGTTGCCTGTCCATGTTCCAGAAGCATTTTCTCCTGATGTTTCGCCCACATCTATGGCAGGCATCCTTAGAGGTTGTGAGGTCTGTTGGAAACTAGGAAAATTGGGTTGATATATCTGTGGAATGTCGAGGGAAGGAAAAAGAACTTTTGTCTGTTTGAGGCAAGTTTGGATGTTGCCATTGGCCAGCTTGATTAGCATTGAATAGCCTTGCAGCTTCAAAATCTGGCTGCTTCCTGCCTGGGGGAATCCTTTGTTAGGAGATGTTAGCTGGCCCTGATTGTTTCCTGTCTGGATTTTCCCTGGTTTTTTTTTTTAAGTGTTGCTCTTTATTTACTGCCCTGATTTTAGAGGTTTTTTAAAATACTGGTAGCCGGATTTTGTTCATTTTCATGGTTTCCTCCTTTCTGTTGAACTTGTCCACCTGCTTGTGGATTTCAATGGCTTCTCTGTGTAGTCTGATATGGTGCTTTTTAGAGTGTCCCAGGATTTCTGTGTTCTCCAATAATATGCTGTGTCCAGGTTGGTTCATCAGGTACTCTGCTATGGCTGATTTCTCTGGTTGGATTAGTCTGCAGTGCCTTTTGTGTTTCTTGATTTGTGTCTGGGCATTGCTGTTTGGTGGTCCCTATGTAGACTTGTTTGCATGATATATGGTAGACTCCCACAGAGGTGCTTCTATGCTTAGCTTTCAATTCATGGAAGGCATTAGTCCCAATGCCCCAGGTGTCAGTGTTTACTCTAGGAAGGCATCAAAATATACAGTCTTACAAAGTCTCCTTCTCTTTAAGCTTTTTGTTGATTTGATGCAGTGAGCACAGAATAACCTCGAACAGTGGAAAGATTTTTCAGGAGAGGCCAAGAGAGAATCAAGAGACATTGGATGCTGAAGGAAGTGGAAGAAGACAAGAAGGGGAAACATAGATGCAGTGGCCTGGTTTCTTGATCTGGCACTCCATTAATTGAATACAGGCCAAGTATCCTTAATAATCTTGCAAGGAAATGTTTGGCTACCTTTCATACATGTAGCCACTAGTCTTTGGTTACCAATACCACAATTCACTGTAAATACTGAGTAATCATCACCCCCCCCCCCCTTTTTTTGGGCTTTCAGCCTTTATTTCCATAATCATCTCATACCTCCTCCTATATCGGAGCTAAGGGCGTTTTTAAAAATAAAAGAACCCTATATCATATTTCATATATGATATTATAAGTTACTGGTAGAGCCCCCCGGTGATGCAGTGGGTTAAACTCCTGTGCCGGCAGGACTGAAGATCGACAGGTCACAGGTTTGAATCCAGAGAGAGAGCGGATGAACTCCCTCTATCAGCTTCAGCTCCTCATGCGAGAACATGAGAGATGCCTCCCACAAAGATGGTAACACATCAAAAGAATCTGGGCGTCCCTTGGGCAACATCCTTGCAGATGGCCAATTCTCTCACACCAGAAGCAACTTGCAGTTTCTCAAGTCACTCCTGGCATGATAAGAAAAAAAGTTACTAGTTGCTAGAATGTATTTGGTCCCTGACTTTTGTATCCCACTCCTCTTCCAAAGGCAATGGGTCAGTGGCATCCCAACAGACTCCGGCTGGGTCTCATCTTTGAAATTCCCTTTTAGCGCAGTCACTGTAAGATCTGCACATGTGCATGCATGTGTCCAGGACAAATCAAACAAAATTATTGTACATGAAACTGAATGGAATAAATGTTGGTCATGATGCAACATAACCTAGAAAAGACCAGAGGAGGGCATTTAGAAGGGTGGCTTAATAACATGAAATTGACTACATTATAGCATAATGGTTGCCTCTTTTTTGGCAAAAAGCACATCTGCATTCTTTGAACCAATGACAAGTTGTGTGCTCCATTTATGAGAAGCACAGAGACCTCAATGATGCAGCAATCTTCTTTTTTCAGTTAATCAAGTATCCAATAAGTGGGCACAAGAACATTTGGGACCAATTCTTAGCCATTTCCAAGGGCATCATGACAACCTTCATAATTATGTCCCCAAGAAAAATGCAAAATCACGTCACCAATATACCGTTTATCTTTCTTTTCTGACACACTGCTGGGGAAAAAAACTGTCTTAAAAACACAGACATTCAAAAGAGCCAGCTGATAAAATGAGATATTTCAGTTTATCGGACCTGACTGTAATCCTGTCTCTGGTTAGCTAAGAATGAGCACTATGAAAGTGAGTGGTATTGTATTTCTGCTGCATAGGACCTGCTTGTAAAATACATTTGGTATCTGTCACCCTGGTTGTCTCTTTGCATTAGGAACTCTGGCTTTTGAAGATTTTCTCCTTACTAGCTGCCCTGTTAAAGTATCGATATGGGACACTGTCCTATGTTCAGGTTCCCACTGCGGGATATTCTAGGTGTCATTTTACCCATGGCAACATCAACCTCAGAATGGGATTTCCACTTTCTCATAACACATCTATCTCTCCATGGGGAACTGGTGATAATGGTGGACTGAATACAGTATTTCTTTGATTCTAAGATGCACTTTTCTCCTCATATAATAATCACTAAAAGAATCATAGGTATGATGTATATCTCTGTGTCCAAGTATTCTCTGTTTGTTTGTACCACAAATACTTGCTAGGTGAAGTGGCCCTCTGGGATGTGATTAGATTGGCAGTTACTAGGTGAAGTGGCCTTCTGTGGTATCAATGGGAAAGAAAACGTTGGTCCTTTTCAGATTTGTAGGGTTTAGGGCCGGCATGGACAAACTTGGGCCCTCTAGGTGTTTTGGACTTCAACTCCCACAATGTGGTTATGAAGTGTCAAGCAAATTTTAGTAGGACATCAGAATGTAAATGTAAGGCATCAGAATGGCAGGTCTTCTTAACCTCCCAAATGGATAGATGCTGCAGAGCATTATGGAGTGGCTCCACATAAGCACACCTGCACATGCTGGCCACAGCTGGCAAAAGCCATATTTAATATGGTTGGGTCTTTTGAATACCTTACTTCAGTCTTTGAGAATCTTGGGGCCCAACTGAGGCCCCTTCTACATTGCCATATACAATCTAGATCATCTGCGTTGAACTGGATTATATGGCTGTGTAGAGTCAGATAATCCAGTTCAAATCAGATAATCTGGATTATCTGATTTGATAATCTGGTTTATATGGCAGTGTGGAAGGGGCCTCGTGCCTTGCTATGTTTTTGGTCCAAAATTATGGGAGGTGACGTCCAAAACACCTGGAGGAGGACCGAAGTTTGCCCATCTGATCCCAGATTATCTCCTTTAAACTGGATTATAAAGGGCCCTTCCACACAGCCACATAATCCAGAATATCAAGGCAGAAAATAGACACAATATCTGCTTTGAACGGCGCCTTACTTACCAACAGAGGCTCTGGATACGGTAATCCATGCCACGGTTACGTCGAGGCTGGATTACTGCAATGCTTTGTATATGGGTTTACCTCGAGCAGCAATTCACAAGATCCAAATTGTGCAAAATGCAGCTGCTAGACTCCTCACAAAAACATCAATGAGGTGCCATATAACGCCGTCTCTGCAGCGCTTGCATTGGCTGCCGGTTGAACACAGAGTCCTCTATAAGACTCTGGTCCTAGCATTCAAGGCCTTTTGAGGTCAGGGTCCTTCATATCTAAGAGACCGTTTAATGCCACTCCACCACCAGAGACTGCCACGGTCAGCCCATGAGAATCTTCTCTATGTCCCTGGCCCTGGAGAGGTTCATTTGGAGTCCACAAGACAGAGATCCTTCTCCATTGTAGCCCCAACCTTGTGGAACTCCCTACCGCCAGACCAAAGAGCCACTCATGATCTACATAGATTTTTAGGGGCACTTAAGACATGGCTTTTCAGAAGAGCCTATGATTGAGTAACAAGCAGTGACTATGTAACCTGTTTATTTTAATTGTGTAAGTTGCCCAGAGCACCTTTCGTGGAGGGTGACTCATAAGAAATAAAGTTAGTTAAGTTAGTTAGTTATCTGAGTCCACACTGCCATATATTCCAGTTCAAAGCAGATAATGTGGGATTTGATTTAGCTGAGTGGAAAGAGTCCTTCCAGACAGGCCTTATACCCCAGGATCTGATCCCAGTTTTGCTTTAAACTGGATTATATGAGTCTGTGCTGCCAGATAATCTGGGATGAACAGAAACCCTGGGATCAGATCCTGGGATATAGGGCCTATCTGGAAGGGCCCTAAATCCGCTGCCAGATAATCTGGGATAAGAAAATAATCTGGGATCAGATCCTGGGATGTAGGGGCCCTACACTGCCATATAATCCAGATTATCAAAACTGATAAAAGCACATGATCTGCTTGAACGGTATTATTATATGAGTCTACCCCAGGCACGGGCAAACTTTGGCCCTCCAGGTGTTTTGGACTTCAACTCCTACAATTCCTAACAGCCGGTAGGCTGTTAGGAATTGTGGGAGTTGAAGTCCAAAACACCTGGAGGGCCAAAGTTTGCCCATGCCTGGTCTACATTACCAAATAATCCAGTTCAGAGCAGATCATGTGGATTTTCTATGGCCCTGCAGAAGGGGCTTCTGTTTTCCGACCCGATTTGGCAGCAGCCACTTTCCCCAGCTCGCAAAGCCGCCCAAGGTGTTGTGGACTTCCCTTCCCAGAAGTCCTTGCCATTGACCGAGCCGGCCGAGGCTTCTGGGAGATGGAGTCCGAAACACCTGGCGGGCTAGGCGGGGAGGAGCCAGGGGCGGGGCTTGGCGGTCCGGCGGGGGCGGGCCAAGGCCGTGGGCGGGGCTTGCCCGGCTGGGGTTGTGCCGCCAGGACTGCGGCCTGAGGGGGCGTGAGGGGGGCATTGCTTCCTCGGGGATCTTCGAGCGAAGCCGGTGGGCCCGGCCCTTCGCCTCCATGCCGGCCGAACTCTCCCAGGTGAGTGGCCCCCGGCCCCCCGGCCAAGGAGGGAAGCCGAGAAGGAAGGGAGCAGGCAGGCGGGCAGGCAGGCAGGGGGCTGCTTGCATTTGGCGTTTACGTGAGAGGCACGGAGCTCTTGGCGAGAGGGTCCCCGCCGGAAAGGGGCTCTGCCTGGAGGGAGTCTCCTCTCGGCAATAGCACGGCTACTACGCCTCTTGTTCGTAAAGGCAGTTTCCTGGATTGATTTCCATTCGAAGCCCTGAAATCCCTTCGCTCGGAGCATCTGGAAATGCTGCCCCTGGAAAGGCGTTCGGACCGAAAGGAGTTTCCAATCTGCAATATTGCTATTATTATCCTGTATTATTATTATTATTGTTATTATTATCAGCACGGAACTCTCCTGACTCGGAGCATCTGGAAAGACTGCCCACTGAAAAGGTGTTTGGACTGAAAGGAGTTTCCAATGTGTAATATTACTATTATTATTATTACTATCTCAATTATTATTAATATTATTATTATTATTATTTAAAGCACTGAACTCCCTTCACTTGGAGCATCTGGAAAGACTGCCCACTGAAAAGATGTTTGGACTGACAGGAGGTTCCTATCTGCATTGTTGCTGCTATTATATTACTTTATTATTATAATTATAATAATAATTATTATTATCATCACTCAAAGAAGCTGGAAAGACTGGTCTCTGAAAAAATGTTCCTATCTGCAATATTGCTGCTATATTGTTGTTGTAGTAGTTGTTGTTATTTTCCTCTATTATTATTATTATTATTATTATTATTATTGGCATGGAACTCCCTTCACTTGGAGCATCTGGAAAGACTCCACTGAAAAGGTGTTTGGACTGAAAGGAGGTTCTCATCTGTAATATTGCTATTATTATCATTGGGTGTTTCTATTATTATTTTATTGTATTGTATTATTATTATTGGTATTATGATTAAAAGCACATAAGTCCTTTCACTCAAAGAAGCTGGAAAGACTGGTCTCTGAAAAAATGTTCCTATCTGCAATATTGCTGCTATATTGTTGTTGTAGTAGTTGTTGTTATTTTCCTCTATTATTATTATTATTGGCATGGAACTCCCTTCACTTGGAGCATCTGGAAAGACTCCACTGAAAAGGTGTTTGGACTGAAAGGATGTTCTCATCTGTAATATTGCTGCTATTATTATCATTGGGTATTTGTATTATTATTATTATTATTATTTTCTTGTATTATTATTTTTGGTATTATGATTAAAAGCACGAAATTCCCGTCACTCAAAGCATCTGGAAAGACTGCCCACTGAAAAGGTGTTGGGACTGAAAGGAGTTTCCAATGTGTAATATTACTATTATTATTATTTTCCTGTATTATTGTAATTATTATTAAAAGCACTGAACTCCCTTCATTCAAAGCATCTGGAAAGACTGTCCACAGAGAAGGTGTTTGGACTGAAAGGAGGTTCCTATCTGCAATATTGCTGCTATTATTAGTATTAGTATTATTATCATCATCATTAAAAGCACAGAACTTCATTCATTTGGAGCATCTGAAAAGATTGTCCATGGAAAAGGTGTTCAGACTGAAAGTTGTTTCCTGTCATCATCGTTATTGTTATTATTTAATCCAAGAAACGCCCTTCACTCCTGAAAAGAACATTTCCACTGAAAAGGTGGTCTAGGTGAAGGGTGTTGTTGTCTTTATTGTTGTTTATTGTTATGATATCCAGGAAACACCATTCACTCAGAACACTTGAAAAGAGTGATTCCATGGAAAAGGTGTTCTGAGTGAAGGGAGTTTCCTGTACAATGTATCATCATTGTAGTTGTTATCCGCAGGAAACTCCCTTCACTTGGACCTCTTGGAAAGAATGTTTCCACCGAAAAGGTTGTCTCTGATTGAAGGGAGTTTCCTGTCATCAGTATTGTTATTAATATTATTAATATTAATAACACCATTGATTGTAAGAGGCACACCAATTTCAGTACCACCAACAGAAAAAATATCTACCTATCTATCCCTGGGAAAATCTCTTTTTGATTGCTGAGTGTTCAATGAGTATGCATCCCTTTCCTTCCAAAAGGATGCAAAGTTGATTTAAGTCAAGGGATTGTGCCTCTCTCTCTGCTGAAGAGTGAGACTGAAATATCGTTGTTTTTCTTCTTTTCTGCTTGTGACAATATTTGTCAAGAGCGTCACTCTCAGACCCGGGAGGCACTTTCCTAGGTTTCTCTCTTTCTCTTGCCTTGCCTCGCATGGCATCTCCGGGCAGATTTCAAACCCATCAAAGTGGGAGGAATTCTACTTTGTTGGTTAACTTTTTGCGGGAGATCGCATTGGATTGAAGGCACTCAGGCTAAAAAATTAAATAAACGCAGATGGCTGTCAACTGTGAGACATTTCTGTGCTTTAAGGACCGTGTCTTGAAGGAGTTTCAGTTTGTATACCCAACAAGGTAAAAAAAAATAAAATCGGAGTAAGAGCTACTTGGTGGTATTTGTAGTCTTGCTTCTGTCTTTATTACAAAGACATGATTTCTCGGGTTTGTGTTGACGAAGAGTTTCATGGCTGGAATCACTGGGTTGCTGTGAGTTTTCCGGACTGTCTGTCCATGTTCCAGAAGCATTCTCTCCTGACGTTTCGCCCACATCTATGGCAGGCATCCCCAGAGGTTGTGAAGTCTGTTGGAAACTAAGCAAGTGGGGTGTGTATATATACAGTATCTGGGGAATAATGTCCAGGGTGGGAGAAAGAGCTCTTGTCTGCTTGAGGCAAGTGTGAATGTTGCAATTTCTCGGGTTCTGCCTTGGGGCATCGTGGTTAAACTTCAAAGTTAGGCATCTATGTTATATGTGTAAAAGGCATCTCTCAAGGGTTGAGGTTTCAGTTCAGAATGATTTCGAAGGCACCTCCTACCCCAGACTACAGTTTGCAACTGTTTTTTTTAAAAAACGGCAACTTTGAGCCCCGACTCTACTGATGCATTAGTTGAGTTTTACATGCATACCTTCTCTCCTTACGCCTGTAATTTTACACCTGTGCATGTGGCTGTCTATGTATTCCTCTCTTGCTGGAGTGTGTCCTCCTTAGTATTCCTCATGGAGCACAACACCTGTGGATGTTGCCAGAGCTAAAAGTATTTCTCATTGCCTTTCTGCACCGTCTGACCTAAAACTATTGCAGCTGTCTCTTTGCATGCTGTCAGCTGTTAATGCATACAAAGTTAGCAACAGAAATCTGTCTCTTTGGATATTTTTCCACTGAGAAGAGGAAAACGCATGCATACCCAACCCCAGAGATAAGGAATAGATTGTTAAGAAGACCATTGGAGCACCTTGCAGTCTTAGATTTCTTTTCTCTTTGGTATTATGGGGTGCGGAGTTGGTCACAGAGGGGCACATACATTGGGGAATTATTATTGCCTTAACTGTGTTGGAGGTAATTTTTTCCCCATGACACACTTTATTTTTCAGGGTTAGACTAAGGGAGATGGGTGTCATGGTTTCAATTGGACTGTCGGACATTTAGGGGGAAGACAGATGTGCATTTTGCTTCCTTGGCTCTTTTGGGATGGTGAATGAGACAAAATTAATTGAGGCAGTTCTAAAAGTCTGAATTCCTCACATGTTAAGAGCCCTCCATGAATGTAAGAGGGGTCTTCCTTATAAGGACATGGATGGCTCCTGAACAGGATGCTGTCAAAGACATTTATTGTACAGCGGGAGAGGTTTCACAGGCTGGGGGAATGTGATTACAAATCCCCTTCCTCCAATTCACGTACCCTGGCAGATCCCATCAAATTGCCAGTGTACGCAGAGAGGTTCTTCTCCATTCAAGCATAACCATTTTATGCAAACACCTATAAGTGTAAAGGCTAAAAAGGTGGCATGGGCCATCCAGGATTGAATCTTATGGTGGGTGAGTGTTTAACTTTTGCTTCCTGTACTATTTCCCTGCTTGGATCCTCCCCCGGAGTTGCTGTTAACCTCACTGAGATAAACAAAACAAGCACATAATGCCATTTTAGAAGCAGCTGCAGAATGAGAGCAAGGCACATTTTTGATCTCTCCTCTTGTCCTCATCAAATGTTGAGTTTCCCCTAGATCCACTTTCATCATTTTTTCCTTTTTAAAAGCTAGGAAACATGATCATGAATCTCCTTTAGTTTTTCTGTTTGTAGTTTCAGACTGACTTTTTAGGGGCCCATTTAGGTAATTGTTTTGACTTATTTATGTGAAAATTTTTACTTTCTCTGTAAATAAAAGGGCATTGTGTAATCTTTCTTTTTCTTCCAGTTGTTTCTTATCTTGCTCCCGTCTCTGGAATGGAGACTGTTTTCAGGCCTTACATCCCAGCACATACATGTCAAGGTGCAAGGTTGTCCCATGGTATGTTTTTGGATCGGGGCCTTGAATTGACAGAAGTAGAACAGAGATTATCCAGAGGTTGCTGGGCTACACCTTCCATCAGCCCTGGCCAGCAGTCAATGACGGAATGACCCGTAGTCCAACAATATCTGAAGGGTCCCCTGCTTCCTGGGCCAAAGGTAGTACACACAATAAAAGCAGCAGATGAAAATAGCCTTGGAAGGTTAAAAGATTTTAATCTAACATGAAAAGGCAATCAAAAGTGGTACTTTATATGAGAGTTCTCTCTCCATATGCCCAGCCTCTTAAAAGTATTTTTATCATGCCACAAGCTTCTTGAAAAACTGCAAGTCGCTTCTGGTGTGAGAGAATTGGCTGTCTGCAGAAACGGTGCCCAGGGGATGCCCAGATGTTTTACCATCCCGTGAGAGGCTTCTCTCCTGTTCCCGCATGGGAAGTTGGAGCGACAGACAGGAGCTCACTCCGTCTCACGGATTTGAACCGCCAACCTTCAGGTCAGCAGTTCAACTGGCACAAGGGTTTAAACCACTGTGCCATTGTGGAATGGGTAGAAGTAGTCCTTCATATCCAGTGCTCAGGTCTTAGATCAGTGGTTCTCAACCTGTGGGTCCCCAGATGTTTTGGTCTTCAACTCTCAGAAATCTTAACAGTTGATAAACTGACTCTAGTTTTCCTGACAAAATTCTATCAGCCTACATCCCACTTCATTTTGTTGTCCCAGACCATGCTTGCCAGTGATCCCAGTTGTCATTTGACTTCCCACCTTAGCGTTCCAGTGTCCTGTAATGAAAATAATGTCTCTTTTTGGTGTCTTATCCAGTAGCTGCTGTAGACCCTTATAGAACTGATCTGCTTCTGCTTCTTCAGCAGCTGTGGTTGGGGCGTATATTTGGATCACTGTAATGTTAAAAGGCTTGCCTTGCACTCGAATTGAGATCATTCTGTCATTTTTTGGATTGTATTCAAGCACTGCTTTAGCGAATTTCTTATTAATCATGAAGGCTACTCTATTTCTTTGGTGTTCCTCTTGTCCACAGTAGTAGATCTGGTGGTCATCTGATGTGAAGTGGCCCATTCCAGTCCATTTCAGTTTGCTGACCCCCAGAATGTCTATCTTTAGTCTTGCCATCTCACCAATAAGAACATCCAGTTTGCCCTGGTTCATAGATCTTACATTCGAGGTTCCTATGGTGTGTTGATCTTTAGAGCATCAGATTCATTGTTCACCTCCAGCACCGTCGGCCACTAGCCTTCCTTTCAGCTTTGAGCTAGCTGCGTCATCACATCTGGGGCTAGTTGAACTTATCCTCTGTTCCTCCCCAGTAGCATTTTGACCATCTTCCGACCTAGGAGTCCCATCTTCCGATGGCATACCGACATATCTCTGGCTGTACTGGTCCATTTAGTTTTCTTGGCAAGAATACTGGGGTGGTTTGCTATTGCCTTCCCCAGGGATCGCGCTTGGTCTGACCTCTTTGCCACGACCATCCCGTGTTGGGTGTCCCTTCACAGTTTTGCTTGTGGCATCATTGAGGTGCTCAAGCTCCACTGCCACAACAAGGCAGCAATCCTTTGCTAGAATTTTGCCAGGAAAACTCATTGTGTATAGTGAACACTCTCTTCCAACAACCTAAAAGACGGCTCTATACATGGACTACACCAGATGGACAACACCGAAATCAGATTGACTACATTCTTTGGAGCCAAAGGTGGCAGACACCCATCCAGTCGGTGAAAACAAGGTCTGGGGCGGACTGTAGTTCAGATCATGAACTTCTTATTGCTCAATTTAGAATAAGACTAAAGAGATCAAGGAAAACACACAGACCAGTTAGATATGCTCTTACTAACATTCCTAGCGAATATGCAGTGGAGGTGAATAACAGATTTAAGGGACTCGATTTAATAAATAGAGTCTCAGAAGAACTATGGGCAGAAGTCCACAACATTGTTCAGGAGGCAGCAACAAAGTACGTCCCAAAGAAAAAGAAAACCAAGAAGGCAAAATGGTTGTCTGCTGAGACACTGGAAGTAGCCCAAGAAAGAAGAAAAGGAAAAGGAAAAGGAAACAGTGATAAGGGGAAATATGCCCAATTAAATGTACAATTCCAGAAGTTAGCCAGAAGAGGTAAGAAACTATTTTTAAACAAGCAATGCATGGAAGTGGAAAAAGACAACAGAATAGGAAGGACAAGAGATCTCTTCCAGAAAATTAGAAACATTGGAGGTAAATTTCAGGCGAAAATGGGCATGATAAAAAAAAAACAAAGATGGCAGGGACCTAACAGAAGCTGAAGAGATCAAGAGAAGGTGGCGAGACTATACAGAAGATCTGTATAGGAAGGATAATAATATCGAGGATAGTTTTGACAGTGTGGTGAGTGAATTAGAACCAGACATCCTGAGGAGTGAGGTTGAATGGGCCTTAAGAAGCATTGCTAACAACAAGGCAGCAGGAGACAATGGGATCTGAACTGTTTAAAAACTTGAAAGATGATGCTGTCAAGGTGATGCATGCCATATGTTAGCAAATATGGGAAACACAAGAATGGCCATCAGACTGGAAAAAAAGATGAAATGCTAAAGACTGCTCAAACTTTCGTACAGTGGCACTTATTTCTCATGCCAGTAAGGTAATGCTCAAGATCCTGCAAGGAAGACTCCAGTAATACATATATATATATATATAGAGAGAGAGAGAGAGAGAGAGAGAGAGAGAGAGAGATGCCAGATGTACAAGCCGGGTTTAGAAAAGGCAGAGGAACGAGAGACCAAATTGCCAATATCCGCTGGATAATGGAGAAAGGCAGGGAGTTTCAGAAGAACATCTCTTTCTGTTTTCTTGACTATTCTAAAGCCTTTGACTGTGTGGATCATAATACATTGTGGCAAGTTCTTGGTGGTATGGGCACACCAAATCACCTTGTCTCTCTCCTGAGGAATCTGTATAACGACCAAGTAGCAACAGTAACAATTAACCATGGAATAACAGAATGGTTCAAGATTGGGAAAGGTGTATGACAGGGCTGTATACTCTCACCCAACCTATTTCAACTTGTATGCAGAACACATCATGCAACGTGCGGGGCTTGACGAATGCAAGGCTGGGGTTAAAATTGCTGGAAGAAACATTAACAACATTTGATATGGAGATGATACCATTTTGATGGCCGAAAGCGAGGAGGAGCTGAGGAGCCTTTTAATCAAGGTGAAAGAAGAAAGTGCAAAAGATGGGTTGCAGTTAAACATTTTAAAAAACCAAGATTATGGCAACTGGACTGATTGATAACTGGCAAATAGAAGGAGAAAACGTGGCGGCAGTGACAGACTTTGTATTTCTAGGTGCAAAGATTATGCAGACGCAGACTGCAGCCAGGAAATAAGAAGACGCTTACTTCTTGGGAGGAGAGCAATGTCCAATCTCGATAAAATAGTGAAGAGTAGAGACATCACACTGGCAACGAGGATTCGCATAGTCAAAGCAATGGTGTTCCCCATAATCACCTACGGATGTGAGGGCTGGACCTTAGGGAAGGCTGAGTGAAGGAAGATAGACGCTTTTGAACTGTGGTGTTGGAGGAAAGTTCTGAGAGTGCCTTGGACTGTGAGAAGATCCAACCAGTCCATACTTCCGGAAATAAAGCCCGACTTCTCATTGGAGGGAAGGATAGTAGAGGCAAAGATGAAGTACTTTGGCCACATCATGAGAAGAAAGCCTGGAGAAGACAATGATGATGGGGGGAAAGGAAGGAAAAAGGAAGAGGGGCCGACCAAGGGCAAGGTGGATGGATGGTATCCTTGAAGTGACTGGCTTGACTCTGAAGGAGCTGGGGGAGATGATGGCCGACAGGGAGCTCTGGCGTGGGATGGTCCATGAGGTCACGAAGAGTCGGAAGTGACTGAACGAATGAACAACAACAACAAAACTGAGATTTCTGGGAGTTGTAGGCCAAAACACCTAGGGACACACAGGTTGAGAACCACCGTCTTAGATAATCATTTTAATTAGTTATGTTGAAAAAGGTCCTTATTCTCTCACATCACCTGAAGGCACTATCTCTACTTGTGCTCACCGTTTGAGCACTTGTGACACACCTGCAGTAGCATCTACTTCATGTTGCTAGCAGCAACACTCTCAAAGCTCCCTCAGTGAAGCTAGAAAACAGCTGAGGATTTGGAAGCATACTGACCGTTGGGACAGTAATGTGAGTTTCTTTTTAGAGCAGAAAAATACAAATCAGAGAACAAATCAATGACAAGAAAGGCACCCGCTGGAAAGAATTTGGCAGCATTTGTAATTAATTCCTCTCTGCTTGAGAAGAAGGGGAAAACCAACACCTGAGCAAGTCTTGTGCTTCTCACCAAATTATGCCCAGCTGGCATGGTTGATGGTTCTTGTTCCAACCGAATGAGGGCAGCTCTATAGAGTTAGCATGGAATTAAATATTCTTTTACTAAAAGGTCAAGAAAAGGGGCATACACATGGCTAAACTGCTGAGGAGCAAGCCACCTGGATCAGATGAAAGTGTTCTTTGCTTTCCATGGCCTTTTGTTTAAATCATTCCATATAGTAGGTGGTGTCATTTAATAGACTGGGAAGTACAAGTGAATGCCAACCTGACTATCACAGCTTTGTGAATGCGTATTCAAAACATACACCACCAACTGTTTTAGCAAGGATCTTGATGGCATAATTGTTGTTAGATTTATAAACTACTGTTCCAATTTACCTTGTGCTGTAAATTAAACTACACTCATGCAACCTGAGTCTATGAAAGTATGGATGCCATAAAGGGAAAATTTTCCAGTACAGTTGAGTATCTCTTATCCAAAGTGTTTGGGACTGGAAGTGCTTTAAGATTCCCCCAAGATTTTGCAATAACTTATTTGCACACAAATACATAAGGAAATATCTTGGAGACATTTATTCATGTATTGGTTGTGCGCGCGCATGGCAGGAGTGCCCCATCCGGCTGGTGAGGCCCGAAGATCACCTGGAAGAGGGTCGAAGATCTACTAGTAGCTCGCAAGCTACCTAATGAGCACCCCTGGTGTAGACATTCTGTGATGTGACCTGTCTCATTAAGACATGACATTTATAGAGACATGACATTTATTTATGTTTCCTATACACCTTGTGTGCATAGCTTCAAAGTAATTTTATAAATAATACATTTAATAATGTTGTGTATGAAGCAAAGATTGTGTGCATTGAGCCATGAGAAAGCAAAGATGGGAACAATTTCAGATTTTGGAGGGTTTTGCATGCTCAACCTGTAAGTTTATCATGGCTGTCAGAAGAGTCTTTATAGATGAAGTGAACATTTCACCTGTTTCCCATAGTGACCATACCACAAGCAAGGTGTGATCATGAGTGTTCTCCCTTGCTGTTTGTTCCCCAGCAGGTGCAATTCAGTAACACAAGGCAGACTTGCAAAAAGCATTTCAGCATATTCTCAATTCCTGACAGGTGTGTTCCTTTTTGATAGTGCAGTCAGTAATTCTTTCCAAGATGGGACCCCCCCCCCCTCCGCCAGTCTTCATTGAGTTCTTTGTCAATAAGCACACCCTTTTTGTTTTCAGAGCAATTAAGGTATTTAGACTGTTTCAGCATACAGTTGAAGTGGTGTGTTTATGTGGGGAGGGGATGGACAAATTAAGCCGCACTTTGAGGCTAATGGAGTTATTTCAGCACAACGTTTTCAGGTGTGCAGGTGCATCCAAAGAAATGGCTTCGATATCCACAAAAGCTCCTGCTACAATAAATCACTTAGCACCAGTGATGCTGCTTGAGTTCTTTATTCCCACTGCCATTTCTATTTGGCTTTGTGTGAAATTTTGCTTGTACTTCTGCAAAGTGAGAGGTTCCCCTGAGCATGTGGATGCTTCTCCTTCTCAGTAGCTGTGTTTTGGCGTCAACCTTTTTAGTTCTCACACCCTCAGGGACTTGCGCTGCCTCTAAACATGTAGCTCTTGTAGCGAGTAGCCATTAAGAGATCTCCGTAACATGGGTTTGTCTAATTCCCTTTGAGAGCCACCAGACTTGATGGCTCTCTCAACATGTCTTGGAATTCCGCAAGTGAATTACATATTCTGCCAAGAAAGACTTACTTTTGCGTGGCCTCAATTTACTACAAGTTCATTTCAACAAGCCCCCTGCCCCAGTCCTTTTACTTATGGGAAAGGGAGAAACTGTGTTTCCTATTTTCTTTTTAGGAGTAAATCTCTGGTTATTATTCAAGCTGAAAGAACCCATCTATTTGTAGGTTTTTAGCACCCCATCTATCTAGAAGGCTTGAGGTGTGTTGCAGCTATTTAACAACCAAATAAAAGCAAGTAAGCAATAAATAATCCTCCTAAAAGTCTGATTCTGGAAGAATGCAAGCCTAGCTTCTCATTCCTTTCCTACCTAGAAATACTGTAAAAAAAGAAAATTGGTCCCAGCAGCTACTTGCAGTTTTCTTGGAAGCAGTTGTGACTTGTAGCTGTTCTCCCAATAGAGGTGGAGGGAGGAGCACCAGCAGATACACTTTTTAAAATTGTAGACGACTGAGCCTGTCATCTCCTTGAGAGAACTGTATTAGGCATTTGCAAACAAAATGCTTATCATAAATCTGTTTAATTTATCTTTCACTCTTTTTCAAATCGAGTTCAAGCTGGCTCACAACATGATTAAGAATATATACAAATGAAATGCAATTCTTTATAATAGTAACGCAACAACAGGATCAAAAAAGAACTTTAAAGGGACACCAAATTAACAACAACAGCAAGAGAGAGAGAGAGAGAGAGAGAGAGAGAGAGAGAGAGAGAGAGACTCAGCAGCCCCACCCACAGCAGCCAGCCAGTTACTAAAAGCCTGACTGGAAGCTTTGCTTGTCCTTGAAAAGATAACGGAAAAGACACACCTTTCCTTTAAAATCATTTCCAGAGGAATAGCTGTGTCACAGAAACATCAATGGGTGGCATCTCATTCATTAACATATATATGTCAGGCTGGGGAAATGTTTCACCCCGGAGCCCACGATCCCTCAGTGTAATGTGTTGGTGGAAACAACCCAGTTAGGAGCGAGGCTGGAACCACAAGTGATGGAACTGCCTCCTCTCATCACACACATACCTGTGACTCATGTTCTGATTCTCTCTTTGTCGCATACACTTTGCAACTTTGCATTCATCAGTTCACCTCACACTCTTCCTCTGTCTGGAACATATGCATCCATCCACACACTTCATTTTCTGTCTCTATCATAAAATCACACACATCTCTTCTTTTCCAATGTCTTAATTCCTTTCCCAGATGCCATTTCCTCCTTGGCCTGCCCTCATGTACTAGTTAGGCTTAGGGGAAAAAGCTCCCATTTAAGGAAAGTGATGATGGTGGAGTGTAGCTTACAGGGAGAGGGAACATCATCCTTCACTCTTCAGATGCCAGCTTTTTTAACCCTTGTACCAAAAATAATTCAAGTGTGCTTTCCAGATTTGTTCCTCACACCTACTGTGTAATACTCGTGCATAGACATTTTAGTCAAAAATTTGAACCAAAAAACCTGGGCAAACGTATCCACTGGTCAGTGTGAGTACCGTACCTAAACTCTTATCTAGAAAAGGAGCCCTCCTCTTCTTAGCAAAAGGTGATAGAGTAATCTGTTTTGGAAGAAGCTAAAAGAAGCACTGAACCCTGCTACTCTCTCTGGTATGGTGCCACTTCTAGCCTTTTGAATGCCTGAATGGGGAAATAATAATACTAATAATGCCCACCTTTCATTGGCACTTTTCTCCACTCTGAAGAATGCCCTTCAAAACCCATCACTTTGGCCCCCAAAATCTGACTTTGATTTGTACAGTAGGTCTATTTATAGACTCAAAGAATTGGAAGAGACTATAAAGGCCACCTAGTCGAACCCCCTTCTGTCAGGTATAATCCAAGCCCTCCCAAGTATTCAATGTATCTCTGCAGTCTGATTCATGGGCACTCTTGACAGGTGCTCCAATAGGGGAAGTGAAAGGGGGATTTCCTGTCTCAGCAACAATATAACAATAATAATAATAATCATCATCAACATCCCTGAAATGGAACAACAACATTGAAGTCACCCTAGGTCCTTTTGTGGGAGAGGAGGCTGGTTAAAAATAAAGTATTATTATTATTACAACAGCAACAACAAGAAGAAACACAACAAGATTAGTACACAGCAAACAAGATCACTATGCTGGCTGTTGTATTGGATCAGAAGTGTCTGACATACAACAGCCAGCATAGTGATCTTGTTTGCTGTGTACTATTCTTGTTGTGTTTCAAATAATAATAATAATAACAATAATAATAATATAATAATATATTTTAACCCACCCTCTCTCCCACAAAGGGACTCAGGGTGACTTCAATGTTGTTGCTCCATTTCAGGGAGCCCTATCACACATGTTGGAAACCCAGCAGGTCCCAGCTATAGACTATGTACCTGTCAGTATGCCCAAATCAGCACCAAAGAGTGACCTTCAGTGCCACGTCAAACCTTGTGGATTAGTACTGCTGGATCTGACTTGAAAGTGGTGTCTGGGTAAAGAGCAAAGCAGGTCCAAATGAGAGCCTGACTAGATAATTATTGGTCTCCCAAAGTGTTCCAGAGGTACAGGCATAATGTATACTAACTTGTAACTCAATCTTGTTGAACTCAGAGGCACTCACTTTTCAGTAGACAGACTATAGGAGTGAATGAATGAATAAATTTTATTGTTCTAGCCATAGGCCATGACAAATTAAGACACATACAGTATGAACAACATCCAAAGTACACATCACTATATAAAACTTCAGTACAAATATTAAAACTCATTAAAACTGACTCCTTAAATTCCACTCATGTCTACAATGCACTGTATCATCCTGTGCTATTTTCCATCCTTCACTAAGGATTTTACTAGTTTTGCATGGATGTTTTGAGCTGCCACTGCAAAAGTGGCAACCTTTATTGTTATATCTTTAGAGTAGTCTGCTAGCAAATCTTTAATCACTGCTGACTGCTGCCAAGCCATCCTATCCTCCAGAAGCCCTCCTAGAATCTCCTTTCTGGGATCCTTATACAGTGGGCAATGTAGTAAGTAACTATAGGAGTGTGTATGCTGCCATGTGTTACTGTAGAGGCGGTTTTCAAAAAGAAAATTAAGTTGATTCACAATGCAGTTGTCAGGTGAAGAAATATACCATCCATAATGTGCAACTTCCAGCAGCTGCCATTTGGTTTTAAGGATAAGTTCAAAGTCTGATCTTTAAATCCCAGATGAGCCTGGGACCTCTGCATACGAAGAATCACAGTCATTTCTATGAAGCTTCCGAACCTTTTAATCTAATGTTTTGTGCCCTTGTTTCTGTGCCTGCTCCATGCCTGTTTTACTCGTAGTTACACTGTGTCCAGGCTCAGGAAGTCTGGACAGAAGGCAGTATTGATTTAGCAGGCATGTTTTTCTCCCTAGTTCTGTTGATAGATTGTGTTTGTTTTTCCAAAAGTATCTCCTCACCAAGACTTTGGACCAGTTTATATGTTCAGTAACATCAAATGATACAGTTTCTACTGGACTGTATCCCTTTGTTAAGTTCACATTTTGAATATTGTGAATGAACAAAGAATCCTTAAGTATACAAAGTAGCAGGCCCAGGGAAGGCTAAATGGGATTTTTCCTTTCCACTGAATCTTGAACATTTGACCTTCAAAAAAGACCTATTGGACATACCTATCTTTTGGTCTTCCTGCCATTATTCCCATTTTATTCTACAGAGCTGGAAACTCCTGTGTGTCTCCAGCACTCAATAGGAAGCCATGAGCATTTTTGGCTACTCGGCTGAGTAATGTATTATATTTTAAAAGAGTATTATTGGAAACACAATTGCTATCACTAGCAGGGGGAGTCCAGGGGGAATACTTTATCATTCAGGAATGCAGTGGCACCAGAAAATCCTAGTTAAGTTTGCAGTCTGACTGTGCTTGAACACACACACAACCCCAAGGGCTGCCCCTGTCAATAGGTAGATTGAGACTGACTTCTCAGGCAGCAGAGTTGGTATATCATGGAAAGGAAGCAGGTTCTGAATGAATTTGGTGTTGTGTTTTTATGGCAGGTATATGGGGAGATGCTTGTAGGATTTAAATACCCTGCAGGTGCCAGATCGCATCTGAACTTGGAAGTTAAGAAGGGACATCCCTAGTTAGTGCTTGTATGGAAAACTGGCCCCGAATACCAGGTGTTATAGGCTCTATTTCAGAGGAGGGAACTAGCAAGACCACCTCTGGGGATTCCTTGTCTAAGAAAACCTCTGGAAATTCAGTGAATGGGCAACTTGAAGGCACATACACATATCCAATGGGGTATTTTCTATCTCATGTGTCCAAATCTGTCCGTGTTTGCAAACTGTATTATCTGACATGGGGAGATGGTGATGCCACTTGCTATTTTGCTGGAGGCCGACATTGCTTATACACGAGGGTGCTTTGGAAAGTGATGATGTCTTTGGGGGGGGGGGATGGAAATCTCCCTAACCTTTTGGAGATTTTATGATCTTTGGAAAGGCATAACCTTGTTAGAAGTCACAACCTTTTGAAAAATGATGCCATAACCTGTTGGTAAAAGCATGACCTGTTAGTCATAACCTTTTGGGAAAATGACATTCATGCAAGGCAATTGAGTTTCTCAGCTTTTAAACTGATGTATTTGAACTGTTAGGGACAAATATATGCCAATGCACAAACATATATATGGTCAGAGTTTAAGAAGTGTTCTTTTTAGTTGCCCAAAAACATCATCTCTCTCTTAACATATATTTGCCTTTAAATCATGCTCTCAGGAGATGAAATAAGCAGACTTCTTTAAAAAATAACATAGTTGATTTACTCACAAACATAACTAGTGGAGGTTTGAAAAAGGTTTCTATTTCCAACTGTTTTTGATATATAAGAGTGTAATGCATTACTCATTGCTCACAATGGAAGCTTTCTTTGCATGTTCTATTCTTCTGAAATTTTGGATTCACCCAGCAGCTCTACAAAAATCTGACTTCACCCTTTCAGTACTGGCTGTTTTTGGTGACTTTCCTCTGGGTTATGAATCACTTGACAAGTATTATTTGCTTATTCTTATTACAGTAACATAATAATAATAAATAAGTTGCAGAGGGGATGCGGAGTGACGCCCTCAGCAGAAGTGAACCGAAATGATTCTCCCTGCCTTTTGGTTTTGAATGCCCTCCTGCCAGATAGGTGTACTGACATGCTTAAAATACTAATTGCATTTTTCACAAAGAGGGAATAGCAGCAAGTTTTTGTACTTTCATTTTCCTAGGCATCTTAACTATTTAATCATATACCATTTTTTTCTAGACTAATGGAAACACTTTTTGATGCTGCATCAATTGGTCTGCCACATTCTTAAAGCAAAACCTAATAGACCAGACCTTTACTTGCTGGTTTGCTGTCACTTTTTGTAAAAGAAAGTGTAGTATATCATACCCTCCATGTTTCCTTGTTTTCTCTATAGGTCATAGTACAACATATTTGGAGGTTATTACATTGGGGGAGTCTGAGCATGACCTTGAGTCTTCATTAGAAAAAAATACAATTTACTTTCTAGAAATTATATCTTATTCTTCCACAAGATCATCAAGCTAGCTAAAGCATAAACTACCATAAAATCAGTTTTTAGTCAAGCTTCAAAGCAGCACAACACACTTGAAAGAAACAGTGGGCAAGTTAAAAAAAAGGATGCAAACATGCACTTCAGTGTTTGTTTGTTTGTTTAAAGCCCAATTTGTATATTTTCAATTTATTTCTCACATGCAGGCTGCCTTTGAGGTTTTAGCCATCCCATGGAAGTGTTCAAAATATTAACAGCATATCATTTATTCCCAATTTAATTGCAAGCACAAACTGACCTTGTGGGTCACCTTTCAGCCATTTCTGTGTTAGACTGTTTGGGCGTTTAGCCAATTTGTGTATTTTATAATTCCTCAATAAAAGGCCATGTATGCATGTATTTTGTGGAGGATATGCTTTTGAAGAATGAATTGCCTCTGTTCTCTCTTAATTACTTTGCCTGTTATCACAACTTAGCTGTTTTCTCGTCATCCTGATAATATTCAATAATACTGATATTCAGCCAAAGAAATATAGCATCCAAGACTTGGTTGTTGTCAGTTTTTAGAAATCAGCATTGCAAACCAGACTTTGTAAAGTAAGAGCCTTTTGTATATCAGAAGAACTCTATAGAAATCAGAACATTAATGAAAGGTACATTTGGACTTAATGAGTAGAAGCATCTTTCTCTTTATTGGATTTGTCCTCACTAGAGTCAGGGAGGGTAGAGTAGAAGAGAAGAAATGCTTTTGCTTTGTGTGGATATAATATAATAGGAAATGGTTTCTCCCTCCCTTGTGACAACAGAACTTGGGGTCATCCATGGAAGCTGAATGGTGGAGATACAGGACAGACAAAAAGAATTACCTCTTCATATAGTGTATCACTAAACTCATGCTGATGATAATGTAATTTGTGCGCATTCAGAAGATTGGAAGGATTTGAACAGTGGGTTATAGGCATAATTTCTTCTTATCTTACTATGTTATAGTCTGTGCTCATTCAGAAGAAGACCTACAAGCCACCCTAAACACCTTTGTAGAAGCATATGAGAAGCTCGGCCTCTCACTGAACATTGAGAAAACTAAAGTGATCTTCCAGCAATCACTAGCCAATCCCTCTGGAATGCCAGAAATACAGCTTAATCGTATAATGTTAGAAAATGCTGACAATTTCTGCTACCTTGGTAGCCACCTCTCCATAAAAGACAACACTGCCTGAGCTCTGCGAGTGCAGCATTTTTCTGAATGAAGCAGAGAGTGTTTGAGGATTGGGGCATCCATAGGGATACCAAGGTGCTTGTTTATAAAGCTGATGTCCTCCCAACCCTGTTATACACCTGCAAAATGTGGACTGTCTACAGACATCACACTCAACTCCTGGAGCGATTTCATCAGCATTGCCTCCGAAAAATCCTGCAAATCTCTTGGGAAAGACAGACGGACAAACATCAGTGTGCAGGAAGAAGCAAAGACCACCAACATTGAAGCAATGCTCCTATGCCATCAACTTTGTTGGATTGGCCATGTTGTCTGAATGCCCAATCACCATCTCTCAAAGCAGTTACTCTACTCCCAACTCAAGAACATACAATAGAATTTTGGTGGACAAGAAAAGAGATTTAAAGATGAACTTAAAGCTAACCTTAAAAACTGTGGCATAGGCACCAAGAAAGAACTGGAGATCAGCTGTGACCAGCAGTGCTGTGGAATTCAAAGAGGCATGAATGGAGGGCGAAAGGGAGAAAGTTGCCAAGAGGAAGGGGCATCAAGCCAACCCTGACTGGGACCGCCTTCCACCTGGAAACCAATGTCCTCACTGTGGAAGAACATGCAGATCAAGAATAAGGCTCCACAATCACATACGTACCCACCACTATGACACTACACTTGGAAGGGAAACATCCTCAAACAACGAGGGATCATCTAAGTCAGGGCTGTCCAACTGGCGGCCCCGGGGCCGGATCCGGCCCCGTAGCCTGTTGGACACGGCCCCACCTATGCCCTCAGCCGCCATTTTTAAATTTTTTTTAAAAATCGATTTTTAAAAAAAAAAATGGCGGCCGGGGGGGGGAGAGGTGGGGCAGGGAGGAGGAGGAAGAGAGCTGGCTCCTCTTCCTTCGCCCTTCCTCCTTCCCTCCCTGCACCGCGGCTCACGATTGGAGCCGCGGCGGCGTCGCGAGGGGAAGAGGAGGGGTGAAGGAGGAGGAAGTCAGCTGGCTGCTTTCTTCCTCCTTCGCCCCTCCTCCTTCCCCCTCCCGCGCCGGCGCTCGGGATTGGGCCAGCAGCTGACTGGGCGCGCAGGGATCCCAGGAGCGCGCCGGGGAAAGGGAGAAGGAGAAGCCAGTCAGCTGACTGGCTTCTCTCTCTCTCTTTCCCCGTGGCGCAGGGATCCCAGGCCCAGCAGCGCCCGGGGAAAGAGAGAGAGAAGAGAAGCCAGTCAGCTGACTGGCTTCTCTCTCTCTCTCTCTCTCCCCCCGCGTGGGGATCCCAGGCCCCAGCGCCCGGGAAAAGAGAGAGAAGAGAAGCCAGTCAGCTGACTGGCTTCTCTCTCTCTCTCTCTCTCTCTTTCCCCGCGCGCGGGGAAAGAGAGAGAGGGATCCCAGGCCCCAGCGCGCCCGGGGAAAGAGAGAGAAGAGAAGCCAGTCAGCTGACTGGCTTCTCCTCTCTCTCTCTCTCTTCCCCCGTGCTTGGGGATCCCAGGCCCCAGCGCGCCCGGGAAAAAGAGAGAGAAGAGAAGCCAGTCAGCTGACTGGCTTCTCTCTCTCTCTCTCTTTCCCCGTGCGCTGGGATCCCAGGCCCCAGCGCGCCCGGGGAAAGAGAGAGAGAAGAAGCCAGTCAGCTGACTGGCTTCTCCTCTCTCTCTCTCTCTTTCCCCCGCGCTTGGGCTGGGATCCCAGGCCCCAGCGCCCGGGAAAAGAGAGAGAAGAGAAGCCAGTCAGCTGACTGGCTTCTCCTCTCTCTCTCTTTCCCCCGTCTTGTGGGATCCCAGGCGCCCGCGCGCCCGGGGAAAGAGAGAGAGAGAGGAGAAGCCAATCAGGGAAAAGGCGAAAGAATGACAGCTTAGGAGGGGGCGGGGCGGGGGCGGGGCTGGGGGAGGGGCCTGGGGGAGGGGCTGGGGGAGGGGCCGAACGGCCCCCCAGGTCATCAGTGACCTCAAGTCCGGCCCTTGGCCGGTTAGAAGTTGGACAGCACTGATCTAAGTAAATAAAAACCACTAAACTATGGAACTGGGCCCTACATGAAGAGATAGTGAGTTCCATAGTTCAGTTAAATATGTGAAAGGATGTTGCATATAGGAGTGGGCAAGCTTGTGTTCTGCTGCTCTAGAGACGAGGACATAATGGAGCAATTCTAGTGCCGTCCCCCCCCCCCCTCAGCTACCTTGTGTCCCATTCTTGGGAATAGGCTGGCTATAAGCAAGCACAAAAAATAAATAACAATAAAAAACAGTGTAGCCTCACCCAGGTCAGAAACAGAATGGATCTCAAGGAAGGTTATTTTTTTCTGTTGCTAATGGAGCTAAAATTTTATTGCCTGGATTTTTGCACTCTTATTTTTATTTTTCTGTGTGATTTTTAGCACCTTTGAAAACTTGCATGATGTATTTTGTGCATTTTTGGTTGGCCCAAAATGCTTTGTGGATTTTGGATATTATTTGATATAAATAAAATGATTGGTTGATTAGACTAGATAAGCTCTCGTTTTTAACCATAAAGGGATCCTCCTCCTTCTCCTCCTCCTTCTTTGAAACGTACAATTGGCTCAATTGCTTATAGGACTGCCTTCTGACTGGGTACAATCTGTAATAATAGTTTAAAACTGAATGAATATCATCATTAGATATTATATGAGGGCGGGTCAATAAGTCAGTGACTTTTTGAATGAAACACAGGGTTTTGGATTAAAAATCATTTTATTTTTCAACGTACTCTCCTTTGAGCTCTATACACTTTGTCCAATGTTTCTCCAATTTTTTTATCCCTTCCAAAAAATAAGATTTGTCGAGGTCATCAAAATAGGTATTTGTTTGTGAGATGATTTCATTGTTGGAGTCAAAGCTGTTTCTTCAGGTTTGGAATCAAGAAATAGTCACTCAAGGCTAAATCTGGAGAATATGGCGGATGAGGGAGCAATTCGTATCCCAGTTCATGGATTGCTGCCATGGCAACTGCACATGTGTGCACCCTTGCATTGTCCTGGTGCAAAAAACCTTTTTTCTTGGCCAAATGCAGTCGTTTTTTAAAAATCCTCATTAAATCGACCCAATAAGTTGGCATAATATTCACCATTGATTGTTTTACCCTTTTGAAGGTAGTCAATGTGGATTATACTGCGTGCATCCCAAAATACGGTCATCATGACTTTATTGGCTGACAAACCCACCTTGGCCGCCTTCGGTCGATTCACCCCGAAGAAACCCACTGTTTTGACTGCTGTTTGGTCTCTGGTGTGTTGTAGTGGATCCACGTTTCATCCACAGTTACGAAACAGCACAAAAACGTGTCCATATTGCAGTTGAACCAAACACTCCTGTGAAATTGTCACACAATTGTATTTGTATTTGTATTTGTGGTCGATTGTGAGCAAACGCGGCACCCACCTTGTGGAAAGCTTTCTCATACCCAAATGATCATTTAAAATTGAAACCACTGAGCCATGTGTGATGCCTATGGCTTCCACAATCTCTCGCACTTTCAATCTCTGATCGGCCAACACCATATTGTGATTTTTTTTCAATTGTTTGGGGTGTAGAGACCTCAACTGGGCATCCAGAACGTTCGGCATCTTCCGTGCTTGTACAGCCACAACGAAATTCAGTAAAACACTTTTTTACCATTGAAATTGATGATGCAGAGTCCCCATAGCTTAGCCTTGGTTTGAGTGATGGTTTTTTTCCGCAAAAAATAATGCTTAATGAGCACATGAAATTCACTTTTTTCCATTTTCTCCTCAAATCACGTGGTAGTCTACTATCAATAGCTGTCAAACACAAACTAAATGATGCAGCTTGTTCAAATTTTGGCAGGAGTCAACTGGTATCAACCCTGGCGATCAGGAGTCAACTGACAGATGCCTGTTGACAAGAGCAGTGCTGCCCTTTCAGTTAAAAGGCGGGAAATTTAAAAAGTCACTGACTTATTGACCCGCCCTCGTAGCACAATGCTGATGTTTCAGGACTTTCTCGCCTCAATGTCAGCAAAAGGTTTGAGAGTAGTAGAGTCTCCATATGAATGCAGAAGAAGTGGAAATAGGTTGAGTATGTTCGTATAAGTACTGTACCCATATTTACTCAGAAGTAAAATAAAAGCCTACTTCTTAGTGTACTAAAATACGAAAATGATGATGTAAAATTGTCAAGGTGATAGCAAACAGATGTTTCCAAGATACAGATCTGAACCAGGGCAGAATAAAAGCTTTGGTGGGAAGAAATACTGGCAGCGAGCTATATGGCAAAGTCTCAGAAACAAAAGAGCCTTCAAAATCAACAGTGTGGACGACTTCAGTTTGAACAGCACAATGCAAAAAGCTTGATAAATGTTTGGTATTGATGAGGGAATGTGCACGTACCTGGGTCATGTTTTGCCTTTGGAAAGACTTGCATGTCTACACAACAAATTTGCAAAACATTTGAAAGCATACATCGACTGGCCTTGAAAGGAAACAAAACATGCTGTATGGAGGACAGAACGCCGAATTTCACTGAAAAGACCCCAAACACCACCACAAGAAAGAGGCCTGTAACAAAGAGATGCTGATCTTGGGATGAGACAGTTATTCGCAACATGCCTAGAATTGTGTTAGTGACAAGCAGAGTTGGACTCCAGCTCTATCATACAGTCATTCTCATTGAAATGTATAACCTGAAAGGACATGTAAACAAGATTAAAGATACAATGCAATCCTTATTTATTTACACTCATCACAGTTTGTAAGAATGGACACAATCCTCTTGTATCATATAGACATCTAGAAATATCAGACTTTTGGAGAAACGTTAGAACAAGATTGAGTCAGAATGACTGAGCAGGTTGAGGAAAGTACAGCTTATGCATGTTGTAATGCACTCTCCTTTAGCTGTCTCCAAATTTTGTTTTGGGGTGGGGAAAACAGATCTCCATAGAGAGACAATATTCTCAATACAAGAGGTGTCTGTGTCAAAGCAGTTCATCAGTTAAATGACTATAGCAAAGGAAAACAGTCACTGACTTCTGTCCTGGGATTTGGTGAGAAGCTGGGTCACTGAACTGAGTTACTGAATTTCTTTGGGCCAGTGTTTTTACATTCATGCAGACAAGTGGGAAGTTACACTTAATGCCCAGCATAGTCAGTTTGTCACCTCCCTTCATGTGGGCTTTGTCATTTCATAGCTTGTAATGAGAACACCATGTGTGCCTGGATGGCAGCCGTTGTAGGTTGGTGAAAATGGGGGGAGGACAGTCAATATTAATTGTAATATGAATGCCAGTTATGGAGAGCCTGAGTCAGCCAGGGAGCCTGGTGCAGACAAAGGGAGAATTTACATGAACTTTTCTTCTGGTCTTTCTCTGCATCTGTCCCCCCAGGACCCACCAGTCCAGGAGAGATTGGTATCTACATCTATATATTGCTTGTTGCTTCCTAATGGTGCTGTGTTGATTCATAGAGCTAAATATAGGCAGTGTATTCTGGGTGCATTTCAAAAGAGATCACACAAACACATGTAAAACTGCCTTGGATTAGAAGCTTTTTCATGTTTTCTTCTTCTGAAAAATTCAACACTCTTGACAGATACGTTCAGTGAGGATTTAATAACAAGCCGCTTTGAATTGTTATTGCATTGTTAACCCATTCTATTAATCTTATGTAGTGTTTTCTTTTGCTTCAGTAGTTGATGAAGTGCAGGTAGATGAAGAAAAATCTCGGATGTCACCCTCCCTTGGCTTCAGTTGCATTCCACACTTTTGTCACTTCAGCCCACGCTGGATTTGGGACAAGGCACCTCCACTCCTTGTTTGTGATCATTTTAGAATGGTGTCGCAGTAGTTAAACTAGGTGCATGGTGGAAACAACATGCAACCACCTTGGCATTGGCTAAGAGTTGGATTATATTGAATATAATTTTTATCTCATCACAGCCACACCAATCCTGTGGGTCTCATGAACTCACAATTCATCTCCATATGTTTTCTCTGTTGTGATTTTATCACACTGTTGGTTCTGTATTCTTTGTGACTCAACTTTTCAACCACAATGACTGTCCAGACATCAGCCAATGGATTAAGTAAGATCAAGGTTTTGTATTAACTGGGACTTGAATAATTTTTAAAAATTGTACCTTGTTTCTTGAATTCTACTTTTTTAAGCAGGTTATTTGTGGAATAGAAGACCATTTGAAATTCTGTTGAAAATACTCCACATTCATGAACTCTCTCCATCCCAAAAGGAAATGTGGCTTAGAAAAAGGGCAAGGAAACAGTACAGATGAAGAAAATAAGAAGTGACATTTTGAAGCCCTCCTCTCTTTATTGTGAGATTAAAAAGAGGCAGAAGGCAATTCAGTTTCTGTTATTCATTAAGTGCTAGGGATGACCTTCACATCTGGAGTTGTGGCATCTGTTGTTTGGAATTCCATTATTTTAAAAGCTGTAAATGTTATTTAGTGTTTTTCATCACCTTGTTAAGAACAGGAAGATGTGATGTCTTACATCTTTGCATATTATTTCCTACCTATAGAGATTGCAATGTTTTTAATTGGCAGTGGTTGAAGGAGAATCATTGTCCTCTAATCCATGGTTGAGTTTTATTGTATTCAGAAGAGCTAGGTTCTGATAAGAATTTAGGATTTGTCATCTTTAACTTACATTCCCAGCATTTCAAAATGTGTACTCAATTTGGCTGCTCTCCATGATAGAAGTGCAAAATTTGTCTCTTCCAACAATTATCCCTTTCATAAGAGTTCTAAACCTTCCAGTGCAATTTAAGTGCACTGAGTGTAAAGCATTTCCATTGAAAAAGAAGTGGGAGACAGAACAATTTTCATTTCAGAGGGAAAAAATAGGTTGCAGAACTGATCCCTATGCCTCCGTATCCATTCATGCCACCCCACATTTTCTGGCTCTTGTGTCAGGGTTGGGCAACCTTTTTTCGAAGGATCGTCTTAGTCATAGAATCATAGAGTTGGAAGAGACCTCGTGGGCCATCCAGTCCAACCTCATTCTGCCAAGAAGCAGGGAAATCACATTCAAGGCACACCCAACAGATGGCCATCCAGCTTTTGTTTTAAAATCTCCAAAGAAGGAGCCTTCACCACACTCTGGTGCAGAGAGTTCCACTACTAAACAACTCCCACAGTCAGGAAGTTCTTCCTAATGTTCAGGTGGAAACTTTTCTTGTGATCAAACGACAGGGGAATCTCTTTTCCTTGTGATCAAACGACAGGGGAATCTCTTTTCCTTGTGATTAAACAACAGGTAGATTAGTCCAAAGGCTTATCTGGCCCAGCATGTTGTTCACACAGTGGCCAATCCCTTGCCCATCGAAAGCCCAGCAACAGGAAGGAATAAAACACCGCTCTCTGTTGTCCGTGTCCCAGAAACTGATATACACAGGCATACTGTGTCTCTTCCATCTTAACTAGTAGCCAGTGGTAGTCATAACTGCCATTATCTTTTCTAATTCCTTTTTATAAGCCATCTGAGTCAGCAGTCATCACTACATCTTGTGGCAGTGTGGAAACGTGCAGAAATAGCCTAATTGTTCCTACTCTTTTGGACAATCCATCTTCTGCAATAGGCCTGCGGCAAAAGAGTTGGCAAAGTACTTGGATATGATAACGTATTCCGACTCTGGCATCATCTGCATAGATTGATCTTGGTGGGTGAAGAATTTCCCCTTTAGGCAAGAGGCGAACTAACTGATAATTGCGATTTCTGTATCCATGATTCTGTGGCCTGCAAATCTTGGTTGCTTCAGAAACCTAGTCTTTTCTAAGTGACTTCAAAGGTGCCGTGGCACTCCTTTGATCTGCCAGGTTTGGATTGGGAGATCCTAATCTCCCTTGTCAACGTAGCAGTACTTGTATTTTTCTTTCCTCCTTTCTAGTCACATTTTTTCCTTTGTAAATTTTCCATGTTTAACTTACTGAATAAAGCACACATACTCCCAAACATGTTTGGCTTAAAATCAACACACAAAAACCATACTCTTTCTGTCTTTTAGTTTGCACTGGAAGCTAGCAAATACCAAATGATCCCCTTGCCGATATCCAAAGCCCTTCCAGGAATTTTTTTTATAACATTACCACCTAACTCATAGAACAAGGTTGCTGAAGGATATTCATTCCTCTTGTCGCATGAACACTTGGCTTTGCACAGACAAGCATGCCTCAGTTAACAAAGCCTTGGACAAAGAAGCTTCATTTTGCTGGAGAGAACAACAGGAGGAAACTGCACCTCTTTATTATTTACTAGCTTGGGGACCCGGCCCTGCCCGGGTTATTTGAGAAAGGCATTGTGTGCCAAGGTTGGTCCTTATCAGATGTTTACGTGGCTTGCAGTGGTCTCAGGAAGTTAGTGAAGGTACTGCAAGTCCCATCGGCCATGGTCCATCCCCCTCCCAACAGCACCAGGATGTAGAGTGGGTCATGTGGGCTCTGTGTGCCACATTTGTCTTGATCATTCATTGGATGAGGGTCGCAGCGGTCTCGGAAGGTGAGTGAAGGTACTTCAAGTCCCATCATCCATGGTCCATGCTCCTTCAAACGGCAGCAGAATGTAGAGTGGGTCATGAGGGCTCTGTGTGGCAAGTTTGGTCTGTATTGGTCATTGGATGAGGGTCACAGTGTTCTCAGGAAGTGAGTGAAGGTACTTCAAGTCCGATCATCCGTGGTCCATCCCACACAAAACTGCACCAGGATGTAGAGTGGGTCATGAGGGCTCTGTGTGCCAGGTTTGGTCTTGATCAGTCATTGGATTAGGTTTGCAGCAGTTTTGGGAAGTGAGTGAAGGTACTTCAAGTCCCATCATGCATGGTCTGCCCTCCTCCAAACTGCACCAGGATGTAAAGTGAGTCATGGGGGCTCTGTGTGCCAAGTTTGGTCTTGATCAGTCAGTGGATGAGGGTTGCAGCAGTCTGGGGAAGTGATTTGAGGTACTTAAAGTCCCATCATCCATGGTCTGCCCTCCTTCAAACTGCACCAGCATGTAGAGTGGGTCTTGGGGGTTTTGTGTGCAAAGTTTGGTCTTGCCCTGTCTTTGGTGGGAGCCACAAAGTGTTTTGGTCTGAAACTCCCAACATGGCTGACTGCCTCAGGCCTTTGCCTCCCCCCCCCCCCCCTCCCGGCAGTTTAGAGTGTTGGAATGTTCGTGTTGGCTGGCCAATCTGACTGCCTCAGGCCTTTGCCTTACCCCCCTCTGGCAGTTTAGAGTGTCGGAATGTTCGTGTTGGCTGGCCAATTAGAGGCGTTATGCAAATACTCCCTCGCTGGCAACCAATCATGTTGTTAGAATGTAGAGGCCAGGAGCCAATCAGAACACTGCCACATACATACATACAAACATACAAACAAACATACATACATACAAACATTCCGCTTTATTATAGAGATAGATAGAAGATAGAAGATAGATATAGGTAGATAGAGATAGAGATACAGAGATAGAGATTATTTATTTGCTATGCTTCTATACCGCCTCTCTTAGCCCGAAGGCAACTCAAGGCGGTGAACAAGCGGCAGCAAGTGCCCACATACAACACAACATAATAAGATAAAAACAATAATATAAAACCATAAATTAACAATTAAAACTACAAAATACAAATCTCAGCTCCACAATCTTAAAATCGGTTTCCGTTTCGTCGTCATACTAATCCTTTGATCTCGATTAACTAAAGTTCGTCTGCGAATGCTTGCTCGAACAGCCAAGTCTTTACTTTCTTACGAAATGTCAGGAGGTAGGGGGCCGATCTGATGTCACTAGGAAGGGAGTTCCAAAGCCGAGGAGCCGCCACTGAAAAGGCCCTGTCTCTCATCCCCACCAGACGCGCCTGCAAAGCAGGCGGGACTGAGAGCAGGGCCTCTCTCGATGATCTTAAGCATCTTGATGGCTCATAGGGAGAGATGCATTCGGACAAGTAAGTTGGACCAGAACCGTTTAGAGCAGGGGTACTCATTAGGTAGATCGCGATCTACTGGTAGATCGCGTAGGGCTTCCTGGTAGATCGCAGGCAGGTCGGGAGGAAGGCTCAGTCCTGCCCCACAGGCTCCCGACACCACAGGCTCCCGACACCGCCCAGGTGCAGAAGGGGGTTGGACTGGATAGCCCTTGGAGGTCTCTTCCTATTCTAGGAACCCATTGTTGTTGTTGTTATTATTATTATTATTATCAGAGGCTGAATGGCCATCTGTGAGGAATGCTTTGATTGTGTTTTTCACTTATGGCAGAAGGAGGTTGGATTGGATGGCCCTTGGAGGTCTCCTCTTACTCTAGGAACCTATTGTTGTTGTTACTATTATTATTATTAGTTGTAGTAGCAGAGGCTGCATGAATATTATCATTATTATTATGAATAAATTCAGGGGTTTATTATACTCACATTTATTTGAATTCAGTCTTAAAATATATTATATGGCTCTTACTATTTCCAAATATTTTGCTTTTATGGCTCTCTGAGTAGTGGGTAGGTAGATCATTTTGACTTGCTTGTTCTTATAAGTAGCTTGCATGCTGAAAACGTGTGAGCACCCCTGGTTTAGAGCTTTAAAGGCCAAAACCAGCACTTTGAATTGTGCCCGGTAGCAAACTGGTAGCCAGTGGTGCTGGCACAACAGGGGAGTTGTACGCTCCCTGAGTGCCGCTCCTGTTCTCAACCTGGCTGCTGTCCGCTGAACCAATTGAAGCTTCCGAACAGTCTTCAAAGGCAGCCCCACGTAGAGAGTGTTGCAGTAATCTATACGGGATGTAACCAGAGCATGGACTACCGTGGCCAAGTCAGACTTCCCAAGGTACGGGTGCAGCTGGCGCACAAGTTTTAATTGTGCGAATGCTCCCCTGGTCACCACCGAAACCTGGGGTTCCAGGCTCAGCGATGAGTCCAGGATCACACCCAGACTGCGAACCTGTGTCTTCAGGGGCAGTGTAACCCTGTCCAACTCAGGCTGTAACCCTATGCCCTGTTCGGCCTTTCGACTGACCTCTTATGCACTGTTGGTGACCTTTCCATAGGCATGTAATTATTAAATGCCCATATACACAAACTACTGAAGGAGGTGGACATTTTTGCTATGCAATATGCAGATTCTAATTATCTCCTTTCTGAAAAAATGCTAGTCTTAACTGTATGTGAACAAACCCTGTACAGTAAATCCACTGCTTGCCTTTCAGCTTCCAGAAGCATTAGCTGGATTGTTTGTATGAAGGGCACAGTGGAGACTATTCCATTCAGCACCCATGTGTTCATCCTGATAGGCCTTTGTTCCAAGAATTGGGACGCTGCAGAGTTTACTGTTGAAAAGTGCAGAAACAGCTGGTTTTTTTAGCAGCGCTCTAAGATCAAGCTACTGTTTGTAAACCTCAGCAGACAATTGGAACGCACGGTTGGCTCACTGGCTGTGCATAATGCAAGCTTGTGACCTCTGAGCAGGCTTCGGGGAATCTAAAAGTATTGCTGTAGAAGTCTTGGGCAAACACAAATGTTTAATTATGGAGAATGGACGTGGGTGGGTGAGCTGACCAAATGCTTCTGGGGAGATGTTTTCAGATATTCATAAAAGCTGTGGATCTTAAACCAAGTTACTCCAGATGGTAAGCCAGGTATTTACACAGTGCTTCCCCAGTGTGTCAGATCTGGACCTTTTCATCCATGGCCTCCTTGGGTTGGTTGTGCTTATAGCAACATGTGTAGTTGTTAGCATTGTACTGCTGCATTAATGTACATGCGGTCTTCTGAGATTAGATTGCTTCTTCCCTACTACAACTACATGTAAACCCTATCAAAGTTAATAATAATAACAAAAACACAGCCTAACAAAAATGTCTTGGTATCTTGGTTTGTAAGCCTATCTCTTAGGTTATTTGAGGCACTGATTCTGAAAATTGCATTGGATAGACTGCATTACCTCTAGTTTCTTAGATATGGTTATTAGCATGGTTTTCTGTGGGTGAGCAGATGATGAATGGTAGTCGGCATATTTTCTGTATCTCAAAACCTAAAGCCAATAAGGGAAAATTGGTGCCATTTTTAGAATCAGCAGGTCAAATAGACCTAGAAACAGGGCTAACATTTGTGTGTTTTGGCCAGTGATAATTAGTCAATGACACCTGTACTTACTACACAACAATTTTCTGGACCAATCTATACCACTATATAATGACACAAACCACAGAGTGCTGATGCACATTAAGGACTTTTTTAATGTGCTTTTATAGTTTATCTAGCCGCCATAATTTGAAGCTAGCTTCAAACTGCATTAAATGGTCAGTGTAGATGGAGGCTCAGACAAACCCACAATCTACCATTGCTTCCTCATTCAGTCTTGAGGAAATGGCTTCTGGAGTGGATCTGAGGCTGCAGAGATTTTTATTTTATTTGTTTATTTAAAATTTTTGTACCCCGACCTTTTCACCTTTATAGAGGGACTCAGACCGGCTTACAGCAAAATTCAATGCTATACAAATTTAAAACTTGTTACAACAACATATTTTAAAAAATAAAACACCAAAATACATACATACAAATCACATTGCCATTTAAAACAAATCAACTCGGTCGGTAAACATGGTAGCTGTCATCCCCTTGACTGATGGATTGTGGTCTAGTGGGCATGGTGTGTGCAATGTGAAATTTTTTTGAAAAAAACTTTTCTGGTTTTTTTGGCTGGCAAAGGCAGAGGTTTCTCACTATTGATTTTTCTGAACTCTATGCCTTGTTGGAATCCCGTTTTTAACTGAAATATATCTTGGGGGTTTTTTTATTTAGATTTTGTGCTACTCTTGCACATTCCATTCTCCTTTTATTGTGATTTCCTCACCAATTTTCTACTTCCAGGCTTCATATATTAGTTAATAATTTTTCTCCTTTGAGATTACCAAAAGTGTTGCAAAGCGTATACTAGAATTTTACAAACTAAGTAACATTTTGGAGTGGCTTGGATCACCTGGCCGCGGTGATCCAAGTGACGGTCATCTCGAGGCTGGACTACTGTAACGTCCTCTACGTCGGCCTCCCCTTGTCGACAATCCGGAAACTCAAGCTAGTGCAGTATGCTGCTGCTCACTTACTGGTGGAAGCACCGGTGAGGGAGCACATCACTCCCATCTTACGGCAACTGCACTGGCTTCCAATCGAGTACCGAATTGCCTTCAAAGTGCTGGTTTTAACCTTTAAGGCCTTGCACGGTCTAGGGCCTGTGTACCTGAGGGACTGCCTTACCCCGTACGTTCCCCCAAGATCGCTACGCTCAGAGGAGCAGAACTTGTTAGTTATTCCATCGATCCACTCCTGCCATCTGTCCACAACGAGGCAATGAGCCTTCTCTGCTGCGGCCCCTGTATTATGGAATACACTCCCAGCTGATACCCGCGCAATCTCAGAGCTTATTCCCTTCCGGAAGGCATGCAAGACCGCCCTTTTCAGACTTGCTTTTAGTTAAACCGGAAATGTATTCTGCCTGATCATTGTCTCATGAGTTTTAAGGAATTCTGTAATTCCTAATATTTTTAACATTTGCTGTATTTCTGGTGTTTTTATTGTATGCATTGTATGTTATGTGATCCGCCCCGAGCCTGCAGGGAGGAGCGGAATATAAAATTGAATAAATAAATAAATAAATAAAATAATATGCATATTTTTTCTATTTGGTAACCAGCTACCATCCAACAAGGGCCTCTCTTTCATAAACTGTTTTATCAAGTGTGTTGTGTAATAGTATAGTATAAGAATTCTTGTCATAGGGGAGAAAGAGTACGTATTTATTTATCATGTCAGAAGCAAATTGAGAATACAGTTATAATGCATAGAAAAGCCACAAACAAATTTCATTTGACCGGAAGCTGGCCACTTAAGAAAGTCCCCCATTGTGCATGTGGTGGTTTGCTCTTCTCCATACTTGCATGTCGTGGACTCCACTTTGAAGCCCTATTTCTTAAGGTTGACTCTGCATCTTGTAGTGCCAGAGCACGGTCTGTTTGGCACCTTCCTAGTCACCCTGTCTTCTGTGTGTCCAGGGAGGGGGGAGTTTCTCATGCAGTATCAGCCACTGATTGAAGTTCTGAGTTCTAGCCTGCCACTTTTGGACTCTGGCTTGCTGAGGTGCTCTTCCGAGTATCTCTGTAGATCTTAGGAAGCTATTTCTTGATTTAGGGCATTGGCTTGATGGCTGATATCTGAACAGATGATGGGCCGGAGATATCAATGTCTTGGTCCTTTCATTACTGGCTGCTACTTCTCAACAGATATCAGGTGGTGCAATACCAGCTAAACAGGATAATTTCTCCAGTCGTGTAGGGCATAGACATCCTGTGATAATGTGAAAGATAATGAGAAAGGGTAAAATGTGGTCTTATTTTAAAGAATCCAAATGTATGATGAAAATCAATCAGCCAAACATTGCTTTCACATATTTTTATTCCATGTCAGGAGCAACTTGAGAAACTGTAAATTGGTTCTGGTGTGAGAGAATTGGCCATCTGCAAGGACTTTGCCCAGAGGATGCCTGGATGTTTTGATGCTTTACCATCTTTGGGGGAGGCTTCTCTCATGTCCCTGCATGAGGAGCTGGAACTGACAGTGGGAGTTCATCCATGTTCCCCTCAGATTCGAACGTCCAACCTGTCGGTCTTCAGTTCTGCCGGCGCAAGGGTTTTCACATGAAAATGTAGTTATTGTTCCTTCAGTTTCCGAATATATAACCAGGAGTAGCTGCCAACATTCTTTCTAGTTCTGATCCATCAGGCAGGACAAGTGAAGCCAGACTTAGGACGGTATCACCCTAGAGCTGACAGAGTAGGCTAAGAGTAAGCATCCCATCTGAAGTCCTTTGGCTGCCTCATTCAGAATTCTGGGGCTTGTCATTTAGGGGAGGAGCCTTTAAAATACTCAGCCAGAGAGATCCTGGATCTCAGTAAACTATAAAGCCCAGAAATTTGCAGGAGACTGCCACAGGATTTCAAGTGGAATGCCTACTCTTTGTCTTCAGATAATGTACTCATTGAAGTTTAGCGGACTTTCCTCTCATTGTTCTGTACAGGAGTCCTCTTTGTCCTGGGCATTGGTATTCGTTGTGCTGTTGTGTTGTTCTCCATCCATATTTGGCTCATCCATCTGCATTGGGGGCAGTTAGTGCCTAGACCGCAAGGGCTCATTCTCATTCTTTATTACTCTTCATAGCCACCTTCAACAAGTTGATTGCAATTCTGTAATACTGGCTGAACTGGTTCTTCAGTGGCGTGATCTGGTGTTTCCCCATTACATTGTAGCTACAAATTGCTTTTTCCGTCAGCAGCTTTCTCCTATCTGTCTCTCAGAGAAATTGGAAGGTGGCCAGTTGGCATTTTACTTGGGCACAGCTTACTGTTTCAAATTAAACCAGGCAAGTCCAGCTGAATGGAAACGTCTCAGTGGCCATTGTGCTTTAAAAAATAATAAATCAAACCTTTTCAGCATACAAAACATAATGCTAAAGAAACAGAGGAACTGTAAGAAGCTCTCAATACAAAGCTGTCAATGTCAAACATCCAGCTTACAAACAAGACAGACAACATGCAAATAAAAACAATTATTATAAATATTTTTGCCCACATTCACCTCTGTACTACTAAGAAGTATAATATCTTAAAGTTTGGTGATTTAAAGAGAGAGTAAATTGCCCGAAGTCACCCATTGGGTTTCTATGGCTGATTCAGACCCTGGGCTCCCAGATTTCAATGCTCAAACATGCTGGGAGGGGTAAATCTGTATCTTGGCAAATTTGATTTAAGAGACTTTTCAAGGCAATATCTAGTTGCCATGATTGTTTGCACATTCTTTGCGGAAGTGTGTGTTTGTGGATAAGTATATGTGCTTTATAGTAATTGCAATACACTGAAATGTAAATGTACTGTGGCTGATGATCTGCGTCTTTTTAATGGTACAGGGAGGTTATTAGGTAGTTTCTGAGTTTTGAAGGAAATATCACATAAACTCATGTATATGCTGACCTCATGTATAAACCAAGGGTGGGTTTGGGGGGCAAAAATACTGATTTTGATATCACCTGTGGATAAGTTGAGGGTTATTCTGCAGGTTGGGAATGGCATTAATACTGCCTAGGGGCCAACTGCCAATGGTCACCACCAGCATGTCTCCTTCCAGCATTCAAAAAGTGGTACCATGGCAGAGAGAGAAGAGGGGACTGGTACTTCTTTTACTTTCTCCCCGAATAGACTAAACTCTGGCCTTTCTTCACTCTAATACTCAGAAAAGGGGGTAGTGTTTTTTTTTGTCACAATTAAAATATAGTACTCACATTGACTCAGTTTCTAGTTGATTTTTTAAACTTAGATTTCTCAACTTATACATGATTATATAGGGTATGTGTTTTCCCTTGGGGTGATACATGAATTGAAAGGCCAAGGGAAGTCTGTTCATTGCCTGTAGCTCATTGTGTTGAAATGCATAGGGAACATATTGGGCAAAACCCACAATTTATCCGAATGTGTTGCTATGACCAACACCCTCATGGAAATGAACAAGACCCCGTTCCTTCTAGCAGACTTCAACAGTCCTGAAATGTGGGTGCGGAAAGGCAACAGTGTGTAATTTACACTGTAGAATTAATGCAGTTTGACCTCACTTTATCTGCCATGTCTCAAGATTATGGAATCCTGGGAATTGTGAGGCACTAGTACTCTTTGGCAGAGCAAGCCAAAGATCTTATAAGACTATAGTTACCTGGGGTTTCATTGCATAGAGCCATGGGAATTAAAATGGTGCCGAACTGCACTAACTTTGCATTTCCTACACCGTATGGCTTTTTTTGATATAGCTGCTGATATGGTTTCTCGAAATATGTGGGACCCTACAGCAAATATACAAGCCCAGGTTAGCTCTGTTTTGCACTGAGGAACAGTGAAAGGAGCAGCACTTTGACCCTTCTACACTGCCATACAATCTAGATTAACAAATCAAATAATCCACATTATCTATTTTGAACTGGATTATATGAGTCTACATTGTCATATAATCCAGTTCAAAGCAGATAATCTGGATTTTATATGGCAGTGTAGAAGGGGCCTAGGTCTCATTAGTTCCTGGTGAGATTTCCTATTCATGGTTGCCATGAATCTATGCATTACCTTAAGGCAGAATGGGCCAAAGAGATATTTAGAAACAGTACCCTCTTGTCTTTTTACCCTATCTTTAAGTTTCCCTGGGTGATTGTGTATTATTTACAAGAAAAGGATTGTAAATATGGTTGTTTTTACTGTCAAAGATAAAAAACACTTTGACGGCAGGGCAAAGAACTCTCTGAGGGTAGCAGGTGAGTAACTTTCCAATGCCTGACGCCAACCTACCTCTTTTGTATTGGAATACATTTTCACTTTCTCCCTTCCAAAGGGACCCATTGAATCAGTATCAGGCATATGGATAACAGTTAATTTTCTCAGTTGAACTGGAGGTGGGAACTACAAGATAAATGGAAGAAGAACTGCAGTGTTTTTATATTTTTCCCCAAGAGACCAAACTCTTTCATTTTTTTTATAGTTTTAGTCCATTGTCTTTGTTGTATAGAAATGTAATAAAACAAATATGTTGTCAGCATAAGGTAAAACATGGATTTTCCTACCCCAAAGGTTGCAAGCATATTCTGATGGCGTAATTACATCTCCATTCAAATAAGACAATAGGAGCCTCACCGTACAGAAATATATTCAGCGAGCTGACCCCAAATGTCACATCAAATTTGGAATGTAATTATCATCAAAGCCTTTATGAGAAAGAACAGCCTTTTCCTGGAAAGAACATTATCCCATTTCTGCAGGAGTTTAAGGCTTGGGATCAAATCAAACTCTGCCTTCAGATCCATGGAAGTGGTGTAAATCTTTCCATCAGAGGCCCTGAATATTTTTAAGCAGGTGGCAAGGCACCAAAGAGGTCCCCAGTTGAAGTATGCTTTCTAAAGTCTTCCAAAAGGCAAACATTCAATGCTTTTTACACAATGAATGACATGCAATACACAGACAGAGGTAAAGGCCTCCTCCTCCCATTTCCAGTGTCTGGAGGCAATGCTCAACTCCAACCATGAGAGGTGCTCTTGTTCCATTTTTCCATAAACTCTTCTGATCATGTTGCCAGCATGTCTGCATGGGGCACCCTTTTACCTCCCTGCCAAGGTGGTACTTCTTGATCTACTTGCATTACATGCTTTTGAACTGCTAGGCAGAAGCTAAGACTGACAGCTGACAGCCGGAAGCTCACCCCGACTCGTGGCTTTGGTCAACAGATTTTCTGCAGCTAGTGGTTTAACCCGTTGCACTACCACAGCCCCACAACTGACAGCAGGCTGTTATAGTTTCCAAGGTCATCGGATTGGCCTTTAAAAAATTGGTACCTCTATATCTCTTTTCCAACAAGCTGGAATCTCACTCTTTTTCATGGGAAAGCATGGGAGCTCACCAGTGTTGGTTAGATTTCATCAGTTTGGCAAGAATATACTCTGGCGTCAGCTGGTTAAGTTGGGGAACTGCTTCCTTTAAGGAAATGGTATCCCTTTTTAGGTAGGAGGTGAAATAAGGCAGTATTTCCAATTTTCATTCATTATATCCCAAAAGATGTCTCTGAAAGGATTCTCCCAAACTTGAGATAGAATACAGCCATTTGCAGCTTGAGATTTTGAACAAAGTCTCCTGATACTAGATGGCAGACAGCTGTGGAATTATTGTTAAGAGTAATGAAGCAGCAACATGTATCAGCTTCAACTTATATGGATTCCCTTTTTTTCCTCCTGCTAAATTAGATATTCAGGTCCGCCCGACGTGTCTTTTACAGTGGAGAAAAGCCTGTGATAAGTATTTTACAATGAATGTTTCGTGTTTAACAATGATGAAATCTCTACTTGCTGTAAATTTGTTTTATGACTCTTGTTAACATAGAAACGTAGCATAACTTCAGACAGTTTTGATTCAGGCTGCTTGGAAAAGAAATATACAGTCACTTTGACAGCTTATCTGACTGTTAATAACATTAAATGGCCCAGACAGAGTGTGTGATGCATCAAGACAAAACAAATATAATCATGTGGGCAGTATTTGGATGATCTTTATTATGTACTGAAAGAACTTCAGGCTTTTTCAGAATGAGTTTTGCAACAGGATGTTCACCCTGAAAGAGAAATTTGTATCTACTTCTTCACTATATAAAAGACATGACAATAAACATCTATTTGAGTTTTCTTATCCAATCCAAATGTGCATGGAGGCTGTGAGAAAGTTACTATAAATATTTTAAAAGCACAGTTTTTAACTATAACAACTTCAGACACTGTGGTCTAGCAATGACAATTTGTTATCTCATGCTATTTTCTCAGAGCTTCAGACTGTATCTTAAACCTATAAAATGGTACTGGGAAAATCCTGTGTTTTAAGTAGTGCACAATCACGGGCCGTTTTGAAAAGGATCATCAGCATAGAATTTTGGAGGGCCACAAAATATCCGCTCTAGCCTGAGAATTAAACTGCCTTTTCCTTTTGAAGCAAGCTTCATATTCTCTCAACTATGAGTGTAGCTTGAGAAATGACTGAAGTTTATTTATTTATGTCATTTATATTCCGCCCTTCTCACCCCGCAGGGGACTCAGGGCGGATCACAATGCACATATACAGGCAAACATTCAATGCCATTGACATACAACATATATAGATAGACATAGAGGCAATTTAACATTCCAGAAATCAGTTAAATTTAGCCTCCCCTCAAAGTGGTACCTAAATTTCCTACTTGACAGATGCAACTGTCTTTCGGGTTGCAAAGGTCGACAACGAGCTACACAAATTGGTCGAGAGCTCACCCCTACCCGGGCAGGCCTCAAACTCATGACCTTCTGGTCAGTAGAGATCTTTTGCAGCTGACACCCAGCCAGCTGCGCCACATTCTCGGTGTTTATGTTAATGGAGGATTTCTGACTATTATAGCTGAAAGGGCAATTTTTTACCCAGATATCCTGTCTCATATCCTCTGCATTTATTGTGAAGTACTTCATATCTCAATTACAGGCCCACTGGTTAGAAGCAGGAACTGCAGCTACTTAGGGCTGTGTGTCAGAAAAGTACTTATTGAGAGGGCAGGAAGCTGGTTGTAAAGAGCAGGCCACATGCTACTCTCAGCGCACCTGTGTAGCTTTAAGCAGGTACTTTCCTCAGCTGGAACAACATGAAGTTAGAATAAACTATTGAGATTTCTTGGTTCCTGGCACTCAGGTCTGTTTCTCTTCTGTACCAAATTGCCTTTTCCACTACTTGTTCAGCATTGCTATATTTTGCATCTTCCTCCGCACATACTTCGGAGTGAAGCTCCTGAGCCAAAGGGGAGATTCATACTTTATAGTGCCCTGAGGATACACCAGTTTTTGTGTCTTTTTCTGTAGTATTACCAACCTAGTGTCTGGATGTCATCATGATTACTGAGAGCTAGGATGTACACCTGAACCTGTGAGGAAGAAAATGAGTAGCTAAAGCTTTTGGAGTCTTGTGTGTGACAAGGTTGATAAATATAGATGTCCAACATGTCAGGATGCACATTTTGTTTATTCCATGGATCACACATGCCTCTCTCTAAGACAGTGGTTCCCAACCTTTTTTGACCAGGGACCACTCTCCAACATTAGTACCAAAAGGATTACAAATCGGTTTTTGGTCAACTTTAGATTAGATGAGGGGTGTTCAACATTTTGACTTCCCTGGGCCACACTAGAAGAAGAAGAATTGTCTTGGGTCACACACTGCCATAAAACGGAAGCCATAGTTTTATGTTGAGCCACATTCATAGTTGTCCTGGTCCACAAATAATGTTGGGCTACATTCATGGCCATCCTGGGCCACAAATAGCAAGAGCATATAGCGCACAGCGGTGCCATGTCTACACACTTGAATACACACTTGAATTCTTTTTCACAATTCATTTTATACAACAGTGAAACAGAGCCCACTTGCTCCTTATTTAATTAGTCATTTTGACCTTTTTTGTTTCTTCTGGCTGAACTGTTTGCAATTATAATGTGCATTACAGATAATACTCCAATATTTGTAGATGTAACATAACTTTGATTTATCCTGTCCATTCTGTTGTTGTCTATAAAGTTTGTGCTCAAGAACCATGTAATCGAGTTACAAAAAATCTTAATGGTTTACATAAGTTTATGATCTTGTGTTGGACTGTGTTCGTAGACGTCCTGGGTCGTAAGTGGCCCATGGGCTGAAGGTTGGACAAGACTGTATTAGATGGTAATGCCTTAGTATTTTGATACATATACCCCACCTGAACCAGTAAGTCTCAAAACATTCAGTAACCCACAGGGCTGTGTGAAAATGCACGTCTGCGCTGTGATTGGCCTGCAGTGCTGACACATATACAATGTCCAAAAGGGTGGGTTACTTAGCAAAATCAACAACTTGCCCTTGAAGGAAGACAGGAAACTGTCACCTAGATCCTACTGGTAGTACCTACTAGGCTTGTTTGATCCATGGTACTAAATGCTTCAAAAGTACTTACAAAACAAAAGTTCTGATGGTGAACATTTCAGAACTCTAACAAAACTTTCAAAATTTCGTTATAAATGGCAGTTCCTAATTGGTTCTGTCTTTAAAATCGCCAATAATGAAATAATGACATTTTGATAGAGTTTTGAAATGTTCACCACCAGAACTTTTGTTTTGTAAGTACTTTTGAAGCATTTAGAACCATGGATCAAACAGGCCTAGTACCTACTAGAGAAGACTCATTGAATTAGTTGATGAATGGTCAACATATATTTCATTTCTAGTGATTCAGTGGTTCTGTCCTCCCTGGCATAGATTGCCAATCAAATTAATAGCCTGCCATGCTCTCTTTAGAGTAAAGAAAAAGGCCTCAGGAGATCCAATTGCTCATGTCAACATCCCATCTAGTTTGGCCCTCAGCCAAAGACTTCAGAGGGCTCATAGATTTCTAGGTATGGCCTAGCCAACTCCTTTAATTTACGTCTATTAATGCATCAGGTTTCTTGAAAGACTTTTGGAGAGCTGAGATAAAAGCACAGGAGTAAAGCAAAGAGTATATATATATATAGGTGTGTGTGCATTTGTGTAAAGACTTGGGAGTTGCCTAAATTACTTAAAGCAAAGGCATCCTATCCTGCCTGATCTTGGAAGTAAGGCAGGAATAGTCCTGGTTAGGACTTGGATGGGAGACTGTAAACGGACTCCAGAGGCTGTGGATTATATTTCAGAGGAAAGAACTAGCAAACCACCTTTTAAGTATTTCTTGCCTAAGAAAACACTGTGAAATTCATGGGCTGTTTTAAGTCTCCATGTAAACTGAAGGCGCGCGCACATGCGCACGCACACACACACACTCACAGGAGTCCAGAGGAAATGATGATAGAATTTGGAAAATGCAGGTGGTATGTATTTTTTTAGTTATGAGTTTTATGAGTGTGTGAAATTACTTCCTGGTCCAGCAGAGAAAGAAATGGACACTAATCGCCTTCAAACAGCAGCATTTTGGACTCCCTAGAAACAAGTGTGAATGAATGAAAATGACATATGGAGACATCCTGCTATATTTGTCATTCTCTTGTAGAGTGGCAAATAAAATAGGTCAGGTGCCTTATGAAGATTCTGCTTTGCTGCTTAGCGCCTACCTTGGCCAAGTAATTTATTTTTCCTGGCCCAATCTACTCAGTGTTTAGCAAAAACATGTTAGGTACAGTATGGTTCAAATGCAGCCATTCTTTATTCCTTTTTGTCACTTTTCTACACTCTTATGCATTGTTTCACTAGTCCTCAGTGAAGTGACACATGACCCAGCAAAAGCCAGTTTGCCTTGTAACACAGGGACATGATTCTGTTTTCATTGTGAGTAATTAATTGGTGACCAACCCAGTTTTTAATTGCCTTTGTTTGCCTCTGTATCTTCATTACAATCTCTATCATAATTTTGCAACATTACCCTATAGACTGTTCTCTTGTTTTAATTTTTGTTACAAATGTGTAGTTCTCATTAAGTTCAGCATGGATTGTATGATCCCTGATTGACAAAGGGCCACCCTGGGAGTAGTAGCATTAGCTAGGTGTAAAAGTAGATGCATTCAGAGAAATGCTGCCAGATAAGATTGGGGGGAAATGCATTCTCATACAAAAATGCATTTTCCCCTTCCTTGGAAGTCATTTTTGCCCACTAAAATGGAACGTTCAATGAAGTGCTATCCTTCTAAATGTATTTGAAGGAAAATGGCCTGTTTTCCAGGCGGCTGATGGGTACTTAGGTCAAGAAATGTCAAGTCTTTGAGCTCCTGATGGTTAAAGCCCCTCAAATCTAGTTTGTGAAATATCTAGGTTGTAATATAAAGATATTCATCCTAGGCTGAAACATGCTTTTAAAAGAGTCATTACAGGCATCTAGGAATTACATTTCATGAAGTTAAGTGCTGAGGTCTGAGGACACCAGCTAGATAAGGTGAACTAATAGTACATAATACTGATTTTGCTTCTGTCATATTGGGAAGAGAGAAGAGAGATGGCGAAAAAGTGCTTCATATTTCATTTTTAAGCTATCCTTAAACCGCCCCCCTGCCCCCGCAATGCTGTGATTTCCTCCCTGACTTCCTTTTTTGAGCCAAGCCATAATTTTCCCTTACAGCTCAATTGTCAAACTGTGACTCCAGCCTTATTTCCAATTCAGGTTTGAATGATAGGGAGAAACCACTGTTCCCCGAGTCAGATGTAAGGGCAAACTATTATTTGCTTGAAATTGGAGCTGAGGACCGTGCTCGCAAGAGACATTTTGCTGTCCGATGCAGCACCCCCGGGCCTTTTTACAGGTTGTCTTCTTTTCCTTTAAATTGTTGGCACCATCCTTTTGAATGGCACATAAGAATCACCTGAAAATTCATCAGATAAAACAGGCTGTAGGAGGCATGTCCTGTTTGATAGCCTATCGCCTATTTTGTTTCCTTCGTCCATAAACCATCATCTCAGGAGCGTTGATCAGCATCTCTGGAGCTATTACGTTCCACTGGCTCAGTGTGGATCCTTTCGATTGGGAGGTCAGTTTGAGTTCATCCTTGAACTCTTTTACAGTCCCTTAATTTGTTCTGAATCATGGCACTGCGTTTGAATTCAATTTGGAATTCACAGAACGGAATTACCAAGGGATGGGATCACATCAGAATGTCAATAGGCTTTTACAAGCCCCTGTCCTGCATGAATATGTTCTTCCCTTTGCTTCTTGCACTGTTGCTGCCGCACTTTAAAGTCAGTGATGACGATTTCTTATGGCCAATACTCAGTGATCTTACCATTTTTGATTTAATTACAGTAAGCAATCCATTTACAGTTATAAAAAGTAACAGTTCTCCATACAAGTTGCTGTATTGATTTCTTTTTATGTTCAGGAAAGGAAATGGGCCACTCTTAGTGGACAGGGCCAAAATGATAAGCATGGGACCAAAAATACTAGAATATTTTAGCTAACCAGGAGTATTTGTATGAGAGTGATACAAAGGCATTGAAAGAGGTATTGTAGCAGTTCAAGATGGAGAAAAGCCCTGCTGGGTTTAGCACAACGGGGTTAAATTGCTAAGCTGCAGAAAATCCTGTCGATCCAAAGGTTGACAGTTCAAGCCCGGGTCAGGGTGAGCACCCGCCATCAGCCCCAGCTCCCTGCCCACCCAGCAGATTGAAAACAGAAATGTGAATAGATAAATAGGTACCACTTTAAAGCGGGGAGGTAATAAAAGGTGCCCATAAGGTGATTCGATCAGGAGGACATCTAAGGGCAACAAATCTCCTTGGCATGGAAGAAGGAGTGATAGCACCCCATGTGGCAGGAGTCAAGCACAGTCTCCAGATGCCAGAAATTAAAAATGATGGAAAATTATTTACTTCTATTTATATGCTGTCTATCTTGTTAATTGTATAGCAGCATTGAATGTTTGCCATACATTCAATTGCTTGGTTATGTCCAAGTTAATGCTGAAGTGATTGTCAATGAAAGTCCCTCTCAAGAATACAGAATCCCCCTTCCCTCAATTTCAGTTACTCTGAGTAGGCTATAGCTCAATGCAAACTTTTCAAGTTGCTGAAAACGATTTAATATTAATTGGGAAGTCTGATCTGACTACGGTCATCCATGCTCTGGTCACATCCCAAATAGATTACTGCAATGCACTCTATGTGGGGCTGCCTTTGAAGACAGTTTGGAAACTGCAACTAGTCCAACAGGCGGCAGCCAGATTACGAACAGGAGCTACATAAAGGGAGCATACCACCCCCTTGTTGTGTCAGCTTCACTGGCTGCCTGTCCATTTCCGAGCTCAATTCAAAGTGCTGGTTTTAACCTATAAAGCTCTATATGGTTCTGGCCCAGCTTATTTGTCCGAATGCATCTGCCTCTACGTCCCACCTTGTGATTTAAGATCATCCGGGGAGGCCCTGCTCTCGCTCCCGCCAACGTCTCAAAATGCGGCTGGTGATGACGAGAGTCAGGGCCTTCTCGGCTGTGGCTCCCCGCCTGTGGAATGCGCTTTCAAGCGAAACACAATCAACCCCATCCCTCCTGGCGTTTAGAAAAAAATAAATCTTGGTTTTGGGACCAGGCCTTTCCACAATAGCATAATGCAGCATCTTTGACTGGAATTGGATTGGCAAGCGACAGATGAGGATATTTATTTATTTATTCATTCATTCATTTATTATTTCGATTTCTATAACGCTCCTCCCCACAGGCTCGGGGTGGTTTACACAATCTAAAACAACATATAGTGATAAACATAACTGCAAACAAAATATCAGCAAGTTATAAAAGTGTTAAAATTTAAGAATTAAGGATGTTACGAAGGACCACTCAGATTGAATGCTTGCCGAAAGAGGGCTGTTTTACACGCCCTCTGGAAAGAGGACAACTCTCTAATCGCTCGAACTTCATCAGCAAAGCCTTCCAAAGCGTCGGTGCCATCACAGAAAAGGCTCTTTGTCTGGTAGATGACAGATGGTAAGTCTGGACAGCAGGGATGTTGAGGATATTTTGTTCTTCCGACCAAAGGGATCTCTGGGGAACATATGGGGAGAGGCGGGCCCTCAGGTACACTGGCCCTAGACCATACAAGGCCTTAAAGGTTAAAACCAACACTTAATCCAGTACTCCACTGGCAGCCAGTGCAATTCCTGCAAGATTGGAGTAACATGACATCTCGCCGGAGCTCCGGCGAGCAGTTGAGCTGCAGCATTTTGCACTAGCTTGAATTTCCGGATCACAGACAAAGGAAGGCCAATGTAGAGGGCATTAGAGTAGTGTAATCTCGAGATGACAGTCGCCTGGATCGCCTGGATATGGTTTACTGTTTACTAATCTGGGTTTGTGGACAGAATACTGTTTTAACTTAATTGACTGTTGATTATTTGTTTCAATTTAACTGTTATTGTTTTAATTCTTTATGTTTTTATGGTTTTATATTGTATACTGTGGTATCAAATTGCTGCTTTTGTAAGCCGCTCTGAGTCTCCCCCCCCAAGAGGGGGGGGGGGTTTGAGAAGGGTGGGGTAAAAATACTGTAAATAAATAATATGCAGTTTATAAATTGCTGCAGTAATATGAGTTGTTTATACTTGCGTCTTCTTCCATGCTAATAGCTCTTTGGCCTCTTTGGGTGTATTTTAATGTCTAGCAATAAGTAGGTTGTGATTTTCATTATTATCTGAAGATCTTCATATCCTCAGCAGTTTTATGCCATCCTTTTATTGCTCACTTCTTGAAAAGAGGCCTGATCAGGCTATGACTCTTGTGGAGTTTGGTTTAGCAAAGGAGCATTCAAGGCCCTTATTAATTATGCATGTTTGCCAATTAGGTTCTCGGGCTTGGGCTGTTGGTAATGTGACCCTGGTGTGGGAACAAACCCTTGAAAGCAAGCCCTTGAATTACACCACAGATTCAATGAAACACAACTTTGATTTATTAAAGTAAGAATCTAATACCAGCTATCTAAAAGGTTATGCATAAGAACAGCTCTCCTGGAGAACAGAATTTCCTGTAGATATGGCATGTTGTATAGTAGGAGTAAATTCATGTGAATGAATTTATTTAACAGCAAACAATGTATATTTATGGAAGTCTTGAGGCACTTTGCAAACACGCAGAGCTTAATTGAAAATGGGACCTGTGGAGTCTCGTTATTCGCCAACTTTTACACCATGGCAGGGCAGGCGATCCCACCGCTGCCACCAATTTGTGGAAAAGCAACGTTTACTGTTCACTTCTTTAAAACTATGGAGACTTGTGAAGATTTGTGGAGAGGCTATCAACTGGACAGGGTGGACCCTCTTTTAGAATCCCACCACTCTTCCACTAATTTGTACATAAATCCTTGTCTTTAAACTGCTGCCACCATTTTGTGAGAGAGAACTAATCTGAAACACTTTTGTGAGGGAAACTCTTTGTGAGGTAATGAATGCTTCCATGCGACAGGAATAAACTTTTGAAACGAGGCTTGACTTCGAAATCAATGGCACAGAGAGGTTTTTAGATGAAATAACTAATAGTTTATTCTGGTACAAAGCTTGGTTTGGTATAACTCTTCCAAGGAGGCACAACTTTAAAAGGTTACTAATTCTAGTTATGGCAAAACCAAAGTTACAATAGCCTAACTATTGTCATCAACCAGCTAGATTAGCTTTTCACTCTCTCAATACGTAGGCACTTTGGCCTTCTTCAGACACTTTGTCTTTCTTTAGCCTTCAGGCTTTCTCTAAACTAACTGACTCACAGGTTCAGTTAACCAAGACTGTATTCTCCCAGCCTTAAACTAATCCTAACCCTGCTCTCTCTCTAGAGCTGGTCAGACTTAACCACTCACTTTGAGCTATTCCCTCTCTAAACTCTTAACTCTCTCTCTGAGCTCCTCACACACTGAGCTCCTAACCCTAACTGACTAGAATTCCCTCCTTGGTCTTGTCAGAAGCCTTTTGGCTCCTCCCCCTACTGCTTCAGAGCCACGTTGCTATGGCAACTTTGCTCTCCCTGCAGAAATGTGCTCTTAATATCAGCTCTCTCTCTCCTGTTCACTCTCTCCCAACATTATAATACATATTCATTTATATAATACAACTAGCTTGGGGACCCGGCCCTGCCCGGGTTATTTGTGAAGCGCAGCAGGATGTAGAGTGGGTCATGGGGGCTCTGTGTGCCAAGTTTGGTCTTGATCCATCATTATTGGGAGTTGCAGTGGTATCATGAAATTACTGAAGGTAGTGCAAGTCCCATCATCTCTGTCCCCCCCCCCCAAAGTGTAGTAGGATGTAGATTGGGTCATGGGGGCTCTGTGTGCTAAGTTTGGTCTGTATTGGTGAATGGATGAGGGATGCATTCTTTTTCGGAAGTGAGTGAAGGTACTTCAAGTCCCATCATCCGTGGTCCGTCTCACAGTAAACTGCACCAGGCTGTAGAGTGGGTCATGAGGGCTATGTGTGCCAGATTTGGTGTTGATCAGTCATTGGATTAGGTTTGTAGCAGGATTGGGAAGTGAGGGAAGGTACTGCAAGTCCCATCATCCATGTTCTCTCCCCTCCAAACTTCAGTAGGATGTAGAGTGGGTCACTGGGGCTCTGTGTGCCAAGTGTGGACTTTCTCGGTGTTTTTGGGGGGCCACAGTGGTCTGTGGGAACAGAGGGGTGTGAAAATACTACAAATTCCATCATCCATTGTCAGTCCTCCCCGAACCTCACCAGGACGTGAAGGCAGTCATGGGGGTTATGTGTGCCAAGTTTGGTCTCAATCGGTAATTGGATGAGGGTCGCAGCAGACTTGGGAAGTGAGTAGAGGTACTTCAAGTCCCATCATCCATGGTCCACCCTCCTCCAAACTGCACCAGAATGTAGAGTGGGTCATGAGGGCTCTGTGTGGCAAGTTTGGTGTTGATCAATCATAGGATTAGGTTTGTAGCAGTCTTGGAAAGTGAGGGAAGGTACTGCAAGACCCATCATCCATGTTCTGTCCCCCTCCAAACTTCAGTAGGATGTGGAGTGGGTCACTGGGGCTCTGTGTGCCAAGTGTGGACTTTATCGGTGTTTGTTGGGGGCCGCAGTGGTCTGTGGGAACAGAGGGGTGTAAAAGTACTACAAATCCCATCATCCATTGTCAGTCCTCCCCCAAACCTCACCAGGACGTGAAGGCAGTCATGGGGGTTATGTATGCCAAGTTTGGTCTCGATCAGTGATTGGATGAGGGTTGCAGCGGACTTGGGAAGTGAGTAGAGGCACTTCAAGTCCCATCATCCATGGTCCACCGTCCTCCGAACTGCACCAGGACGTAGAGTGGGTCATGGGGGCTGTGTGTGCTGAGTGTGGTCTGTATTGTTCCTTTTTGGTGGCCTCAGTGGTCTGTGGGAACCAAAGTGTTGGAAAGTACTACAAATCCCATAATCCGTGGGTCATGTCCCCGACCCACGCCAGGACGTAAAGGGGTTAGGGGTTATGTGTACCAAGTTTGGTGCAGGTCCATCACCCGCGCTGGTCGCTGTGGCCTGTGAAAGTGGCTGCCACATATCCGCCCTGGCCTGTGAAAGTGGCTGCCACATATCCGCCCTGGCCTGTGAAAGTGGCTGCCACATATCCACCCTGGCCTGTGAAAGTGGCTGCCACATATCCGCCCTGGCCTGTGAAAGTGGCTGCCACATATCCGCCCTGGCCTGTGAAAGTGGCTGCCACATATCCGCCCTGGCCTGTGAAAGTGGCTGCTTCCGCCCTTCTGCCCTCCCGCCCTCCGCATACACACATACAAACATTCCGTTTTATAAAGGTATACAGATTAATCACTTCAACACAGGACCTGTATCTAGAAACTCTGGGATATCCCTCTGTTTATGTTTAGCAATACCAAGTAAGGGTGAAGACAAACTAATATTCTAAAGTGGAAAAAGTGGGTTTTGGGGGTTTTTTTAAAAAAAAATTATTTACTCTGTCCCAAAAACCAATACTTGAGGAATGTTATTTCTGCAAATTCTGATAGGATGTGAAGAGAGAAAAAGGTTAACTGACTTTGCTTAGTGAGAGAATAGGACCACAAAGGTCGGTCTGTCAGCCTTGCTTCAAGGTAGGAGAACATCCCTAAATGGGGAGGAAAACCTTTACTTTGAGCTGGATCAATCCTTGTTTGGGCCTATTCGCATTGCCAAGGCTGGTGCATTGAGAAAGTGTTGTCTGACAAATGGAAAGGACCTGAATTCACTTCTCAGTCCATCCGTCTTAAGAGTCAAAGAAATGAGCCCTTGTTCTGCAGGTATTTAATTCCATGCTCATGTCGTCAAATGTTCATTCCCCAAACACTGCATTTGGCCTTGAGAACTGGCCCCAAATCCTCACCCTCTTGTTTTCCCGGATTAAAGGAATTACAAGTCTTGCTCATACATGAAGCGATGGAGCCAGTGCTGTGTGTGTAGGCCTTAGATCTTTTAAGAGGCACTGGGGAGCTCTCTCTGACATGAGTGGGAGCCTTAAATTGATTTGTAATGCGCAAAATCAACTCAGAGCATTGTGTAATCTTGTTCCAGGGGGTCTTAATGCTGCTACTGAAAGCGTTCCAACCATCCTAGTTATGCCAGTGTCTATGAATGGGAAAGGGAGAAGAGAAAGGAAGCTTGAAAAATGTTTTCGAGGGGAGTGGCTGTGTGGTAATTGCACAACAAAGGCGTTTGGTAATTCAAGAGTACAACTGAGCCTTTGCCAGCATTTGAATTGTGGTGGGCAGGCCCTGCCAATGCTTCCAGATGCTCTTGGGATGGCCAAGAAGATGTTTTTGTCTGAGCTGCAGATGATCTTGCTTGGGGAAGGAGCTCTCTGAGATGGATGCCTGTACATGGGAAACATTGTGCTAAAGGTCTTGTTGCTCTTATTGGGATGAAAAGAAGCTTCATATAGCTTCATGTAGCCCAGTATTGGGGAAAAAATCCAATACAGGCAGTTAACCTACCTACATAAGAAGAGCCATGCTGAATCGGACCTCAGCCCATCTAGTCCAGCATTCTGTATCACACAGTGGCCCACCAGTTGTACACAGGGATCTCGAGCAGAAGGGAGGGCAAAACCCTCACCTGCTCCCGACCCCCCACAACCAGTACCCAGGGAAATCGTGCCTACCTCAACCAACTCCGAGGTGGCACTTGAATGTCCTTTTCAGTAACTACCGAGACGAAACTAAATTTATTTGCGGACGATGCAATTATATTAACCCAGTCCCCCTTAGAGATGGTAAAAGCAATGAAGGGAACGTTGAGAGAGTTCGAGAGGCAGTCAGGGCTTAGGGTGAATATGGAAAAGTCGGAGATAATGTTTATAAACACAGGCCCAAGGGAACAGATTGAGGTAAGGAAAGAGACAGGGTTAAAATTAGGAATAAAGAGAATGAAATATCTAGGAGTGTGGATTTATAAGAATGAGGAGAAAATAGTAGATGTAAATTATGGACAGATCTGGAAAAAAGTCCTGAAACAAATTAAAAGTTGGAAACACAAAAGTCTGAGGAGAATGGCAAAAATAAGAGCGGTTAAAATGATGATATTGCCTAAATTCCTGTATTTAGCCCAGGCTTTGCCAGGAGCTCTTTCAGGAGTTAAGATAAAAGAATGGGACAGAAAAGTGAACCGGTGGGTGGAAGGAGACAAGAAACCACGGATAAGGAAAAAATGGTTGATAGCGAGTGAGAAGGAAGGAGGTTGGGGAATTCCAAGCTTAGAGCTATATAGAGATGCGTTTCAGATAGAAAGGCTGATAGAGCTACAGGTGGAAGATAAAAAATGGGTGAAATTGGAGAGAGAAGTGAATGCAATTGGATCGGAGGAACTGATATTCAGGAGATGGGGAAAAGGTGAGGTGGATAAACTGACAGGGCCTATGAGAGCCACTTTGGAGGTGTGGAGAAGGTGGCAAGGGAGGATGGCTCCGGGAGTCTCAAGGTAGCCTCGCTACAGGTAATGAACCCTAAAAAGGAGGAAAATCTAAGCAGAGTAATAAGGGAATTGAAAGGGAAAGGGGTCACAAGATTGGAGCAATTAGTGGATGAAGGGGGTAGAATTAGGAGAGATAAGTTAGAGAACTGGTTGGGACAAAGGTGGTGGCTGCAAATCTGGGCAATATGTGAATTTCTTATGCAGAGGGAGGTTAGAGAGGCAATGCAACGAGAGGACACTGCTTTTGAGAGGCTGGTAAGGGAATGGAAGGAAGGGAAAAGGACTCAGGTGGGAAAGATATATAAGCTGTTAGTAGTGTCAGGAGAAAGCCCGGTACAAGAATTAACCAAATTGTGGGAGAGGAAGTACAAGTATCAGAATTAGAGATGGAAAGGATAATGGGAAATATCGCAAAAATCAAAAACACAAGAGTGAGGGAAATGAGAAGGAAACTCCTGCATAAGTGGTATCGGACCCCGGCCCAATTGACATACTTTTCTCAAAACGTGAGCAGTCAATGTTGGCACGGGTGCCAAGTGAAAGGGGTATACATGCACCTGATTTGGGAATGTGCAGTAGTGCAGAGATTTTGGAAAGAGGTACAAGGGGAAATTAATAAGGCACTGAACATAAATTGGGTAATTACAAAGGAGATTGCGATATTGGTGAGAAAAAGTGACTTGGGCGAATATGGAGGAATTAAGGAGGCCATGATTGAAAGCGCACAGTCTGTTATAGTTCTGGGTTGGAAGGACTCCTCCAAATGGACAATTAAGAATTGGCTGCGATACCTGGTAGAACACATTCAATTTGAAATTATGGAGATTAGGGTTAATGAGATGGAGGAGAATAAATTGCAGGAACTGTTGGGGCGATGGGACCGGGTAAGACAATATATTGTTGGGAAAACCCGAGATCAAGATACGAGGAATAAGTTGGATCTACTGTTTAATTTGTAACGTAAACTGTCCAAAGGCTTGAAGGCTTGAAGGGAAAGAAGAATGGCGACGAAACCCTCAGAAGGGGTGGAGGGTGTGGATGATTGTGAGGGTGGAAGGGGCACTTTCACAGTGCACTGTTTTGTTATGTTTTGTTGTTTGGATGTGGTTTTTATTCTGTATGTGAAAAAAATCAATAAAAATATTCATTAAAAAAAAAAAGTAACTACCGATACACTTGGTATCCATGAATCTGTCTAATCCTGCCTTGAAGTTGTTCAGGCTGACAGCTGTCACAACCTCTTCTGGAAGTGAGTTCCATAACCCAATGACCCTCTGGGTGAAGAAATATTTCCCTTTATTAGTCCTAATTTTCCTTCCTTGGAGCTTCAGGGAGTGCCCCCTAGTCCTAGTGTTTTGTGACAAAGAAAATATTTTTCTTTATTCACCTTTTCTATCCCATGCATGATTTTATACACTTCGATCAAGTCACCTCTTAAACGCCGTCTTTCAAGGCTAAAAAGACCAATGCGTTGCAACCTGATTTCATAAGGGAGCCGCTCCATCCCTTGGATCATTCTTGTTGCCCTTTTCTGTACCTTTTCCAGTTCCGTTATATCCTTCTTAAGGTGCGGAGACCAGAATTGTACACAGTACTCCAAATGTGGCCTTACCATAGATTTGTAGAGAGGTAATACAACATTTGCTGACCTATTTTCGATTCCCTTTCTGATCATGCCTAGCATAGAATTTGCTTTTTTCACTGCTGCTGCGCACTGGGTTGACATCTTCATTGAGCTGTCCACCAAAACCCCAAGATCCCTTTCCTGGTTTGTCTCGGAAAGCTTTGACCCCATCAATTGGTAGGTGTAGTTGGGGTTCTTTGCCCGATGTGCATGACTTTACACTTGTTTAGGTTAAAATGCATTTGCCACTTTGTTGCCCATTCACTCAATTTCGAGAGATCTTTCTGGAGCTCTTTACAATCAGTTTCATTTTTAACTACCCTGAACAATTTAGTGTCGTCTGCAAACTTTGCTACCTCAGAATTCACTCCTACATCCAGATCATTAATGAATAAATTAAAAAGTAACTTCTCACCTCTTTCCACCCAGAGAAATGTCTGTTTATTACCACCCTTTGTTTCCTACAGTTTAGCCAGGTTCCAATCCAGGACAAGACCTGTCCTCTGATTCCATGGCTGAAGAGCTTATTTAGGAGCCTTTGGTGAGGGACTTTGTCAAAAGCCTTTTGAAAGTCAAGGTAAACAATATCGACTGGGTCCCCTTTATCTATGTGTTTATTTACACCCTCAAAGAATTCTAACAAGTTAGTAAGACATGATTTGCCTTTGCAGAAACCATGTTGATTTTCTTTCAGCAATGCCTGTTCTTCTATGTGCCTAGTAATTTTTTCTTTAATAATGGTTTCCATCACTTTGCCTGGAACTGAGGTTAAACTGACTGGTCTATAATTTCCTGGATCACCCCTGGATCCTTTCTTGAAGATCGGTGTTACATTTGCCTCCCTCCAGTCCTCGGGTATAGTGCCTGATCTTAGAGAAAGGTTATATATCTTGGCTAGAAGTTCAGCAATTTCACACTTGAGTTCCTTAAGAACTCTGGGGTGGATGCCGTCTGGATCTGGTGATTTGTTGACATTTAGTTTAGTAAGGCATATGAGAACATCCTCCTTGTTTATCTCTATCTGTTTTAATTCTTTTAATTCCCTCCCTGAAAAAACTGACTCAGCTGCAGGCATATGTTGTCTGTCCTCCTGTGTGAGGACAGACAACATACCTGCACTGTTGTCCTAGGAATATCATTAAGTTTAAAGAGCACTGGTCTCCCTGCCGTGAAGTATTACTCCTCCTGGGTCTCAGACCCCAGCAGAACATGCAACATATTTGAACAGATGACTATTTTTATGAGTTACGAGAGCTATGGGATGCTAACCCTCACACAAGTCTTGGTTCATTGTTAATGCTACTAGATATGTGCTTAAAAGTAAGAGAGAGAAAATATTATTGGATCTCTGTACATTGCTGTGGGAAAGGTAATGCTATGCTATGCTATGCCATCTCTTTTTTTGAAATGTCTGCCTGTCTACTTATGTGGGCAGCCCTTTGCTGCACTTCCAAAAACAGCCTCCTAACTGCTTCCTGCCTTGTCTATTACTGTGGGTGTTATCCAGTAGCTACCTATGAGAGCCATACATGTTCTATGCCTTTCCACCACAGCATTGTTCGATGCATTTTTGTGATCTTCTTCTCACCATTACTCAGTCCTGAAAGATGTCCACCCAACTTCTGTTTAAAGGCCTCCAAAGTTGAGTAGTGTACTACCCCCTCAGGCAATCTATTCCACAGCTGAACAGATCTTACAGACAAGAAGTTCTTCCAAATCTTCAGATGGGATCTCTTTTCTTATAACTTGAATCCCTTGGTTCATTTTCAGATCTCTGGAGCAGTGGAAAACAAGCTTGCTCTATCTTCTACCTGACATCCCTTTAGATCAGGCATGGGCAAACTTTTTAACTTGTGAGCCACATGCTAGCAATCCCTGCCAAGAGCACTGGCTGTCTTGTGATGGAAGGAAAGGAAGGAAGGAGGAAGGAAAGAGAGAAGGAAGGGAAGGATGGGATGAGAGAGACGGAGGAAGCTAAGAGAGAAGGAAGGAAAGACAAAAGGGAAGGAAGGGTAAAAGGGAAGGATGGAACAAAGGAAGAGAAGAAGGAAGCAAAGAAGGAAGGATGAAGGATGAAAGGACGGAAGGGAATTGAAGGAGGGGGGAAAAGGGAGGGGGAAGAGAGAAGGAAGGAAAGACAAAAGGGAAGGAAGGAAAGAAAAAGAGGGAGGAAAGATGGAAGGAAAGATGGAAGAAGAAAGGGAGGTAAGGAAGGGAAGGAGGAAGGGAGGAATGAAAGAGAGAAGGGAAGGAAAGACAAAAGGGAAGGAAGAACAAAAGGGTGGAAGGAAAGGATGGAAGGAAAGAAGGTAAAGACGAAGGAAAAAGAGAAGGAAGGAAGGATGAAAGGGTATGGAGGGGAGAGAAAGAGGGAGGGCAGGGAGAAGGGAGGAAGGAAAGACAAAAGGGGAGGGAGGGATGAAGGAAGAAAATAGAAGGGAGGAGGGAGGAAAAAAAGAAGGAAGAAAGGATGAAAGTGTGGAAGAGAAGGAAGGACGGAGGGAGGGAGAAAGACAGAGGAAAGCAAGGGAGGGAGGGAGGAAAGAGAGAAGGAAGAAAGGATAGGATGTTGAGAGAGAAAAGGGCCTGAAAAAAGAGCCCAAAGGGCTGCACCCGGTCCCTAGTCCCAGCTTTGCCTATACCTGCTTTAGATATTTAAAGATGGATATCATATCACCTATCAGTCTTCTCTTCTCCTGGCAACACATACCAACCTTCCTTATGCTGATCTTCATAAAGTTTGTTTTTTAGGCATTTAAACATTAAAGCATGTTTTCCCCTGAAATTTATTTGTCATGTCAGAAGCTAGTTAAAGGTACGATTATAATGTATTTAAAAAACCACAAAGTTAAAAACTTGTCATTATGCTAAATTTTCTTTGACCAGAAGCTAGCCACTTGGTGTGCCTCTGGTGTCACTGTAAGAAGGCCCTCCATTGTGCATGTGGTAGGGCTTAGGTTGCATTGTAGTTAGTGCTATGTGGTTTGTTCTTCTCCACTTCTACAAAATGGAGTCCACTTTGTAACCCCATTTCTGAAGATTGGCCCTGCATCTCATGGTACCAGAGTGCAGTCTGTTCAGTACCTTCCAAGTTGCCCAGTCTTCTGTATACCCAGGGGGGAGTTTCTCAACTTGTCGCAGCCACTGATTGAGATTCTGGGTTTTAGCCTCCCACTTTTGGACTCTTGTTTGCTGAGGTGTTCCTGCGAGTATCTCTGTAGATCTTAGAAAGCTGTTTCTTGATTTAAAGTATTGGCAAGTTTGCTGATATCTGAACAGAGGATGGGCCAGAGATGTCACTACCTTGGTCCTTTCATTGCTGGCTGCTACTTTCCTGCATATGTCAGGTGGTGCAATACCGGCTAAATGGTATAATTTATCCAGCAGTGTAAGGCATAGACATCCTGTGATAATGCGGCATGTCTCATAAAGAGCCATATCCACTGTTTCCACATTAGTTATGCGTATCCAGCAGTAGAGTAGCAAAGCACAAGGGCAGGTGCCTTCAGATTAAATCCCTGCAAATAACAATAAGAACAGTACATCAGAGGAAGTGATATTCTAGTCCAGCGGTTCTCAACCTAGGTGTCGCGACCCCCAGAGGAGTCATTTGGCAATTCTGGAGGGGTCGCGGCATGGTCTCTTTAGGCCCCGCCTCCTCCTGCAGGCCCCATGCGCCCTCAACTGCATGCCAAAGAGACACTGAGAAGCTGCTGGGAGAGGGACGTTGGCAAGCGTGTGGGGGAAGAGGCTCTGGGAGCATGCATCCAGGGGCTGTGCTCCATCCACACAACTGCAATTCCCAAGTGCCAGGGTTTATTTCCCCCAAACTCCACCAATGTTCAAATTTGGCATATTGAGTATTTGTGCCAAGTTTGGTCCAGATCCATAGTTGTTTAGGTTCACAGTGCTCTCCGGATGTAGGTGAACTACATCTCCCCTAAATGACTGTCAAGTCCTCCCAACCCCTTCCAGTATTTTCTCTTCATCATGGGGGTTCTGTGTGCCAAGTTTGCTCCAGGTCTGTAATTTGTGAGGGTCTCATTGGGCTGTGGAAGTCAGAGCTGAATCGGTTGAAGGTACTTCAAATCACTTCATTCATTGTCCATACTCCCCCAAACATATTGTTTTTATCATTAATCACTATGCTTTAATTATGCTCTGTTTGTAACAATGAAAATACATCCTGTATATCAGATATTTACATTACAATGCATAACAGTAGCAGTTATGATGTAGCAACAAAAATATGGTGGGGGTCACCACAACATGAGGAATTGTGTTTAGGAGTCACGGCATTAGAAAAATTGAGAACCACTGTTCTAGTCTATGCTGTAGATAAATGTCTTTCATTAGAATATTTTGTGTTACTGCTTTTTAAAAACAGTGATTTATGTAACAAGCACAGTAGTAGGCAAGGAAAGTGGGGCTGGGAATGGGAAGATCTCTCTATGTATCCCTTTTGCAAGAAAAGCACTTTAGCAGTTTTTAATGTATCATCATCTGCCAACACCCTTCCGCTAAATGGAACAGACAGGTCAGTCTTTATGGAAAAGAATACATAGATACAGATCTGACATTAAAAATGGCAACATTCAAAAACCAGCATGAGAACAGTTCAGTCTCCCAAGACATTCTGTACCAGACATTAAAGTCACCGTAGTTCAAGCAACAGACTTCAAAGGGAGATTCTGGTGTGAAATTGGTGAATCAGAATTCATCAACAGACTGAACTTTGTTTGTTTTGGATTTTGTCAGAACCATGTTTTGTTTCCAGTGCAAGTGTCCTATTAGCCTAGAAAACCTAGGAAGCTCTGGATGCATTGTTTCTCTGGCTTACATTTGGGTGCTGCATATCAATATAATAAACCTACTGCTAGTCTTTGAAAGGAATAGCCCTTTGCTCCCACTTTTTACCTTTGCTTTTTTTTTTGTACAATTGTGTGCAATTTGCCAGTAGAGCATAAAATATCTAATGATGTGTAGGCTGTAGTCCATAAATCAATTCATTATTCTGGAACCCAAAATATTTTGTTGGTTTTAATGCAGCAATGTGGCAAGGGGGGAGAAGAGAAAACCACAATAGAAGTGGTTCACTGTTGAACTGTTCAGACAATCTTCTCTTTCATGCATTTGCATGATTAAGATTCTTTTTTCATGTAGATGTATCAGGGCTTTTCTTTAGATCCCTCTTTGTAAAGCCAAGGGTCACCTGAACCTAGAACATTGCTTCCCCCCAGTGGAAGTGAATGAGCACATAGTGGCTTATTGTAAGAAAATATCAAATGCTTGGGAAGGCAAAGCCTTGTGGGCCAAAAAGCTTGGCTTTAGGGTGGAAGGACGGTCAGCTTTTCCACAGCTGTCCCCAAATGGCTTGTGGCATCTCATGCCCACAATGTGCTAGGAAAGAGGTGGGCAGTAAAAATCCAATGACCCATCCAGCTAAAGCAGGCTTGTTGCAGTCAGTGTATCTCGCCCACTGGCTACAGCTGTTGATAGGCTTAGATGCAGCCTGGTGTGTTGTGTGTCCCAAAGAGATGGTGTCATGTCCATGAATCAAGGATTCTGCATCAGAAAGCAGGAAAAGGGAATTATTACCCTTGCTCCAGACAGGAGTGATTGTTTTACAATAGCAAAGTGACAATGCAGAAGGCCGGGTCAGACTTTTCCCCAATGATCATTGCTGGCGTAAAAAGAGAATCTAAAACTGGTATCCAACTAACACCCCTTCTGCAACTTATCTCATTTGATTGGCATTTGCCTGTTTTCTGCCACATTTGGCAGCCATTTGGGTTCACAAAATACAACCATTAAAGCAGATGAGCCAATCATGTTGTCAACCAGATTTGGTAATGTGTCAGTATCACAAAGTTGGTTTGGATACGAACAACGCATTCTGAACAGATGGAATTTGAGAAGCGCCTTTTCACTTTGTAACTACTTGATGTTGCTTTGTGGGAAATCCAGCCTTTCAATGTAAAAGTACAGTAGTCACAGTATGTTCTATGACTCCAGTTTTTGCAGTTCTGTGCAAGCATCAAAACCAGGACTTCCTCAGTTCTCTGACAGATTACTATATATTGCTTAAGGAAAAGGTGGGCAATGTGGATTGCAATGTCCATCAGCATAGTCAATATTGGAGAAGACAGAGTTGCAGCAAACCAACATCTGGCAGACACATTTTGCTCAGTCTTGGTTTGAAGCAGTGATGTCCAACCTTTGCATCTCCATGTGTTTGGAACTCCAGCTCTTAGTAGCCTTGGCCAGCTTTTCCAATGTTCAGGAATTCTGGGAGCTGAAGTCCCGCGAGTTGGGCAATACCAAGTGTGATGGTCTCTATTTCTATTTCTAAGGAAGGATCTGGTCAAACTATCTTTGTGTATTCCTTACCTAAGAAAACTCCATGGAATTAATGGGATCACCATAAGTCACAGGCAACTTGAAAGCACATACATACAGTTGCTGAGACCTGGTACAGAGGTTTCCTATTGTCATACCATGACTTCCAGAAGATGACGTCTAACAAGAGGAATACTTTGGTTTCTGATTTGAAAGCTCTTATTTCACAAGCAAATGTCATTTTCAACTTCCTTCAGGAGCCATCCAGATACCTACAAACAGGACAATATCCTTTTTTTTTTTGCTGATGCCCTTCCTGCAGTCGGGGTTCAGGGGCATTTCACCATCAGTGAAAGTCAATGAGAAGATGCACAGAGAGAACTGCCCTCCGTAACTGACTAATCTAATAAAGCCATCTCTGTGCTACCATCTCACTTTGTAAGAGCAAATTCCATTGTGTTATGTGAAGAAAAACACTGTTTTTCCTTGCGAATTACAGCTGAGGCTCTAATAGTAAGTTTGTTAACATGTAGGATATGCATGCATGTGCCTTTAAGTCACCTGTTGACTTATGGTAACTCCTTGAATTTTACAGGGTTTTCTTAGGCAAGGGATACGTAGTTGAGGTTTGCTAGTTCCTTCCTTGGTAAAAGAGCTTACAGCAGTCTCTCTGGGATTTATTAGTGGTGGTGGTAATACTGATACTACTAATACTAAATTTATTACCTGCTTCTCCATGCAGTTTGAAGCAGGGTACAACAGGGTGAAAACAGAGCAATAAAACACAATACTATGAAAATACATATAACAAAACACACACAAGACTAAGCCAACCACATGATTAATAACAATAAATTATTAGTCTCCTGTTCAAGTACTAACCAGGGATGACCCTACTTAACTTCCCAGATCTGACAGGGTGTTTAGATCAGACAGGGTGCCTTCAAGGTGTTTAGAATAATGGGCTTTTTAATGTATTTTAATATGTTGTTGCAGATGTTTTAAATTGTATAGCATTGAATCTTGCTGTAAGCCGGTCTGAGTCCCTCTATGGGTATAAAAGTTTTAAATAAATAAATAGGAAACCATAGGATTTTTGGTTATTTTTGCTGTCACAGATTATTATGATGAATTCTTTGAAATGGGAGAAATGTATTTGTATCATCCACATTCTGGAATGATGATGATGATGATAATTTCTTACCCACTTCTCCTCGAGGCTTGAGGTAGAGCATGACACCATTAAAAACACATCATTATAAAACATTATGCAAAAGACATAATGAAATACATATATTAAAATACACCAAACAAAGATTAAAGTATAGTAAACACAAGACGTGAGTTTAAAAATCAGAGTTCAAAATTGACTGGGTAAAGATTGAATGGGAGAAGCAACTTTATAGCTCCCCTGGTGTGAAGAATTTGGAATATGCTGAAATGCCCACTCATGAAGTTTATTTCAGTTTATAACTTCCTGCATTGAGTCCTTGTGTTACACTTGGCTCTTAGAGCTGTACCGTTGGGAAGTTTGACTGAATGTGATTGACGCAAGACAGAGAGGCTGTGTGTGGGATGGCGGTCATTGAAACACAATGGGCTTATTTTGCCCAACTCCTTGGTTTCTGGGTCAAGATAGCACGGTTACCCTGTCCTTGAACCAGCTATGGTAGAAACAAAACCCATGTACGTCATTGGCTGTTAATATTCTACAAATGCCTCTTTTTTAAAAAATCTATTTTTGAAAGCAAAAGGAATTGCAGCTGAAATTGCTGTCTTTGTGATGTGCGCTGGTTATTTAAAAATGTCTCATTGACACTGAAGCTAGACACACATAGACATGTGTAAGAGAGCTTTTTCTGTCCAGATCACTGTATCACATCATCAGTAGGATTAGAAATATATTTCTCTGTCGCTCACATTGCTTATGTTTGTCTTGAAGCTCTTGGTTTGGCACCTTGCTATAGCACTGTCGGTGAGGCATTTTGGCCCCTTCTTTTCACAGCACTGTCAGTTTTGGGAGAGTTTATGGATCCCAGCAACCCCTGCCCTCTTCAGCTACAATGAACTCCACTCAGTCTTTCATTGTCACTCTGTCAAGGCTGAGTCATGGGCAACCATTAAAGATGATGAGAGAGTCAGGTCGTAGGGTGGTAAAGGAATACAGCAAGGCCATTTCTACTTAGAGAAAGGTCCAGCTGAAATGAGAAGCCTTTTTAACTCTTCCTGTCTAGCTTAATGTCCAACCTGGGAGACAAAGGCCAATTCAGACTCTTAGGAATATTTTACTGGCCAAAAAGATGCCCCTAATTACAATTATTGTCTCACTGTGTAGGACAACAACATGTGGAAGCAAAGATTCCTAGTATTATTCCTGTCAGGTCCTTATGTAGACACACACATATACATGCACACATACACACCCTCTCACATGGGCCATCCAGCCCAACTCCTTTCTGCCATGCAGAAATAGCACAATCAAAGCAACCCTGACAGATGGCCATCCAGCCTCTACTTAATAGCCTCAAAAGAAGGAGCTTCCACCCCATTCCATGGCAGTGAATTCCACTGTTAAACAGATCTTCTTACGGCAAGAAAGTTCTTCCTCATGTTCAGGTGGAATCCCTTTCCTGCCATTTGAACCCATGGCACCATTGAGTCCTAGTCTCCAGGGTAGCAGAAAACAAGCCTTATGACACCCTTTCAGATATTTAAACATGGCTCTCATGTCTCCTCTCAACCTTCTATTCTGAGTCAAGATCTCTTTTGAATCGTGAAGCCCAGAATTGGGCACAGGGTTATTCTTCCAGGTGAGGAGGTCTAACCAAAGCAGCATAGAGAGGCACCATGACTTCCCTTGATCTAAACCAGGCATGGACAAATTATGGCCCTCCAGGTGTTTTGGACTTCAACCCCCACAATTCCTAACAGCCAGTAGGAATTGTGGGAGTGGAAGTCCAAAACACCTGGAAGGCCAGAGTTTGCTCATGCCTGATCTAGACACTAGACTCCTTTTGATGCAACCCATAACCCAATTGGCCTTTTTAACTGCTGCATCACACGCTTGGCTCATGTTCAACTTGTTATCTACTAAGACCTCAAGTGTAGCACAGCAGTTCTCGTTTGTGCCTGGTGGGCAGGGGACAGGACTTGGGGTCCCATTAGCATTAGAACCAGCAGTGTCAGAACATGATTCAGAGGATGGGCTAGATGATTGGGGCGACGGGCAGCTTTCCCCTCAGGAGCCTCTTTCGCCCACAGAGAGCTTAGCCTGGGAAGAAATGTGTTTTGGTCCTAGGGATGATTCAGATAACCAGGTGCAGTTAGATAGCGATTCTGGGAGTTATGAACATCCGGGCGGAAGATCTTCTCAGGAGCCTCCTGAGGAAGATATGGAAGAAGGCGAATGGGAAACGGCTAGGGAGGAGAGCTCTCAGAGAGATAGCAACACAGCTGGGGAAAGACAAGGTCGAACCTTTGATAGGAGACGGAACATAGAGTCTAGCAGAAGGGAATGGTCAAAGAGCATAGACCGGCCGAGGTCCGTGAGCAGCGATTGGAGACGCAGAAGCCTAGAGCGTCGGGGACCTCGGCCGAAGGATTAAGTATAGGATCCGTGGGAACGGATCCTCAGTGCTCCGGCCACGTCTCATCTGAATAGGCGTGAAGCGGAGTGGGACCACAAGCTAAGCTAGCCGTGGTCATCAAGCCTTGCCTTGCCTAGCCTTGCCTTGTTTCCTGATTCGCATTGGTTTGCGGAGCCTTGCCTTGTTTCCTGATTCGCATTGGTTTGCGGAGCCTTGCCCTGTTTCCTGATCCGCATCGGTTGCGGAGCCTTGCCAAGCTTTTTGCCTATTTGCTACGTTATTTTGGACATTGTTACTTCAAGCCTTTTGGATTACATCATATTCTATTGGACTATATTCTTTGGAACTGTTTTTATACTCAATAAATTAGTTAGCCTTTATTCTGTCTCTGTGTGTGTGATTAAGGGGCCGGTCAAGTCCGTGCATCGTGACACCAAGATCTCTTTCACATGTAATTCTATTGTGGAGCTTGGGGCGACGCAGCCTGTATCTGTGCATTTCATTTTTTTATGCATAAGAGTAATATCTTACATTTCTCCTTGTTGAAATCCACTTTGTGAGATTTGACCCCGCTCTCTAATTTGCTAAGTTCATTTTGAATTCTGATTCTGTGTTTCGGAGGATTAGCTCTCCCAATTTGGTGTCATCTGCAAATCTGATCAGCACGCCCTCTAAACCTTCATTCAAGTCAACCTTCATTCTACAATACTGTTTTTTGCCAGCTTTCCAGGCATTGGTTGGAAAGCTTCATGGGATTACTGCCCAAGATATCCATTCCCATAATTTTCTTGGAGTTCACAACAAGAAATGAACATAATGAGAGAGGTTTTAAATGTGAATCAACAAATAAACACCCACTTTGCTTTCTGTCTAATACTTGCATCTGTTTTGCTCCTGCTTTTCGATTTGGTGCTGCTGGCCTTTTATGATCTAAAAGCAGACAGGTTCATTAGCCCTTCTAGTAGATTTTATTGGATGTTATAGCAACAACCCTGGTCCTCCATCGTCAGCAGAGGGTCCAAGAGGACACCCAGACTCTTTGCCAAGTATGACGGGCGTAATGCCTGGCTGTCCAGGGTAGGTAGCCAGATCTCCCCTCCGTCCGGATGACCCAACCAAAGGATCTCCGTCTTCGCTGGATACACCCTCAACCTGCTGGCATGCAACCATCCAGTAACGGCCTCAAGGCACTGATGGAAATTATTGGGTACGGAGTCCGTCCAGCCTTCCATCCTCAGAATGAGCTGAGTGTCATCAGCATATTGATAGCACTCAAGCCCAAAGCTTCACACCAACTGGGCAAGTGTTCGCATATAGAACAAAGGGGAAAGAATAGCCCCCTGAGGGACCCCACATATAAGAGGGGCCCTCTCAGAGACCAACTCTCCCCTCTCCATATGCTGATGCTGATTTTGAAGAAAGGAGGACAGCCATAGATTTGTTACATTTGTTACTTGATCCCTTCCACCGATAACATGCTACACACGGAAGTATGGATAAGAGAAAGATGGTATCTGTGGTTCTCAGTTGATGGTTAGATTTCTACAGAAGAAGACAAGTAGGTGCAGTGGTATCATTTACACCTCTCTCTCTAAATGAATGAATGAATGTTTGGTTGTGGGATTAACATAACTCGAAAACCACTGGGCAAATTGACACCAAATTTGGACAGCATACACCTAACAATGTATGTCCTTCACTCAAAAAAACAAAGAAAAAAAAGCAGAAAGGACTTCTATACCCAAAATTCCTACAGGGAGAAACAACGCATGCCCACAAAGACACCCATGGCCACGCCCCCTCCTCCATGAGGGAAACAACCGGCCGTTAAAGCATTGGGAGCCAGGCGCACGTGTACGGCTACACATACACGAGAGAGTGGGCACCATGACAGTGGAGGCTTGCTGCATGGAGCCCCTTCTCTTTTCCTGCTATGTCAGGAGGGTGGTCTCCTCCTCCTCCACTTCCCCATGCGTCTTCTTCCTCCCCGCTTGGGTCTCATCCTCCCCCCCAAACTGGCTACTAGAGTGGTCGTCCTGGGAAAACAGGCACACTGCAATGGTGAGAGGGTGGCTTCTTCCTCCTCCCCGCACTGGCCACCAGAGTTGGCGAGGTCAGAGTGGATGGTCATTGCCGGGGGGGGGGGGGAGGCTTTACTTTCCTGCACTGGCTTCTTCCCTTCTCCAGACCTTTTTCTGCTCCCCTCCTCCTACCTCCATTAAATCTACAGTATAGATGCACCCAAAGTCACTCCTTCTACACTGCCATGTAAAATCCATATTATCTACTTAGAACTGGATTACATAGCAGTGTAGACTCATATATATGTCTTCGGATGTTGGTTGACTGGTTGTATATATACTTACAATACTTTATATATTAATATTTTATATATTGCTATATAACACATATGTATTTCATAATATATAACTATTATATATATCATAATTACAATATTTTATATATTTCTGTTACATACTGTAGATTACTATATAATATGTTACTATTATATATTACTATATAATACAAATTAATTAGACTCATAGAATAGAGTTGGAAGGGACAGTTGGGAAGTAACGAGAGAAGGAGGGAAAGAGGGAGGGAAAGACGGAAAGAGAGTAGGAAAGAAAGACAGAAAGAGGGAGGGAGGGAAGGAAAGAAAGAGAGAAAGAAGGATGTAACCAAAGAGTAAAGAAATGGAGGAAAGAAACAGGTAAGGACGTAAAACCCCCAAAAGATGTTACAGCTCATTCATAAAAACGACTTCCTTGGTCCCACCCCCTCCTGTGCGAGGGGAAAAAACCAAACAGCTGCAGGGTCACTTCTGGTGTGAGAGAACTGGCCATCCCCAAGGACGTAAAACCCCCAAAAGATGTTACAGCTCATTCATAAAAACGACTTCCTTGGTCCCACCCCCTCCTGTGCGAGGGGAAAAAACCAAACAGCTGCAGGGTCACTTCTGGTGTGAGAGAACTGGCCATCCCCAAGGATATTCCCCAGGGTGTGCTCAGATATTTTACCATCCTGTGGGATGTTTCTCTTTATAGATCAGTGAAAGGTCCAGGTTGGTAGAAGGAACTCTTTTCTACTTGACCCAAGTGTGAATGTTGCAATTGCCCACCTTGATTATCATTTAATAGCCTTGCAGCTTCAAACCCCGGCTTCTTCCTGCCTGCGGGAAACCTTTGTTGGGAGGTATTACCTGGCTCAGACATTTTCATGTCTGGAATTCCTGTTTTCTGAGGGCCACAGCAATGCGTGGCCAGATACAGCTAGTATCTTATATGTAAAAAGTCCTAGTCTCACTTTCCATCTGAGATTTGGTGAAACCCTGCAGAAAGCTGGAGGGACGGATAGAAGTTGATGTAGACCAGCGGTGCTCACACTTTTTCAGCATGCAAGCTACTTATTAAAAAACCAAGTCACAAAGATCTACCTACACCGAAATGTAAAACGTATAACTATTTTCAAATTTATTAAGGATTCTTTGTATGTACAATGTACTGTATGTTGATGTATGTTGATGCACCTTGCATAGCTGAATAAGCCAACATTGCATGACACACATAATAAATAATTAAGCTTGAAGCTGCAAGGCCATTCAATGCTGATCAATGTGGCCAATAGGACATTAAAAAATGCACCCAGACAAGACTTCCTTTTCCCACCCTGACATAATTCCAGAGATATAAACTGGCAGAATGGAAGCACACAGACCTTGAAGCTGCAAGGCCATTCAATGCTGATCAATGTGGCTAAGCAGATGAACTCCTCGCAGTCGCAGATGGCTTTGGCAGAAAATGGCTGCCAAAGCCTCCTTGTTGTCCTCCCTCGTGGCTCGTCTTCGCGCGCCCGCCCCCTTTTTCGCTCTGCTGCCCTCCTCCTCCCTTTCTCCTCAGGCCACGCTGCGACGGCAATGAGGATGGAGGCGAGGGAGTCACCTCAGGAGGCAGCATGACGAAGGGGATGATGCACCGTGTGGAAGGAAGATGCGCCGCGCGGAAAGAGAGCCGCGTGGCGCAGAAGGAAGGTGCTGTGCGATCAACCTGCTTTACTACCGTGATCGACTTTGTGGGCAGCCCTGATGCAGACAATGGGGAGAAGGAGTTATAATACACTAACAAATCACTTAATAAAGAGGACCATAAAACCACACTTTGCATTTCAGTCATTGATCTAAGAAGGCAAAACGCAAGTGCCAACCAGTATCTGCTATGCATTTGCCAGCAGCATCGCCACAATAGCCATGTTACATTAAGGGGGATGCATCACACAAGCTCTAGCAATTTCCAGCTTCTTTGTTTCTGTTTGCTACATTTGTACCACTTCCTGTCAATTTCATGCCTAGTGGTTGGCACAAAGCAGATAAGCATGGTGGATGAGGATTGAATCCTTGCCTGAAAATCTGGGAGAAGTTGATTTGTTATCCATCAGTGCTACTGGGAAAGTACCCATCAACTAGCCTGCCTGTAGCGAATGGAAAACATTGCTTACAAGTCCTTTCTCTCCTTGTAGCGCTTCATTTCTAACACGCTGTTGAATGCCAGGGAGCATTCTCTGCCCACTGCAAACTATCACATGGAAGCCAGGGTGTCATTTCCTTCCAACGCTCTCGGTCTGTTTCTCGATCTCATTCTCTCCATCTTGATTAGGTTAGAGATGTGGTTTGAATATTAGCTGTGGTTTTTTTGTTTTTTGTTTTTGCATCCATGTAATAAACTACATTGATTGTTTGAAATTGATTAGCCGTGGGTGCCATTCTGGTTTAATAGAATGTTGGCTTTAATACACATTCTAACGTTCTTGGCTGGGATTGAATGGGACTTACTCAGCTGTGAATTTCCCAATGACACACAGGATTGAGACTTGGCATTGTGTGTTGTCTTTGTTTGAAAGAAGAGGATTTACTGGAATATGGCAAAACGACAAACCTTCCTGGCAGGAAAAGGAGAGAGCTTTGATTACTTCTTTCTCTTTCCCCTTCCCCTGCCACATCGATCTTCCTCCCTCTCTCCTTCCTTCCCTTCCATTCTCACGCACCAGGTCTATTAATAGAAAACACGGGCTCCCCATGAATGGAGGTCTCGGGAAATGTTTTCAGACAACCGAGTATGTGCTTCCTTCTTATGATGGCAAGTTTACTTCAGTTATTGGAATGTGCAGTGTAATCTCTAGGGCGCAACACAGGGTAGATGAGGTCATTTTGGATATTGAAGGAGACATCTTGGACCAGGGGTGCTCACACTTTTTCAGCATGCGAGCTACCATATGAACTACCAAGTTGAAAAGATCTACCTGGCGCGCGCACGCATGCACACACTCCTGCTGCCGCCTTCCGGCCGCACGGGGCTTCTTCCTTGCCTGCCCACGAACGCTCTCTCCATCTCCTCACCTCTGCGTTCGCCAAGCAGGAAGTCACCATGGGAGGGGTGTGCATCCTGCTGGGAGGGGCTTGCACACGCACACAGCAGGAAGGGATGGTGACTTCCTTCTTAGCGAACGCAGCGGCAAGGAGATAGAGAGAGCATTCGCGGGCAGGCAAGGAATATCCCCTTCCCGTTGCTATCCCTTCCTGCTTCCTGCATGCGCAGCAAGCTCTTCCCATGCACGCAGCAGGAGCGCACTTGGGAGGGACCTGCTGCGCACACAGGAAGCAGGAAGGGATGGGGACTTCCTGCTTCACGAAAGCACACAGCAGGAAGGAGGAAGGTGGCGAAGAGATAGAGAGATTGCGCACACGCTGGCAAGGAGGATCCCCTTCCCGGGGGTGCGCGGCAGCGTGTGTGCGCGCGCAGGGCAGAATCGCCCCATCCTGCTGGGATGGACTTCATATGGGCTTGGGATCAACTAGTCGATCGCGATTGGCTTCCTGAGCACCCCTGTCTTAGACCAAGGGAGGTCATTCCACTTACTTTGGGATTATCTCCACTTTGTGTGTGTGTGGTGTGTGTGTGTGTGCATGTCAGGAGCAACGAGAAACTGCAAGTTGCTTCTGGTGTGAGAGAATTGGCTGTCTGCAAGGAAGTTGCCCAGGGGATGCCTGGATGTTTTACCATCCTGTGGGAGGCTTCTCTCATGTCCCTGCATGGGAGGCTGGAGCTGACAGACAGGAGTTCACCCCGCTCCCCGAATTCAAATCATTGAGCTTTCAGTCAGCAGTCCTGCCGGCACAAGGGTTTAACCCATTGCACCACTGAGGGCTTCTAGATACCCCACTGACAGGAAGTGTCTCGGAGTCTTTTCTTCTCTGTCTGGAAATCTAAAGGATTGGGCCTGGGATTTCCTGCAGAACTAAATATGAAGGAGAGATGAATTTGAGGCAGGAGGTATTGGAGTCACCTCCTTCCCTTAAACCACATGTGTCAAACGCAATGCCTGCAGTCCAAATTCTGCCCTCCATGTCATTTTATGTGACTCACAAGGCTTTCAGTGCCAAGGCAACATAGTTTCATTTATAGTTTTACAATTACAAATGGTCATTTGAAGGTAACTATAAGGCTGATGTGGCCCTTGGTGAAAATGAATTTGAAAGCGCTGCCTTAAACCAAGGCAAAAGCCCAATTGGAAATGATGTATGAAAGGCCCAACCTTTCCACATGCTCCACTTCGGACTGTGAGGTTAAGAGACCTGCTGTTCTACCTTACAGCACTCTCTCCTTGGTCCAGAGCCTGTTGGTTGTGGATATGTAGCATCCTTGTTTCATGTGTCTGAGTCGTATCAGACCACAACTTAATGATGGTAGTTCAACGCCTGACATGACATTGCACCATTGGCTCGTCTGATGTGCAAGTTGACATTTTCTATGAGGGCTTTCGCTTGGCTTTCAGCAGTTGGACTTCTATAGAATTTCTGCCACATTTGTCTGAAAAGATAATTCAGCCATTACACTTCATCTGTGTTGGGTATGAAGCAACTGAGATTATGGTGTTGAGTGCCCTTTTCCTCTTTAACATCTGGAGACATTTCTGAAAAAAAGAGAGAATGAGAACATGGCACCTTCCATTTATAATTGGCGTTGCTTGTGGCTGGAAAAGACCCTTGTATGTGGCATACACAAGATAACCTGCTGTCCTTCGATGCTCATTAATATTGATGTGAGTTAAGGACAGGATTTTGACCTTAAGTGCCTGCTTCTTTGGGCTTTGATGTGTTTTAATTTGATACATGATTCCCCCCCCCCTCCTCCTTTTAATGTTATTTTTCTGACGTGGTTTAATTAGATTAATTTCCCAGACCCTTGACGTGCTGATTTATGCCTCCGCTCGCCTCCCCGGCTCTGATTGCTGAGGCTTGGTATGAATGAGATCAGTGGTCCCCTGCGGTTGCTTGGCATGAGGCCAGCAGCGTTTCTTTCTCTGGGGCTGGACCCACCATCATTTGCTGGAGGACTTTGTAGACCTATTCACATGCCACTACGTCTCTCTTTTCAAAGGCTAAGCCATAACACAGCTTGAATATGGACCCTGGCCAGGAATTACTCGAGCAACAATGCAACTTTTACCATGAATGTGAAAGTGGTGCATAAAGCATGTGTGTGTTTCACTCTGTGTTAACTATATTCCTTGATGGTTGGCTGAAACAAGTGACAAAGATATCTGCCAAAAATATCCTTTCATTAGTACCTAGAGGCACCCCAGCTGAGCATGCCGGGACACTAGGAATGTAACTATAGATTGTCACTAGCATGTAAAGCGTGTATCCAATTTCTGATAGTGTGATGGCTTAACATTTTTGTTAAGTTCATTCTTTTGTTACATCCCAGAGGATGTTTCCAGTGCTCATGTAGGTTTTCACCAAATAATGTGTTTACCTGAAGTACTTTCAGATAGAGGTCAAATGATCTGATAAATCAACCAAGGCAAGAAAGCTTTTAGCTTATGAAAATGCTCAACTAACCTTAACCTTTAAGTTTGTGTTTATTTTTCTGATTTGCATATTTTCTCATTTCTCTTCTTTTTTTCTAGCTCCACAAACAATCCTTGGTCTTATCTCTGTATAATCAAATGCTAGCCTTCTCCCAAACCCAGCCACTCCCTTCTAAGGCACAGAGCTTGGAAAAACTACCTTTCAACTTTAAGTCTTGGCATCCTTCAGCCGGTGTGGCCATTGGCCAAAGACTTCTAGGAGCTGTCGTCTAAAAATATATTTTTCTGTACTCAGTTAATTTTAAAACAGTGGTTCCCAACCCTTTTGTGGCCACGCTGCACCTAAGTCTCTCTAAAATCCTGATTCCCCCCCCCCAACATATTATTCTTATTATTCAAAAAGGTAACTCCTATTCATGTGAAATGAAACAAACAAATTATTGAATTCATATATGTGTGTGTGTGAGAGTGAGAGTGAGAGAGAAAATTAATATAATATAAAAGTTATTTAAAATATAAATACATACATTTATGTATCAAGGCTCTTCAATAATTATAACAGTGTGCACATACTATATATACACAGTCCTCAAGTTATGAACAAGAAAGGTTCTGTAGGTTTGTTCTTAAGCTGAATTTGTATGTAAGTCAGAACAGGTATGTTTTTAATGTGTAACTCCTGCCATATACAGTAGAGTCTTGGTTATCCAACCTTCACTTATCTATGCAACGTTCTGTATTATCCAACGCAGTTTGCCTCCCGCCCTGACCAACAGCTGTTTCAATACATTGTGATGTTTTGGTGCTAAATTTGTAAATACAGTAATTAGTACATAACATTACCATGTATTGAACTGCTTTTTCTGTCCATTTGTTGTAAAGCATGATGTTTTCATGCTTAATTGGTAAAAATCAAAATGTAATTTGAAGTTTAATAGGCTTTTCCTTAATCCTTCCTTATTGTCTGACGTTTTTGCTTATCCAACATTCGGCCAGCCTGTTTATGTTAGATAAGCGATACTCTGCTGTATATATAGAGAGAGGGGGGGGGGAAGCATAGAGAAAGGCAAAAACCGCTGTGGTGTTGGTTTTGCTGTCTGTTCCCATGTTCAGAAGATCTCACCTCACTTTCTGTCCCTGTGAGAATTAGATTTTGAAAAATGTGACTTGTTGTGAAAACAAGGATTGATAACAAAGCTTCAGTTAAAACACCTTTTCCCTATGATAATACTAGGCTTGTTTGATAAAAAAAAGTTCAAAACCCGTTTTGGATGTAGGGGGCGCTGGTGGTTCGGATCTAAAATCAATTCTGATTTTCACAGAAAAAAAGTTCAAAACTGTTCAAAAGTTCTGAGACTTCCGAATCCTTCGTTAATGGTTTCAAAGTGTTATTTCCTGTTTCATTGGTTTCAAAGTGTTTTATTTCCTGTTTCATTGGGTAGTCTTTACTTTGAAAGTAGTTGTTTTATTCCAAAAAGGGGGGGGGGGCAAAGGGAAGAAATCCATCCATTCTGGGTTAAACTGCTTCTCTCACCCAGGACTGACAAGGGGGAGAAAAGAAACCAAAGGAAAGCCATCCAAACTGGGTTAAACAGGGCTCTCGCCTGGGACTGACGCGGGAGAGAAAAGAAACCGAGGGAAAGCCATCCAAACTGGGTTAAATAGGGCTCTCGTCCGGGACTGACACGGGAGAGAAAGGAAACCAAAGGAAAGCCATCCAAACTGGGTTAAACAGGGCTCTCGCCTGGGACTCACCTGGAAGAGAAAAGAAACCGAGGGAAAGCCATCCAAACTGGGTTAAACAGGGCTCTCGCCCGGGACTGACGCGGGAGAGAAAAGAAACCGAGGGAAAGCCATCCAAACTGGGTTAAACAGGGCTCTCGTCCGGGACTGACATGGGAGAGAAAGGAAACCAAAGGAAAGCCATCCAAACTGGGTTAAACAGGGCTCTCACCCGGGACTCACCTGGGAGAGAAAGGGAACCGAGGGAAAGCCATCCAAACTGGGTTGAACAGGGCTCTCGCCTGGGACTCACCTGGAAGAGAGAGGGAACCGAAGGAAAGCCATCCAAACTGGGTTAAACAGGGCTCTCGCCCAGGACTCACCTGGGAGAGAAAGGGAACCGAGGGAAAGCCATCCATACTGGGTTAAACAGCGGCTCTCACCCAGGACTGACGAGGGAGAGAAAGGGAACCAAAGGAAAGCCATCCATACTGGTTTGAAAAGCTGAATAATTTCCAACTCATTGATTCGTAAGAGAAATGGAGGAAAATGCTTCGAAATGACAAGGATGCCTCCAGGTTCCCAAATTGCTTCGAAATCGCTTCAAAAAGGAATTTGATCCAAATGAATTTCCCTTCCAAGGGGTAGATTTCTCTCCCTGTTTTCTCACCCCTGTGAAACTGTCATGTGTTCAGTGGTGGGGATTGTAGTAAAGGGATCAAGCCACAATAAAGGGCAGTGTTAGCCTGTAGAAAAAGGACAGGAGTGTGATGAAAAGCATGAACCAAACTCTGGGCAGGACTATTCTGCTGATAAATTCAAACTTGAGAAAGAAGGCTGCCCTACAAGATGGGAAGGGGCTAATGGTCCTGTAAGGTGGTCCTGTAAAGAGCCTGGCAGGCTGTAAGGAGCCTGTCATTCCTCTGCAAAGGAGACTGTGGCTAGTGTTAATCAATTTTGCATGTAAATCCCTGTGCATCTAATCCCTCTGATAGGAGAAAGCTGAGCAAAATTTTTGCATTTCAACAAAGAGCGTCTAAAGTGATATGCAACATCTGTGTTCAGCATTTCTGAAAATGCTTACAAATGGTTTCCAGCGGGAAGCTGTTCTAATTCTTCTCTTCTTCCCAGTTCCGGGATGGGGTTTTCCTGTTAATGTTGTTGTTTAAAGCACACACAGAGAAACCTAGCAATTCCCCTCTACAGATAATTACACCCCTTCCCTTCTCCATCCAAATGTAATTGTTGACAGCTCACAGAACAGAGAACGTGATTAAGCTATGATGTAAGAAGAGAAACCAATGTGGAGGTTTGATTCCATTGGGCAGAAAGCTGGTTTGGTTATAAAGGCTCCACTAACATTCCCTTAGGTTTTGCTGGGGAGGAACAGCTCTGGGCCTCAGGAGACTGGAGCAGGTAGCACTAGTCCATTTTCATGGTGTACTTTTCAAAGAGATAGATGTATTTGTCCCAGCATCAAATAGAAAGGCAAAAAGAGAGGATTGAAGGAATTCAGCAGGACCTTTGAGACTACTGAATTTATTTTAGCATGAGCTTTTGTGAATGACAATCCAATCCTTGGAGCTGGAACTCCTTGAAGGTGTATGGTCTGAATTCTGTGATCTGTTGTATTCTGACCTTACATTCAATACACTTTTGACTCCAGTATACTTGTGGCTGTGCTTCTAACTCACCCAGGGCATCTGAAGAAGTGGATTGATGTCAACAAAAACTCGGTTCTCAAAAATCTTCCTTGTTTCTTTCCTTTTCCCCACGCTTCTGTTTTAGACCATGTTTCATGGAAAGCACAATTTTGAAATTGGACAAGTGGATGCTTTGCATTGAGCTTCAGGGCTTCTCTCAGAGTCGGTGTTGGGTGAGGAGGTCTGAGACATGGCCCACTATCCATCTTTCCTACTCTTCAAGTGGTATAGAATGGTCTTCCTCTCTTCTGGAAGAAGAACTGTGCCCTTACCTTTTGGTGCCACACTGCAGTCACCTCTCTCCTGAGAAGCCCTGCTCCTAATAACTATATTAAGAAATTGGGTTCAAAATATATTTTTCTCACTTTGTATATTTTTCTCACTTTGTAGTCCCACCATGTAATTACATTTACCCAGTGTCTCTTGGCTGTGCTTGGCTGGTGGAGGTTCTGAGAATTGTGGTCCAAAGAAGATCATTTCCCAGCTCTGGCACTGACCTGCTCCATAGTGTTCTGCTGACAATTGGGAAACCCTCAGAAAGAATAATAAACAGCAAGAATTTTAGGCGGTTTTAGGCATTCAAGCTTCTGGAAATGTTGCAGAGAAATTATTTGGAGCGGAAAAATACATGTTTAATGTCACTCATCTCCCTTTCTGTACAAGAGATGGGAAACACTGTTTCTGTAGGAAAAAAATTCTCTGTGGCAGTGGTTCTCAGTTTTTGGTCCTCCAGGTATTTGCACTTCAACCCTCAGAAACCCATCCATCTTACCAGTTGTTAGGAATTGTGGGAGCTGAAGTCCAAAACATATGGAGGACCAAAGTTTGGGAGCCACAGCTCTATGGCATATGAGGAGAATTTGTTTTCTCTGTTGTCTAAGCTTTCATGGCTGGAATCACTGGGTTCTTGTAGGTCTTTCGGGCTATATGGCCATGTTCTAGAAGCATTCTCTCCTGATGTTTCACCTGCATCTATGGCAAGCATCTTCAGAGGTTGTGACCTCACAACCTCTGAGGATGCTTGCCATAGATGCAGGTGAAATGTCAGGAGAGAATGCTTCTAGAACATGGCTATATAGCCTGAAAGACCTACAAGAACCCAATTTGTTTTCTCTTGTGATGGGGAGATAATAGCTGCAATTATTTGTCCTCACCTGAGAGGACTAAATAGTTAGGGATTTACACCCCGAAGTATCACATTCCTTCATGGCTGGCAGGATGACAAATGAGCTGACAACTTTTGAAACCCAAGTCTTGGCAGGACCGAGAGACAGAGTCAGGAGAGGAAAAAATGGCAGAGTCGGAGCAGAGCAGCCGAGCAAAACCCAAGGGATGATGAGCTGAGAGTGGCAGAATATGACGTCTGTCAGCTCTTTCCGACTACAGCATATTTACCTGAAGTGGCATCCCTCGCTTGATATGCGGGCAGCCAGCTGCTCCCTTTCCCTCTCCTTCTCCTTCTCTCTTGGGTTCCAGTGCTTCACGTGGGATATTGGGGAGAGCTTGTCTTTATTCTATTAAAGATACAACCACAAGTAGAGAATATAAGTGTGGAAAGTAAGAGATAGCAAGCAGTTCACGACTATATGTCTACTCCTGGTTTTCAAAGCAGTAGGAGGGGGACCGATAGACCAACTTCACATAATAGTAGAGGCCACAAGGCATTTTGTCCTTTCCCCGTACTGTTTTTCTATACTTGAAGTTTGCTCACAAGAGATTTGCTTTGCTTTCCTCTTAGCCTGAGGGTAGAAGACTTGATCCCTGCTCTTCAGAGTCCTAGTCCAGCACCTAATTGCATTTGCTGTCTATACTACACCTCACGAGTTGAGAATGGCCATATTCCTCCAATGGCATTTGCCCTCAGGTAGATGCTCATAGACACTGCTTAGATTTAATCTCTTTCCCATTGCTACTTTTAAGAGCAGGGGAAATGATGGCTTCATGAATCTCCCTGCACCTAAAACCCAATGTTGTAGCTACTAGTCAATGACAATGACAATGATGACAATTGCTATGGTAATGGACTATGGACAAGATTGATGGGATCTCCAACCACAGAATTTGGCTAGATAAGGCCACATGGCAGTTATATTTAAGCATATTTTAATTGAACTGATGTAATGTTTTAACTGTATGTAATTATTGGTTTTTATTATGTATTTTATTATGTGTACATGGAGGCATTAAATTGTTGCCGGCAGGAAGCCGCCCTGAGTTGTGTGTCCCCCCCCCCCCGGGGGTGTGGGGGTGTGTGTGAGAAGGGCAGGGTAAAAATAGCTGAAATAAATAAATAAATATCCCTCCAGTCCTAGAGCTAGAATGTCTTTATATATCCATTGCTGGGGTGCCAAGCAAGAGAATGCCATTGTACTCATGCCTTACTAAACTAAATGTCAACAAATCACCAGGTCCAGACGGCATCCACCCCAGAGTTCTTAAGGAACTCAAGTGTGAAATTGCTGAACTTCTAGCTAAGATATATAACCTTTCTCTAAGATCAGGCACTGTACCCGAGGACTGGAGGGAGGCAAATGTAACACCGATCTTCAAGAAAGGATCCAGAGGTGATCCAGGAAATTATAGACCAGTCAGTTTAACCTCAGTTCCAGGCAAAGTGATGGAAACCATTATTAAAGAAAATATTACTAGGCACATAGAACAGGCATTGCTGAACGAAAATCAACATGGTTTCTGCAAAGGCAAATCATGTCTTACTAACTTGTTAGAATTCTTTGAGGGTGTAAATAAACACATAGATAAAGGGGACCCAATTGATATAGTTTACCTTGACTTTCAAAAGGCTTTTGACAAAGTCCCTCACCAAAGGCTCCTAAATAAGCTCTTCAGCCATGGAATCAGAGGACAGGTCTTGTCCTGGATTGGAACCTGGCTAAACTGTAGGAAACAAAGGGCGGTAATAAACAGACATTTCTCTGGGTGGAAAGAGGTGAGAAGTGACGTACCCCAAGGTTCAGTTTTGGGTCCGTTACTTTTTAATTTATTCATTAATGATCTGGATGTAGGAGTGAATTCTGAGGTAGCAAAGTTTGCAGACGACACTAAATTGTTCAGGGTAGTTAAAAATGAAACTGATTGTAAAGAGCTCCAAAAAGATTTCTCGAAATTGAGTGAATGGGCAACAAAGTGGCAAATGCATTTTAACCTAAACAAGTGTAAAGTCATGCACATCAGGGCAAAGAACCCCAACTACACCTACCAATTGATGGGGTCAAAGCTTTCCGAGACAAACCAGGAAAGGGATCTTGGGGTCTTGGTGGACAGCTCAATGAAGATGTCAACCCAGTGCGCAGCAGCAGTGAAAAAGCAAATTCTATGCTAGGCATGATCAGAAAGGGAATCGAAAATAGGTCAGCAAATGTTGTATTACCTACAAATCGATGGTAAGGCCACATTTGGAGTACTGTGTACAATTCTGGTCTCCGCACCTTAAGAAGGATATAACGGAACTGGAAAAGGTACAGAAAAGGGCAACAAGAATGATCCAAGGGATGGAGCGGCTCCCTTATGAAACCAGGTTGCAACGCCTTGGTCTTTTCAGCCTTGAAAGACGGCGTTTAAGAGGTGACTTGATCGAAGTGTATAAAATCATGCATGGGATAGAAAAGGTGAATAAAGAAAAAATATTTTCTTTGTCACAAAACACTAGGACTAGGGGCACTCCTGAAGCTCCAAGGTAGGAAAATTAGGACTAATAAAGGAAATATTTCTTCACCCAGAGGGTCATTGGGTTATGGAACTCACTTCCAGAAGAGGTTGTGACAGCTGTCAGCCTGAACAACTTCAAGGCAGGATTAGACAGATTCATGGATACCAAGTGTATCGGTAGTTACTGAAAAGGACATTCAAGTGCCACCTCGGAGTTGGTTGAGGTAGGCAGGATTTCCCTGGGTACTGGTTGTTGGGGGACAGGAGCAGGTCAGTGTTTTGCCCTCCCTTCTGCTCGAGATCCCCGTGTACAACTGGTGGGCCACTGTGTGATACAGAATGCTGGACTAGATGGGCTGAGGTCCGATTCAGCATGGCTCTTCTTATGTTCTTATGTCTGGCCTGAAGGCTTCTCCTCAGTAGGTAACTAACCAGTGTGGAAATGCTGGATTTACATTGGCTTTTGGTTGTATCTAGCATGGCTATTCTTAAATTCTTATGCCAGGGATGAGAATCATGCTCTATACCAGATGATCTTGGACTACTACTCTCAGCATTTCTCACTGTTGACTATGTTGGTTAAGGTTGATGCCACATTTCTCATTGTTGACTATGTTGGTTAAGGTTGATGCCACATTTCTCATTGTTGACTATGTTGGTTAAGGTTGATGCCACTAAGGTTGATGCCACCAATGTCTGGAAGGACACATGATTCCTATCCTAGCTTGATATTATGTTTCATCTTTTTCAGATCTTGCAAGATAGTCACTCTGGGCTTCTTTATCTGTTTAGATCAGCGGTCTTTGCATCCTATCCAGATCTCTCTATAACCAAAGTCCAAAATAATAAACACAGTTTCAGAGCAGATGTGGCAGCTAAAATATGCTACTGCTTCCAGAGGTATTATTACTGCAGGTCCAGTTTGTCAGCAGCACTTTGATGAGCATTAAACATATTTCTTTTCACTTAAAAGGGAGTGGATTATATTACAGAGAGAAATTCCATAAAGTAAACTCACATCCAGAAGTGAGATTATGCAATTTCCTCTTTGAAATGTGAAGTGTGACAGTGTCATAGCTTGGGGGTATTTTAATATTCAAATCAGCATGTCGTAGCTAGCGATACTGAGCTGCCCTGGACTTAATCCTATCAAAAGTGTTCCCCACACAACCCCCTTCTGAATTATTCTTAGCCCCCAAAAATCCGATATCATCTCAATCTGTTGCACGCTTCAGGATAAACCCCCCCCCCCCCCAAGGGATTCCATGTATTTGGATACTTGGTATGTGGATTTTGGAATGAGAAGGTTTGTATCTTTTGCTAAAGATTGGCAGTGCAATTGGTTAGTGGTACAGCATTCACATTCAAACAAATGTTGGAGCTGATCGTATGCTATAGTAGCATGCCCAACAGAATGGAAAATCCTAATCCTAAAGAAGTGCTATAGAACTATGTCAACAAAGGTGCCTTATACAGTCTCCACAGATGCATACTACTACTAAGCATCCCTGCGCTTTGGAATATAGTGGTCATGTTGGCTGGGGGATGCTGGGAGCTGTGTAACATTTTTAGAATAGACAGACCAGGTTCATTGGAAATGTCCATATGCAGGTGTTGGGATTTTAATATGGGTGGACATTCTCCCAAATTGACCAGCAGAAGAGCGGGTGGGTTGTTTCACTGCTTGGCTGCCACTTGATTGCCAGAGGAAGAAAAGAGAGTTTCCCTTGCCCCCAATTGATTCAGTTGCTTGTATGGAATTCCTAGTCACCTGTGGCTACCAGGCAAGTAGCTTCGATTCAAGGCCACTCAAAAGCTGTCATAAAGCATTGTTGATCCTTTGCAGAGATCTTCTGCAGTCACTAGGCCAGGCACTTAGCTATTTTTGCTGTCATTGCTTTCATTTCCCCACCCTATGAATTCTGGCATTAACCTTCTTTGTGCCTCTTGAAGGCAACGATCCGTGTCATCTCAGGTGTTCAATAAAGTGTAGTGCGTAAATTGTTCTGTGTAGTAAACTTGGAGGATTTAAAGCAAAAATCATTGTTCTCTTACTTTTTATGTACATGGGAATCCTTTCTAAAACTGGATGTACTGGATGTACAGACAGGACAGCTACATGTGTTTTCTATTGTGAGGATTGATAATTGCACTGTCTGGAGGGATTTGTTTGCTGCAGATCTCTAGCAAATGCCCTGTCATAACTTCTGCTTGCAAGGGAGTTATCTTCATTCAACTTTCAAACTTTTCAGCCGCTCGTGAAGAAGGGTGCAAAATATTACCAATTATTAGAGCAGTTAGATCCTAGTAAGTAGTACTGCCGCTAAAAGCACTGCTCTGTGGCTTATTTTCATTGTTGTTCCTATCACGGGGCCTACAACCAAATGTTGTAGTTGGGAGTACTTTAGTTATTTATTTACTTACTGTATTTCTAACCTTCCCTTCTCAACCCCCGGGGGTTCTGGGTTCCAGCCAGCTATGAATCTTGTCAGGATGCTCCAATGTTCCCACATGAGACATTACGAAGCTCTTTGAGGGATGCATGTTCTTACTGGTGTTGGTGAGTGTACGCATTTGTGTTCAACCTTGACCGTGTTGCAGACCAACCATTCAACATGCTGGGCAGCTTATTTGCTCTGCTGGAGCCAGGGGGACTTGCTGAGGTGTAGCTGGTTTTGAAATAACGAGACAAGGTTGGTAGGTATCCCTTGGCGCACTTGCTGGTGGGTGACGGCGGCCCCCTGTCCCCTCTGTCGTCTCTTGTCGGCTTATCCCAGGCTCCAGCTGCTGCACTGTGACAGGCGATTAGGTGGCTCCGCACCCGTCATCAGCAAGCAGTTTTTGAACGGCTAATGAAGCGCATCACTCAGGTGAAGGTGCTCTCTGCAAACACCCCCCAAATGGAAGTGGGAGACTCAGGAAAGAAGCAAACCTCCTGGGATCCAAACACAGAGAATCACGAACAAAATATTTAAGAAGCCTCTGGGAATTGCCTTGCCTCTTATTAGTAGCTTCCACATTTTGCATTTATGCAGACTTGATTCAGACACCATTCTTTATATACCTGCTTCGAAGTCATCCCCATTGAGATCTTGATGAGGCTTACTCTTGGGTAAATGGGTACAGGGTTGCAGGCTTAGGCTCCTAGAGCCCCGCAGCCCTACCCTCTTTTTGTGTTGTTTTGATAAAAGCAGACCATAAGGAAGGTTGATGTGGAGGAAGAATTTTAATTTCAGCTTTTAAATAGCTTTTATATCATTAGAGTTTCCATGAATTTCTGTATTTCTCAGTTACCATAAAAGCTTGGATTCATAGTGGAACATCTATCCCTTTACCTCTTCATTAAAGCATATGTTATAGAACAGAACATGCTGGGTACGGTGCTAGTAATTTGTTTGTGTATGGGCTTCTGAAGCTATATGGATTACTGATTTCTTTTACTGATTTTTTTGGCCAAGGGCTTAATTCTAGTATTTGTCCTTAATGTGCAGCAAAGGGCATGTAGTAGAATCTGAGAAGTGTCTGATACCGAAATCATGAGTATCTAACCTGGATTTGGCACCGGAATAGTTAACTGAAAGGAATGACCATTGTTGGACTGCAGCTGTCGTAAGTTGGAGCCACCCTTGTCAGTTGTAATGAATCATGGGAATTGAAGTCCAACAGCATTGGGGAAGAGCACAAATGCCCTATACAGTACCATATGAGGAGAGAAAGTATTGTTCACCCTTTAAACGCAAAGGATAACATTCTGAAGTGAAAAGTCTTGCATATCTGCAGAAGCTTTCTATGCATTTTAGAACCTGGGAGTGATAAAGATTGATTGAGTGACTATATGAAGAGGGTCCATGGTCCCTGCACTTGGTCTGGTAAGATCCACTCCACATTCGGTGTGCCCTGGCCACTGCTGAGCCATTTTGCTGCCCATCAGGGCTTGGGGTGGGAAAGTTAGAAGGAAGAATCTGGCTCTGGCTCCCAATGGCATTTCCCACAGTGTCCTACAGCAACTCTATACTGGCCACTAGACTAGACTAATGTTCAAAGAGGAGCTCAGAGCAAGCCATTCCAGGGTTCCTGGTCATGATGTTAGCCCTGCTGTCTTTCACTCATCCAGCATCTGGGAAGGAACAATTCACTCAATGAATGTCTTCATCAACTTGCAGCAGCTTCCTGGTTTCACAGGGGCCTTTCTTCTACTTTTGTGGTGATGCCAGGAATCAAACTGCATGTCTTTTGCATGCCACACTGACTTGAGAGCCACTCTGTATGTGTACACCATTCAGTGGAGGAAGGGATATGAGTAGGAGTTTGGTCCACTGGGATGGCCAGCTCACCCTTGCCAAGGCTCTTTTTGCACAGGATGGAGAGGTAAATCATTTTTTTGGGTTGGATGGAATGATTGTATTATTTTAAATTAAACATGCACCGAAGAAAAGAATTATGATTAGCATGGAAGATTTTGACTTGGAAATGCGAATTTAAGCCACTTCTTAGCTCTCCTAAATTTCTGGTGAACCATGACCCGCTGCGCTTCCCTCAGCAGGGGAGATTGTTTCAAGCACATTACATAATAAATGCATTTATTTTGGGAGCTCTTCAACCTGATCGCCTGCAGCAAAAAGCCCTCTTTAAAAGATCACAGGCTGAAGGAGCATCTGATATGATGATCCATTTAGAAAAGTTTCTTTCCCTTCCAAAGTGTTATTTCTTTGCTTCCTTACTACTATCAAAATGCAGAGGGGCTTCTAAAACTAGTTGAAGGAGGAAAAGTCACTGCTGAAGACTTTAAGCCTGGAAGCAATATGTATTTTTAATAGGAGAGAGGCCAGGAGAAATTCGGTGCAGATTATAATAATGGTCTGAAGGATCATTAAAAAAAAACTTGGATGGACCACAGAGGAGATGTCATAGCATTGTGTAAGAGAACACGCCATTATGTAGTTCAGAAGTATATGTGCCACTTTATGAAAGAATAGCAGAAGAGTGAACAGAGTAAAGCCGACAGTATAAAGGCGACTAAATCACGACTTAATGAGCCAGAAAATAACAAGGCTGGCTTCAGTGGAAGTCTGTGAAGTAAATAAATACATTTTAAGCAACCACATAAAATACAATAGAGTAGATGTGAATTTGACAGGGCAGGCACTTTCACATTCAAGGCTGTATTTTGATGGCCATAATGGGATTTCCAGATCATGTAGTACTGCCAAAAGTGCCTCTCAGGAGAATGACAGTGACTGGGCATGGCTACATAAAGGGCAAGATGTTTCTGAAGGAAAGCTAATTCCAAGGTGTTTATAGCTTCTTGTTCTAATAGCAAGATCTTTAATGTCTGCCATGGATCCAAATTTCAGGAAAATGGATTCTACCTAAACACTAGGAAGAACTGTTTGAAAGTAGGCTATTCTGCCAGAAAATCCAGTGGAGTTTTTTTAAGCAGAACCTGGGTGGCCATCGGCCATGAGAGCTTTGATTGTGTGTTCCTGCATGGCAGAAGGGGGTTGGACTGGACTTGTGGTCTCTTCTGACACTATGATTCTGTATGTGCATAAAAGTCCCAGCTTCAATCCCCAAGAGATTCAGTTGAAAAGAGATCTGGTAGCAAGGGAAGGGTAAGTTATTTATCTGAAAGCTTACGACTGGTGCCTTGAGAAGCATCATTTGTGGACGACAATTCACAGAGCCCTGTAGACATCCTGATTGTTCGAATCCAAAAAGGAAAATTTCCAAGCACTGATAAGAGAACCAAGTTCAGGAAGAGAGAAGGCCTTTAAATGGACAAATACCTTGACTAAACTCCAGCATTTCTTTACTAGTATTACAGCGTCTTAGTGTCCAGAGTGGGATGTTTGTGCAAAGAAGGCAAAGATGGCAACTTGAGAGTGAACATAAAAGGACCTTCAGTAGCTCATACCCAAAGCTTCTCTTGGCCAGTAGTCTTTCTGCACACACTGGCCATCCAGATGTCATAAGCAGGGCATGAAGTCACTGGCTCTCGCTTGCCATTGCTCCTTGGCAGCTGGTGTTTAGAGCCATGCCTTTTCTTCCTTGACCCAGTGGATATCTAGCCACTGATAGACATCTCCTCCATGAATTATTTATCTAATCCTCCTTCAAATCCCCCTGTAGCCATCTAAGCCAGAGGCGGCATGTTCCATGCAGTAATTACACGCTGTGTGAAGAAGTTCTTCTTTCCGTCTGCCCTGAATGTCTGCCAATCAGTTTCATTCTAATCAAGTAATACAAGAAGAGCAGCAAAGCATCTATTGTGTCTGCAGGCCGGATAATCCTATAACCCTTTATAAGAAGGTTTCAGGCCCTCGCTTAGCCCGGCCTTGCCCATGCTTTCCTGCAAACATATACCTCTCCCTTGATACTAAGAGCTACATCCTCTTTATTCCTTTCCCTCACTAATTCAGACCTTCTTGGCCTTTAGACTAGATTTATAGAAGTCCCTTCCAAATTGCCTGGCATCCATGTGTTGGTGAAGGCACTTAGAAATGGCACAGTCCTCTTTGTTTATCCACGTCAAGCTTCTGTAACTCCCATTTGCATAAGATTAAATCTGCTTCACTAGAGATTCAAGGAGACACATTCCATCAGCTTTCCAATGTAGATTTAAATGAGATCTTTTCTAGCTTTATTTGCTTGTGCTGATTTTACTGTTGCGCATTAGGAAGTGAAAGTCCTGAGAAGAAGAGATGGAGCCATATTGTTAAGAAATGATGGTTTGTGGCATACTTGCCAGCATTTTGCAAATGAATATAGAAGCATAATATGGAATAATGACCAAGCCTCACCCCACCCCACCCTCCTCTCTTTTTGTACTTTGCTGGAGGCTTAACTGCCTCCTGGGTGCACTATTCATTTATTCTACAAGTATCTGTCTTTTACTAACTTGAAAGCAGCGAGAGCATGTTACCTGAGGGCATGTTATGTCAATATTTGCCCTGCAATAGGTTTTTTTTATACAGTTCAAAATATAGCTTAAGACTGCAATGTTTGAATCAGCAGGTTGGACGTTACATGGCACATTGATGTTCCTGTAGAAATATTCTACTGAGTTGTTGTAGGCTTTTCGGGCTGTATGGCCATGTTCTAGAAGCATTCTCTCCTGACGTTTTTGTAATAGTAACTATGGTGACTATGAACATGCTTTAAAAAATGAACAGGACACCCATCAAAAGTGGCAACAGAGCCAAAATTGTGGGCAAGTGCTGAAAATGAGGAATTACCCCTAGTAACTTGGAACCTCCTATGTGTAATGGTTGCCTCTCATATCCATTGATCTTGAGGAATTGATTGAATAGCTTGTCTTGCTGAATGAATCAACCATGTTCTGCCGCATGTTAAAATACAAGTGTTCTGTTTTATGCAGTCCTCTTGATCAAGCCTAGGCACATATCCACCTTAGAAGTGGTCAAACATCTGCTTCTTGGCCGGAACAGCTTGCTTTTAACAGTGTGTTATTACAGCATTAAAATGGTAACAAACACTTGGATTGTAATATGCTTATTTAGCAAGGTAATCATCTTTTGCCTCAACGGTAAAATATATATGAATGGATCAAAATTAGAGGGAGAGGCTAGCTATAGTCCTTGTTTATGGGCATGGCTTAGGTTCAGACACTGGCTGCTAGCTCTGAACCTCAGATCTGTTTCAGAATGTGTGATCAGCAGTCTCTATTGTACAAACTATGTAGAAATTGCTACCAAAGCTAAATCCAGAAGCAGTCTTCTGTATGCACAGTTGTCTTACATGTTGGGTCATTTTCTAGTTTACGCATCTTTGCCAACAAGTTTGGCTATTGGCTCCTCTTGGTGGGAAAGGCAATGAAACCTTTCTGTTTATTTTGGGACTTTGGTGGCTTGACTCCTGGCTCCCAATCCTTGGCCTGTTATTTCTGGCACTCCTTCACTAGCTGCCTGCTGCTTGGCTCAGATAGTGCAGACTTCTGTGGTCTGCTTTTCACTCTTTAGAGCATGGCAGCATGAAGAGCATATGCTTTCTTTTCATAGAAACACAGTTGGAAGGGGACCCATGGGCCCCTATCTCAGTGTGGGATCCCCACACTTTTTCAAGATGTTCAGAAAAGGAGAACCCACCACTTCTTTAGTCGCTTGATTCCATTCCATTTCACATGTGTCAAACTTAAGGCTGAATCTAGCCCACCATGTCATTTTATGTGTCCCTCTAGATGCTGGACTTCCACTTCTGTAGTCCTTATCATTTGACATGATCATGCCTAGAGCTGATGGGAGTTGAGATGCAATCACATCAGGGAGGCTGCAGTTTGTTCTTTTTATTCAGGGGCGGGGGGGGGGGGGCTTGGATTTAGAGACAAGGCTTGTGCATAGAATGTCTTATTTGAAAGGTCCTCTAACCTTTCCTCAACCTCCAAGCCATAAGGGCTGTTGGGTTGCCATTCCCATTATCCCCCATCCATTTGGCAGATAACATTCTTTATCCATCCCCTTTTCCCACCTTTCACATCTTCCTCAAGTTTACTGTGTAGCCACATGGGCTTTTTCAGAAGTTTCCTATTTTCTTGGAATTGTTTCTGATATTTTAGCTGTTCCCTCATGAAATCCTACCTTTGCTTGGTGTATTTATTCTTGGTTAGCTGAAGCCCTGGGATTCTGCCTGGTATTTCCCTGACCCTGATAAAACCAGCTTTCCTGAAACCCAAGATTCATGTTTTCTCTTCACGGCGAGATTTCAGCACTTTTGTACATTTTCCCATTTCTGGTTCACATTTGGAGACCTTTTTTTTCCTCCCTGTAATATTCCATAAAGTTGTGGGGTTGTTTTTGGGTTGTTTTTTTTTGCATAAAAGCACTGGTGATCTGTTTTATCTAGACATCATGACATCTCAAGGCATCCTTTCCCAGTGATGTTGAGACATTTTTGCAAATACTCCTCACATTCCTCAAGGGAAGAAAATCAGGTTAGATCCTGGAAGTCTTCCCTGTTCTGTCTGCAGAAGCAGGTGCTCTGCCATCAAGCTATAGCTCTTGTGCAAAATCACACTTTGGAAATGGGCCATGTGCTCACTGATGGGAGGAGAAGGAGGAGGGAATTCATTATTATGTTTTTAATTCTTTTTTTTAATGGCAGCCCTGGATGAGAGCAAGATTGCTGTGGATAGAAAAATATTCCTCTCTTTTCCTCCTGAGGAGACTGCCTGCTGTTGTTGTTCTTTGCCCTTGTGCCCTGTTGTTTCTCCAGATGAATACTCAGACTGACAGAACAAACATTCCAAACATTTGAACTTGAAATATGGATCTGCGGCAGCAAAAGCCTAGTCCAAATATTTAGATGAGATCCCAGATGCACAGGTGGCAAATAAACATCACTAGCGCTTTATATTTTTTATGTGTAAGTACATTTCCAGGGAGCAAATTGTAGAGGTTACCTCCAGTCAGTCAACGGTTCTCTGTGCTCCTTGCCTGGCCTGACGCAGCACGATCGATGAAGGAAAGCTCCCCTGTCAGGAAATGAAAGGAGCTCCGGAGGCTGCCAGCTGAGGTTATGAATGTTGGATGACTCCAAAGGCCTCCCTTGAATTAGACTGAGAGCCTCGGAAGTGATGTCACCGCACCTGTCTTTGCCAGTGGTGGCAGCCTGCAGAGACTCCTCTTGGATTGCACAAGGCTGCAGCAACGTACAACACGGAACAGCAACAGTCTGCAGTAGGAAATGCCCTGGGTCAGGGCTGCAGACAGCTTGCTCTTTTGCATGGCCAGCAGTTTGTTTAACTGGATTCCCTTCACTGCAGCCCCATCGGCATTCTGTTCCCCCAAGTGGATCTCCTTCTATCTGAGTGGTTTAATGGGAAAGGGGATTCTGCTCTTAATATATTTTTTTCACCATAACCTTAACACATTGTTTTGGCAAACCTTGTTTTCCTCCACCCTCCCACCCTCCCGAACCTACTGCTCGTCTGCTTTTGTGTGGATGTTAGTGCTGGGCCAAGTGTGGAAAAAGTGTCACACAGGTCTTCGGATTCCTCCCAGCAACGTAGCCATTGGATCTGATGCTTGGGGAATTCTGGGAAGGAGCTTTCCAGCTCTTGTGCTGGGGTAAATGTTTTGTTTAAGACAAAAAGTGTTCCCTTCCCATATTGGATTAATCTTCTAGAGCAGAGCTTTCCAAACTGTGTGTTGCAACATGTCAGTGTGCTGACTCTGGCATGTAAGTGTGTCCCACAAATGTAACGAGAAAGCTCTGAACCTGTGTGAAGTAAGCCATAAACCATACAATGTAAAAAATATAAGTGAAAGGTTTTCAGGAGATATGTTCTGTCTCCATGGATTTTGTTATTACAATGTATGTATGTGTCCATATAGAATCATAGAGGTGGAAGAGACCACATAGGTCATCCCGTCAAATGCTCTGCCACACAGGAAAAGAACAATCAAAGTGCCCCTTATAGTATATCTCTTCTAAGGAGTTGGTTTAACCTCCAGTTTATGGGAAATGGAAATCTCCATAACCTTTTTGGAGATGTTATGATCTTTGGAAAGGGATTACCTTGTTAAAACTCACAACCTTTTGAAAAAGGATTCCATAACCTCTTGTTAAAAGCACAATCTGTTAGAGTCATAACCCTTTGGGGAAATGGCATTCACCAGCATTCATGAAAAGCAACTAGGTTTCTCAGCTGTTAAACTGATGTCCTAAATATTTCTTGGAACTGTTAGGAAAAAAGATATGCCAATGCACAAACACACACATTCAGTAGAGTTTCAGAAGTGTCATTTTTAGTTGCCCCAAAAATCTGTCCATTAAAAGATATTTATTTATTTATTTATTTCCATCATTTCTACCTCGCTTCTTCTCAACCCCCGAGGGGGGACTCAGAGCGGCCTAACAACGGCAACGATTCGATGCCACATAGTATACATATAATAAAAGCAAACAGTTAAGAATAAAATACATTAAAATACAGCTAGAATTAAAATACATTAAAAATACAATTAACATAAAAATGCATCGTGTACATTCACAACAGTTAAAACAGTATTCCATCCATAAGCATTAGGTCTTGTCCACCAGATTGCCATCTCAATCCAATCAAAGTGCCGTATCGTGCTAAAGTGCAAACGCTTGGTCCCATAACCAGGATTTCATTTTTTTTTCTGAATGCCAGGAGGGATGAAGCTGATCAAATATCAATAGGGAGTGCGTTCCACAGATGGGGAGCCACCACCGAGAAGGCCCTATCCCTCGTCCCCACCAACCGCATTTGAGACGTAGGCGGGAGCGAGAGCAGGGCCTCCCCGGATGATCTTAAGGTACAGGATGGGACATAGCGGTTTATGCGTTCGGACAAGTAAGCTGGGCTAGAACCGTATAGAGCCTTAAAGGTCAAAACCAGCACTTTGAATTGAGCTCGGAATTGGACAGGCAGCCAGTGGAGCTGACACAACAGGGGGGTGGTATGCTCCCTGTATGTAGCTCCCGTTAGTAGTCTGGCTGCCGCCCGTTGGACTAATTGCAGTTTCCGAACTGTCTTCAAAGGCAGCCCCACGTAGAGTGCGTTGCAGTAATCTATTCGGGATGTGACCAGAGCGTGGACCACCGTAGCCAGATCAGACTTCCCAAGGTACAGGCGCAGCTGGCGCACGAGTCTTAACTGTGCAAAAGCTCCCCTGGCCACCGCCAAGACCTGGGGTTCCAGGCTCAGTGATGAGCCCAGGAACACTCCCAGGCTGCGAACCTGTGTCTTCAGGGGGAGGGTGACCCCATCCAACACAGGCTGTAACCCTATGCCCTGTTCGGCCTTTCGACTGACCAGGAGGACCTCTGTCTTATCTGGATTAAGTTTCAATTTGCTAGCCCTCATCCAGTCCGACACAGCGGCCAAGCACCGGTTCAAAGTTTTTGTCTTTAAATAGTGCTCTCAAGAGACAAAGTAGACTTCTTTAAAAGTTAACATAGTTGGTTTACTCACAAACTTAATGTATTCCGCATACAGGTACTTTACATATGAATCCAGTTACAAGTAAATTTGAAGTAGTTTCTCTGTTTAGGTAACACAGGGCATCTTTCTTAGAATCAGTAGTCCAATGTCTAAAGCATCTCTCTGTTCTGAGAGTCTTAATAGAGTCTCTGTAGTCTGTTTCAACTAACTTCTAAAAGCATACATCTATTTCTCTTGAAGTCTCCAAGTATATTTATTTATTTATTTCGAACATTTATATCCTGTCCATCTCAACCCCCGAAGGAGGACTCAGGGCAGCTTACAACTGGCAATCATTAGACGCCAACAAACAAACAATCACAGTACAAACAATTAACATTAAGTAAACCAAAAAGATAATAAAATACATTAAAATATTGACCATTAAAGATTAAAACACAACCCAAATCCAAATTGTCATTCAGGGTTCCAGTCCAAGGTCTATTCATTGACAGTTCTCATAAGTCATTACAGTCGCTGTTTGGTTAGCTGCCCAAATACTTGGTCCCAAAACCAAGATTTAAGCTTTTTTCTGAAGGAGAGGAGAGAGGGAGTCACCCTGATTTCATCAGGGAGTGCATTCCATACATGGGGGGCCACCACCAAGAAGGCCCTGTCTCTCGTCTCTACCAATCGTGCTTGCGACGGTGGCGGGATCGAGAGCAGGGCCTTCCCTGACGAACATAAACTCCACAATATATATCTTGCTGGCATCTGAAAGCACACAGTTCCTCCTGAAGTTTAAAGGCAAACTGTTCTAAAATGGAGTCTGAGTCCTGAACAAGCCTGAAGAAGCCCAGTTTTGATCACATGATCTGCAGCCCCTCCCACAACAAAGAGTTAAGGTAAAATTGCATACCAATACACAAATATACAATACAGTAAGCTATCTGAATTATATACATAACAAATAAATAGTGGAGGCTTGAGAAGGTTGCTATTTCCAACACCTGTTTGCTAGTAAAGCTGGATTATTCTGCCACAAAATCATGCATGTTTAGAATGGGTGTCACCAACATGAAATGTTTGGAAAGCTCTGGTCTAGGGCATGAACATTTTGAGAATGAGTGGTTCTTAGCTCACAAGCTCAGCTGAGTGGAAAGATTTTCCTGGAAAGATAGGACCTCCCTAATATTCTTGAATGTAATATCCCGTGTTTTTCAGTGGCCAAATGATCTCATGAGGGAGGGCAGAAGGATATTTGGCATACCTGAACATATTTGGTATTGCCTGCATTTGGTATTACCGGCATTATAGCATGCCAGTGGCATCACTCACTTGGAGGGGTGCAGGAGGTGCAAACTACATTGCATCAGAGGGAGTGAAACCAAAATGACTTTTGGCCAACTGTTTCATCAGAAATGTATTATCATATAATAAAAATATCCCTATCATTAGATATTAGACATGTCCTGTCTCAATATCCCCCCAAGGCTAAAATTCCCTGCTAATTTACTTTTTCAACCTTCTAGTGTGCATGCACTCAGGTCAGTCAGGGGTTGGATTTAATGGCTTTTGTGATCTCTTCCATCTCTATGATTCTGTTATTCCACCCCATTATAATGATGCTTCAAATCACCTGGTTGCAATTGTCTGTGTGGATTATATGTACATGCTGTAATTTTTAGTTGCCACTTATGTCAAATCATCTGGTGTTTGAGCTATAATATGGTGGTATGGTCTGGTGCAGGAGGAGGTCCATGGAAGTGGCAGCATGGGTTATTGCACTGGGTGAGACCAACCCTAGTGATGACACTGGGAACAGCCCAGGGCTTCAGGAAGGAAGCGCTGTCCTCTGTGCCAGGAATCAGACCTGGAGTCTTTTGACTCCCCTCACAATTGATCTGCTACAGAGCAGTGTTCTTGCCCTCCCTTTTGAAGTGTCTGTCTCCTGCGCTTCATTCCATTTCCATGCTGAATGTAATACATTAAAAGAGTAGACAGCACCTGGGAGGAACTGTGGATTAATCACCATTTCACTTGTTTTCGGCACCGTCTCTCAGCAAGAAAGTAATTCTGATGAAGGGAGGATAATCAACCTGCTTCTGAATTCTGTTTTACAATATTTGACACTGCAGATCTGTAAAATGTTTTACTCCCTGTTCTTCAAAGTTAATTGCTTTTTTAAAAAAACCTCCTCTGTAATCATCATACACCAGTGGATTATGAATCCCATTTTATGAATGACCATTTGAATTTCCCCAATGACTTAGAATAGAGGCGTTGTTCAATGCTTTTCAGCAATAGGGAGAAAAGAATATTTTAAGCTCATTTGTGTTTTATTGCTGATGTGAGCCCAGCGTTGTTTTTCTAGAGCTGCAGTTGCAATATGTGAGCTCATCGGTATTTGTTTATCATATTTTCTGATGGGAGCCAAGATAACAAGGCAAACATTGGAATGCTAATAGGCCCTTCTTATTGTGGGCTCCCTTTCTGGCAATATTTGCAATTTTCTTTCCCTTGTATGGCTGGAGAATCCTACTGCCCTTCTGCCAATGTAGGCAACACTGATTTTGAATTAAAAGTCAGGGAGAGAAATCTCCGCAAGGGATATTGGAATCACATGCCAAATTATTGTAACCTTTGGCTGGGCTTTTGACAAGGGGAAGGGAAAGTGAGACACACATACCCTGTGTGTCTTCTTTGAGCTTCATAATGGAATCATGAGCCTACAATTTTGATGCCATTAACTAGAACAGATTTTGTGGCTAGATTCTAGGGAACCCTGATAATGCAGTCATCAATTCAGAGCTTGGAAAATATTCTTTGAAACTATAGCTTTAGGAAAGGCCCAGCTGGAATAGCCATTGACAGGATTGATTCAAGAAGTTGGAGATAGTAACGTTTCCAAGTGCTCAGCAGACCATGCTCCTTGGATGCAGAATATCTCAGATTCCATCTTCTCAAAGTGGGGCTGGGGAAGACTCCTGATGGAAGACCTGGAGGGAGATTTTCTATGGCTCAATATAGCCAGAGATGGACAACTGTAGCCCTCCAAATGTTTTTCTGTTTCATTTCCCAACAGTACTAGCCTAGAGCTAATCATGAAGGATATTGAAAAGGAAAGAAAGGGCCACGGGCTTACAGATGCGAAGCATCAGCAACCCTAGCCAGCACATCCACCAGTAAGGAATGTTAGGAATTGCCATCCAACAACATCTGGAAATTTGTGTGATGCCTATTTGTCTGCCTGACTAGGGGAATTGCAGTTGAAAATGATCTGGAGGGCTACAGTTGTTTTCTGCGATGTAGAGAGAACAATATTCATAACACAGCATAATGTGTCATATGGCTATAACTTAATTGGGCTGATCAACTCTTCCCCTGTGCATCTCTTAGTCAAAACAAACAACTATTCTTACTATGGCAGTGGTTCTCAACTTGTGGGTCCCCAGATATTTTGGCCTTCAACTCTTAGAAATCCTAATAGCTGGTAAACTGGCTGGGATTTTCTGGGAGTTGTAGGCCAAAACACCTGGGGACCCACAGTTTGTGAACCACTGTACTATGGTGACCCAATGAATTCACAGTTGCTGTAGTTTTCCGGGCTGTATGGCCATGTTCCAGAAGCCACATTTTACACACTTATCATCATCATTATCCTGCCAAAGGAGATTCAAAAAAGTTCTAACTATAAAAACCCATAACAAACTACTGCTATGTGAAGTGGACAGTAGTAGGAAAAGAGGAAGTCCACATTCCAGATGGATAGACTCAAGTCAAGAAAGGCATGGCAGCCCTGGTTTGCCAGACCTAAAGATACAGTAGGGTGACCAAGATGTCTCTATTCTGGCCATGAAAGCCTTCGACAACACATAAAATGTGGCTGCTTGTAAAATTTGTAAACATGTAAAAGGTAACAATTTATACACCATCAAATTAAGAAGAAGTATATCACCAACAAACACACGCAAATCATAAGTAAATATAAGAATGCATTTTACATGTTTGGATGTAAATTTAGAAAGAATGACTATCCTTGGAATGGAAATACAATCCATTGTATTGTAGTGGATGGATTGTGACCAGGAAATCTGTGGGACGGCTGCTCCGTGGGCTGTCCAGCTGCTACTTGACTGTTGGTAGCAATTTCCAGGCTCCCAATATCTGATGGTGGTCTTAGATATGGCAGCCCTCCAAATAGATGATATCTTAAAAATGCTGTCATCTGAGATAAAAGATGATCTTGCTGAAGGTAAGATACATGGCCACCCTACTAAGACTTGGAGAGCTAAAGGGATGTCAATACATATCTGAGTGGCATCTGTTTAGATGTGGAAGTAGAGGCTCATAAATAAAGCACTAACACTGAGAAGCACTCTTTGTTACTTGTCCTTGTCTAACCTTGTCTAACCTCTGATGGCAGAACACATGTTGAGTGAGACACATGTAGGATCAAGTCATGACTTTCTTGTCACCCTTGAATAATACACTAACGGGGGAGACAGGGACTGATTGTAATACACTAAAGCAGGGGCGCTCACACTTTTTCAGCATGCGAGCTACTTATAAAACAACCAAGTCAAAATTATCTACCTACCCACTACAAAAATGTAAAACATATAACACAATATCTGCTTTGAACTGGGTTTTCTGAGTCCACACTGCCATATAATCTGATTCAAAGCAGATAACATGGAATTTTATTCAACTGTGTGGAAAGGACCTCAGATAACCCAGGGCCGGCAGCACTTGGGCGGCGTCAGGAGTCTGCAGGGCAGGACTGAGCCTTCCTCCCGCCCTGCCTGCGATCTACCGGGACACGCTACGCGATCTACCAGTAGATTGCGATCTACCTAATGAGCACCCCTGCACTAAAGCAATACCTGCTTCAGAGTAGCTAGCTCTTGTGCCCTTTTGTTTTTCTTGACCCTTGAATAATACCCTTAAATCATTTGCTTCATGGTCATAAGCATTAACAGTGAGTGAACCAAACATCTGGGGTTCAAATCCTAGTTCAGATGTGATTAAGCACCGGAGCCTCACCCATAATATGACGTTTTCTACATTGGCTTGCTTTACAGGGTTACTTTATATAAGAATCTCGTACTGAGATTCTTATATCTATGTTTGTGTAATAATAGAAACTGCTGCATAAATGTGTAACAATTGATCCTGTGATTAGATTATAGTTTTCCCAGACATTTCTGACAGTTCTAGGCATCAGTGCCTAGAAATTTATAGTTAAAACATTCTACAATATCTTAGTCCTAAAATAGTTTTATTAGGTAATACAACATTCTTTTGCTGCAACAATGTGTTCTTGTTTGTGTGAGATCTAAGTGTGTAAAATCTGTATCTCTAATGTGTGCTATTTATAAAATGTTTTCTAGTTTGCATTTGCTGCTCATTTGTGCCCTCTGTCTTGGAGCTCTGTAGGTATAGAAACGATTAGATGCCCAGTGTTTACTGTTGAAATGATACATGAAGTCAGCAAAAACATAAAAATAAAAATCCTTTAATCCAACAAACAGGCCAAGCAGGTTTAATTCACTTGCACACAAACTGCTGCACTCTGCAAAATCTTATTCATAAACACAGAATACAAATTGCATATGTGTGCAAGTTATGAAGTGCCTTGCATGATCCAGAGATTAGGAATCGTGGTACTGTTTTGCAGAGAACAAAACAAGTAAAGTCCTAGTAGGGAGGAACTTAAAGACTATCCAGTCAACAAATAGCAGTTTCAAATAATGTATTATATTATGATCTGTGTAATCATAAACATATCAAATCATTCTAATCATCAAAATGTTTTGCCCGCAATCGGGTAAGCATATACATCAGTAATTTCATGCAATGATCAGTACAATAATTCATTGATATTCACAATAATTCATTGATATTCATTCAATAACATAAGGTCAACACATTCTACATAAGTCCTGTCTCATGAGTCCCATAGTCCATTGTTGCAATGTTAACAATTATAAGGCAATCTTGGGTAAATAATAATAACAGTTCAAAATAGGCTCATTGTGGTCTGACGATCGCGTCAATACCTGCGTTGAAATCGTTTCGCTGGTAACAGCTTTATCAAAGACCGGGGACGATTCCTTTTGCTTTGATGTGATGTGTTGAGGATCTATAATGAAAGGAGGTTAAAAGAGGCTGATCCCTTTCTGCCCTAGCCATCTTATCCCTAGTGGACAAGAGAGCAGCAATAACAAGTACAGAAACTGTGGTCCTTGTGATTCACGCAGATGAGGTTACCTGCATCTTTGTAGGAATCATTTGGTACCTTCTAGAGTAGAGGTGTCAAATGTGGGGCCCTCCAGATGTTTGGGCCTCCAACTCCCAGGTGTTATGAATATCTTTATTGCTGATGTTCTTTTTATTGCAATTTATTGCAATTTTCCAGTAAGATAATGGCTATCAGAACTTTCACAGAACAACATTTAGACATACAGGCATACAGATTCAATGAAACTACATTGGATACACAACCTACAGTGAATCCAAACAAACAAACAACGGAGGTTGGGTTACATTTTTCCTCAGCATTCCACTAAATGGAAACATCCATCCATCACCATTTCACCATTCTTCCGCCATGAAGAACATCTCTTAGGTCAGACTGCTTCCTTGCAAATCTGCCAACACTCAAAACTCCTAAACTTCAAAACGCCAAAACATATCCTTTCCCTAAGCACAGTGCCAAAAGACATACTCCTTTGTCTTCCCTTGAGGAAAAGGAGGCAGATCTGTGTTCCATTGCGGATCTGCCACTCCCAAATGCATACACCATCTCTGTCCTTCCCATGGAGCAGAGCAGTCGGTGGGCCAGACTCCTCTGGTCTGCCACAATTGAGAATTATTACATTGAGTCTTTTATAGGAATACTTCGCTGATGTTGTCTCAAAGTTATAAATGAATGATAGATGTTTTCCATCCTGAAACAGGTTGATTCCATCTCAGTTTCTTGGCAGATGTTGACTCTGTGTAATTGATGTTGATAAATATTTCCTTAACTTAAAAGAGCCATTGTTTTTTATTAATGTAAACACATTGTTTTCCCCCAAAAGTTCAAGTTTGTTGTTGAAGGCTTTCATGGCTGGAATCACTGGCTTGCTGTGAGTTTTCCAGGCTGTATGGCCATGTTCCAGAAGCATTCACAACCTCTGAGGATGCCTGCCACAGATGTGAGTGAAACATCAGGAGAGAATGCTTCTGGAACATGGCCATACAGCCTGGAAAACTCACATAAACCCAGTTCAACAGTTAATCATTTGTCACAGTTCTCATTAATGCCAGCAGTTCAGCAACTTTTAATTAGAGCTCCTGAGTGTAGTTGTTTTCCAGGCTTAAATATTCAGAATGGTGTCTCCAAAATTGAGTTTTTGCAGGTTTTTCGGGCTATATGGCCATGTTCTAGAAGCATTCTCTCCTGATGTTTCGCCTGCAACTATGGCAGGCATCCTCAGAGCTTGTCTCCAAACTTATTAGCTCTCATTCATTTATTTTTCATTAAGTTCATTCAAACTATATATCATATTTCATCATGACACAGATAACTTATCCAGCTTGTCTAATGGCCAGGAATTCGGGGAGCTGAAGTCCAAAGCACCTGGAGAGGAACACATTGACATTACTGTTCTAGAGCTACTGTGCAAGCCTTTTTAGCAAAACCCACATGTCTGCCCTGTTGCTGTCTCAACCCTTAGTTTCTTTTTGTCTGCCATGTTAGTAGCAATGAAGGAACTGTTTAGAGCTGTTCTCTCTCTCTGGTTTTCGGTGTATGGTTTGTGATTTTTATGTTGGGATTTTTGGCACAGTTTTCAGTGACTCAACTTTGTCAAATTTGGAGTTTGTTTCAGCTTCTGGTTGTCTGTATGACTCAGCCAATGTTTTTCCCCTACCATCTTCTCGAAAGCCTTAAATGTCTGTTTTAAAAAATGTACCATTTGTGGAGCCAAAACTCTGGAGTGTGATGGACATTTATATTGTCTGTTGTATCTTGGCAAAGGATTCCCTTTTCCAGCTGTGTACATTGCAAGATGGCCCTGCTGGATGTGATTTGTGTCAGTGATGGACTGGACAAAGATGAAGCTCAATTTGGACAACTGAGGTGCTTCTGGTCAATTGAAAAGTAGTTCAAGGAGTAGGGATTCAATCTGTGGTGGATGGGGTTTTAATTCTTCTGAAATCTCATGTCCACAGCTCAGGGGTTCCCCTGGATTCAACTCTGCAACTGGAGGTCCAAATCTTGGTAATGGCCAGAAGTGCATGTTCCTGGACATGCCAGATTCGGCTACAGTTACTCTTTCCCTGATGACTTCCCATTGGATTACTGTCATGCACTCCATGTAGGACTGCCTCTGGAGACTGTTTGCAAACTTCAGCAGAACTAATACGTTGTGGGGAGAGTTCTGACAGCGTTGCAGGGGACACATAACTCCCTTCTAGAAAATGCTCCACAGGTTTTTGGTTCACTTAAGGCCCCCTCAGCTTGAATCATGACTATTTGAAGGACTGTTTTAAAACCCTCAGGGAAGGACTTTATCTCTGTCCCGTCACCATGGCATGTGTGGACACAGGACGGAGAGCCTTCTCTATGGCTGCTCCCAGACCCAGCTGGCCTTTTCTTTGTTGTCTTTCTCTCAGCAAACAAAGACCTTTTTGCTTACCGAAGTCTTTGACTGTTTAATGTGGAATGTCTAATTATTGGGATGTGTTGTATCTTTTCCATTTTAATTCGGTTCTAATTGCCCTTTAATTGGTTTTAATTACTGTTTAAATATGCTTGTTATTATTTTTTTTTTAAAAAAAAAAAACCCAATTCTTTGCTCTCCATTGTTTGAGCTCTGGCTTGTGCGTAACATATATTCTGAGCTACCTTACATGCCATATTGGGAGAAAGAAGGGACATGAATTAAACAAACAAACAAACAAACAGATAGCTATTGCTGGTAGGAATGATATTCCAGGGTTCTTTTTCTGCATATTGTTTAACTGTCTTCCAGTGACTCTCCTCTTGCTCAGAATGATCAACATAGGCAAGTGAGACGACTGGTCTCACTTGCCTGTAGAGTTGATTACAATGATACATCAATTTATTTTCCTGGCTTTTATGTCTGCTTTTTTGGTCTTCAACTCACACAGTAACATTTAGAGAACATGGTTCTGGGACTTATAATCCAAAGAAATTAAGGTTCTCAAGCTCTGACTCTGCCCTTCATTCTGTACAATTCTACCTTTCCCCTTTAAATTTGATTCTTGCCCAGTCTTCCCAGCTTTTATTGGGTTTGACACATAATCTAAGCCCTCCTGACAGATAGCCAGCCAGCCTTTGCTTCAAAACCTCCAGAGAAGGAGACTCCAACACACTCCCAGGCAGCATATCCTTTGCCAAATAGGTCTTACCATCAGGAAGTTCTCTCTAACATTTGATTGGAATCTCTTTTCCTATAGTTCTTACTTATCTTCATTGCTTCCTGAAGGCACCTGGTTAGCCTCCATGGGGAGCTGGGCCTTGTCCTAGATCAGGCTGGGCTCCTCGTGACTCTCCCGCAGTTCTCAGAATATAATCCCTGCTGTCCTTTATTGGTTATGGGGAATGAGGTCCATCAAGTGAGGCAGTGAAGTGGTTAAGGTCATGGCCTAGAACTGGGAAGATCTGGTTCAAGTCCCCTCTGAACCACAAAACCCAAGGGTCACCTTGGGCTAATCCTTCCCTTTCTCAGTCTAACCTGACGCCCAACGTTGTTACGACAATAATGTGGAGAGGTAGGAAAAAGTGTGTGTCACCTTGAGCAAACTAGAAGAAAGGTGAAATGTAAATGTAACAAATAATGACAAGAACAACATCTGGATAGTCAGAAATATACTAAACTGGGGTGGGTACCTGTATGCCAGACAAACTACCCCAAACTGCCCCCCCCAAATGGGCTACATCCCTTCACAGCAATTTTAGAGGAAAACAAGAGGTATGTGGGAGTAGTATTGGATTCTGGGAAACATGTGGGAGTTAGTTTGGGAGTATTTTTTTACATGTTTTCATTCTTATAGGATTTCTGTGCAGTTCAGGTCAGCATGGTGTAAAATGAATACCATTTTTTTAAAAATTGGTGGAAAATTTGGGGAAATTAATAGGGCACCATGGGCTCAAAAGTGGGGTCCAGACACTATGAACAGCAGTTTGCCCATCCCTGTACTTCAATGAGTTCTATCTTATTTGGTAAGACTCTTCTTATAGGTGGCAAAGGTATGGCAAAAAATTAAAAAATAATATGAGAACTTTTAAATGTACGGATTCCAAACATTGAAAGTGTTACAACTGCGGTTCAGAACGTCCTTGGCCTTAGAGAGCAGAACATGCTCACATCAGGTTAATTTTAATTTCTAAACAAGGCCAGAGAGGAGAAGGCATATCGAACAAAGGGAAGAATTTGCAAATGACGACTCTGTAGGATTTTTTAAAATAAAAAAAACCACAACTGCATGTCTGTTTGCGGGCATGATGTAAGCAGCAGGTGGAGAGAGGTGGAAAAATCTCTGTTAGGTGAGGAGAGTATTTCTTAATCCCTACCGGCCCCTTGTAGCTTCTTCTGCTAATGCATTTCGAAGCTGCTTTGGAAAACTCCAGGGTTTTTAAAATGTGTTTCTCGAGTTCAGTGTCTCACAGGTAAGAAGGCTTTTGCTCAACATTTGTGGTGTGTTTATTTGTGAAGCTGTGGTTAATTCAGGGGCATTTTCTGAAGAGAAGTGAAGAACAGCTCATGAGGCTTAAGTCCTTACTGCAAGAATGTTTGGGGGAAAGAAACCATTTTCTCCTTCAAAACAACTCTGCATTCTCAATTCTCATCTGTTTATATTCTTTCTAAATTCTGTACATGGACTTGGGGAATTATGCCATTGTCTTTCTTCGTTTGTTTGAAATTGTGTATCCTGTGCTTTTAAAAATAATAATAATAATATCCTGTGCTTTGTTTCAACTTACAAGAAGAAATGTAAGTTCTAAAAGGACGATCCCAGTTACAGATTCATATCTCATGTTTAACTTTGGTGTAGTGTGGGGCAGAATGAGGTGAACTATTCAGTGGTATAAACTTGGGTTGTGTATACTTGTATTTACTTGTGTATAAGTTGACCTTGCATAAGTTGAGGGCAGGTTTGGGGTCAGCATTATGGATTTTGATATGACCCCTAGATAAGTTGAAAGTCAGTCCACAGAGAGGGGAGAGCACCAATGCTGCCTCGGGAGGCCAGTCAACTTTAGCTGCTGCTTTTTTTCCCTGCCCAAGTATTCAGAAAAGCCAGAAGCAATGTCATGGTAGAGAAAGTATAGGAGTTGGTTCTTCTTTCAGGTTCTCCTTGGATGAACTAAGCTCTCATTTGCAGTACTTTACTTGGAGATGCTTTATTTTTCGATCAGATTTAAGGTATAGTCCTTATATTGCTCCAGGGATAAGTCAACCCAAGTTTTTAAAATAATTTATTTCACTGACATTTCCAGACTTGTACATGGATATATACACACACAGTAGTAAAAGTGTCATCTCTACTATTACTGGTATCATGGCTGATGGTGGATTTGAGGGGTGCATGACAAAGTAGCCTGCACAGTCTCTCTCCAGTTGGGTAGCTTTGAAACTCCATTTAAAATTCACAGTGTTCCAGATTGACTCCAGAAACTATTGAGAGGCATCAACCCTACAAATTAATAAGCAGGGAAGGGAAAACCAGGGCCTACTGATTGACTTTGGAATCATTTGTAATAGATTAAAGAACATTGAATTGTTATGTGATTTATCTAAGGTAATTCCCATGAATTTCTCATGACCAAGCAGGGATTCAGATCCTGGCCTTCAAAGTTTTAGTCGCAACACTCCAAGCACTATGGGACACTGGCTCTCCACTTCTTGCTCTTGGCCAAGATCCCCATGTGTCCTGCAGAACCCAAACAGACAGTGAAACAACATCAATAAACACTCTTCTGGCTACCAAATGGAGCCCAAAAGTAACTGTTTTGAAATTTTACTTTTCAGAATATAATTTACAGAATCCCTGGGCTGGCAATGTTTCAATATGTGCTCTAAGAAATATTATCCTAGAAAGAGAAGCCTTGATTAGTTTTGCAATCCTGGGAATGCCAGGGCCTGCCCTCTTCCCCCTTGCCCTCACAAAAAGTGATGGCTCTTTTCAGAAGGCCCATTCTTCACTCATTATTACTGAGCTAAGCATTGCTTGTGAAAAATGTGATCCACATGGAAAACACACAGACTGTGTTGATGTTGTTTGTGATGAAGCACAGTCATTTTGCACCATCTGTGACAAGGGGGATACTCACCTCCTAAGTGAATTGAGGTGCTGTTGGAGCCCCAAGAGACATATCTTTTATCCAAATGATAAATTGCTGCTTCTGATCTTCAGCAGAGGCTTGTGTGGCAGGCAAAGAGGAGACATTAGCTTTCCTGTCATGGAGAGGGCAGGGAAGCTTTGAGGCATATTACATTTATTTCCTCTTCCTCCTCCTCAAAATTATTTCCATTATCCTTTAATGGCGGCAAAATGTGTGTTTATTTTGACTCCCTCTCTTTTTCCAAAGCAACTTTGGGACATGCGAAGCGGTTGATGTGCGGTGCTTCCATATTTCTCTCTCTGCTGCCCTTTTAATTCGTCAAAAGGTATTTGCAGTCTTTTGCAGCCCTACCGGTTCTGTGTGGAAAAAGTTCAGCAGGTCAGCGGCATCCATCATTCCAGTCAATCAGAAATAGTTGAAGGCCAATTGCCTGCTCTTCCATTAAGGGAGACATGCCAGATTGTTAAAATGGCATAAAAGCTCTCTTTGTCTACTCGGCGAGACAGTGTCGATTTCTTCCTTTTTATGGGAAGTTACCGCCTGGCTAAGCACAGCCCTTGTGTCTCTCCCCAAACACCATGGAGGATGATTGTTTTGGTCTCTCTTTTGCTGTCTTTCTAATCTTCCTTTCTGTTCTATTCTCCCTCCTTCAAGGACACAGAACAAGCCCTTGGACAGGACTTTCTCTTGTGTTCCAGTCACTGTCCTATGTATTGATAGATTGACTATTGCTTGAGTGTTCTAATAAAAATGAAATGATATGCACTAGGATGGGTGACATCTGGCTTGAAAACAGTCCATGTGAAAGAGATCTTGGAGTCTTAGTAGACCACAAGCTAAAGAAAAGTCAACAGTGATTCTAGGTCAATGTGATTTTAGCCAGCATCAATAGGAGTATAGCGTCCAGATCCACCTAAACCATTGCTTCTCAACCTTCCTAATGCTGTGACCTCTTAATATAGTTCCTCATGTTATGGTGACCCCCAACCATCAAATTATTTTCATTGCTACTTCATAACTGTAATTTTGCTACTGTTGTGAATCGTAATGTAAATACCTGATTTGCAGGATGTATTTTCATTCACTGGACCAAATTTGGCACAAATACCCGATACGCCCAAATTTGAACACTGGTGGGGTAGGGGGCGGGGGGAGGTTGATTTTGTCATTTGGGAGTTGTAGTTGCTGGGATTTATAGATCACCTACAATCATAGAGCATTCTGAACTCCACCAACGATGGAACTGAACCAAACTTGGCACACAGAACTCCCATGACCACCAGAAAATACTGGAAGGATTTGGTGGGCAGTGACCTTGAGTTTTGGAGTTGTCATTCACCTGCATCCAGAGAGCACTGTGGACTCAAACAATTATGGACCTGGACCAAACTTGGCACGAATACTCAATATGCCCAAGTGTGAACACCGGTGGAGTTTGGGGAAAATAGACCTTGACATTTGGGAGTTGTAGTTGCTGAGATTTATAGTTCACCTACCATGAAAATATTCTAAACCCCACCAATGATAGAATTGGGCCAAACTTGGCACACAGAACCCCCATGACCAACAGAAAATACTGTGTTTTCTGGTAGTCTTTGACAACCCTTCTGACACCCCTTCGCGACCCCTCCAGGGGTCCCAACCCCCAGGTTGAGAAACACTAACCTAAATGTTAGGAAGAACTTTCTGATGGTAAGAATTGTTTGACAGTGGAATATACTGCCTAGAAGTCCAGTAGAGTATCCTTCTCTGGAGAGTTTTAAGCAGAGGGGTTGGACTGGATGGCCCTTGAGATCTCTTCCAACTTTAGGATTCTGTGATTACTTAGTTTGATAACATTCATATGTCAGCTTCTAAGGAGATTTCTTGCAATAAAAGAAAAGAGCTGGTCCATAAAATATAACACCAGTATGGTGTCCTCATTGAGATGCTGGTGTTTCTTGCTCTTTTTTGGCCTGACCTACCTCATAGGGTTATTGTGTGGCTGAAAGTGGGGAGGAGAGTCATGTGTGTGGCTTTGAATTCATTGGAAGAAAGGTTGAATCAAAATGGATCCAGTTCAGTAAACAATGTATGCTTTAATTCTTTTCATGAATCAAAAGTGAGTACACGTGATTGGCCTGAAAAGTAATTCATAAAGGTCCTTAGCACAGACTTGATTACTCTTGAAAGCGCAATGTGTTAGTTGACTCTTCTTGTTCATTTTAACGTTTTTGTCAATGCTACCCGAACCAATTGTTTAACCCAAAAGGTCATTTTAATCACATTTCATCCGAAAAGTAACAATCCACTGTGTCTGTCATAGTGAGGAGCAAATGGGAAAAAGTGTTGGCTCTCTCGGGGCAAGAATCCAACTATTACCCCCAAACCTGTAAGCAAATATGTTGCACCAGGGTGTATGTCTTTGTGTGTGCTTTTTATCCAGGCAGGGACATCATTGTGGCAGAAACTGGGAACTGGGAAAAGCCATCTCTCTACCAGATCAGCTTCTGCTAGAGGTCAGCTTGCTCTCTCCTTGACAGACTCGATTGTCTGCTTGCCTGGAGAGCTTGAGAGGAGTCGCTTCAATGAGACCTATTTTGGTCTCCAATTATCTGTATAGTCCTGATGGTTAACTAATTCAACTGTCACTCCATGGTAAGCATTACTTACCATGGCTTCCTGGGGGTGTGATGTTAGGAAACTGTGGTATGGATGCTTAGGGCATGCTTTCCTTTGGGACAAGGTTTGAAACCTGTTATGATTTCTCCTAAACATGATGCTTCTGCACTGTACGAAGGCAGTTTTATATCACATTAACTGCCATGGCTCAATGCCATAGAATCCTGAGATTTGTAGTTTGGTGAGGCACCAGTGCTCGTTGACAGAGAAGGTCAAATATATTTTAAACTATAACTCCCATGATTCTATAGCATTGAGCCATGGCAGTTAATGCAGTCGTGTCAGACTGCATTTATTAATTCTACAGTATTGATGCATTCTTAGTTAACTGGCATTTCTTTTGGATGTTGGTGGCCCTCCCATCATCATTTAACGTTCTGTTTTTGCCCAGTAGGCAATATAAAGTGGATTTGATGCTGATGCTAACAAGAGTTATCTGATACCCAGTTGATAAAAGCTTCTTTGAGTCTCCTTTGTGGGAAGAAAAAGTGGGGAAATAATAACAATAACAACAACCACCATCTTGTGTAATTGATTAAATGAGAGAATGTTGTCATGCAAAAACCAAGCTACATGCATAGGAATACTCCCTTGTTTTGCGGATTGCTTAACAGTGAAATGGGATAATGTGCTGTGGCAAACTGTGTTTTGTCCATAGATAATCAAGTTTCTTGATGTTTGTAAAATGCTGGTTTGTACTCTGTCGATGTGCTGGAGTAGGTGCACCTCCAAGTTTGATTTAAGGACTGTCGTTTCAGTAAGGAACAGAAACAGAAGACTCCTTGGAGTCTTTTGTCCTTCTGTTGGTCCCATTTGGGCTCTTAGAGGGAGAGAACATGCAAGAAATGTTGAGTGCAAGGGGGGGGGGGGGAATCAAGAAGCGAAAGATTCCTGGAATTCCACAGCTAAGCCTCAAAACCCTCAGATTTAATGTAATGCTTTAAGGGGAAAATGTCACCTTTTTTAAAAGGACGTTTTAGGGAAGCTCCTTTTCCCTTTTTCATTTTGCAGTTTGCTCAAGGTTTTTTAATTTAAAAAATCATTATCTTTCCCCTAATTCCCCTTTTGTTTTGAATGGAACTCAGTAAGGTTTTACCCTTTCAAAAAGGAAACCCAGAGGGAGTTCTTTGGTTTGTCTATGAAGCCCTAACCTTTCCCCTGTGATGAGAAGGAGGGAGGAATGTCTTGGTTGAAATTAGAATACCTTTTGGGAGCTGGATCTTAGGTGTGGAGGCAAACGGGGAGGAAACCCCAGGGGGCTGGAGGCTCAGAAGAAAGCCAGAACAAACAGAAGAGCTTCAATAGAATGGGCTCCTAGGTTTCTGCCAGATCGTCTGTGTGTCTTGGGGAGGCATTTTTGTCAATAGAGAAAGAATAGAGAAGGGAGAAATGGAACCTTCTGCAGCTTGAGGTCTGATAACTTGGGATTTTCTGGCATGTGTCTTTTCAGATAAGAATGAGCATGTATAGGCTTTTGGAGAAGGGAGCTGATAGAACTCCTCTACATGACATTCTGAGCTTGGAGGTGAATGTGGTCAATTAATTACAAGTTGAGCATTCCTTATCTGGAACTCTGAAATCCAAAATCGCATGAATTCCAAAATTGCCTAATGGGTGGCTGAGATAGTGATACCTTTGCATTCGGAGTGTTCAACATACACAAATTTTCTTTCAGGTGTAACATTATTAAAAATACTCTGAATAAAATGACCTTCAGGCTCTGTGTATAAGATCTCTGAGGAGCATAAATACATGTTGTCTATGGGCCTGTTGGGGGAAGCAGGAAGCAGCACTTTTCTCAGCCAGATGGTAAACAGCTGTCAGGCTGAGGACAAAATGGTGGGAGCCTAGCAGAGCCGTTGAGACTAGGGCCCTTCCTCCTCCTCTCTTGGAGGTTAGATGGGTTTTTTAAAATAAAAAATAAACCAAATCCGCAAATCTAAGGCACCATTCAATCTATGGTGCACCCCCTTTTAAAGCCCCTTAAATGGAAAAAGTATGCCTTAGAGTTGATGAAATACAGTATGTACGTAATTGTATTTGCAGATATTCCAAAATCTTTAAAAACCTGGAATCCAAAATATGTCTGGTCCCGAACGTTTCAGATAAGGAAGACTTAATCTGTGCTTGATATGTCTAGTTCACATGTAATACCAAACCATGGTTTGTTGTAAGATGAAATGGTCTTGTGCTTCTATGTCCCTAGCTCCTCTTAACTGCAAGGCTGCCCTACGTACCATTAGGCCAAGTGAGCAGACAAACCTGGGGCACAGATGTGGGAAACAGCTGCATAGAGTGGAAAAGTGGGAGGGCATTTTTGTTTGGGCTGGTTTGGTAATGTTATTTCTCTGGAAAAGTCTCTGGATAGCTTCTGCCCCTTGTCTCGCAGTCCAAAGATAAAGTGAAGCGCACAGAGTGAGAGGAGAAATATGAGTAAAAGCAGAACTTGGAAGGAGCTAGTAACGGAAAGCTTGATGCTTGCAATTAAATCCATTTTCACAGAAATTGAAGCATAACTCCATGACTGAGGGAAAACACCACTCCTTCTGCCAGTGTGACAGTTGTGGTTTTTGGCTTCTCTCTAAATGGTAGTGGGGCAATACGGCCACATGGAAAAGAGCCCAAGACATTTCATAACACTGTAGGAGTGGGAATGTGAAAACCTGGATGATGTCGGAACCTGGGCTGCTTTTCCATGTGGTCACCGATATAGAGGAGGAATAGCCAATTGTGTTGCTGGAATGATGGCTGCTAGGCACAGAATCCCAGGAGGGGAGAAGTGCAGCCCGGGGCTTGCAGGTGCCCTTGACTGTGCCAGTCAAGGATTAAGTCTTTCAATTGGGTGCAAGGAAGTCCCTTCCAACTGATAGACATTGCTTTAGGAATGCAGATACATCCCCAAACCTCTAAGGACTTCCATTTTCAAGTCAGTTGCCGGATCAAAAACAGACTCTGTGGCTCATTGAAACCCAGTGTGCTCCACTTTGCTGGATACTCATGCCTAAGCGCCAAACTTTAAAGGTGTGCTTTGCCTGCAGGCAAGCCGGGATTCAAAGTGTGGGCTTTATTTGTATTCTAAATGCATTTTAAGAGTCACAAAAAGCACATGAAAAGAACAGAACCCCTCTTTTCTGTACTATTATTCTCCTCAAGTTTAATGTCACAAAAGCAAGCTTTTAGTGTACTGAAATTTAGAAGACTGTGGAGAGAGGAATGAAAGGGCATACTATTCAGTGAGCCCTAAACAGGAACCCAGTGTATGAAATTTATAATAATACTAGCATATATACTGACATGCCTCTGTGGGCCTTCCTTTCAGAGGCCACCGCTGCCCCTGCCCGAAACATGGAAGCTGGGGTGGAGAGGTCCCACCTACCTCCTTTCTCCCTTCTCCAGTTTGCTTCAATCTTTTCCTGGCCCTCCGAGAAGACCTCCCTTTGAACGTCTCCATTGTGCCACTCTGGGTCTCTGGGAGACTCCTCATTGGTGGCAGTGTCTCCTTGCTGATGTGCTAGCCCTCTTCCAGTTGGCTTTTCTCCCTCTGAGGCAGCCTATCTCTCTATATACTACCCTCTTGTGGTTGCAATCGAGCACTGCGGCTTCATTCTCATGGACTACCAATGTAGTCCTTTTAAAAATGAACGGAATATAGTAAAATGAGTGGGTTTTGCAGGATTATGTTAAGTTGGATAATGAAGGGTATGTGTGCCAGGTTTGGTCCAGATTCATCAAGCCATGTACGAGCTTTTGAAATACAAGCACACATGCATACATATGTATTTTCACCTTTATATAATGAGATAGTGTTTTAGAAATCGAATAGTAGCATGGTTATAAAATTACTATTTGAGATTAGACATGCATTGGAAAAGATTTCAAGGAAAGATGGAGATGGTGCAGTGGTTTAAGACTGATTGAGGAGCTGTATGGGTATTGTGGTTTTCACCAACGAGTTTGACAGTTATGAGCTTCCACTTTTTCTCTCTGAGTGGGAAAAAATCAAACTGCAACAAAATGTTGGACTGCATGCTTCCCCCCCCCCCGATTTAACAGGATTATTCTATTTAGGATTTCTTCAAGCCATTCCTGATATTTCCAGGGTAGATATGACTATATCTTGATATGCTTTAAAGTACTCTATAAGCCAAGGGTCATTCCACAGAGAAGGGAAGGGGCCATTGTCATATCTGGAGGCCATTTGTCCTTGGCTACCATCACAATTTCCCCATCTTGACATTCGAAAAGACCAGAAGTGATGCCATGGCAGAAAGTAGAGGTGGTTGGTGCATCTTTTACATTTTCCTAGAATGGACTAAGCTTTCCCTTTTTGCCACTCTATGCAAGGAAAGGTCCCTCCATCGATAAGAGTTAAGGTACAGTAGTCCCATTGACCCATGGATAATTTGACCCAGGTCCATTTTTTATTGAATTGTCTAGACCTATACATAAGTATATAAAGGGTTCCTGTTTCCTAGCAGCAAAGAAGTGACTCTTCTATACTGCCACAGTTGTATTACTGAAATGGAATTTTTTTTGTGCATGAAAACTATGAACTTCATTCAGTGTTTGTGCTCAAAACATATATTTGGGTTCCGATTTTTCTTTCATTTTTTCATGCTAAATGTATGTCTTTCATACCTGGCATCAAATGGAGGGTCCAAAACTTGTCCATCCCCCAATAAGTTGAAAGGAGCAAGCCCCCCCCCCCCAAGAAATCAGGTAATTTTTCTGCTTATGGAGCATAGTTAGGCCCCCTTGAGAACAGGGGTTGTACTCTACAAGAAACTTATTTTAATTCTAATTTTTGGGACCATTAATAATGACAAGAGGCAGTCCCATGCATGGCAATTTTCAAAAGGGTATCTATGTTAGTCTGTTGGAAAAGAACCCACAAAAATTGTATATCTTCCCTGGATCTCCAAAATATACTTAGACATCCCTCAGAAGTAGTAGGTAAGAGTTGAAGAGGTAGATAATAGATCACAAAAACTATAATAGATCTGTTGTAAAGGGGCCATTGGCTCTACATTGTTTTAGTCCCAGGTGCGGTCTCCTTCAATGACAACAGGTGAGCCACTGTTGCTTTCAGATAAACCATGCCACTGTGAGGTCTCTGCCTTTAGGAAACCACCTTAAAAGAGATTAGTATTTTCTCATCTATCTGAATGTCAGTTTGGAAAGGAGTAGAGGAGAACAGGCTTTTTAAAATGAGGAGCGGGGTTTTTTTTGTTTGGTTTTTTTTGGCCCCATTTTATTCATAACCACTCCATTAAGGTGCATTGTGACTGGACTTATTGTTTGAGCTTCCTGTAACTTCAAACTGCCTGCGGGGCTTACAAAATCTTAAGACCTTAATTGAGATACTGTGTATTCTTCCAAAATGTCAGTCTGTAGCTGTAAATAAAACTGTCCCAAACAAGGGCACCTTAGCCGGTTTCATCTCAGAGGAGAGTTGAGATCACGAGAGGATTAAGCAAAAGCATTTTCTTCCCATGCAGAGTTTGTAACAAAGAGTTGTCGGAGCTCTGTGTGCTCTTTAGCAGCAAAAAAGAGGCACTTTGAGAAACATTACTGCGCACAACAACCTACAGCTCCCAGGCAAAACATCTTGACCTGACAAATACAGTCAAACATATTATATGATGAAGCACTTGCTAGTTAATGGACCTGAGAAAATACCCTCATGGTGAATCAGGGCAGATATACTTCAAAAAGTTAGAAATGCATAGACATATTTTTTAAAATCCCTAGCAGATTTGTACCCTAAAAACAAACATGGGGAGCAGGTGTAGGTGTGTGCAGATACTTTATTTATTTATTTACCTTATTTATACCCCACATTTCTCTACCCCAAAGGGGACTCAAGGTGGCTTACATATGCAATTATTCAATGCCTTGGAACATATACAACATTAACCTTAAAATCAATTGAATTAAAATACATATTAAACATTTAAAACCATTACATTCAATGTTAAATCACACCATCCAAAAATTATAATCCAGGACCGTTCCATAATCATTGCACATATTACTGTCTGCTGCCTAAGGTTTCATTTACACTGTAGAGTTGAACTGTCATGGCTCAGTGCTACGGGATTATGGGAGTAGAAGTTTTGCATGGTCTTCAGTCTTCTTTGCCAATGAGTGTTGGTGCCTTGCCAAACTACAACTCCCAGGACTCCATAGCATTCAGTTATAGTAGTTAAAGTGGTGTCAAACTGCATTAGGATGTAGATGCTGCCTAGGAGACTGTGGACTACAAAACTGTCTTCCTCACCTTGATAAGCTATAGGATGAGCTGGACAGAAAATGCAACTCTGTTGCATCATGCCTTGACCTTTTCATTGACATTCTGTACCATCAGTCATTGTTTCCTCCTGGTTGTAATGATAACGGGAAGCACTATTTTGCATTTTCGTGTGTTCTTGCTAGGTTGTTCTCTGATTGTGAGGCTAGTTTATCGCTGTGGCATTCAGGGCAACTCAAGGTGCCATCTGGTCTCCCATTCTATCGAACATCTGCTGCAAGGCATTGGGTGAAATTAAGGTTGCTCTTACCCTCTCCAAAGCAAATCCCACGCTGCCCTCCCAGTCCCATGTTTGCCCATCAAACAGATGTTCCATGGGTGACCTTACAAGAAGAGTGGACCGTTGAGCAAGGCATGTGGTATTCCTTGAGACAGAAAGGAAACCTTATTGAAATGCTGCAGATTCTGGAGGGCAGAAGTGACACTTGGCACGGACAGAAGAATGTTTTCATTTTCCACTGGATTATTTCTAAAAGATGAACTGACTTGGCCATCGTTGACATTCTAAAGAAAATCAGTTACAGTCATGGTTGTTGGAGGGGTCTTTTGTTTGGCTCTGTTGGAAATTACAACCTTCTTCAAGCCTCCTCTAGTAATTTGTTAATCTGAAATTATTTTTGCTTACTGTTTTATGTGTATGTTCTGTAGGCAGCTTCTTTTGCTTTATGTTTCCTGAGAGATGGTGGGAGGGGCTGCAGACCACATGATCTGCTCTGAGACTTCTCAGACCACAGATTCTTCTTATTTATTTATTTTATTTATTTATATATGGTATTTGTACCCCATAGTTTCTAACCCCCGCAGGGGGACTCAGCACGGCTTACGTTTGCAGCATTACAGGCTGCACCACCACAATGAAATTTAAAAATACATCATATAATCAACATCATTAAAAAGCATTAAAACATTAAAAAAACATTACATTAAAAACCTCTACATACAACCATAATTAATTAAACCCATTAAGCGAAACACATTGTCAGTCCAGTCAAGTCCAAAGTGTCAATCCAGTCAAATCCAAAGGTACAATTTACATCTGCTGCCCAAAGGCCTGGTCCCAGAACCACGACTTTAGCTTTTTTCTAAAAGCAAGGAGAGATGGAGTCGATCTTATTTTGTTTGGGAGTGCATTCCATAGGCGAGGGGCCACAGCCGAGAAGGCGCTGTCTCTCGTCCCCACCAGCCGCATTTGCGATGTTGGCGGGAGCGAGAGCAGGGCCTCTCCAGATGATCTTAGACTGCGAGATGGGACATAGAGGCAGATGCATTCGGAAAAGTAAGCTGAGCCAGAACCATATAGAGCTTTATAGGTCAATACCAGCACTTTGAATTGGGCTCGGAGATGGTCAGGCAACCAGTGGAGCTAACACAGCAGGGGGTGGTATGCTCCCTGTATGTCACCCCAGTTAGCATTCTGGCTGCTGCCTGTTGGACCAACTGAAGTTTCCGAACCGTTTTCAAAGACAGCCCCACGTAGAGTGCGTTGCAGTAGTCTATTTGGGATGTAACCAGAGCGTGGACCACCGTGGCCAAGTCAGACTTCCCAAGGTATGGGCGCAGCTGGTGCACAAGTTTTAATTGTGCAAAAGCTCTCCCGGCTACCACTGAGACCTGGGGTTCCAGGCTTAGCGATGAATCCAGGATCACTCCCAGACTGTGAACCTGTGTCTTCAGGGGGAGTGTAACCCCATCCAACACAGGCTGTAACCCTATGCCCTGTTCGGCCTTTCGACTGACCAGGAGGACCTCTGCTGCAAGGCATTGGGTGAAATTCAAAGTCTACTTAGACTTTGGTCTGCTAAGAGCAAACACTTGCTTGATGCGTGTAAGAGAGAGGTTCCTGGCCAGACGGGACAGAGATTATATCAAACATCTCTGAAACTGGACTGATAAACTACGTGCCTGTGTTATTTTACCAAAGCCTACTTGCATGCTACATTTGTTGTATACCATTTGAGAAGATTCTACTCAAACAGGTTTTTGGCTTTTCTCTGAAAGGTTATGCATTTCCCAAAATTCAAAAGGCTCTCCAGAAGGCTCTTTACTGTCCCTTTTTATTGTGCTTATTCAAAGTGTTTCTCTAACTGAATGCCAGGACCATATATCTGAATGGTATCTCTGAAAGATACCTTTAGCCCAAGAGCTCAAAGTAAAAATAGTACCAAGCAAATACTGTCCAGTATTCACATGTGTTACAGAGATAATTGCATACACATCAATACTTTGGCTTTCTCATTTCTGAATTCCAGAAACAAAACAAAGAACTTAAACTCAACAACAATTAGCTTGTATGGCAGGTACCCTTGGCTCTGTATCCATGGATTTTGTATCCATTGCTTCAACCATCCATGGCTTGAACATTTTGTATCTTTTGCCATTTTATATAAGGGATTCCATTTTACTTAGCCATTGGATATAATAAGACTTGAGAGCCCACAGATTGTGGTAACCAAACCCCAGCGATACCAAAGGCCCATTGTAATTTTTTAAAAAGGAAATACTGCATGGTTCTGGCAATAGAACAAAATCAGTCTCGGTTGACTTTAAGAACATAAGAACATAAGAACATAAGAAGAGCCATGCTGAATCGGGCCTCAGCCCATCTAGTCCAGCATTCTGTGTCACACAGTGGCCCACTAGTTGTACACAGGGATCTCTAGCAGAAAGGAATCATCAGCTGGAGAAAGCTAGATGGCCAGATTGGTTAACTACTGAAAAATCAATTTAAAAGTTTGGTGTCCTTATTAATGAGAGACCACTGCATCATTCTATCCAAAACATTGAGTCTATCCATTTGTACTGTGCTCTTCTTCTTTTCCTATTGCCTTCTAAACTAACCAAATATTATTGTCCTTTCTAGTATCTTTTCTCTAATAATGATTGAATCTGCTTTGTTTTTCTCTCTCATTACAGTCACCTATTATTATCAATATTTCTTGTTCTGATGTGTGATTACTTTCCTCTGGGAATCCAGTGTAGAAATGTTCAATTTCTTCCTTTTCTGTCTCTGTTGCTGGAATGTAAACCTGGATTATGGGTTTTCTCTGAAATCTTATTGATATTAGTCATTCAGACTTTGCATCAGATCCCCTGACTGCTTTTGCTACATCATTCCTCACTATGAATGCCACCTCATTTCTTCTTCAGTTTCCATTTCCTAAGTAAAAAATGCAATGTAAATTTGACTAGATATTCCTGTCCATTTTAGCTCACCAACTGCAACCATTGCAATGGTTCATGCTTGTCACAATCAATGTGTTATGCAACTTTGGAATTTCCTTTCACCTCTGAGTTTGTCAATAGCTGAATGTCTTTTTGGGCTTGAGTCCAATTGTGCCATTAGCCAAAGCACTACTCCTCTTTGCTTTTCCCTAGTTGCTCGATGGGTGTCTTCAGACCTGGGAGTCTCATCTTCCGGCACTATCTCTTGTTTCATTTTGGATGTACTCATCATCAAGTTTTCTAAGTAAAAGACATGGCTTCTACTTCTGTGTTAGTTTATGGTGCTGCTTCCATTGTCTCGGAGATACTCTCCACCAGTGTCACCCCATGCTCCAGTACCTGTCTGGAAAATTAAATCTAGTTTTTCTGCAGAAACCTAGTCAGATTTAGGAGGAAACAATTGAGGGATATACAGAGAAGCTTCCTCTTTCTGACAATGATGCACAGCATGTCAACCTTTGCCAAGACTCTCTGCCAGGAGCTGTCACCTTCTTGTCCTCCTCCTTCTTATGGCTTGATGTTCATTTCATGGCTTTAGGAAAAGAGAAGGAGGGAAAGGTAACTTCTTGTAAGATCAAGGCCAGTAGGAGCAGGTTTCCCTTGAATCAATCTAGTAGCCTATTGGGCTGTTGAGCAGCGTGCTCATTTTTACAAGCCCTTTTCTACAGACACCACAGTGAACACTACACATTGCTTACCGATTTGTATAAGTGCCTAAAAGCTTTTACTGTTAAGGGGACCCCAACTGAGGTTGGGACCTACAGTTTAGGAAGCAGTGCTATAGACCAGTGGTGGGTCTAAGGTTGGTCAGGTTTCACTCGTAATTCTGAGTGGCTTGAAATTGATCAGCAAGGCTGTGGCATACAAACTCTTATCTTGTAGATGTGGCATGAGTGTGTTGTGTGATTGGAATAGCTTTTTCCCCAGCTCCATGTTTTTCATTCTTGTCTTAGTATTCATGCCACCCATTTGTGTTTTGCTTAGGAGCAGAGCCCCAGCAACCAGACGTCGATAGCAATGATGCAGGAGCCCCAAGAAATGGTTGAAGAAACTGTGACTGTGGAAGAAGATCCAGGCACCCCTACATCCCATGTTTCTATTGTGACTTCGGAAGATGGGACCACAAGGAGGACTGAGACTAAGGTAGGAGCAGCAAATGCTGGTCTTTCCTTCCTGATCTCATGTTTCCTCCTATGCAATACTAGGCTTGTTAGATGTCAGATCTTTTATGGGGGTGGTACCACAGATTGAATTTAGAATCTCAAGATGCAAAATGTGTGCTTTAATAGTGTTCTTTGCAAACTAACCTTCTTGTTTGGAGGTAGAAAAGGAAAGAAGCAGCATTGATTCAGCTGTGCAGAAAACTGTTCCTGATATACTCTAAGGCACTCTAAACATTTTCAATTAAGAAGTCTCCACCTTTGATCCACTCACTGATCTTTTTAGCCCGTCAATTATCGCTGCACTTGCACTGGATCAGTCCTCGATCTGAAATCAACACATCACCCTTTTCTAATGTTTAACATTGTCCCTTATTAACCTTTAACAAACAAGGTATTTGAAGGATGAGTAAGGCAGAATAAGGATGATGGGGGAAAAGATCCATTTGGAAACTTAACTGAACATGTGAATTCCCCATGCTTTAGGGCACTTGTTCCCAACCTGATAGTATTCAAGTGTTAGACACCCACTATCCCAGTGCAATAATTGTGTTATGGACCTTGTAGTCCAACTTCAAAAAATAAAATTCAGGACGGGGAGATGGGAACTCTGAAATATCAAAAACATCAGTTTTGTAGGAATGAAGAAAAAAATATGCCCCTAGGAGTCAATGCTGACATCCCATGCTATATTCTACTGTTCTCTGTAAATTTCATCTGTTCCAAAGACTGATGGTTTTATTGTTTAAGTCACTGAATTATTCAGTGATAAGTCAGCTGTTCAATGACAACTCATTGAATTAAACAATTTCAATTACTAGTGTTAATTAGAATGAATTAAATATCTCACTTTCCTAATGTCTGTTATTAACAGATTCATTTTCAAACGGGATGTTTCAAGCTAAGGCAGAGTTTCTGCTCATGTGGAGCTTTGGAACTGTCCTTGGGCGAAGAGAGATACATGTCCCATTGCAGTTATCTTATGAACTATTGAATTTTCTATACTCCTCTAACTATAGATACAGTTAGGAAATCCTTGATGAGAATTATAGTAAGCATATGGAATTCTTGGCCACAGCATATGGTTACAGCCTGGAGTTTTGATGTAGATTTATAGATAGTAGATAGGGCTACCAGGAGTTATTGGTCCTGATGAGCTGCATGCTGTCTCTGAAAGCAAAGACATGATGCCCTTCAATATCAGCTCCTGAGGAGCAACAACAGGAGATGACAGATGCCTTGTGCTTTTTGATTGGCCCCCATGGATAACCAAATGTTGAAATAGGTAGGGCTTTGGTCTAGTTGGGTGGACTCTTACATTCATTTGTTCTCCCCCCCATCACTTCATGAGTCATTGCAGATAACATTTCACAGAGCTATTCAAATATCATTTGTTTATAACTAACAATTTAATTGTTAATGTCCCCTTTCTTTCATGTGAAATTATAACCATAAATTCACTTTGTCATATTTTTAATTGAACTTATATTTTATCCTAATTATATGTGTTGTGGGTTTTTACTCTAGTTGTATGTGTTTATGGGTTGTTTTTTTAAAAAAGTTGCTTGCTGAAATTATCATAAAATATAGGAAAAGGAGAGAGAAAATAAAAAATAAATGTAAAAACTTTTTACTGAATAAAAAGAGCTTAGACCATTCTAGCTCTAATGTATATGCAATTCGGAAGTAAATGCTGCTACATTCAGAAATATGTACTTCCTGGTTTGTTGGTATAGTTTTGTAATGTGAAGTTAATGATAGTCAGAGTTCCAGGCACTTGATTCCATACAAGTATCCTATTTTCGTCTATTTTTCATATCTGAGGGTCTGAAAAAGCATTTTTACTCTTTTGGCTGTTTTGAACATATACAGGGGAAAAATTAGAGATGTCAATTTGCCTGCCTGAAGCATAATGGTTTGGAGAACTGGAAAATGAAACTTGGTGTGATGGAACTGGTGTCTATTTAGTCCCCTCTGCCTTGCAACAAATTGTAGAGCATTGTTTGACAAGGCTGTCACATGGAACTTGCAAGGTGGGAGGGCCAAACCTTACTGCACATGGTACTTCATGAGAATAGGAGATCTCCATTTCATGCAGTGATTTTTTTTAAAGACATGCATGAAGACAGTCTGCCCAGAATAATAATGGAATAGATAAGAAAGATGTTTGTTCTCAAGAGTTATCAAAAGTTAAGTGTATATCATTTCCCAGTACAGGAACAGTGAAACCTCTACAAACAATGGCAAGCCCTGGTTCTGGAGATGGGCACGGCTACCATAGTGTTGTAGAGCACATGCCTTTGCCCAGGTTTGTTCTTTGACAGATCCAAGGAGTGTCTCTCTTGTCCAAGAAGGAACTCTCTGAAGTTCTGAATGTCAGCTGCCATTTGTTATAGACCAGTGGTGTCCAACCTGTGGCTCTCCAGATGTTTTGAAGTTCAGCTCCCAGAATTCCCAACCATTGGACAAGCTGGCTAGAACTTATGGGAACTGGAGTCCCAAACACTTGGAGAATCAAAGGTTTGGTATCATCTGTATAGACTAAGGGTGGGCAACGTCTAGTTGTGGCCCATTTCAACTGCACCAAACCCTTACCAAATTTTTGAAGCATGGTAGTAGGGCAGCTTCTCATCTTAAAACAAGGTATGCAGACAGTTGATATTATATATTTAAGTTACACTGTAACCTTTCTCCCATGGTGCAATCCCAATTTGACAGTGGGAGGTAGCAGGGGATGCAAATAAAAGCAGTCAATAGGCTCCTCTTGCCCACTTCTAGTACTGTGATAAGACAGCTATGGTTGTATATGTAAAGAATATACAAAGGGTCTTCAAAAACTCTCTGTACTTTTTAAAACTCTATTTATTAAGGTTTCAAAAACAATTACATAATTTTCTACATAGTCACCTTCCTTTTTTAATATATTTTTCCCAGTGTAATACCAACTTTTTAATGCCATCACATGAAAATCTTCTTCCCCTTAAACCTCCTCTGGCAGCTGCTTAGGCCCCCACCTGGCACACACTTTACTGACCTTAAGGTTGTTGTGGATCAAGACCATTGGCAAATTCATGCGGGGCTTACATTCAGCTTCCCTGCAACCTCTTCAACAGTTATTCTTCCACTTTTTTGCGAATCAATTCCAGTGGCCTTCCTTTCTTTATCCATCGTGGTTGTGGCTGTAGCTGAAAATCTGGAGCACTCTGCATCCATCACGCTCATAGTATGGCCATTTCTTAACATTTCAATCCACGCATAGATAACTCCACGAGAAAAAACTTTATCCCATCCTAATTGAAAGTTGGATTTGATTTGCTGAACCTCATGTTTGGCTGGCTGCTATTGTTGGAGAAGCTGGATAATACCACCCTGTTCCTCAAATATGCAACCAATGTGCACTTGTCAGAACTACAACATAAAGCTGATCTCTTTCTCTTCAGTAGTTGAAGAAGAGGGGAATAGAAATCAGATGCAAGCAGACTTCTTTGTAATGAAATCAAGATAGTTTTTACTTAAAAGAACCCCAGTGAATCCAGATGCAATTCAGCGTCTAGGGATGAAGCTGCCTTCCCTACTCCCCAAATGTGCATGGTAGCTCAGATGCCAACACAGGTCATTTTCTCACTCTTGCAAGACTTGGGAGGCTCCCAAGCACTAGTTTTTGTTTTAATACAACCTTTTCTATTCTGTTGATATCCCACCTAAACTCTAACTGACCTGTATGGAAACATGCATTTATTAGGACTTTAACTTTTGGTTACTCTGCCCATTTACATTGGCCTCCTCCAAATGTCCTAGGACATTTGATGCTATAGTGAGTCAGTAAAATAGCACAAGAAGGTGACAAGTACCAGCAAAACCCCTGTAAATATATTGTAAACACTCATGCTTCTTTACACCTATCTGGAAGAGCCAGTGAATAATGGGAGTTGACACAAATATAATTCTTGGAGTCCAGTTACATTGCTCAAATTAACTGAAATCACTTCTTTTCATTTGAAGGAACATACACCTTTGTAGGCGAGTGCCCTCATGAGATGTTGGAGCAGAACCATAAACTAATTGCTATGCTTCTCAATCCAATACTTATTTTTATTGGTTACTGAAAACATGCAGATCCTGCCATTCTGTTCATCAACCTCCCAGGCAGCTAACAATCCATAAAAACAAATTAACAAACAACAATCAAATGGGGGAAAATCCATTTAAAAGAGCTAAAACAGAAACAAGAGAACAGTAGCCCACAAATGCTTGGGAGGATGGAACAGTTTTAAGTTGGCACCCAAATGATAATATATATTCATGGTATCAGAAATCAGTTGGGTTTCTTTGTTGTGAAATAGGCTGTATTTTGAAGACAGACACCCCCCCCCCCTACACTTTTGTTTCAGTTAAAGATTTGACAACCCTTTGAAAGGAAAAACTCCTTTCCACAGGAGCAAGTGGTTTTTTCCATTTCACAACCCAGTGGTTTTGAAGGCTTCATTTGGTTGACATAGAAGGTTGCTATAATTCCAGCATTTGTGCTGTACTCAAACAGTAGTAAGCAGTGATAGAGAGGCATCATTTCTCCCTTCATGTCTGTGGGGCAGAGGAGGCTATTGGTGGAAATCTATGGTGTATAAAACAACAAGCTTGCACAGCTTCATAGCACCACGGGTCACCTATACAAGCCTTGACATACGTTTTGGGAAAGAGGAATCCAGGATGGATGGATTGTTTTGAAAAACTATGATCCAACTCTGGATTGGAAGATCTTCAGTGGTCTGCGTAATCTTTCAAGCAAGTGTTGGTGGTCCTCGTTTAAAAAAACTCGTAGCTGTTTCCATATAATATCACCCCAGTTTGAAGTACAAACAGTCTGGAGGAAGGGTTTTCAGGGATGTGTCCTAGATAAGCTATCATATCTAGCAACTAAGTGGAAGCTGGAAGTCTGTGGCATTCTCTGGAAACTATGGCTAATACTTCTGTGCTTATCTTGACTACCTTTAAGATCTGATTTCAAGGCAGGTGATATTACTTGCCACTTCTATCAATACAAATTACAACAATTTCAGTCTGTCATGGGGTTGATAGCCAGTTTTCTTTTATTACAAACCTTTCTGTTTGTTTGTGTTGCAGACACACAGGCTCCCAAGGCTAGGACCTGGGTCATGTACAATGCTTTACCAGCTTTGCACAGCTTATCAGGGTTTATGCTCCACTGGCATAACCTTCGAAAGAATGTGGTCACCTCCACATCACAATGAGGTAGTGGAATAAGAAGTCGTAGAGAACACGAGTTCACCAAAATGAAAGAGGGTATATGTAGCTCATGCTGGGAAGGAGGAAGCAGTCCTCTTCTGCTCAATTCCCCAAGTCATGGCCTTCACACTCCAGGAGCTGCAGTTGATAGGTACACATACACCTCAAATCCTGAGTTGGTCTTGTTGAAACTATTGAACACTCAGGAATGTGGTAAGTGTCCTATGATTTACCCTCACATTTCTTGGGCAGAAAAGTAAAGGAAAACACTAAGTGTCATTAATGTCCTGACAACATTTTCAAAAACTGCTTTTTAGAAAGGGAAGATAAGTCATAAATCTAGTTGAAGAAACAAAGCACTCTAAGGAACACCTTAAGGAGCTGGGTCAGTTTAGCTTGCTGAAGGGAAGGCTGAGAGGAGACACAATAGCCTGAAAACCAAGACACCAAAAAAAATTGACTGTGTAATATGGTATTTGTTGATTTGTTACCTGCCTCTCCTCCTGGCTCAAGGCAGGGTACAACACAGCCTCAACATGGATGCACAGGAACTTGTCGTTGAATCATTGCTTTCTTCTTCTGACTATTCTGAAAGCACTGGTGGCACTGAGACTATATGATGGGAAGACATTCCAGGCAAGAGAGAGTGAGAGCCATTTAGAACAAACCCCCAAATGCCGTGTAGGATGAATAGCTTTCCAGTCATTTTTGCTCTTTTTTGCCTAACAGACCTGCCTACCTAGAATCCTGCTGAATTTGTGTTCAAAGTGCGAAGGGACTGCTTGGGATGCACCACCCTGCTCCTCTCCGCAGTCTCTCTTGGAAGCTAATCATGTTAGCATGTTGAAACAACCAAGGTCACCTTGGGCAGGGAAGGTGCAAACTGTTGAAGTTTCCCAGCAGACAAACATGCGACAGATTAAAGGGAGCCTGCTGTGGCTTTGTTTTTATTAAAATCCAGGGATCTCTGAATAAAAACGAGCCGGATGAAACAAGTACCTTACATTCTCCCCCTCTCTACCCTTGCCTCTATCTTTATCATTAATCAGCTCCTCTTGTCTGCATGAAAAAAAATTGCCTCCCCATTCACAGATTTGAGAACCAGCATCAATTTGCATAATCCTCATCCCCTGCTCATTCTGTGGCCTGTTATTACTTTTGAGGACATAACTATGGATCTTTCCATGTTGATTGTAGGCTTGCTGTGGGCCTTGTCCTCAGGAATTGCCTAGGCAAGAGATGTCACCACAGTAAACCTCTCCTCTGACTGTGCCATGAGGTGAACAATACGTCTACTGCTATACCATTGCACCTGTGGGAACTTTTGTTAGTCTTGATGTTTTGGAGTCTTAGCATCTCCTTCCAGTCTAAAAGCTTTGGCAGCCTAAATGTTTCCAACTGCTCTGGTCACAGGTTGTAAAGTTTGACCTAAACCTTTAGGACTTTAATCTCCTTCAATCAGGACTGGGTCTGAGATGAACCATGAGACATTGGATATGCCAGTAACCAAGATCAAAGGATATATAAAAACCAAAGGAGAAATCAAGAGTCAGAATCCAAGGCAATCCAAGACTGTAGGAGCATCTAAATGTTGAAGAAGATCTTATTATGCAAATGTGAATAGTATGGGAAGACTTTTATACCTGTTCCTGTCCACAATAATTCAATGACCAGTTTGCATGGAAGAGTAAGTACAGAGCCTGGAGACACTTCATAGAGAAGGCAGTCTTCCACAATTTATTGGTTCTTTACATGTTGTAGTACACAAAGATTAGGTGGATACATACTTGAAAAGTAATGGTGGGGTTATAAGAATGAACATATAGAAAGATTGAAGTCTGGAAATGGATGGATTTGTACCTTCCTTTCTCAAACGGATGCATAGGCCTGGGTGAAAGTGGCAATGGGGTGCTGATTCCCAATCCTCCCACTAGTAGCCAGTTGCCCGCCTTGTTTCAGTTACTGGAGGAAGGGGATGTCTGGGCTTCCTCAGATGCCTTCTTTTTCAAAGTTCTGCCATTATCAACTGAAGGGGACATGTTGTGTGTGCGCGCGTAAGGTTTGACCTTCCAGTTTCATTGGCTTCAAAAGGTCACAAGCTTTCATCACACCTCTTAACAAGGTAATGTCTTGTACTGTTTTGGCCTGATCATTGTAGTCTATATGTCAAAAGCAAGCACTCAGAAATGTCAAAATGCTTTTATCCTTGAGTGCTTTCTCCTTACCTATATTCTGTTTTTATGACACTATTCTGACAAAATTATTTCCAGTTTTGTCAGCTTCTATAAAATATTTAATGTGAGGAGGAGGGGATGGTAAAGGAAGAGACCCTTATTTCTTACTCAACAGTGCAGGACTACTGAAATAGCCTGGTGACTTCATTTCAGTAAAGAAATACTAGTTTTCTTGGTATTAATGTTTCCTCATTTTACCTCATTCAGAGCTACGTTTTCAATCATCACAGGATTTAAACTGGCCAGACGATTGGAGCAGGCTTGAGTTGTTTATACTTTGCCAAAATGACAACATGGAGTAGTCTTGGAACCAATGTGGTTTGGCAACTGTAGCTCACACAATGATATTATCTCTCTATGTATCCAGCCTTCTTCTGCCAAAAATCAGTTTCCTATTAGTTTGATTACATTCCTCTTTAAGTCCTGAATCCTTAGACTCACATTCTGCCAGGTCCTATGCTAATCTTGACCATCAAAATCCTCCTTGTCCTTTGTCACACATTGCTCCTGGTGGGTTTTGCTTTTCCAGTTCATCCCTCCCAGCTATCTAAAGATACACTTCATTAAAGAATTTTGCCTTCTCATTGGAACTATGGCATGGGAGCAAAGTGTTATGTCTGCACCCCCCCCCCCAAATTAAAATCCTTAGAACAAGGACAAACTAGGACAATCGAATTGCAAAGAGCACCAAGTGGGTGCTGTGCCGTCGCACCCGGGCTATGGATGCCGGTAGAAGGGCAAGGACATGATCTCTCTCCCAGGGGATTGCTTTTGCCTCCCTTTAAAGGCTCAGGGCTCCAAGGACCAAACTGGACACTTTAGTTAACTCAAACACTTTATTGTCCATAACATGAGTTAACTTCACTCAGGCACATTGCTTAGTTTCCCCCTAAAATAATAACTGGCTTACTTTAAAGTTCCTGTGCTGTACTGGTCCAAGAAGCTGTATCTGAAAAGCTCTCTGATTCTTTTCTCTCTCAATGGCTTAGAGGGACACTCGCAGCCCCAGTCAGATGGCCGAAACTTGAAGTCATGAAGTCTTCCTCTTCAGGCCAAAAGACTGGTTTGGAGGCACTTGGAACTCCCCAGATTTACTCAGCCTTCCGATATGCTGAGCCTTCTGAATGAATCCCAAGGAAAGTCTGGCAAACCTGGTCTGGCAAACCTTCTAAACACGTCCTTTCAGGAGAAGTCCTGGAAAGCTCTGCAATGGAAAATGGCTTGCTCCCCAGATCCCTGGGAAAGGGGGTGGAACAAACTGAACTGGGCTCTGCAAACAATGATTGGCAGGGGCTAAGAACCAATCAATGCAACCAAACCTTTTGCAAAACTGTGCACGCTGCAAAAACACAATTTAACAGTGCAAACCTTTTAGAATTCGGTTTTCCATGCAGGTGGCACTCACTGCGCTGTCACAGGTGCTCTTTACAATTCGATTGTCCTAGCTTGTCCTTTTTCTAAGGTAGATTATAGACACGGTGGAGGCTGTTGGTACGCTGGATAGAACTATACTAGTTGAAGAGCCTGACTTCATGAAGGCTGGTTGGTCTGGTGCTTTTCTCATGGCTGAGGATCAAGCTCTTAAGTTACAGTCAATCCAGTGAGGCAGAACCAGCCACCAATCCTTCTCATCCGAGGTTCTCTATCTCAGATCTAGCACCTTGTTTTCTTGGTGCCTGGGCTACTGTTTTCTGTCTCCAAGTAAAGGAATCACACATTGAGCAAGTAAGCCAAGCTTGAAGAGAGCAAGTAGCACTCTTCAAGCTAGAATTTCTTTCTTAGATCATCAGTGAATCCTCCCAAAGGAACAGATCTGAGGATGCCTGCCATAGATGTGGGTGAAACGTCAGGAGAGAATGCTTCTGGAAAATGACCATACAGCCCAGAAAACTCACAGAAACCCAGTGATTCTGGCCATGAAAGCTTTTGACAACACATAGAAAGATATGTTCATTCGGAAGCCTGATGGACCAAGTGAGAAGCGAAGATAAAGATGGGAAATGATGGTCATGTTTGAATATTTGAAAAGGTATCACATTGAAGAGGGGACAAGCTTGTTTTCTGCTGCTCTAGATCCTAGGATGCAATTGAGTAATGGATTCAAATAGTAGGAAAAGAGATCAGCAGTGGAATATGCTTCCTCGGAGTACAGTGGAGTTTCCTTCTCTGGAGGTTTTAAAGCAGAGATTGGATGGCCATTTGTCAGGGGGTTGTACTGGATGGCCCATGCAGTCTTTTCCAACTCAATTATTCTGCGATTCTGTATGTTCAAAAAAGGGAGTCACCAGCCCTGACAGTGCCTTCCTGCAGTAGACCATTGGGGTCTTGGGAAAGCGTGAGGGATGGCATTGGCTTTCTGTATGGATTCCATATCTTTCATCTGGAGATATTGCCATTCTGATACCTTAAAGGATGTTCTTTTCTTTGTTTGTACATGTGTGAGAATATGTGCTGTTTTCTTCTTTTTGAATGGACTGCCTTCGCTGTCATTCCAGGGCCCTGTGATAACAACTTTGGTATTCAATTATATGCAACCTTTTTGGCCATGTATCTATTAGTACGGCTTGTACAAAGTGAAATCAGGTTGAAGCCATTTCTGTGTCTTGCTACATTGTGCAGAGATCAAAATTCATAATTGCTATTCAGGAATGGATATAAAGAAAATCCTCTTTTCTCTCAACTTTCCTTTTTGTTCTGCACAGTTGTCACAGAACTGCTTTCATTCTTCTCCTTTAATGGCAAACATTTTTATGCCACAGAGCTAGGCATAAAGGAGCCAGGCTCCTTGTCCTTTTTCTTACTTCAAAATTCTCATTCGGCGGATGTTCAAAAACAGAGAAAGGTTCTCTTGCAGGCAGGCGGCTCATTTTCTGACACTTAAAATCTTTAATTGTCTTGCCAGCTGAACGCTCATCTTTTCACACTTTTAAAAGTTATGGTGACACTGAAGCACCAAAAGAAGATAACACAAGCAATACATACACCCTCTGCTTCCTCTTGGAATTGAAGCAAATGTGAGGATCCTCTTTTCACCTGATAATTGGATTCAGTAGCAGATAAGTCCTTGGAGGCAACACTCCAATGGGGAGGGAAGCCAAAAATAAAAAGGTGGGACCAAAAAGACCAACACAGTTTTGCTCAGCTAACTAAGCCTTAGAAGAACCATTCAAATCTTTTAGAATGGGCAAAAACTTGTCCAAAGGCTTAGAAGCCAACAAATCATGGTCCAGAGAAGAACTCTGGAGGTCTGAATTTTGGGCCAAGGGCCTAAGGATTCCTTATTCTGAAGGCAAAATGCTAGATTTGCACATTGCTTCTGCAATGACTTTTGATCATTCTAGCTATCTGTTTAGGAAAGCTGTGCATAAGTCCCAAAACCTTGGACTAGAACAGAATATTGGTGATTTATATTAGGGCCCTTTTCACCCAACCTCAGGTATATCAGTATATAAAATAGGAATACACATCAAACATCTACTGTTAATTAATCATAAATAAATTTATTTCAATACAATGCTTTGGGGGGCGAGGTGTATGAAAGCAAATTTGCATACTAATGAGGTGGATGTGCACATTTATTTTTGCATCAGGAGTTATATCTTGGCTGACTATTTGATATTGCAGGATGCAGAGCACCTTCAACATGTATTTGTTGCATGTATTTGCTAACAGATTCATGTAAGTGTCTAAAACAGCCACTAGGTGGCAAGCTACACAATTTTTCATGACACCCAAAGTCAGTTGGGGGACCCCAAATGGTGTTGTGACCCACAGTTTAAGGAGCTATGGTCTCTAGCAGTGGTTCTCAACCAGTGGGTCCCCAGATGTTTTGGCCTATAACTCCCAGAAATTCCAGCTGTTAGGATTTCTGGGAGTTGAAGGTCAAAATAGTTGGGGACCCACAGGTTGAGAACCACTGGTCTATAGCAGGTCTGTACAACTTGCAGCCCTCCAGGGGTTTTGGACTTCAGCTCCCAGAATTCCTGACCATTGAACATGCTTGCTAGGGCCACATGACCTAGGAGGTGTCTATGGACAATGTAGACTCTTCGGCTTAGAAATAGAGATGAGCATGACCTCCAGAGCCGGAGATGAAGAGGAAACCTTTACCTTTATCTTTGTATATGTGTTTCATTGTTTTAAGTCATTGAATATTTGTCTTGTGTCTGTATATGTCTATATATGCTGGAATCCATCCTGAGTACTCACGGGGAGATAGGGCAGAAATAATAATAATAATAATAATAAGTAGTATTATACAGTCTTCCCCAATTGGATGATGTTCTCTCACCAGTAGCTATATTAGTTGAAACTGATAGGAAGTAGAGTGCAGTTCTTTTTAGGAGCACCAAGTTTAGGAAAAAAAGTAGTTCTGTGCTGACGAACAGACTTAGTGATGAGAACAAAATCACATTTTCTCTCTGAAGTTGTTCTGGGATTTTGACAGCTCGTTGTTCTTTCCTGTTTCAATTTCAGTAGGAGATCTGGATTTCAGAACAAATGTGCCTGAATTTTGCCCAGACAGTTTTAAGCAAGGGTTTTTTTGTATCAAGGTAACAATTTGCTTTTGAGCAGGTCAAACTGGCACCAGTTTAGGATTTGTCGGGACTTGTGAGTTGTCCGATATTTATTTCCAGTCAAATTAAATGTAATTTAATACACTGAAACTAAGATCTGCGACAAAATATTGTTGACTAAATGCCAAAGCAATACTACATTTCTTAAACTATTCATCGATATTTTTTAATAACTCAAAGACAAAGAAAAATCAATGTCAGAGATGGCCAACCACCAGAGTTGGAGTCAACCATACCTAATAGGGATTTATGAGGAGGAGAATATGAATTATAAATGTGATGGAATTTTAACAACTATGGATTCAAATATACTACATCAAAATTCAACACTGGAAGGTCGGGATGAGAGGAAGAGATGGGGCCTGTTGGGTGGGTGGGGCAGGCCCGGAATAGCTTCTTTTGGGGGGTTCGGATCTACCGCTCCTTGCCATGGCTGCCGCCCTAGGCCATGGCCTAGGGTGGCCTTATGGGTAATCCGGTCCTGGGGTGGGGGGTTTCCGTTGATCGGGGGACCTCCATTGAGGTATTAATGGGGAAGGGAGATACGGGAAAGGGAGTTCTAATCAACCAATTTGGCTAATCCGTGAGAAACTTTCAAAATTCCAAAACGTTTTCCTGACATGGTAAATCTGAGTACCCAGGATGATGGTCCCTCCAGGTTAAGGGTGGTGCTGCTGAACGCCAGGTCTGTCAATGGAAAGACAACAACCATCCAGGATTTAATCCTGGATGAAAAGGCAGACCTGGTGTGCATAATGGAGACCTGGTTGGATGAAGCTGGGGGGGGGGGGGGATCTCACCCAGCTTTGTCCTCCAGGTTATTCCATGCAGCATAAGCTGAGATCTGGGGGGCGGGGAGGCGGAGTTGCAGTAGTCTATAAAGATTCCATCTCCCTGACTGGGAGTCCCATCCCGCAGTCAACCTTATTCGAATGTGTCCACCTGAGGTTAGGAGACCCGGACAGAATAGGGATTCTGTTAGTGTACTGACCACCCCGCTGCACGACAGTCTCCCTACCTGAGCTAGCAGAGGTAGTCTCGAGCCTGACATTGGAGTCCCACTGGCTTTTAGTGCTGGGGGACTTCAATGTCCATGCAGAGTCTACCCGAAGCAAAGAAGGTAAAGAATGAACAATAAGGGCTAAAACTTGATGAAAGAAGATTTGGAAGTCAGACAGCCCCGATCCTATATGTGTTACCCAATCAGTCCTTTTCCCCTTCAAATTCCCCCTTCCCATTCCCAGAACTTTCCTCCCTTCCCAACCTTCCTTCACCGGTAGTTAGTGTTTTGTATGGTTTTAATTGTATATATGTGGAAAATGGAATAAAATTATATTTTTAAAAAATTATGGGGCTGTCCCAACTAGTATCTGGCCCTGCCCACTGTGCTGGACACACATTAGATCTGGTTTTCTGCCAGGGATGGCAGTGTGGAGGAGCTGTCCATCGTTCCGTGGCCAGGGACTGACCATCACCTGATCAGGTTTAGACTCACTGCACCTCCTAACCTCTGCAGGGGTGGTGGACCCATTAAGATGGTCCACCCCAGAAGACTGATGGATCCAGATGGAATCCTGATAGCTCTTGGGGAATTTCCTGTCACCTCGGCAGGTGATCCTGTTGATGCTCTGGTCCCCCTTTGGAATAAGGAATTGACTAGGGCAATAGACACCATTGCTCCGGAGCACCCCTTCTTAAGTAGCTGAGCTAAACCATCTCCTTGGTTCAACGAGGAGTTGGCAGCAATGAAGCGAAAAAAGAGGAAGCTAGAGAGCATGTGGCAGAAAAAGTCTAGCAAGTCGAACTGAACACTCCTATGCCTTTATTTAAGGGTGTATGATGCGGCAATAGAAGCCGCAAAAAAATATTTCTATTCGGCCAATATTGCTTCTGCAAGGAACTGTCCGGTGGAGTTGTTTTGAGTAATCAAAGGGCTGTTGAACCCTGCCTCCCAGGACGGGTCCCCTGACGATTCGGCAGCCCGCTGTGAAGCATTTGCTCAGTTCTTTGCGGTCAAAGTCGCTTTGATCCGTTCCGGCTTTGAAACTATGTTAACAGCAGTCTCTGAGGATGTAACACGAGCACCCGTTTGTCCAGTTTTGATGGATTCAGCTCGAGGATGTGGACAAGATTCTTGGAGAGGTGAGAGTGACCACATGCATCCTAGACCCCTGCCCTTTCTGTGGTGGCCCCCTGGCTATGTAACTCTCTCAAATGAAATTAGATCTACACCCTCTCCTGACCTATAGAAAGCTAGTAAAATCTTGTTTGTGGAATGAGGCATTTATTATTTATTTATTGTTTGGTCTTGTATTCCGCTCCTCCCTGCAGGCTCGGGGCGAGTAACAGCATATAAAAAGGCAGCATGTGTCAACCATGCAGCCTTACAATAAAACATTAAAACATTAAAAGATTAGAATTACATGTCACATCACGAGGTGTCAGATGAGATATAAAACATTTCCTTGAACCCGGGCGCGATATACTAGGCAATTATATTAACAATTGCACTAGGCCAATGCGCCTAGTTGAAGGCTAGTCTGAAAAGGGCAGTCTTACAGGCCCTCCGAAAGGGGATGAGTTCCGGGATGGCACGGGTGTCTTCTGGGAGGGAGTTCCATAGCACCGGAGCCACCACGAAGAAGGCTCTTTGCCTGGTTGTAGACAGATGGCAGGAGCGGATAGATGGCACCAATAACAGATTCTGTTCTTCTGAATGTAGTGATCTCGGGGGAATGTACGGGGCAAGGCGCTCCTTCAGGTACGCAGGCCCTAGGCCGCGCAAGGCCTTAAAGGTTAACACCAACACCTTGAAGACAATTCGGTACTCAATAGGGAGCCAGTGCAGTTGCCGAAGGATGGGTGTAATGTGCTCCCTCACTGGCGTTCCCGCCAACAAGCGAGCAGCGGCATTCTGCACTAGCTTGAGTTTCCGGATTGTCGACAAGGGAAGGCCAACATAGAGGTCGCTTGGATCACCGTGGCCAGGTCGTCCCTGGACAGGTAGGGTGCCAGTCGCCTAGCCTGTTGTAGGTGAAAGAACGCCGTCTTGCTGACCACGGAGACCTGAGTCTCCATGGTCAGCAAGGGGTCCAATTGAACACCCAAGCTCTTAACAAGGGATGACGGGCTAAGTCGCTCGCCATCCAGGGTAGGCAACTGGCACCCACCCAGCCCAGGTCGACCGGGCCACAAGATCTCCGTCTTCGACGGATTCACCTTCAGCCGGCTGGCACGCAGCCAACCAGTCACGGCTTCAAGGCAAAGATGGAAACAATCGGGTACGGTGTCCGGCCTGCCGTCCATTCTCAGCAGCAGCTGGGTGTCATCAGCGTACTGATAACACTCCAGACCAAAGTCGCGGGCCAGCCGGGCCAGGGGGCGCATGTAAACGTTGAATAATAAGGGAGAGAGGATGGCCCCCTGGGGGACCCCACAGTTAAGTGGGAGTCTCCCAGAGACCTCCCTGCCCCCCCTCCACACGTTGTCCCCGGTCCCGGAGGAAGGAGGCCACCCATTTAAGGGCAGTCCCTCTGACTCCGGACACGGCTAAACGGTGGGTCAACAGTGCATGATCTACGGTGTCAAACGCTGCTGTTAGATCTAACAAAGCAAGCAGGGCTGATCCACCCTGGTCCAGCTGGCGGCGAAGTTGGTCTGTAATGGCGACAAGCACGGTCTCCGTCCCATGCCCAATACGGAAGCCGGACTGGAAGGGATCAATTCCAGCTGTGTCTTCTAAGAACCGCTGCAGCTGATCCGCTGCTGCCCTCTCAATTACCTTGCCTTAAAAAGGCAAGTTGGAAACAGGCCTGTAATTGGAGGGAGCCAAAGGATCTAGATTCGGCTTCTTCAGCAGCGGTCTTACCATAGCCTCTTTCAATCCCCCTGGGAAGACTCCTTGCTCAAGGGAGCTATTTATGATCTTTCCCAGGGGGCCCTGTAGCCCCTCCCGGCAAGATCTAACCAGCCAGGAGGGGCATGGGTCGAGGGAGCAGGTAGTTGGTCTAGCTGCAGTGAGTAACTTATCGACAGCTGCTGCATCCAGCAGTTGGAAGCGGGTGAAGGTGGGCCCGCCGAGTGGCGGCGGAGTCTCGAGTTCGCTAACTGTATCAAGAGTGGCAGGGATGTCCCGGCGGAGAATCGAAATCTTGTCAGCAAAATAGTTCTGAAAAGCCTTAGATGTTGGAGCCAAACCCCTATCGTTTGGGACAGTCGGGATTGTTGTCAAGGATCGAATTATCTTAAAAAGTTGAGCTGGGCGTGAACTAGCCGACTCTATCAAGGAAGAATAATATACTTTTTTCGCTTCCTTGATAGCTTGCTCATAAACCTCTTTAAACTGTTTATAAGCTGATTTCGATGCTTCGTCACGGAGGCTCCGCCACACGTCCTCTAGCTGTCTCTTCCTCCGTTTCATCACCCACAACTCCTCGGTGTACCAAGGCGAGCGATTTCTCCGGGGAATGAGAGAGCGCCTGGGGGCGATCTCGTCCAGGGCGGCAGAAAGACTGATATTCCAGTAGTCTACTTGCCCATCGACTGAGTCGCTGGGGGGTTCCCAATCCCTTAGAGCATTCAGGAACCTTGTGGGTTCCATAAGTCTCTTCGGGCGAACCAGAATAGGTTCGGCACCCTTACCGGGAGGAGAAGCCATTTCCAGACGGACTTCCAGGACACTGTGATCCGACCATGGAACCTCCGTAGTGGAGGTTTGCAGAGTGATCGCTGAGACCGGCTATTGACTAAAGTTATTGGCCACAATGTGCGGACTAAGTTGGACACGATTTTATCTTAGTGAATGGTTTATATGCATTTATCTGATATGTACTTTTAATGAATTGTTATTGTATGAATGTTCTATAATGTTTTTAATGTTGCATTGTATTTTTGCTGTTAGCCGGTCTGAGTCCTTCTACGGAAGTGGAGAAGATTGGGATATAAAACTTTTAAATAAATAAATAAATAAATACATTAAGCTGAGTTTGGAAAACATGCAGTCTGAAAAACTCCCAGAATGGCTGCATGAGCCTAGAAGTTTTAATCCAAAATGCTCCTTTCTCAAGATAGGAGTACAATTCACAATATACTAAATGAAGGGATGTTATCTTACTTTGATTTGGAAAGTTGAGTAATACTACCTGTTCCTATGCTGGGAGGGAAGGCTGTGGAGTCTTCAAAAATGAGCTTTGTGTGGTTTTTCAAATGAAGCTTTTCAGCAAACCTAGCCCGAGACGATTTCAGATGTAATTAATCTGAGATGAGAAGTCTGCCAAATATTGCTCTTGCCTCCTCGTGTGATTCAAGGTTTATAAGTTCCGAAGAAAACTAATTGGAACGGAATCTTTCCTCAAAGTCTACAGAGGCAGATCAAAAGCAGAGTTGCCGCTGATCCCTCATTTCTGTCATTGGCCAAATCCTTTTCAGGGAATGAGGCAGATTCTTTGTTCAGGATTTTTTTTTTGGTTTGTCTCTTTCCAGGAAAAAATAATTTGCAAATATTGTGGCACACATAAACATCTCTCTTTCTGGTGCATGACAAAGGATTCTGAAAGAAAAAGGGGGGGGTGATGAAGAAGAAGAAGGCAAGGTGGAGGACTGGTGAAGCTGGGTAGGAGGAAGTCATAGAGAATCTAGTGGCCCCTGGGAGGCATCTGGATCTGAAAAGCTAACACACTTGTTTTGCTTTATACCTTTGACTTTGGCAACACTTGGAAACATGTTCACATGCTTTTCTTTGCCTGTCTGTGGATCCGAATCCTTTGAGAATGGCTTTTTCTTTACTAGGCCCTTTGGAGAAGAGTATCCGTATTTATAACTGAGATCAAGATGCCTTTGTATTTCACCCAGTCCCTTTTTCCTGACCTGGTGACTGATTCCAAATGGCACATTGGCGATGTGATTGACAAGCCACAGTTATGTCCCAGAAGCCAGCATGATTGTTATACATATAGATCCCTTCCCTCTCATTTTTATACTGAAACAGCCAAAAGAAAGAAAGGAAATAATGGACTGGAGCTGCGGCAGAGAACCTAATTGCTGATGAACCCCCCTCCTCTTTGGTATACAGGGAACCTTCTTTAGTTCTTGGGACCACAGAATCCATGTTTGTAGCTGGCACTGCTTTGTTTGAATCACAAGGCTGCTTAATTATTCTGCTGGCAGGGATTCTGGCATGCTGTTTTTTCTAACTTTGTAGGACTTCATTAGAAGAATATATCAGTTACTGGTGGATGTCTTAGAGAAAAGATGCTCACAGTTTGCTGGACTGTTCTTACTTCATGCTTCCCTGTTGACATAATGCCAAAGCACAGCATGTATGCTTGGAGCCCCTCTAAACAGCAAGGTCTATTATTATTATTATTATTATTGATAATTCAGAACATCCTCCCATTTAGGAAAGCCTGCAAGACTTTGTTGTTTCAGCAGGCTTTCGGGGTTGGATGAATTGCAGTCTTCCTTTGCGTACTGCCATCTTGTATTATCCTTTGTTGTCGCAGTGTTTTTAATGTGCGGCCTAGTGCCCCTTTTTATCTGTTGTTTTAACTGTGGTTCTGATGTACTTGGTTGTTTTTATGAATATGTTGTGAGCCGCCCCGAGCCATTGGGAAGGGCGGCAAACAAATACGAATAAATAAATAAATAAATACTTTTAAGATCAGTCACTGTAGATCTAAATGTCTTCTTTTTTCCTCCTCCTCTCTGGGTCTCTCAACTTCTGAATCGCTGCATTCTCCAAGCACGGATTTATCCATTAACTATTGGGCTTCGTTTTAGACTGCGGATGGAATGGCAATGCTTATTTTTTCAAATACATGTTGATTTCTGGAAACTGTCCTAAAAGCTTTGAAAATAATTTGATCTCCCTCTCAAGATTATTTTGTCCTTTTTCCTGGGGTTGTGAAAGCTAATGTATTGATTTCTATTCCTCTTTTGAATGTATTTTTTAAAATGACTCCGTTTTCCTCCTTTTATGGGCAAATCTTTATGGCTAATGGTAAACTATAAGGAGAGGGAGCAATTGTTATTACTATTCTAAAGCTCTGTGGAATTCCTACTCCCCCAATGGATGGGACAATGAATGTTTTGGGGTTTTTTTGTATGGATGCAGTAAATCCTTTTTTGGGACTCAAGCCAATCTGTAAGTGGTGGGTGAGGGGGAGGAGCGGAGAAGAGAGACTCTTAGTTTGTCTTTAAATATTGATTCTCAGACTGATCATCGTCATTCCTAAATACTTGTATGTATCAGCCTTATGCAAGTGTTTAGTATTCTTAGGTAATATGTGAAAGAACTAGTAGGAGCATGTGGGGTTAACTCCACCGCTTCATAACATCATGAAGGAGTGCTCTCAACCCTGTCCTCTCCCATCAGTACCAAGGCCAGAATAGGGGTTACGCCAAATGGCATGTGATACATAGGGATTTGATAAGGTAGCATGACTCCCTTGCTTACACACCTTTTGGGCATAGAGGAGCAGTTTTATTCATGTGGCAATTTCCCAGAACAAAACTTTCCAAAATGTGGGTCTCGAGATATTCGTATGTTAGCTGCAATGTGTAGGTGTGATGCACAAACGTAACATGAATCCTCTGAGTCTATGTGAAATAAGCAATAGATCATATACCAGTATTTTTAAAACCATAAATGGAACGTTTTCATGAGATATGTTGTGTCCACATACATTTTGTCATTTCACTTTATGTATGTTTCCATTTCTCTTATAAGGGGTTCATTTAACTTTCGGTTTGCTGGTAACAATAAATTACTGTGTTGCGAAATGATGCGTGTCTGAAAAGTATGTCACCAACATCAAATGCTTGGAAAGCTCTGTCCCAGAGTCTGGTTCTTCTTTCCATGGCTTAAAGGCCGAACAGCTAGGACATTCTTGGTCTGTTATTGGATTTCCCATCTCTTTCAAAACTAGCCAGAGATGGGGAAAAGGGAAATGGGAACCATGATACTGAAGACAGATGAAGAAACATTCTGGTTTTCCTTCTACGCTGTCTTTCCTTTATTCAAGACACTTTCCACTTTGTCAGTATCCCTTGATTCCAGGTGAGGTCTAACCAAAGTAGGGTTCAGTGACACTAGTCCTTCCCTTGATCACTATATTCCTGTTGAAGCATTCTAGAATTTCAATGGCTCTTGGGTTGTTCTGTAAAGGTACTATATGGAAGTGATATACAGTGTTCCCTCGCTACTTCGTGGTTCACTTACTGTGGACTCGCTGTTTTGCGGATTTCAAAAAATATTAATTTAAAATATATCATGGTATTTTCACTGTTTTGTGGGGTTTTTGCTGCTGCCGCTCTCTAAGGAGCTCTCCCTCCTCAGTCCTCCCTCCAGCCTTGAAGGGCCTTTCCTTCCTTTCCTTCACTTTATTTTAAGTTTATAAAGGCTTAAATTAGTGTTTAACTACTAAAATAATGTATAAATATTAAAATAAATAGAGCATCCCTACATCGTGGTTTTCACTTATTGCGGGAGGTCCTAGAATGTAACCCCAGCAATAAGTGAGGAAACCCTGTACTGCTCAAACAGTTTAAAATTTAGTCTTAAGATATGGTACTACAAAGAAGAGAAAAGATGTATAATTGCATGAATCTTTCTGCTTTGCAGGTGACCAAAATGGTCAAAACTGTCACAACTAGGACTGTGCGCCAAGTGCCACTTGGACCCGACGGCCTCCCTGTGATGGATGGATCATCTCCCATGGGCAGTTACACTGACTCTATAGACAGACGGCACATGAAGAATGGGGAGCGATACATTACACCACAAGCTTCTTCCACTTTGACCCGATCTTACAACAGCTACAATGACTCCTATCCAGACAGTCATGATGGCCAGTATCGCCCCTTTGTTGGCCATGACGGTTATGGAGACCTCTCTGACAACTATGGTAGCTTGTCCCGTGGCATAAATTATCGTCCACGTTATGCCTATGTCCCAGGGAACAATTACCGGCCAGAGGATGGTAGTTTCACATTGCCAAGCAGAAGGGACAACTACGGCCCACTGCCCCAACCTCAGGTGCCAACAGGGAGCAATGCAGACTTGAACCGCTCCCAGCCAGAACGATTCCAGCCAGAGCCATATGGCCTTGAAGATGATAACCGCAGCCTTGGAGTCGATGATGAGGGCTATGAGCTTGATCCAGAATACTCAACAGTGAACCGCAGGACATCAGCTGGGATGCCTGAGAGAGGAAGGCCTCACAAAGGAAGGTAAAACAACTCTGCTGGATATTTGTTTTCTTTATGCATCCATTCCCACAAGTATTGTTCAGTGCAGCTTTCTCCAGCTGATGTCCTCCCATCCGTCTCAGCCAATCAGGAATGCTGGGATTTTGTAGTTAAAATATCTTAAGGGCTTCAGGTTTGGAAAGCTGGTTTGCTCTTTCCTAAACATTCAAGGTGTTTGTGTAGAGAAAAAGTTTTTGCATCAATGTGAACATAAATGATTCCGTTATGAATAAGGAATCTAGGCTAGTCTTCTTCCAGACATGCATATGCAAAATTCATTTGTACGATTGAGCAAGTAACCCGTTTAACAATGTGCTGTTCTCAGTTTAACTGAAAACTACTGTAGGGAGAGAAAAGGCAGTCCAGGAATGCACAGTTGATTCCTAGAAAGCTTGCCAAAATGCCAGTTTTTTTAATTTAGAAAGCTGTCTGAAAGGGAAGACAATGATAACATTGTTATATCCAGAGGCCTTTCTTTCTTGAAAAGTCCTTCGTTTCCCCAAGACTGAATTTTGTACTTTGACATTATTTAGGCCATTCCGTAGGCTGACTACCATAGAACTGAATGAGCAAGATCCACCACAAAATCTATTCAGTACATTAAGAAGAATTTGAGAGCTTGCCTCTTGGATAGAGGTGTGTTGCACACTCCAGTGAGAACATTCTGCTATTGCCTTTTCATATAGTATGGCCTTACTGCTGATTTTGCTTCCTGCGGTTGAGTATTGGCTGTGTATCTTCATATACCACAGTCTTGTTAGGTGGTGTTTAGATGTTTCTTCCTCTTGCTTTTGCATTGATTTGGCTTTAATATAGGGATACGAAAAACTGGTCTCTCCTTATTCTAACTCTTAATTCGATTTTATACTATTGTGGAGTGCACCTAAATTAATGCTGCATCTGTTCAAGGCATTTGTTACAATACTGCAAAATAACATGCAAACAAACGAACTGAATCTAAAGTACCCCTATACATTTGCATGCTTAAAATATTGGGGACATCCCTTTGATGCCTTTTTCTTTGGTGTCTCCACAGGACCAACTTCCTTACAAGTTTCCTCCTCCTCTTTTTGAGTTTTTTGTTTTGTTTTGTTTTTTTGGTGTGTTTGTCTCTCTGTATTTAAATATGATCAAGGCACTTTGACAAGCAATTTAATTTGAATGCTGCTTGTAGAAACGTAACGAGGCAAGTGCAGGGTCTGCTATTTAAGGTGTTGTCTCTTCCTGACTTCAGAAATACCCAAAGCAATTTTTGCATGAATACATTAGCCCCTCATCTTTCATTTCCAATGAGCCTCTGACAATAATGTTTTCTATTTAATGATGAAGCTCAACAGTAATTAGCCTTTGATTGCAGGGGGAGTTTTTTTGTGTTTGTTTGAGAGTTTTTTCTCTTCGTTTTTTCTTCTGAAAAGCAAGATCTGCACTGGATGACAATTGAAACTGACAAGAATAAATATAATGATGATGTCACATAGCTGCCAGCTCAACATGCTTCAAATGTCTTGGTTAATTTTGCCTCTTCTTCTCTCAATTTGGAGTTCCTTGTTGGATCCAGATTTGGTATGTTGTAGGAGTTAGAACATGGTAGTCTTTAAGTTTGCGGAGTTGATGGGCAATTTGGCTTTTCAAGGACATTGTGTGGGAGCCACCACAAAATGGCCAATGTGGTTCTATCCAGATGGAAAGCTCCATTTAAAAAAAAAATCCCAAAAAACAACAAGCTTGTGTGTCTACAAAAGGACATGAATAAACAGCAGAAATGGCAGTGTTATTCACTAACAAAGCTATAGGATAAAACGGGGAGAGGAAGAGCCATGTACTACTTCCTGAATTTCTAGAGATGGAAGAAGAATGGATAAATATTAAACATGGAAAGCACGCTTGTCTCAAGAATAAGTTTCTCTTGTTTTACATTCATCTGCTGGTCTGACATTTTTTTCTATATAACCCATTTGTCTATTTCAGTGGTTCTCAACCTGTGGGTCCTTAGATGTTTTGGTCTTCAGCTCCCAGAAATCCTAACAGCTGGTAAACTGGCTGGGATTTCTGGGAGTTGTAGGCCAAAACACCTGGAGACCCACAAGTTGAGAACCACTGGTCTCGTTGATGTCTGATTTCCTTCAAAAAGCTCAAGTCAACATATTTGGTACTCCTGGCCTTCATTTAGACAAAAAAAACTTGGAGGAGAAGTTCAACCTGACAGACAGTGACTTGCTCAAAATCTCCTCTATCCAGTGAGCTTCATGGTTGGTTGGAGGCTTGAACGCAGACTGTCCAGCCTCATTCTACCAGAGTCACCAATTTATCATACAGACTTTGTCTTCTCCTCTTAGATTTTCTTTTTCGGGAGTTTGCACTTTAATAAGCCTTGAGATTCCCCCCCCCCCAAAGACTGCTTATACCCTGCTTGTGTAAAGTTGGTGGCACATATATTGGCCTTATAAGCAGAAGCACTCATTGGCCAAATATTGGACATAAAGGAAATGATCACAAGATGCCACACGGGACCTAATGCAGATGATTTATCCCTTGTGTCCAATGCCTTGACCGATTCCCCCCTTAAAAAGACTTTCTGCCACATTTCTGTTGCTCAACGGTTCAGGCATCCATTTCTCCATTTAGTAGCATGTTGCACTGATTTACTGTCACAGTTCTCCCTCTCCTGGTATAAACAACGATCCCTCAGAGATTGGACACGAAGAGAGAGCCCAGCAGCTATCTTCACTTAGAAGTGAGGGAAGGAATCGATTTTCAATAAGTCTTGGAAAGGTTAATAATTATAGCAATAAATGAAATTTGGCCAATGGATAAAAATACAACTGGCAATGGGCAGTTGAAGCATACACTGTTATAACAATGGGAAACAGCCAAAATGTGGACTTCTTGTTTTCCTCCTCTCCCCCTCACTACTTCTGCTTCTGTTGTTGTTGTTGTTGCTGTTGCTGTTGCTGTTCCAATTACTAGCCATGATGCATTTTATTTGTTGATTTAATTTCATTATTATGCATAGTTTCCTTTATCTCCCTCTGAAGGCAGATTGTAATTCCCTAAAACTCAAACTCATTCCAACTGTAAAGTTATAATGTAGAACATATATAACGTAGAAAAAGTAGGAGCAGTTGACAGGTGCAACTGCAGAATAAAAACACTCTAGGATAGTTGCTAAGCTAACGAGACTTTTCACAGTTCACCTAAGACCCTGCACAAGACCTTCCAAAGTGATGGGGCCACTACACAACTTTCTCTCTCTTTGACATTTTCTAACTTACTTAGTAGATCTTAGAAGATTGGGAAGTTGCTCAGAGTGTCAATGCTCTTTCAGATAAGGCAGTTTCAGATATTTAGATCTTGGAATGTTAACTCCCTGAGAAGTCAGAGCTTCCAGGACAGGAGATGGGTTGTAGCCATTTACTTTGGACCTGTGTGCCTGGGCTAGGAAGAGTCTCAATGAAATATTTGAGTGCCGAGTGGATAGAGGCTATGCTGGGGAGCCAGACTTTGGGGGAGGGGGGGGGGCTTGGAGAGAGTTGAGAGACTTGGAGGTGGCTGAGGAGAAGCCCAGATCCTGAGGAGAAGGGCCTCCGTAGAAGCCAGGGAAATAGTAGAGTGGGCATAGCTGAAGTGAAGGACTCTTTCTGCAGATATATGCCTGATACTGAATTGCTGGTGATTGTACTAGATCCTGGAGGCTTTACCAACACCCAACTATCCCAGCTTTGGCTCTTCATCCTGAAGAGAAGGGCCTGCCTAAAAGCCATGGCAATAGTAGAGTGGGCATAGCTGAAGTCAAGGGCCCTTTCTGTAGATATATGCTGGTGATTGTGCTAGATCCTGGAAGCTCTACCAACACCCAACTATCCCAGTTTTGGCTCTTCGTCCTGCAACTGCTGATCAAGATCTGTCCAAGGCCTGTATCCTAAAGATGGTCACTGAGATCATGCTGCAGTCCTTTTACATTGCAGACGACTTGAGCTTAAATAAAGCCCCTTCTTCCTACATGAGAGGCCATAGATGTATTTGAGAGGCCATGTAAGCAGGAGCATTTGATGTACCTTTTCACATGGGGGCAACGAACCTCACAACACTAATCTGTTTCTCATTTCTTAACCAAAGCTGTATTTCTCTCCACTTACATAGAGATCCCGCCAGTACAGCTGGGCAGGATTACTGATCAAAAGAGCAGACACCCTGTCCGGTGCATATATTTCCCCCCAATCCATGTAATAAGGCAGCACCAATTATAACCAAACAAGCAAAAAGAAAATAACACCATCACACACAATTTGTGTGACATTTCACTTAGTGAAAATACTTTTTTAAAAAACTTCTCACCATGCAGAAAAGTTTTACATTTTCCCTCATGGAATTTAGATTAGCAAGGAGGTGATTCTCTTGATCCCCTGGCTTCATGCATTATTTGGTTGAAGATTTCTCAGACAACCGTAGTCAGGCAGCATATGCAATGTATTGCGCTAGTTGAGCTAATTCAAAAGTGAGAGCTTCATCTCTTAATGTTAACCCATAAGAATAGTGACAACATTGGATTACAATTGCATATATTATATTGTACAGGCACTCTCCCGAGCCTGTCTTTTGTGTCTACATGCAACTGAACAATCTCATAATGTCTGCCAGCAATTCCAGCAGATAGGTTAAACACGTCTTTGCTAATTGTCAGTTGCTTACATATGCAATTGGACAGGTAGCTGGCCATTTGCTCTGCACTCTTATTCGTTCCCTCTTTCTCTCTCTTTTCTCTTTTTTCTCACTGCTGACCCATTTTTCATAACAGTCACATTTGAATATAGATTGGAAATATGTGGTGGAGGAGAGAATAGCATTGCACTTCAGAGACCGTCTTCTAATACAACACAGATTTTCCATCTGTCTGTGTAGCACTATGTATGCATATGCCAGTCCTCATTTTTATCCAGTTTTATCACAGAGGAATGTGAAGTAAGCCCTGTTAGGTCCGGCCAAAGGGTTCTTGAGTCCACTACCCTATTAGATGATTCTGGGAAGTTCAACAGAATTCAGACATTTTACTTTTTTAGACTACATTGGCTGCATTCAAAGGTGGAGTGTGAGAGTTGTAGTCCAAAAAACTAACTTCCAAGCTCTGGCGTGGTTGTTGTAAGATGTTTTTCCCTTCCCAGTATGGAGGTTTAATAGATACCATCAGAGCTAGGTATAATTGTTGGTATATTTATTCTGTGAATTTTGCCTAATCTCCTCTTCCTCCCTTCCTGGAGTGCTCAATAGCAGCGTTCATTCTACACTATACATATGTATCAATTAGGGATGGACTTCTTCACTAATTTTCTTATTGAAGGGAGCAATGAGGAACTTTTGCAACTTTCATGATATCATGAGAAAATCTTCCAAAACCACACAATTTTTGAAGCCAGTTTGCAGTTCAAGACTCATTCTGCACAAAGTTCACACATGATCCTTTTGCACAGAAAACATTTTCTGTGCGGCAAGTATTGTTCCTAAACTGTGATTAATATCAGTCCAGTATTCTTTTTGTCAGGGTTTTCATCACTCAATAGAATTGCTTTTTGACCATTTCTCATTTTTAAAGAAAATATTCTTTCCATCCCTAGTATAAGTCCCTCCTTCCTTCCACCTTTCCTTCCTTCCTTCGTCTCTCTTTCACTATCTCACACATACACATAAACAAACAGTGCCTCAGACTTGGTCAGTGTCACTGCTCAGAGATGTATCAAATCCTTCCTCTCTTTCTAAATATCTATGAAGCTTTAAGATGCTATCATCACCTTCTCTTCCACCCCTTCCTAGATTTACCGTCTTGGTGCCCTGCTTTCAACTGATATCTCGCTTGTCTCCTTCCCTGCCTCCTGTCACATTCGCTATGTGTTTTTATAGGGATGTCTTTCCTGTGGTCATATTTCTTCATCTTCTTTCCAGCCTTGCCAAGAATCCTTCATCCTTTCTCAGTCCTGCCTGTGCTACAATGCCCATTTGTTCAGTCCTGGAGCTCATCTGTCTCCTTCCTAATATTCCTCATCTCCACCCAGAGAGCTGAAAATAAACAAACTATCTTTCTCCTCTTTTGTTGTGTGTGAATCATGATCCCAGATCCTGGCCCCACATTTCCCACCCTCTAGCTTTATGTGATGCTATTTTCATTTGTTACTTTTTCAGTCCTTAAGGCAATCCCTCTTCTTTTCTCCCCACAGTGTTTTGACAATTAATATATCTACCATCTAGCAGCAGAAAGGCCATTGAATCATTTTGCACTGTTCACTCCTTGAATTGCCCAGCTGAGCTAACAAATCCACTGTTGTGGTAGATTTGCTCTGTGCGCCTTTATATCTTTCATTGTGTTAGCCGCTTCTTCACAGTCTCTGTGACTCACACATATTTGTTGCTGTGAGCCTGTGTGAAGATTTTTGGTAGCTTCTAGAGCTGAGTTTTGGTGGTAACCCTTTACTCACTTGTATACAAGCCATGCATTGCCATCAAACCCCAGTTCCTTTCCATCAGTTTGTATGGTTAGATTATCTGGAAGTTCTCAAAGCATTTCTCTACATCATTAATTCAGCTTCTCCAGGGTCTTACAGCCCCAAATGGTTTATTCAAAAAGTGTCTAGCTTGTGAATATCTACCATATACTGTATTATCTTTTCTGTCTGGGTAAGGACCACATGGTTGAGGCATAATAGAGCTTTTTGTTTTAAACTTTAACAGTGGGAAGGAGTCCTCCAGACTATCCTTTCCAACCCATAACATTCCACTTATATGACCTCTGTTGCTGTTGTAAACATGCCACTTGTCAATGCAGGATCAAAGCATGAAGTTTAAGCAACAACTGATAAGAGTAAGCCAATGCCTATGTCCAAAGTTTAATTATTGAAGCTAAGCTGGAGAATTATAGATTCAGGTCCAGAGCAAATGATAGCCAAGGTCACAATCCAAGGTCCTAAATGCTGAGCATCCAAACAGTAGCAGAATTAGGGTTCAGTCAGGAAACAATGACATTGACTGCTACAACAAGGCTTCCCGCTCTATATCCTAAGATCTCAGCCACTGTATTGTCGAAGGCTTTCATGGCTGGAATCACTGGGTGGCTGTAAGTCTTTCGCGCTGTATGGCCTTGGTCCAGAAGCTTTCTCTCCTCTGACATTTCGCCTGCATCTATGGCAAGCATCCTCAGAGGTTGTGAGGTCTGTTGGAAAATGGGGTTTATGTATATGTGGAATGTCCAGGGTGGGAGAAATATATCTTGCATGTTGGAGGTAGGTGTACATATTTCAATTGGCCACCTTGATTAGCATTTAATGGCCTAGCAATTTTCAAAGTGTGGCTTCTACTGCCTGGGGGAATCCTTTGTTGAGAGGTGATTAGCTGTCCCTGATTGTTTCTTGTCTGGAGGTCAAGTAAATGTAGTCACAGGAAAGGGAGCATGGCCAGTCAGGAAATGCCAGAGCTCACAGGGGCCATAGTCAGCTGCACAACCTGAGGTTCCATGCACTATGGGTACTAGTATGCGAGAGCTTTGTCTATTTACACCATTAGCTATCCTAAAGTTTTAAAATTGGAGATAATAGAAATAATAATAGTAATAATTTGAACCCATTTGGCCTCTTTAGAAGGTTGCTTGCACATTAAAACCTTACACACACTTTCCATGTAGACGGTTAATGTGTTTGGGAAGGGAAGGCTATGTTGGGAACCAAAAGCCTCCTTTCCTGGTTGCACTGTGTGTTTTTGTAGCTTCTTGGGAAATTGTTTCAGAGGGCTAATCTTCTTTGAAGGTGAGTGCCTATAAGAACTAATTGGATGGCAATGTGGCCTGTAATCCTGTTTGTTTTGCAATAATGGGCTCATTGACAGAGGCTTTGGTTGGTGGGAGCAAAGTCCAAACAAAAACAGCCTTAGGTACAATTTCATGCAGTGGGTTATAGTTGCTCTGGGCACTCCTAAGCTAGCATCACTTGCGTCTCCAAGAGCGATGGGTTCCCTTGTCAACATACTGCTCCTGGCCTGACGATGGGGAGCTACCGACATGGCTATTGGCTTCCTCCAAGCCAGGTCTGGATGGTCAAAAGATGTCGTTGGTAGGTGCACTATTGATGGTTTTGAGGAAAGAGGTTCTTCTTGTAATTTTTTTACATGTATGCAGATGACAAGGTAGAGTTGATGGCCATGTTTCATTTATTCTTCCATATGTTTGCACTCTTAGGAGGCTTGGACAAGTTACTTTTAAATACTACAATTCCAAGGAATCCTCATGCTGGCTTGGGGGTTCTGGGAGTTATAGTAAAAAGGTTAACTTGTCAAATCTCTGCATTCAAATGAGGGAAATGTTTCAGCGTGTCCTAAGTTGTGTGTGCCTCTTAGTCCCCTGTCAAGTTATGGTGCCCCATTTCAGAGGGTTTTCTTAAGAAAGGAAAGCTCAGAGGTGGTTTTGCTAGTGCCTTCTTTGAAATATAGCCTACAGCACCTTGAATTAATTGGTGGTCTCACATCCAAATACTCAGCAGGGCAGAATCTGGTGCATTTAGAGTATGAGAGGCACGCATGATTGGCTTTAGATGTATTCTGCTTTAACTCATGTTGTAAACTGTCTGAGGTATTCGCTGAGAGGAAAGAAGGCCTCCTTCCTTCCACCTGGCATGTTGTTTACAAACCTGAGCCTTTCTAGATCAGAACAAATATCTTTCTGATGCAGAATTCAGTGCCCACAGTGGGCAACTGGAGTCCTGTTGCTCTACAAAGAAGGCATGAGTGCAACGTGACATGAATGCTGGATTAAGATGTTGGGGTCCAGTTCCAAAGCAAGGATCCTTTTGTCTGCATTGGTAGTATATTCTAAGTCATAGATAAATAATAATCAGGTAAAAGAAAAGAAAAAGAGAGCACGACACAAACATTTTCATGTGATAGTTTTCATCGGTCTTTGATGACGGTCCCTACTGTCCCAAAAAATAGTGATCAGGCCCTTATTGCCGGTGCTTTTCAGAGCTTTTTCGCAGATAAGATACTGAGTCTCCGCCAGGACCTTCCGGCCTCGGTTGATACAGTGAGGGAGCTCGAGACCCCGTGGCCCTCCGCCGGGCCCACCCTCGACCGGTTTCGGCCAATGGACGCAGATGCTGTTGATAAGATTGTGGCTGCAACTAGGCCTACCACCTGCTCCCTCGACCCGTGCCCCTCCTGGCTTGTTAGATCTTGCCTGGAGGGGTTACGTGGGCCCCTGTTGAACATCGTAAACAGCTTCCTTGAGCAAGGAGTCTTTCCAGAGTGCTTAAAGAGGCGGTGGTAGCTCCATTACTGAAGAAACCGTCGCTAGACCCGGCGGTTCCCTCCAACTACCGACCAGTGTCGAATCTTTCGTACCTGGGGAAGGTAGTTGAGAGGGCAGTAATGGAGCAGTTGCAGTCCTTCTTAGATGATGCAACATGGCTTGACCCCTTCCAGTCCGGCTTCCGTTCGGGGCACGGGACGGAGACGGTCCTGGTTTCCATCACAGACCAACTCCGCTGCCAGCTCGACCAAGGCGGGTCTGCGCTGCTCGTGTTATTGGACCTCACGGCAGCGTTTGACATGGTCAACCACAATCTTTTGATCCACCGCCTGGCCGTGGCTGGAGTGAGGGGGACAGCCCTTAAATGGCTGACCTCCTTCCTCCACCAGCGGTCTCAGTGTGTGAGGAGGGGCAGGGTGGTCTCCGAGGGCTCCCCGTTAGTCTGTGGAGTTCCGCAGGGGGCCATTCTCTCCCCTCTGTTATTTAACATCTACATGCAGCCGCTTGCACAGCTGGTGCGGAGTTATGGGCTTGAGTGCCATCAGTACGCTGATGACACTCAGCTCATTCTGAGGATGGAGGACAGGCCCGGATCCGTCCCCGATAATTTCCATCGCTGCCTCGAAGCCCTTACTGGATGGCTGCGAGCCAGTAGGTTGAGGGTGAATCCGGCGAAGACGGAGATCTTGTGGCTAGGCCGCCCGGGTGGTGTGGATGTCCAGCTTCCGACCCTGGACGGTGCGGCGTTATGCCCATCGCCATCTGTAAAGAGCCTGGGGGTCCACCTGGACTCCCAGCTGACCATAGAGACCCAGGTCTCTGCGGTCAGCAAGATTGCCTTTTTTCATCTTAGACAGGCAAGGAGGCTGGCCCCCTATCTATCCCGGAAGGACCTGGTCACGGTGATCCAAGCCACGGTCATCTCAAGGCTAGATTACTGTAACGCGCTCTATGTTGGCCTTCCTCTGTCGGTGACCTGGAAGCTCAAGCTGGTGCAGAACACTGCCGCCCGGCTCCTGTCTGGCATGCCAGCAGGTTGCCACATAACACCCATCTTGCAGGATCTGCACTGGCTGCCAATTGAGCACCGGATCACCTTCAAAGTGTTGGTTCTCACCTTTAAGGCCTTGCACGGCCTGGGGCCAGCGTATCTGAGGGACCGTCTCACCCCATATTGCCCTATGAGATCTCTTCGCTCGGAGGATACCAATCTCTTGGCTGTCCCCTCTGCAAAAACGGCCAAACTGACAGCCACCTGCCGAAGGGCTTTTTCGGTGATTGCACCGACACTTTGGAATGCCCTTCCGGCAGACACGCGTGCCATCCACGACCTGCTCCCCTTCAGGCGGGCGTGCAAGACCCACCTTTTCCAGCTTGCCTTCCATGTGTAGGCCTTGTGGGACGCACCCCCCTGCTGAAAATCGAGTCTTAACCCAGGTCGTTTTTAATTGCTGTACTTTGATATTTTAATGTCATTTTATCCTTTGTTTTTATTCTGTATCGCTGCTTTTACTCTGTGATCTTTTTAGTGCTGTGAGCCGCCCCGAGCCCTCCACGAGTGGCGGCATAGAAGCCGAAATAAATAAATAAATAAATAAATAAATGTGTGAATCTGTTTCGCATCTGCAACGAATTACCTGATCATATGGATTTTTATTTAATAAGGAGCACATGAATGACTGGTTGAGAAAGTAACAGGGAAAGAAGAGGAAAGACGTTGCATCTTTTGCCCCAACACTGGATCCATATGGGACCCGGAGCCATTACATCAATTGAACCATTGAATATCCTGCCCTGAATACAATATAGGGACATTTTGCTTCCCATTCTGAAGGGAAAGATGGGCTCTCCTCTCCAGCCCATCTACTGGCAGCAGAATCTTTTTTCAGTCCTGACAAAGAGGCTCAATCCTCTGCCAGATCTAAAGCAGCTGTCTATCTTAGGAACTCCAGGATGGGTTGTGGGGCAGACACAACTATTTTACAAATGAGAGTAACAGAAAGAAAATTCAGAGAAACAGCCCGCTGCTTCAGCTGCACTTGCTGTTTTAGACCATTGCCTTATTCTGTCTAATGGCAGGGGTGGCCCTCATGCAATAGCATCCTCCTGCTTATGTCCACCAACAGCTGATATTTGGAGGCACACTGCTATATTTGTGAATACAATGCTGAATGTGAGGAAAGGGATCCTTCCTTGTCTTCATCTGCTCTACCTCCATTTCTGAAGGAGAAATCAAATAAACAGGTGAGAGGAAGTGGTTGGCTTAGGAGTTCTTGAGGACCAAAGTGATTCTCAAACCTTGGAGTTCCCGATATTTGGAACTTCAGCACAAGGGATTAATGACCTTTGTGAAAGCTGTCTGCTACTTCTGGGACCTGAAAGCCAAAATGTCTGGAGGATCAAAAGTTAAGATACTCTGGCTTGGAGAAACTCAGCCTAGGGTCCTGATGGGGATGAGCATTGTGCTTCAACTGGTGTCACTGGTTGTCCAATTCAGTATGGAATAAATGTTGATATTTCCTTGCTACAAGGAGGATCTTGTTTGGTTTTCTTAGCCTCTTCCATGCCTGCCCCATCACTGAAGGATACTTTGCAACTCTCAACATCCCTTGAAACTTAAAAGGAGCTCCTTTTGGTATTAGAAGATCCCATTCTAGCCATTTGGAACTGAGAACAACGGCATTAGGAGCAAAAGTGAATCACATGCTTATGTTGTGTATGAGGAGGCCAAGCCAAATCCTGAAGTTGGAAATGGCCTTTAGGCAGTCATTATTATTGTGTTTTACACAGAGAAATATTGATATGAATGTAATGTTGTTATCTTCCTTTATACTGAGGAGTGGAAACAGTTCTGCATAAAATCAGACATAATAGCTGATGAGACACTGTAAATTGGAGCCCTAAAAACTAAAGAATTATACATATTTCAAGAGGTACATCAATGAAAATGTCTCTGTATTTTTCCTTCCCTTCTTTCAGTTTTGATTTCCCCCAGCTTCCCCAATTTCCTCAGGCTCCCTATTTATCATTTCATCTTAAAGTAATCCTATAGTGGAAGTGTTTGATAACACTTGTGTCAGTTGTGCCACAAGAGGCTCATTTAGAGGATTAGTTATCCTGAGACGATAATGCCTTGATTTGGTTCTGGCTCTGATTTGTTTACACACGATCCAGGGGTTAATCAGGAGCTGAAGTAATTGAAGGTGAGGGAATGAGCCCATGGGCAACTGGAGCTCTGAAGTAGCCTCAGAAGAAAGGAAGTAAGTGACAGATAGAAGGCCTGGGTGCATGGCATTGTAGAAATGGTGACTATAGATGTGTAGCAAAAATGTGTTGCAGCTTATAATCAAGGGAAGGACCCTAGTTCAATGAAACAGCACATGCTCTCCATTCATAGAGTCCTGGCTTCTCTCCTTAGGAATTTCCAATTCAAAGACACAACTGCTAGGTTTGGGAAAGAGCTATAGCTAAAGAATTTCTGCCAACCAGAATTCAAAATACTGCGTTAGATTGGCCACTGATACCACATCTATGTACCCTCTTGAATTTATCTAGAGTGATAGCTCTCCATCCACGATCCAGGTATCCTCGATCCAGGTATCCTCGATCATGTAAGAATACCCTTGAACTGGAGGCCATTGCCAGTTTGACACCCCATTGCCCCCCCCCCTTGCTAGCTTTCAGCATAATTACTAGTTCCTTGTAAAGAGTTTGTTGGATTCCATTTCTTAGGCAATGTTACTGGGGAGAGAGAGAAAAATCCCAAATATCGACCTGCCTAAATCCTGTCTGATTTGGGAAGCCCACATGATCACTCCTGGTTACAACTTGGATGGAAAGTGGCCAATAAATACCAGGAAATGCAAGCTGTATTTCAGAGAAAGGAACTAGCAGAACCAGTGCTTAGGGTTCCTTGCCTAGGAAACCCCAAAGGAATTTATGCGGTAACCATAAGTGAACACACAGTTTGAAGGCCCGTACACATACATTCAGACTTGAGTATCTGGAAATAGGAGCTGTCTTTTCAGCCTTGGCTCGCAGTCTGTATTTCCTCCTCCTCCTATTTGAGTCTTGAAATATTTATTAATGGTTTCTCACCATCGTCTTCCATTAAACAACATTGCTAAGATTTATGTTGAGAAAGACAGAAAAGGTAAAATCCAATCAAAAGAAGCAGAAAATTAATAAACACTGTCAAAAGTGACAAAGTTACAACACCATCTTGAATCATAGAATGGGAAGAAACCCCAGGGACCAGGCATGTAGCCGGGGGGACACTAAGGGGCTTCAGCCCCGAAATTCTCAGGGTGGTCTGTGAGAAGGCCTTACTGGTACATTATTTAAACTGTTATGTTTATTCATATCATGATCTGATCACCATGCTCATTATATCCCACATTAATGGGGTTATTGGGATAACAATACAAAAGGTTTGCTAGGGTAGACCCTCTTCCACCCAGTCTCAGCCCCCGAATCAAAATCCTGGCTACGGCCCTGCCAGGGACCATCCCATCCAACCCTTTTTTGCCAAGCAGGAACACAGAATCAAAACACCCCTGACAGATGGCCAGCCAGCGTTTATTTTAAAACCTCTATAGAAAGAGAATCCGTCACCATGTGAGGCATTGTGTGAAATGTAAATTGATGACCAATAGAATCAGATACTTGGGCAGGTGTTACTTCCTCCTTGTAAGGAAACAGGGATGTTAGCAAACTAGTATGCTATTTACTTATGAAAACCGTTACAACCTGTAGTTTGTATGAACAGTGAGACAAGTCAAATTGGCCCGGAAGATGAAAGGGAGGAGCAGCATTCCTAAAGGCCAAAATGGTATACTATTTTTAAGTTCTGGAGTGAGAGTGCAATCTAACCTTTTTCTTCTTCTTGCTCTCTTAGCAGGGGCTATGATGACCCTATTGAGACTGAGATTGTTGATGAGAGAATTCCATACTTGCATGGCAGTTATGCAGCGCCCTTGGCACAGCCTGAAAGAGGGAGCATGGCGAGCATTGACCGCCTGGGCAAGCGCTCTCCTTCTATCGATAGCATTCGTAAAGACCCCCGGTGGCGGGACCCCGACCTCCCTGAAGTCATTGCCATGCTCAGCCACCCCATCGATCCCGTCAAGTCCAATGCAGCAGCGTACCTCCAGCACCTCTGCTACGAGAATGATAAAATTAAGAAGGACGTGCGGCATCTCAAGGGGATCCCAATCCTGGTGAGCCTGCTAGACCACCCAAAGCCGGAGGTGCACCGCAAAGCATGTGGGGCTCTCAGAAACATATCCTATGGGAAGGATAATGAGAACAAAGTGGCAATAAAGAATTGTGATGGCATCCCAGCTTTGATCAGGTTATTGCGGAAGACAAATGACATGGAAGTGCGAGAACTCATTACAGGTCAGTGTCTATATTCTTACTAGTAGCAACCTCTTCGTCAAAGTGGTCTTTATTTAAAACTTTATTTTAACTCTACTAAACCTAGCTTTCTGGTTACGTCACAATGCTTTGCTGCTGTTAGTGGTTTTGTAAAGATATCTGCCACATTTTCTTCAGACCAACAATAAACCATTTTAATAAATCCTTCCTGAATCAAGTTTTTTACATTTTGATATTTCACTACTATGTATTTTGTTCTATTTTTCAAACTTTCACTTTCGGCCATAGCTATACAAGTTTGGGAGTCATTATATACAGGAAATGGCCCTGCTAAATCGGCATGTACCAGTTCAAATGGTCTGGTGGTTGTGTTTAAACTTTTCTTAGCCATTGGATGTGTCTTTACGTTTGCTTTAGAATACACATCACAATCTAAATATTTTTGGCATAGTTTTACCTCTAAATCAGTCACTTTTGGTAATTTTTGTAAATAGTTAAAATTCACATGACCAAAACCTCTATGCAAGTAATGGATACAATCACTATGCATTGGTTTGTCATTTACACAAGAAACATTTGGTGTACTATCCTTGTTACTTATTACATATACTTTGTTTACCAATTTACCTTTGGCACACAACTTATTTTATTTCCATACAGTACACCCACTGCTATTTAGCTTAATATCATACCCTTCCAGGCACAAACTAGATGCACTTAATAAACAATAATCAAGTTTTTCAATCAACACAACATAGTCTAAATATCTTCCCAAACTAGGGACAAACGCTAAACCCATAAGCCTGCACACTGCTAATGATCCATCGGCTAAAGCAACATGATTAATTTCTAGCTTTCTAGTGTCCTTTAGCAATTTCAAGTTATTAACAACATGCTCTGCACACCCAGAGTCAAGTAATCATGTGGCCTCATCATACTTAGCCTTTTGGTCATTACATCTGCATTTCTTCCCCTCTCATTTTTGTCATGCCACCTGGGGTTCGTCTTCATTTCTTCTGTCTTCTTTTTCTTATTGGGGCAAGTTTTAACAAGATGGTTAGTATCACCACAATTGTAGCATCTCCTTATGTTACAGGATTTTTTCTGCATCCAACCCCTTCACAAGCTGGATTTTCTAAGTTAGTGCTTGTTTCTTTAAGAAATTATTTTCTTTCTTCCTCAAGAAGCCTTGCAGAAACCAAATCTAAAGTTAATTGTGCTTCAGGCACACTCTGCATACTGAACACAAAATTGTCCCAACTAGAGTCCAAAGAAGATAACAAAATGAAAGCTTTATGGTTTTCTGTAAACACCATTTGTCTATTTTCCAACTCCATTAACAGGTGTCTTAGCTTTTGCAAATGCTCCGTTATGTTGTCACCCCTTTTTAGCTTTAAATTATAAAGTTGCTGGGTCAAAATAATCTTCATTCCAGAAGTTTTAGTTTGATAAACTTCTTTTAACTTCTGCCAACAGTCTGTTGCAGATACAGTTTCTCTTAAGTAAATCAATTGTGAGTCCTCCACAGCGAGAATTATAGTTGCCCTTGCTATTTGATCTTGCTTCTTTACTTCCTCACTTGAAGTTGTTGAGGTGGTGTCTCAACAACTGACCATGAATCTTCTTTAATGAGGAAGTTCTTTAGCTTGACATTCCAAGCCATGTAATTGTCAGCATTCAAACGCTCAAATAGCAAACTTGACATATGCTGAGCCATGGCTGCTTTACTTTCTACACAAAAATCACACAAAAACAAAATGTCAGAGTTCTGGGCTTTAGAGTACTTTTGCTGCTATGCTGGGCATACTAGCGCATATTAGCGCAGCGGAAGTGTGCTGGGCCCATAACCAATGTCAGCGTAGCGTTAGTAGCCCACAGAATGACTTAGCCCCTTTTAGCTCTAAGTGTGATAAAAATAACTCATTAAAAACACATGAGTCTTTCGCTTTAAGTAGAAATAAAGAGAAGTTCTATTCACTGTATACAAAACAAGACAGAAGACTTGCTCTCACCAAAATGTAACAAAAACAATATATCCGGTGAGTCTTCGTCATTCAACGGCAATAGGCAGGCATGTAACAGAATAATATACAGTCTTTCTTCCTTTGTTGTCAGTAGACTGACCCTGTCTTGTAACAAACAAACTTTATTTTCAGGATGCTACTCCCGGCACCAACCAAAGGCTTTTCAGCTCAAAACAAGCTATCAAGTAAAGCTACAAATGCAATGCTCAAAGTTTACAAACACTGAGTAACAAGCAGTGACTATGTAACCTGTTTATTTTAATTGTGTAAGTCGCCCAGAACAACTTTCGTGGAGGGCGACTCATAAGAAATAAAGTTAGTTAGTTAGTGCCTTGCTATATACAGGAACTGATATCACACTCAATTAACGCGTGACAGCTGCAACAAGAAAAAACCCTGATTCTTTCTAAGACTTAGAAAAAGCCATTTGCAAACCCCTAGTAGCAACAAGTTTTACTGCCTATGTTGTAATGATGGAGATGTTTGTTTTTTCAATCAAAAGATATTTGTCAGATTAAACCAAAAACCAGAATTCTGTTCCAGTGATGACTATTCAAATACCTCTGGGGTATCTTTCAAGTTGGCTCTGAAAGAAACAGTACCTTCTCTCTCATATTCTATAGGAATTGATATTGAGATGTTGGAAAACAACATATAGCTGTCATAACTAAAACCCATTTTAGCCTCCACAAACTTGTCTGATCCATCCATTAAATTGCTTCATTTGGTGGCCATTCATGAACAGTGTGAAGAAATGTTTTTTCTGCTTTGAATATTCCAGCATTCGATTTAATTGGGCAAATCAGGATCATAATATTATGGGAGAGGGATGAAAAATGACCTCATTCATTTTTTCCACAGGATTGGAGTTCAGTGCTTCATTTAGATGAGTGGTTCCCCAACCTTTGGTCCTCCAGGTGTTTTGGATTTCAGCTCCCACAATTCCTAACAACTGGTAAGCTGTCTGGGATTTCAAGAAATTGAAGTCCAAAATAACTGGAGGACCAAAGGTTGGGAACCACTGCTTTAGATTCTCCCAGAATGGATTAAGCTTTCTCTACTCAGAGAATGGGCTGGTTCCTTTTTGATAAGAGTTAAAGTACAGTATATACATTGAGCTGTGAATAAGCTGGCCCAGGTTTTTGGTAATTTTTTTAACCAAAATTTCTATGAGAATACATAATACTTAATATGCCAAGTCAGAGTACATGGGGGAGGACATTGTTTGATGTCTCTACTCTGACATTTTCACAGAGCCATATCAGAGTGAAGGTTGGAGTAAGAAGTAGTTTTATGTAATGAACTCAATCTGGTATCTCATGAAGCTAGTATGAATAAGATATGGAATAATATCTTCACTCAGGCATTTTTAGGAAGTCAAATCAGAATGAGGATAGGAGTAGGAGGAAAAATGATGATGGTGGTGGTGGTGATACCGATAATGTATTTTTTTTACCTGCCTCTCCTTGTGGCTCGAGGTGGGGTACAGGAAGCTGAGAGTTTGAACACTGCTGATAAGTGAGGCAAATACTTGCTTCTGTTCTCTCCCCCCGACCTTCCCCTTCCCTACAAACTTCAAACAGTACTAGTCATTTCTTTTTCTTCAGGAAAGAAAAAAAGCATAAAGATTATCTTTTGAATAACTATCGGTATTTTAGGCCTATTAAAATATTATGATACCAAACGTCAACGTAAGCCCCCCCGGCCACTGGGCCTACAGCTTTAATTGTTTGCAAAGCCAGAATTTAATACAGATTCTCTTCCTTTTCTAACCATGCAGAGCAATCATAATCTTCTTTGAAAAGAATAAACCTTATTGCTGAAGCCGGTGTTTGATGTTTACAATAGATGATTTTTAAAAATGTGGAGCTGGAAATCTTCAGCCGTTTGGGATCACGCTTTGTAAAGGAATCAAAAGATGCTGCCCCCGACTGGTGTGAGAAACCCTTTGGCACTTCTCTTGCAAATTAACATGTGTGATCAAGATAATGTTTAGAAAGACAAGGCAAAATAAAATAAAATAAAAACCAACCCTAAACCCTAAATCTACACAATCTGCTAACAAGAGAGAATTCTATTAGATGAGCTCTCTTTTCCATTGGGGAAAATGTTAATGAATAAAGTTCTCTTCGCAGAGATGTTTAACTGAGTTGTGGTTTGTTGCTCCCTCCAATACATAATGAGCATGTTTGCATTCGGTATGGAGGAAATTATCCCTAGTTTATTAAATTCTCATATATTACAGTAAAAAGTAGGATAGTGGTGCACCACTGCTTCAATAGATGCAGCAATTGACCAACCTCTCCTAGTTTGCACTAGAAGAATTAATATAGAGGTAAATGTTGAAACCCGTTTATTCATGCTCTTAAAGAAGGTCCAAAAATGCTATTGTGTTGAACCAGTTTTCAGCTCCACCTGAAACAAATGCTTTACAAAAGCTTTACAAAACGAATGGGTATCAACTTCCCTATCCAGAGCAACCCACTCTAAAATATTTTGCATTAGAACAGTGAGCCAGCATAGTGCAGCAGTTAGAATGCTGGAGCATGACTCTGGAGGCCAGGATTCAAATTCCAGCTTAGCCATGAAACCCACTGGGCAAGTCATACTCTCTCAGCTTCAAATAAAGGCAAAGGTTACTTGTCTCTGAACAAAGCTTTCTCTCTGAAGGTTGGTGCCATGGATTTGGAAGAGGCACAAATAGAGGGAGAAAGGAAGAAATGTACCAAGAGGAAGGAATGTCAAGCCTTCCATCTGTCCTCATTGTGAAAGACCATACACATTCAAAATCTGTCTCTACAGTCCCGGACCCTACCCTTGGAAGACAATCAGACTCGGCCACAAGTGATTGCCTATAGATTGATTTGGGATCCACAACTGACCTCCAGTTAGGATGTTTGAAGCCAGGGCTTCCAAGTTCTCAGGGTTTATACCACATGTTTTAAGGTTAGCTTTAAGCCCATCTTTAAATCTCTTTTGCTGTCCACCAACATTCCAATTTCCATTCGTGAGCTGAGAGTAAAATAACTGCTTAGGAGATGGTGATCTTTGGGCATTCAGACAACAGGGCATTTGGTCCAACGAAGTGGATGGCGGAGGATCATCACATTAATGCTAGTGGTCTTTGCTTCTTCTTCCAGAATGCTGAAATTTGTTCACCTGTCTTCTTCCCAAGAGATTTGCAGGATTTTTCAGAGGCAACACTGGTGAAATTGTTCCAGAAGTTGAAAATGACATTTGTGGAAGATTATTTTTTTGGGGTGTAGAACAGAGTTGGAAGGACAATAACTTTATAAACAAGCATCTTGGAATCCCTACAAAAGTCCCAGTCATCAAACACTCTCTGTTTCATTTGGAAAAAATGCTAGTAGTACAAACACAGGATTCTTTGAAAGTCCTAGCATGGATGGGGGTCCATCATAATTGGGGTTCCACAAAAAGGTGGTTTCCCCGATGACTTCCTAGCCAACAGCGTGGACACCCCTTCTTCATTTTATGATCCCCATTGAATGTTTGGAACTTCCTCATTACCTTCAAGATCTCAGAAGCTGTAACGAAGATGGGTTTGGCCTGAATCATCTGTCCAAGAGCTTGGGCTCAATTACAAATATTTGGAAGTGTATCATTCCTCATATTGGACTCTGTTAGTAGGCATGAAGCCAAAACCGAGAAACCAGGGGAGTGAAAAAACTTTTTCATCTAGCATGCTTGGAGATCCCCAGGGTATGCTGCACTGCAGAAACATTTTCACAAGAAACTCAAAATAAATTCAAGATGTTCAGTTGTCACAGAATTTTCAAAATGTCAGCTGGAAAAAGAAACCGTTGTGGAGGGGTGGTGCTGGTGTTTTATGATGGGTGGCCCACTTAGGGCAGAGGCTAAATGACTGCAATGTACTGTATGCAGTACTTCCTATTTCAAACTCTTATCCCTCATCCTACCAAACAGGGCATTTTGGTGTCCTGGAATTCCGTTTTGTTGAATTATTCCCAAAGACCTATAAGGTAGATGCTTTATGACAGGTTTCTAACAGTGCCCCTGAGTTTTAACCATTTGCCATGAATCGGTTTTTAATTAACAAAAAAACAGCTAGGACAAGTACTGCCCCACCAGAACTATTGCATTTTGCCATGGGGCAGTTTATTGTTTTGTTTTTTGAACTTTTCAAAGCCTGTAATGGAGTAGCTTGTAATCTAAGAAAGAAAGGAAAAAAAGAAAAATCCATATTAATATCATTACTGTCATTCCAAAAGAGCATGTAAGTAAAGTGTATCAAGGAACAAATACAGCGACTAATGTCCTTGCTAGCTGCAAGAATCTGGAGAATCAGATAGGAGGTGAGAGTGTTAGGGGCGAGGAGGTTTCTTTTAAGGGCTTTGACTTATTTCATGCAGCATTACATTTATGGCAAGGTCCAAAAGTGCAGGCTAATAGAGGAGCATCACACTACAAAACTACAGAAAGGTCTCAAAAGAACACCAGACACCAACAAAACATGGGGAAAACAGTCCAAGCAAATGAAGAAATGAATGTCCATATGATGATATTATAAAAACAAGTATACACAAAATGAAAATGTTCTTAACCTGAAACAAACCTAAAAGTAACAAAAACACCATGTAGTATACAGCAAATATTTACATCACTAAACTCAATGTAATAGTTACAATATGGAAAAGGCAGCAGCTAGTTATCATAAATACATTTAAAGTTTTAAAAAGGGCAATGTCCCCCATTCTTTTCTTTGGGGAGAAATGACATGAAAATGTGTTGTCAACTAGTGGTTAAAGCCATTGCATTACTAGGGACTCTCCCTAAAGCTTTTTGATAGCTGGGATTGGGATTGCATTGTTTTCCCATCCTTTTTAGACTCCAATAATAATAATAGTAATACAACTTTATTTTTATACCCCGCCTCCATCTCCCCGAAGGGACTTGGGGTGGCTTACAGAGGGACATGCCCAACAAAATAGGTTAAAATAAGCATAGAAAAACAAGCAATATCAAATATTAATAAACATAATGTTTAGACCAACTCTTCCCATCATAGCCCTGAGTGGGACGTTATAGGAGTTCTGATCCATGTTCCCATTGTTGGTTCTATAGAACGGTCATGGAAATCCATGAAGCCATCAAAGGATCCGTTTCAGAAATTCTCCCAATTTGCAAAAACCTCATTACTGGCAGGCATTTTCTATTTAACAAGCAGTAGCTGCCAATATTTGTAGTGGCAAACATTAGACACAGTTTTCAGCACTGCTGAAATACACTGGTGAAGGAGTTTTTCAGGGAGAACTCAGCCCTGTGTGAACCAGGAGGGGAGAAAAGAACAACGGGACCCCGTCATCCCTTATGTGGTCTGGAATTTATGCTCAGTGCCTTTCTCACAGCAAATCAATGGCTTTGCACATCCAAGGGCACCTGTGCTTCTGCTGCAATCCTTTTAGGGGCATTGTTAGGTAGGCAGCACGTCCCACCAGGAATTTTATCTCCAACTACCCGATGCTTAAGTGGCACTTCAGGCATAACCTTAGAGGCCAAGATGACGAACAGACCTCTGATTATTTGAAACACCCCTCTCTTCAAAGTGACCTCTGAAAGAGCCTCGAGTGTCTCTTCAGATGTAATGGAATATAACAGCCCTGACCCACATATGCTATTAGCATATCTGGAGAAAGTTACTTTTTTGGGCTACAACTCCCAGCCAATGGAGAATTTAGGGAGCCAATCCCCACTTCCAAGATTCTGCTTTCATATATTTAGGTCCACAAACTGTAAATATTCCTTGTGGACAGTTTTATGAATGGTAGCCACAATGATGGTGCATCTGAAAGTGAGCTGAACTGGCAAGAGTAATGTCAAAAGACAAATGAAAACAAAGGTGCTAGTAAGATTCATCAATGTACCCATGTTTTGAGTTAGCCTGAGGCAGGGAGGGTCAATCTGTGCTCTGAATTTTTGGGGGGGATATTGTCTAGCCATAACGTTTGGATTTTAAATTAAACTGTTTATTCCTGTTTAGAGAACTATGTTCCAAATATTTGTTTGTTATATTCTTTCCAACAGTGAGCACAAGATAACATATATGGCTTTCCTCCTTCCCACAACCCTGTGAGATAGGTCAGGCTGAGAGGGCGCCCTGTCCAAAGTCACCGAGTTGCTTCTGTGGCTTAGTATGAACTTTAAATTGAGGTCAGGCAAGCCAGTGTTGGATCCTGCAGGTATTTTTGGATTGGACCTAGCTAGCATAACCATTGGAGAGGGATTATAAGAAGAAAAGTCCAGCAAAAAGCATCTGCAAGCTCAAAGAAGTCACCCATGCTGTAAGCACGATACCATACCGCCTTGAGTCCCCACAGGGAGAAAGGTGGGGTATAAATAAAGACAATAAATAAATAAATAATCTTACAGATGGAAAAATGTGCTTACTTATTCATTGCAGACAAATACTTAATGAGTCAAACTATTAAAACTAGTCCCATGAGAAATAAATGTTTTCAATGTCCGTGGACTACTGACTGGTTCTGTACTGGAGAAAGATGGTGGGAAACTGGAGAGAGAAATGGAGTACCTGGAACACTGAACTGAGGTATCCAGCACCACAGGGTGTATTTTGCAGGTCCGAAATGAAGAGTTCACCATACATTAACCTTTCAGACCTTTACCCTCATTAGTGAGGCCTAGTAAGACCTTTACTTCAAATATTGAAAGCTAAGATCATAGGTTACTAAACGGCCCAAAGCATTCGCCATGGGCCAACTGTGAGCCAGTGGGGGGAAGATACTTTACATTGTTCAGCTTCTGGAACCCTAATGTTTGCACAATTAAAACCCACAAATACTTTCCTTTAAGCATATAGCACAGTAATAAGCAGTGCAGCTCCTCCTGGAATGTTGGGGTTGTTGTCTATGAATCCCATCATTTCTGACTATTGGCCATCCTGTCTGGAGTCCAGCAATATCTGCAAGATCATAGGCTCCCTGAAACTGGTTTAGGAAATTGCTGGTTCCTACTCAGGTTTACCCCAGATATGAATTCGCTTTGCTTCTTCCTCAATTACTCAGCCTGCTGTTAATCCTGGGTAATTATCTGTGAAAGGCATGCTAAAAGAGTTTGAACGCCTACCCCAATACTTAGATGTGAACAGTGTTGTTAGCACAGTAAGATTGCTACAAACTGATAGTTAAAATATCAGGAGGCAGTAGTGCTACATCTAATAGGAATGTACCATGATCTGCTATGATGCTGTTCCAGTTATTGCTGTAATAATTGAACCAAACTGTGACAGTTTCATTGGTTGAATCAATCGTAAGGAACATCATAGTTGAATGCAAAGATTTTGCTGACTCTTGCCCACTGTTTTGTCTTGTTAAAGGTACCCTTTGGAATCTTTCCTCCTATGAGCCACTCAAAATGGTGATTATTAACCATGGTCTTCAGACACTGACTAACGAAGTAATCATTCCCCATTCTGGCTGGGAGAATGAGCCCAATGAAGATTCGAAGCCTCGAGATGCCGAGTGGACAACTGTCTTCAAGAACACATCGGGGTGTCTCAGGTGAGTTTGGGATGGGTCAAGGTGCATTTTTGCTTGCGGAAGGAAGTAGGTTGATGGAATGCTAGGAAGACTATTGTGGTACTACAACCCTATCATGCCTTTCTCCCATGTTTCTGGTTTGCATGCACAAAGAATATGCATTGTTACCACTTTAGCTTTCCACTTGTTCAAGAATACATCCACATTGTTATTTGAGTGTTGATTCTTGCACTGGTAATTGGCTGTTTTTTGTTTTTGGTGTGCACAAGCAGAGATACAGAAGACTAGATCATGTTGTGGATTATAAAGTTGTGATAAGCATGAGAATTCTGTTTTCTCAGGCTGTGTTGTCTCTCCTTACTTTTTGGTGAACCATGATGAAGGCCTCTTGGGTCAATTAGCCATCCTTTTCCCCTAATGGGAAATACCCAATTGTACCTCTCAGGCAAATAGTGGGGCCAGTCAAATAGCTGCTTTTCACAAAGGAGCTGTTATATAACATTTCACAAGGGGCCATTTTATCCCCAATGCTTTTTAACATTTACATGAAACCACTGAGAGATATCATCTGTAGGCATGGGGTAGGTTGGTATCAGGATGCTGATGACACCAAAAGCAGCCTTCATCTAAGGATAGCATGTCTCCTCTGAATAAATGCCTGGAGGAGGTAATAAGCTGGATGAGGAAAAACACATTGAAACTGAATCCAGACAAGACAAAGGTGCTTGCCATCAAATGTCCTAAGCTAGGTTGGGAAGTGTGTCAACCAGTTCTGGATGGGGTTACAGTCCCCTTCAAAGACTGTGCCTGCAGCTTAGGATAAGGGCACCTGGATCTGTCTCTCCAAATGTCAACCCAGGTAGATGCAATGCCCAGGAGTATCAGCTTTGGCTGATACACCAGCTGAACCACTTCATAGAATTGGAGGACCTAAAGATGGTAGTGCATGTGCTGGTTGCCTCAAGGTTCAACTTCTGCAATTCCCTTTACATTGGATGACCTCAGTACCAAGTTTGGAAAGTGCGGCTAGTTCAAAACATGGCAGCCGGACTAGTTACAGGAACATCTAAGAGTAAGCATCTATATTACAATCCCTCTACTTACTGCCAATTAGTTTCCAGGCAAAGTACAAAGTGTTGCTCTTGACCTTTAAAGCCCAACATGGTTTGGGTCCAGGTTCCTTACAGTATGGCTTTCACCTGTATAATCCATGGCCCCTTTGGACACAGAGTTCCTCTGGGGGATGCTTACTCCCACTATATACAGGGGGCAGCACTGTCTGGTATAAGCAAAAAACTACTACGGCAGTAATATAGTCAAAATAGCTTTAAATATCAATCATAAACTCACAATGTGAGAATAGCAATGTAGCACATACATGTGACATAGAAATACATAGGTAATACGTGTGTATCACAATCATACAGTTATACAAACAGCAGAATGCATATAAGCAATGAATCATACAGTTCAACAAGCCACAGGAAACATGAGTCAATACAATACCATATGGTAATAGAAGGGCTGGAAGAACGCTGAGAAGATGTGTCTCTTGTAAATAAGCACTAAGATAGTGAGAGACAGAACCTTTCTGTAAGAGGAATGTACCCTGGAGCACTATGGCTCCAAAAGGAACCCGTAGATCGGGTGGCGAAAGCGGGTGAAGTCAGCGGGGTCTGGCCCAGCCGGAGAACGTCTTCCTGGTTGGAGACGCCGGCCCCGCCTATGCGGAGTCCGCAAAGGATGGCGGGAGTGGTAGTCCACACAATGGCAGCAGACGCCCGGGCTCGATAGTTGCGAGTGACGCGGGGGGGAAGAACTCGGGCCCCACAGCCAGATGTCACAGGGGACGAGTGGTGTGGGGACAAAGCCTGACGGCGAAGAGCTCTGTGTACAGCCGGCGGCAAGCCGTTTCGTCCTTTAGGGTTGTAGAAGGGATGGCCCGTCCTCCACGCATTTGAAGAGACTCCTGATGACTAAACACTGGTGAGGACGTCACATTTGGATAAACCGCTGCCTCTGAGGAAGTCCTACAACCCTAAAGGATGAAACGGCTTGCCGCCGGCTGTACACAGAGCTCTTCGCCAGGCTTTGTCCCCACACCACTCGCCCCCTGTGACATCTGGCTGTGGGGCCCGAGTTCTCCCCGCGCCACTCGCAACTATCGAGCCCGGGCGTCTGCTGCCATTGTGTGGACTACCACTCCCGCCATCCTTTGCGGACTCCACATAGGCGGGGCCGCGTCTCCAACCAGGAAGACGTTCTCCGGCTGGGCCAGACCCCGCTGACTTCACCCGCTTTCGCCACCCGATCTACGGGTTCCTTTTGGAGCCATAGTGCTCCAGGGTACATTCCTCTTACAGAAAGGTTCTGTCTCTCACTATCTTAGTGCTTATTTACAAGAGACACACCTTCTCAGCGTTCTTCCAGCCCTTCTATTAACATATGGTATTGTATTGACTCATGTTTCCTGTGGCTTGTTGAACTGTATGCTTCATTGCTTATATGCATTCTGCTGTTTGTATAACTGTATGATTGTGATACACACGTATTACCTATGTATTTCTATGTCACATGTATGTGCTACATTGCTATTCTCACATTGTGAGTTTATGATTGATATTTAAAGCTATTTTGACTATATTACTGCCTTAGTAGTTTTTTGCGGATGCTTACTCCCACCAGACAGAATCTTCACTGTCATCTGTCACCTAGAGGACAATCATATGAGTAACACGAAACAAGTCATTTGTGTAGGCAACATGAATTCTCTCTCTCATCCCTATTTCAAGGTAGGAAGCATTCCCTTGCTGGACTTCTGGCTATGTACAGTTTAGCGTCTAACAAACACTAAACTCAACTAAATTGATTGACCTCCTTTTTTTACACTGTCTTACATTTTTATCTTGTCTCTTTGACCAAAAATAATCCAGCGTGTATCTCTTCTACTCCCAAAGCTCATATGCAGGCATCCTCTAATAAGAAGTCTTGTAAATGCTGACGGGGCAGTAGCAAATTGGTGATCATCCATGCAAGAAGCAAATGGATTGATATTTTTAGCCTCTCCTCTTTGAATTGAGGCAGATCTCTGAAAACGTAAGCCTGTGTGGGTAAACTTCATTGTAGCTGCAGAGGATCACATTTCACAAGGCAAACTTTCTGTACTTTGTGTTGGGGAATCTGAGCAATTAGGCTCAAAAATAACCCTCAGTTAGGGTAATTCCACCAAGGTATAGGAGTAAACTACATAACCAGCAGAAACTTACGTGAGGTGAGAAGGGGCAGCCTTCTAATCTTTATGATGGCTCTGGATTGCAGAGTCAGAACTTTGGATTCAAAAATATTTATTAAAGTAGAAATAAATGCATTCTTGATAGAAAAGTCTTGGAGTTAACTGGCTTTCTAAATTTCATCTTCTAAAGAAGGTAGAAGGTAAAAAGTCCACGCAGCTACATTTTGCCTGCAGAGGGGCAAAATGCATCTTCACTGGGAGATAGGAAAGCAGAAGAAGAATGGTGGAGACCTCATGGCCTTCCCAGGACAAATTCAAACGTAAAAGGAAGTTCCCTCACATAATTCCATTATGACATCATTAAAGTGGGAGGAGACAGTTGCTAGCAGCGAAGACGAAGCCCTTTAGGAATCATGCATAGGAATGTGTGGGAAAGAAACCCCCGAGATTAGCCTTGTCTCTAGTCTACTGAACAAGACACAAAGTCTTGTTCAGTCCAGAGATGAAACCCAACACTTTGGGCCAAATGCCCAAACTTAATAAAATGCCACATTTGATAAAGTTTAGGATTGAATTTTCTTGGGGGTGGGGGAATAATTTGGAGATCTAGGCAACGAAGCCTGGTGCAAAAAACATAGAGTAGGACCAGAGTCTACGTTGATCCATTAAAACATCCTTCCTCCCAACAATTCATCCTTTGGTGTTTAGCTATTATTTCAGCAGTAAAAAATAATGTATGGGGGAGGATCATTTTGTTGCTACCACTGCTGTTACAAACTAAAATCTATTGCTAATCCTTCTGAGATCTGACAGGGGAAACCCATTTTTCCTCCTGCCCACCACCGGCTTGTAATAAATGTCAAAGCAGTAAATCCTCAGGGAGTAAACTGTTTCAGATTTTAAAAGAAAGGTGAAAGGGATAAAGTAACCTTAACACCTCTTTTTCTCCCAAAAGTCAGTAGAACATACCAATAGGTTGGAAGATGAAACACTTGTCCAAAGAGAAAGGTCTTCCCGAAACAGTGTTCAAGACAGCCCTCCCTATTTATTTGAACTATTCATGTATCCTTGTTAGGAATCAAGAACTGTTAGGCTCAAAAATAACCCTCACTTGGGAGTGATTCCACAAAAATATACCGAGTGCCAGAAGCACAATTCATAACCAGCAGAAGCTTATGTGCAGAGAGTAAGGATTAGTTTCCATTCAGCAGGATGGAACAGGATTGCCGAGCCACAACTTCATAGGTTCTAAAAGTAATATGTTTATTAAAGTCAAAAGAAATCAATTCTGGGTAGGAAAGGTTATTGGAGCTAACTAGCTTTACTGAGCTATCTTCTAAGGAAAGGAAAAATAACAAAATATCCATGCATCTACATCTTGCCTGGAGAATGGTAAGATGCGTCCTCACTCAAGGAGAACAAAGGCAAGAGAGAGACCAAAATGGAGAATTGAACACATGGCCTCACCAGGGCAATAAAAATACCTTTAAAGAGGAAATTACATCTTCCCTGAAGATATCACATTGCTAAGCATTCAAAGGGGAGAAGATAGTGGCATGGAGGATGAGTAAGAGAATCCCCCTTCTAAGCCCCTTTTTGAGATAGGCATGCATAGGGGATGTAGAGAAAGGAATCCCTCATTCTAAGCCATCTAGGCTAACTACTCATTGAGGGCTGGAGACTTGTGCAGTCAGGGATGAAACCCAACAATACTCATTCCTCATTGTTCAGTGGCAGTCCAGAATGAACTCGTGTTCCAGATTTGGTTTTTCACAGTTATTCTAGGAAAATCTTCATTCTAGCTAATCCCATGAAGAAGTTGAGGTCTCAGTGCCCATCAGACACAACTGTCAAAGCTAGACACTGTCTGTTCTGGTGGGGACAGTACTTTTTTCAACAGTCAATTACTGTTATTATTATTATTATATTGGTTCATACACTGGTTTTTTTTAAAGAGACTCAGAAAAATAACCTCATTTTCTGGTTGATGTTTGACCATTTGTAACTTGTTCTGCCCCACATAAAATTCACCACCTCTGGTGGACTGCACCTTACAGTCAGAGGGATACCCTACATTAGTTGCCCAAATTACATTTGACGTCTATTTCAATTCTTTTGTGTAACTCAGTGGTTCCCAGCCTATGGTTGGTGGCCCACCAGTGGTCTGCAAGAACTAAAATATGGTTCGCGGCCTCACCATTACTACACTGTTGCAACGAGAGCAACTGGTCTCACGAAACCCTCTTATAGTACCGAGGCTTCTTATTAAATATGGTTTTCTATGGATGGTAACTACTGGATGGCATATGTTCTGTATCAGAAGCTAGAGCTGATCCCGGGGCTGTCCAACAGGCAGCCCGCGGACCATATACGGCCCCCCAGCCTGTTGGACACGGCCCCCGCTACCCTCCTGAAATAATTTATTTTAAAAAAAAATTTTTTTAAAAAATGGCGGCCAGGGGGGAGGGGAGGAGGCGGGGCAGGGAGGAGGAAGGGAGCCAGCTCCTCCTCCTTGCCTCGCCCCCTCCGTCCCTCTCTCCGCCCCGCCACTGCGATCCGGTTCGCAGCGGCGGGGGGGGAGGGAGGGGAGGAGGAGGAATCCTCCCTTCCTCCTCCTCCTTCCCGGTGCTGCTGGTGTCCCGATCGCCACGGCGCCGGCGAAGGAGAAATCCTCCCTCCTCCTCCTCCTTCCCTGGCGCTGCGGCGATCGGGACACCGGCAGCGCCGGGAAGGGCGGGAGGGAGCAGGCCTTCCAGGAAGCCTTCTGGATGGCTTGCGGGGGAAGCGAGCGTCCGGTTCTCGCTTCCCCCGTGAGCCATCGAGGCCTGCTGGAGAGTTTTCACCCGGCTCTCACGTCCCTCTGACTAGAGGGACGCGAGATTGGCGAAACCTCCCGCAAGCCTGGATGGCTCGCGGGGGAAGTGAGCGCCGGTTCTTGCTTCCCCCGCGAGCCATCCAGGCCAGCGGGAAAGTTTTTGCCCAGCTCCCGCTTCCCTCTGACCAGAGGGATGCGAGAGCCGGGTGAAAACCCTCCCGCAAGCCTGGATGGCTCGCGGGGGAAGCGAGAATCGAGTGAAAAGCTTCCCCCGCGAGCCATCCAGGCCTGCGGGAGGGTTTTCGCCTGGATCATGTCCCTGGGTGACGTCAGGCTGTCCCTGGGTGACGTCACCCAGCCCCGCCAAAAAGGAGCGGGCTGCGCAGGAGACCGGGCATGCGCAGCCCCACCTCCGGAAGCGGCCCCGCCCCCCGGGTGATCAGTGACCGGAATTCCGGCCCTTGGGACAGAAGAAGTTGGACAGCCCTGGTCTATCCAATGCAATTTTTGTAACCCTTTCGATACTAATGTTGGGAAGTGGTCTCTGGTCACAGTGGTCCCTGGTCAAGAAAAGGTTGAGAACCACTGGTGTAACTAAATACCTTTCATGCTGTTTGGGTTCCCCAAGTCCAACCCAATTTCAGGTTTAATTGGGTGGTGATGTTAGTAATGGTTCTGGCATGTCCTTCCCTTTGAATCCCAACATTATTGACCACAATATATGGACTGAATACATGGACTGAGTTGGACATGATTTTACCTTGGCAAACAGCTTTTTATGTAATTTATTTTAGATGTATTGGTAATTTTATTGTTATTTATGATGTTTTAGATTTTAATGTTAACATTGAGTTCTTGCCGTTTGCCGGTCTAAGTCCCTCTACGAGATGAGAAGATCAGGATACAAAAGTTTTAAATAAATAAATAAACATTAAATGTCTTTGCTGAGGTTCAGAGAGATCCAAAGGGGACCTTCTGTGGCTGATTTCTGATTTGGTAGTTGAATGGGAGATTGTTTGCATACGAGATGCCCATTGCATCACTGGTTTTAAACAGTATGTATATATGACTAGATCTAAAAACAACCAATATTGCAGGGAAATAGGACATGGGGAGAAATGAGAGATGAGGCCATGGGAAAAGAAATGACAGTTGACTCTCACACACGTAAATGCCATAAAGAATGCTTTCTTGGAATAATAGAGTTGCATACTTTGAGGTTGCCCTTTTCACGTTTAAATAAATTCCCCTAGAACATGGGAACTATAACATGTTAGGAATAAACTTCATGTGCAGATTATCTAACACCTGAGTGTGGTTGTTCTTTTTTGGTCTTCTCCGTGGTTTGAGTCCTATAATGCCTTTAAAGCATTCCCTAATACTGTGGGCTGACAAAGACAACTCACAGTGCTGACACAATGTCCTATTTTTGGTAGCAGGCTGCCATAGGTCACATTTTCTGTAATGGACAAGTTGCTAGTACAGCAAGACTTGGAAATGTGCTGTAACAGATTTCGTACTTGAGGCTCCATGGTATTATGCACCTCTGTATACATAGCACCTCGAGACAAATAACTCTTAGTGTGCGGACTGCTCTGAGATTTGCTGGTACTTAGAGGTGCATTCTGAAGTGGTTTCATCTGCATATAGTAGTTGGAGTATAACATGCATTGGGCTGCGGCTCAGCTGCTCTTTTTGCCCAGGCTGGCGATATGGTCAAGAGCACATTCATCTCCGTTGTGAAGACAGCTCCCATTGTGAGTGGAGGGCTCTCCCACATGTGGGATTAATTGGGTTGTTCCTGCTTCTACACCCATTTGGGCTTCCGTGGATTTCATACTAGGCTTTAGGCTCAAAATGCTTGGAATGATTCTAACACAAGAATAGGGAGCAAGGTGAAAAGAGAGAAGAATCTGGGAGTGAAAAAAAAATGTTTCCAGAAAACTAATGAGCACCTACCACTATGTAAAAAAATATTATAGTAGGCTCTCTGTATCCATGGATTCTCCATTCATGGATTCAAAAGCCCTTGGAAGAAAAAGATAAAAGCTGATGTGGCTCTTGATGGAAATGAGTTTGACACCCCTGGTCTATCAGATGTGATTTCCCTTTGATTTTGCATCACTTGGCTTTTATAATGAGGGCTAATAGTTCATACTGAGCTACTAAAGGACCCGTGCCGTACCTTCGAGAGTGCTGGAGTGTACTTCAGGCCCATTTTCACTGATTAATATGTGCCTCCAAAATGTTTTCCTCCTTTCCATTTTCTTGGGCTTGTGGTCTTTTAATGGAGCAGTGCTGTTCCCAGGGGAGTAACTTTCTAAATGTATAAGGTAATGCAAAGTGGTCTGAGAAGCCCCGTTACTGAAATGATCATTGCCCCCTTAAGACAAACCGGGCCTTCTGTGTGACATCGTCATTTTTCTTGATGCCTTCCTAATCCCCACCCTGCTATGCAAGATATTTGCTGTGTTGGGACTGAAAGTTTGTGTTGAAATGCACCAGAGATTCCCTCTCTGTTGCAAATATTAATGTCATAATTATTAGACTAGGATAAACTACGTTGCAACATTTTTATCCTCTGTTCACTGCTCCCATTAGCAAGTTCTTTCATCAATGCAATCTTAAGGAAAGGGTTGTTACTGTTATATTTGTTTGCATTCTGCTTTGGGGACTTAAAGTGGCATGCTATTTTTAAAAGGCAATGCAATTAAAAATGTTCAAGAAGTGAACAGTAAAATAAAATTAAACTACTTGCAGTGTTAAAACAATTCCAGCCCCCAGTTAAAAAGGATAAAATGCAATTTGAAAAGATAAAAAGCAATTAAAAACAGCTCTGTTTGAAAAACCCAACACTTTGAATTGTGCCCAGAAATGAAGCAGGAACCATTGAGGATGCTCCAACAGGGACGTAATATGGTCATGGAATCATAGAATGCAAAGAGACCTCAAGTGCCATCCAGTCTAACCCCCTGCCATGCAGGAAGATATTATTAAAGCCCTCCCAACAGATGGCCCTCCAGCCTCTGCTTCAAAATCTCCAGAGAACAAGACTCCAATGGACTCCCAGGCAGCAGCATATTCCACTGTTGAACAGCTCTTACTGTTAGTTCTTTCTAATGTTTAGGTGGAAGCCTGCCATTTTAATCCATTGCTCCATTGTGTCCTAGTCTCTAGAGCAGCAGAAAATAAATGTATTTATTTATTTCCAACATTTTTACCCCGCTCTTCTCTACCCCCAGGGGGGACTCAGAGCGGCCTAACAAAAGGCACAATTCGATGCCAACATAATAAATACAATATAAAACCAAAAACATGCAGCGTTAAAACACATTAAAATACAATTAATATTAGCACATCATACACATTCTTCTAAGTTAAAACAGTATTTCATCCATAACAGGAGAATTGAGCCATATCCATCAACTTGCTGTTACAAATCCAGTCCAAAGTGCTGTATTGTTCTAATGTGCAAACACTTGGTGCAAAATAAACTTGCCCATTCCTTGTCAATATGACATCCTTTAAAATACTTAAACATAGCTATCAAATTACAGGAAAGGTGGTCCCACTTGATTCCATTAGGAAAAACACCCTGACTGTAAGAGCTGATCAGCAGTGGAACTCACTGCCTCATAGTCCATATAATGCAAGTTCCTTCTTTAAAGGCTTTTAAGTAGAGGCTGGATGGCCATCAGTCGGAAATGCTTTGATTGTGCTTTTCCTGCCTGACAGAAGGGGGTTGGACTGGACAGCCCCTGAGGGGGTCTTGTCCAACTCTATAATTCTGTGATTCTACGAGCGTTGAATGAAAAGTAATGCCTCCACCTTCATTACTTGGGTTTAGATGGGATTATTTTAATAAATCAAACACATAAATAATCCTTAGAATTTGCTCTTTAACTACCACTATTCACTTTTCCACATAATCACCAGACAATTGGATACATTTCTGCCAACGATGAACAAGTTTTCTGAAGCCATCATGGAAGAAGTCAACACTCTGTTTCCGCAACCAGCACCTCACAGTTCTCTCAACGTCTTCATCAGAAGCATAATGATGTCCCTGCAGATCTTCTTTCATTATCAGGAACAGATGGAAGTGGTGAGATCCAGTCTCTGAAGTTCTGCTGTGTACCCATTGTGCACAGATCTTCCGATAGCCAAGCAAAGCAATAATGTGACCCACATGTTCTTGTGAAATGCCGATTATGCTTGAAATTTCTCTCTGAATCAATCTGTCAACCTTTTGCTTGTGAAACTTGGTTGTTGCTGTCACAGGATGTCCAACTCTTTCTTTGTCACGCAAGTCAGATATTCCCACCTCAGCATCTTTAAACTTACTCGCCCAACGACGTACAGTACTCACATCAACACAATCCCCATAAACAGCTTGCATTCTCTGATGAATCTCCTTTGGGGTGACACCTTCTGCTGTCAAGAATTCAATGACTGCACATTGCTTAAGTCGCATTGACCAACCATCTGTGCAGGGTTCCATACTTAGCACTTTAACAACACAACCGTTCAATGCTAAGGCTTCCCGCCAAAACAGAACTGTAGAGGAGAGTCTACTGAACAAGCCAGTACTGCCACATACCAGTACTGCCATCTGTGGAGGAGTTATGAAGGTGGAGGCATTACTTTTCATTCAACCCTCGTATATCCCCATCGCAACATTTGCTAAGCTAAACAGACCCAGCTCCCTAAGTCATACCTCATAGGGATTTATGGTTACTATACCTTTAATCATTTAAGTCACCTTTGTCTGGACATGTTCCATCTTGTCATTATCCTTCTTGAATTGTGAGAAAAATAAATAATAATAATAATGTATTTTATTTATATTCTGCTGTATCTTCCCGAGGGGACTCAAAGCAGATTACAGTATACACATATATGGGGGGAAAATCAATGCCTTTTTATACAGTGAATAATGACATACAATACACAAACAAAGGCAAAAGTTTCCCTTTCCATCTCTGGCACCTGGAGGCAATGCTCAACTCTGGCCATGGGGAGGTGCTCTTGTTCCATTTTTCTATGCTGAGGAGCCTGTTGTCTATAAACCCTCCTGGTCGTGTTTGCCAGCATGGTTGCATGGGCGTCTTTTTCCTTCCGAGGCAGTACCTATTGATCTACTCACATTACATTTTTTTGAACTGCTAGGTTGGCAAGAGCTAGGGCCAACAGCAGGAACTCACCCCAACACGGTGCTCCTAATTGCCAACCTTCCTGTCAGCAGGTTTTTCTGCAGCTAGCGGTTTAACCCACTGTGCTACCACAGCCTCTTTTATTCTAGATGGGGTCTGACTAAACCAGAACAGAGTGGGGCTATGACTTCCCTCTAACCTGCCCTAGTTAACAATCCGGCTGCAGCTTTTTAGACCACCAAAAGTTTCCAGGCACTCTCCAAAGGCAGCCCCAAGAAGGGTATAGTAATCCAACTGGGATGTAACTAAGGATGCAGCTCTGTGGCCAGATTTGAACTGGTACAGGGGGAGACATGAAGGGCTAATGGTCTGACTCAGCATGGCTCCTGAGCATTAAACAGAATTGGCCCAGTCAGGCTTGGAACCATTTTCCTTAACAAAATGGAAAGTGCTTCCATCTTTGTCGACAGGCTCTTGTTTGTAAACACAGAGCGATGTCAGATTATTAACTTTGTTGATGTCGATGTTGACATGGTGTGATAAATAAATGAATCTGTCTGCGGTTCAGTGTGGAACATACCACCAACATGGCAATCGCCAAGAATACTTTTTCCAGCCATCTGTTTGGCTGGCTTTCATGTTACTTATTCACTTTTTACCATTGCTGACACGATAGTCAGACAACCTAGAAACCAAAGCTCTGATGAATGGCACTAACTGTGAATGTGAAATACATGTTTGCCATTTGAAAAGAAGATTAGGAGTGTGTGTTGGGGATTTCCTGAAAGACTGGGCTTTCTCTCCTTCTTGAACATACACTAGTTGGAAGGATGGGAACTCAAGGGGTGTGCTGATGTTATAAATCAGAGAAGAACAATTTTATTTTCATTATTTTCAATGATAGAGAAACATATTTTAAAATAACTTGGGATGACAGTTCACAGTATATCCATTTGTTATACCATCATGAATGCTTCAATTTTTGTCTGTTTTTATTAGTATTATTATTTGGTGTGCAACACTTATAAAATTGATGTAACAAGTTGTTCTGTGTTATCAAACTCGGCACAGTAACCCGATATTACTCTTTGTTTTTGGGCTTGTTTGGTTTTTTAAATTTTTGACATAGTCTGAGACAAAGGCACAGGCTACATCTCTCTCCTATCTATCTATCTATCTATCTATCTATCTATCTATTGATATCTATCCATCTATTTTATTTATTTATTTAAAATTTTTGTACCCCGACCTTCTCACCTCCAAGGAGAGACTCAGACCGGCTTACAGCAAAATTCAATGCCATACAAATTTAAAACATCTTAAAACAGCATATTAAAATACATCAAAACAGAGATACATAAAAACCACATTGCCATTAAAACCACATTCAACTCGGTCTATAAAAGTGGTCACCCATTTCAGATTGAAATCAATCTCCGCTTATTCTGGGAAGGCCTCGTTCCACATCCAAGTCTTCACCCGCCTCCTGAAGGACAACAGGGAGGGGGCAGATCTAACATCGCTTGGGAAGGAGTTCCACAGCCGAGGGGCCACAACAGAGAAGGCCTTGTCTCTCGTCCCCACCAGTCGTGCTTGCGAAGATGGCGGGATCGAGAGCAGGGCCTCTCCAGAGGATCTTAATGTCCTTCTATCTTCTTCTTCTATCCACATAATAAAAGTGAAAAATGTGTATGTGGCGGAGGTGGCCACTTGCACAGACAGCCTCCAGCCTCCACAAATAGGCTATAGTTCCAAGTGCTTGGAAGCCTCCAAAGGCACTCCCTCAACTGAGATTCCAGGTTATAGTGAGTGCAGTGAACATGTAACCCAAACACTGCCAATGTGCTCCCCAAACACTATGGCCCACCACCCATTCGGGGAGAGTTTCATCCTAGATTTGACATGTTTCCTCTACCACAGGCAGGCATTCCAGGGTTCCTTGTGTGGAATTTGCATGACTCCACCCACTGCCTCTCCCTTAACCATTCCCTACCCTTTCCTATGGCACACAGCAAACACAGAGGAATTGACCAACAATTGAATAGACTGGAGGCATTTGGGGGACTGACTCAACAGGATGGAAGTTTTAGTTTACCCTGCATCAAGGCAGAGCACTGTGCTGGTCTTCTCTTAATAAATAGAGTTATTAATTAACAACATGTTATCCCCTTTCACCCCCAAACAAACAATGCTTTTTTCAAATAACCCAGGCACTGCTAGGTACCCAAGCTAGTTTTCAAATAGATATATTCATGTTTAAAAAACATTTTATTCATTTAAGAGCTGGCAAGATAGATTCGGGTGCCTATTGTGGCACCTTGAAGCATAACGAACTTCTTTCCCACACTAGATCATCAAAAGAGAATATGGTGCACAGACCTTTACCAGTATTTGGCCTATAAAGGGGTATAGAATAATAAAATCCACAGAGCCATTCAATCCAAGCTCCCTTGACAGATGGCCATCCAGTCGCTGCTTTAAAACCTCTAGAGAAGGAGACTTCATCACTCTCCATGGCAGCAGCATCTACCACTGTTGAACAGCTCTTACCGTTCTTACTGTTGGGAAGTTCTTCCTAAGTTTTAGCTGGAATCCCTTTCCCTATATAAGTGATAGATTCAGACTTTGGAACAATTCTACATAAGGGACTTTGGGAATTATCAAGCAAAAGCAACTTTCACAAGCTCTTGGCAGTCCTTGTAAAGAACGTGGCAAACCACAGCTGATCAAACTATATTTATATTATTTACTGTTATTACTACAAGCACTACTATTATGGATTTATTTATTTATTCAGTCATTTATTTATATCCTGCCCATTTCCTAGTTCAGAATTCAAAGCATTGCACAATGGATTTTGAAAAATCACAAAATGCCAAAGTTAAAATGAGTGTATACAAAAATAATAATAAAACCAGATTAAAATATACATCATTTTACATACAGAGAGCTATAAACATGTTTATTTTTCTTTTAGTGGTGCCAAAGCAGAAGATGTGAATTGGGAAATATGAGACAGCAGGGCCGTTCCCAACCTGGTCCCTTTCTGATGTTTTTGACTAAATTGGTTGGCCTAATAGTGTTGCCATGATCTGGGTTTTGCAGCAGGGCAAGTCTGCATTGGCCTGCCCTTCTTGCCCATTCATCATGCTGATGGATTGCTAGCATTTCTCCAAAGAAAACTGTTGAAGAATGAGTGCTTTCGGGATGTACTTTGTAAGCTTTCCATGTCTCTTCTGGAGACATGCTAACAGCACAGCGCAACAGGAGCATTGTAGCTTCTCCCGCAGCCCTCCCACTCCTGCAAAGTAGGGCTGCTCCCCAAACTGACAGATGGAGGAAGGAAGGAAATCCATAAATATTTGAGTTTAAGAAAGAGAGCTGCTTATGTGAGCATCTCCTGATTCAGCTGGTCGAAGCAATAGAAAATATGCCGGTGAGGGGGTCTGAATGAGAGTCGTGTGCGCACTGCTTATTCAAGCTGTGCCAGAAGAAATATTGGATTTATTTTCGTGTTTGAAGGAAAGCATACCACAGAGCGAGTAGTTACTGTGTTTAAGTGGCAGTAAAAAAAAATTAGTGGCTGAAGCAATCAGAATATATTTCTACTTTGGATCCCATAGCCAGGGAAAGATGTAAAAAAAGAAGAAGGAAGGAAGGAAGGAAGGACGGAAGGAAGAAGGAAGGAAGGAAGGAAGGAAGGAAGGAAAGAAGAAAGGAAGGAAGGAAGGGCGATATGGTGTGCTTTGGACTCAGTGTGGTGTAGTGGTTTGAGCTTTGATTCTGTAGACCGAGGTTTCAATCCCTGCTTGGCTATCAAATCCCACTGGGTGACCTTGGGGATGTCTCCAAGGAAGGCAATGGCAAGCCTATCCTGAAGACTTTTTGTCAAGAAAACGCTGTGATAGGTTCGCTGTAGGTTGGAAATGACTTGGAGGCACAGCACAATAATGGAGATGCTTTGTCCCTCATGCTATTCAGGATCTATATGAAGCTACAGACAAGGAGCAATAGGAACTTTGGGTTGGATGCCATTACTGATGCATCAGTATGGTGATGACTTTCAACTCTACTTCTCCTCATCCTTTGAGTCAACTGGGGTGTCAGGTGCTGGACCCATTGCTGGATTCTGTTAATGGCATTGAAAAGGCCTGGGGGACTGAAACTGGATCCTTATAAGATGAAGGCTTTGTGGACTGGTGGCTCTCATACCTACAAATTGGGAAAGCAACCTGCCTTTGATATAGCAGCTGCCTAACTTGGGAAAATTATGTGACCCATCTCTGTCACTAGAGAAACTCGTTGGCTTGGAGAACATGGGGCCAGAGTTGACTGGCCATAGGCCTTCCTGCGTAGGAATAACAGTTGGACTACCAGAGTGTGCTTTTTCTGGGAGTTGGAAGACACCTCAGAAGGGCAAAATGCAGCAGCTCTGTAACATCTGCTTCTGACTGTGACCTGAAACACATCTGGCTGGAGATGCTGGGAAAAGTCCCTTTGCCACCTGATGTCCTGAAGACCTACATCCAGTCAGAGTAAGCAATAAAGAGCATAGATAGGTGTAAATAATCTGACATGTTACAAGCCAGCACCCTGTGTTCCTTTCCAACCCTCAGGTCCTTTGTTAATGTTGAACTACAACTCTTACCATTCCAACCTTAAGTTGTTATGGGTAGTGATGGTAAAACCTGTAACCCCACACCTCTGTGGGTTCATAGCTGCAGGGCGTAGGGGTAAAACAGTGAACCAGGTCAAGTCCTATTGATCTGGCATTGCTTGTCATTTAAGTAATGTCTCTTCTCTTGTTTTTGCTTGATGTTCTCAGAAGGACCTTTGCTTTGACTCTTGTTGAATTGAAGATCATAGTAGTATAGCTAGGTTCCCTCTCAATACACAATTGGCTTATCTTCTAGTGAGGCATCATGAAGACACCTGAATCAAAAGAGACTTAATTAGTTCCCAGATCCTGCACAGGATCATGGCATATGGCTGTCCCGAGGCTGATCTCATGAGCAAGAGAATCTAATTCCTCCCACTGTAGGAATTCTTCCAGTTGAGCCTGCTGGTGCCTGATGTTTCACTTGTCATCACAATAAATTATGCATCACATTTAACTGCAGAGTCACAGCCTGGTTGCATCAACCCCTTTTATGCCTCACAATCAACACCTAAGTGGAGATAAAAATGTTGTACTCCGTACTATGCCACCTTCTGGCATTTTCTCACAGGGATGTGTGAGGTATCAGCACTGAAAGGTTTAGGAATCACACAAAAACACCAGAAGATCTTTGGAAAAAAGCACAGAACTAGATGGAAATCAATACTTTTGTGGTGCATTTGGTGGTAGAACAAAAGCTACTCAGTATGCTATTCCTCAGTAAAATTCAACTATCTCTAGTTGCCATCTATATATGACAACCCATTATTTTTATCCTTTGTCTCAGGCAGCTAAATGTCTTGTGTTGGGCCTTGATGCTTTCATCCACATTTTCCCCTTCAAATGAGGAATGTGGCAACATCTTATTCAAGTAGGCTTGCAGAAATGTCATCTTCAGGGTTTTTGTATGTTAAATCTTAAATTGGAAAGCAAATACATTAGGCCATGTGTGTGAACATGGGTACTATGGTATGCTTCACCTGTTGATACAGCACAGCTACTGACATATTGCAGATGCTAAGCCTATAATGAGATAATTACCTTTTTTGCAAGCAGCAAGAAAGGATGTGAAAGAACACTCAGACACTAACTGCATATTTCTTTCATCAATTTCAGGAAAATATGAGCTCTTCCACTTCTGTGGCCTTTTTCTGCTGCAGAGCAGGGGCATCCAGTCTGCTTCTGTATCAATGGTCTACCAGGTGACTCAGATATTTTGTAGATCCTGTGTGACAAATGCCCCAGCATTTCAAACAAGAAGGGTCTTTCCAAGTAGAATAATAATTCCAAATCTGAGCAGGCGCCAGACACTCTGCTGTTTTCGCATAGAAGGCCTCTGAACTACTTGGTGTAACAGGAGCATGAAGTGAAGCTTTGGCAGAAAGGTTGCTTTAAAGGTGACGGGTGAATATTTTTAAAGGTTTTTTTTAATGAACTGCATGCGAGAGAGAGAGAGAGAGACAGCTACAACTGTGCATAGCAAAACTTCACAGATATCGGTTTATGGGCGTTGTATTGTCGAAGGCTTTTGTGGCTGGAATCACTGGGTTGTTGTAGGTTTTTCGGGCTATATGGCCATGTTCAAGAAGCATTCTCCCTGACATTTCACCTGCATCTATGGCAAGCATCCTCAGAGGTTGTGAGGTCTATGGGTGTGTTTATTTAAGGGTGTGTGTGTGTAACATGCCTGCTTTCAAGTCACCTTTCAACGTATGGTGACCCCATTAATATCATGGGTTTTCTTAGTCAAGCACTACTAATGCTACTGTATTTTCATCTGATCAATATATCTGCCTTTTGGGGGGGGGGACCCAAAAGAATCACTGACCCAAAAGAATCACTTTTTTTTCCAGTGTGGCCCTACTTTACACCTTTTGTGATGCATGGACACGGAAATGGTGGTAGCAGCCAGGGGTAGCAGGCCTGCCAAGGCAGCACTGTTAGTTACCTCCCTTTGCAAAATGACTCTTGACTTATCCATGAGTCATACCAAAATCCATAATTTGGGCCCCCAAACCTACCTTTGACTTACACACCAGGTAGATGTATCCATGAGTACTGCTCACTGTGTCTCTCTGGCTCATCTTTCATCTTTGCAATGCCTCCTTCCCTTCCTTAGCTATACCTCTCCTTTTGTTGACAGAGTTTGCACCTTTGCCGTGCTCTCCTCCTTCCTTCTTGAATGCTTCCACTTGCTCCTCTCACCCACATTTCATTGCTTCCCCTCCATTTCCCCTTGTGCTGCCACACTTCCCTTCTTTTGCCCCTGGAAGTCACTTGCTGCTCATCTTTCCTTCTCCCAGCTGCCTTAATCTTGCTTTTCTGCCATGCTTCCCTTGTAGCCCCAGCGGCACTTTTCACTCTTTCTTTCTCCCTTTCTGTTTCACTTCCTGCTGCTACCTGCCTGTGCTCTAAAGAAGGAGCTGCACAGAGATTCCAGTGTGGCTTTAAACAGGGGATAGGTTCCCCTGCAAGACCAATTCAGGAGGAGAAGGAGAATAGAGTGAGGTGGGATGAGGTGGCAGCAGGTCAAGTGAGCTGGAGGAAAGGTGGCAATTGTGGGAATGGCTCTTATCCTCCCACATGAAGCAGCAAAAGTCCTGATTGTTCCTCATAACAATCAGGACTTTTGGAACGATGTTTTCCCCTTTGCCATGTACAAGAATGCATAATATTGTGACATCAAATGAATGTTGGAAAACAACAGAACAGTGCTTTTCAAACTGTTTGATATGTGGGGCTAGCTCCATGGACTGGAGCTGTTTTCATGTCATATTTCCATATTTCTTCAGTTCTAAGACACACCTTTTTCTCTATATAAACATCTCTCTTTTTTAGGGGGCTCATCTTAGAATCACAGGTGCATCTTATGTATTTTTGTTGGTGGTGGTGTCTTACAATGGATGGCATCTTACAATTGACGAAATATGGTATTACTAGATGCAACTTTTCTCCCAAAACGTATGTACCTTCCAACATGAAGCAAATGGAAATAATAATAGGGATGGTTCAAGAAGGTGGTCAGGCATCTACCTGCAGCTTTTACAGACAGTGATGCTCTGCTATTGTTGGCCTGAGGTTTGCAACTTAGATCATTGGGTGAACTCAAAGGCAGAGGTGGGCTTCTTTCACACAGAATAATTCATCAGATGAGTGATGTGTTTAGCAGCAAAACCTTCAAATCTGGGCAAGCTGATGGCCCAAATGGGCACTGGATAGAAATACATGATCCAGGCAAACGAGAAGCCCTATACATAAAGGATAGTCCAATATGTATAAAGGATGGACCAATTATTTCCCATTCCTTGCAGTGGTGGAGAACCTTTTTATTTGTGTCAGGAGTGACTTGAGAAACTGCAAGTCACTTCTGGTTTGAGAGAATTGGCCGTCTGCAGGGATGTTGCCCAGGGGAGGCCCAGATGTTTTACTATCCTGTGGGAAGCTTCACTCATGTCCCCACATGGGAAGTTGGAACTGACAGATGGGAGTTCACCCCATCTCGTGGATTCGAACTGATAACCTTCAGGTCAGCAGTTCAGCCGGCACAAGGATTTAACCCAGGCATGGGCTAACTTTTTTGCCTTGGGGCCACATTGTGTTGGGAGGGCTGGGGGGGCATTCACATGCTGGGTGGTATGGGCCCACGAGGGGTGGAGCCTGGGAGGGGGGCCCACGAGGGAGTAGGGCAGGGCCTGGGTCATCCTCAGATTGTCCTTACAGCATAAGGGCGATGCTGGAAGGAAGGTGAGACACGGCAACTGTCCCGATCTCCCTCCCCAATCCTTGGGCTGTTCTGTTGACATCATGCCAGGAGGAAGGAGAGACAGGCAATGGCTGAGAGTGCTCCTGAGGGCTCTCAGCCGCCATGTGCCCTCCTTGAGCTGTCCTCCCAGCATAAGGATGGGACCACTCACACCTTGTGCCGGGAGGAGGGCAAGACATGCGGTGGCTGAGAGCCTCCGGAGCTGCTGCAGACTGCTGTGTCCTTATGCCAAAAGGACAGGGCAAATGAGGAGGGCCTGAGGTAAGCGCCCCCGGGCCTTAGTTTGCCCATGTCTGATTTAACCCATTGTGCCACTGTAGCTCTTTGGTGGAGAACTTGAACCATTATGATCGAATTGAAAGAAAGGATATTTTCATTAAAGATAGGGAAGTTCTTTGATAGTGTGAGTTATTTAGTGCTGCAACCCCAGGTTCCTTCCTTTAAATTACAGGAAAGGAGATTCTACCTGAATCTTAGAAAGAACTTCCTGACCATAAGAAGAGCTGTTCAGCATCGGAACGTTTTGTCTTGGAGTCTGGTGAAAGTTCCTTCCTTGGAGGCTTTTAAACAGCGGCAGGATGGCTATCTGTTGGGGGTGCTTTGTGCTTTTCCTGCATGTCAGGGGGTTGGACTGGATGGTCCATGTGGTCTCTTCCAACGCTGTGATTCTAAGATGACTCGACACATGTGATGGGTGCTAAAACAGTGGCACCCAGAAACTCTACTTTAATTTCTCCTAAACCATCAAATATTTTTGAATTAGATACCAGTTTAAAGGTATTTTATGTCGTTTCTATGAATGTAATATGTGTGGGCCATAGATCTTGATTTTTGGATAATCCAATTTGAAGTGAAAATATATGTATAAGAGATCTTTCAGAATTTCTCCTTTGGTGATGTTGTGTGGATTCGATCCCCTTTGGCATGCTTTCTAGTTCCATGATTGTAACCTGGACTAAGCGCTAATGAATAAAGTGGTATCTATTTCTGAGTGAACAGCTATAGGACATCACTGGGATCTTGGTAGCTTTTTCTGCTGTTGATTGGCTTCCTTTCCAGTCCTTTAAGGTGGTCTCATCTAATGTCAGAGCCCCCTCTACTGTTAGATGGCCCTCTGTTTCCTTGAGTTAAACCTGCTTCCGCTCTGCCATCTTCCACGTTTCTGTTTCTCCTCCCAAACACCTTCTCACTGTCTGATCCTCTATTAGTCGTCAGGCTTCCTAAACACCAGAAATCAACCTTCTTGTTATTCAACAGTCTTGCTTGAATCAAAGGGCAAAGGTACTCTGTTTAAACTTAGTTATGTGAGGAGGTGGCGCTTAGCATGTGGGGACGTTCACAGCCTCATGGAAATGCCCCAGATAAAATTCAGACCATGCACGATGATGTGCTTTAATGTTTATGGGTCACCTTGGGCAGGCTTCACATTGAAAACTTTAATAAGAAAAGACTGGCGCTTGGAGCTGGGGGTTTGACCAGATGCATTGGGAAAGGGTAATATAATCACATCAAGTCTCATCTTCGTAGTTTTGTAGATCTGCCAGCTCAATGTGTTTCACTTCTTCAGTGGAAAAGGAAAAGAGGAACGGCTTTTTAAGGAACATTTTCTCCTAAAGAACACACAGATTTACATCGCTCTGGAGACAACATTTGCCCAATAACATGACTGTATGGATGTGTGTGTGTGTTGGGGGGGGGGTATGAGTATATGAACAAGAAATAGTACTTCATATGCAAAGCCAAACTCGAAGTATTAACTTATGTAAGACATGCATAAAAACACAGGAGAACATGCTATTTGGCCATATTTTCCTGTGCAGCCATCCCTCCCCATTGTGAGTTAAGTGTTAGAGGAGTTGTTTAGTCACGGATTATTGTATTTGCTGCCACCTCCACTGCTGACCCATGCTCCTTTTAGCACTAACTTAGAAAACACTGGTGTCACTGGGAAGAAATCAAATGGATTGAGCAGTAGGGTCCAGATTTGCATGCACATCCTTGCTCACTCACCGGCCAGTATCAAATCTCCCCTTCCTGGGCAAGGCTCTAGAGAAGATGATGGCCTCACAACTCCAAAGTTTCTTGGATGAAATCGATGATCAGGATCCATCCCAATCTGGTTTCGGGCCTTGTTATGGAACTGAAATGGCACTGGTTGCCTTGGTGGATTATCTACGAAGAGAGCTAGTCAGAAGGGGGGGGAGGTCCCTGCTGGTTCTCCTGAACCTCTCAACGGATTTCAGTATCATTGACCATGGTATCCTTCTGGACAATCTGTCTAAAATGGGACTTTGGGACTACTGCAAGGCTCTCATTGTGGGGCTGCCTTTGAAGATAGTCTGTAAGCTTCAACTGATTCAGAGATCGGCAGCCAGATTACTAACTGAGGCGCCATTCAGGGAGCAGACAACTCCCCTGTTACACCAGCTCCACTGGCTACCAGTCTGCTTCCAGGCTAAATACAAAGTGCTGGCCATCACCTACAAAGCCTTAAAGTAGATGTAACTGATTATACCTATAGTTATTTTATGCTCCGGCAGGGAATGCTTGCCGTATGTATGTTATTCTCCGCGCTAAGTCCCCTTTGGGATGAGAAGGGTGGAATATAAATGTTTCAAATTAATTAATTAATGAACTGTTTGGGCCCAGACTGTTTAAGAAGCCACACACCCCATTTACTAACCCATCCTGTCACTGCGACACTGTGATCATTGGAGGAGGCCTTCCTCTTCGTCCCAGCCCTATCTCGAGCACGGCTGGTGGGCACGAGACAGGGCTTTCTCTGTAGTGAGGCCATCTCTCTGGAACACGCTTCCAGTCAAATTTAGAACAGCCCCCTCCCTCCTCTCCTTCAAAAATACCTAAAGCTCATCTAGGCTCCATAGCTAATTGAGAGGTTGATGGATAATGAACCCCCCCCTTCCCAACTGATGTCCTGTCAAGGGTTTACACATTCATAGAGCCACTTTTACATTTATATTTTATATTTCTAGATTCTATACTAAAACAGTACTTACTGCTATTGCACTTCAAGAGGCCTGATCATTTATCCTCCCCATAGTCTATTTTATACACACTTTTAAACTATGATTTGTTGTTGTTGTCATTATTATTATTATTGGGGTGTGACAGAGGAATGAGGGTGCATGTATTCCGTCACTCATCAGCGTCATCATAATTTTTATTTCTTACTCGCCTCCCATTAAGATGGGACACAACACAGTTAAAACACATAATTATAAAACATTATGTAAAAGCCATATATTAAAACATATTTGTATGATACATATATCAAAATACACATACTCATTCAGGTGGGGGACGGGATACACATGTACAAGAAAAGCGCAGGCCTGTGTGTTCATTAGCTCAGTTGCTTGGAAGGAGGGAAAGGGATGGGACTGTCAGCTCTAAGGAATTGTTTATTCTGTTCTAAATGTCAGGGATAAGTACAAGAAATCATATTAGAAGAAAGTGGAAATGAAAGTGCCAAAATGCTGTTCAACATTTAAGCCACTCATTCTATCAGGACCGCTTGGGCTTGCTGTTTTGCATACGGTTTGCTTTTATTAGGTTGAAAGCTACTCAAAAATATCAGCGAGAAGCAAGATATAAATATTTGACATGGAAAAATAAATAGAAAGTAAAAGGACAAAACTGTAATTGCCTTAATGGAATTGCTCACACTTTATTGCTCATGAAAAAGGAAAGCAAATCTGCTCATAATCCACATGATGTATGTGAGTTGATGGAACTGATGGCAAACATATTTTACATAACCAAAAAATGTAAACGTTTTTCTTTAGTCACACAGTGCACACGTACTAGTGTCTAGAGAGGAACGTTCCTTCTGGGGTTTTTTTTGTTATTAGTGGGTCGGATTCAAACCTTTCCTTACTTTGACATCAGGGATATTATATTGCTCTAATGAAATCAGCTTTGGATCCAACTTTTGGTATATTTAAGACTTGTTAAGCCATTTCATATGAAGGTTCAAAAAGGGCACTAAAGATTCCAATTCAAGCAGTTTTCTGCACAGCCTGTTTCATTATGATTTGTAGAGCCTCCCCACTTCTCACATACCCTATTATTTACCAAAACCTATATAATATAACCTATACTTTCACACCCAAGGACTTCATACAAGAAAATGATTTCCCAGCCAAGGGTCCTATAGTTTTCACAGAATTCATCTTATTCAACAGTAAATAGAAACTACTGCAGGCCTCTTAAATTAGATATTAGTTGGACTCTTTCATATCAGGTTGTTCACATTGACACCTTACTCCCAAGAAATGGAAATGTTGCTTGAGATTTGTGGGTCATTCCCAGGCTTCTTCCATATCTACCAATCTCAGTAAAGAACAGATTGAGTCTCAACCTCTTTTCCATTCTCCCTCTTTCCTGGAGTGCTAAGTGATCGCATTTTTCTGTCTGATGGGTTTCTCCAGCTGTATGGATGTACTTTCCTTTTAACATTTATTCAGCGCTCCCCTGTTTTGTTTTCCTAAGGAAAGTAAGATATTTCAACAGCCACACACAAGTCTCTGGTACATTATTTTTGCTAGCATGTTGTCAAGGAGGCTAGGACTTTAAGATTGGACCAGGGTCATTCTTTCTCTCCTGAACTGTTTGCCAAGGAAATGGAGAAGCTGAGCTGAGAGGCAGTGTGGAATCCTGGCGACATATCCTGTAGTGATTATGATGATGTGTTTTTGTAGACTTGGGGCAGGTAAGCAAGCTGTTATAAATTCAAGTCAGGTAAGCCGAATTTACAGCTTTGCAGAGGAACCATAGTTTAATGCAAATGTGTTAAACTCAAGGCCCATGGCCCAAATTTGGCCCACCATGTCATTTTATGCGGCCCTCCAGATGCTGTACTGCAGCTCCTGTGCTCCTTATCGTTAGACACCATGACTGGAGCTGGTGGGAGTTGGGACACAGGGGCATCTGGAAGGCTCCAGTTTGTTCTGCTTGGTCAGGAGAGTGGGGTTTGGATTTCAATACAAGGCTTGTGGATCTGATGTTTGATTCTAAAATTTCCTTTGACCTTTTCCCAATCTCAGAGCCATAAGGGCTGTTTGGTTGTAATTCCCATTATGCCCGGTCAGTACAGCAGATCATTAAAAGTGATGGGAGTTGACATTCAGTAACACCTGAATGTCAGGTTTTACTGGATGTAGTTTTTACCCACCAAACTGGGTAAAAACTAAATAACTCTTTTAGAAAATTATAGCTGGCCTCCTCTTTTTATCTGCAAATTTCTTATCTATGAATTCAGTTGAACTGGTGCTTGGCAGCTGTGATGGTCTGGATGAGGGCAAACAAATTGAAATTGAATCCAGACAAGACAGAGGTATTCCTGGTTAGTCGAAAGGCCAAATAGGGTATAGGGCAATGTTTCTCAACATGTGGGTCCCAAGGTGTTTTGGCCTACAACTCCCAGAAATCCCAGTCAGTTTACCAGCTGTTAGGATCTCTGAAAGTTGATGGTCAAAACATCTGGGGATACACAGGTTGAGAACCATTGGTATAGGGTTACAACTTGTGTTGTACGGGGTTATGCTCCCCCTGAAGACAAAGGTTTTCAGCTTGGGAATCCTCCTGGACTCATCACTGAGCCTGGAACCTCAGATTTCGGCAGTGGCCAGGGGAGCTTTTGCACAAAACTTGGGTGCCAGTTGTGCCCATACATTGAAAGGCCAGACTTGGCCACGGTAGTCCACGCTCTTGTAATCCATGCCTCTATTTGGTTTTAATGTAAATGTGTATTGTATTGTATATTTACGTTTTTGCATCATATTGCTACGTAATTTGTAATACCAATCTGAGTCCCTTTCGGGGTAGAGAAGGGTGGGATATAAATGAAGTAAATAAATAAATAAAATTATAATTAAATAAGACTGTCCGGAAACTCCAAATATTCCAACAGGTGGCAACCAGATTTCTTACTCTGAGCAACATAGAGGAAGCGTACAACCCCCCTGTTACGTCAGCTCCACTGGCTGCCAGTTTGCTACCTGGCTCAATTCAAAGTGCTGGCTTTGGCCTATAACGCCTCAAACGCTTCTGGTCCAACTTACCTGTCCAAATGCATCTCCCTTTATGAGTCAACTAGAGCTTTAAGAACTTCTGGGGAGACCCTGCTCTCAGCCCCACCACCTTTGGAAGTGCGACTGGTGGGGGCAAGAGACAGGGCCTTCTCAGTGGTGTCCCCTTGGCTGAGGAACTTCCTCCCCAGTGACATCAGGCTGCCCCACCCCCTCCTGGTCTTCAGGAAAAAAGCTAAAGGTGTGGCTTTGTACACAGGCATTTGAGGAGCAGGGTAATACGGAATTTGACCTCAACAGTTTGATGAACGATTATGGAAAATCAATAAGTATGGAAAGTAAACATTTTTTTTAACGTAAAAGAACCATTGTCACAGTTCTTATCACAGTTTATTATAGCAGGTCTCATTAGCAACTTTTAATTACAGTCCCGCAAGCAGGTAGTTAGTCATTGCAGGCCTTAATATTTTACTGGTGTTTCCAAAATTATTAACTCTCATTTATTCATTTCTTTCATTCAACTCCATTCATACCCACACACATTAAATCCACGTGTCAAATCTGCATATTAAGTTTTTGTGACAATATGCCACTTGGTTAAAATGGAACAGCACATCCTTTGCATACAGGAGGTCCGCAGATCTACATTTCCTTTTCAAGACAAAGCCACCCTAAATTATTTTGTATTACTGGAGGAATTGCTCATAACAGTATGGGAAATTCCACCCATACAACCTTACACTGTAAAGATTGCAAGGATGCTAGAGTGGAATAAGGACACTAGAGCAGCGTTTCTCAACCTGGGGGTTGGGACCCCTGGGGGGTCACAAAGGGGTGACAGAGGGATCACCAAAGACCATCAGAAAACAGTATTTTCTCTTGATCATGGTGGTTCTGTGTAGAAAGTTTGGCCCAATTCCATTGTTGGTGGAGTTCAGAATGCTCTTTGATTGTAGATTAACTATAAATCCCAGCAACTACAACTCCCAAATTACAAAATAAATCCCCCAACCCCACCAGTATTCAAATTTGGGCATTACGAGTATTTGTGCCAAATTTGATCCAGTGAATGAAAATACATCCTGCATATCATTACATTACGATTCATAACAGTAGCAAAGTACAGTTATGAAGTAGCAATGAAAATAATTTTATGGTTGGAGGTCACCACACCAAGAGGGACTGTATAAAGACAAGACAGAGGTCCTCCTGGTCAGTCGCAAGGCCGAACAGGGTATAGGGTTACAGCCTGTGCTTGATGGGGTTACACTCCCCTGAAGGCGCAGGTTCGCAGTTTGGGAGTGATCCTGGATTCATCGCTGAGCTTGGTACCCCAGGTCTCGGCGGTGGCCAGGGGAGATTTTGCACAGTTAAAACTTGTGCGCCAGCTGCGCCCATCTCTTGGGAGGTCTGACTTGGCCATGGTGGTCCACGCTCTGGTTATATCCTAAATAGACTACTGCAATGTACTCTACGTGGGGTTGCCTCTGAAGACTGCCTGGAAGCTTCAGCTAGTCCAACGCTCAGCAGCCAGGTTGCTCACGGGAGCGGGATACAGGGAGCACACAACTCCCTTGCTACACCAGCTCCACTGGCTACCTATTAGCTTCCGAGCACAATTCAAGGTGCTGGTTTTAACTTATATAGCCCTAAACAGTTCTAGCCCAGTTTACCCATCCGAATGTGTCTCCCTCTACGAACCATCAAGAACTTTAAGATCATCCGGGGAGGCCCTGCTCTCGGTCTCACTGCCATCGCAGTGGCGTTCGTGTGTGGATGAGAGGCAGGGCCTTTTCCGTGGTGGCCCCTTGGCTGTGGAACTTCCTCCCTAAGGAGGTTAGATCTGCCCATTCCCTCCTGACCTTCCGGAAGAAACTTAAATCCTGGTTATGGGAGCAAACATTTGCAGATTAGACTGATTTTACTGGCGAAGATGAGATTTTACTGACTGCAATTTTGATTGATTTGGATTACTTTTTCACCTGGCAAACTGTCGTAATGTATATTTATATTTATTTTTAGGTATTTGATTTTGTTTATTTATATTGTGTCAGCATCGAATTGTTGCCTGTTGGTAGCCGTCCTGAGTCTCTCCTTGGAGGTCGAGAATGGACGGGGTATTAATATTCTACATAAATAAATAAGGAGTTGTGGCATTAGGAAGGTTGAGAAACACTGCACTAGAGGACATGGTGGATGGAGTCATTGTCACCTTGATGAGAAAGGCCAAATACTTAACCCTGTAAGCTCTAGGTTGCTTTACACTGCTAGTTTAAAGAGGGTAAGATGTGAGCAAGAGTGTGTTAAGGCCAAATATTGCTGCTTATTTTCCTTTGTCAACTGAACAGTACATAAATTACTCATAAAGCAGTTGACAATGCAATTGTCTTTTCATTCCTGAAGCGCCAACATCTGCAAAATGGGCACCATTCAAAGTGCAGTGGCCTGAAGGATCCACTTAAAATTCTCTTCTGAATAGGCAGCAGGAAATTGGTACGGTTGGGGTTCCCATTTGAAAAGTAATCTGATCGTTTCTTCATTAAAAATCTGTCAGGCTTCCCTTAAATGAGGGGCACTTCAGATTAAAGAGAATTAAAATGTATAATAGAGGGTTTTTAAATAAAATAAAATAAAATAAAAATTACACGCTCCTCCAGGTGGCTCATTTTCATTGCAGTGGTGTCACCGTTCGAACCTCAAATAAAAATGTCCAATTTTTATTAAAAGCTATTGGAAGGTGGAGTTCTGACTGCTATTATGGTGATTGCTTCAAGGTGTATGTTCAGAGCTTTTCCATTCCTAATTTCCCTTCCCAGAAAAGCTTGAGTTTTTCATTGGATTGCTTAGCCAGGTTCCCTGGTTTTAATATAGCCCAGAGTGGGCAAAGCATGCCCTCACATGGCAAAGTTTTTGTGACTCTCCAATACACCTAAATATTCTCCAGATTTTTTGTGTTTGCTTTTTTAAATTCACATCTGATTTAGTAGGAAACCACTGAATGCACTTTAGCCATTTGAAGCAGGAAGAAAGTAATATGTTGCTAATTATTCTATCATCTATAGCTCATTTAGTTGTCAATGGGTTAGTCAGTACCATTCTAGCAGTCAATATCATATTACTTAAAGTCTTAAAGTCTGCATGCAGTCTTTTGGCTTCCCTAAGGCAGTGTTTCCCAACCAGTGTGCCGTGGCACACTAGTGTGCCGTGAGCGATCATCAGGTGTGCCGTGGGAAATTGGAACCTCTAATACCCTTTCTCACCCCTCCTGCCAAACACTTTTTCTTCTCCACTCGGGCTCCCTTCTTCCTAGCCTCGCTTTGCCGCGCTTTGCTCTGGGGCAAGACTGCGCAGTAGCTCCCGCACGGGTCATGTCTACCTCCCTCCCCCTCCCCTCCTGAACACGCTCATGCTGCCCCCTCAGATCAAAATGGCGGCAGAAGCGGCAGTGTAGAAGAAAAAGTAAGTGTTCAGCAAGAGGGGGGAGAAAGGGCGCGAAGGGGAAGGAAGTGGTCTCTGTCGAAAGCTGGCATGGGCAAACTTGGACCTTCCAGGTGTTTTGGACTCTAACTCCCACCATTCCTAGCAGCCTCAGGCCCTTTTTCTTTTTTCCCCTCAGCCACTTAAGCCAGGAAAGGGCCTCAGACTGTTAGGAATGGTGGGAGTTGAAGTCCAAAGCACCTAGAGGGCCAAAGTTTTCCCATGCCCGTTTTAGGGACCTTAAAGTGGTGAGCCTCCTTCCAACATTGTGATGCTGGATAGAAAACAAACAACAACATAACATAACATTGTTTGAGTCCACAGTACTCTCTGGGTGTAGGTGAACTACAACTCCAAAACTCAAGGTCAATTCCCAAGCAAACCCTTTCAGTACTTTCTGTTGATACTGAGAGTTCAATATGCCAAGTTTGGTTCAATTCCATTGTTGCAAGAGTTCGGGATGCTCTTTGATTGTGTGTTAACTATAAATCCCAGAAACTGTAACTTGCAAATGTCAAGGTCTATTTTCCCCAAACTCCATCTGTGTTCACATTTAGGCATATTGAGTATTCATGCCAAGTTTGTTCCTGATCCAACATTGTTTGAGTCCGCAGTTCTCTCTGGATATAGGTGAACTACAACTCCAAAACTCAAGGTCAATGCCCACCAAACTCTTATAGTATTTTCTCTTGGTTATGGGAGTTCTGTGTGGGAAGTTTGTGTCTTTCTGCCATTCCTGCCAGGATATCTATGTTGTGTTCATCGAAACAGGCCCAGGTTTCCCACTGAGTGTATTAATACAATTAAAAACATATTAACTATATGTATTACTGCGCTAGAGTGTCATTTTGTGTCATTTTGGTTGGTGGTGTGCCCCAGGATTTTGTAAATGTAAAAAGTGTGCCGCAGCTCAAAAGAAGGTTGAAAAACACTGCCCTAAGCCACACTGGAAGAAGAATAATTGTTCTGAGCCACACATCACCTGAAGCCACGCATGCATCCAAATAGTGAGAATGTCAGGCTATACCTTGAAGTAGTAGTAGTGGTGGTAGTAGTAGTAATACACTTTATTTATATTCTGCACTTCTCCCCTCAGAGCGGATTACAGCATTGGCATACATAGACAAACATTCAATGCCTTTACAATCACATGAGACACACAAACAAAGGCAAGGCTTCTCTTTTCATTTCCTGCTTCTCGAGGCGGTGCTCATCTTTGGCTCTGGGGAGGTGCTTTCTCCATTTTCAAGCTGAGGAGCCTGTGTTGTCACCTCTTGGTTGTGTGGCTGGCAAGAATGCTTGGAGCGTCTCTTTGCCTTTTCCCGCTGAAGTGATGCCTATATTTATCTACTCACATTTGCATGTTTTCGAATTGCTAGGTTGGCAGGAACTAGGGCTGACAGATGGGAGCTCACCCCATTACGTGGATTTGAACTGCCAACCTTCAGGTCAGCAGTTCAGCAGCACAAGGGTTTAACCCATAGCTCACTGCGGCCCCACACTTTTCATAATTTATTTTATATGGCATGGCAACAAAGTCCTCTTGCTCCTTAGTTCATTTTAGCAATTTTTCATTTCTTTTGACTGAACTTTTTGCAATTATAATGCAAATCAATATATATGGACGTAACATACTTTGATTATTCCATTCTGTTCTGTTGTTGTCTACAAAGTTCACACTGAAGAACCTCGCTATTGAGTTACCCAATTTTTTTAATTAAAAAATCTCATAGTTAATTTACAATTTTATGTTGGGCTGTATTCATAGCTTTTCTGGGCCAATATCAGCAACATTGGGTTGTTGTAGTTTTTTCAGGCTATATGGTCATGTTCCAGAAGCATTCTCTCCTGACGTTTCACCTGCATCTATGGCAGGCATCCTTGGAGGTTGTGAGGTCTGTTGGAAACTAGGAAAATTGGATTTATATATTTGTGAAATGTCCAGGGTGGGAGAAAGAACTCTTGTCTGTGTCACCATCCAGCAACTGCTGTTTTCTACTTCAACTCCCATCACCCATAAAGATGATCAGATTTCTCAAGGAAACCCTTTGGAGGAGAGCACTGGGGAGAGGATAGCTGCTCTAGATTCAGAGCAAACCTCTACGAATCTTTGAGGAATTTTGCAGCACATGATAAGGGCTTCCCCCCACCCACCCACCCTTCTTTGCAGATTGTAACTTTCTCTGTGCCATCCAGTGAGATTAAACAGAAATATAAAACAGTTCTGTGGTTTGTTGCCTTTGATGTGCATCTCAAGAAGACGTTTCCCCACCTCGGTCCATGTTTTGTCTGGCTCAGAAACTAGAGAGTTCCCTGAAGAAATGTTATAAAAAGGAGACAAAATTAAAAAGATGATGTTCCCGGCAGAACTGAAACCTTGTGCAAGTATTGGTGCAACCCACAGGGAGGTGGCTTCGAAGCAGAAAAACAGACAAACCCCTATCAAGTCAGACTCGCTGTTTTGGGTCAAATGTCACTTCTGGTATTGTTTCTGTTAGCATTAATTTGTCAATGACTGGTGGTGAGTGGGAACCCTTAATATGTTACATTGATCATTAATGAGTTATTATGCCCTAAAGGTACCAGATCCCATCTGATCTTGGAAGCTAAGTATTGTCAGCTCTGGTTGGTCCTTGGATGGGAGACCACCAATGAAAACCAGAGGCTGGAGGCTCTATTTCAGAGGAAGGAACAGGCAAAACCACTTTTGAGGATTCATTGCTTAATTATCTAATTAAATTCATGGGGCTGCCATCAGTTGACTAGGGATTTGAAGAAAGCACATACATCATCATCATTATTATTTATAATAATAATAATAATATACTTTATTTATATTCCACTCTACCTCCCTAAGGGGACTCAGAGTGGATTACAGAATACATATATGGCAAACATTCCATGCTGTTATACAATTGACAACAAAGACAGACAAACATAGACAGAGGCAAGGCTTCCCTCTTTTTCGTCTCTGGCATCTAGAGGCTGTGTTTAACTGTGGCCATAAAAGGGGGGGGGGTGCTGTTGTTCCGTTTTTCCATGCTGAGGAGGCCTATTGCCGTAAACAACTTCTTTTTTCTTTTTTACATACTTTATTATGCTATAAACACAAATCAGCAAACCATATTCCAAGTGTTACAAGTATAAATCCTGAATAATTTAACAAATATTAATGGCATGCTAATTTATACTGGTATAAAATATATATTTTCCCTCCCTCTCCCTCCCTCCTCAACCACAGTATATTTCTATTAATCTTGCAGATCCAGCCACTGCTAAAATCTTTGTATTTTTTCTTTGATATAATCGTTGGCTCCTCCATTTTTCACCCAGTTGAAGTAGACCTTCCATCTATTTGTAATGACCTTTTGATTGTCCAAACGTAAACACCTTCCTGATCAAATTACTGGCATGTCTTCATGGACACCTTTTACCTCCCCACTAAAGTGGTAGCTATTGATCGACTCACATTACTGTTTTTGAACTGGTGGACAGAAGCTAGGGCTGATGGTGGGAGCTCACCCCAACCTGCAGCTTGAACCGCCAACCTTGTGGTTGGCAAGATTTTCTGCAGCTGGTGGTTTAACCTGCTGTGCTAACCACGACCCATAAATATAAATATTTACTTTATTTATACCCCTCCTTCCACCCTGAAGGGACTCTACGTGGCTGACAGTCACACACTTTGATCAATTTTAAACAAAGCAAATATAAAAATTAAAAAACAATGTGTTAGGTTAAAAATACAGTTATAATACAACAAATACAATTAAAATGCATTTTAAAACACCCAATCCCCCCAAAATTCCACCCACAACCTCCCAGCAATGTGCCCCTTATCCTTCTCCAAACGCCTGCTTACAGAAAAAGGTCTTGACCTGCTTGCGGAGGGAATGCCAGTAGAGATGGGGCCCTCCTGATCAGTCTCTCTTGTGAGGGAGTCCCACGGTCTGGGAGGAGCAACCACTGAAAAGGCCCTCCTTCTCTGAATGTAGTAGACACCTATGAACCATGTTCCCACCAAATATGTTTGAGCAGATGGTGGGTCACATAGAAGTCCCCCCCCCCCCAGAGTTTATCATAGGTGTCTATAGAAAGGTGATCATAGAAAGAGCAACAGTCCTTCAGACAACCTGGACCAGAGCCATATAGGGCTGTAAAGGTCAAAGATAGCACTTTGAATTGTGCCCAGAAATGTGTTGTTGGTAGCCAGTGGAGCTTTTGCAACAGAGGAGGTGTCTGCTCCCTGTAGCCAGCCCCAGGTAGCAGTCTGGCTGCTGCTCTTTGGAGCAGCTGAAGTTTCTGAGCACTTTTCAAAGGCAGCCCCACATAGAGCGCATTGCAGTAGTCCAACTGGAATGCAACCAAGGCATGTACCATCATGGTCACCACACACAACTTTGATTTATTTTTTTAAATTCATCAATATAACTACCAATGGCACCAAAATAGCAAAACATACTATATATACTCAAATATAAGCCGGGTTTTTCAGTCCCCTTTTTAGGCTGTAAAAGCTCCCCTCGGCTTATACTCGAGTCAAAGTTATTTATTATTTTACTCTGTTGTTATTATTTTAATACATTTATTATTATTATTATTACATTTACATTATTTTTCTCTGTTTATTATTATTGCATTTGTTATTTTACTCTTAGTATTATTATTACATTCCATTATTTTACTCTACTACTATTTTTATTACATTTATTATTTTACTCTATTATTATTGGAAGGATACATAAGGACATTTACATTGAAGAAGGTTAGAACAATGGTTGAATCAGAGTTGGACAGTCTTATCTTAAATTACAGTTTTATGTAAATATTCAAAAACATTTAATCTACTGATGCCTCAATTAATGTAATTTTATTGGTGTCTGTTTTTATTTTGAAATTTACAAGTAGCTGCTGCATTTCCCACCCTCGGCTTATACTTGAGTCAATACTTTTTCCCAGTTTCTTGTGGTAATATTAGGTGTCTCGGTTTATATTCGGGTCGGCTTATACTCGCGTATATACGGTATATTTTTTCTCTGCAAAATAGCAGAGAAAAATAATTTAAGCCTTCACTTTTATTTATTTGCACACATTTGAAATCATAGTAATAGCAATAATAAAAGTAATTTCTGGCTTGAGGCAGGGCATAACATAGCTAAAAACACGCCATCATAAAACATTATCTAAAATACACATATTAAAACAAATTGAGAGGATAAATGGATTTTCAACTAATTATTTCCAAACTATGTATGACAGGGAGGGCATTCTGAAGTGCCCAGGCAGGAAATAGACTGACTTCCCTCCATAAACACTGGATTGAATGTTAAACCTCTGTTTTTCCTGGAACTCTTCAGCTGCTGTACCCTGGTGGCTCTCATAAATGATCTGCTTCATATGCTATCATTAGATTTCTAATGGCCATAATGGCTACACAGGGGAAGTTTGCTTAAATTGCTGTGAGGATTATGACGCTCATGGTTCCCAACTTCTTGCTTGCAGGAACGTCAGTTCGGATGGAGCTGAAGCCCGCAGGAGACTCCGTGAATGCGATGGCTTGGTAGATGCCCTCCTTCACGCTCTGCAGTCTGCAGTGGGCAAGAAGGACACTGATAACAAGGTGATTGGTAGTCTCCCATTGATTGAAATGAACATGGTTGGTATCTCAGGGAGGAATCTATTGAGCCTGAAAAGGGGTTTACAAATTCAAATGAGTAGATCAGATCAAAGCCATGGAACAGTTCTCCTTATATAACCTTTTGGACCATGAGGAGAAGAGGGCTATGGGAGTTTCTCATTTTTGACTGCTGTGTGTGCAGAATACTGGACCAGAGATGATGATGTCTCCTCCAACTTGTCATTGTGGACACAAAATGATTGGTGTTACATTGTTGGACTGCAACTGCTAGCATCTCTCGTCATTGGCTATGCTGGCTGGGTTTGCCGGGAATTGCAGTCTAGCCACATCTCGCAGCTTCAAATGATTCCCTGCCCAATTCTAGAGAAAAGTGCCTATATAGCAAGGACCAAGGAATATATGGTCTCTGTATGCAGCTGGACTCCAACTCCCATTAGCCTAGTAATCATAGCCAGTGATGAGAAATGATCTAATGTCATGGATGATGAGCATATAATCCTTGAGCTGTTGGATTGGAATTTATGTCATTCCTCATCATTAGTTATGATGACAATTTTTTCAATGAGGTTGCCCCATTAGTGTATTTCAGTGCAGAAAGCTGAAATAAGACCACTTCTTTCCTTTTATAGAAAATTCTAAAAAGGGGTAAGTTGTCTTATTTCAGCTTTCTGTACTGAAATACGCAAATAGGGCAACTTCATTGAAAATACTGAACTATTGTTACTGATACATGCAAAGCATGTTCTCTGTACTTCATGCCTTCTTCCAGTTTAGAGACCTTGTGGGGCCACATCCTTGGGCTACAATTCCCCCATTAAAATATATATTGTTCAACACTCCGAGCATGGATGTTTAACATTGAGAGATCTTCCCATTATCTTTAGGTTTGGGGGTGCATTTTTGGCAGTCTATATGGCTCCCAAATGCATAACATTGTCCCATAACTGCCAGTGGTGTCAATCTTGTGGCCCTTCACCTGTTTGGGCCTCCAACTCCTAGAATTTCTGGCCATTGGACAAGCTGGCTAGGGCTTTTGGGAGTTGGAGGCCCAAACATCTGGAGGGATACAAGTTTGACACCTCTATTAGCACCACTGTAATTGCTCACACATGCTTTCTTGTTTGGTTTTGTCATTCCATTCTGAAGGGGACTCTGGGTGTTGTCCTATCATTCCTCAGTTACAGTATGTCATCGCATTCATTTTTCTCCAAAGTAACTTTAAGAGCTTGGCTACACAGTATGATGGGGAGCGGGGAGGGGACGACAGCTCATTCCCAGCAGCCCTGCCATGTCAGCGTTTGAGGCTTTTGTCATTGTTTCCTGACTCCCGACAAGCCCCCAATGAATGCTCCTGTTCTGTGCTCTCTGGCAGTGGTCTTTCTGCCACCTGGGACTCATTACCAGCAGATTGAACCCGAGGGGGCCTCATACATACAAAGTCTGTTTTTCTTTCACAGCGCTATGGTAAAAGAAGAGAGAAGTAAGCAAAAAAAAAGTAAAAATGTTTCTCACCTACTCGTACTTTACAAATGCCAACTGCTTTTTTATGAGCTTTTCTTCATTAGCAGGAAGGGCTGAAGCTCAGCAGCGGGGCACGTGCCTTGCATGCAGAATGTTACATTTTCATTTCTCACACCTAAAGTTCAGAAAAGCAGGCAGCAGGTGACGGGAAAGACACTTCAAACCCAGTTTAGAGTACCAGGTCTGAGTTCATGTAGGGCACCTTCCAATATTCCTTTGAAAAAAGAGGGACCCAAATGATTCACAGGTGGGAATCATGTTCTGCTTATAATGTAAGTGAGTTGTGATGATCACCTAAAACCACTCAAGACAGCCATCTTTTAATCTGGGGAACTATCGCTGGTTATATTATGCGATTGCTTAGTCATCTTTTTTTCTTTGTCTTTTCTGACCCTGCTGTCCTGTAGTCGGTGGAGAACTGTGTGTGCATCATGAGGAACCTCTCGTACCATGTCCACAAGGAAGTCCCAGGAGCGGACAAGTACCAGGAACTTGACGCCAGCTACCTTGGAGGCCTCGGGGGAACCCACAAGAAGAAGAAAGACGATGCTGGCTGCTTTGGTGGAAAGAAGGCCAAAGGTACACGCCCCTAAAGCAAACAGGGCAGTTGACCAGATTTGACTGTTTGTGCCTGTATCTTTCTATTTCTTCAGCTTTGAATTCCCAGATTATTTTGCAAGAGCCAGAACATAACACAGTCCAACAAGAACCATTTCCCCTCTTGGTGTCTTTGTTTTTAGACCTGTTCCTGGGGTTTTTTGGGGACACTGGTTCAGAAAATGGAATTGGATAGACTGCATCAGGTCTAGATTCTTAGATATGGTCATCATGGTTTTCTATGGGCAAGCAGATGGTGACTGGTAGATAGCATCTGTTATGTATCTTAAAAGCTAGAACTGAGAAAGTAAAGTGGTGCCATTTCTGGCACCATTAAATTAAATATACCTACAAACAGGGCTGATATTTGAGGCACCAAAACGTGTGCTGACCAGTGAAACCTGACAAAAGTGTTCCTGGGTAAACTACCCATCCCAGTATTCTTTAAAACGAAGCTATGAAATTGAGAGTGCTATGAAACTGATATCACCATATCTTTAGATGTAATAGAAGACATGTGTATTGAATGTAGTGCACAACTGAAATTTACTGAAAATAATGGTAGCAGTGTTGGTAGAAGTACCTAACATCTTAGTATTTCAGGTAAAGAAGGGCAAATTTAGAGGCCCTCCTGCTTACAACTTGTGCTGCTACTCTCCGTTTTCATTTCCCCCAAATTTACTCTGAGCAGCATCTTGCGAAAATCTCTGTTAGTAGATGGCATTTTTACTAGAACACCACTTGCAGTGTGCTTGTGTTTAACAAAATAATGTTACCTTGGGATATTTTTTTGAGGGGAGGAGGGAACGATAAGCCAGTGGTTTCCAACTTTTGGTCCTGCAGGTGTTTTGGACTTCAGCTCCCACAATTCCTAACAGCTGATAAGCTTTCTGGGATTTCTGGGAGTTGAAGTCCAAAGCAGTTGGAGGACAAAAGATTGAGAACCACTGCAACAGGCAATTGGGAGGTCAAGGGATGCTATTCCTGTTCCCCCTACTTGCCCTCCCCATTCCTGGAAAATTGATTTAATAGCCCTCTGTTTTTGTGGCTGCAAAAGTGGGGAGATATTACAGGTGAACACATTTCAATCCAGCCTTTGTGATAATAATTTATGTATATATTGACTATATTTTATTTGTTTATTTCACATTTAAGCCACTCACTAACCCAAAGTTTCTGTTCTCATTGTATAACCTGTACCTCATGATGGGTGATGAAGTTGCACACTCTTTTCTCCAGTTAGTACTGAGGATGGGGGAAATGGCATGTACAGATCCTCCTCTGATGTTCTGGAGGTTTCCTGTCCCTATGGGGACAGGAAAGCTAAAATGGTTGAAATGGTACAGCAGGCCTTTTGCAGGTCCTCTCTCCACAATCCTCCGCCAGGTTGGCCCCTCAAAAAAAAAACCCTAGATCTTCAAAGGTTTCTATACATGGTTCCTTGAACTCACTTGAATACTCCATGTGATCAGGAATGCTTGCATTTTGGGGTGCACAGTAGGGTGGAGGCATCATACTTCATTCAGCTAAACTTGAGAAGATGCTCTTCATTGATATTTCCACTCAAAACAGGAAAGTGTTTAAGTGTGCCTCTGTGGGCAAGAAAATGGGATTCAAGGATTGTGTGCTTGTTACTCTCCTTTGGTAGGTTCAGTTTAGTCTTCACAGGTACAGGAGAACACCTTCAAACTATTTTTGGTAGTTATTGAAATTGGTATTCTCTTTCTCCCACTGCAATGAGCAAAGGCAACCCCCACCCGCCCTGCCCAGGACCTATTGTTTTGCTATGATAGCCCCCTCTATGTCCATTCCATCGTGAGGTGGATCAGAGAGGCATCTGGCTATGTCCCTGTAGCCAAATGCAGAAGAATGACGTATCTGCCTTTCTTTTCTTTCTTTATGTTATGTCTTTATTTATATTATTTGTTACCTTTATTTCTACCCCTCCTCAAGGTGGCTTACCATCAGATGATGCAACCCAATAACTTTAAAAACATGAAAAATACAAAATTTGAAAACAATGAAATATTTGTGTCATGGATTCAAAGTTTAAATCCAGTTAAAATACAAGAAAATACAATTAAAACTACATTTAAAAGCTCATCACTCCCCCAAAAAAAAAATTGCACCTACAGATCCCTCAGCAACGCACCCTCATCCTCTCCATTTCCAAAGTCTGGTAGTACCCACTGTAAAGACCCTCTCCCTTGTTGCCCTCAGATGCTTGAGAGAACATGGTGGAATAGAGAGAACAAGGCCCTCCCCAGATGACCTTAGTCTTCTAACAGGTTCAGAGAAAGAGAGACGGTCCTTCAAATATCCCTGGAAGGCTTTGAACTCTTGGTGGATAATGTCATCATCCTGTATCTAGCCCTAGGGACATAACCAGGCATTTCTCGAATCCATTGCTGCTTTCCAGGCACCACAGTATGGTGACGGGTGATCACAGCAAAATGGTGAGTTCTAGGGGTGGCAAGAGAAGAGCTGTAGTATAGATCCACCTCTGCAGTTCATTGATGTAGGATCTCAGCTATAAGAGTCATAGCAGGCCTGCAAAACCTGAGACCCTCCATCTGTCTGGCTCTCCAACTCCCAGAAGCCCCAGTGTGCTTGTCTAATGGTCAGGAATTCTGGGAGCTGAAGTCCAAAACACCTGGAGGGGTGCAGATTGTGTAGGCTTGAGTTACAGCATATGTGCTTGTCTTGTAATACTTGAAGCAATGCTCAACCTGTCCATGTCTCGCTGTACTTGAACAGTTACTGACACTCATTAATGCTAAAGCACAGAATAGAAGGGGACAGAATGCAATATCTCAATTGCCACACACATAACGGAACCCATGTAATCCAGATCACAAGCAGACACTTGGAGGGATCAGAGACCCCACACCAAGATAGCAACAGAACAGTGAGCTGTGAGCCAAGCAGTGCCTGTTTGATGTAACGGAGGAGATGCTGTGCACTTGAGACACTTTGATCTTGGCCTTGTTCAGATGCATGGGGCTTGTGATACCTCACAAGGGCATTTCTGAGGTATCAGAAGCTCAAGAATCAAAGGCACTGGCAAGTCCCATGGAGAATTGGTCAATCTATGCTTATGGCTCATTATAGTTAAACATTGCCTGCAAGTTCAGAGGCAGTGTGGCAGGGGATGCGGAGAACCATGGAGAGGGAGCTGGCATCCAGACCTCTACATACCGTAGAAGCAATCACATTTGTTCTATGCCATAAGAAGTGCAGATCATTGTCTAGGCCAGGTCCTTTGCAATTTCACACTGAAGAGCAGGAGCAATATAATATAATTCCCCTTTGGCAAAGAACTCCAGGTAACTGCTTCCAGTTGTGTCCTGAATAATTCAAACAGACAGCACTAACATACACGTTTATTTCTTAATACATTGGGCATGCTAAACTTACTATTAGTCTTTTTGACAATAATATACTAATAGGCAAGAGCTGAGCAGGTAAGGCATATATGTCTGGAAATCAGAGATTCTGAAATCCCAAGCAAAATGGATTCCATAAATTCTGGGGCCTGAATTCATCCATCTAGGGAGATGATAGAAACATGGAGGACTTCCCCCTCAGCAGAACATCTTCTCTTCAAAAACTGTCCTCCTGAGACTACACTTTGCTAATGGAAACGGAGGGCTGGTTAAACCACTGACTGTTCCCGCAGCAAAGGAAAGATTATGAGAAGTTATGATTTGATGTCTTACATTTGTCAGCCTTCCTCCTCCAATTTGCTGAGTTCTAGATATGTCAAACTACAACTCCCATCAGCCAATCATTTTCTATACTAGCTGGTGCTAATGCAAGTTGTGGCTGCTTTCAGAAAGTCTGCGCTTTGAGGTACAATAAGACATGCAAATATTTTAAACAACTGATTAAAATCCCATGCAGACACCAGCAATCTGTGATCTGAGCAAACAGAAGTAGACTTTACCCCATCAGTGCATTGTGTCTCCCTCCAAGAGACATAGTTCTGGACTGTTTGGGGAAAGGCTTGCCACGCCATTTCTCCAGCTATTTGCACTGAGCAATCAGCCTCAATGGAAAAGGTGGGCAGCAAGGGCTCTGGAAGCAATGTCGCTCATCGACTCTGTGAGAGAGATCTAAAAAAGCTCCAGGACGCTGCTCTGTTTCTGAATCCAGATTGCTCTCTTGCCAGTTTTGGTTCCCCAGCTTTTGATCTGATACCCAAAGGGTTTCTGGACTGCTACTCAACCAGATAGCGCCTCAGTTCCCCAAGTGTATTGTGGTCCACTGTGGTTTGAAGTGCCCCATCCACCATGTGCATGGTGCATGGAAAATGTCCATGTATGAAACAGGATTTTAAAATAACAGTTTTGTTATCCTGTGTGATGTTATACTCTATGACACATGTGTCAAACTCAAGTTCCACAGGCCAAATCTGGCCTGCCATGTCAGTTTATGTGGCCCTCCAGGTGCTCAACTACAACTCCTGTATTCCCAATCATTAGATATCATGACTAGAGCTGATGGCAGATGCAATACAGTAATGTCCAGAAGGCTGCAGTTTGTTCTGTTTGGTCAGGAGGGTGAGGCTTGGATTTAGATTAAAGGCTTGTGGGTATGATGTCTGACATTTAAAATGCCCTTTAAGCTTTCCCCAACCTCAGAACCCATGATGCCCATGCCACATGGCAGATAATCAGAGCCAGTGCTCTATTTTTTACATAGAGCACCGGCCACTATGTAAAAAAAAAGTTTTCTTCTGTATCCATGGATTCTCCATCCATGGATTCAGCAGCCTTTTGAAGGGAAACCATAAAGCTGATGTGGCCTTTGATGAAAAGGAGTTGACACAGCACAGTCAATTGTGAGCTTTTATTTGATGTTTTCTAAGGAGTTTCGATTAATATGAGCCCAGAAAGGGACACAAGTGTCAGGTGGGATGAAGTATGGAGGTTCCATAATCCAATACTCTTGCATCTTTTCACACTTGTTTGGCCAGTGTTGGTCAAACAACAAAGAAGACAATAAGGGCTATGGTGTGCATTGCATCCTGAGTCAGAGCTGGGCTCTGGAATGTGGCAAGCTTTTGACCTAATACATATTAAACAGACTCAATGTATTCCTAGCATCAGGAATGAAATGCAGTACAGATTCGCTTGCATTGAATACCATCGTATTTCTCTCCCTCCGTCACACCTTTGAGGGCCTTTGAGGGCTGCTGCTTCCCAACTTTGACCCTAGAGGCTTGGCCAAGCACAACTGCCTTGTGCATGGATATTGTTCTAGCAAAATGTCTGAGGTCATATGGTTCAACACAATTGGGTGAAAGAATGAGAGGGAAATGGCGGTGAACAGAAAAGGATCTTGGCACATTAATACATGTTTTAGCTCAGGTTGTGGGTGAGGACTCATACAAATGAATGGCCCTCCATTCCGAGATGTCCACATACACAGAAAGCCAGTGACAAAGCTAGAGGATCAGGCTTTCCTGACATACATAATGGGCAGGGGTTTCCTGCCTATAAGGTAGCATTCAATCATATAAACCTCCCACCTTAACTAGTATAGTCCAGACACAGACCTATTGCTTCAGTGAGAACGGAGATAAGTAACCTTGATTACATTATTGCAAGACAATCTTATTTCTTAATCTCATGAAAGGTGACAAGTGCAAGCTCCAATGAGCTGAAGGAGGAGCAGAGACACGTTTTTGTGGGTTGCCCCCATAGTGATTGAATCCTGATGATAAAGTTTGGTTTTTCTCTCTCCTTTCCTTAGGTTTGAAGCTGGTGCTTCAATCATTTTAAATCCTCCTAGCCTAGCATAGGAACCTGGCCTTTGCCTCCCACTGCTACCACCTTGAGCTCCCTTTGATATGTTGATGCTGGGCCAAATCAAGAGGATGGCCTTCTCTTTTGGCAGGGGATGAAAGCAGGGGTGTCTCATCCCCAGGAAATCGGGAGGTGCTGCTTGCCTGTAGCTCTTGGGTTTTAACTCTGTTCTGCCAAAAAAAATGCTTCTGGTATGATTGTTCGTCTGTTTTTTCTTCCTCTTGAATCCCTTTTATTTGTTCTTTTCCTTTGGCTGCTTTTCTGGTTATCAGAGGAGTGGTTCAATCAAGGTGAGTCTCTTATTGAATTCTTTCCTTTTTTCATATTTTTTCCTTTCTGTCATTGCTATATTTTCACCTTCCTTTTTGTTGGGTTTGCAAAAGGATGCTGGTGGGAGGGGATAGAGCTTGGCTCGCGTGACCTGCCCCTCCTTATATGCTAAGCTACATTGGTTCTGTTATGCTGTCTCTGCTTATTGGACTTCCATTGCAGTAGAGTTTAATTGGTGTTTTTGAGCCCAGATTGATTTTGGGTTCCTTGTTGTGTTTGCTTAAGGGGAGCATAGCAGAATAGCTGCCCCATGTTAAGAGGCTGCACTGCAATGCATTCAGCATGAAGCTTTTCAGATAATATGTATACAAACACCTGTACCTTGGTGACACAGCTTGCAAACCTTTATTGGTGTTTGAGTTTCCCTTTGCACATCCCTTGTGAAGGGTAAGGAGCCATGCTTCTCCTTTTTGTGTTTCTGGAGGAGTTGGGAAGGAAGAATGATTATGTCATGTACTGCCAATTCAAGGAATACTTGGCTGTTACATTATCCCAGGCCTGCACAAGCTGTAGTCATCCAGGTGTTTTAGGCTTCAGCTCCCAGAATAGCTAACCATTGAACAAAAGAGCTAGAGCCTCTGGGAGTTGGAGTCCCAACACTCATGGCTCTAGGTTGTGCAGGACTTTCTTATCCACAAAGAATTAGTCTCACTGGACTTTGAGGCAGGAAGTTCCACTGTTGAACAGCTCATCTTACAGTCAGGATGTTCCTCCTGATATTCAGGTGGAATCTCCACTGTAATTTTGGCCCATTGCTCCATTGAGTCCTAGTCTCCAGGGCAACAGAAAACAAGCCTGCTCCCTCTTCCCTTATGACATCCTTTCAAATATTTAAACCAAGTCCTTACAACATCCCTGTAAAGTTGGCTAGGGAGAAAGAGAGCAAATATAGTAACCTAATGTCAAAATTAAGTCTCATGAAGATGCTGGTTATATTAAACTGGTTTGGCTGGTTAGAAAAGCATGTGCCCAGGAACCGAAGAATTTACCTGAACATGCTTATTTTTCTGGTTGTTCTGCCCTTGTAAGGGGGAGGCCTGGTAGAATGTGCTGGAAAAACAACCTCTGGTTATTTTCAGTTTTTATCTACTCTGAGGTTGGGTGCACTCTGTGATGAAAAGGAAATAATCTCATAAAATGTAGCATATTGTCTGCATCTAAAAAGAAGTTTGAACTCTCCTGTAGGCCACTGAGAGGGTCATATTTGATGTGTGCTCTTGCCACATGGCTAGTGGAGACAGGTGGGTTTACCATTTTGATCTTGGGGACCACAGCCAGCTGTCTTCTGGTGGATCAAATTGTGAGTCTGTCTAACTCAGTGATGCCTACCTCCTCTGACTCTGCTGCAGACTCACCCAGAGAAGAGGTCTTCCATCCCCCTCCAATCCTTTTGAATCCGCAATGCTGGGGATCTTGAAATGCCAAGGACTTTCCGTATGGTTCCTGTCTCACTGGCATAGCAGAATAACTGCCTCATGTTAAGAGGCTGCACTGCAATGCATTCAGGTGGCTTGCAACCCTATATTGGTGTTTTGAGTTTCCCTTACTTCCCTTTGTCTTTTCTTCCTTTTGTTTCCAAGTTGTAAACCCGTGAGCAAGGCTATATTCTCATAGTTCCTCTCTAAGCCTCTCCAGGAGCATTTCTTCCTGTAGAGTGAGTTATAATTTTTTTGATTTGTTTTCTTTACCTGGATGAATCAATACTCCACAAAGATAGCAAACACCCACTGAAGACATGTTTTCCGGGCAAATCAAAAGGACCTATTATAATGGCCTCCATCTCGCAATTATTGTAATGTGCCTAATGTATGGGAGTAATGGAACAGGTGGCAAATTGGCACTTTGCATGGCGTTGCTGTAGACGCAGGGCATTAGGCAAGATTGCAGCTGAATGCTGTAGCAATGCACTCTGTTGTTTCTGTAGCAGAGATCAAGCTTCATTTTGAGTAGCGATACGTAGCACTCTGTTCTTCTGCAGATGCAGGTGGTTTGATAATGCATCTTGTGCTACCCCAACTAGCTTCTGTGCTCCCAAGGAAGTGAGTTGGGGCAAAGCAGCTGATTGGGAGCAAAGATCAGGTTTCAGGATGGAGAGGAAAGGTTCAGGCGCACTGGAGAAAAGTGAGGCTGACCAGAACCTTGGACAGCTCCCTGGCTGCAAGATTTCCCCCATATCAATAGCAATGCTTGCTTCAGCAAAGGCTTGAGCATTTGCAAAGCAGGAGTGGGAATTATACAGCCTTCCAGATGTTCTTAAACTGCATCTCCTAGCAGCCCTGTCATTAAAGTGAATGGAGAGGAATGCCAGGAGTTGCAATTTGACACTATTCTAGCATTTCAGAGAGCAGGACATTGACAATGATTCATATGTACAGCCCATAGAATAATAGAATCCTATAGTTGGAAGAGACCTCAAGGAACATCCAGTCCTATGGTATTCTGCCAGGTAGGAAGACACAATCAAAGCACAGATGGCCACCCACCTCTGCTTAAAAGCCTCCAGAGAAGGAGACACCACTGGACTCCAAGGCTGAGCATCTTCCTTTCTTACCATCTTCCTAATATTTAGGTCTAATCTCTTTTCCTTTGCTTGAAACCATGTCTCAATTGTTTCCTAGTCTCTGGAGCCTCAGAAAACAAGCTTTCCCCCTGCTTAATGGGACATCCTTTCAAATATTGAAACATGACTCTCCTCCAAGCAAAACATCCCCAGATCCCTTGGCCACTCCTCATAAGACTTGGTTTCCAAACTTTTAACCATTTTGGTCAGTCTTCCCTGCATCTTCAGTCTATTCACAGTTTGCCTGCCTCTTTTCTTTAAATACTGGCTATATATTTTAAAATAGTCAGCTGAAGTTACTGCAACACTAAACATTTGGAGGTGGAAGGAAAAGTCCAGGACTCTTTTTGGGAACAGTACTCTCGTTCCCCCACCATAGCTGTACCCCTCCTGGCAATGCATACCTTCCACGATTTTAGAAAATTCTTGAATTCAGTTTATTTAGGGTTTTTAATCATGGGCTTTCCTCCTTTTTGCTCAGTGCCTCCCTCCAAAAGAATGATCATTCTTGTTCAAGGAGGATTGCCGCTTGTAACCTAAGAGTCAGCTATATGGCCTCTTGTTTCAGATAATTTCTTGATGGGAAATTCCTCCTTCTCCTTTTGGGGGGCGGGGGGGGGGGGGGTTGGGTGTTGACAAATAACATACTGAATTGGGGAGGAAGTTGAAGCCAGTGGGTGAGAAGAGTACCCTAAAGAAATCTGGGGTGAGCTTGAACTTCCAGCAGCTGCTCCATGCCATAGAGGTTGAAGATTTGCCAATGCTATGTGGCAGAAGATGGAACAGAGGGTATCCTAGCCTTCCATGCAACCTCATTGAGGAATTCAAAAGATTTATTGCATTATTAAGCATAGCTGGAATAGTTATGATTTTGAACTTCCTGTGGACTACAGTTCTCAGAAATCCTCTTCTGGGAGTTCTCACCCAAAAAAGTAACTTGTCTAGGCTTGATCTTGAGCTTTTCTTTCTTCCAAACACACATGTGCTATTTGGAAACAGTGTGTAAAGAAATCTGGTGTTTTGCACTAAAAAAAACCAAACCATGATCATTACTCATGTGTTTTTCTGTTCAGAACAATTTCTAGAAAAATGTTGGTATGTGCAAAGACAGGGTAAACACTGTACAAAATTCTTGTCACTCCATTATTTCGGCCAAAGTTAAACAATGCATGATGAGAAATAGTCTTTCCTATACAAATTAGGAGCATTTTAGTATTTTAGAATGAGGGAAAATGTACAAAATCTTGGGAAGCACCAAACAATGATTTCATGAGGAAGAGGGCAGGTCCATATGGGAAAACCCAGAAGACCAGATTGAAACTATAAGAAGACTAGGTTTGGCCTTACTTCTTCCTCTGGTCCCAATATTTCTTTCCTACAATACTAATGCGAGGTAGACCACTGAATGTCTGTAGAGATGTTTTCTCCAGTTGGGGACTTCTTCTTCAGATACCTTGAACAACAATGTCCATCTTCCCAAACTGTTGACCATGCTAGGGGTGACAGGACTTGCTTTATAAAACACTGGTGTCTAACAACCATTTGGTCCTCTGGGTATTTTGGACTTCAGCTCCCAGAATTCCTGACCATTGGACAAGCTGGTCAGGGCTTCTGTGAGTTGGGGTCACAAATACCCGGAGTACCAAAAGTTGGACACCACTGATCTACAACATTCATAAGAGTGACAAGTTGGGGGTCATCTGGACTTCTACAGATGAACAAGATGGTTCCGTTCTGTGTCTTGTAATGAACACACATCACATGGAATCAATTCCATTGAACATGGGCTGCTGTGCTGGGAAGCTGAAGGCATTTGTGTTGTGAAGTAGGGGTTTTGTACCGGAACTGAACCGGCTTAGAAAAAGAATCTAGAAAAATTTTGGAAAGCACTAAAGTAGGGAGTTTGTCAAGGATAAAATGGAATGTGTTGCCGCTGTCTTTTGTTTTGAAGCTTGTCTCTTAGAAATCTATTTTCCCTTTCTGGCAATCGTGCCTTCTGCCACAAAGCCTTGTCATTTCCCCTTTTTTCCTGAGAAGTGGCAACTTCAAGTCGGCTTTTTAGTGAAGCAGTAGGACCAGGTTGTCATCACGAAATCTGGCATTCTGTCATGGCGGCTGACATCTTGCTGCTGCCTTTGAGTGTTCCTTGCTTTCCCAAATAGGGTATTGCTGTCTTGTTTGAGAGGCCTTAGAATGAAGGATTCTGGGCACTTTTGTGGATTGCTGGCAGTTATTCCACCAAAGTTTTCATGGAAAGATTTGACAAAATGGGTCAAGATATGTTTTGGCTCACGGAGGCAAGAGAGACTGGGGCTTTCACGTTGAACTCGATGTGCCAACAGACACAAAACAAACTCCCTTCACCAGTTTGCCTCTTGAAGCTGGCTGGTGAATCCAACAGGCCTTGAAATCTACTGGAACACATTGATCAGGTCTCTTTGTCTCATTAAATTGCTGTGCATTTGAATATTGACTACACATGGGGATAGTGCAGCTTGGCCTGAGCAATTTATGTTGAGAGTGTCATATGGAGGATGGGGAGTTGTGTTAGAAAAAAATGGTGCAGAGAGGAAGACTAAGAGTGCATCTACACTGTAGAATTAATTCAGTTTGGCACCAGTTGAGGTACCATGGGTCAATGCTATGGAAAGCACCCGCATTCTTTGGCAGAGATGGATAAACACTTTGTAAAACTATAATCTCTGTGTTTCCATGACATTGAGCCATGGCACTTCAACTGGTGCCAAACTGCTTTACTTCGACAGTGTAGAAGCACCCTAACACACTCTTCCTTGTACTGCCTCCCCAGCAATATGGTCATCTCTCTAGCTGGTGACTTTGGGCAAGTCGCATGCTTTCAGCTTCAGAGAAAGGTCAAACCAAGCTTCCTCTGGACAAATCTTTCCAAGAAAGCCTTATGATAATTAATGGATCCCTTACATCAGATAGCTTAAGAAGCAGTGCTCTAGAAATCTTATTCGATGGCTGAAACCAGTCCATGTCGATATGCATTTTATATGTATGAATGTGAAGCCACGAACATGGTCATTTCAGTGCCAAAGACTCTTGTGTAAATACAATGTGGGTGCACGCACACATGGTGTTTGTGTGTGATGGGGTAGTATGTGTGTACTCATATATGTATGCATACATGCACAATTTTGAGGTTTGTATTCCATCTCTTCTCGGTTTTGGATATTACAGCGACTGATTTTGGTTTATTTACGCTCTGAATGCTTTCATTGCTCATTCTTCTGTGTCATGCACAGGCAAGAAGAACAGTGATGCGGACAGGAACTTTGATACACTGGATCTGCCGAAGCGCTCTGAATCAGCAAAAGGTAATGTGCAAATGCTTCTCTGCGAGTGACTTCCAGAGGGCTCAGGTTGAGGGAGTGAAAAATATATGCCATTTATCATGACTATTTGTGCTTGTTTAATCTCACTATTAAATGAGCATTCAAGGGCTGCCTGTGTTCTAATACATGCTCTGATATAACAGTGTTTACTTTTGCAAACAATGCACATTTTCTACACAGACTCTAGGTTGATTGGGGCATTTCTTCAGTTGCAGTTTTTATTTAATTGCTTTATTTTACTTTGGTTTTGTTGGTATATTTCATAATTTCATGTAATTGTAAGTTAATACCGCTCTCTGCTTAGTGCTTGCAAATGCCTGTTTTAATATCACTCTCCACAGTGTTACCGTTAGATTATTTCAGATCTTGGCCTTAGGGTTTCCTGGAAAGGGCATTTTCACTTGGATGGCCTTACAGGAAGATAATAAAATCTTATGGCTTCATTGATTTACAGCCTCATTGATCCCAGCTGTAGGACTCCAAAGACCTGTCTTGGTGCCTAACTTAGCACCTCTGGACTCCTGCAGTCCACCACAAGTGACATGTGGACACAGTTTTGTGGAGAACTTTGCACAACCCGTGGTTACTGTTTTTTCCTCTCTCTTTTTCAACCGAGGAGATTATTATTAGCTGTGGACACTGTGAATGTTGAGGCCATTACTTCTCCAAGAAGTTGCAGATGGTTCCTCCTTGTCTATGTCCAAGAATCCATTGAGAGAAAGGAAGGAGATCAAGTGCCAAGCTGTGTGCTTACTGACAATTGAAGTAAAGACAGGCAAGGTGTCACGGGCAACATCTAGATCAGCAGTTCCTAAACTGTGTTCTGTGGAACCTTTGGATTTCACAAAAGCATCCTAGGGACTCTGTGAAAAATCTCTTAAAAACCCAGATTTAAAGTGGATTTTAAAATAAAACCACACAAGGCCAACTATTTGATTTGAGTCTCCATAAAAGCTATTTTGTACTACAAGTATTACTATCACGTATGTGGTTATCAGCTACACGTTTCAACATTCTCGTATTTGCCATCGGAACAAGAATGATTCATTCTTCTTTGAATTTTCTTTCTTTCTTGTTTTTGAGATGAAAGACATTTTGGATTCTGGGATATTAGTCATAAAATTTGTTTGTTGTTTATTCGTTCAGTCACTTCCAACTCTTTGTGACCTGATAGACCATCCTACACCAGAGCTTCCTGTCAGCCGTCACTTCCCCCAGCTGCTCCTTCATGGTCAAGGCAGTCACTTCGAGGATAACATCCATCCATCTTGCCCTTGGTCAGCCCCTCTTCCTTTTTCCTTCCATTTTCCCCAGCATCATTCTCTTCTCTAAGCTTTCCTGTCTTCTCATGATGTGGCCAGAGTACTTCATCTTTGCCTCTACTATCCTTCCCTCCAATGATCAATCAGGCTTTATTTCCTGAAGTATGGACTGGTTGGATCTTCTCGCGGTCCAAGGCACTCTTAGAACTTTCCTCCAACACCACAGTCCAAAAGCATCTATCTTCCTTCTCTCAGCCTTCCCTAAGGTCCAGCTCTCACATCCGTAGGTTACTATGGCGAATAACATTGCTTTTACTATGCGGATCTTCGTTGCCAGTGTGATGTCTTTACTGATGTTTTTTTTATCATGCTCATTTTCGCCTGAAATTTACCTCCAATGTTTCTTATTTTCTGGAAGAGGTCTCTTTTCCTTTCTATTCTGTTGTCTTCTTCCACTTCCATGCATTGCTTGTTTTAAAATAGTTCCTTATCTCTTCTGGCTAACCTCTGGAATTGTGCATTTAACTGGGCATATCTTCCCTTATCACTGTTTTCTTTTGCTTTCCTCCTTTCTTGGGCTACTTCTTCGTTCACCTCCAGCACCGTCGGCTGCTAGCCTTCCTTTCGGCTTTGAGCTAGCTGCGTCATCACATCTGGGGCTAGTTGAACTTATCCTCTGCTCCTCCCCAGTAGCATTTTGACCATCTTCCGACCTGGGAGTCCCATCTTCCGATGGCATACCGACATATCTCTGGTTGTACTGGTTCATTTAATTTTCTTGGCAAGAATACTGGGGTGGGTTGCCATTACCTTCCCCAGGGATTGTGTTTGGTCTGACCTCTCTGCCACGACCGTCCCATCTTGGGTGTCCCTTCACGGTTTAGCTCGTGGCATCCTTGAGGTGCTCAAGCTCCAGTGCCACTACATGGCAGCGATCCCTTGCTGGAGAGTCATAAAATATCAAGAGTTAAATTTACTCAAAAACTCAATATTGTATTGGAAATTGGGAGATGTGTTTAAATTAGAGTAAAATGACTTGGAATATATTTTGATGAAGCAAATCCAGGGACAGAGTTAGGGTTCTGCAAAAAATAAATGTCTTCTGAGAGGATCAATGACCGAAAAGGTTTGTGAAACACTGATCTAGATGCCTAGGTTGGTATATGTCTTCCCTAGACTGGGCTACCCACGCCCCGCCCCAAGAAAGTTCAAAGACCTTTCACAACTTTCTAGTGCACAGGGACATTTTCACCACATTCTAGTCTTCCCTGGGGCTGTGGAAGCCTTTTCTTGAAACTGAATATGATCCAGAATTCTTAATGGTTTTGAGGACACCCCCCTCCAAAAAAAATGAAAGGGTTTGGGGTGTGTGACAGATCTTTTATGCTCCATGCATTCTGTCCCTATTTCTAGGCCCACAATAAACAGCTTCTGCAGTTGGAATTCAACTTGTAGTGTGTCTTCCATTACATTGCCCTCATCCCAGGGGACTCCTGACTATGTTCAAAGAGCTGGAGGAGTGCCAGAGAGCCATTAGCCCTACATTTCAAACAGAATATGCCAATACACAAAAAAATACACATATATTTAGCAGATCTTCAAAAGTGTTGTTTAGTGTTCAAAACATAATATCCCACAAAATTCAGACTTCTTTAAAAATAACTTTTTGGTTTTACTAATAACTTCATGCATTTAAATATGCAGGCACATTTCTTGTTAGTTTAAATTTTCAAACATTTTGGTTTGCGTCTTTATCAGTCTCTTCAACACTATACAGCTCTGTACAAATCTCTTCTATAACTGTCTACTTTCAGCAGTCTTCTTCAATGGTCATTCCTCAACTGTCAACTTTTAACTGTGTTCTAAACAGTCCCTGATCTGGTCACATGGTCTGCAGCCCCACCCACAACCTCAAGAACATAGAGTTAGGAAAAACCACATACCAAAGAACACATATACACTTCAGTAAATAGAACAGCATATTATATACAGACACATAATTAAACAGAGGAGGCTTGAGAAGGTTGCCTAGCATTGAACCATGGCAGGCCAAGCTAGCCTAAGACCCACATACAGATCTTAATTTGATTTCACAAGACCACCACATGCATTGCCATTAGTATTTCCTTTCCCTTTTTTGTTTTCTGTGTAAAGGAAGGCATCATTTATTCATCTTTAATGATTGAGGGAAGGGGGTGGAATACATTTTGGTTGGTACAATTACGACCATACAGGCATCACTTTCCGCATGACTCTCATATTTTGAAAAGGGGAGAGCAGACTGTTGCTCTCCATCGCTTTCTTTTATCCTCCTAAATGTCGGTTGCAAAAGCGGTTGGCTTACATGGTTGCTTAAGGTTGCAATGAGATTGCAGCCATTTGGAATGATTCTGTGAATTTAAACAGAAGTAAAATGGCAGTTTCTGCCCTGTTAAAGGAATGGGTCAGATCCATGGCATGGCGCTTTAATTGCTTCTGATGCAATCAGCTCTTGGCTGAGGAAGAACCTCATTCCTAAGGCTGAAAAAGTTCTTAGTGTTCAAAGATAATTGGTTTGAGTGATGTTATGACACCCAGGATGTTGTCCGTATGTGTGTAAATCCACCATTGCAGATTAATCTTTTTTATACTAAAGTATATTTTGGGATTTCATGTTTTCCTGAGCAAATAGCACTATCAGGAGGTTATGCAAAGCTAGGGATGAATGCTGCAGTGGTTCCAGTTAGATCTACTTGGCAGTTATTTATAGATTAATTACTGTATGTACTCATGTATAAGTCTAGAAATGTTAGTAAAAAAATCAATCCCCCAAAACTGGGCCAACTTATCCACAGTACTGTATCCTATTCAAAAAAGGAACCATCTTTTGAATAGGGTGATAAAAGGTGAGCGCTTAGTTATGATGACTCCAAGACTTTCATAGGGTTTTTCTTAGGCACAGTCTTCCTCTGAAATATAGCCTACAGCATCTAGTATTCCTTGCTGGTCCTCCATCCTAGCACCAACCAGGCCTGATCCTGCTTCATTACCACAGTCACCGTTATCTAATGCCTTCAAGTCTATGTAACACCTTATTTTGGTGCTTTCATAATTGATTGTAATTGGTTTTATTAATTATAGTTTTAACTAATTTTTTTTATTTAAAAAAAACCACATTCCTTCTTTCCACAAGGATCAGGTGGGAATAACATAGCAACATGCCCACTAACAAGAGTATCCTTAGGGGAGAGACAAGGTTCGCTTGCATATAAACAATATGATGGAAATGGAAAACCAAAGCAGGGAACATTTTGTTGCACATTTAACGTGTCATATTTTACTTGCTTTTATTTTTTTTCCCCAAAACATTTATGTTTTCAGGGCCCCATTGGGCAAATTCATATGAGGATGGGTATCCGGGGCGCAGTGAAAGATGTTATTCCACCCTGCTGCTTTCGGATTCTAGCACTGCAATGACTTACAGTGTTGCTAAGTTCTGTGCTGCTGCCCTTAATATCAGACGGGTAATGATTGACACCGTAAGGCAACAATATCCTGTCTTTTAAAATATATTTTTATACTGATTTCTAGTCTGATTTTAAATAACTGTTTACTGGGGAGTTGTCCTTCTCCTCTTAGGGCGCTTGTGCCCGCTTTGTGCTGGTCTGTGACCGTAATAAAGTTTTGATTGATTGATATGAGGATGGTAGGTGTAGTTTTTCTGATTCTCCCATGAGGTATAACTGTTGATCATTTATAGATGTAGATTTGTAGATGTAGAGGCTCCTTAGTATAAGGCAGTCACATCATGAAATGTTTATGGTCATCTATGTTTGGAATATCATTAGCTATGCTGTCAACATTGGTCTTGTTTGCTCTATTTATATAATATAAAGCTCTATTTTATATTGCCCTCTATCCCTAATTTTATAATTTGACTTACGCACTTTATTCATCAGCCCTATCCTCATAATTGATTTGCATCAGTCCGCCCACCCATGCCCAGAAATTGGTTATTATTTCAGGTCTATTGGTTGTTGGTTCGATGGTTGCTTTTATATTATGTTATAATGCTGTTGTTTTATTTTGTTTTATGCTGTTGTCTATATATTTTAGTGCGTTATATTTTAACTATGTTGATCAGGCTCATTCCCATGTAAACCGGCCCGAGTCCCCCCATGAAGATGGAAGCCAGGTACAAAAATAAAGTTGTTGTTGTTGTTGTTTGCAAAATGAGAGCCAGTGTGATATAGAGGTCAGTCTTGTGGATGTTTGGCATAACTTTGACAGCCCCTTACCATCAGACATGATGGGTAAGACTTCTAGCAGGTAGCAGGGTTCTGGACTAGGTTAGCCCTGCACAACCTGTGGCCCTCCGGGTGTTTTGGACTTCAGCTCCCAGAATTTCTGACCATTGGACAAGCAGGCTAGGGCTTCTGGGAGTTGGAGTCCCAAACACCTGGAAGGCCTGAGTTTGTGCAGACCTGATCTAGTAGAAGGTAGATGTGGAGTTGACTTTTCACTCAGATTCTGAGGGACTTTAGATTAATCCATCTCGTCTTCCTTCTTTTCCTTGCTAGAATGAGTGCGGGAGTCACACACATACACAGCATTTGTGTGATTTTGAATCTAATGCACACATCACCCATGACTTATGGGCATGGGTTCAGAGCTATCATGGTGCCTTTTTGGGCTTTGAAGTTGACCACCTCATTGATGACTAATGACTTAATTGCCTACTCATAGGTAGCAATCACATACTAATCTGTTAATAGTAGCTATTGTCCCTTGCTTCTCTTAAAAATGTGCCTGTTGACTTACAATACATGATTTCTTTTTGAATAGACCAATAATTCCAGCAATTTAAGATTGCACATAGAACATGCAAATTTGGTGCCAGGACGTGTACATAGTAGCTTGGCTGCTCTCTCCCTCTGTCCCTTTCAAATGCCATGCATTGGCAGGTGCAGAAGTAGAAGGGTGCTCAAAACCCACCATGGTATGAACCGCTTTCTTTTAATGCTGTGTTGTTCGAGCTAAGAAGCAGCAATTTGGCCATGATCCACATAGAAAATTTGCACATAAAAGAGATTGCTATGTCAGATTAATCTAACGTTTGTGATGACCTTGGGGAATGGAAAAATGTGCACATCTTTTTTTCTTCTCCCCCTCTGGAAAGTCAAAATGTTCTCTGCAGGGCTTTCATCACAATGGTTCTTTTGTCTAGAAGCAGCGATATGTGCCGTTTAAACAGTTCAGAGTTTAAAGGCTTGTTTGTTCCCAGCGCTGCATTTGAAACGAGACAAAACTGAACTTTACATCATGAAAAAAAAGACAAAGGAAGAAAGATTTGGATTGCTGCCTAATTCTTTAAAAGCATGTTGTGCTCTGGGATATCTCATGGAAGTTGTGTTCTGTTCCTGAGAGAGCGGTTGAACTGTAACTGCCATGGCCCCTGGTTTTGTGTCTTTCCTGTGATGTGGCTGATTCTAAGTGGAAAAACAGCCCAAGGGGGAAAATTGCCCTGACTCCACAATCAACCACTCATAGTAGCACACATCCTAACAGCAACACAAGTGTGGAGATGTTGGTCAGATCATTTGGACCACCAGTGTCTGGCCTAGGCCTGAACGGAGGTCTGGCCTTCTTAGTCAAGGTCCTTATAATCCACCCTCCCCACATCTGGAATATCCAAAGATTCACATTTGCCTCCTCCAACTTCCCCTCAACAGGCCTGCTTTAAGGTCTTGTCTGCTCTGAGGAAGAGGAAGCTTTGGGAGAGGGTGACCTGAAAAGGTCCATTTTTCATTTTAGACAAACTTTCTGGAGTAAGTTGCTCACAAGTTGTGCCCCAAGGTTGTTCAACTCTGGTCTGTTTTGTCATGTGGAGTTCAATCCCTGATCATCTCATTCTTGTAATAAAGAAGAAGAGATCTCATTTCTCATCTTCTGTAGGCAAGGTGGCAGACAGCTATTGGGCATATTTGCAGACCTGTTCTTGTCCGCAACCTACCCACCCCCACCCCAAAATATGCATGCTGTTTCCTTATTTTGTGGACTTGAGAAAAGTAAAGTCACTGAATAGCTTGTCTGGATGTGCTTGGGAATAGTTTAGGGTGTTGAGACACACTTTCTTGTTGAGGGCAAAATATTTAGCAAGTATTCTTCCTAACCATGTCACAGGTCTCTGGATGCACACCTCTGGAATCACCTCCCCTCTATGATTCATTAAACAGGATGATCATTTGCTTTGGATGTTTATTAAAACTGTTTTTTTTTAAACGATGGGGTCACCTCAACAGTTGACCTGAAAGCGCATAGACCAAGATTTTTCTAGACCATTAACAAGTTAAGTAGCTGGAAGTGTTACCTTATGAAGCCATGTCATGTTGTGTCCTTTAGTGTAATTGGAAACTCTGTTGGTGTTTTGAGATGGGACAACATTTAGAGATTTTAAATAAATATTTGGATTTTCTGCCCAAGTTCAGCACTGGATGGTTTGTAGGCAGAGCAAAGTTTTGCAGCATACCCCCATCATGTTGTGCTTGGTTTTGCTTGTGCATGCTGCTGAATTTTCTGAATTCATCTATCCATTACTGCTCTTCAGAAGCAAAAAGTGGGGCCTGCTCTCAAGTGCCAGTCTTGGTGCCTTTCTTCTCTTAAGAATGTAAGTACTTGGCATTTCCAGTGTGGAGGTTGCTTAGCCATGCACACACACAGTGGTTTTTGTGACACTCTGTCTTCCAAAGCTGACCCACATAAAAGAACACAATATCTGGTGACAGGCTCTAGAATGTTCCTGTCATGGCAGGAGGTGTCTGAGGAAGTCACACTTATTTCCTCTCAAAGAAATGTGACAGATCTTGCAAAGGGAGCTGATGGCTGGAACTGGGGGAATGTAAAGGCAGGTTAGACAATATCAAGACAGAAGCCACCAGTCAAAAAATGGCTGACTTACTGAACAAGCTCCGGCCCTGAGAAAATAATGTATGTGCCTCTTCTTATGTGAGGGCATAATTTGTTCATGAAACAGGACATCTGGCAAAAATTAGCATTAGTGGTATATAGCAACTGTAGAGAGAGCCTAATTACCCCCAAGGGTACCAGAACCTGTTAGGCCTTGAAAGCTAAGAGCCAATCCTGGTTGTAGACTATATTTCAGAGGAAGGAGGTAGCATTATAGAGTTGGAAGAAGCTGCAAGGGCAATCAGTCCAACCCCATCCTACCATGCAAGAACACACAAAGCACTCCAGACAGATGGCCATCCAGCCTCAATTTAAAACATTCCAAAGATAGAGACTTCACTACAGTCCCAGGAAGCATATTCTACTGATATTTCTTACCATCACCAGCAATCGATACAAATAAAAATGTAAGTGTTTGTTTGTTCAAAATCTCAAATCTCCCAAAATTCTTCACCAATTGCTTTGAAATTTGGACACAATGTAGCATTTGAATAGGCACATGTTTTTTATGTTTTTATGTACCTACTATTATATACATGTCACACCTGTGACAGGTAACGATATGCTTTTTTTGGAAAAACAGCGCCATCTGTTGGATGTCAAAGCAACATACACTATACTACATATTTCACAATTCAATTTAAATGTTTCCGAACGCATTGTTAAATTGATTTAGTTTCATTTAGATTTAATTGTTTTGTGTGACATTTCATTGGAATTGAGTTGTGTCGTTTACCTTAGAGTTCATTTTGTGAGTATAGTTTATTGTGAAGACGCGCCTGGGGTCTTTTGCTCAGAATAGGAACAAGGACGTGACATCTCTTCCCAGGGGACTTCTTCTTGCCTTCCCATAGAGAACTGGAACTCCCAAGGACCAAACCAGTCACTTTAGATAACTCAAACAGGCTTTATTGTTCACAAAAGGAGTTATCTTATAGAGGTACTAAACTTGGTTCTCCAAACAGGGGTAAAATAAAATATACATTACAGTTCTTTAGTTGTTTGAGTCCAGGAAGCTTTCAGCCGGGTGGCTTTCCAAATTCTCTCTCTCTCAATGGCTTTGAGGTGAGAACTCTCTTAGCCCCAGTCAAATCTATATATATAAAAATCGAGTGGTCGTGGGATGTCCGTTATGCACGGCCAAACTATACGCCCCAGAAACACAAATCCCATGGCACACATTCCCCCAGACCACAAGGTACATACATAGCACCAAAAATCCCAACTACCTACCTTCCAACCCCCCAAAAAATGACCCCCTAAAACCACCCATTGCATCCCATTCTGCGCTGGCCACGAGCGCAGGAGACAGGGAGGGCAATCGCGCAGGCGCACTCAGACCCCCAACCCACCAACCCATCCCGTCGCCCTCTCTCCTCACTCACAAGGACCTTCGCAGCCCACCTCCCTACCTTTAACCCCCCCCCAAAACGGCCCCCCAAAACCTCACGGAGCCGGATCACGCGGCCGCCGCCATTCCCGCCTCCTCCGCTGCCTTCTCGCCCTCCTCCGTCGCCTTCCAGGGGTTTACAGACCTGCGCGCCGCTCCTCCGCCCGGGTGCTCTGGCCGGTGTTGTCGCCCCCTCCTCCTCTGCCTCCTCAGCCTCCTCGCCCGTCTCCCTGCCGTTCCCGGCCCGCTCGGGCGCCACCGGGACCACCTGGGAAGCGAGCGAGGAGGCCGCGGAACAGCCGCCCACAACACCACCCACACCACCCGGGGCCAGCCGCGGCCCCCGGGTCCGCCAGCCCCTCAAGGAAGCAGGAACAGCGCCACCCGCACGTCCCCCGTCCCAGAGCAACTCGGGGGCGCCGAACTACACTTCCCAGAAACCTCCGCGGCCGGAAATAGCCCTGCGGGGCCTTCTGGGAAGTGTAGTCCCATGGAACACTTCTCCCCAGGAGAGCCAGAACTTCACAACAGAGAGAAAGGGTGAGTAATAGAGAGAGAGTGAGAAAGAGAGAGGGGGGAGTGAGAGAGTGAGTGAGAGAGAGGGAGGGAATGATAGAGAGAGAGTGAGAGAGAGGGGGAAGTGAGAGAGAGAGGGGGAGAGTGAGAGAGAGACGGGGGAGAGAGAGAGAGAGGGGGCAGGAGTGAGAGAGAGAGACGGGGAGAGAGAGGGGGCCAGCAGTGAGAGAGTGAGACAGAGGGGGAATGAGAGAGAGAGACGGGGGAAGAGAGGGGGGCAGGAGTGAGAGAGTGTGAGAGAGGGGAGAGTGAGAGAGAGAGACGGGGGGAGAGGGGGGCAGGAGTGAGAGAGGGGGGAGTGAGAGGGCAGGAGTGAGAGAGTGAGAGAGGGGGGAGTGATAGAGAGTGAGATAGAGAGAGAAAGAGGGGGAGTGAGAGACTGAGAGAGAGTGACAGAGAGAGGGGAGAGTGAGATAGAGAGACGGGGAGAGAGAGACACACACACACAGACACACACACAGAGAGAGAGACACACACAGAGAGAGAGAGGATATGTCATCCCACAGTGTGTGTGTGTGTGTGAGAGAGAGAGAGAGCAGGAGTGAGAGAGGGAGGGAGGGAGTGATAGATAGGAATAGAGAGAGAGTGAGTGGTACATAGAGAGAGATTGGGTGATACACACAGAGTGAGTACACAGATATAGAGAGACACAGAGAGAGCGAGTGATAGAGAGTGTGATGGAGAATAATATACACAGAGAGACACAGTGATAGATAAAGATAGGGATAGATAGATAGAGAGAGAGAGACAAACACAGGAAGTTAGAGAGAGAGAGAGAGAGACTGAGAGAGACACAGAGAGAGACATGGCACAGCAACGCGTGCCAGGTTCAGCTAGTGGCCTATATTGAAGGCACAGAGCCTTCCTCTTGGTGCCAAATGACTAGTTGAAGGCGCTTGAGATTCCACAGTCCCATCCAGGTGTGCTGGATATGCAGAATGAATCCAAGATATAAAGAGTTGGTGCTAGAGAATGCCTGACTGAGGCCTGGCTGGCAAACCCTCTAACACGTCCTCTTCTGTAGAGATGCAGGCAAAATCTAAAGAGAAAGCTAGATTTCCAAAGTCTCAAGGGGGAGGAAAAACAAACTTAACGATGATTGACAGCTCTAAAGAACCAATCAATGCAACCAAAACTTAACAACACTAAACAAACTAGCTGAAACATAATCCAATAGTTTAAACCTTGCAACTTAAAGTCTTATACACAGGTGGCATCAGCTGCGCCTTCACATTTATTGTTGTCCTTTTTCGCTTTGGCGCTGCTCACTCTGCCCTGAAGGGGATGGGGTTGCGCGGGGGCACGCAGCAGGAGTGGCCCTCAGGACATGCCTTCACCTTCCCTCCTCAATGCTACTTCTCTGCCTCAGTCCAAAGTTGCACTCGAGGGAGAGGGCGGGTGCCTCGGCAACTCAGCCAGGTCTCTTTGACCAGGTAAAGCAGGCCTCACCTCTTGGTCTCTGTGTGTTTATTTGGCTGTGCGCGTCCCCTCTGTTGGGTTTCCCTAACTTCATAACCCCCCCCCTTTTAAAAAGCCCTCGCTGTCAACCATTGTCTCATCTGAGGGGGATGGGCCTTCCTCCCTCCTTCCCTCCTCCAATGCCACCCCTGCCCTCAGGAATGCTGCTGTTTATTATTTACTTCATTTGGGGCTCCTTTGGGCGCCCTGTGTCTTTCTTTAGGCTCCTTCTACACACCTGGATATGATCCACATTAAACTTGCATATATGGCAGTCTGGACTCAGATAACCCAGTTCAAAGCAGACATTGTGGATGATCTGCCTTGATGTTCTGGGTTATATGGTTGTAAGGAAGAACCCTACGTCTACACGGACATATAATCATGTACAAAGCAGACATTGTGGATTATTCGCCTTGATATTCTGGATTGAAGATGTCCTCATTCCTTGCATTCCTATTATTCCAACAGATATGCCATTTTAATTTAAGATATTTTAATTCCCAATTCGATTGACGTTTGCAATCACCATCAGCAAAGCTCAGGGCCAATCTTTAGAATTGTGCGGTTTAGATCTAGACATGGATTGCTTCTCACATGGACAATTATATGTTGGGTGTTCTAGAGTCGGCAAACCATACAATATCTATATCTTCACAGACAATGGAACAACCAAAAATATTGTATTGTGAAATTAAATATATTAGAAATCAGCCCTTTCTATTTTCTTTCATTTCCATTTAACCAGACTGGGCCACGTGGCCTGGTACAGCTAGTTTCCTAATATTGAAGTGGAATTTATTTTCCTGTAGTTTGAATCAGTTGCTGCATGTCCTGGTCCTCTGTCTTTTAGTATTCTTGACCATGGGGTCACACCCGATATTTTCCTAAGTTTACTGAAATCAACTTTCTTAAAGTCTAGAATGTATTTTTACTATGCTTGACTTCCTTTTTCTGCTGTATACCTAACTCTAGAAGGGCCTGGTCACTCCCACCTAAGGATCCTGTTGGTTCAACACCATTAATCAGGTTGTTATCAGTGTTTAGGGTTAGATATAAAATAGTTGATTTCCTTGGTGTTTCTTCTACCTTCTGGACAATGAAATTATCTGCAAGATAATTAAGGAATTTGTTGGACATGATACTCTAGGTAGGGTTTGTTTTCCAACAAATATCAGGATAATTGAAATCTCCCATTACATCTCTATTTTCTGAATATGTGGCAATCTCCAGGAAAGCATAATCCACTGTAAAAAAAAACCACAACTGAGTACTCCTTGCCAAATAAACCTTCTGAAATTCAAGGGGTCTCCATAGGTTGGCTTGAAGGCACAAGCACACACAACCCATGTGGAAAATCAATTGACTGCATTTCTTTCAGTGTTGCCTACCGTGGGTACCCAAGCCACACCATGTTGCTAACTTCTCCGATTTTCTTTCTCCTTGCGCTCTGCTTCTTTTCCTTTTATGCTAATCCAGGACAAAGAAGAAGATCTTTATGCATAGTTGTAGAAGGAAAATGAGTTGTCTTTGGGCTGCCATCTACATTTTTCACAATGCTCAGAGTAATATTGTTTTGGAGGCAACATAAATTATCATTTCAGCCACCAAGCTGCTGCTGCTCAGTAAAGTGGGCCAGAAAAATCAATTAGGATCCAAAACAGGTTTCTAATGTCCCACTGGGAGAATGGGAGGATTTTGATGTCCATTGTCCAACACATCTGGAGGCTCAGAGTTTGTGTTGGTGCAATATCAAATGATGGAGATGTCGATTTTTGGACTACAAACCTCCCAAATCCCAATAGCTCTGCTTTCACTTGCCCTGGCATTAACATTCTTCAAGCATTTGGCATACAATGTTCAGCATTCCCACTGGGACTGCTAAGTGTCTCCTCTTTCCAGGGCCTTGCTAAGTACACAGATCATTGTAATCCCCAGTGGCACCCATAATTTACAAAGGAGCTAACGGCGAGTCATTTGTCTTGTCATGCCTGGTGCTGGCAGAACTTTTATGGCCCTGAATGGGAGATGTTTCCCTTGCGGATTTTTTGTGTAGCACAACCCACCCCCCCCCCGACATGACATTCTCACCTCTTCACATCCATCAAGAAAGTAGACATTGGGTACCAGCTGGCAGCTTTTCCATTCCACTTATAACAGAGGCGCTGGTTTATTGTTCCATCACGTTGTGCCTTTTCTTAAAATGAACTCAGAAACTAAATTAATGTTTTACGTTGCCATTTTTGGCGTTCACACTTCCCCACCTGTTTCTTTGCTGCAATAAAAATAAATAGCAGACAATCTCAATGTGGCTCCATTTGGGTTATGAAGTGTGAGCGTGATATACTGTGTGTGTGTGTGTGTGTGTATATATATATATGCGCTTGTGTGTACATGTGTTTTAATATTTTAATACCATACTCATTCTCAAAGTGTAGATCTTTGTGTCGTCAAATTTGTGTCCACCAAAAAGGACAATATCATTAACCTCAAGGCCTGCAAAAACACATATCTTGGAAGGGATCCTGGTCTAAAAAGCTTTTTCCATCAAGACTGTGTATGTTCAGTGAATGTGGAATGTTGACCAGTGGTTTTTAGGAAAACGGAGGGAATGGAAATGTAACAGAATATCTTGAAGAGGGGGATGGCCGGGTGAATCATGGCCTGAACAAGAGCACACTGTGCTTCAAATGTTGGTCCATGTTTATGTGTAAGTTGGTATCTGGGACTGCTGTAGAATGGGCAAATGTGGTATAGGTTGTGCATTTATTACCTGAAGTGCTTGGGACCAGAAGTGTTTGGGATTTTCTTATTTTGAAATATGATGCACATTAATTTCAATACAAACAACAGGAACAAAATCTGGGACTTTTTCATTGGTCTGGTCATGGCTTTGACAAACTTTTATTTGCCAACACTAACAAACACGTTGGGAAGGCTACAGTAACCACACTAAGTACAAAAGACCGTGGGGTTGGGAGTGGGACAAGAAGAAATAGAAATAACAGTGGTATATAACCTCTACTATCAAAGATATTTATCTAATACTCAGTCTTGTGTAATATAGAACATACAGACATATTTTGTAAAGTTAGTGATTTATTGTCCAATGGTACATCTGTATGTTCTATATTACACAAGATTGAGTATTAGATAAAATATCTTTGATAGTAGAGGTTATACAGTATACCACTGTTATTTCTATTCTTCTTGTCCCACTCCCAACCCCACAGTCTTAAACATTTTTTTATTTGCCTGCAGTATGATTAGAAGGGGAGCCAACTCAGTCCCTTGTGGCAGGGAGTTCCACAGCCTTGGAGTAGCCCTTGAGAAAGCCTTCTCAAAAAAAGCAGATTTACTCCAGATTAGACTCCTAGGTCTGTCCAACTTTCTCTGCCCTGCATCAGTGTAAGGCTTTCAGGCTCAGGTCGATCACATTGCTTGCTCCCTGATCAAAGCCTGGAGTCAGAAACTGCAGCAGAGTGTATGTGCACTGCTTATGTGTGTGTCTGTGCAGGCATGCAATTTTCTGTTCCTGAAATCCTTCCGGTGTTGCATAGACTACCAAAGAGAAAAGGAAAGTATCTTCTCTGCTCAGGCAGGGTCTCTAGACAAAGAAGCTGTGATAATCAGCAGCTTTTCAGCTCATCCAGCTGTGGATGTGAAATGGACCAACCTCCGTCTGCTTTGAAAAATGATGACAAAGATTCTGGTGGCATGTTAAAGAAAAACATATTTTATTTGCCATACACTTGCACAGACTGATGCAAGCTTTGAGGCGCCTCAAGACCCTTTGTTTTTCAATCTCAAGGGCAGCTTTCTCAACCTCTGGAGAATCTAGACTTGACTGCATCTGAAAAGGCCCTAAGGTTTCTCCTCAAGACAGTGGCTCCAACCTGAAACTTTAGCAATGCTGTATCATCAGACCACTTCTTTGGTTCTCACAGGAGAAAGCAGTTGTTTTTTATTCAAAAAAGCAAACATACATACAGATCAACATTGTTAGTTTGTCCAACTCGGCTAATTCACATGTCTTCATAAGCCAGTCTTCTTGCGTTGGAGTAGCGGTGTCTTTCCATACCTGGGCATAGATGATTCTAACTGCTAAAGTAATAATTTTCCATGTTTTCTCTCTATTTCCAGCATCCCCAACAAGTAGAACTCTAGTTTCATCATAATTATGACCGTAACCATTTATTCTAACATCCTACATATTTGAGTCCAGTATTTTGGGGGCTTTTTACAAGACCACCACATGTGAGAGAATGTCCCAACATTTTTCTCGCATTTCCATTTAATAGAACTGCCTTTTTATTGCAATTCTGAGAACATTTGTGTCATAAACCAGCCTGGGAGGAAATGTGCGGCAGGCTTTTATTTCAGCCGCACTACATTTGTAGCCCTAAATCATGATTCTGGGGAGCCTTTGCAGTGGAAATTTGCAGTGTCTTCTGCTGGACTTTCTGTTGCTGAGCATCCTTGCTCAGGTTACCTAAAAGGATAACTGCATCTATGCTTAGCTCGAAAGGAGCCCTGCCTTTCCTCTTTGGCTGGTAGGGCTGAGTGCTGGCATAACTGTTCCTCCATGCCATATATCTCTGCCATAGACAAATTCAGATAGGTTGGCCAAAAAAGCAAAGCAGTGGTTGCCAGCCCCTCATCTTGGCCTGGAACAGTTTGGCACATTTAGGAAACCTTCACAAAGCATTCCCACCTGACAGCTTCACAGGGCTGTTGTTGAGGATTGATGGAACTGTTAGTGCAACATGGGCTGCGTGGATAATGTGCCGCTTCGCCTAAGTGCTTCATACGGATATCTTTTTAATGGGGCAGGTGTCAAGCTGTTCTTCTAAATCTTTGTGCAGCAGCCCAGGCTATTATTATTTATGAGACTGCCCATTAAATATACATCTGCACAACACTGGGAGCATGGAAATAAATATTATAGATCTTTTCGTTTTTGGACAGTTGGGCTGCCCAGGTAGAATATGGAATTTCTGTTCACTGTGAGGAAACTGTGTGCTCATTGCCAGCCCTCCGACGGCATTTTGAATGCTGCTGGGTGTTCATGCTCCTTGTTTGCTTGAGGAGACTGAGACATGTGAGTCTTCCCATGCCCCCCAATAGTAATAAAAGGTGAAAGAATGAATCCGAAAAACAGACAACTGCCCATTTGCACTTTTGATTCTTTGTGCTTGTTCTTGTCTCTTTGTGCAGTGTCCTTTGAACAAGAGGAATGCTGATGTTTTCTGGTGTATACATTTTCCTTAAGTCATTGATTTAATTGATTTCACCAATTGATTTAAAATTTGTTTTACTCTGCTCTTTGATTCAAAGGATGTCAAGATGGCCTAGGAACAAAACAATATGATATCAGTTGGGAGATTCAGGAATTCTTTTTTTTTCTTCCAAAGAGTAATTTTTAGACTCCGCTTTTGACACAGTCACCCTTGCCTATCTCTTCCAAAATGAAGCAATTGGCTTCAAAACAACCTCTCTAAGAAAAGTCTCCCCGCATTTCGCGGGGGGAAGCTCCCTCTAAACTGGATGATTTCGATTCTGTATGTGCAATTGTATGTATCTCCACCAGTGTATTTGCATGTCTCGTTTAGCATTTATATTGCAAACAATTATATCATTGGCTCTAAAGGCTGAGGGGACTGACTGTCTTAGGCAGTCAAGTTCATTACACAGTTTGTTTGTAAAATGTGTGCCAAGCAAATCTGCCAGGGAGCCGGAGTGGCTCTTTCCGCTTGGCTGCCGCTGGCCAAGCTTGGGATTTCCGTCGGGGCCCCAGAACAGCTCTGCCCATCCATCCAGAACTGTTGGATTGTAAAGAGTTCCTGCCATGCCATTTCTCTGCTCTCTCAGTTAAATCATCACAACCCAGAGCCCATTTTAGTATGTGCTCTCTCACACACGCATATGTAACACCATGCTCAAAGGGAGTGGCTACTAATGCAGAGCAAGGATGGGGTGCCCTGCCAGCATAATCATGAGATCCTGGAGTTGGAAGACACCCCCCAGGGCCATCTGGTCCAATTCTGGTGTGCAAGATGCAATCAAAACCCTCCCAGGAGATGCCAATCTAGTTTCTTTTGAACAACTTCCAGAGAAGGAGACTTCAACAGTCTGAGGAAGCATATTCCACTGTCAAACAGTTCTTTCCATCAGAAGGTTCTTCTGAATGTTTAGGTGGAATCTCTTCTTTTGCATCTTGAATCAATTGCTCCATTGTGTTCTAGTCTTTGGAGCAGCAGAAAACTAGCTTGCCCCTCCCTGATGGGACATCCTTTTAAATGTTTAAACTCATGTTCGCCCTCAAACTTCTCTTTTCTAAGCCAAACATATCCAGCTTTCTCAGCCATTCCTCAGAGCAATGGTTCTTAATCTCAGGTCCCCACGTGTTTTTGACCTACAATTCCCAGAAACCCCAGTCAGTTTACCAGCTATTAGGATTTCTGGGAGTTGAAGGCTAAAACATCTGGGGAGCCACAGGTTGAGAACCACTGCCTCAGAAGGATTAATAGTTTCTGGACCTTTCACCATTTTGGTGGCCCTTCTCTGTTCTTTCCGGCTTGTCCATATCCTTTTTAAATTTTGGTGGCCAGATCTGGATGCCGGGTTATTATTCCAGGTGGAGGCTGAATTAAAGTTGACAATCGTGGTTAAAAAAAGGTTATGCTGCAGCAGCAGTAGCTTGGGAGGCTCATCAAACCCTAGAGTTGAAAGAGACCACAAGGTCCACCCAGTCCAACTGCTTGCCATGCAGGTACATACAATGAAAGCAACTCAACAGTTGGTCATTCAGCCTCTTCTTGAAAACCTCCAGAGAAGGAGACTCCACCAAGATATGAGGCAGCATATTGCACTGACAAACAGTTCAGACCATCTGGGAATTCTTCATAATGTTTAGGAGGAATACTGCCCCCCCCCCCTTCTGCAATTTGAACCAATTGCTACATGTCCTAGTCTCCAGAGCAATGGAAAACAAGTCTGCTATCCATCAGAATCAGCACAGAACTTCAGTGCTAAAGTTTGAAAGAATGTCCTAGGGCTACCTGGAAGAGAATACTAAGTATTTTATCAAACTTCAAATTGCAGGATTCTGTAGATCGGAGCCACAATTATTCAGATGTTATTGGCATATACCCCTGTTTTATATGCTTTCATCTTCACAAGGTGTAGGTCTTTCGTATAGTAAATGCACCTTAACTGGCCATTCAGGACCAAGCTCCCAGCCCTGAAATGCTTTGCATTGAAATGGAAGAATCTCACAATACTGTATTGCTTCTGAGGAAAACAATTTCCAACCTCCTCCTGCTATTGTGAGCACTGCAGGTAGGCTCTGCAGGTTCTGGCTGAGTTGATTGGCAGATGACAGCATCGTTGTTGGTAATGTTGAAATCCATGCATTTCAATTAAATTGGGAATGGGCTTGTTCCACCTCTCTTTTGATGGCCGTGGCCTGTCCAGCCACTGCTGCTGGTGCCTGAAAATATGATCAGCCCTCATGGATCAGACCAAAGGCATATTTGAGCTGGCATTCGGTTTTTCCTGTTTTGGCATAGACTTAGAAGAATCTTGGACACTCTGTAGTGCAAGATGCACTCACAATGATCCCCAAAAGTAGACTCTTCTTTTATACCTACAGCAAAGGGGATCATGGTGAGTGCATCTTGTACTACAGAGTGTCCAAGATTCTTTTTTTAAAAAACTCCAGCAAAGGGGATAGGAGTCCCCGGTGGAGCAGTAGGTTAAACACTTGTGCTGGCAGGACTGAAAACCGACAGGTCACAGGTTTGAATCTGGGGAGAGCATGGATGAGCTCCCTCTGTCAGCTCTGACTCCCCATGCAGGGACATAAGAGAAGTTTCCCACAAGGTTGGTAAAACATCAAACATCTGGGCGTCTACTGGGCAATGTCCTTGCAGATGCTCAATTCTCTCACACCAGAAGCAACGTGCAGTTTCTCAAGTCACTCCTGACATGAAAAAAAGCAGAGGGGATTGCAACCACAAAGCCATCCCCTCCCTTTTGCTCTCTATTTGCACTCACTGTTAAGAGACGTTCCCTACAATGCTTTTTCCAAATAGTATACACACTGTTCCCCAGTGTCTTACTGTGAAGGCAGTATAAAGCAATCATGACCAGGAGCCATTTATCCCCCATGAATTGGTCTAATTCCCCTTGAAAGCCATCTACCTTGATGACAGTGTCTGTTGCCTGGTGTCCCTGTTTATTCCAGAACAGCCAGCCTTCGTGATTTAAAAGTCAAGAGTGCCTTTTTTGGATTGAAGCATCAAAACACGGTTGTTGTACAATAGGCAATCAGTTTGCTGTGTGCCTTCAAGCCATTTCCAATTTATGGTGACCCCCAAAAGTGAATTTGTCAAAGGAAATGTGTCACTGTTTTTCTTGGATAAGGCTGAGAGTGTGTGAATCAACCAGGGCCACGTAGTGTTTTCTATAGCTAGGATCCAACTCTCAAACCACGAAGTAATTGTGTTTTTCAATGTGATATGTAAATCCCAGCAGCAGGGCATGAACTGATTGTATACTGCATGGCTTTTTAGTGTTTTCATGCTCACATGAGATGCCATTCAGGCCAAATGCCCAGTGAACGGGAGAAGAACCGAATACCATCATCAGCGCCTGTTGAATAGTCTGTGGTTTAGTGGTGCATTATTGTCTGTATTGATCTTGTGTCAGTTGCGCTGGGAGCCTTTTTGGCTGAAGAATTGGTTAGAAATATTTGCCTGTATGTATGCTAGAAACAAAAAGCATTACCTGCTCTGAGATGTAATTGCTAGAATTGGGGGGGGGGAGGGAGAGAGAGAGGGAGAGGGAGAGGGGGAGAGAGAGGGAGGGAGGGAGAGAGGGAGGGAGAGAGGGAGAGAGAGAGAGAGAGGGAGAGAGAGAGGGAGAGAGAGAGAGAGAGAGAGAGAGAGGAGAGAGAGAGGGAGAGAGAGAGGGAGAGAGAGAGGAGAGAGAGAGAGGGAGAGAGAGAGGGAGAGGGAGAGGGAGAGGGAGAGAGAGAGGGAGAGAGAGAGAGAGAGAGAGAGAGAGAGAGAGAGAGAGAGAGAGAGAGAGAGAGAGAGAGAGATATCAGGCTGACAACTCTATTAAACCTAGATTGTGGCCAGCTTGGAAATTTACTGAAGACAACAAGGAGCCTCAAGGCCTCTTGAAAGTACAACTTTGGTCCATGAACTCTTAGGGCAAATGAAAACATAACTGTCTCTAAAGTGCTATAGAATTTATATCTGACCAATAGAGATTATTCCCTTTCATCGTGGGAGGGAGCACAACTTCCAGGAAGAGAATAATCGATGCCAATGAACACAAAGATGGCGCCAGAGACTGGAAAAAATAATGATTTTTGCTCACCTTTATCAGATAGCTGGAGAAGAACTACTCTAGAGGAACCATTTCTTCCTCCAGGTATTTTTGACCTCAACTCCCAGAGGCCCCAACCAGCTTGAATGACAGGCAGGAATTCTGGGAGCTGAAGTCCAGGGCTAACAAAGGACAAAGGTCAGGAATCACTGCTCTAGAGCAGTGCTTCTCTAGCTATCTGATGAACATGGCCAGTCATTATTATTTTTCTCCAAAGTTCCAGTGACTGGTGCCATCTTTGTGGTCATTGGCAACAATTGCTCCCTAAAATGTACTTTTTCCCACACTGTTTTGCTTATCCACAATAGAGCTTCATCCCAGAATCTTTGTTCTTTGGGGCATGTCATATGTGACTCCTGGCCATATTTCTCCCCACTTTCTTCAATTTCTAGACTTAAATATGATATATAGGGTAATTGTCACTGTTGTTCTTCTTGCTGAACCTAGTGTTCTTCTTGCTGAACATGTGTCTAGGCCCCTATTAACAAAGTAGCTTTGGCTTGAAATCCCCTCTCTTTTATTTTTTCTTGAGAGCTTAACTCTTTTTCCAGGATTAGGAGTGGATTTTAAGGGTTGTCCATCTTGCCAGCATATCTGTGCTTGTTTGCAGGGTTGTGGCAAGAGCCCCAATGTCCCAAACTCATCTCAGGCCTGCACTTTAAATACTCTTGCTGTGCCATTCAGATACCAAATTCTGGTTTTGTCTTTCTCTGCTGTCTACCTTGGTACTGTTCACAGTAAACCAAAGCCAATGTTGCCTCCCTGCTTCCGGCTGTCCTTTACATTCTCCTAAATCCCCTCCTGATGCTCTGATGTCGCATATTTCCATGTGGCATTTGGCAAGAGGAAGAAGTAGAACAACAGCCTCCAACTCGGCTCCATTATTGATCCTCTTGTCTCCCAGAAGCACACACCACCCTTTGGGGGGGGGGGGGTGAATCTCATGTAATGAATTCCAATCAGAAACCTCTGCAAGTGCCTTCAAATCACAAACATCAAAGTGATGGTCTCAGCTGAGCATATAATTACGAGAGGGACCTGCTGCGCGCTTTGGCAAGAGGAGGAAAGGGAATGCTTTTGCAGCAGCAATTTCACCTTCCGATATGACGGCGATGACACAGGGAAAACAGAACAGGGAAAGAGAAGCAGGGGATGGAGTGTGTGCATGTTGGAGATGCCCTTCCATCTTGCTTTGTATTTATTCTGTGAATACCTTTTTGGTTGAAAATCAACAAAAGCTATCATTGTAAGGTCACCCTTATCACATCCCCACGACCTCTGTGAAATGGCAAGGAACTCCCCCAGGTTTCAGGTTTGGTCCTGAAATCTCAGACCTTGAGAGTTATTCTGACTTGGCAATCCTAAAGTGGATGCATTTGCTTCTCTGCTCAGTGTGTCTTTCCACTCAATCTCTGATCCTGCTTTTCTTATTTCTTCTCACTCTGTTGAAATCTTTCTGAGGCAGGAAGTAAAACAGGTTGACCACCGGAAGGAAGATTGGTGCTTGCTTCTCTGTTCTAGTGTTTGGCTTCAAGCAGCTAATGGCTTGTGGTGACTCCAAACATTTTGTAGGGTTTTCTTAAGCAAGGAATGCTCAGAGGTGGTTTTGCCTGTTTTCTTCTCTCCCAGTTTTATTATTTATTTATTTATTTATTTATTTATTTATTTATTTATTTATTTAGGGCATTTATACCCCGTCCTTCTCAACCTCCGAGGAGGGGCTCAGGACAACTTCCAAACCGGCAACAATTCAGTGCCAACACAATATAAACACATAATAAAATACAGCCATATGCATTAAAATAATTATAAATATACATTAAAAACAGTTTGTCAGATTAAAATCGTCATCCAAATCGGTCCAAATGCAGTGAAATAAAATCTTGTATTTACCAGTAAAAACAGTCTATTCTGCGAACACTTGATACCATAACCAGGATTTAAGTTTCTTCCGGAAGGTCAGGAGGGAGGGGGAAGATCTAACCTCATTAGGGAGGGAGTTCCGTAGCCGAGGGGCTACCGAGAGAAGGCCCTGTCTCTCGTCCCCACCAAACACGACTGCAATGGTGGTGGGACTGAGAGCAGGGCCGGATGATCTTAAGGTCCTTGATGGTTCATAGAGGGAACCATGCATTCATTGGCAGTCTCCCATCCATGTCCTAACCAGGGTTTCCTCTGCTTTGCTTCCAAGATCAGGTGGGATCTGGTACCTTTTGAGTATTTAGGCCAATACTAGCCAGCATATTTCTCCCCTCCCAAACAGAGAATAAAAGCTTTCTGACTTTCCCAAGGAGCCAGTTTCTTCCTGCTTTCCTTTGGATGCACTGATGCTTTACATATCAACCTGAGGATATTTGCATGAGCAGCTGCAGAGTTCAAGTTATAAAAAAGATGAGCAGATGCTTGAAGCATAGTATCAGGGAAGAGTGTTTCCAGGATTGGGGTTTTGAGAGTAAAAATGTGCATGAAGCACATGCAACCCTAATCTGCCATGGTGAATTAAACCCCATCCGACCAAGAAAGGAGCAATGTCCTTTGGGATGTGTCTGGTAAATATAAGTTTAACTGGCTCAGGGAGAGGTGGTTATATACAATTAAAAGAACTAAATGATGGTTGTAGACCTCATTCGTTCCCTGACCCCCCAGCTAAATTTCCTCATTTTTTTTCACCAATAGCAGATGGGACACCCTTCTCATCTTTCTATTTCGCATGGAAGGTGGCACTCAGATCCCCTCCGTTGGCATTACCACCAATCACCATCATTGTGTGTTGAAAAAAGCTTCCTTCTGTCTGCAGATCTGAAAAGGGCAGCAGGCAACGTTGACTTTTGTAGGGTATTAATATTTGCTAGCAGTAGCCAATTAACGCTCTCAAGTTGTAGCAACGGAGCATGGCAAATGGGGGACAGGGCAGGTATGCTGAGCTGCATGTAGGAAGCTGTCATTACAATGCAATTGAGAACAAAAAAGGCACTGAATTTTCTGTTGGATCTGTAAACGTTTTGAGAAGCTTGACTTTCATTCTTTCTAGAAGAGAAGAGAACAGTTTCAGCAGGTCTGAGCAGAAATGGAAGACGCGTGCTTTTCCAGACAGTTCCCCTCTTTGTGGTATCAGGAGATTGCGATCTGGGATGAAGACACTCTCCTTTACAGGGGAAGAGGAAGAAATATCTAATTTGGCATTGCAATGTCTTCCATTGAGAGCAGTCTCCCTCCCTCTGTGAGTGTGGATTGGTGGAGGGAAGACTAAGAGGATGTGTGTCAAATAACATCACCCAGCAGCCTGTCTTTTGCTCCTAATCTCCTGTGCCAACATCCTTTTTAATCCTCAGAAAACCAAACTAGGAGTAATGGGAATTGTTGTCAGTAGGTTCCAGGTTGCAGAAGATTGCCTTAGGAGCTTTCACACTGGAGCAATGGGTCATGGTTCTCAGAGGCAGAGGGACTGAAGGAACCATGGTCTGGTTGCTGGTTAGCTTTCCAAGCTTTCAGAAACACACATGAATCAAATCAGAGTTTATACATTGAAGTGTGGGCTCCCTTGTTTTCCAGAGCTTGGAAGTGTCACTTTTTTCAATGATGACTTCTAGAAGAGTTGAAGTTCCCGAAAGCAACATTTCCTAGTCCTCCTCTCTTGTGTTTGTTTTCTTAAGGATATGAGGTACTTTCAAGCTCCTGGTGAGTCACATCAGGTTTATTTTTATGTGTATAGTACTTTTCTACAGTTATGTCCTGATAAGATTATCTAGTGCTATGTCCTGTCTGAGCAACCTTCCTAAGCTTGAGCCTCAGGCAGCCATCATATGAGGCAGGGGCTGAGAAGCTGGAGCCAGGACCTGAGCCGAAGGTCAGCTAGGAACACATCAGAGCCAACAAACTTGGTTGCTCAAGCAGGGTCTGAAAGGGGAACTTGCTTTGTCTCTGACTTTTCCAAATCAGTCCCACTCCAGAAGGGACACACAGCCCAAGCCAAACCGTGTGTGTGTGTGTGTGTGTGTGTATTTTGCAGTCCACCAACATTCTGTTTTCCATTCTTGAGCTGAGAGTAAAATAACTGCTTTGGGAGATGGTGATTGCTCCTTTGGACAAGGTGGCCAGTCCAGTGAAGTGAATGGCAGAAGATCATGGTTTCAATTCTGGTGGTCTTTGCGTCTTCCAAAATGCTGATGATTGTTCAGCTGACTTCTTCTCAAGAGATTTGCAAGATTTTTCGAAGACAATGCTGATGGAATCTTTCCAGAAGTAGGGAGTGATGTTTGTAGATGGTCCACGTTTTACAGGCGTACTACAGAGTTGGAAGGACAACAGCTTTATAAACAAGCACCTTGGTATCCCTACGACTGCCCCATTTCTCAAACACTCTATGCTTCATTTTTTTAAAAAAAACTGCACTCACAAACTTCAAGACGGAGTTGTATTTTGGTGTCAATGTCAACTTTTGTGGAGAGGTGGCTGCCCAGATTGGGGAAATAGTCAACAGTTTCTAGCGTTACACCATTAAGCTGTATTTCTGGCATTGCAGAGGGGTTGGTTAGTGCCAGTCTCCAAGATTAGAGCTCTAGAAATTCCTCATGTGGAACAGCTGCATATGGAAGACTTGCTGGTTCTGGCAGCTCTCTTTGCTTTCAGCTCTATCTCCAGGAGCTCTTCTTTCTCAGTTCTCCTTTGCAGCTTTCAGCATCTGGTTCCTGGGGTGAAGTCTCTACCCCTGCCTTCTTCCTCGCATGACGTTCTGCCGTCTGTCTTTACCACCAAGCTACACTTTGCATCCATCATTCTAAGCACTTGACTGCCAGATCTGACTGCAACTGTGCTGCCTCTAAAAATAAAAATAAAAATCTGTCGATGCTTTTTAAAGATCCCTCCAGTGTTACCTTGACATTAAGGTTGCTTGCACAAAGGGAGCTGATGGGTAGCATCCCAATTTAACAGGGCAGGGCTGGCAGAGCAATATGCTCTTTTCAGGCTGGGCTCACAGAAAGACAATTCACTCCTATCTTCCAAAAGGGCTGGAGTTCTCTTTCGAACAGTCGTAAATACTAAGTGCCTTTATACACACATTGTGCTCGTATGGCTTTCGTTTGTCAAAAATAAACTTGATACCAGTAGTAATAAAGCCCCAGGGGTGTCATCTCAAAACAAGACTGTCGTCCAACAATCTATCCTAAATTACAGAATCCCCCCCCCCCCGAAAATCTTAAATTGGTTTCTATTCCAATGCATATCTTTTCCTTTCTGCCTCATGTTTTTTTTTTTTGGTTGCTTAGAAATTGTTTTGCTTTTTCTCAGCAAAGCATAGTTTTTATAATATGACCTTGTAGGAGTAAGTCCGCTCAGCTTAAAGAGTTCTCATTGCCATCTGGTGGACATCCATAGTATCTATTCAAACCCTATTCTAGATAGCTGTTGCCAATCCCTCTGGAATAATAAATAATCCTCAATTTATTCTAATTTAGGGTTGTGCCCATTTGCCATTTGATATCAAACATTAGCTGTGGCTTACAACATCAAGCTTATTTTTACCATATGGTTCATTTTATTTAATATGTTCTCCGTTTTCTCCTGGTTTTTTTCTCCTTTTTGTTCAATCTGGTTTTTTATTTGAGAACACAGAAATGCTAGACCACTCTAACAACCACCATGTCAGACTACACAGAGAAGCCATTGAAATCCACAAGCATGTGAACAATTTCAACAGAAAGGAGCAAACCATGAAAATGAACAAAATCTGGCTACCTGTATTAAAAAGCACCAGAGTCAGGACAGTAAATAAAGAACAACACTCAGAAAACAGGGGAATTCCAGACAAGAAACAATCAGGACTAGCTAACACCTCCCAAGAAAGGATTCCCCCAGGCGGGAAGCAGCCAAGCTTTGAAGCTGCAAGGCCATTCAATGCTAATCAAGGGGGCCAATTTCAGCATTCACACTTACCTCCAACAGACAAGAGTTCTTTCTCCTACCCTCGACTTTATTCCACAGATATATAAACCCATTTTTGAATATTTAAAAATGTTACTACTCTTTTTCTTCTCCTTCATTTTGCTTCCAAACGGGCATTTCCTTACATTGATATCCATTAAGCCTTTTTTCCTGTTCATTCCACCTCTTATCAGAAGTTTCTTCCCATCTCAACAATTGGAGGGGTCCCAGAGGTGTTTAGAGGCCAGCTTCATCTCTCTTGGTTAGAAAAAAACCTGTCACCTAGTGGCTGAAGGCAGTGTTGCAAACTACAACATCTTTTAAGATAGCTAACATTAATTGGGGCCGTGGTGACGCAGCAGGTTAAACTGCAAAATTTGCTGACTAGAAGGTCAGCGATTCGAATATGTGGGACAGGGTGAGCTCCCCAGCTTCTGCCAACCTAGCCGTTCGAAAACATGCAAATTTGAGTAGATCAATAGGTACTGCTTTGGCAGGAAGATAATGGCGCTCCATGCAGTCATACCGGCCACATGACCTAGGAGGCATCTACGGACAACGCTGGCTCTTCGGCTTAAAAATTGAGATGATCACCACCCCCAGAGTCAAACTCGACAGGGAAAACCTTTACCTTTAACATTAATTAATCCATTCTAAGAACTGTATAAATCTTGAGATACACACAATCTAGGGTCCCCTTAGTATCATGGTCTTGGAGCTATGGCAAAGGAACACACACACACACATTCTCTTTGAGTAGAGTCAGTAGTTTTATATCCCATTTTCCAAAAGAAATGCTCGAAGTGGTTTACCCCAATTGTAAATACAAGAACCTTATACTGGTCCAGTGAATCTAAAATTGAGTCAAGTTCTGCTTTTGTTCCTCCGCCCTTCACCCAGCATAAATACAACTCTTTAGTAATGTGCATTTAATAAAAGAGTCATATATTATTTAAGTGTTGCAGTAGACTCCTGCCAAGGCAGGTTTTCCATTGCCACCACATTTTAAAAGAATGTGCAAAACCGCACTTAGCATCTTGCTCTTGTTTTGCCAATTACCAGCCTCAATTGACCTTTTTATCTCTTTCGAGTTTGTCATCTTTTTTGTTTTGTTTTGTTTTGTTAAAGCGAAATAGACAATTACCTATATATTAGACAAAAGTAGTAAGTGCTGTAGGGGAAAATAGTTAAGATAATTTTGAAACGAAGGAAATGGATTTAGGAGGTAAGCAGGTGCTTAATGGGAGTTGGAACAGCTGCACCTCACAGGCACCGGCTTCGAAAGGTACTTCAAGGAAGAGTTTGATGGCACTGCGCACAGCTGGAGTAACATGTAATAATTAAATAAAAATACCTCCTGCAAATGGGGCAGCTGGATTCATTAGGACGCAGGCAGCTACAAAGAGATGCATGCAAATTTGTGGTCTGGTCTTCCGTGTGTTCTGGTGTGGGCAGAAGGCCCAAAGGAGAGGCATCCACCTGGGAAGCAAACCTCAGGCAGAACAGCCATAAAGAGACTCCCGTGAATAATGGACAAATGCCCTGCCTCCTCCCTTCCTTCACTATCCATTTGGCTCCCCTTTCTCTCTCTGTCACTGTCCTCACATGTACATCTGAATTTTCAAGTGTGACCCCATTAGCCAAATGGAGTGACCTGTGTGAAATGGGTCTGGAATTTAAAATAATGTCCATATCTTTATTTATGAATGGTGCCCAGCTATTGGCCTACATCAGGGGTGTCAAACTCATTTACATGGGGGGGGAGGGCACATCAACCTTACAGTTGCCACCAAGGGGATTTTGAGTCTACCGATAGAAAATTTATGAATACACAGGGCCGAATATATGTGTATATTCGAATATATGTGTGTGTGTGTGTGTGTGTGTGTGTGTGTGTATATATATACACACACACACATTGCAATCATGATGTCTAATGATGAGAAATACAGGAGTTGTAATCCAGCACCTGGAGAGCCACATAAAATGACATGATGGGCCAGATTTGACCCACAAACCTTGAGTGTTGCCACTTGTGACCTATTTATTTATAATATCAGGAGGGAACAAAGGGTACAGTTGTAATGCATGTAAAAAAAAACTAAAAAAAAACTCCAAAGTTTAGAAACTCGGCATTATATTAAATGTCCTTTGACCAGTAACTGGCCACTTGGAGTGCTTCTGGTGTTGCTATAAGAAGGCCCTCCATTGTGGAGAACGATCGAGCAAAGATGGCGGCAGGTCGGGCGATGTGAGTGCTCCTCACCCCGCCAACCGTTACCGCGATCCAGGGGGCGAATCGCGCCCCCACCTCAGGCTGTAAACAGCAGTCAAGAGGCAGCGAAACCGGGGGATCTTGCCGCTGGCTCCAGAAATCCCCCCTCCTCAAGAGTCCTCACCCCGGCGAGCGGATCGGGGAGTGGGAAGCAGGCTCAAGCCTGCATTTACTGCCAGCCCAGCTCGCCCCGACGGAGTAAGTAAAAGGACAGAACAAGGGGGGGAAAACAGTCAGCCCCAGAACCCGGGGAACGGAACGGAGCCCCGGCAAAGAGAGATCACGCAGGGGGGAGAGGGGTGGTTGCAGGACAGGAGGCAGACATCTCGGCCTGAAAGACCCCCAAAGGCCCGGAAGACACAACAGCTCGGGGGACAATCGGGGACGGATAAGCAGCCGAGAAAAGGAGAAAAGAGGGAGGTAGAACGCCTGCGGGACCCCGAAAAGCACCCCCGAAAAGCTCCAGAAGGCACAGGAAGGAGAGATCCGAGAACCAAGATGGCGGCCAATGAAGGGTAGAGAGAAAAGATAACAACCTGGGGAAGAAGGCGGCCATTTTTGGAGAGGGCTCCTCCCGCCTCAGGGGAAAAAGGAAAAAAAAGAAAAGAAAAGAAAGAGGCGCGAAACAAACAGGAAGGGAAGGCAACAAGCCACAAGGAACCAAATGAAGATTGGACATTCAAAGGAAGGGCAGAGAGGACGGAGAAAAGAGGGAGCAACAGAACAGACTGGCCAACAAGAGAGTCAAGCAAAGGAACACAAAAGCCCCATAAAACAGAGAGTAATATAAGGGGGAGGGGAGAGGGGAAACAGAAAAGGAAAACAAGACGAACAGGACAGGGCTGGGTGGAAAGAAAGACATAAAGAAGAGGAGGGAAAAGAGCAGACAACACCGACCCTCCACCTTCCCCCCCTCCCTTCCCCCAACAAACAGGAATCAATCAACGTAGTGGCTCTGGCCGATGCAAAGGACATCACAGCGCAAGACAAAATCGCAAAGACATCTCCCTCCATTCTCAGCTGAGCAAAACATGCCAGCACTCAAAGAATCAAACACAGAAGTAAAAGAACAAGAGAGAATGCAGGGAAGGAGACCAGAGGAGGAAAAAGTAACTCTAAAGGCCAATATGACAGAACTACGAAAATTAGGAGGGGATCTCTAGGGCGGAGATAGGGCAGGCCATAAAAACAATGAAGGGGGGTAAGGCGGCCGGACCCGACGGATACCCGGCGGAATTCTATAAGACCTACCAAGAGGAAGTAAGTAGCCTAATGGAGAAGCTATTTAACAAGATATTAGAAGAGGGGAAGGTCCCGGACTCATGGAGGGACTCCAACATCGTCCTTATAGGCAAGGAGGAAAAGACCCAACAAATCCTGCAAGTTTCAGACCGATCTCCCTGCTAAATGCAGACTATAAAATATTTGTACATATAATAGCTGAAAGGTTTAAATTATTTCTTAACAAATGGATAAAGGAGGATCAGAATGGATTCCTTCCCAAAAGCCAATTAGCTACAAATATAAGGACTATATTAAATTTGATAGAGTATTATGACAAGAACATTAGCAGGGAGATCGCAATGGTATTTGTAGACGCGGAAAAGGCGTTTGATAAAATAAATTGGGACTTCCTAAAATGGACGCTCAAGGAAATTGATGTTGGATTCGGCTTCATGAATTTAATTTCAGCTATCTACTCAGAGCAATCAGGTAGACTAATAATCAATCAAGGAAAGTCAAACAAAATAAACATACAAAAAGGAGTGAGACAGGGCTGTCCCCTATCCCCCTTACTCTTCATCTTCTTACTAGAAATCCTGTTAGAAGAAATAAGGAAAGATGAGAACCTTAAGGGAGCAAGAATAAAGAAAAATACAACGAAAGTGCTCGCCTTTGCAGACAACTTGGCGTTAATAGTTGAGGACCCAAAAGATCACATCATGCAATGGCTGGACAAAATAGAAGAATTTGGAGCCGTGGCAGGATTTAAAATTAATAAAGAAAAAACCCAAATTTGGGTGAAGAACATGACGGAAGAGAGAAAACAACAACTCCAGGAAAGATCCGGTATGAAAATAACAAATAAGGTGAAATACCTTGGGGTGAACTTGTCTCCAAAAAATTCTAAATTATTCAAAAATAACTACGGAATAAAGTGGACTGAAATCAAGAAAGACCTTACCAATTGGGCAAAATTAAACCTGTCATTTTTAGGGAGGGTGGCGTCCGTCAAAATGATGGTCCTCCCCAAAATAAATTTCTTGTTTGCATCACTCCCCATTATCAAGAAAGAGACGCAATTTAGCCAATGGGACAAAGACCTCTCCAAATATATCTGGGGAGGAAAAAAGCCGCGGGTAAGATGGAAAGTCCTACAACAAACAAAAGAAAAGGGAGGCATAGGCCTCCCGAATTTCAAACTTTATTTCGAGGCCAATTGTCTGAACTGGTTGGGGGAGTGGTGCAGGCTAAAGAATGACAGGCTACTTGATTTGGAAGGATTTGATCTACGATATGGATTCCATGGTTACCTGCACTATAACAAACTCAAGGTTGACGCTAACTTCAAAAATCATAGTATAAGACACACCCTGATAAAGACTTGGGAAAAGTATAAAAAAAACTTTGGGGCTAGAACTCCATTGTGGTCGTCCCCGCTGGAGGCTTTCAAGATCCGCCAGCTTGACAATAGGGAATGGTTGACATACAATGACATTCTAGGGTGGAACGGAAATAGATATGAATTAAGACCAAAATCACAGATAAATATGGATAAAGAACTAGAATGGTTCCCCTACCTTCAATTAAGGGAAAAATTCAAAGAAGATGAAAAAAAGGGATTCGAAGAATCAAGAAATGAGATCGAAGAGATTATCTTCGATGATAAACCAAAAAAGGTGGGCAGAATTTATAAAGTATTACTAAATTGGAGCAACGAAGGAAAAGGGGAAGAGAACTACAAAAAACAATGGTCACGGAACATAGGCTATAAAATCAGCGAGGCCACTTGGAGCGAAATTTGGAAAAAGAATGTCGACATTTCCTACTGTTACAGCTACAAAGAAAATTGGACTAAATTGATCTATAGGTGGTACCTAACTCCAAATAAATTATCTAAAATATCTAAGAATTCTAATCCAGATTGTTGGAACTGTAAAAAAAAGAATGGAGGTACTTACTTCCACCTATGGTGGCTATGCCCCAAGGCAGATAGATTTTGGAGCGGGGTACACCGAGAATTTGAAAAGTTGCTCAAAAAGGAATTGGTGAGAAGCCCAGAACTATTCCTACTAGGAATTGTGGACTCCTCCTGGGACATTAAAGAAAGAAGAACATTCATCTTGGCGGCTACAGCTGCCAGGATGGTTTATGCCAAATATTGGAAGTCCCAGGAGGAGCCCACCATAGAGGAATGGCAGCTGAAGATAATGGATACAGTCCAAATGGAAGCCCTGACGGAGGCCCTGAGGGAGGAGGGGAAAAAGGGAGGGGAGAGTACAAAATGGGATTGGTCAGGGATAGTGGAATATTTTAAAAAACCAAAAAATATAGAACTCAGGGTGAAGGGGCTATAGACCACAATTAAGTAATTATAGAAATAAATATAGGAAGAAAGTAACCACTATGGTGAGAGGGGACACCGATCTTTAAGGGAAATCGCTATCATCTTGCAATGCCCAGACCGCCTTAACGCTTAAGTTTGTCTCCCTTAAAACTCAGGCCGCACCGGCAAAAAGGGTTAAATTACGGCGGAACCAAAGACTGTGCAACCAACCGCAAAAGTCAAGACGAAAAACTCGACAACACCGTCAAACCTTCGGTTCACCTTCATACAGTCACTAACTTTACTGCACTTTCGAACTCTTTTATGCTATCTCTTCTCTTTCGAATGGTTTCCATTCTGTTTTCTTTGTACCCAGAGACACCAGCTCTGGGAAGCACACGTGGACTGCTCCGGAGAAAACCTCCCTTGGTTTTCTGTATCTGTGATTTTCTTTTAAATACTGTATAATCTTCAATAAAAACCTTTATTAAAAAAAATTAGGGGAAGCACAAGACAGGTGCATACAGAAGATTGACTCAATAATGGCCCGACAAGAAAAGCAAATTGAATTGCTACAGGACGCAAGGCTAGAATCAAACAAAGAAGCGACCCCCATAAGGCTAGTACTAACAGTCGTTTATGAGGATGGAAAGGAAACACCCCAGGTTGCAGGGAAAAGTGCAGCAATACAGGAGGATTTGGAGAAGGGGGTGGAGAAGACTACAAAATTGCAAGAAGCACTAGGAATTTATTCAAAAAGAAAAAGAAGTGGAGAAGAAACTCTGGGAGCGATTAATGAAGATTCTACAGTCTCTACCCTCAAAAAAGGAAGAGAGGACAAGAACCAGGAGGTCGATCCAACATCTAAGGGGTACATTCGGGGTGCAAATAAGAACAAAGCTAAACGGAGTGGGGGACAGACCAATGGAATGAGAAGCCAGAGGAGGACAACTCAACAAAGCAGAAAGAAAATTCCAAAGAAAAGACATCCTTACTCTCCAGGGAGGCACGGAATATAGTCCTTCGAGAGGTGAAAACATGGAGGCGGATGTGGGAGGTCTAGAATCCCATAAAGAATATGGTTAGGAAGGAGGACAAGAAAGATGAAAGGAACGGACGCAACTACATTAAAAGACAAGGAACGGACTATGGACATGGATCCTCCTACCAAACAACAAACAACGCGAACCCCCCAACCAGGTAAACTCAAGAGTCAATGACCCCTGGCTACCTGATGAAGGAATGGGACTACCTATAACCAGACAAGCTGATCTTCCAAGAGCTAGCATCCCCCCCTTCTCGCACAATGTCAACCACACCTTAACCCCCCCATTTCTTCCCTTTTACAAGAAGTGAACAAACGAGACTGTACGGAGGTACTGGAAGTCAACATAACTCCCCCTTTTCCTTCTCCTTCCCCCCTCCCCCCCTTCCCTCCCACCTCCCTAGCCTCCCCCCCCTTTCCTCCCTCCCCCATCGCACCTCCACTCAGACGTCTTACCCATCCTCAACCCCTCCCCCACCCCCCTCCCCTTACCAAGGTCCCAGGAAACCCCCACCACCACCACCCTCACACCTTTTCCCAGTTTTGCTGTATTTGAAAACCTTAATAAAAATTATTGGGGGAAAAAAGAAGGCCCTCCATTGTCCATGTGGCAGGGTGGTCTGTGGTTTGCTCTTCTCCACACTTGCATGTCGTGGACACCACTTTGTGGCCCCATTTCTTAAGGTTGGCTTTGCATCTCATGGTGCCAGAGCGCAATCTGTTCAGCACCTTCCAAATTGCCCAATCTTCTGTGTGCCCAGGAGGGAGTCTTTCGTTTGGTATCAGCCATGGATTGAGGTTCTGGGTTTTAGCTTGCCACTTTTGGACTCTCGCTTGCTGAGGTGTTCCTGCGAGCATCCCTGTAGATCTTAGAAAAGTATTTCTTGATTTAAGGCGTTGGCGTGCTGACTGATATCCAAACAGGGTGGGCTGGAGATGTCACTGCCTTGGTCCTTTCATTGTTGGCTGCTACTTCCCAGCGGATGTCAGGTGGTGCGATGCCAGCTAAACAGTGTAATTTCTCCAGTGGTGTAGGGCGCAGACATCCTGTGATATGTGGCATGTCTCATTAAGAGCCACATCCACTGTTTTAGCATGGTGAGATGTGTTCCACACTAGCATGCATACTCAGCAGCAGAGTAGCAAAGCGCAAGGGCTTGGGACCTACATGATCAGGAATCAGTTAAGTCAGTTGAGTTGTAGATTTTCCACACTGGTTTCATATGCTCTAGAGCAGGGGTGGGCAATTACTGGCCCTCCAGGTGTTTTGGACTTCAACTCCCAGAAATCCTAACAGCTGGTAAACTGGCTAGGATTTCTGGGAGTTGAAGTCCAAAACACCTGGAGGGCCGGTAATTGCCCACCCCTGCTCTAGAGAAAGCCACTTCTGACTCTTAATACCACCTACTTCTGAACCTTAATACCACATTCCCATTTATTTATTTTTTCGTTTGGATGTACATCACAGTTGGTTGAAGGAGGGATGGGAACTGTAATCAACAAATGTAACTTTGGGAAGTTCTGATTGTAAATTTAATCAGACCTGCAACAGACCTGCTAAAATCCATGAGGTCTAATATCCGTCATGATTAATTTGTCGCATGATTTCAGTGGATTTATTATAAGTATGCCTAAATCTGGATTTAATTCAGAGGCTTTTCCCCTCTACTACACATGCTAATTTACTTAGTTATTCTTGGAAGATGGTTTAATAATAAATTACTGACATTGATAGTGGTCACTATACTTGTATAAGCTTTTATTGATTTGTCAGTCACCGCACTTGTGTCCCTTTACGCATGTGTTTGTATAGACATGCGTACGTATGTGTTCATGTATAATATATACACAGTAGACTCCCAGTTAAACATTACCCATTGGGATGGGGCGTTGCCAGATAAATGTAGTTTCTGGTTGCTTGAGAGTTACTATTAAAATAGGCCTAACTAAATACTGTACCCCATACTAGTTAATAAGCTCTGTATTGACTCGGTATTAATATTGAAATACAATGATTTAAAGTAAATTAAGACAAAGACAAACTTAATGTAACATAGATTTACTGTATCATATTTGAACTTTTTTGTTGCCAGTTGCTTGAGTGTTCCAGTTGCTTGAGTTCTGCTTAACGGAGAGTGTGCTGTACTTGCACACACGTGTTACATATATGTGTGAGCACATGTGCACACATTCTTGCTACATGAAGATAGCCCTCCATGAATCTGATAAAGATGAATATAGTTTGTGATAAACATGTTAATCTTATTTTTCTTGTGTTTGCAGCCGCAGGTTAACAAAGCGGCCCCTGGAAATGGATAGAAATCTAAAATGTGGCTTGTATCTTCACTTTCAGGCTTTGAATTGCTCTACCAACCAGAGGTGGTTCGGCTTTACCTGTCCATTCTCACAGAAAGTCAGAATTTTAACACTCTGGAAGCAGCAGCTGGTGCTTTGCAGAACCTCAGTGCTGGAAACTGGACAGTGAGTTACCCCTCTTCTTTTACTCTTCATGTTATTTAGACTGATCCATGGAAGATGCACGGTTTTTTTTAAAGCATCTTACATTATCAAAACAATGGAAAAATGAATTAAAGAAAAACCCAGATAATGGGGAGGCTATAAGAAAACTAGAATTATTTTAAAAAAGAAAAACACAATATGGAAGTAGAACAGATGACAAAACAGTTAAAATACATAAAGCAGGAATATTTTGTGGATGCAAATAAAACCAGAAAATGGCTGGTAAGAAGGATCAGGAATAAAGCGATGATCACAATAGATTACAAGAATCAGAAAAACATTGTTACTGACAATGAAATAACAGAATAATTCTTAAAATTCTATACACAGTTATATAAAAAAGAAATAAGTGATAAAGATAAAATAACACATTATTTAGCTAAGCAAAATCTCCAAAAATCACATTTAAATAAAGAAATCTCAACAAAATAAATTAAACAAGTGATAAAAAATTTGCATGATAACAAAGCACCAGGACCAGATGGGTATACAGCAAGCTTCTATAAAATAATGCAAAATGAAATCTTACCGACCCTTAAAGTAGTGATGAATAAAGCATTGACTGATAGAGAAATACCAGAATCATGGAAGGCGGCAGAAATTGTGTTAATTCACAAAGAGAATTCAGATCCTGAAGATATTAAGAACTATCGCCCAATATCCTTATTAAATACTGATTATAAAATATTCTCAAACATTCTTGCTAATAGATTTAAGGACTTTTTGAAAGATTGGATTGGGGACAAACAGATTGGTTTTCTTCAAAATAGAAATATTAAAGAGAATGTGAGGACAATTTTTGATACTTTGGAATATTATGAAAATTACCACCAAAAAGAATTAGCTTTGTTATCAATTGATGCAGAGAAAGCCTCTGACAATATTAATTGGGATTTTTTAAAAGTCATTATTTCAAGAATTAGATATCAGACATTATTTTCAAAATGCAATAAACTCTCTGTATATGAAAATCAGAAGGTGCGACTATTAATAAATGGAAATATGACCCTAGAATTTACTATAGAAAAGGGTAGAAGGCAGGAATGTCCGTTGTCTCCCCTAATCTTCATTTTTGCTCTAGAGATTTTATTAAAAATATTAGAGAAGACCCCAATCTAGAAGGATTAAAAATTGATAAGCAAGAATTTAAAACAAGAGCCTTTGCTGATGATGTGATTTGTATTATTGAAAATCCCAGGGACAAAATAGTAAAATGGCTTTGTAAAATTGAGGAGTATGGTGAATTGGCAGGATTCAAGATGAATAAAAGAAAAATCATGATGTTAACAAAGAATATCTAAAAAGAATCAAATAGAATTGCAAAAATCCTTGGATATAAAAATAGTAACTAAACTTAAATACCTCGGCATTTGGATCACATCCAGAAATTTACATTTAGTAAAGAATAATTATCTGAAAAAATGGAAAGAGATAAAGAAAGGCCTTAAGAATTGGCGCTTTGAAAATCTACCTTTATTAGGAAGAATTGCTGTAATCAAAATGGACTTGCTCCCGAAGATGCTGTACCTATTTCAAAATCTTCCTATAATTAGAAATATGAAATTTTTAAAGGAATGGAACAAAGAAATAATGAAATGTATTTGGAATGACAAAAACCAAGGATAAAATTTACAGCTATGATTGATTCGAAGAATAGAGGAGGCTTCGGCCTTCTGGATTTGAAATTATATTATGATGTTTGTGCACTGCTTTGGATTAAAGGTTGGGCAAATTTTCATGGTTTCAAATTAAGGAATATTTTAATTTGGATTAAAAAAGGTTTTGGAGAGAGGAAGACTTTTTGGGAAAATATATTGGATATGGAAAGGAAAACAATTACTAAGATATATGACAAGTTAATTGGATGGGCAACGGAAACAGGAGATTAAAAACTCCATGATTAAATGAGCAAGAAATGTCGGCAGAACAATTAGTTTAAAGGAATGGGAACTAGTCTGGACAAGACGTTTAAAATATACTTATGCTTCTGACCTAAAAGAAAATTGTTTTAAAATGTTACATCGATGGTATATAACACCCAAAAAAAATAGAGATAATGTATAAAAATATAGATAACAGATGTTGGAAATGTAAATTACAAGAGGGATCGTACTATCATATGTGGTGGTCATGTGAAAAAAACCCATCAGAATATTAGAAAATGGTACACAATGAATGTAAAAAGATACTGAAAATTGACTTTCCAATGAGACCTGAATATTATATTTTAGGAATATATGATTTGGATTTATTTAAAGATTTAAATGCTGATAAATTGTTCACTTTTTTGCGACTGTGAAGAGAATGACTTTTACTAAGTTTTGGGAAATGGAGTTAAATCCTTCTAATACCCAATTGTTGGACAAAATAATGGAAATTAAGGGCATAGACAAACTGACATTTTTACTAAAATCAAGTAACGGAAAGGGAATAAAAATGACAGATAGGATGGTTTTTGAAGACTATAATAAGGATGGTAAATAAGAAGATATTTGACAAAGACTGAGGAAAATATATTTGGGGGGGACTATAGATGAAACTTTTTCTTTTTTATTATTGGGGTGAAAGGAGGAAGAACAGAAGTCAACCTTTTTTTGTTCTGTTTTCTTTTTTAGTATGTGTATTGTTTTGTACTGTGGTTTTATGTTATTTTTGTAAAAAGAATAAAAATTACTTTTAAAACATGCTTCAGACTTAGGGATCCTCCTCATTTTTTCCTATTTTGTTCCCCTGTACACATGCCTCCTTGCTTCTTCCCTCTGACCAGTGGTCTACCTACATCCGGGCAACTGTGCGAAAGGAGAGAGGCCTCCCGGTCCTTGTAGAGCTCCTGCAGTCAGATTCCGACAAGGTGGTGAGAGCCGTCTCTATTGCTCTGAGGAACCTCTCCATGGATCGTCGCAACAAGGACCTCATAGGTATGTTCTGAACAGTTCCACAAAGCTAGCCCCTAGAAGACATGCAGAGGAGCTGTTCAATTGATGTTTAGATCTACACCAAAGTCTACAAGTTTTCCTAAACTCTACAGTCCATAATGCTAAAAGCATACTCTTGGAATTAAAGACAGAGAGTTGATTTTGCTGGAGCATAGTGTTCTTTCACATAGTAGCCCATTGCTGCCCACCTGAAACTTTCAGTCATCTGATTTAAGGAGGATAGAACCATCATCATCATCTCTGGTCCCAGCATACCATGGAGGACCTAAAGACTCTGAAAATTTCTGAGGTTCTCCAACCCAACTCTGTGATAACTTCCAAAATAAGTCTATCATAGAATTGCCTTGTGGGGATCTAGCAGGTGAATGGAACCCTGGATTTTGGTTATCTCGTTACATAGAGCTTATTGTATTGAAAAGAAGTCTGACCTTGAAAGATTTTTAAACAAGTCCCAGACTTGTAGTCCTGAGGAGAGTATTCTGAAGTCCCAATGCTATTAGGAAAAAACCTTGCATCCCAGCCAAAATTCACTGTGCACTCAATGCCAATCAGGAATCCAAAAGCAGTAGTAAAACAGTTTATTGAGAAAAGCACATAGAAATAGAAGAAATCCCCATAGGAAATAAGAGAGGCAAAATGCAATTGGTAATGGAGAAAAGCAGTCAGCAAGTAATAAGCCAAGCCAAACCAAACTGGCAATGGGAAAAAATATTCCGAAGACAATGATCCACACAGTCCAAATTTGTTCCATAAAACAAGGAATAGGAAAAACCAGAATCAAAACATGAGAATAATCCAGGAAAACAAGAATCAAGACATGAACATGAATCCAAAACCAAGACTATAAAAACTTCTTAAAAATCCAAAAATCCAAACTTAATGAATCCAAACTCCCAAGATCTTAGACTGAAACATTAACTTGAAACAAGACTCGAAATCCTCACTGTAATGCAGCGTTGCCTGATCTGAATTCTAAAGGAAACAATTATATTATTTAAAGACGACAAGCCATGAAGTCATGTCTGTGATCTTGACTCCCTTGCCTGTGAGATTTCCCACACTGTTGTTTCTCACAGTCTCCGTGACCTCCTTAGTTTGCTTGCTTCTTCCCTAAGATGAAGCCTGAGATTTCTGCTAACCACAAGTGTGTTTTCAGGGGAACTTTCTTGCCCATCCAACTCCTTGTCTGGGGTTACTATTAGGCAGCTAGGCGAAAAGTCTTTGCCAGCCACTGCATCTCCCTGTCTGCTGGATTCTGAGGCAGTCTCCCCTCATTTCCCTCATTGAAAAACCCATCCAGTCTCCAAGGCTCTGGAATAACAATCCCCTCTTCTTTCTTTGTGGTCTCTGTGAAATGCCCACCTGTGCAGCATGATACCATATGTGTGGATTTCACAGATGACCACTCAAAGAAACACAGTTACAGGTAAGCAACCATACTATCTTCATCTGCTGGCTGAACAACAAAAATGTCCTCCATCCTACTCTTCATATTATTATGCTTGGGGCAATAACATGAAGATGGGTTGCTGCTGGTTGTAACCGATAGTCTGATCCATGTGTCCCAGGTCATAGACATGCTTAAAGGTTACAACAAAATGTTAAGTTGTGCCCAGAATCAGTCAAGAAGACCTATCCCACTATTTGGCTACTATTGAACATGTAGAAGTCCCTTGCTCTCCATTTCTAGCCATGTATACTATATCCGTTAGTAATTACTTTCCCACCAAAAAAGTTTTATTTCAAGAGTCCAAAGTATTAAAACTAGAAGCAGCCTTAGCTCTTTATCTTACTGAATGGCAAAAGGCCCACCTGGGGGTCTTAAGGCATCGTCTCTGGGAAGCACTTAAAATGCTACATAACATGAAAGTTTATGTGCACCTTGTTGATCTGAGGCGCATCGGTTTTGTATCTGACCCTGCAGAACCATTCTGCATTTGCATGCATTAGCATTAATGTGTGGTGTTAAGCAATGTGTCTCCCAGTGCCTGTTCGAGGCCATGAAGGATAAAATACAACAGCTACAAAATCTGCCTTGCAGGATACAAGCACCTCTGCGTTGCCCTGCTGTGCCGAACAGGCTTACTTTGGACAGTGATTTCCCAGACACCTTCCCCTATCCCAATATAAGAGTTTGAGGTTGAGGGAATGCACACAAACCAAAACTTTTTTCAAGGATTTTGGATTTGCAGAAAAAATGTGTGCTTGGGTTTCCAGTGAGTTGAAGCTACACAGACCTTGAGTGGCCCAAGGACCTGAGTCTGTGAAAACTGGGGTTGACCACATTGGTCTGGAAGGATTACATTTTCCCCACACCAGTCTCAATCAAGGAGAAGCAAAATGGCACTGTCTAGAGCAGAGTTTCCCAAACTTACCTGGCCCACTGCCCCCTTTTCAAGAAAAAAATTACTTAATGCTTCCCCGTAAATCTGTCTTTGTAGTGAATTAAAAGAAGGACAAATTTGCATTCTTTTATGTATCTCTATTTCTACCTACATCCTACAATGTGGTTAAGAAGGATGTTGTTGTGAATAAGATGCCTTGAACTTAGACAATTATTTGTTAAAATTAACCATAGTAACATTATCATGACATCATAACACATTAAGATAACGAAGGATCATATTGAAATAAAAACTATGAATACCATTAAAAAATAATCCTAAAAGAAGGCTGGACCTGGTGTGCTGCTATCAATTTATTAATGTTCAGCTCTATTTTTGTCAAAGACCTGAAATGAAAACTGTAAATACTTACTGCATTTGCACCATTTTTAACCGGTTGTCACGCAATTCAGAACCAATCTAAATTAGATTTCATACATGTCACCTATTATGAACACGTCATTGCATGCATATATTCCTGCTTATGCATGCTGGACTTCTCGACATTGCATGACGTGTTTACCTGCCCACACTTTGATTGTTGAGACTTGTCTGATGACTTGACAACTGATAGGTTAAAACTTGCATTTAACACCAGGTCAGCTGCTGTTAATCTAACCCCATTTAATTTGTTAGCAGCTTTGCAGTCTCTTGGGTGAAAAAAGTTTTTCTGCACCTTATTTATTTATTTGCTGGAGATGTCTGAGAGTGAACCAGTGGCCTCTGTACAAAGCAAGTGCTACCTTGTGCTGTGGCTCCATCACTTTTCCTGAGTACCAATCGGATTTGACTAATAGGAACATTTTTGGTCCTTCAGGTAGCTATGCCATGGGTGAGCTGGTAAGAAATTTGCCTAGCAGGCAGCAGAGATCTTCGAAAAACTTGGAGGAGGATACCGTGGTTGCAGTGCTGAACACCATTCATGAAATCATTACCGACAGCTCCGAAAACGCCAGGTCCCTGATCCAGACGCAAGGCATTCAGAAGCTAATCGCTATCAGCAAATCGAGGTTAGTTTTTCACTCTTGCTTAATGCAAGAAAGTGAAGATATAGAAAATAGCCTTATGGGACTTCAGACTATTTGTTCATCTGGCCCAGCATTGTCTGTTCTGACTGGTAGAGGCAGGGGCGGTCTAAGGTAATTTTAAATGGTAGGCGAAAATTATTTTGGTGCCCCCCCCAAAACTTTATTTTGTCCCCCCCCCATGTAAAACAAATATACAATTATAATATCACAATACCATTAGTAGTATTATATTGTATCAATGTATATACAATATATTATACCATACTCATACTATATTATATCATAATTATATTATACTACATTACAATATAATTATATTATAATATATTGACATTATAATACAATATAACATTCTATTATATTATTATTATAAAATAATAAATAAAATTATTTATTTAAATGAAATTATCCTCTACTAAATATTTTCATTACTCCTATAAAACTCAAATAACCCAAAATAAAGTAAAATAAAATATTATATATTACTATTTTGTACAATACCACTATACTGCAATATTGTTTGTGATATTACATGTAATATAAAATATATCATTATTCTATTGTTATATTGTATTTTTATTATATTGTATGACAATATTAAGCAGAACTGTATAATAAGCAACAAGAAATGCAATGTAAATGCATCAATGAGGTCGAACACAGGCAGCGCGGCCTGGGCAAACTTGGGCCCTCCCTCCCTCCCTCTAGGTGTTTTGGACTCCAACTCCCACAACTCCTCATAGCCTCAGGCCCCTCAGGTCTAGACAGAAATAGAGCCGAAGAAAGGAAGAAGGGAGAGAAGAGGTCACAGAGGAGGAGGAGGTGGAAAGCCCTTCATTCATTCCTTCACTTACACTTCCTTCACTGATTCTTTTCTCCTTCCCCACAAACGCGTGCGCGGCAGAGACAAAGGGAGAGGGGAAGCACTCCCTGCCTGCCCGATAGGGAGTGCTTTTGCTTACAGGCTTCTGCGCAAGGGAGCTACTGGGCATGCACAGAGGTTTTCGCGGATGTGCAGTTGCTCCTGCGCTCAACTTCAGCTCTGGAGCAACTGCGCCTGCGCGAAAACCTCCGCGCATGCCCAGAAGCGGTGTCGGAGCGCACAAGGCCGGGGCCCAAAAGCAGGCAGCTGCGGCGCTGCCTGAGGAACATCGGCAGGGCCAGGATGGTGCCCCATGCGGCCAGGATGGTGCCCCCTTCCCAGATGGCGCCCTAGGCGGCCGCCTACTTGGCCTACCTTGTAGGACTGCCCCTGGGTAGAGGTTCCCTTGGGTTTCGGGTGGTGGTCTTGCTCATCACAGCACCCATGATGTTGGAAGAAGCCGATTTTAATTACAGGGAGGCTACATGTGTGTTGAGACTTGCCAAAATCAAGCATGGATGAAACTGTCCTTTTCTCTCTCTCGCCCTCTTTCCTCTGCCCCCTTCTCCTTTTGTGGGCTTCCAGGGAAGAATGCTTAGGTGCTTAATTCTTTTGAAAGTAGGTCACCAGCTTAGAGCTGTAGGTTTTGAATTCCTCCTATACAAGATTGACATCTCAGTTAAAAAGGGCTCTCTTGGCCCCAAACTCCTTTCCCAGCCAGAAAAAAACTTTGGGCAATGATGGTTGGTTTGCACATGATCTTTCACTGTCAAGATCTCTGAAGTAAGAAATTTAAAAAGCACAGCAACACCATAACAACATCCTTTTGCTTTAGAGGAATAAGGCCACCCGCCAACCTTGTCTTTTAGGTGCGGAATTGAAGCTCTTAAAGGACATGCCAAACCTCTGTATCATAAATCAGCACCTTTAATAGGTTGCGTTGACTTGAGAGGCAAGATCAATAGAATGCAACAATCAGTCATCTTGGGACAGGGTCCCTTGACGCCTGCTCTATTCCTGAGCATCCAACACACATTTATCATGCATCATCATTTAAGGAAATTGAGGCATTTATTGGCAGACAGGGAGATGTTTGTCCTTTTGCTGCATTCCATTATATTGGTGGCAACGTTCTGGCTGTTAACAGAATAAACTGGACGACATTCAGACGATTCTAAGGAGACGGGTGATGATCTCAAATGAATCTCCTTTGAGCCATTACAGTTGGAGAGAGGCTGCTTTCTCTGTACATACTTGGTGAGGCAGGCTTTTATCTGCATACTCTCTTAGCTTTTTCACTTACAGGTTACTTCATTAGGTGTATGCAAATAATCCAAAATGTTTTTTAAGGGATCTCAAAAGGTTTCCGCACTTGCACTTCTTCCCCTCTGACAGTTGCTTAGGCCCCCCCATCTGGTACACACTTTACAACTCCAATGTTCACATGCAGCTTTCCCGCAACCTCTTTGACTGTTATTCTTCGGTTTTTGCAAATTACTTCCAAGGTTCTTTTGTTCTTCCCTGTAGCTGGATGTCCCGAGTGCTCTGTATCCGTCACACTCATAGTATGGTAATTTTCAAACATTTCAATCTGCTCATAAATGATTCTACAAAAAAGAACTTTTTCCCTTACTGAGCACATCTGCAGAGATGGATTTGCACTCCCAACACACCTTCTGCCCACAAAAAACATATGAGAGAACGCCGTTTCTCTTTGGTGTCATTTATAAGTTTCGCAGCCATCTTCGGCGCAGCATGACAACTCTTAGAGTACACTGCAAGGCCAGCTTGCTTGCCAAACAGATTAGTCACAGGACATTCTCAGACATGACCAAGTACCCCCTTTCACCCTCACCATTTCCAATAAAAACAAAGTGTGGAAAAATTTTGAAGACCCCTTCATATTTTTTAAATACGGAACCCTCTGGTGTCATACAGTTTGGATAACGGATGTTCACCCATACTGTCTCTGAACCGGTAGCTTCTTCCATCATAAACCATTGCTTTAATGGGTGCTTTGTCTGAAAGTTGATACAGATATGTAGACAGTTAACAAAGGAATTCAATATTGGCAGAAATGTATGGTTTGTGAGACTCCTGGGAATTTTGCTAGTTTGCACACCCAATTTAGCAATGCTAGGTTCAGATTTTCCATTCAAAGCTTCTGAATTCACAGAGTAAACTTTTCTGAACCAGCTGATCCTGACCATCACAATAACCATAAGTGAATGTATCGTGGTGAGCATGCTCATGGGAACAGACCTTAAAATGGGTCTTCAGAAGTACTTATGTGAAAGAATGGCCAGCCAGCTCTCCCATAGCATTTGTTATGAGTTAAACTGTCTGCTGGATCAAATACCTGAATACATCTGATTTGTAATGCTTGCTTTTTGTATGTTTTTCCTTGCATCCCCTCCTCCCCACTTCCAAAAGCAGCCAGTCCTCCAGGGAAACCAAGGCAGCCTCTCATGTCCTTCAGATGACCTGGAGTTACAAAGAGCTGCGGAGTGTTTTACAGAAGGAAGGCTGGAGCAAATCCCATTTCCAGGTGAAGAGAAAGCAGGCTTCTAATTGAGAATTGTATCCAGAGAAAGCCAGAATTTAGTTCATTTTGGCCTCCACTAGTGATGCTTAGGAAACAAACTTATTTTCGATTTCTACTACAACAAATCCAGGTTCTGTTTTAAGAAAAGTCAGATTTGGGTAAACACACAATTAGCTTTGTTGAAATATTTTCTTTTTTGTATCATTACATGTTAGAGGCAAGAATAGTTTTAGAATTGAGGGAAGCAGCCCAGAGACTGGTGTTAGCAAAGCTAGTAGGATATGAGAAGACAAAGGACAAGAGAATCTACTTAGCTGTGATTTTATACATTTATATCCTGCTTTTCCATTAAATGTGTGCTTCTCACTAGAGGCCTATAGGTGTCTCCTCATAAGTAATCCCTGTTGAGCTTCAAAGATTGCAATCCCCAATAGTTTATAGAGCTCCAAAAGTTAGAGGAAAAGATACTTTACACCAGGGGTGCTCATTAGGTAGATCGCGATCTACTGGTAGATCGCGTAGGGCATCCTGGTAGAGCGCAGGAAGGGCGGGAGGAAGGCTCAGTCCTGTCCCGCAGGCTCCCGACGTCGCCCAAGTGCTGCCGGCCCTGGGTTATCTGAAGTCCTTTCCACACAGTTGAATAAAATCCCACGTTATCTGCTTTGAATCCGATTATATGGCAGTATGGACTCAGAAAACTTAGTTCAAAGCAGATATTGTGTTATATGTTTCACATTTTTGTAGTGGGTAGGTAGATCATTTTGACTTGGTTATTTTATAAGTAGCTCGCATGCTGAAAAAGTGCGAGCACCCCTGCTTTACACAAATCAAAGTGTAAAACAGTCCAGTGGATCCATCGCAATCTGGTTTCAGGCCTGGTCACAGAACTTAAACAGCATTGGTCACCTTGTTGGATGATCTATGACGAGAACTAGACAGGGAGAGTGTGTCCCTGCTGGTTCTCCTGGACCTCTCAGCAACTTTCAAAGTTACTTGCAGTTTCTCAAGTCATTTCTGACACGATTAAAAATTTGACCATGGTATCCTTCTGGGCCGTCTCTCCAAGATGGGGCTTGGGGGCACTGTTCGGTAGTGGCTCCGGTCCTTCCTGGAGGGGTGGACCCATATGGTGAAGCTGGGGGACTCCTGTTCGACTCCCTGGCCTGTGGGTCCCCTCAGGGTTTAATTCTGTTCCCCATGCTGTTCAATATTTACATGAAACCGCTGGGAGAAATCATCCTAGTTTTGAAGTTCGGTACCAAATTTACGCAGATGACACCCAACTCTATTACTCCTTTCCACCAAAAGCCAAGGACCCTGTTCTGATCCTGAACCAGTACCTGTCATCAGTGATGGACTGGATGAAGGCCAACAAGCTCAAACCAAATCCAAACAAGACAGAGGCACTCCTGGTCAGTTGAAAGGCAGAACAGGATATTGGATTGCAACCTGTGCGGGACAGGGGCTCTGCACAGGGAGAGAACCACTCCCATGTTACGACAGCTCCCCTGGCTGGCTCAGGTCCAGGCTATTTGTCCAACCGCAACTCTCTATATAGACCACCTTGTGCACTGCGGTCAGCGGAAGAGGCCCTGCTCTCAGTCCCACCCCATCACAAGCGTGGTTGACAGGGACAAGAGAGGGGGCCTTCTCCGTGATTGTTCCCCACCTCTGGAACTCCCTTCCTAAAGAAATTAAAATGGCCCCCACCCCCCTCTCCTTCAAAAAACTTCTGAAAACACACCTATGTACCTTAGCATATGGAGAGGAGAAGTGCTAGCACATAACACTTTATGGCTGCTGAGCTCTATTTTAAATTACAGCTCAGGTCAGGCACTGTTTACATAGTCGTTTAATTGTCTAGGATATATGATTTTTGTGCAATTATGTTTTATTAGTGAAATGATGCTCTATTTTAGCATCTATATTTTTATTACTTTGTTTCAATTCCCTTTTGGTAGTAAGTCTATTGTCTATTTTACTTTTTTGATATTGTGTGATGTTAATTGTGGCATTGAATGTTTGCCTTTTTATATGTATGTAAACCGCCCTGAGTCCCCTCGGGGAGAGAGCGCGGTCTAGAAAGATGTTGTTGTTGTTGTTAAGACTGAGGATGCTCCAAAGATCTTTCCTTGCCCCACTTTGAGAACACTTAACTATCAGGTGTTTTGGATTTCACATTGAAAATCTTAAATGCAACCAATGAAATAATAAGTTAGTATACAAGAAGGTTAGTATAAAAAATATCACTCGTTGGAGCTGGGGAATTTAACTCCTTCTAGCCTGTAGTACCCCTGAAGAAGGCAACAGTGTCAGAAAGCCTATGTAGGAATCCTCAGACGAGGAGAAGATGAACCACAACATTTCATTGACAAATTCTTGGAAGTCATACAAAAAGTCAAGGAAACACTGCACCAATAATAATGACTATTATAGGGCCCAAGTCCCAAATGCCTGGTGTCAAAAGGTTCATTCATTCATTCATTTACCTTTATACCTCACATTTCATACAACAAACTGAAAGTAGTATACATGATTTCCTTCTTTCTACATTAGTAGTAGTAGTAGTAGTAGTAGTAGTAGTATTACACTATGTAACACAATTTTTGTTCCTGGGTTATAAGTGTGATTTCCTAATTGGTTGTAAAACAAAAGCACAAAAAAGGGTTTTGTTTCTGGTTTTGTTTTGTTTGTTTTTGTGGCACACCCTGCAGCACCTTTTTCTATGGTTTTTTAATGAACGTCTCATTGAATCTCAACCAATTCAACATAGTTTTTGGTAGCCACAAAAACAAAGTTTCTGGAAGATAACAACTACTTCCAAAGTAAGTACAATTAAAAAGGAAATAACACTTTCAAACCCGGAACAGAAAATTTGCAAAGTTGTTGTTTTTGTTGATGTTGATGTTGTTGTTGTTGTTACTTGCCTATTATAATTACCTGCCTCTCCTCACAGCTTAAGATGGGGAACAGCATGGTTAAAACACACACACACACACACACACACACACACACACATATATATATATATATATATATATATATAAACAGATCAAAGATAAAAATAGAATAATAGAATGTAAATTTAAAATTAACTGTTTCAAATTGACTAGCAGATCAGGCTGAAATATAAATTGGTCATAGAGGACATAGGGTGCATCTACACTGTAGAATTAACTCAATTTGACACCACCTGAACTGCCATGGCTCAATGCTATAGAATCCTGGGAGTTGTAGTTTTAGTCTTCTTTGCCAAAGAGCGCTGGGGCCTCACCCAGCTGTAGCTCCAATAATTCCATAACATTTGGCCATGGCACTTAAAGTGGTCTCAAACTGAAGTCATTCTACAGTGTGGATTCAGCCTCAGTCAGCTTTGTGGCTCAGTAGAGAGAGATGACTCTAAACCTCCCAAATCCTAGTCTAACAACCACTACACCAAACTGGGTCTCCAAGTTGTTACAACCATGCAAAGATAATTTTAGTAGCAACCATTCATAAATGTCTGTTACCATGCCATGATTCTCCAGCATCATTCCAGCAACTCCTTAGAGCACATCTTTCATGCACCACTCTTGAAAAATAAGATTCCTGTATGCCGACCTAAGGCTGAGCAGCATCATGCTGAAATAGGAAATAGAATGTAGATTGTTTTTCTTGTAATGAGTTTTTTCGCTATGCTTTTGAGAAGCGGATTTTGCTTTCTGCTCACCTTCCTGCAAGTTGCTGACTCTGGCTTTTCTCCCCCTTTTTTCTATTCTAGTCTGGCTCTGCTACTCCTAAGGGATCCAAAGGTACCTCTTGCAAATCAGGCTACGATGACAGCACTCTGCCTCTTGTGGATAAAAGTCAAGGTCAGTCAGCCCTTGCACGAAAAGCCTTTGCCTATGGGTTTGCGTTTACAAAAAAGGAACTGCAGGGACCCAGGATGGATTGGAGCTGGTTTGGGGACCACCCTCCCTCCATACACTCACTTTACTCACAAAAACATGCTCACACTCACACAAAAGGCAGCTGCTTAGTAAAAGAAAAGAGGTACAAAAGGGCGAACCACATGAATGAATGCTGCATCTAAGTTCATCCTAGAAACCAGGATGGCATTTTTAAAATTTCGATTTATATACCACCCTTCCCAAAAAGGCTCAGGGTGATTCACAACAATGAATACACAAAACAACGTAGTTAAAAACAGAATAAAAACAGAATAGGACCAGAATGGAAAGCAAAACCTTAGAGATTAAATGCCTGGCGGAACAGGGTGGTCTTACAGGTGGCATTGGTTCCCTGACTGTACAACAGGGCTGTCAAACTCATTGTGATAGACTTCGACAGCCTTGTGGTTGCTTTCAAAAGGCATGGCTAGACCATCTGGGGATACAGATAGAGGGCCAGCTATAATGGGTTGTTGTTTTCTTTTTTAAATAGTGGTTCATACAATTTAGTTTTTGCCCAGTCTGGGTCCCCAGACGTTATTGAAGACAACTCCCATCACTTTTGATGATCGGCCATGTGGACAGGGGACAATGGGAATTGCAATCCAACAGCCCTTATGGCCCTGAGGCTGGGGAAAGGTTAAAGGAGGTTTTAAAGTCAGGCATCCTATCCAAAAGCCTTGGCTCTCAATCCAAATCTCACTCTTCTGACTCAACAAACAAATGGCAGCCTTCCAGATGTGACTGTATCCCAACTCCCATCATCCCTAGTCATGACTTCTAGTGTTGAGGAATTCAGGAGCTTGAGTCCAGCATCGGGGGGGGGGGCACATAAAAGGACATGGTGGACTGGATCTGCCCTACAGGCCTTGAGTTTGACACATGTGCTCTAGATATTTTGACCTACAGATTGAATCAGCCTTTACAATTAAACAGCAGCAGGGATGCTAAAAGTTGTATTCTAAATCACCTGGGAAGCACCAGGTGAACTACTATTGATATGATCCCATTATGCGCTTTGTTAGTGGAAGGTACATTTGTATGTAAATAGGGATGCAGCCATAATATAGAACAGTGGTTCCCACCCTGTGGTCCATGCATCACTAGTGGTCCTGGAGAACTAAAATATGGTCCGTGAAGCAAAAGCCTTGTAAGATACAACTCCCAGGATGCTATTGCACTGAGCTAGGGAAATTCAATTTCATAATGCAATGCAACCTGTGTTTTGAAAGCCAAAAGTATCCTGGTTTACCATGGCTGACTTTAGAACAGTGGTTTCCAACCTGTGGTCTGTGGACCATCAAGTGGCCCACAAAAACTAAAATATAGTCAGCAGCCTCACCATTACTACACCATTGCAATGCCCCATGGACCACACCCCCTTCCTTGTGGCTGTGCGCCCATGGCAAGGAGGTTAGAGAAAGCCGTTAGGGACAGTTTCTTGGGTCTCGCATTCTGCTTTTTGTATTTTTTTAACCTCAGCCACCTCCCTTTTTTTACACAAGTGTTAACAAAATCCACGGATAATAACACAACCCAACAAAAAAGTTTTTTCTTGGTGTCTTCATTTTAGGCTTGTTCCTAGGGTTATTTGGATATACCACATCAGCTCTAGATTATTAAATATGGTTTTCTGTGGGCGAGCACTGGATAGTATATGTTCTGTATCAGAAACTAGAGCTAATGCAATTACCAATGCAATTTTCTGAATCAGCACCCCAAATAACCAAACCGAATCTGAAGTTGACCAAAACTGATTCATAACCCTTTTGGTACTAATGTTGGAGAGTGATCCCTGGTCAAAGTGGTCCCTGGGGGGAAAAAAAGGTTTGAAACCACTGCTGTAGAATGAACATGACTTGGCACCATTTAGCTGTCATGGCTCAATGCTGTGGATTCATGGAGGCTGTAGTTTTACACAATTTTTGTCTTCTCTGCCAAAGAATCTTTGGGGGGTGAGGTCACCAAACTGCAAAATTCAGGATTGTATAGCATTGAGCCATGGCCATTGAAGTTATATCAAACTGCATTAATTCTGCAGTGTAGATGCACCCTAAGAGGGCAAGGCAGAAAAGGGAAAGAAGGGAAAGAGACAGATGCAAAGGCAAGGGAATGCGGGGAAAGAAGGCCTCAAAATGACCCTGACCCCATTGTGCTATCTTGAACTAAAGAGTATCTTGACTATTTCATGATTGACTCACAAGCCTTGTATCTCTATTCAAACCCCACTGTCTTGACTAAATAGAACTGCAGCCTTCCAGTTGTGGCCATATCACAATTCCCATCAGCTCTAATCATAAGGTCAAAACAGTAGTCCAGCATCTCAGGGCCACATAAAATAAAATGGAAGTCCAGATTTGGCCCACAGGCCTTCACTTTGATACATGTGTCAATAGTAGCAACTGCATTTAAGTCAAAAAATATTTTAAATTTGGAATTATAATAGTATCTATCTCTTGGGATGGCAGGGGCCTTGGAATTCTAACTACTTTTTAAAGTAGTTGTTGCAATGAGGCCACAGCTCTGGGTCTGGCCCACCTCTCACACAGAATTATGGCTTAATTTCTCTCTCTGCTGTAGATAATGAGAAGACCGGAAGTCGGGATATGATTCCTATGGACGAACTCGGTCCAGGTAAATGCAACTGTGAATCAGCCACCCTGTTGACCTCAATAGTGAATGCTGTCACTCAGAAGGGAACTCAGCTTGTTCTTTGGGAGAAACTCTTCCAAGCATATGTGAAGTTGACATTTAGAGCAGAACTTTTCTTTCCAAGGGATCGATAGTCTTTAACTGCACAACCCTATGCATGCGTTCTCATTTACTTCAATAGGATGTGCTCTTACACCCAGGTAAGTGGGCATAGGGTCTCAACCTTCATGTGTGTATCCAGTGCAGACAAATGTACACACATATATGCACATACACTCACGCACAGACATATATACATCCATACATATGTATATGGAGGGAGAGAGGTCAGTAAAGCATGGTTATTTAACTGAGTCTGGGTCTTATGACCTCATATTTTTGAATGTTTCCAGTGATATAGCCTTATTCCAGGCCAGCTTTAGCCAATCTGGTGTCGTCCAGAAGTCTTGGACTACTGGCTGGAAAACCTCCGGTCATTTGTACTTTGACATCGGAATTTAGCAACCTTTTGTGTCTGTACAAAGAAGGGAAATGTAGACCCCCACCCCACCTCCCCAAATCTGTCCCCTGAGCCTTTGTGGTGTGGATTTCTGAATGGTTTGATTCTAAATGTTTTGAATCTTTTGATTCAGATACAAATAGCCCTGGTGGAAGGCGAAATCTGAGGCTTTTCTTGTTGCGATGAGGCCACAGATGGCCAGTGCATGCTTTGCATGCAAAAGGTTCCAGGTTCAATCCCTGGCATCTCCAGATAGGACTAGGCAAGACTCCTGTCTGAAATCCCGTGACGCGACTCAGCAGTGTGTCCTTAGCGGTAAAGTGGCTCAGAATCTGTGGGTAAGGATGGAAACTAAACACACCAACACACATTGCTGGAGCAAGAAGGTAGCCACAGCCTGATCGGTTACAGCTAAAAGTCCTTAGCACAGAACAGATCCAACCCACCTGCCAAACATTAGTCCACTTTGGGGGAAATGATGGGGTGAAAATATAGGGAAGTCCACTGTGTGGTTCCTCTGTCATGTGGAAGTGTAGTAGGATGAGCTGGCTAACTTTGGCATAGTTCTGGCATCCTTTATTCCCAGGATTCTCTAAGATCCCAAAAGCATACTTTGCTATCCAAAATTGGATCTGGCCCAGTGTACTCATAGAAGAGGTGCAGTGCCAAGGCGTGCCGTTGGAGCTATGCAAGGAAGGCGGGGTGGATTGTTCTATCAGAAATTAGAGTGGTATGGTGTGGCCAGAATGAATGATGTCCTTGTAAACCAGAGTGGGAAATTCTGCTCTCAATAAGTGTGGAATCTGCTACTGATTGACTGAGCCAACCAGTTGGCTCAATTGGTGGGAGAATGAGTGACCAACAGTTAATGCAACCTACATGGCTGCTGGAAAAGCTGTTTTGAGGCAAGTTGTTGTGAACCAGGGACCTCGCCTCCCTTGGCTTCAAGCTGATGGGACACAAACAAATAAGGTGGGACTTGTGCTAAAGCTGCTTCTTATGTTCCTAGCCCTTACTGAAGGTTCTACTTCTGTATCTAATCAACATGCAAGGGGGAAAGCAAAGGTGAGAGCTCAGTCCTCATCCCATTTTTCTTTAAATTAAAATGATAGATGATTAAAATGAAAGCAGAAAACTTTCTTGTGTAGATGGCCCGTCTGAACCCTGGAAATCTGGGTTTCTTCTTCTATTATTATTATTATTGTCCTGCTTCATTGCTCTTAAAAAGAGACCCAAAGTGGCTAACAATAACAGCAACACAATGTATAATTTTAAACCTAAAAAACATACTACAACAACTGCAATAGAATTAAACATTATCACTATTAAAAATAAGCAGAATAACAATTTTGCCTGCTGCTCATCCAGAGTGATAAGGGGATGATGGAAGTGGCTCTCATTTCTGTGCTCTTTCACTTGCCTGTTGAATTGGATATTGATCTGGAATGCTTGAATAAGGCTTCTGTGGTGGCGAATCATACATTTGAGTGTTGCGTAGATATGTTTGGAATACATGCCATTTTAAATAAATAAATAAACAAACAAATAAACATTGGCTTGTTTTTCATACCCCCTCACTTCAAACCTTTGTGCCAAGCTGGCAGTGTGTTCTTTGTTTAAGGGGAGGCTGCCACATACATGCTCTGGGTGGGAAAAGAGTAACTTCAAATGGAGTGACACTACCAGGTGGCCATGTACTTTCTGACAGTGTGCACTTTAAGAAGAGATACCATGCCTGGAAGATGTCATTCTTCCATTCTGAGAGTACAATGTAGAACTTTTGCTATCACTGGATGTATGTTATGGGCTTAAGGAAGACTTCTAGATGGGAAGCCTGGAAGGAAATGTGTTTACAAATGGAGTGGCTTCATACGATTGGATTCAAGCTGCTATCTACTCCTTAGGCTCCAGAGACTAGAAGATTGAGAACCAGGTATACTTTTTAGATCTTTGAGTCACACATTGGTTCAGTTTGTATCTTAAGAACACTTGGATGACAGGGTGGAACCTGTTTCCTAATAGCTATCCCATCTGTCCTCCAAAAGGTAGAAGGCCTTTAGATTAGAGCCTCCGCCAAAGATCTCATAGTGTGATAGGTTATATTTCTTGTGACCTTATGAGCTTGTGACTGCTCCTTTGATCATGTGGGTTGTTGGGGATGCTGTTCTCATTGTATTATATAAGATAGCAGTGGAAGATACAAAGCCCTGCTAGCTTTGATGTTATTGTATAAAGATTTGTCTCCCTCTTGAACAAAAAGTAGAATGAGCAGCACTTTCATGCCACGTGGCTGTTAACATTACACTGTCCCTTATGGCTGATGTCATTCCCCTGCAGATGGCTACTCCACCATCGATCATCGTGAAAAGGAGCGCAAGTACAAGGCCAACGACAACATGGGAGATGCATCTGAGAAGGAACCACTGAAAGTAAGCAGGTCTTACCACTAGCAAGCAACACCTCCCACTGCCTTGGTCTACAGCAGTGGTGTCAAGCTTGTGTCCCTCCATGTGTTTTGGACTTCAGCTCCCAGAATGCATAGCCATTGGACAAGCTGGCAAGGGCTTCTGGGAGGACCACAAGTTTGACACCTCTGGTTTACGGGTATAAATGACACTGGCTCATCTCTATGGGAAAAAACAGTGTGGCTAGCAGAGAGTTTCCTGCTGTTGCGTTTGTCACCTCTGTTGCTGGCAATGTGAGTAACATAAAAGGCAGGTGCTTTCATCTTGTTCTTTTCTACAGAGGTCCTCTTGCTTTTTAAAATGTTCCCCCATTTGCCGAGGGTAGAAATCAACTATCAGGAGCTTTCTGTCTGTATACATAATCCTCAGCCTTTGTTTCTGTGTTGGTGCTGCCTGTCATTTTCATCAGCTGCCAAGCTCAAGGGTTCTTCGGGCGTCTCCCCAAAGTTGTTCCTGTGCATCTACTCACTCCCCTGGATGCAAAGATAGTTACTTCTTAAAAGATTATTTCTCTGCTATGTAAAAAGAGCAGCTCAGATTTTCAAGCAGAGGGGATTTTTAGTAATTGCTCTGCCTTCCGCAACCCACAGCTTGTGAGGCAGGGATCTCTGGTACTCCAGGATCCCACAGCTTCATCTCATTTTCTCAGCATCACCTTTCATCCTTATGGAGGTGGGATGTGTCACTTTCCTAGAGATGAGTAGAAGAAGATTGAAAATAGAAAAAACCCCAAGGCACTAGGAAAACTCACACTGATAGCCTACTTTTCCTGGCAGGCTACTCTGGCTGAGGTCATGCCAGCACCAGCAATAGCCATTAGGTATGCCGGATGGGAATGTTCAAGCAGCTGGAGTTGAAAACAAGAAGCACACTTCTCTTTCTGCTTTGGTTTTCTTGCGTTCCATTCTTCCACCTAAAACCAGCCCTAATCCCACAGGTTATAGCTGTGCAGGAAACTCGGTTCCAACAATAATCTTTTCTCCCTTGAGCTTGCCATGCTGGGGAAACACAGAGAATGTGCAAGTGTTTGTGCCTGTATTCAACAGCCAAGACTGTGTTCAGATTGAGTCACTTTATCCAGTGTCTGGTTCATCTGCCTGCCTCATAAATATAATCTATTGTCTTGTGATTACACTCTTGGGGACAAATCCGATAAGCCGAGTGCTTTATTTAGCTGGGCCTGTGCCCGGGAGTCTCCAAGCACTGGTGTGACTATGACATACTGCCCTCTTTACCCCCTGTTCTGCTTTCGGCATGTGTGATGATCCCTCAGTGACCCTTAAAACTGGCTCTATCACCAGGAAGTCATTGAAGGTGACGCCTGGTTGCTTCATTTGACCTGCCCTTCATCTGCCTCCTCAGCAACAAGTGCCAGGAAACTACAGCCACTTGCAACTTCCAGGGCTCATGGGAAAAATCTAGCTAGGATCATTCAGTGCTTCAGAGTTAGTCTGAAGAGGACATGATGCATGACTAGCTGGTAGAACTATATGGATTTGACCCTGAGCATAATAAGAATTGCATCCTTAGGCATCCTGAGCTCTTCAGAGAAATATTGCAAATGTAATAATTGTAGTGTTAGTCACCAATTCCAAGAGTTTTAGATTAGGATGTGGCTATTCATAGCAACTAATTGTTATGGGTCAGAGCCAGCCTTTAAATTTCTCACAGTGGCCCAGAATAAGGGCTGGTCAGTTGCCCTGTGATAAGTTTAAAATACAGTTAGATCCACTCAGTTGACACTACTCAGACTTCAGTAACAGGTTGGTAGGATTGAAAGGGTAGACCTTAGCACTGCAGACATCAGTGCCAGGCCCTGGTAGGTCTCTGAAGGTGCCAGCTATGGGTAGCAGTGGTTTTTCCTGCTAGCATTCCAGAGCAGATCTTGGCCAAATGCCAGTCATGGAGCTGTGTGGTGTAGATGTGTCAGCTTCTGTTTCTTCCCTGTGCATTTCCTGCTGAATGACTATTGTAGCATCTCTTAGACATCTAACCTGTCCTATGGGCCAAATGATGTCCCAGCATCCTCTTCCAAGTGATATACCTAGGCTCGCTTACTTCATGTTAACTTGCAATTGTTGCTGTGAGACCCTGAAACTGTAATGATGCTATGGGGTGATCTGGTTGTGGGTGCCAGAATGCGGATGCTTGCAGTCTGGTGGGCCAGATGGGCATTGAAGTGAAGCTTTGGCCCAAATCTTCCCCCTGCTCTTGTGCCTCCTGATTTCCTCTCCCTGGTATTTGGGGTGTACCACCTCTACCACCTCAGCTATAAAATGTGTGTTGAATGGGAGTGCTCGCAATCCATGGGCTCAGCTGCTGTGAAAGTCACATGCTGCTAGTGACAGATGTGCTGCTCCATCCAGCGTGGTCTGCTTGATGCTCCCAGATGTTATGGGTGTTTGCGATGAAGCACATCTTTTGCTGATATGTTCTCTCTCTCTTTCTCTCTAACGCTTTCATGTAAGCCTTTTGAACTGTCAACTTTGCCTGTCTGTCTGTCTGTCAATTAATCTGCTCTGTTTTGCCTTTTTAACGCCTCGCCCTGTCTGCTGCAGAATGACACAAGTAGGAAAACCATAAACAGGAGCAATAGGGCTTCAGTGACTCTGGTGGATGCCCGTGATCCTAAACCCCAGCCTGTTGACTCCTGGGTCTAATTTGCATGCATGGTAGGTCCTTTTCGCCGTACTTGGGGCTTGTGATTAACGTGTCTTGTTTGTTGTGCATGACCTTGGACTGCTGCCGCGTTATCTCCCCTTCCCCGGTTCCTTCTCAAGCAGATAAAAGGCAGCCCTCGCTTGTGAGTGTGTGCCCTTTCCAATCTCTATTTCACACCATGCTTTGAAGGAAATGTTGTCATGTGGAGCAAATAATAATCTGTCACAGAAGCACACAGCAGACTCAAGGATCGGTCAATAGAGCCCCTTGCCTTTCAAGATGAGGAGCTGCTGAAAATGTCTGGGAGGGGAAGCTGATGAGAAGTCTTCCAGGTGGTCCAGGATGCTCTCCATCAAATTAGTTTACTCCCCCAGAGGGATTTGGACTGCCATCTTTCCCAGACTTTATGGCCTTGGAGGTCGGGATGTAATATGCCTGAAGCCCTGGTGCAGCTACTTTAAATCTCCTTAATGGGTAACACTTGCCCCATCTGCTCCCACAATCCTGAAAGGACACAGGTAATTACTGTACACCTTTGAGAAATGCAGGTGCCCAAAGGAAACCCTCCCAAAGGGGGAACTTGGAGAAGCCTTCCTTATGAGAGCCCAACTATTCCCTTCAGAGGCAAATGTTGTCAACTGTTATGTGAGACTTCCCCTTGAGTGTCAGGCGTTCTGCTGCTTGTCTTGGAATGGCTGGCAGGCGCAGATGAGCCATGCCCTTCCAACAGGCTGAGCAGTGACGTCCAAAATAAGGCCTCATTCATAAGGCCTTCAAAACTGATGCAGAGGTTTTGAAAGCCTTGTGAGTGAGGGCAGTTGGAAAGCCATGCTCCTGTCAGGTTGAGGCTGGTGAATGAGCCAGCCTTGGCCTGATGGAAGGATGCAAGTGAGTTTACGTACGTGATTTTAACATGACATTGAATCTAATGCACACCTGACTTTTGACTTTGTTATTTGGCCAAAAAAGGTGTGCATTAGGATAAAGTAAATATGATACATTTTGTCTTGGCTTCATATGGGTTATTTTCCCTGGGCGAAACAGGTCCGCATTTTGTTCGATAAACAAACCTGTACAGGAGACCATGTTAGTCATTCCATGATAAGGACAAGCTATGTTTTCCTTGCTGATTTGTTTGACACCATCTGCTATCTTGTTCCAAACTAACCAGTGCTATGTCTGCGGTAGCCCTGGAAATAAAATTCACATGGTGTCAGTTTATTATGGAAGAGTAGAAGAAAGATCCTAGGCTTAGTCTAGTCTCCTTCTCTTCGCACTCAGTATTGACTTGGTACTGGCATGGAATTTTTGCAGTCAGATTCTGCAGTCTAGATGCAGTTGTGTCAGCAGACAGGACAGCGGGACAGTTCTTCCTATCTAGAAAGTCTTACAGGCATTATTCAGATTTTTTTCAAAGCCTATCCCTATTCTCAGGGGAGAGAAAGCATCTCAACAGAAACTGAAGAGAACTGTCTATACTCCAGTAATTCAAACAATATGGCTGTAGGTGACCTCCAGAATTGGAGGCAGGCAACAAAGGACCTAAATGTCCTAAAGACACCAGATCCTGTCTGATCTTGGAAACTAAATGGACCAATAGACTGAGATGGTAATGGCTTCAAACTGCGGCCTGAAGTACTCTGGGGGACTTTGTGGCGACTAGTGTGCTGTGTTATCCCTAGTGCTTACCATTCTTGCTCTTGTTCTTAAGATATTATTTAGACAACAAAACAAATCTGCACAAGCATTTGCTTTCTTGTGTGTTGGGCTATATTGTAGGCGGTCTTGTGAACCTTATCCCCTAATACACTGCTTCTTAAACTGTGGGCCCTGACTCTGAATTGGGTCCCCTTAGCTCAGTGAAAAAAAATCTTCTGAATGCCTCTTGTTTTAGATATTTACACGAATCTGTTGTGTAGTGTTTACAGTGGATGCTGCAGAAGATGCTTCAACTGTGTTTCATAAAAAGGAAATTTGGCCTTTCAGCAAACCTTGTAAATACTGGTTTGTTATCAGTATGTGTTTGAATTTTGTACCTATTTTATATACCTACGTATATATACGGGGTCACATAAGTATTTATTGAGCCAAAAGGGGTCCATAGTGGAAAAGCTCTGCACTAATGTCACATCATATCCAGCAGCTTCCCAGTTTTTCTCTTGTGGGAAGGTTTGTAGAGGGCTTTTATGGAGCTCCTGGGATGCGGAATCTTCCAGATCACAACTGTTTTACACTTAATAAAGTAACAGAACTTTACAGAGCTTTGCCCTCAAAACCTGGGGTGTTTCTGGAGGTGTCGTGATGCTTCAGGGTGGAGTTTTCACACCTGTGGCACCCGTTCATGTATTCCTGAGAACATTTGAGTAGGGTTGAAATACCTACCCTGGTTTACACAACTTTTTTAAAAGGTGAAAAATACACTGGCAGAGCCAACTTGAGACAGTTTTTGACTTTTGGAAACAGCAGAATTCCCCCACATCTTCCCCATTCGGTATTCAGAGGATGATTGGATGACCAGTTGGGTGGTGGCAATGGGATGGCATCCATTACCAAACCTGAGAACATTAGTCCAGTTTATGAGGACCAGGACAGTGCTATGCCAAGAGAGGACAATGGTTGGGGCACAGCAACAACCAAAGGGTCAACCCTAGCAGCTGCCACCTGAGGCCAGTGTCTCGCCATGCCCAGTTCTAGCTACCAAGGAAAACACAGAAATACCATAGTTCTTCAATTGTAAGATACCATTGATTGTAAGATGCACCCTAATTTCAGCACCAACAACAAGACATAAGATATCCTTGCGATTCGAAGACACACTCCATTTTCAGAGATGTTTATCTAGGCTGAAAAGTGTCTTAGGATTGAAGACATTCTGTAGAAAAAAGTGAGGATGGAGAGAGAAGGTCAGGGAGGGGAAAACCAGACAAGCAAAATGTTCAGAAGAAAGGGAAGAAACCCAAGGTGGAAAAGGGAGAAATCTCATCTGGCGAGGAGGAGGATAGGTGATCCAGTGATCCTTTTCAAACATGTTCTTTGTTTTGGGGAAGGACGTGGTCCACCCAAAACAGCAAAATCTTCTTCTCTGGTCCCATTCTTGGGAATAACTGGCTTTGACTCTTCTCTTCCAGGGCTAAGGTCCAGCTGCTTGTTTTATTCTTCTTATTATTTTCCTCAACTTCAACGAAGACTCAACTCACACAGGATCTCATTCAACCATCACTGCCATTCAGATTCAGAGGGCCTTGACATTTTGCATCGATGGAAGCCACCGGGCGGCAGATCTCTACGCAGGCGGGGGACCAGGGGCTGGGGAACCGAAGCATCAGCCGGTCCTGGAGCGGCAGACTTAGAGCAAGGACTCTCCTGCCTTGAGAGGACCGATCACATTCCCACCCACTTCCCTCTGCCCTTTCCACTTCCCGCCGAAGGATTCGGAAAGACAAGCTTACGTCAAACGAACGGCTCCTGTTCTAAGCCGACTCTTCTATGCGGATGGTGCCAAGTTAGGGGATAAAGGTCATGAGATGGGGAAGAGGAAGTCGAAGAAGACAAAGATGTCATGTGTGAAAGAAGAAGAAGGAAAAAAAACCTACCGAATACTCCAAATATACCTTTGGTACGGTCATTTAAACTAGCACTTTTTCCTCCCCTCCCTCCCCCCTTCCCCGCCTTTTGAACTGTGAATTTTTCAAGGAAAAATGGCAATGATAATACTTTCTTTCCTTTTCTTTTTTGTGGCCTATTGTGGAGGTTTTATTCTTTGATCTATGGGAAACATAGAACTGTTGAGCTGAGTTTGATGGATTTTGATGAAAGGAGAAAAAAAGGAAAAAAACATAATCTTAGTTGACTGACTTGGAAAAAAAAGGTGGAAGATGGAATTGACGTGGGCTGTATAATCTGCTTTTGAAGTAAGCGATACCACACTGTGCTCTCTCTATATTGTCGTTGGTGTACAATTCATCTGCCTTTTGACTTCTGTAATGGCTCGTTTCTATTTCCAAACATATACAATGCTTTCTTTGAGGTTTTACTGTCCTCGTTCAGAAAGAGAGAAGGAAAAGAAAACCTCAAACTCGATCCAGTTGACTTTTGTTGTTAGCAGTGTTCATAACAAGTGCGCCTTTTGATTTTTCAACCTGTTGACATTGGGTTGATAGTGATTTAATGGTCAGCATCACAGGCTTCCCCCACCTTGGTCCCATAGACAGCAACGGCTTTTAATTCAATTGGAATCTTCCTCACATGGAAGATATGCGTCGGATGCGGCACAAACCTCAGGTGTATCTGTTTGGTTTTGCTGGTTGAAAACAAGAGGGAAAACCCCCACCTACTACTGGATCACATCTGTGATCTTTGGGTACGCTTTCAGTAGACCACTTCAAAGGGAACTGTCATCTTTCTTACTTACTTCCTTTCTCTTTTTTAAATCCACCAGTTTGTGGATAGTTTAGAACAGGGATGGCAATTACACAGCTTTCCACAGATTGTTGGACTGCAAAGCCCAGAATTCCTGTTGGGAGTTGCAGTCCAGTAGCGTCTGGAGGCCCACATGATTGCCATTTCTAGTTTAGGATGCAATCCTTTATGCCTTTATCTGGAAGTAAGCCCCAGGACTTCACTTCCATGTAAACATGCTTAGGATTCTACTGTAATTTGGGATGTAGATGTCCTATTTATATGGCATCCTATTTATGTGCAAAGCCTTATCTAAGATTTCTTGTTGTCGTATGGGTTTAGAGCAAGATGTTTGCCATTGGTGCATATAACCATATCCCCATATACTGTATACAGTAATGCTTTGTGCTTTAACCGCATTAATTTCTTTGGGGTTTCTAGACAGAAAATGCAAGCAGGATTCTAAATTTCTAATTCAACTGACATTTGCGCTCTCGCTCTCTCTCTCTCTCTCATTCGGTCGAGTTAGTTGGTTGCCACATTAAACCGTGTGATTGGAAAGCACATTCTTTTGTCAAAATCCAGCAAATTTAATTTGGGGAAATCTCAGTGCCTGCTCTTTACTTTGTGATTTAAGATGAAGCGGGGTTGGGGGGTGGGTCAGGGTGGAGGCAGGGCGGGGAGAGAATAAACAGAACAAAACGAAATTACTGTACTAGTTCAGCATCTAACTTTTTTGTAAAAATAAAAAATAAAAATACGTTTTAAAAAAAGGAGACAAGACAAAAAAGCAAGCATTGAGAGCTCTGTATCGTCTGGAATATAAAGAAAATAAAATTTGACATGAATTACATATATAAATATATATATCTATATCTATATATTGTTGTGCAGAAAATAGGTTGCCAAAACCACGTGAGTCACGTTTTGTAGCAAGAAAGCGTTTTTTGCAACAATTCAGGGAAAGACTGGTGCCAGAAGCTCTTTTTGGCAACTTGAATGGTACAGACACAAACATATATCAACAGTGGCCACCCCACCCTACCCGCCACTTTCCACAACCCATCACAGCCACGCAAAGCAGGGGTCAACCTGGGGGTCTTTCCAGAAAGTGTGGTGCTTGGGAGTTAGAGCAGATTGCCAAGAACCAGAGCAGAGAGAGACCTGAGCAGGCCAAAGATCTCTTGATAGGCCAAAGAACGAGGAAGGTGATCTCTATGGATTCCCCCAGAGACCCTCGTTGCCCTTGCGGCCAAAAGTGGAAATGGCTGGTACGGGACCCCATTTTCCCCACCTCTAACAATGGTGCTCTTTTCATACTTCTACTCTTGATATGCGAAGAGCCTTTTGACTAGGCTGTACATTTTTATACCATCTTGATTACTATTGCATATTTCTCTTTCTCTCACTCTCTGCTTTTAGTATACAAAGGGAATTCTGTTTCATTTCGTTGTCATTTTTTAAAAAGCTTTTGTGCAATTTGTGGGTAATTGTGTCTGTTCCATAGTTTGCTATTGGGGCCCTATAGAGGGGGTTGGGGAGCTTTAGTTTATGAAGTGGACTTCGGCTTCACTGGGAGTCCAGTCTCTTCCAGTCTGGTTGCCCACTTGCCTATGCCCTTCTTATCCATGATGTGGCCTCTCCCTGCTTTCCTCTGGGAATTATTCCCATTATGAAGGTTGAAATGCCTCCCTTAAAGTTGAGTTATTGGCAACAAGAGCTTCAAATTGATGTTTGCGGCCCAACCCTTTTAACCCTCTCCACCACTGGTATGAACACCACCAAAATTACATTCAACTCTTAATTTTGAAATCCAGTGTATATACTTTATAGTAATGGTTTCCATCACCAAGACTTTGATCCATGCCTGCCTTTTAATCTGTGTTATTTAGAAAGTACTCCAGAGGCAGGGTCATCTCCTGATGCAGCTTGGTGGTATCTCCGCTGGACACAAGACGTCTTTTTTGTTATGGACCATCTCACAGAGGAGCTATTGTACAATACTTTGTAGCATGGAGATGTCTCAAATTGTGGTCTTCACTGTATGAATGTTCAAGTGGCCCAAGGAGGTGAATCGATAGGAGAAAATGCCAGGGAAGGAATTGCGGGTTTGCGTTTCCAATACTAGGGATGCACATATACTGAAGGTAGCAATGGACCTGGTGTGTGAAGATTCACTGCATAGTTCTGCAGGTTGGCTGTTGTCCAACATGTGAAGTGGGTTGAAGGCTCAACTCAAGTCTCACTGGTCAGTGAGGGTGTCAGGTCTGTCCGTTCTGATCAATTAGTGATAGCACATTGCAGGAGACATTATGTGCTGTGAGCAAACGGTGTACGCCCTTCCCTTCTGTACATTCTTGGTTTCAACCACCACATTTGACTGTTGGTTTGTTTCCTTGCTTTGTCATACAGGTTAGTTGTACCCCATCAGGACCATTTTATTTCTCCTCTAAGATCCCTGGAACAGGCCACTGCGTAATCCTCAGAAATGTGCCAAAGTATTGCCTAGGAAGTGGCTCATGCGGTGATTGCCTATTGGTCAGGCCAATCCGGTGCTGCCATCTTGGAGTTTTGTGAAGAATTTGCTCATGTCTTCAGATATTTGCAAATGTTGTGAGCAGTAAGATGCACATGAGATGCTGCCTGGGGGGTGGCTCTCCAGGGGCCTTTTCACACAGCAGAAGTGTCCACATGTCTGCATCCCATGACATCTTGGAGTTCATTGTTTGACTAAAGCAAGTGGAATCATACTGTTATATTAGTGTAGCGTGAAATGTCTCTTTCAAGGTAGTCCTTTTCTATACTTTGCAGTCTCTCTTTTGTGAGCAGGCTTTCCCTCACTCTCTCCCACTCAAAGTGAAAATTGTGTCTGGGGAGGTTGAGGAACTTCAGGTCTTGGGGCTAAATCAGACCTCCTGGAATCTTGATCCAGCAATCTGAGGTTTGCATTACACCATTCTTGGGTGGCTTCCTATATTTTGTATGATTCCAAAGGATTGTAGTACTTTTCCAAAGTCTCTACTCCATAATTCTAGTCCTACAGATAATTTTTCTGGAAAAGAATGTGTTCCTTGGGCTGAAAGAGTGTCTGAGCTGTTCCAGAATTCTTTCAAGCTGGTTTGAAATTTCTTTTTTCAGATCTTTTCTAAGTTTCCCAGCTTGAATCTGAGCCGATCCCAAGTGCTTTGAGCAAACATGGTACTCATTTAGTTTGAATCAGGAATCGAAATGGCCTGACCAGGGTGATGAATTGTAACCTAAGTGTAAGATGTTTGGGTGGATTAGTCAATGCTGCCAAAGGGTCTTGGTGTAGGAAAGTAGTGCACAACCTGTGGCCCTCTAGGTGTTTTGGACTGCAACTCCCAGCATTCTTGGCCATTGGACAAACTGGCTAGGGCTTCTAGGAGTTGCAGTCCCAAATATATGGAGGACCACAAGTTGTACACCACTGATGTAGGAGATCTGCTCTCCTTACTAGGGACTAAGACAACTGCTAAGATTGCTTCCTTCCCACCACTTCCTTGCTTCTGTGTGTGTGTGTGTGTGTGTGTGTGTGTGTGTGTGTGTGTGTGTGTTGGTTCCTGCTTGTCCTGTTATGGCATTTTGGTGTATCAAAGCTTCTTGTTGCTTCATCTCAGTGATATTCATAGGTCATGAGACTTGGACTGACCAAGAGGAAATCCTGGTGACATGTGCCAGGAGTCTTTGTAGCTTCTCTCACTAGGATTTCACTCTGCTCGTCTGTAGCAATAAGTAGATAATCTGTGTAAGTTTCTTAGCTAGCGCTCCTGGGGAGTTGCTCGTACGTACTTTTCCATGGGCAATGACAGAAAATGCAGCCCTTTTTACTAACCCGTTAATCATGAATGCTGGCTCTGATTACTTTTATAAAAGAATGTCTAAATTCAGCAACACTATATATCTCCACTTTTTATAAAACCTTGTGACCATCAACAAGATATGGCTATATCCATTGTGGCCTGGATTGACTTTGGGCCTTCTTCAGCAAATCTTCTTATCCGATGGTGAAATCTACCATCAATGTGACTTTTCGAAGGGCAGCTCTGCTTTGGCATTTTTGTTCCCCATAGGCTGGTCTGTGGTGGGCATATCTCAGGTTTGTGGAGGTCTTTTTAACTAGGTGACCCAATTGTATCCCTCCAGGTGTGGTTGAGCTGCAGTTCCCACAATTCCTCAGCAGCGGGACTGAGTTCAACCATCTCCGGAGCGCCAGATGTTGCCCTCCTCTACCACCAACTGGGGACATCTGTTTGCATAGTGGGGATTTGATAGGCATTTAGACGTCCATGTTTCACCCCAAAATTAATTTTCACCACCAGAATGGAGCTCAAAGCCTGTCCATGCAGAACACCATTCTTAGATTTCCCTTTGTTCTCTCAGTTTCAATGACCAAAAAAAGAGAGAGACAGAATAGGTGGAAGCCAGAAGTTCTCGTTGATGTATTTCAAGTCACCTAGAGATCTACCAGCAAATCCAAATCTGCCTTTTAGCCACCCCTGGTGTGATCCCTACTTAATCCATGTAACCTACATAGATCAGAATAGACAGAAAATGTGTATAATTGTTGAAGATTGATCCCATTCTGAGAAAGGTGCGAGAATAGGCATGAAGTGTAGGGTTTGGGGGGGGGGGTGGTTCAAAAAACTGAGTGGCGAAAGAGTCAATCAGACATAGGAAAGAGTTGCTAATGCTCAGTAGAAGTGGATTTACCTTTAGAGTCTCCAGGTGTTTGCTCTCCAGGTGTTTTGGACGTCAACTCCCACAATTCCTAACAGCCACGGGTCCTGCCCCCCCCCCCGCCCCGCCCCAGCCCCGCCCCCCCTCGGCCTCAGCTGCTTAATGGAGGGGCCTGAGGCTATAAGGAATTATGGGAGTTAAAGTCCAAAACACCTGGAGGGCCCAAGTTTGCTCATGCTTGATATAGAACATGCAGTATATGTAGTATACTATTCTGGATAGTATATTCCAGGGCTTCTAAAACTTTTCCATTTGGGACCCCTTTTTGCCTGAGAGATTTTTATGTGACTCCAGGTTTATCAGTATAACAATCCTATATAAAAAACCAAACATTTTATTGATAATAAATTAGCATTTTCAAGGCTTTCTAAACAAGACGATTTCCCTTTTTGTGGAGTCGAGCCGAAGCATCTTCTGTAGAGTCCACTGTAAACACTACAGAAAAGATTGGAGTTAACGTCTAAAAACAACCACTTGGTGGCATTCAGAAACTTTTTTGAGACCCCAACATTGAGCAAAGGGGGCTACATTTGGGGTTGGGACCCACAGTTTAAGAAGCCATGGTTTCTGCTATACGTACTATGTATCAGAATTTGGAAGAGCTCCTGTTTAGGACTGGAAGTCTCTGAATTATCCAGCCCAGGGATTCTAGAGGTGGTAGTCCAATGCAACCTTTCCAAGCTCTGTGCATGCCTGTATCATAAGTATACTATATTGCCAGCACATCCATGATACAGAATTTTGTGCAGCCAAAGTACTCAGCACCCTGTGAACTTCAAATTCCTTTCCATCAGGGATGGCAACTGTGTGACTTTCCTGATATTGTTGCATCTCATCTCCCTGTATTCCTTGGCTATCTGGCTAGGGCTGCTGGGAGTTGTTGTCTAGAAATATCTGAAGGCCCGTACACCCTTGCTTTAAAGATTTCTCTGGAACTGAAACCAAATTTCAAGTCCATAACTCTTAAAAGATAAGCTTTGAAAGGCATGGTTTGTGGCATCCAGAGCATCTCAGAAGTCATGTTTGGGCAAAGGGTTTCTGGTTGTCCGTTGGCACCATTCAAAGTCCCCGCCTACCTTCTTGATTCCTTCCCCCTCTGTATAGTAAAGGCAAGGCAAGTTCTACCAAATATGTAGGCATATGCAATTTTGCTTGAGACCTAAGTCACATACTGTGCGAAGAATGTAATTCAGTGTTCTTAGCACAACATATTACATTTATGTAGCCCTGTCTGTGACACAACCATTGGCGTGTTTCTTAAATCTCATGTTACATGTGAACATCAGATACCTGCAGATGGGTCAGGCTTACACTATCGTCTCATGTCTCCGGAAAGTCTTGTGGCACCTTAAAGGCTAACACATTGGCTACAGCATGAACATTCAGGGACAGTGGCTCCTGGTTGTAGTCCAGGAAAACTTGTACTCTCACAAATATTGTAGTCTTTATGGTCCTACAAGTCTTTTTGCTGCATTCATGTTGCCTCTGTGCTCATTCTGCTCTGTGAGTTGTCATATCTATTCTGCTAGGGAAAGATGAGCTGGACAGGGAAGATTTTCTTTCCACATCATAAGCAACTGTGGTAGCTGCTCTTCCCATAGTCTTTTGCTTTGTGAAGGTTGAGGTGTAGTCCCCCCTTTTTTTTTGATGCTACTGAAACAGTGATCATTTTCAAATTTGAGTGAGTCAGCGGGCCCCTGAAATTTCCCTGGCAGCAACCTTTGCCTTTGGGAAGCCACTGCCAGCACCCCACCCATTTCAGCATTATGTTTATGTTGTGGCCTCCCAGATCATGCCAATGCTACAAGATGCTACAGGGGCCTGCAGTGGGAAACCCATGGCTGCTCTTAATATTGGTGGGCCTTGCTGGAGTGATTGAATCTGTACCAATGCTCTTATTATTTTTAATAAGTTTGCTTTGGGCTTCAGGAAATGGCCAGCCATTGTAGAAGACTGGCACAAACCAGTGTGACTGGAGGATGAAGACGGAGGTGTCCGTTTAGTCTTGGGACAGAGTAACCAGCTTTCCCAAACTTGGTGTTTTCCATGGGGGTTTGTACTACAGCTCCCAACATACCCAAACATGGGCCCTAATGGCCACGGTCTGGTGGGTCTTGTAGTCCAGAGCTTCTGGAGAGCACCGTGTCATGGGAAGTGCTGTCCCCTAGTATTTGAGACCAAGTCACGTTGTTTGATCTTATTCTCTCAAAGTTTCCAGATCGCTCTTGAGATCACAGAGATACTGAATTCTGTCGTATGTTTGCTGCAGCAGACTGGATCAGGTAACCCCTAGATGCCAAAGAGAGGCCATGTGTATTGTAAATGTATGTGTGGAATCAGCTGAGGTGGGCAGTGCATGGGGACTGCATGGTCCAATTGGTGGTAGCTTTGTTGTCTTCTGCTGACAAAGTTTGGTGAATGTCCCATTTTGTCTGTATTTGTGCAGTTGAATATAAGGTTGTTGGGAGGAGTCTGACTTCCATGCAACTCAAGGCAGAGTTGTAAGCGGCCTTGAGTCCCCCTACGGGGTGAGAAAGGCAGGGTATAAATGAAGCAAATGCTTCTAGAACTCTTGGTGTTTCTGGACAAAACCTAGAAGCACATGTGCGCATCAAAGACAGCTTGAGGGAAGAAGTGGTGACCCCATTAACTCGAATGACACACGAGGGTACCCACTTCCTGCCAGCACTTATGCTGTCCGCTGCCCTTGTTTCAATTTTGCTTCATAGCAGATCATCACTTGGAATTATCATGCAGTGATCCGTACTGCGGCCACCACTTCCTCTCCCGCCACTCCAAAGCATTATGGGTAAAAGATATGGCACCCATTGTTGGGCAGGTACACAGTCCCTACAGTCCCCCACCCATTTAGCCCACTTTTATGCTCCCTCTGAACCACTGAAATGGCCCTTTGCAACTCTGTAGCCTGTGAACAGGACGGTAAAGGTGTATGGAGAGGTGTTTTAGCTCACTTGCAAGTGATACGCACTGTTGGCATCCGTTGGCTTTGTCTTGTGTTTTCATGTACATGCTTTGGAGCTGATATGTATCAAAGTATTGTTAAGGCTACATTCATCCAAGAAGGATTTGAAACCCAGGAGGAGGATGACGGTCCATTTTGGTTCCATGGGGTCCTTGCCTTCTTAAGTCATTGTCAGGTCACACATGCGCCCATCAACGCATCTGTCTTCACATTAAGATTTGCTGCCAAATGTGGGCAGCCCACCTCTGTTAAAATGTATTGTGTTTTGAGATGATAGGAAGCCTCCAGGGATAGATGACCCATTATGGCTCTTTCGCACAACCAATATATCCCCTTCACCAGATGTGGCCAGATGAAGTGGTAGAATGAACCTTCAGGCAGCAGAGCAGATGATTCTACTTGGGGCTCATGGGCCTTTAGGGCCCTTATTTTTTACTATGCTGCCTGGAGCTATTGGGATGTGGAGTTCATCATCTGGAGGATGACCCATTTCATATCAATGTCTCTTTAGGGAAGGAAAGAAAGCGGGTTTCCTGTAGCTTTGGCAGCTATGTAGATCATAGACAGGGTAACTACCCCTTACCCTGCTGAAACTGCCTCTTTGTCACAGTTGGAACTGGTGCAGGAGCCCTACCAACACTACGATGGCTTACTCTTGCTGCCACTATAGAACATGGCAGACTGTAGATGGTGTGTAAGCCAAGCTTCAATGATGCTCCAGATTGTTGTTTTTTTCAAGGTTTTTAGAACTCCCTCTGTACAAAAGCATGGCTCATTATGCAGAATGATTCTTGCTCCTCATTTTTTAAAAAAACCTCCAACTCTCATTTCTGGAGAAAACTACAAGAAACCGCATATCGGGCAGACATGCTCTGGTTCTTCCTACTTGCAGGAGAACAGTTTTGTTACATGGGATTTTTTTTAAACCAAGTGTACTACTCCTGCTATAGTCAAATGTGGTCATCTCCTCTACTGCCTCAGGATTCTACCACTTCATTCTGCTCCGTGTGTTGATGCACGGTCAGTTATGAAGTACTTCGCTTGCCAGATGCGGAGCTGATCCTTATGTATGTGTAGTTAAGGCTACCACCTTCCCTGGCCACGTCTGACGGGTGCAGCTTATGAAAACATGTGCCACAAAATACCAGCGGTTGTCTTAAAAAGGCGGGAGAGAGCCAAAGGAGTCACCGCACAACTTGGGCTCTTTTGTCTTTGTCAGGCTAATGAGAAGGGCTGTTTGGTCTCTTGCTTCAGTGAAGGATGGTGAGAGTGTCAGGGGAGATGTGCCGGATGGGAGCATGCGTGGGCCCCTCCAGTTCAGCCGAGGGGGGGGGGGTGACCTTGTAGGGAAGGCAGCATCACTGACTTAAGCAGCTTCCTGGTCAATCAGTAGCCAATGTGTTTGTAACAATCATGTGCCTTAAACTTTTCTTGTTGGGGGTGGGATGGGAGGAAAGTCACCCAAATCCAAAAACAAAACAAAAATATTTACAAAGTATAAAAATTTAGATCAACAATGTGTGTTTCTGTAGTCTTCCTCAACATTATCACTGTTGTTTTTGACCGAGATAGGGGGGCGGCCGGGGAGGGGGGGCGTTCCTTTTGCATTGTATTTACACTGTACTATAAACAGACCGGTTTGGTTTTAAGACTAAGGGAGGGGTGGGAGGTGGATTATACTTTCACAGAACCAATGTTTAACATAACCCGAATGTATTAATATTATTCTAGGAACTTTCCGTAACACAGACAAGTAGAATGCTTGTTGAAGCCAGGTGTGTAGGTTACCAATTTGATGTTTTCAATAAACAATGCCTGGAATTAATTCATGTGTTCTTGGTTATTTTGACTGTGTCTCAGTGGAATCTTTGGCTTGGGGTTCTGGTCCCCACGAGGGAAAAGAGGGTTGTTCTGAGTGATATTTGGTGTTTCTTCCAGAAGCATTCCTACATCATTCCTTTGACTTGGGACTGGGCACAAAGAGGCCATGAGTTGGACAGGCAGCGAAACCCAATCCCCTGGCGTTGTATCTCCAGTTTTGCCTGTCATGTTATTCACTCACTTTGACTCTACTTTATCTGAGAACCTCTGTTCTTGTAGATTAGAACTTTCCGAAATGTGTGTTGCAACACATTTGTGTATCATCAGCTGCAGGGTGTCACAAAAGGTACTGAGTTGAAGCTCATCCCAGGTCACAATTCAGTAGTAGCCTTCGGCACAGGCCAAGATTAATCTTCTGCACATAGTTTACTTTTTATGTTTTTTTCCATTAATTTCCTTATTACAATTTATGTAAGTGTCTGTATCTCTTAGAAGAGGTTGATGTAACTAGTAAAACTGGATTGCTGTGTTGCAAAATGATGCAGGTCTTAAAAAGTGTGTCACCAACATGAAGTGCTTGGATCGCTCTGTTGCAGACTTTAGTTTCTACCTGCTGTTGACTGCCATGAGCTGACCCCCTCTGTTCTCAAGCCTTTTCTGCTTTCAGGGTCTCCAGCGATTGTGTCCCTGCAAACAAGAGCCAAACAATGACTTCCAAAGAGAACAGGAGCCCATCTGCTGGGGGGCAGCCATGGAGCTGAGCGCAAGCTGGGCTCACACCAAAACTGCTTTGGGCAAGTTTCAAACAAAGGTCAGTCTAGGAAACAGCCTGTCATTGCAGGTGCAGTCCCTTTTCCTTTCCACAATATTTTCCCTTTGAGGCATTTCTGCTGGACTTCTATGTGACCACTGCATATGTAATGATGTTGCTATGTAGTGGGTTCTGGTCTGACCCCCAAACCCAAAAATCCCACTTACCAGTAAGTTTATGTGAAGTAGGGTTTAGGAGACTTGAGCAGTTATGCTGCATTTGCAAGATTCCTTCCTTCATTTGTGATCTAACAAACAGGTGACTTTATCCCATTCTCTGAAAGAACAGGCTCTGAAGACGGATACACTTTTTAAAGCAAGTGTGATAGTTTCTAACAGGCTCATGAGGAGAGGCGATGTTGAGACAAAAATACGAAAGGGACGCAAACGGCACACTGAATGGGATCCTCTTTTGGTCCCTGCTATACATCAAGATGCTTTGCTATGTCCCCTATTTTTCCTTTTCAGATGCACTAACATGGCCATGAGCCAGAGCTGCTGCCAGGGAATCACAAACCTAAAGCAAATACGGTATTTCTGCCTCGTGACCTTTTAGAGCTGTCAGAATCACTTGGTTTGGAGCTCATCACAGTGCAGGTATATTGGAGAATGGAGTCCAAGTGGTCAAAGGTTAACATGGGGAACTGCAAGCATGAAATACCAGGGCCCTTGTCTATGTTCAAATGCGCGGACTCTGCAGCAGGTAATTTGGTTTGTAGAACTAGCTTTGGTTCCTCTTGTTACAAGCAGCGCATAGGAGGCAGCCTTTTGGGCTGTACCACCCTCAAAGTCTCTCAGAAGTGCTTTAGTTGTATATTCCAACACAGACTAATAGTGAGTTTGAAAGTCTGCCTAGTTCCTTCCTTTTAGCTGCTCGCAACAGGGACTGGCTTCCCATCCATTCTCTTCCTGTCCCTTGGCAACTTCTAATTAAGGTAATTAACTCAAAGCAGCAACTCTTGAATTAAATGGGAAGCAGTTGAGGAAGGTTTCAGCATGTGACCCCAGTCATTTGCTCTAGTGTTAGCGGATCATTACCTACTGGATGCAGCCAATATTTCTCACTTGTCTAATTGATCTTAATTAGACTTAGAATTCTTTGTCTGAGACGGGTGCTAGGATGTGCGGGACCCGTAGACGGAGGGAGTGTTTTGACTTTTTGAAAGTCATCAGGTGTTTGACATATTGAGAGCAATTTCCCAAAAAGGAAGGAAAAAGGGAGGGAGGGAAGACAGAAGGAGGGAAAAGAGGGCAGGAAGAAGAGAGGGAGTGAATGGAAGGAAGGGAAAGAAGGAAAGAAGAGAAAGAAGGCAGGCGAGGAGGCTCTATTGACCGCAAGCACGAAGAGTCTGTGGGGGAGAGAAGGGCAGTTTATACTTACTTACTTAGGTGATCACTCATTGTCTGAATAGGATTGTCCTCCAAGAGCGGTATACTGGCGGTGGGTCCGTAGGTGACTGGGGCCCTGTTCTTGATCTGCAACTTCTCCCGCAGTGAGGGCATTGGTTTCCAGGTGGAAGGCGGTCCCCATCGGGGTTGGCTTTGCACCTTCCTCTTGGCACGTTTCTCTCTTTCACCCTCCATTTGTAACTCTTCAAATTCTACAGCACTGCTGGTCACAGCTGACCTCCAGCTAGAGCACTCAAGGGCCAGACCTTCCCAGTTCTCAGAGTCTATGCCAGAGTTTTTAAGGTTGGCTTTGAGCCTATCTTTAAATCTCTTTTCCTGCCCACCAACATTCTGTTTTCCATTCTTGAGTTTGGAGTAGAGCAACTGCTTTGGGAGAAGTTCGGGCATCCGGACAACATGGCCAGTCCAGCGGAGTTGATGGCGTAGGAGCATCGTTTCAGTGCTGGTGGTCTTTGCTTCTTCCAGCACACTGACATTTGTCTGCTTGTCTTCCCAAGAGATTTGCAGGATTTATCGGAGGCAACACTGATAGAATCGTTACAGGAGTTGAGTGTGACATCTGTAGACAGTCCACGTTTTGCAGGCACATAGCAGGGTTAGGACAATGGCTTTATAAACAAGCACCTTGGTATCCCTATGGATGTCCCGGTCCTCAAACACTCTCTGCTTAATTCGGAAAAATGTTGCACTTGCAGAGCTCAGGCGGTCTTGTATTTCAGTGTCAATGTTGACTTTTGTGGAGAGGTGTCTGCCAAGGTAGCGGAAATGATCAACATTTTCTAATGTTGCATCATTAAGCTGTATTTCTGGCATTGGAGAGGGATTGGCTGGTGACTGCTGGAAGAACACTTTGGTTTTATCAATGTTCAATGACAGGCTGAGCTTCTCGTATGCTTCTGCAAAGGTGTTTAGAGTAGCTTATAGGTCTTCTTCTGAATGCGCACAGACGACATTGTCATCAGCATACTAGAGTTCTATAACACATGTTGTAACCTTGGTTTTGGCTTTCAGTCTGCTGAAGTTAAATAGCTTGCCATCTGTCCGATAGATGATTTCCACTCTGGTGGGCAGCTTCCCATCAACAAGCTGAAGTATCATAGCGATGAAGATGGAAAATAAAGTTGGGGCAATAACACATTCCTGTTTGACACCTGATTCCACTTTAAATGGGTCACTTTGGGAGCCATTGCTGTCCAAGACTGTTGCCAACATGTTATCATGGAGGAGCCTCAGGATGTTCACAAATTTGTTAAGGCACCTGATTTTTTGGAGGATGGTCCAGATAGCACTGCGATTCACTGTGTCAAATGCCTTTGCAAAGCCAATGAATGCCATGTACAGAGGCTGATTTTGTCCCCTGTGTTTTTCTTGGAGCGGTCGTGCAGTGAAGATCATGTCCACTGTTCCTCTGGAGGGGCGGAAGCCATTCTGGGATTCTGGGAGGGTGTCTTCTGAGAGAGGTAGAAGGCGGTTTGCAAGGATTTTCCCAGCGGAGGTTAGAAGGGAGATACCTCGATAGTTTCCGCAGTCTGTTCTTTCCTCTTTTTTTTGGAAAAGGGTGATGATGGTGGCATCCTTGAAATCTGCTGGGATTTTCTCGGTCACCCACACTTTTTCAATGAGCGGGTGGAGTTGTTGTGTCAGCTCAGGTCCTCCCTCTTTAAAGATTTCAGCAGGGATCCCATTAGGTCCAATGGCTTTGTTATTTTTTTGTTGGCTGTTAGCATTGCTGACTTCTTCCAAGCTAGGCAGTGCTGCAAGCTCACCCCTGGTTTGTTGTTGCGGGGTTTGTGAGAGAACCCCTTTGGCCACATTGGAGTTGCAGTTTATTACCCTCCGCCCATTCCTCATTGTGTGTTGGAGAAAAGTGTAGTGAAGTGGAACCGACAGAAACAAGCACAACAAAGTGATGATCTGCAAGTTTTTATCATGAAGTAAGTATTTTTTTAAAGTATAGGCACACAAGTAACAAAAAGCACAGGGACAAAGTTGGTTGTCCGCTTTGGAAAAGCAAGCTTACATAGTAATACATTTCAAGGGATCTATACATCTATATCCTGTCATTTGGGACTTATGATAAGGAACCCAAAGTCGAGGCTCTGTGTGTTGTCGATCTCGCTCACCTTTATAGGATGCTGCTTTTCAAAGAGCCATGAAAAAAGGAATCCCAATGTAATGGGGTCAATGACTAGGCATGCAGCCATTCCAGGAGCTCTTCCAGTTTCTGGATTGGCACACTTTGGTGGCACACCATGTGAAGAAAAGAAGGGATAGAATATGGGAGCACTCTGAGGAACGTGCGTATTTTTGGCATTCTGACAGAAAGCTCTATTCAACTGGTGTTTTGAGAAAGGCTGTGGGCATTCAGTTGTAATACATACATTGTGTCTGCCAGACTTTATAGGGTTTCATAGAAACATAGATCATAGAATCATAGAGTTGGAAGAGACCTTGTGGGCCATCCAGTCCAACTCCCTGCCAAGAAACAGAAAAATCGCATTTAAAGCACCCCCAACAGATGGCCATCCAGCCTCTTCTTAAAAGCCTCCAAAGAAGGAGCCTCCACCACACACCAGGGCAGAGAGTTCCACTGCTGAACAGATCTTCCAGTCAGGAAGTTCTTCCTAATGTTCAAATGGAATCTCCTTTCTTGTAGTTTGAAGCCATTGTTCCACGTCCTTTGTGATGAACTACTGGTGAGCTAACCATGCTATTTGGCTCTAGTCAGAATGGGATACCTGGTTTTTCAATGCTGTGACATGGTGTTTGCACGATCCTGCAAGTATGTATGTCAGCCTAGCACTATCTGGCTGTATTGGACCCCAAGTCCCATTGACCCAAAGCTGGCAGAGGCATCAAGTTGGAAGTCCAAAGCAGCTGGAGCACACCCAGTTGATGATGGCTGCATGGCTACAAGACAGGACTATCTTTGGAATATTTTTTTTCTAGCCTAAACAATCTTTCATCTAGCTTTTCCCACTTTCTCAGAGGAGAGAGACATCTGCCCATGCTGTTAGTGTGGGCATCATAGAACCATAGACTTGGAAGAGACCCCAGGGGCCATCCAGTCCAACCCCCTTCTGCCATGTATGAAATGAAAGCACCTCAGACAGACAACTATCCAGCCTCTGCTTAAGATCCTCCACCACACTCCAAGGCAGAGAGTTCCACAACTGAACAGCTCTCCTTGCACTCAGGACGTTCTTCCTAATGTTCAAGTGGAATCTCCTTTCTTGTAATTTTAACACATTCTTAAGTGCTCCCCAATTCCAGGATTCCATGGAATGGGACTGTGAAAGCTGAAGTGGAATCATAGTGCTATAATGATGTAGTGTGTGCTTTGAAGACCCTGAATGAGGCAATATGGAGGGAAACAGGAGCAGACATTTGTGGAACTGAGGCCATATACGAGCAGATGCTTGGGGGGGGGGGGGGGCTGAAGGAGCTTAGAAGCGGGGGAAGAAGCTCTGCACCCAAACCTGGAGGAATGTCCTCCTTCCCTAGCTTTCATTTCTTGGTCAGAGTCTGGCCTTATAACCAACTTGCTCTGATTTCATTTGGCCCAGTTTGGGGCCTATGGCTTGGAATTGCTTTTTAGTAAAGAACATAGTCTTAGTGGTGAAGAACACGTCTGAAGTCTTCCTCCTCCTCCCAATGGAGCAATTCCTTGGCTTTGACCTGCCTTTAAACCAACTAAACACACCTTTGGCTCTTAAACTGGTGAGTCAACAAATCAATAAATCTAGACAGTAGAAGACAGGACAGACCCTAAGCGACTTGGGAGAGTCCACACTTCCCTTCTGCTGCTTTTGGTCCCGTGATGTGGTGTAAGAAGTTGGAGATGCTGTTGGCCAGAAGTGCTTTCTAGGGCTGACTTCAAAACAAGATGTCAATCTTTGGTATTGGAAGGAAAAGCAGAAGGATTGTGGTTCTTTCTCCTGTCATTCTGCCACCAGAATGGCCAAAAATGCACCATCTGATACAAAAATGATTGAAATGCAGTATTTTCATACAGACGGTGGCTTGTGGTGTTGCTTAACACAACGCTGAAGGGTCAAACACAGCCCTACAGCTAGGCCTGGCCCTTTTTCTCCCTCTAAGGAAACAGAGTTGGGCCTCTATGTCTGCATTCCCAAATGTGGTCCCTACCAACTATGAAGGTAGGCAACGTGAATGTTCCTGTCCTGCTACATACCTGCCAAGAAAAAAACCCTTGGGATGAGGCTCAAAAGACGGTTTGGCCGTCCCTGGCTACCAAACCCCAAAGCTTAGCCCCTGGCAGATGGAGCTAAGTTGGCTTTTGTGTATTTAGACATGAAGATGCAGAAAGGGCACTTGGCAAAAAATAAAATAAAAACGTGAGGAGGAAACAAAAGCATTAACCCCAAACGGGAAGGAAAAAACAAATTGGGACTTGGTTGACTAGCCTATTTGCCCTCCACATTGGCAGGTTTGACTTGGGCAGATTTTGATTATTTTTCTGGATCTAAAATATTCTCTACAGGTATCTCTAGGTCAGGCCTGCACAAACTGGGATCCTGAAGGGGCTTTGGACTTCAGCTGTCAGAATTCCTGGCCATTGGACAAGCTGACAAGGGCTTCTGGGAGTTAGAGGCCCAAACACATGGAGGGCTGCAGGTTGCACTCTAGGTCCTCCAGTGCAATGCTATGTTCAACCATTACAGACATTGGGTTGTTGTAGGTTTTTCGGGCTATATGACCATGTTCTAGAAGCATTATTTCCTGACGTTTTGCCTGCATCTCTGGCAGGCATCCTCAGAGGTTGTGAGGTCTGACCTAGAGATACCCATAAATACCTCAGTGTAGGGCTCTTTAGGTCTTCTAGTGTGATTATATGGTCAACACCCAGTGGATGTTGACCAGAGAGTTGTACTGAAGGATTGAGAGATTTCTGGGGAGATATTCTATCAATTAAAAAAAACCAACCCAGCATTTTTCTTTGTGTTTTTCCTACTTTTGTGGGATTCCTGGGCCATTAACCCTGGCCAATGTGGAGAGCTGATCGAGCTTTATGGTTCACAATAGCTTGTCCTCCCGTATCGCAATGGTTTCATATCATAGGCCCCAAATGACAGAAAGCTACAATTCAAGTTGCATGTTCACACAGACCAAACAGAAGATGGACATGAATGTCGCACGCACACTCGCTCTTCATCCCTGGTACACGGCCTTCTCCATGGCGTCCTCCGCATTCATGTACTCCAGATGAGAAGGGTAGTTGGTGCACTCAAAGCGCTCGTGGCTGCGGATGTACTTGAGGAAGTCGGGAGCCCCTGGGTAGATGACGTTGTCGGCCAAAAGGACTGATCCCTTCCGCAAGAGGCCACTTTCCTGGGGAGAGAAAGACAGTCAAATACTTAATTTTACCAAGCATTTGTTTTGCTATTGATTTCTGTTGGTTTTGTTGAGGGCATTTTTTAAAGGAAAAAGCCTTCAAAAATGTAAAGCAGCAACAGCAGCAGTAACAGCATTTTGGCAGATCAGACACTTCTAGTGCCCACAGAAGAGCAATAGAGCTTCAGCAGCAGAGGAGCAGAGTCAAGCTTAAAAAGTTATAAAAGACTTCATTCAAAGAACTATTTAACTAGATAGGAAAGCAAATGGGGGATCTAGCTATCTAACTAAATTCCAAAAATGAAGGACTCGGGGGCTTGCCATGTGCTCAGAAAAAGAGGCAGGTCCCTGAGAAATATGAGTCTAACCAGAAGGGTGATAGGAGGAGAGAACAGAGTGACAGACAGAGAGGCTAATAGGAGAAGGGCCTTTCTCTGCCAATTAACTCATCTAAGTCCTTGGTGAGGATTGGTGAGGACTGCAAGCTGTGCAAGATGTGATTGACTTCCAACCATTGTTCCATTCGTTTTAAGGGGTCTTCCACAATCTGGGACACAAAGCAAGTGACACATTTGCACAGCACAAGACTTTCCAAAGTTTGAGAACACAGGACCCAGAGCTCCCCTCGTCCCATAACCTTACAGGGGAGTTTAACACCTTCCCATTTTTCATGACAAAACAAATGGAAAACAAACAAGTGTAACACCAACCCATTCCTTATTCAGGACTCATTCCGTGGACTCCCACTTCTCTTTATTCCTAAAACAAACCAGGGTTTTCCCCCCAGCTTTCTATTAATTTTGAAAACATAGGCACACTCCGTTGGAAGCCATGAACCACTTTCGTCCTCTTCTGGGTCCTTCCACAGAGGGCTGTTCACAATACTGGACAAGGTACAATTTTGAGATAGTCTCTCACTCAAAATTGTCCCTTGTACAGTTTTGTAAACAGCTTCAGAAAGGACCCAACTGTGAGACATTGTCTGGGAACCGTCCCAGAATTCGCTGCTGCCCTTTTCCAAAGGTTCCTGCCACAGAAAACAATGCAGTTGTGTGAAATAAAAAACTGGATTGAATAAAAAAAAACAGCGGCTGGGATCTTGCATCATCAAACTACGACAAAAAGTGCTTTCTTCCATATTGCCAAGTTGGCCCCAAAGTTACAAGATTGTAAGTTGGCCATACGATCTTGCAACTACAGAACAAGGAGGAAAATGTCTTTTGAAGCTTTTCACATTGCAATGAGCTACCTTTCGGAGTAAGCATTCCCAGTGTTTTTACTTCCAAACGACAACTTCACAACTAATCATTATTTTTTGGCTGTAACGGGTAACCTTGGGAATTTAAATTGAGCTTTGGTGGGATTTTAAGGAAATGTTCCCCTTCTACACAGCACTCATACATTTCAGGGTTTGCAAATGCAGCCGTCTTTCCTAGAATATCAACAAGTGTTCTAACAGGACTGCTTTGTTCTGAAAAGCTTGATATGCTCAGATCCAGTGGTTTGGTCCTCCGCCTGCTTGGGGACCTCAATTCCCCCAAATGTCACTCAGCCAGCCTGGGCCGTGGAGAAGGTTTCTGGGAGTTGATCTGGAGAAACAAAAGATCTGGAGAAACAAAGGTGGAGAAGTCTCACTCTAATCTCTGACCCCAAAGTAAGAGTGGCATTTCTTGGCCAAGGGAGGAGGTCACACACATTTGGCCATGAAATTGGTCTTAGGTTTTCATGCAACTCTCTGTGATTCATGCAAAACTCTACCAGGAACAAAATCATGTGATGTCATTGTTCAAAGGTGGGCACTTTTGTCATGGTGTACATATCAGTCACTGCCTGAGGGCTGTGTGCTTGTGTCAGACAAATAAACATTAAAATGTATGATAGCATACAACTCAGTTTTCTAATTGCAACCAAAACAGTACCATCCAAACATACACAACAATGGTAAACATAAAGGGGACAGATTTGCAGAATTCAACAAGAAGCCCGCCGGTGGTGCAAGAAGGAGCCTGAAGATCTCAGGATTTCCCAGAAGACACTGCCTCAACTGACCTCAAGAAGGATGGTGTCTGGGGCATATCTCTCCTTCCAGTGGTCCAGAAAAACAAAATCCAAAGTCTTCATGTTGTATTTACTCTTCAGCTGAGGGATGATGTCCTGGGCATGGCCCTCAAGGATGGTCACCTGAAGGCAAAATCATTTCTGTGTTACACCTTGAAAGAACTGCTAGGTCCCAGCCAGCGCTTGGAAAAGTTTCTTTATTTTGGACACAATGTCCTGAGGAATCCTGGGAGTTGTCTTCCCAAACAATAACTTTTCCAAACGCTGGTCCCAATGTTGAGAATGGCTTCTAATCCCTGCCTCGTTCTTTCATGCTGATGTCTGGCTCCAGATTATTGCTGTTTTCATTTCGCACAAGGTGTAGGGTCACCTTAGGCCTTGTGGGGCATTAAAATCGGCATCCATGGTCAGCTGATGCTGTTCGCAGGAAGGTTGCCCCAATGATGGATGCCAGGAAAGGCTATATTTTGGGTCTCCATTCCATCAGCTGGCTCTGTTTCAGAACCAGGAACCAAGTGCATGCATATGCAGCCACTCTGCACTAGGATACTGAATGGCCCTGGCACTCACAAACACAAAACCTTCACCCAAAGCTCGCCAAGTTCACTTGCAATCTTCTAGGGGTTTGCATGCACCTGGATGCAAAATTAATTGGCTTGGATACTCCTTCCCCAAATCTGATTATAAAAGGGATGGCCTTGCTTCTGGGGAAAGAGAATAGGAATTCTCCTGCCAGTGCTGAGAGAAAATCTCTGGCAGGACACACAGGGCTCGACTCGACTCAGCTTGAAATGTTTCAGCCTCCAAATACCGTTGACTAAAGCAAATCAAATGGAAAAAGAGAGCCTCCGTCTTGTCTGTAGCAAAGGGCAATGGAAGCACACCACCTTCCTTGACAAATGGTAACCCAGAGGCAACATAACATCTTATTTCACTTACTATAATTTCAATGCCACCTTTCAACCAATATGGAGATGTGGTACCAGCAGGTCTGTAGGTTTCTCAATGCCAATTTGCCCCTTCACATAGAAAATAAGTGGTTGTTTCTCGTAGGATATGTCTGAGGATGAAGGGGGAAAACTCCCCTAAAAATAAACTAAAAGCTGGGCCAAATATTCCACTACCATGGCCCAAATCCCACCAGGTTCTCGGTCAAGCCAAACCCACACACCTTATCGCTGAGCCCAGCCAACTCGATCATTTCTTTCGCAATGGGTATGAACTCTGGATTAGATTCAATAGAGAAAAAACGAGCCTTGGGTTTCAAAAGACGGGCAATCCGGATGGCCGAGTAGCCGCAGTAAGTTCCCAGCTCCAAAGCGGTGGTCGGGTTGGCCTCCTTGACAATTTCATCTAGGATCAGACCTAGAAGACCCAAAAAGTGGGGGAGAGAAAGGTTCCGTTATGTCTAATGAGTGATAGGGATTGGTGGAAGCTATTCTTTTCTCAAGGGGAAGGGGTTTGTGGGGAGAAGGCATTTTTCACAACAATCAGGAAACAAAGGGGGGGGGGGTTGGGTTGTTGTTTTTTTAAAAAAAAACCAGATAGTTGAGCCTAAAAACAGAAGATATTTTGCCATTCTGGAGCATGGTGAAAATGACCCAAAGTAACTAGCATAAAAACTATGGCACAAGAGCACACATCACACCTGAGAGAGGAGTGCTCTGGGGGTATATAATATTAATAATAATATTAATAATAATAATAGTTAACCACCTCTTCAGACAGCTCAAGGTAGGGCACAACAGAGTCAAAACATACAAACATAAAATACATACAATAAAATACAAAGATCAGAACACACCATTATAAAGAACATACACCAAGCACAGGGTACAAAAATCAATATACAGTGGCAATAGAATGCAAATTTTAAATTCATGATTCGAGTTGACTGGGTCGGCCTGCCAGAAGAGATGGGTCTTTGGTTGTGTTTTAGATTCTGTGCAGGAAAGGGCCTTCGTGTAGGTTACCTGGATCCAAACCATGTAGGGCTTTGAAGGTCAAAACCAACACTTTTTGTACTTTGGCCAGAAACTAATTAGCAGCCAGTGGAGTGACTTTAATATGGGTGTGATAAGACCACTACTAGATGTTCCTGTAACCAATCTGGCTGCTGTGTTTTGAACTGACTGGTTTCCAAATCTGCTACAGAGGTAACGCAATGTATAGGGCATTGTGGAAGTCCACCCTTGAGGTGACCAGCATGTGCCCCACTATCTTTAGGTCCTCTGATTCCAGGAAGGGGCACACCTGGCGCATCAGACGAAGTTTGGAAGAAGACTTCTGATTGGGTCAGCAGTTTGTGCGTGTTTTAACAGTTTCCTACAACAGAATCCAATCTGTTTGTCAAGATGGCAGAACAGATTTCAGAGTATGGGAGAGAGTGAATGAAATGAATCAATTTCTTTTTAGCCCTCACCTGGTTTTAAAATTACACTTATGTGTGATATTTTCCAAGATCCCAGTATAGTGTTCCCAATCCAAACCAGAATGTCAACCCTGGAGGTGACTGTTCTTCAAAAAGTTAGAAAGGAAGCACCTCAAACCATCTGTACCTGGCATTTATACTATGCCTCAGTCTTGTCGTAACCTTAATATTGAATTTCCGAAACAGATACATTTTGAGCAAAAAGATCCTTTTGCTCATTTGGAAAGTTTATGGAATGAGGAGATAGAAAATCAATTCTGTTGGTTAAAAATAAAAATAAAGCAAGCATTACTTCTTTAATATTTTCACATTAAAGGTCTGATTACTACCATTAACGGATGAGATGTTGTCTGAAGTTTTCCAAATTATAAAACGGTTGCTTTAAAAAATGGATTGGCTTCATTCAACCACACTGCTCTAACAACTACTCTTAATGCCTCTCATACTATTTGAACTAACATTTCCAGTATTGCGTTGCCATTGATGTAGTTTGTCATGACACTCTTTACCCTGTTTAAGAATCCTTTCCTTTCCCAATAATAAAGAGTCGGGTTTTTACCTTTCTCATCCCCGACGTTCATGGCCCACTCGCTCTTGGAGCAGTATGCGTCAATGCAGTTCAAAACGCTCTCTGGGTCTCCTTTGATGGCATTGTAAGAGACCGAGTTCAGGATCCGCTGCTCTTTGCTCTGATCCATGACAAAGTTGGTGATTCTCTCAAGCACGATTTCGTTCCAAAAGATCTTTGCGTGGACGTTGTTCCGGAGGAGGACGAAGAGAGCCACCACAAACAGCAGTGAGCCAACGCCAATGGAGACAAGGGCAGTCAGTATCCAGTTATCCAACATCTGATAGGCGAGACAAAGGGGAAAACAGACTATCAGTTAAGGCAGCATCAGAAAAGAAAGAGAGAGACCGCCTTAGCTTATCCTCTATGGCAGCAAATGTGTAAAGCAGGATTTTGAATAACAAAGAACCTCAAAGAACTGGGATCTATCTGTTCTTGGGGCGATTATTGCAGAAATGAATGACTTGGTTCATATTTTCATACAATCCTAGAGTTGAACGAGAGCTCAGGGGCCATCCAGCCCAACCTCCTTCTGCCAGGCAAGAAAAGCACCCCTAACAGATGGCCATCCAGCCTCTGTTCAAAAGCCTCCAAAGGAGGAGCTTCCACTGGACTCCGAGGCAGAGAGTCCCACTCTTGAGCAGATTTAATGTTTGGGTGGAATCTCCTTTCCTGTCATTTGGACCCACTGCTTCATTGAGTCCTAGTCTTCAGAGCAGCAGAAAACAAGTCTCGTCCCTTTCTTAGGACATCCTTTCAGATATTTAAACAGAGCTCTCATGTCCCCTCTCAGCCTTCTCTACTGCAGACTAAACAGACCCAGCTCTTTACGCCACCTGCTCCTCATAGGGATTAATGGCCTCCATGCCTTTGATCATTTTACTGGCCCTCCTCTGGACATGTTCCAGTTTATCCATAACTGGACGCAGGATTATTATTCCAGGTGAGGTCTAACCAAAGCAGAAGAGAGGGGCGCCATGACTTCCCTTGATCTGGACAGGATATCCCTTTTGATGCAGCCCAAAATCCCACTGCTGCTTCACACTATTGGCTCATATCAGTGTGTTGTCGACTAAGACTCCAAGGTCTCTTTCACATGTAACTCTGTTGTGAGTCAGGTGTCACTCATCCTCTATCTCTTCAATTCATTTTTTCCACCTAAGCTGAAATACCACCCCCTCAAAAAAAAAAAGGACTGTGTTACTATTACACAGTGAAATACAACAGGTACCCTTGGGTTAGCCGGGACTAGAGGTTTGAATCCACACAGGGCAGCTCCCTAAGTTTATAAACTAAATCTGGATAGCTCAGCTCCTAAATTTTCCACAAAGTATGGTAATTATCTATTACAGCTAACATGTAGTGATATTATTTAATCCCAAAGTATTATTCCAGCCCCACCACTAGCTAATCCTGCGACCGCCAGAAGTAAGCCTTTACAGACAGCACTGAAAGCTTTCCCTTCTTCACTTTTGCCCTGTGAGTTGACACATGTTGAAAATTGCTTGAGATACCTTCTAACAATGTAATGTCATATGGTAGGTACAAAAAACATTACAAGAAGGAGATTAGGTATAAGGGGCCTTCCCCTAACCCAGAACCCATGAAATGTCTTGGATTCCAAGGCCTGGCACTAGATATTGGGAAGTGCAGTCATGCACCACAAGCAGGCACCAGTTTGGGGAAAAGCTGAGTTAAAGAACATCCCAAGCAACCTTGTGTGTTCTTGCCTCTCCCCCACCCCATTTTTTTGAAGATAGCTTAATAAAGCAACAAAACACCCTTTTGTTTCCAAAGTGTCACAGATAACACTCCTCTGGCCTAATCCCTAGAAAACAGTCCCATTAAGTTTGCTCCAAAGTCACCACTGAGCTGCAAAGCTAGCAAAGAAAAAATGCTTTCTTCCTTCCTTCTTCCAAAGGTGGCTTGGACAAAACTGGTTTTCTTCAAGGCAGAGAAAACAACAGAACGGACCCCGCACGCAGATTGATCGCACCTCCCTTCTCTTATAGGGAAAAAAGACAACAGGGGGAGGATTAATTGTCCTTGTGCTCCAGCCAAATTCCTGAAGGTTAGACAAAGGGAAACCAGGCATGAGAAAGCCAGCGGTTGGAACAGTGGAGTGCCTTGTCGTTCCCACCCGACTGGATGGGTTTGGCACTTCGCTAAGAGCATCTGACCAAGTTGGACCTACTGTTTGCAGGAAAAGCCAGTCACAATTTCATCTGGGCCCTTTCTTTTTGTCTCTTTACATACTATCTTTAAATAATCATATTGGTTTTTATAGCTTTCAATGCCATCTTTAAGTGGATAACCCTCAGCTGTATTTCTCCACTCCGGATCTCTCTTCTGGCATCGTATTGCAACATGTCTCCAAGAGGCTCATCCCACTAGAGAAAAAATCCACTTAAAATCCTGTTTCTGCCTCCTGCAGAATTCTGGAGTTTGTAGTTTAGGGAGGAGCCTTAAATAGCCTCACTAAAGTACAAACCCGAGAATTCTGCAGGAGGCAAAACCGGATTTTAATTGGGGGGTTTTCTGTAGTGTGATGAAGTGGCAAGTTATTTCAGCGCAGATGCTTGATTGCCACCAAAATGTGAACATGCCCAAGGCAGAAAGTACAGCACTTCTTTTTCTTCCCAAATTTTCTTTACAACCTTCTCCATCACTGTTATCAATGTGCTCATTGGCCCTGTGAAGGAAATACGCAGTCTTGGCTTTATTTTGGACTCTTCTTAGTCCTTTGCATCTTCCACTGAGGTTGGAGCAATCACGTTGATTTTTTGTCTGCCAAAATCAAGGCTTTTCTTTCTGCTTCCTCTGCTGAGACTTTAGTTCACGGCTTGCTCATTTCCTGCCTTGATTGTTGCGATCTTCTTTTGACTGGTCTTCTCTCATCTCATTGCGGCCCACTGCTTTCTGATTTTCATTCCAGAATTATCTTTCTGGACTGTCATTTTGATCATGTCACGCCCTGTTTAATATCTCTTTGTTGGTTACCCAATTCTTCAAAGATTCAGTACAAATTTCTGGTTTTGACATTCAAATACCTACAAAACCTAGCTCTCTCTTATTTTTCCATCTTTATTTCTTTTGACCGGCCTGCAATTTAGAGAAGTCCAGGCTTCTCACCAAACCAAGGGTTTTCTCTTCCTTGGCTTGGCTTCATCCTTCTTCTCCTGAGCATTTATTGACTGCTCCTTCCGTCAAGATTTTAAAATCTCTTTATTTATTTATTTACTTACTTACTTACTTACAGTATTTGTATTCCACCCTTCTCACCCTGCAGGGGACTCAGGGCGGATTACAATATACACATACATGGCAAACATTCAATGCCATAGACACGCAACACATATAGACAGACAGTCAGAGGCTATTTAACTTTTTTCTGGCCACCAGGGGAGCTGGCGCTTCACCGTCCACCTGCAACACTGATTAAGTACTTTCCGCATTCCCCACATGCTTTTTGCTGGAGATTTTTTATGGCCTCGTAAATTTGTTAAGTTAGCCTCCCCACACATGGGTGGCACCTAAATTTCCTACTTGACAGATGCAACTGTCTTTCAGTTTGCAAAGGTCGACAACAAGCTACACAAAATTGGCCGGAAGCTCACTCCGACCCGGGCTGGCCCTGAACTCATGACCTTAATGCAGCTGACGCCCAGCCAGCTGCGCCACAGTCCCAAAGTTTTGCTTTCCAAAGCTTTTGGAATTTTAATCTTAGATGTCTTAGACATTTCAACTACATGTATCAGTCAGCTTTATACTGAATTTATATATATATATATATATATATATATATATATAAATTTGTTTTACAGCTGCCATTGTATAGTTTCAAATTCTATTATTCCTTCCTTCTTTTCTCTTTGTGTACACATATATTTTAGATGGTATGTCATTGGCAGAACCCACTGGTTTGGGTTGTTTTACTTGTAAAGTTTGTGTATGTTGATAAAGTATAAAGAAAGCAAGTCGATGTGCACTTATTGTTCTAGCTATTTAAGACTTTTGCAATAAAATCTTTCAAAAAAATGGGTGTATCCATGTTTCCTCCACGTACAAAGCCATCTTACTGTGACCAGGATATGAACTGACATCTCACTATGATATCATCTAATGACTGCCTGCTGTAAGCCATCCTGAGTCCCTCTTCGGAGGTGAGAAGGACAGGATAGAAATGCCCAAAATGAATAAATATTTCATCAAAACTAAGGTGTATTTTTCCACTTAGGTTAAGGTTTCCCCTGACATTAAGTTCAGTTGTGTCAAACTCTAGGGGTTGGTGCTCATCTCCATTTCTAAGCCAAAGAGCCGGCGTTGTCTGTAAATACCGACTAGGTCATGTGGCCGGTGTGACTGCATGGAGCGCTGTTACCTTCCTGCTGGAGCAGTACCTATTGATCTACTCACATTTGCATGTTTTTGAACTGCTAGGTTGACAGAAGCTGGGCTAGCAGTGGGAGCTCACACCTCTCCCCAAATTCGAACCCGTGCTCTTTCTGTCAGCAAGTTCAGCAGCTCAGCACTTTAACTCTCTGTGCCACTGGGGGCTCCATTTTCCATTTAAGGGGCTTCAAAAATGGGGTGTACCTTAGATTCAATGGCGCCTTACATTTGCTAGTTTTAGGGTGGTTTTTTAAAGAAACGTTACCTCTAATTCAGGAGGAAGAAGAGGAGCTTCAGCCTCAATGGCTCTGCTAGACTCCCACCCTGTTGTCCTTACCTCCAGCCAGATGGCTATTTCCTGGTATTTTAGGTAAGCACTGACTCATGCTTCCACTGTCTCCCCAAAATGGGTCCACAGACTTAATAAAATAGACTCATGCTGACAAGATGGCTTTTACATTTCTCCTTCCTCGTCCCACAGGAAAGACTGCACTATAAAACTACAACTAAATTCTAAAAAAAATTGCAAGAAAAATTGCAGAGGAAATTCTAAAAAAAATTGCAAGAAAATTGGAGGTTTGTTTTCCAAAATTGAAATATAGCAGGAAATGTACCAAGCCAGCTCTAGGTTTGAGGAAGAAAAGGAGTGTTTGTATATGGTCCTGTTCATGGAGAGAAGGGATGGGAAATGTGCAGCTAGTGGGATGCAAACCCACCCACCCCACCGCACTAGCATTTGCCAGCATCATCAATGAGAGCCAGCAGAGAGTAGAGGCTAAAATGTTGGACCGAGTCTTGGGCAACCCAATTTTCAGTCCCACAAGTCACAAAAACTCTTGGGCCAGTAGCCTGCCTCACAGAATTAAGAGAAGAACAGGGGCACAGCTGTCATCTTGACCTCATTGGACAAAAGGCAAGCTGTAAATGTTCCAACTCAGAGGAACACAAGCTCCCCATAAGCTAGCCCTAGCTGTGCCAACCGTCCATGGAATTTTAAGAAAAAGGTGCCCCCTGGGTACTGCATGAATCCTATTTAAACCCGGCTGGCAGCTGCAAGATATTCAGCATTAGCGTGCTTTGTACTGGGCGTTTGGTGGGAGGCGCGGGGAGGAGGAAAAATCCCACCTTCCTCTCCCTTTTAACTTCTGATCATTTATGCAGGACGCATGTGGAAATGGGGGAAATGCTTCAGGTTGCCAGGGAGACTGCCTCCACTCAGCGCTCTGGGTGTTTGATCACCCATCTATTTATTGCAGCAAAGAGAATGCATTTCCAGAACTTCCAAGCACCTCGTGATTTGGCCCCTGCACAGACACAAAAGTGCCTGAAAGTTCTCCTTTTCTTCTTGGTGGAGAGGAGACGTCTCCCTTAGAGGAAACCCGGCTCACCTTATGCCCAGAAGTCTGCATTCATAAATTCAGCAATCCATGGCTTCAAAATATTTTCCCAAAAATGTATTTATGTATTTACCACACTTCTATCCCGCTCTTCTCACCCTGAAGGTGACTTGGGGTGGCTTACAACAGACGCCCAATTCGATGGCTTGAGTACATATAAAAATAAAACAACATATACATCAAAATCACATGATTAAAACATCAGTTAAGACAGTTACTTAAAATCACATAGTCCAGAAACAAATTACAAAAAGCACGCCTTGATTTTGCCATTTTCTGCAAGGGATGCTATTTTGCTATATGTCATTGTCCACAATGGGGCATGAGTGGCCAGTTTTTGATATCCACAGGTCCCGAAACAAAACTTTGGTGGATTACAAGGCCCCACTTTAAGTCATGGTACAGGGGTCTTAAGACAGTACACACAAATGTGGATAGTACTGTCACTCCCAGGGAACATTATTTTGAACTGCAACTCCCAGAATCCCTTAGCCAGCAGAAGAGCTAATGGGTTCTATAGTTTAAAATGGGGTTTCCCCATCCCTCGGCAGCTCTGATACAGGTTCAGCAAGGTTCCTTCGAGGACAAGGACACAAGAAAAAGCAGGGTAGGGGCTGATCCTGGACTCCAGGTAGAGGGCTATCCCATCCAAGTCCACCTTGAAGAAAAAGAGCAAAAAAAAGGAGAGTAGCAATATTGGCAGAACCCATTTACATTTAGCGGAATTTGGATGAGCAGACAGTTGACTCTTCTACTCTTTTGTTCCGATCTGCACCTGTTGTTGTCATGAGTCTTCAGGGCATTTCTGACTTATTGCAGGGATTTCTTGGCAAGATTGGTTCAGAGAGGGTTTGCTACACACTCTCTGAGGCTGAGAGTGTGTGACTGTCCCAAGATCACCCAGTGGGTTTTCACGGCCAATTGGGCATTCAAACCCTGCTTTCCAGAGTGATAGTGCAATTGATATTGGAAGTGACCCCTCCCCCCGGGCTCTGTAAAAGATAGTTCAAAACCAAGGAATTTATAGTTTTTCCAAGAACACCAGGCTGGAATGATCCCATAACCCACTCTCCCCCATGTGTGAACCTAAGGCTCTTTCCATGACCCCACATGGCAATACCTCTGTAACCCACACTTTATGGACTTTCATGAACTTTTATGGACTTTTGCCAACTTTTAAGAACTTTTCATGCAAAATATCCCTTGATAAGTCCAGTGTCAGTGTTAATCCCCTGACACTGGACTTATCAAGGGATACTTTGCATGAACAATAACAGCGGATGTGTCCTTTCAAGCTTCGAAGTTGGGTCACTTGAATAGATATGTCCCTGCAGGCATACATCATCATATTTCGGAGCAGGCCATCTGATAAGTATGCCCCCTGGTGATTCTACCAATATCCACAAAGGTGACATTTTGGCCTTCAGAAAGCTGGAATGTCACAATCTGCCTTGCCTTTTGGCTGAAACTCAATGCAAGATACCATCAATTGACTATATCCCGGATTAAAGATTACCGGACCTGACATTCCTGTCAGACCCAGATGTTTATTTGACTCACTCAGGACAATACAAAAAGCCAGCTTGAGGACATTTCTGTTATCACTGGTGCTTGGACAAACACTTAAGTCATTAATCCATTCATCTTTCCTTCCTGGTACATTGTTCCTTGCTCTGACTGCCTCCTTCGCTCTCATTGGACGAGCTCGAGGCGAGGCTGGCTTCCTGATTGGTGGAGGCGGGGCCAAGCCGGCAGCACCTCCCTCCCAGCTGATGACTCCAACCAATAAGCTGGAAGCCAGCAGGGGGGTGGGAAATTTGAACCTTGACTGCTCTGTTACTCTATAAGAATGTACTGTATTGCCTTGTGCTTTATGTCGGCTTTGTGGGCAAGGTATTGCGGCTGTCATCCTTTCCAGTTGGAACAAAATAAACAACTCAGTGGCGTTTCTTCAACTTTGGTGAGATTTATTTGGGGAAAGGGAAAACTTGCAGATTGGGTGTTTTCTTGCTCGCCAGAGTACCGGATCCTCTTTGGTGGATCTACAGGACTCTTGCGTTCTCCAGGCAAATCCTCCCAAATTCCTGCTCGATATCACAATGCTCACACAACAACATTAGACAACTACGCTAAAAACTAAGTACGTTGATAGCTAATAACAATTCATTCTTAAAGAATTGAGCCCAAAATCTGTAGAAAAGCAGGGAAACCACAGGATGGTCATGGCCAACTGGAGCAGGATGGACGTCTAGACTGAGATCCAAGACAGTGGGAACTTGGGTTTTTCTATCCAGAAGAAAAAGAATAGATCCATCCCCTGCGGACGAGCTGGGCTGTTTTCTGCCACTAGACTGATCTTGTTGTTTTCAACCGAAGCCTTTGCAGCTGGTGCCTGGCAGGACAAGGAAAGCAGCAAAGCCAGCACTTCTCTTCCCTCTCCCAGGGGGGCCTGGGAGGAAATGGGGGAAAGCGCTCTGCCCTCAAAACTTTGGCTGCACAACATGGAGAAAAGGAACTAAAGAAAAGAAAGAGATAGGGACTGGTTTGGAACACGCAAACCCATAAGGCAGCGGGAATGTTGCCTCTTTGACTAGTTCAGCACAGATGTAGTGAAGGAGTGATGCTTGATGGTAGGTGAACATTTTGCTTCTATTCTAAAAAAAGAATCTACCCAAGTTCACATATACAACCCCCATATCAACAGGAGATATGACGGTTGTATATGTGAATTTGGGTAGAACAGAAGGCATGTTCATAGACTATGCATCAATGTGCAAAATGGGGGATAACAGCAAACACTACTAAAACAAAGGACAACTGGCCCAAGAATACCATACAGCAGGCTTGCACAAACTGTGGCCCTCCAAGAGTTTGGGACCAACTCCCACAAGCCCTGGCCACCTTGTCCAATAGTCAGGGATGCTGGGAGATGAAGTCCAAAAACACCTGGAAGACCACAAGTTGTGTAGGCCTGTCATAGTCATGCTAAAGCATGACTTTTTAATGTTTTTAAATATTTTTTTAAATTAAATTTTGGAATTATTTTATTAATTATTTGACACATACAATTTTACTTGAATCAGCTTTGCTCTGATTAGTATGTTTTTATGCGATTTTATGTCTTTGTAAATGATTGTTATGGTATTTTTAGGGTGTTTTTAGAATGTTTTATCTTGATGTGTTTTATATGTTTGGAAACCGCCCTGAGCCTCGGGAAGGGCGGTTTACCAAATTGAAATAATAAATAAATAATATATAATCAGAAAATAGACATTCAAAAATAATGAAATGTGTCTAGATCTGTATTCAAATGGCAACTTGAGCTTAAACTGTGGGTCCCAACCCCCAAGTGGGATCCCCTTGGCTCAACACTAGGGTCCCAAAAGAATTGGCAACAATAAATGGTTTCTGAATGCCACCTAGACATTTACACAAATCTGTTGGCAACAGGGTGCAGTGTTTACAGTGGACTCTGCAGAAAGTGCTTCAGCTCTACTCCGCAAAAAATGACATTTTTGTTGTTTCGTAAGCCTTGCAAATGCTGATTTATTATCAATAAATGTTTGGGTTTATACCTATCTTATACACCTATATACCTGGGGAAAGAACTGGTGATTTTAACAAATATGTGTGGAAGAGAGAGCAGTGACAGATATTTACCAAGATCTCTACAAGTGTCAGCTGCTACTAGAGAGGTATGGATCTTCAGAAAAGTCAGACCTAGAAACCATGAATCCCTATAAGGCAAAGCTTAAGGCAGAAGCAGTGTGGACAAGGAACCTTCCCTCCCACACTTTTGTCCTTCCTTCCCTCTTTCCTCTCCCTCTTTCTCCTTCCTGTCTTCCTTCCTTTTCCTACCTTCACTTTTGTCCCTCCTTCCTTCTCTCTTTCCTCCCACTTTCTTCCCTCCCTCCCACTTTCTCCCTCCCTCCATTCCCTTCCACACTTTTGTCCTTTCTTCCCTCTTTCCTTCCCCCTTCCCTCTCTCTTTCTCCTTCCTTCCTTCCCATATATTTCCCAAGAGCCTGACTGGTCAGAGTGTATTAAAAGGCCTTAATACAACAACATGTCGATATTGCAACAAGTCAATTTGGATGTCATTTGTTTTCTTCACCCAAAAAGTGCTGGGGGAGGGGTGACAGATCAGTCATTTTTCACCAAAATTCGTTCCCCCATCCATTTGGCAGCACTGAGACTAACAGGAAAAAGCTGTCATATCTGAAGGACAGCAGTCTCAATCACACTGCAAAAGATGTGCTTGCTAATAGCTGGAGTCCGCACTGCCAAAGTAATAACCCATTGCAATTACCCAGCAGTTTTATTTTTCCAAACAGTGAAGCAAGATTAATTAGCTCCTTCAGTTAGTCCCTACACAGCCAAAGGCCACTGTCAAACTGACACAGAAATTAAGTACATGTACACACAAAACCATGTGGGGGTGTGCAACACTTTACCACATGAAGCAGCCTCTATGTAGGCAACTCAATATGGGCTGATTTGGAGCCAAAATTATGGATTTTTATAGGGATACATTGAGGGCCATTTCATGGAGAGGGGAAAGCCCCAATGCTGCCACCACCCTTTCCTGACCCAGGTATCCAGGCTTATACATGAGACTTATACAGTAATCACAGTTACCCATAAACATGTTTTGAAACATGTTCAGAGTAGCTTTCTGCAGCCAACAAGTGCTGAAATAGCAAACCAAGAGACAAAAGAAAAGTGGGCATTTTCCCAAACAGTCGTGGCCACAGCTAATTTGAGTTGGGGCCAAATCTGGTGCTTTCTGCATGCAAACTGGGTCTGGGATCACGGAGCAATGCCCCTTGTCTTAACATGCTACTCCTCCCCATCTGGTGTGATTGCATGTCTCCTTCCAAGTCAATGTCAACACTGCAGGGACTAGCAAGCTGCCTTATGCCACCTGAGACCCATCCAGTTCAGTACCATAAACCACAAACAAAAAAAGCTGTTTTAAAAACATACCTATTTTAAAACAAGAAATACAGGTACAAAAGTACATTCTTAAAATGCCACTGTTCAAAGGATATGGGAAAGCTGGAATACATCCAGAGAAGGGCAGCCAATATGGTCAAATGACCGGAAACCATGAATCCCTCCTGAGGGCTGGGTACGTTTAGCCTGGAGAAGACAAGGGTCCAAAGTGACACTATTGCTCAGGCATGGGCAAACTTTTTAACTTGGGGGCCACATGGCAGGCTGGAGTGGGGTGGGCAAGCCAGGAGAAAGGGGGTTCTCCGCAGGCCCCTCCCTGCCCTTTTCTCCCTTTCCTCTTCTCTTTCGGAGGCAGAAAGTCAAGGAAAGATGGGAAATGTTTGGATCCCAAAAAGGTTGGTCTTGATCAAGATGAGATGATGGGAAAAGTGTTGCCTATGCCTGATCTAGAATCCTAGAGCTGGAAGAGACCCCAAGGGCCATCCAGTTCAACCCCCTGCCATGCAAGAAGGCACAATCAAAGCACTCCCCATAGACAGCCTTTGTGGAAAAGCCTCCGGGTGAGACTCCACCACACTCCCAGACAGTCTATGCCACTTTCCAGGAATTTCTTCCTGATCTTTTCAGTCGAATCTCTTTCCCTGCCATTTGAAGCCTTTGATACTTTGTGCTCTGGTCTCTAGAGCAGCAGAAAGTCAGTTCCTCCCCCAAATGGGACATCCTTTGAAAACTTGAAACATGCTTCTCCTGTTCCCTCTACCTTCTCTTCTTCCAGCTAAACATCCCCCAGGAGGAATGAAAAAGAAGGGAGGGAGGGAGGAAATGTAGAAGGGAATGGAGGGGAGGGAGAAAAGAGAGAAGGAGGAAAGACAAAAGAGAAGGAAAAAAGGAAGGAAGGAAGGAAAAAGGAAGGAAGGAAGGAAGGAGGAAGGCAGGCAGGTAGGATAAAGGGAGAGAGGAAAGGAGGGAGGAAAGAGGGAAGGAAGAAAGGACGAAAAAGTGGAAGGGAATGGGGGAAGGTGAAAGAGGAAGGAAGGAAGGAAGGGATAAGAGGGAGAGAGGGAAGGAGGGAGAAAAGGTAGTATCCCACATTGTTGAGATTAAAAATGTAAGTGGGCAAATTATATTGTAAAATGTAAGAATAATGTAAAATATGTATTAAGTTTAAATGGGACTACTTGGAGTAAGTTTGTTACAAACTTACTTGAAGCCAGAAGCCTCTAGAAGGTGCTGGTAAAAATCACAGCTGTAGGTGTTTTGCAGCTATTCCTGTATAAAATAAGGCAGCTGAGAGACTGACCTTGGGTGAGGAATTTTGTTTTGAAGAAGCCAGCAACTTTGCAGAAGAGGTAGAAAAGAAGACGGAAGGAAGATTTATGTTGTTCTTATGGAACTAAACTGTAAGACTGTTTGTTTTACATGTTGCTAATACTGTCTATTGTTGTGCCTGAATATATTTTGTTTAAAGAGCTTTATTTTTTGAAACAAATGACTCTTGGAATCTTTTAACTACAGAGAGCCAGCTTAATTGACCAAAACAGTACTCAGGTCAATACAGAAACTCAACACACATCAGAGAGCCTGGGAAGCACTGATGTAGAAGATGTAGAAGATGGCGGACACTTGTTTTCTCCTGTTCCAGAGACTAGAGTTGTTTTGTGGGTGTTCAGTCTGCCTTTCAGAAGACATAGTCTAGGGCAGTGATTCCCAAACTTCAGTCCACCAGAAAGTTTAGACTTCAGCTCCCAGGATTCCTGTTAGTCAAATCAAGTAGTTAAAAGGAGGACTGAAATTTGGGGATCACAGGTCAAGAAGACACTGAATCATCCAGACATTCAGAACTAGAATGCTCCTAATACCCAGGTCACATGGGTCAGGGATGATGGGGGCTACAGTCCAACACACTGGAAGCACACGAAGTAATCTGTCTCTAATATAATGAACATTAAAAGGCACTAACAGAAGATATTTATGAGGAGATGATACTCAGGTGCAGACAAATGCCTGGCCCACTTGAGAAGTTTACACCTCTGGCCAGATCTCTTATCTGTATTTTAATTTCCTGGTTGACAGGAAATAAATAAATAAATCTCACCAGATGTGATCGGAGAATATGAACCTCTGCACCCTTTTATTATACAACCTGCTGGATATTATTTTAACTTTTATCTATGAAGCAAGACGCACAAGCATTCACAAAAGCTGTTTCACCACTGAAATGTTGCTATAGCAATTCCCAATAAAGCATGGAGTGTGTTCTTTGGGAAAGAAAGCATGTTCGTACTTTTCAGCACAAAACACCAAAACGAAATGTACCAGATCATAGAAGAGAATAAATCATTTGCTCTATTTTTCATAAATCATTATTTGTAACACTTTCTCTCCACTCTGAAAACTTTAAAACAGAAATTGAGTTAACCGAAAGCTGAACCTGTACATATTAACCAGGCCATAAAGTTCCACTGAACCAAAAAGTCACATCAGTTTTCACTGTAGATGGTTTTCTTTGCCTAGTTCCCCTGCCTACTTACCTGAACTTCATTCCAATCAAGGCAAAGATACATACATTTAAAAAGAAATATTCTAAATTTATTTTATGGCTTTTAAAAGTCCTTTTACTCAAAAGTTGTGAGAACACAAAGAGATCAGATTGAGATTGCCTTTTCAGGAGACAGCTTTTTAAAAAGACCAAACAATGTGTGAGAGAGCTAGATGTGAGATTTTATGGGATTGTCTTAAATTCATAGGTTAAAAAAACAAATTTCTGAAACCTCACAGTTGGATTTCAAAGTCTTAAATGTCCCATCGGGGTCAGAGTCAAGCTTCCCATGATCTTGACCTTTTTCATGATAAAAGGATGGTACTGTTACCAAGATCACACACACCTGGTTGCAATGTCATGCCCAACATTCAAATGAAAAGCAGTTTTGAAAGCGAATAAGCATCCTTCCACTCACTTGCATGGGAGAACATCCTATTGAAATCAATGGGTACTACTTCTTAGTAGGCATTAAAGCAGTGGTTCTCAACCTGCAACCCCTTAATACAGTTCCTCATGTTGTGGTGACCTCCAACCATAACATTATTTTCGTTGCCATTTCATAACTGTAATTTTGCTACTGTTATGAATTGTAATGTAAATATCTAATATGGAGTATGTATTTTCATTCACTGGATCAAATTTGGCACAAATACCTGATATGCCCAAATTTGAATACTGGTGGGGTTAGGGGACTGATTTCGTCATTTTGGAGTTGTAGTTTCTGGGATTTATAGTTCACCGACAATCAAAGAGCATTCTGAACTCCACCAATGATAGAATTGAACCAATCTTGGCACACAGAATTCCCATGACCAACAGAAAATACTGGAAGGGTTGGTAGGCATTGACCTTGAGTTTTGGAGTTGTAGTTTACCTACAGCCAGAGAGTACTGTGGTCTCAAGCAATTATGGATCTGGACCAAACTTGCCATGAATACTGAATATGCCCAAATGTGAACACTGGTGGAGTTTAGAGGAAATAGACCTTGACATCTGGGAGTTGCAGTTGCTGGGATTTATAGTTCACCAAAAATCAAAGAGCATTCTGAACCGCACCAATGATAGAATTGGGCCAAACTTTCCACACAGATCCCCCATGGCCAAGAAAAAATACTGTGTTTTTGATGGTCTTTGGCGACCCCTCTGGCTTCCCCTCATGATGCCCCCTCCCCCAGGGTCCCGACCCCCAGGTTGAGAAACATTGCATTAAAGGGTCGTGGTGTGTGTTCGTTCCCTTTAAAGGCAACGTGACACTAGTCTTCACTGAATCATCTACAGCAGTGGTTCTCAACCTGGGGTCCCCAGATGTTTTTGGCCTACAACTCCCAGAAATCCCAGCCAGTTTACCAGCTGTTAGGATTTCTGGGAGTTGAAGGCTAAAAACATCTGGGGACCCCAGGTTGAGAACCACTGATCTACAGGATGTAGTGCAAGACTAGGTACAGGGATCATGTGGCCCTTCCAATGTTTTTGGATTGCAATGCCCAACATCCTTGACCATTGGCTATGCTGGGAAGGTCTGAATGGAGCTGTGAGGCAATTCATCATTGGGGCTAATTTTTGCCACCTCAAATCTAGACTCCATTATTCCAACTATATGTGGCTTGCTCAAGAGAAAAAAAATATGACAATTTACAGTTCCCAAACCAGTTAAACCCAGTGGAAATTTATTTTAAAACTGTGGTCCTCAACCTGTGGGTCCCCAGATGTTTGGCCTTCAACTCCCAGAAATCCTAACAGCTGGTAAATTGGCTGGGGTTTCTGGGAGCTGTAGGCCAAAACACCTGAGGACCCACTGGTTGAGAACCACTGTTTTAAGAGATAGTTTGTATTAGTCTCTGAATAACACAACCCCAGAGTCTCACACATTCTTACAGAGAAGAAGATGGGAACTGTAGTCCCTGACAATTTTGAGGGTGTCACATTGCAGTAGGTTGGATAAGAGGGAGTAAGGGAGCATTTAAAACAATGTTAGAACATAAGGGCTATAACTCAGTCCCACACAATCTCAGCACTAAAACGGAAGATTAGAAGGGGCCCCAAAGCATGATTGGACTGTCGGTTTTGTCACCGTTTCCCAGTATTCTGCTGATCAGAGCCTTGATAGACAGTGTGAACTGTTGGTTATAAAAACGAGCCATGGGGATATATCACAACAGAATAGACATTTTAAAAAAGAACCTGAGACTTATTTACACAGTTGGCAACAGCTACTCTATTAAATTAAATGATTCAAGCAAACTTGGGTGCATCTCATGTCCTCCCCCCCCACACACACACACACTTTTATAATATGTATTTATCACATTTTGGACTGCCCAATAGCAAACTTATTTGGGTCCTGTATTTCGAAAACATGAATGATAAAACTGCAGCTAGGAAAGGTAAGTAGCAAAAGCAGCAGTCAAAAAAAGTACCCTCCAAACAGTAGATCATGGCAAATCAGAGAGTTTAAGCTGGCAAAGAAAATGAAAAGAGTGCAACAGTTACATCCCAAAACGGCAGGAAGTTGCCAGTGTGAAAGTTCTTTGAAAAAGCAAATCAATCAATCAGATTTTACAGTCAGAAGATATTTTGTTACCAATAGCAAAGAAACAATTGCAGTTTACACAGGAGCCTATTCCTGCCAGAATAAAGTCCCCGCAAGGGGCGGCAGGCATAAAACTTTGGTTGGAATTACTTGTTTTGCCTTTTCAGAGATAAGGAGGATTAAGCACAGAAGCTTCTTAAAGAAGAATGCAATCCAGGAATTAACGGGGCTTGGCAACCAATTCTACTAAAGTATCAACCACTGTCAAGGGACCTGGCCATTCTGCTGTTTTTCTTTTCCTCCCCTGGAACACATTCCTGCCTGGATTGCACCATAGGCAGGTGTCAAACACTTTCATTTCCACCTGAAAACAAGGGACAGTTTGTTTAAAACTGCACAAAACTCTTGCTCTTTTATAGTGGACGTGTTCAAAAAGATCCCCATTCTTCTCCTCCGCGGATTTGCTTTGTGACTGCATGCGAAAACAAGAAACAAAGCTGAATAGGAGAAATGACTAGTCTTCATTGCTTTCTAATGTAGAACCATTCAATAAATAATAAACTAAAAATAAAGCGTTGTACACAGCTTCCCAGATCTGCCCAAAGAACACATGCATAAATATGTACCTTTTTGAGTCAACTGGGACAGTCTGTGGTCCTTTGGTCCGGTTGGAGGGATATGGATTTTGCAGCTGTCCTAGTCGCCTCGTTGGTCACATCTGATCTCACTACACCGAGGGCTTGCAGGTTCCAAGTGCCACAGCTTCTAAAAGGAGCCACATCCTCCTTCTCCCCGCCCCTTTTCTCCTCCTCTTTCCTTCCCACTCAATTCCACCAGAAGCATGTCTTATAAGACAGGGCTCAGCATTTATCCTGCGGCACATAAACTTCTTGTTACTTGGTTACCAGAGATAGGGAGCCAGGTCAAGGGGTTTTTATAAAGCCAAAGTGGAATTGCATCAGGACCAAACCCTGGCTCAGCTAGCTGGAGGCAGGGAAGCATATGGCTGGTGTACCGGAGGAGGCAGGTTTGAATCCTGCTAAAGAGCTCCCCAGGACATACCACCCCAAAGACCTGGGCCAGCCTGCTACAGACTATACAATGGGCTCTCCATATCCATTGTGTTCTGGTTCCAGGATCTTCAACAGAAACCAAAATCCAGGGATGCTCAAGTCCCATTATATGCAATGATGGGGTAAGACGGTGTCCCTACCAGCATGCTATTTGTGACATACGCAGGTATACGTTATGCCATGCATATGAACAGTTGCTTTAAACCAAGTGCAAAGAACATGCTGATAGCAGCATGAGCAGAGTTTCACACATCAGACAGTGGCTACACAGAGTAGGCTGTAAATGTACAATGCCTCTGCACTCCATGCATTTCATGTATACAATGGATTATCAGCCACATACACTGAGCACTGATCTGACTATGTTGCACTATGTCAATATTCAGTGTAGAAGTTCCATAATGTGACTCCACCAGCTATGCTGAAGCAATGAAAGATCCCTAAGTAGACTAAATGGGTAAATGAGTGTAGCGAGCAACCCCGCTTGAGACGCAGACAAGCTCATATGGGCTTTAAGAATGGAAAGCTGAAGGTCAGATCTGCAAATCTTTGGCACTGCCACCCCAGCAACATACTTCACACTGAACTTGCAGAGAAGCCCCCTTGTAGTTGTGAAACTATAAATACAAAAGGTCGGAAATGAAGGTGGCACAGGCAGGAACCTTGAGGGGTTGGCCTTCCATGTACTCACCCCACTTTGATGCTCACAACAGTTATGTGCTGTAAATTAGGCTGAGAGGTAGCAACGGGTACATTCAAATATACACTATACCAGGGGTCCTCAAACTTTTTAAACAGAGGGCCAGGCCACAATCCCTCAAACTGTTGGAGGGCCGATTATAATTTGAAAAAAGCACGAATGAATTCCTATGCACACTGCACATATCTTATTTGTAGTGCAAAAAAGACAATATAATAATTAAAATGAAGAACAATTTAAACAAATATAGACTTATTAGTATTTCAATGGGAAGTATGGGCCTGCTTTTGGCTGATGAGATAGGATTGTTGTTGTGTGCTTTCAAGTCATTTCAGACTTGGGTTGACCCTGAGCGAGGGCCGGGTAAATGACCTTGGAGGGCCATATCTCCACGGCCTCTTATTTCACCATCCATGGAAAGCTAAACCCTACATGCAGCTTATGTGTATGCTTTAAGGAGCAGCTGCAGGGGAGTCTGTGCAACATTGGGGCTGCAGAAGGCGGGGAAGCAAAATTGAAACCTCTCTCACACTGTGCCTTGACATAAATACCCCCTCAACACACACACTCAAATAGACAGAGAGAGAGAAACCTCAATTGGCATCAGCGAACATTTCCCTACCAATGCAAACCACAGCTAAAATTGCTTGGAGGAGGTTATTCATCAGGGATATTATAAAAGAGATGGGATTAAACATTTCTTTCTTACCCAAAAGAAAGGCTTTCTTGTGGAAACCACAACTATTCCTCTTCTTTCTGCTCCTTCCTCTCTTCTTTGCCTTCTCCTTAACTAACAAGTAATATCAATGCATTTTTGCTGAGCAATGCAATTATCCTGTAATTTTTGAACAGGCTTAATCTGTGTAAATATCGTTTTACTTTCACTTGATGCCAAAGTCCAACTGTACAGAGATTGTACAGAGGCAATCCTGTTTTTTCTGTGCAGTTTCTAGATTCTTCCTGGCCACCATGTGTTCTGGGAGTTATAGCCCCCCAAAGTAAAGTTTTGAAGTTCTGCATGACCAAAGTTGACATTGGAAATGAATCTGAACAGCGGTGCAGGTGTGACAATCTGCATTAGGTGGTCTAAACAAAAACATACCAGTTGCTCTTAGTCCCATGTTACCATTGTTTTACAGTTTCAGGGGGGTGAATAGTCTGCTCCCTGGCAATTAACTGGGAGCAAAGTATGGTTTGGCACCACTTGAACGGCCATGGCTCAATGATATGAAATCATGGAGCTGCGATTTTACAAAGTCTTTCACTAGTCTGCCAAAGCATGCTGGTGCCTCACCACACTACAACTCCCAGGATCCCATAGCATTGAGCCAGGGCAGTTCAAGCATTAATTGTACAGTGCAGCTGCCCCTAAAGGGTAGAGCAGTGGACTTTTTCGAGGTCAATCAAGCCTCACAGCCTAGACCAGTGGTTCCCAACCTGTGGTCAGTGAACCACCAGTGGTCCTCAAAAGCTAAAATATGGTCCGCGGCCTCATTATTACACCGTTGCAACTGGTCTTGAAAAACCCTCTTACAGTGCTGAGGATTATTAAATATGGTTTTCTGTGGGCGAGCAGATGGCGACTACTGGATGCCATATGTTCTGTATCAGAAACTAGAGCTGATGTGGTCTATCCAATGCAATAAGCACCCCAAATAACCAAACCAAATCTAAAGTTGACCAAAAACTGATTTATATCCCTTTTGGAACTAATGTTGGAGAGTGGTCCCTGGTCAAAAATAGGTTGGGAACCACTGGCCTAGACACTGTAACTATAAGCAGTATACCAACTAACATCCATTGCCTAGCCATAGAAACTTGTCTACTTAAATAACAACATCCCCCATTGCACCTAGCCTCCTGGCCTTCCTGATTTCATGAAGGGCTTCGTCGTTTCTGGAGCAGAATTGAATGTGTTTCCTCAGATGAAAACAAATACTGGACTTAAATGAAAACAATATTGATTTTTCAAGCTGGAACGTGTCCAGAAGAGGACAACCAAAATGATCAAAGGTCTGGAGACCATGCTCTATGAGGAGCATCTTAAAGAGCTGGGTATGTTAGCCTGCAGAAGACAAGGTTGAGAAGAGACATGAGAGCCATATATAAGTATTTGAAAGGTTGTCCTAAGGAAGAGGGAGCAGGCTTGTTTTCTGCTGTCCTGGAAACTAGGACTCAGTGGAGCCATGGGTTCAAATGGAAGAAAAGGAGCTTCCACATGAACATTAGGAAGAGCTTCCTGACCTTAATAAGTTGTTGAACAGTGGAACTCCCTGCCTCAAGAGTCTAGTGGAAGCTCCCTCCTTGAAGGCTTTAAAAAAAGAGTCTGGATGGCCATCTGTCAGGGATATTTTGTGCATTTCCAGCATGGGAGAAAGGGGTTAGACTAGATGGTCCACACGGTCTCTTCCAACTCTATGATTCTATTACCTGTAACACAGTCTTTCTTTTTTTCTAACTGCCTCCCAATGTATAATTATCATCATTTATTTCCAATAAGTCACAGCATCTCCGGACATGTCCAAAGAATGATAGCCTCAGGGTTGTTTTATCTTGGACCCATTTATCTGTCCTTTTGGCAGTCCACAATACCAATGGAACTCATCTCCAACACCACATCTCAAATGAGTTGATTTTCTTCTTATCCACTTCTTTCACTGTCTAGCTTTTACAACTGTTCATAGAAATGGGGAATACTGACACTGTGGTCCATCCTAGCTTCAGTACGGAGCAATTGGGAATTCATGACAAGCTGGATTCTTGATAATTTGCTAGATTAAAAAAATGGTGCTTGTTAGGCAAATTCAGAACCTTTGGAAGCTGCCTTACATTTTCCATTGGTTCCTCTGACATAGTACGGTAAGATCACTGGAAGCAAAAGGGGTACATTGGAGAAAAAAACTTTGTGAATACCTGAAACTTCCAGACACAACATTTTGACTATACTTGGGCTGGAAGTACACCATACAATCAGACTAGAGGACCAAGAAAAATCCATTAAAACTTCTGGGGGTAGTATTTTTTGAAGCGTAAGTTAAACCATGGATATTGAGTCCTTATATTGTAGTAAAATCTCATAACAAGATGGCAGAATATGAAAAAAGCTACTTTTTTGGCTCCTAGAACCTCCCAGCAACCACAGACAGACTTGAGAATCTCGGGCAAAGGACATTTTCTAATGTGCTCTTTCCTCCTTTGGTGGGCTCACACAAGAGTACCTGGCATGGGTGGGGTGAGACCAGTATTATGCCAAATTATGCCTGTTTTGTGAGCCGCCCTGCATCTCCTTCAGGGTGAGAAGGACAGGAAATAAATGCAGTAAATAAATGAATACAGCGGCTTAAAGCATCATCCCTTGAAGATGTCCTGTGGGTCAAAGGGTAAGATGTTTGCTCTAAAACCATGGTTGGTGAAATTCTAAAGGTGCATTTCCCAGGGGCTCCATGGCTGTTCCAGGAAGATAAATAAAAATTGAACAAAATTAAAGAATAAGAAAGTAGAATCAATATAAGAAAACCAGAAATTACATTCTGAACAGAAATTTGCCAAATTGAATTTCACACCTCCTCTAGCAGAAAACGCTTTGTAATTCTGCTGCCACTAGCTCCAAAATTATTGCAGCATGAGATGGACAGGTGATGAGGCTAAGTGGGGTGCCAGTCTGTTGTGCATATTGAAATTGATTCTAAAAAGAGTTCTGTGAGCCAAAAAGTTGGAAACTGCTGCTCTAAAACATACTTCAGCCAGTGATTCCACAACACTACAGCTGAGGTCTAAATATATGGCCAATCCTCCCCCTATTCATGGGATACCATGGCTGACATCTGAAGTCAATTGTCCTTTCTCCCTCCTACTGCAAACTCACAAAGCCCTGCAATGTAGATTAGAGTAAAAGCATGCCCAGTTCCAGGTTTGCCAGGCCAACCTTTGCTCAGTGAGGGGATTTGGCAAGGGCGTAGTGCCCATCCTACTACTTCCAATCGCCAAGGATTACTGATACAGGCACACAACTGTTCAATGTATAGGGGTGTCGTTTCTCCTTTCTAGCAGGAACACAGCCATACAGCCCATAAACCACACAACACCCCAGTGATTCTGGCTATGAAAGCCTTTGACAATACTTTGTTCAATGTATAATCATGACAACTCTGGAGAATTCAAGACCCTGAAGTATTGAATCTACAGAAAATAGTACACCCGTCTTAGTAAACAGAGATAGGTAGGCATCCCAAGCCTTCCAGCATTAAGCACATGGTCTTCAAGGAATGGGATTCAATTTGGTTAAAATCTGAGAGAAGTTGATAAGAACAAAGGACTGAGGCGAAACCCTCCGGGACATCAAGGGATAGCAGTTCCCCTCACCCAAGCCAGCAGAAACAATTGTGATACGAGGAATGGTACTCCAACTAAAACAGGAAGGTTGGAAGTTGCACCTTGCTGTTACAAGATCATTTATGCTTGCTTGATTGATTACCTGTCTTCAAAATTGGAATGCAAGGTAGAACAGAACAAGGTAACAATACAGAAAAACACTACACAGGTTGAGTACACCTTTGACGAAATGTTTGGGATCAGAAGTGCTTTGAATTTTAGAATACCTGTATTTGCATATACATATTTGATGGATATACATGCATATAGATTCATGACCAAAGACAAAACCCAGCATTCATTTGTTTCATATATGCATAGCATGAATGTAATTTTAAACACAGTATTTTAAACATAAATTGCCTAAAACAAAGTTTGTGCACACTGAATCATCAGAAAGCAAATGTGTCACAGCATTTTGGAATTCCAGATAAGGAAAAATGAACTATAAAAGGTAATGCACCAAATTACAAAAGTTGAATTAAAAGTGCAGGGATAAGGAAGTACAGTACACTGCCGGTATTCGCAAGGGATATGTTCTAGCATAAAGATCTCTTGCCACACTTCTCCCAACAGAGTAAAGGAATGAAAAAGACAACAAAGGATTTTGGGCAGTGACAACAATGAATCATGGCTAAGTGAAAGAGCATGTCCCAATCCTGTGTATACAGGGACAACCTATTCAAGAAGTCCATTTCTTAGAACACTGTCAATTGCTGGAAGTCCACCACCATAAACAGGTCTGTGCTGCTGGAAGAAAAGAAACAGGCAAGGAGCCAAGCTAGTCAAGCATGGGAAGGAGTCCTATGGTCTAAGAGCAGCAACCAAATATGCCCCTCCGGATCTCTTTTTGAAGGTACTGGGACTGAGGTGGCCTAGCCTGAGGATCTCAATACCCAGGAAGACTTGCTGGGGAGATTGCATTCTTCCCAGGTTCTTAAGAGGGTTTTATTGCTGTTGTTTGTTTAAACAGTTTTGAGATATATGTATCTGAACCAGCTACAGCTGAACCCAAGCCTAGAGCACCCTTCTTGGAATGGGGGGGGGGGGGGGGAGAAGGTGCATGAGCAACACTGAGCCACCAGAGGGAACTGTCTTTCCTGGAAGAGAATGGCAAAAGAAGTCAGGAGTAGAAAACCAAAGCAGAAGAGGAGAACTGAAAGAGAAAAGATTGCGCTGGACCACAAGAATAGACTTAACACAAGTGAGAGCCTTCAGCTCCAGAACAGGCACACTTCTAGTCCAATGGCCAGGAATTCTGAGAGCTGAAGTCTAAAACACCTGGAGGACGACAAGTGAGGCAGGCCTGGTTTAAGTGTTTAGATAATATTGCTATAAACACGGAGAGGATGAAACAAAACTATGGGATCAACGAGTGAAAAAAATTCAATGTAAACTGGAAGACCCAAACAAAGTCAGGGATGGTTTCCTTGAACCATTAACCATTTGGCAGAGCCTGGGAAAATTATTTTCCCCTAGCTACACCTTCAAGAGCTTTTAAGAGCTGCAGTCTAAATCAGTAACTCTTTCTCTCTCCCCAATGGGATTAATACAAGTTTTGACTTGCCATCCAGCAATTCATTCGCCTCTAGCTGGGACTAGCAATTGGATGCCAGCTTATGGCAAAATAGCTCTAGCTCTGTACAGGTACAACAACAGTACAGAATTGCCAATAGCCATGCTAGCTGGGGGACACCATTGTTTTGCTGTTATGACCAGCTCACCTCTCCATTGGCACCCCCTTGTTGAGGGGGAGAGGCTTGCATATCCTAATGAAGTTGTGAACTATGCTGGCTGTGGCATAATAGCCACTGGTAGGGCCTCCCATGCCAGACAGGTCACAACCGAAGGATCTGACAAAGAGCATCAGTGGTAGGATGGGCTCTCTAGCCTTTAGGCAACCATCCTAGGAGAAGGAAAATTCTGGTTTCAACCCAGACAGATGGTGTTTGTTTAACCCTGTAAGGTCAACCATCTAAGAGAAGGAAACTCGAACCAAACCTATGCCCTGAGGACCTCGCTGCCACCGTCCCAGCTTGCTAGGCCCCGGCAGACGAACCTTTGGTTTAAAGGGTGAAGCTCCACCAGAAAAATCCATTGCACAGGTTCGAAGGACACATCCAACCTCCGAATCATCAGTGCGCTTGTAGAAAGCGTGGTATGAGTCCTTCCTGAAACTTCGTTTGCGAAGTAAAGCCAAGAAGAAGAAAAATACCCAGCTCAAGATTTCTCAATGAGATATATATATATATATATACTGTATATATAGACACACACACACACATATACACTCACATACACACACACAGAGTTCTTTATTGCATAAAATAGATATTTATCTAAAAGTGAAAATCTTTGTTTCTACCTCAAAGGCTTTGACATGGATGGAGGGATCTGGATTCAATATGGTATACACATATCCTTCACTGACCACTATGTAAAACAATATAATAGTTGGCCTCTGTATCCACAGATTCTCTGTCCATTGATTCAACGGCCCTTTGATGGCAACCATAAGGCTGATGTGTTTGAAACCCCTGGTGTAGAATTCATGCAATTTGAAACCACTTTAACTACCATGGCTAAATGCTATAGAATCGGGGGAGTTGTAGTTTGTGGGGTTGACAGTACTCTAGGCTTGGGGAGTTTTAGTTCACTTCCATCCATAGAGCACCGTGAACTCAACCAACTATGAATCTGGACCAAACTTGGCATGCATACCCAAAATGGCCAACTTTGAATACTGGTGAAGTTTGGAGAGAACTGACCTTGAATGTTGGGATGTATACTTCACCCACATCCTGAGAGCACTGTGAACCCAACCAACCAAGGATATGAACCAAACGTGGCCTGCAGACCCAACATGACCAACTTTGAATACTGGCAGAGTTTGGAAGGACTGGTCCTGGAGGCGGAGAGGTGTATTTCACCCACATCCTTATACAATATCTCACGGGACCATTCATGAAACCCAACAACGAGCAATACCTACTTCGAATATTGTTCATTAGGAAGACCTAACCTGGACACCACCGGGTGTCTATAAATAACAGTCCCAACTCCTATTAGCTCTAGCCATGATAATGTCTAATGATGAGAAATATGGGAGTTGGAATCCAGCATCTGGAGAGCCACATAAAATGGCATGGCAGGACAGATTTGACCCATGACATGTGTTCCACAGTATAGATCAGGCCTCTTCCTCCTGTGGTCCTCCAGCTGGTTGGGCCTCCAACTCCCAGAATTCCTGACCATTGGACAAGGGGGCTAGGGCTTCTGGGAGATGGAGGCTCAAATAGCTGGCGGGCCACAGTTTGAAGATGCCTAGTGTAGATGGCGGCTAAATGCAGTTTGGTTGCACTTGGACTTCAATGCTACGGGATGCTATGAGTTGTAGTTTGGGGTGAGACAGCAGAGCAGGCTCAAGGCCTTGTCAAACTACTGCAGCATTGAGCCATGGGAGTTAAAGTGGTGTCAAACTGCCTTAAATCTAGTGTAGAGCAGCCATGGGCCAACTTGGGCCCTTCAGGTTCTTTGGACTCCCACCATTTCTAACAGCCTCAGGCCCCTTCCTGAGGGGGAAAGGGAAGGGCCTGAGGCTGTTAGAAATGGTGGGAGTGGAAGTCCAAAACACCTGAAGGGCCCAAGTTGGCCCAGCCGGGTCTAGAAGAGTACTGCCAGGGATTTCAAAATACTGTCCTCAGGCATTCCCCAAGGCTCTCCTCTGCCACCAGGCCCAAGAAGATGGCGCCTCCTGGAGCCCAAGCACAGAGAAGGCACGCCAAAGCGGGCCCTTCCCTCTTCTGGGCTGTTTCTGTCCCTTTGGACTCGCATCAAACGTCCCTGGCCATGTTCAAACAGAAGGAAAACCCGGCTCACCCATCCATGGCCCCCAAACGCCGCTTCCCCCTCACTGCTTGCTCTTTGGACTGAAATGGAAGGCTGCCCAAGGGGACACACCTGTTGAGGCTCTGTCGGAGAAAGAGGCGACTACCCCAGTGCCTGCTTCCCTCCGCCGTTTGGGGACTCGCGTAACTCAACTCCTCCCCCCAGCCCCATGGCGGCTTCTTTTCTTTCCTCTCCACTTTTATTTTATTTTGTTCCTTTCCTCTCCCTGACAGCCTCCAGGCGCCTGACGGAGACAGCCTCTCTCACGTGACTGCCGGCGAGGCCCCCCGCGGGGTCCTTGCCGACTGCCGTACAGCATGGCGGCGCTGTGTCGAAGGCGGGCGCGTTGGTGGCTAGAGTTTGGGCTCTGCCGTACGGGGCGGGCCTTGTCGTCAGGTACGGGGGTCGCCTGAGCCGGGGGGTGGGCTATCCCCTCCTATGAGGTAGCTCAGCGCTTTGAAGCTGAGTTGGGGCTGAATGACATGAGATCATTTCACAAGGAAGAGGTCCAACAGGTGAAGAGTCCTGCTGCCACTGCCAGGCAGGTCGAGGCCTACTGGATGTCTGCCTTGGTGCCTTCTCCAAAACTTGCGCGCATCTCCATTGTAGAGTGAAGGCAGTTTGGCTCAAGGCTATGCGCTCCTGGGACTGGAGTTCTCCAACTCTCAGGATTCCATATCATGGAACCAGGGCACTTCCAGTGGGATCGATTCGCATTAGTTCTAAAGTGTAGATGCACCCTTAGTCCCTTTAGGGTTGCCATAGGGGAGTGTCAAAAGAGGGCATTTCAGCAGAGATTATGTGTTACCTAGGTCCCGTCTACACGGTCATATAATCCAGTTTCTGAATTCAGATGATCTGCTTTGGACTGTATTATAGGGCAGTGTGGACTCGGTATCATCCAGTTCAAAGCAGATAACCTGGATTTTATATGGCAGTGTCTTGCTTACCTTTCCCTCTTTCTTTTTGCCTTCTTCCTTTCCATCGTCTTCTTTCTCCCCTCCCTCCCTCTCTTTCTCTTCTTTTTCCTTCCTTCCTTCCTTCCTTCCCCTCATACACATCCCACCTAGATTAATTTACAGTCTCTTTGAATAATTGTTCTTCAGCCAAGAAAGTATTGCAAACGTGAACCTATCCAAGCAAATTACTTGTTTCAATTGCTAGCAGACTCCTGTCTATTTATACCTCCACTGAGGCTAGGCCTACATTGCCAAATAATGCCGTTTGAACCTGTATTATATGGTCAGTGTAGACCAGTGGTTCCCAACCTGTGGTCCATGAATCACTAGTGGTCCCCAAGAACGAAAATATGGTCTGCAGCCTCAGCATTACTACACCGCTGCCTCAAAACCACGTGGCAATGAGAGCAACTGGTCTCACAAAACCCTTGTATAGTGCCACGGCAACAGTGATGTTGGGAGAGGAGAGGCTGACTACCCACAAAAGATTACTACCACCACATCAGCTCTAGATTATTAAATATGGTTTTCTGTGGGTGAGCAGATGGCGACTACTGGAGGGCATATTTTCTGTGTCAGAAACTAAAGTTGATGTGGTCTATCCAATGCAATTTTCTGAATCAGCACCCCAAATAACCTAACCGATTTGTACCCCTTTTGGTGCTAATGTTGGAGAGTGGTCCTGGTCAAAAAAAGGTTGGGAACCACTGGTGTAGAGCTATATAATGCAGGTTGAACTGCATTGTATGGATCTATGTTGACCATATCATGCAGTCGAAATGGCATTTGGCAGTGTAGATCCAGCCTAAGAGTACAAAGGAATAAGTGCCAATCATAACCATCACTCTCCTGACCCAGAGATGGAGAAATGCTCTTGTTTTCTGATCTAAGAAGCTTACATACGTCGGGTCTCTCCATCAGGGACGTATTAAGTCACGTTGGGAGTGAGAGTGCCCCTTTATTATTGCAAAAGAGCCAGCACATTCATTTGTGGGGGTTCATGACAACTTCCGTCCTAAGGGCTTCTGAAGGCCCATCCTGCTAAAGTGATCACTGCACTGATGGTTTCAGGTCTGGACTGTTGTCACTACAGACTGCCAGGCTCCTTTCCCATTATACCACAACAGCATTATGATGTCACTCAAACTGTCACATGTCAAAGGGACCCCTAGGAACTGTAGCTCAAGGAGACTTGCAGCCAAAGCTACCCAAACTGTATGGGGACACAACATATCTCCTGAAAAGCTTTCATTTATATATTTAAAATATATGATTATTTATTTTGCATCAACTCCGAGGTGCCTTGTTACATTTGTGTAACACACTGACACACAAATGTGTGTCAGTGTGTTACATTTGACACATTTGTGTGTCAGTGTGTTACACAAATGTAACAAGGCACCTCGGAGTTGATGCAAAATAAATAATCATATATTTTAAATATATAAATGAAAGCTTTTCAGGAGATATGTTGTGTCCCCATACATTTCATCTACGTGTCCGTGTATCTTATGAGGAATTATTTTCCCCTCTGTTTTGCAAGTGAAACTGAATTGCTGTGTCATGAAATGATGCATGTCTCAATAGTGTGTCACCAGCATGAAATGTTCGGAAAGCTCTGCTTTAGGAAATGGTGAAGGATCACGATATCAGCTGGGGTTTGTTCCAGGACCTCCCATGGATATCAAAAACAGTGTGGACATTCACTCCCTAAAGAGTTGTCATGGGGAAAAGGTATCTCCACTGAAGCTTTCTCATCAATCCTTGTTTCCACAACAAGCCGCATCTTCAGAACAGGGACACAGATAGCAAAGGAAACATCACATAAGTGTTAATCCTTGTGTGTGTGTAGGCTGGAGTTACACTTAAAAATGCACCTTTTCTGACTTACATACAAATTCAACTTAGGAACAACCCTACAAAATGTATCTTGTTCGTAACTTGAGGACTGCCTGTATATTCAATAGGGAAACAATCATTCTCTGTACTCACACAGCAATGTGTGATCTGAAAGGCCCCATAACATTTGCCAGCTGGTTGCTCATCTGTGCCCTCCATGATCTTTCCTTGATCTGCTCCAGCCAGGCACCCTACAATAGGAATAGCCAAGAGAGCCCCATAAGCTGAGCATGTTTATGTTGCCCCTCAAACCCCCTTACCTTTTGTCCAAAGGGAATGTGATGAAGATGGTAGATGAGAGATGGGGAGCGCCTAGATCCTGGTTTGGAAGCAGGACAGGAAGAGGACGGATTGTCATATATCACTGGAGTAAATGGCCTATCGAGCGCTTCCTTTTCTATGATTTTGTGACCTCCTGAGTTACGCAATGCAAATGTCTGGGGAATAAGGGAAGGGAAAGAAGTGCTGACTTGCAATCTGATTCTTGCAACAGTCATAATCATTTAACTGTTGGTGTTAAGCTTGCTTCCTCTGGGTTTGTAGCCTTCCCAGCAGTATAATGTACCATACTTTTGAAATAGTTGCTTGTAGTTTGCACACATCTTTTGGGAAGCGGGGAGCAGAAGATAGGGCCAGCAAACCATACTTGGAATCAAAGCTGGGTCATAACAGAACATGCAAACAACGGGCTGTTTATCTACACACTAAATAAACACATTGGGGAACCCTGTTGGTTATTTTTTTCTTGCTTGATTCACTAAGCAGAGCTTGATGCAAAATGATTGGAGTAAAATATCGGGATGCTTTGGAGCCCAAGGTTGGCCTTCAGAACCAGAATTTCATTGAACTCTTGTTTCTTTTAAACGGCTGCTTTCTTTAGTAGCCTAGCTTATACTGAAATACCATTTTGTCATTCTGGTTTGGAAAGAACTGAGAGTAAAAAAAAAAAACAATTACCAATCGGCTGCCAGTCAATCACTGCATCCTATTCTACTCCATGATAATTCTTGTGTTGTGATGCATAAGATGTGTATTCTCAAAAAACCATTGTGTGCGTTCCTGCTTTCCCTGGATTTGGAAGTTGAGGATACAAATTCCAGGTCCCCAGTGCTCTTCCTTCATTCTGTTTTTCTCTCTGTGGATGCTGCATCCACAGGTGGAAAATGCATTTTTAAAATCCCAAAACAAACCTTGACTTTGCCATTGTACACAAAGATCTCCCATTTTGCTACACTCCATTGAATACACTGGACTTGAGGAGCTAATGTTTTGGTATTCACTTGAGGTCCTGGGACCAAACCCCAGTAGATTCCATTGATATAATTAACTTGTACCCATTTTGACCACTTGATACTCACAAAAGAAAGGCGTTCCAGATCATAACGACATTAATGTTCAATATGTTGTCAAAGGCTTTCATGGCCGGAATCACTGGGGCTACATACAGTCCTTCCTAGATGACACAGTTTAGTTAGACCCCTTCCAGTCCGGCTTCCGTTCTGGGCATGGGACGGAGACGGTTCTGGTCTCCATCACAGATAAGCTATGATGCCAGCTTGATCAGGGCGGATCGGCGCTGCTTGTGTTATTGGACCTCACAGCAGCGTTCGACACTGTCGATTACGATCTTTTGACTCACCGCCTTGCAGGTGCCGGAGTAGGGGGGACAGTTCTTAATTGGCTGTCCTCCTTCCTCCGGAACCGTTCGCAGCGAGTGAAGAGGGGCGAGGATGTCTCCGGGGGTTCCCCACTTGTTTGTGGGGTTCCTCAGGGGCCTATCCTCTCGCCTTTGTTGTTTAACATCTACGTCCGACCACTTGCTCGGCTGGCTCGTAGCTTTGGGCTAGAGTGTCACCAGTATGCGGATGACACCCAGCTCGTTCTGGGGATGGAGGGCCGGCCCAAATCCGTACCCGATAATTTCCACCAGTGCCTTGAAGCCGTTAGGTTGAAGGTGAATCCGGCTAAGATGGAGATCCTGTGATTGGGTTGCCCGTGGGGGGGGGGGGAATCCAGCTTCCTTCCCTGGATGGCGTGGCACTATGCCCGTCGGCTACAGTAAAAAGTCTTGGCGTCACCTTAGACACTCAACTGACGATGGAGGCACATGTCTCCACCGTCAGTAGAGTAGCTTTTTTTCATCTCCAACAGGCAAGGAAGTTGGCTCCCTACTTCTCCAGCCGTGTCCTAGCCACAGTGGTCCAAGCCACGGTCATCTCAAGACTAGACTACTGTAATGCTCTGTACGTTGGTCTTCCTTTGCTGGTGATCCGGAAACTGAAACTGGTCCAAAATGCAGCAGCTCGGTTGCTGGCCGGTGCCTCGCGGATTAGTCATATAACACCTATCCTGCGCGAGTTGCATTGGTTACCAGTGGAAAGCTGGATCACTTTCAAAGTGTTGGTCTTGACCTTTAAGGCCATGAACAGTCTGGGGCCAGCGTACCTCCAGGACCGCCTCATCCCATATTGCCCCACTAGACCGCTGTGATCGGAATCCTCCCTGCTCCTGGAGGTTACCAGCTTTAAAAGATACCACCTTATCGCCACCAGACAGAGGGCCTTTTCGGTAATTGCCCCCACCTTATGGGATGCACTGCCTTCCGAGGTCAGGGCTCTCCCTGACCTGATGGCATTTCGGAAGGCATGCAAAACCATCTTGTTCCGCCAGGCCTTCGGTGCGTAAGATTGCTGCCATCAATATTATGCTTGGCTTTGTAGAGACACTCAACTGTCTCCCTCTCTGTTAATTGTGTTTCATTGTGTTTTACTGTGTTTTTATTGCCTTTTTATCATGTTTTTACTATGTGAAGTTGTTGCTGTGAGTTGCCCCGAGCCGCATGGGAGTGGCAACCCAGAAATGCGAAGAAATAAATAAATTATCTGCACTGAATTGGAATATATGGCAGTGCAGACTCTGTTAACCCAATTCTAAGCAGATATTGTGGGATTTTCTGCCTTGATATTCTGGGTTATATGGCTGTGTAGGAGTGCTCTGGATTGCGTTGAAGTTGCAAGGCTTTGCAATGCTAATCAAGGTGATTAATTGCAATGTTCACATTTGCCTCCAACAGACAAAGAGTTCTTTCTCCCACTCTGGACATTATTCCACAGAGATAGATAGATAGATAGATAGATAGATAGATAGATAGATAGATTCGATCGATCGATCGATCGATCGATCGATACCTCACTTGCCTAGTTTCCAACAGACTTCACAACCTCTGAGGATGCCTGTCATAGATGTGGGTGAAATGTCAGGAGAGAATGCTTCTGGAACATGGCCAGAAAGCCCGGAAAACCCAGAAATTAATGTTAATGAATGTTAGCAAGCTCTAAATAAAGCAGCTTAAACACATGCTGTTTCTTTAACTATGTTGTCTTTTCTCTTGTTCTTTTTTAAAAGTGTACTTCATTTCTTTGCCATAGGGGAGAGTAAGTATGATCTCATAGTCGTTGGCGGAGGATCAGGCGGCCTCGCTTGTGCAAAAGAAGGTTTGTGCCAGTAATTCTTTTGTGTTGTGCGTAGTTGTACAGCCATCGGACCTTGCAGAGTCAGTTTAGTGGGAAGCTGTCTGGGTGGCCTTGGGTCTCTCTCTTGGCCTTGTTTGCTTGGATGTTTGTAAGGACTAAGCTATGGATATTCCCTTGAACTCATTTAAGGAAAAGTGGGATAGATGTTCATGATCATCAAGTTTGACACCAGAAGACACCAGATTGGGAGGTATAGTCAATACTCCGGAAAACAGGAGTAGAATTCAAAACGATATGAACAGATTAGATAGATGAATGGCCAAAACCAACAAAATGAAGTTGAACAGGGACAAATGCAAGATACTCCACTAAGGCAGAAATGCAAAGATACAGATTTGGGGAGGCCTGGCTTAACAGCAGGAAGTGTGAAAAAGATATTGGAGTCATCGTGGACAAGTTAAACATGAGCCAGGAATGTGATGCGGCAGCTAAAAAAGCCAATGGGGTTTTGGCCTTCATAAATAGGAGTCTAGTTCCTAGATCCAGGGAAGTCATGTTCCCCTCTGTTCTGCCTTGGACAGACCACAACTGGAATCACACTGTCAAATTCTGGGCACCGCAATTTAAGGGAGATGTTGACTCTTAAGATGGAATGTGTCCAGAGGAGGGTGACTAAAATGATCAAGGGTCTGAAGAACAAGCCCTATGAGGAGTGGCTTAAAGAGTTAGGCATATTTAGCAAGCAGAAGAGAAAGCTGAAAGGAGACATGATGAGGGCCATGGATAAAGATGTGAGGGGAAGTCCTAGGAAGAAGGGAGCAGGCTTGTCTCCAGAGCTAGTCTCCTAGCCCTGGAGACTAGGATGCGGAACAATGGCTTCAAACTACAGGAAAAGTGATTCCACCTGAACATTAGGAAAAACTTCCTGACTCTGAGAGCTGTTCAGCAATGGAACTCTCTGCCCCAGAGTGAAGTGGAAGCTCCTTTGGGGGCTTTTAAACACAGGCTGGGTGGCCATCTGTTGGGGGTGCTTTGAATGCTATTGTCCTGCTTCTTGGCAGAGGTTTGGACTGGCTGGCCCACTAAGTCTCTTCCAACTCCATGATGCTGTGTATAAGTATTGCAATATCCATAGCTCTCTTTTCCTCTTAACGCAACTGGATAATGATTTGGAAATGAAATGCGGAGGATTTATGGTTTTATTATGTTTTTATATGTAATTGAAATTTTTAGCTATGTTTAAATTTTTTATCTTTTTTTATATTGTTCAGGCATCGAACTGTGCCGCTTTGTAAACCGCCATGAGTCGCCCTTGGGCTGAGAATGGTGGTATAGAAATGTAGTAAATAAATAAATAATTCCTGCAGGATCAAGTACCTGCAGTCTCATCTACCTGCATCTGACAAAATATGTCATCGCTAGGAATGTTCTAGGCCAGTGTTTCCCAACCTGTTTTGAGCCGCGGCACACTTTTAACATTAAAAAAATCCGGGGGCACACCACCAACCAAAATCACACTCTAACACAGTAAAGAACTGCTGAGGGATGGTGGCCTGCTGGGAGAAGCTGCTGGGAGTGCTGAAGCCAGGGGAGGGGGAGGAGACAGGCCCCGCTCCCTTCCCCCGGCTTCAGCTCTCCCACAGCTTCTCCAGCCTTGAGGGGGCAATGCCAAGCCAGCGGTGGCAGAGCCAAGCCAGCGGTGGCAGAGCCAGCACAATGCTTGCTTGGCAGTGTCCCCTCAAGGCTGGAGAAGCTGTGGGAGAGCTGAAGCCGGGGGGAGGGGACGGAGCCAGGCCGTGCCATGCCCCTCCCCCCAGCTTCAGCTCTCTGAAGCTGAAGCCACGCAGAGGAGGAGGAGCATGAGCGGTGGACGGGCTTCAGTGGGCGGGGCTCCCCCGCGCGGCTTCAGCGAGCAAGGGGCGGGAGTCATGGCGGATTGGAGGCTGGTTGGGGAAACGGCTGAAGGAGTCGGCGCCCCAGCCCCTTCTTCTTCGCCGCTGCCTGGCCTTCCTCCTCCTCCCCCAAGCAGCAGGATTTCGGCAGGAGGAGGGGGGAAGGAAGGGGGGCAGAGAGTTTTCCAGGCTGTATGTCCATGTTCCAGAAGCATTCCCTTCTAACATTTCACCCACATCTACAGCAGGCATCCTCAGAGGTTGTGAGATCCATTGGAAACTAGGCAAGTGAGGTTTATATATCTGTGGAATGATGTCCAGGTTGAGAGAAAGAACTCTTGTCTGCTTGAGGCAAGTGTGAATGTTGCAATTGGCCACCTTGATTAGCATTCAGTGACCTTGCAGCTTCAAAGCTTGGCTGCATTTGCCTGGGGACCTCACAACCTCTGAGGATACTTGCCATAGATGTGGGTGAAACGTCAGGAGAGATTGCTTCTGGAACATGGCCAGACAGCCAAGAAAACTCACAGCAACCCATTATTATTATTATTATTTGCTGGTTACAGTGCATGGATTTGTGTTGGTGTATGTTAATTCTTTATTGATGAACAAATGTTATGTCATACTACATACCAATGTTTTCCAGACTTTGTTTTGTTGATCGTTGAATTTGGGTTCCAGGCTTTTGGGGAGGGGTTTTTCCTTGAGGCATGGGATAGTCAACCTGCTATCCCATGCCTCAAGGAACAGACACTGTTGAGGTGTGGAGAGACAAAGGGGCTTCCTCAAAGCCAAAGAACCCCACTTAGCCTCTCTTCATTCATTTGCTAGCCATATAAAAATACAACAAACCCCTATGAGCCCTTGATAAAAAGAGGTTGGTGCCAGAATGATGCTGGAGGGTCTTATGATGGAGAAAGAGAAACCCAATAGGCCCTTAGTGACACTGGGGAATCTAGACTATGCTACATCACCATGTTATAGTTAAGGTAAGGCTTCAGGTCCTTGGTGAAAGGGGATGGGATCATGGGTGGGCAACTAAGATGGGCCTAGGATCTCTCTGGGCCTTACAGACTGTCACAAATGCCAGCCCAAACCCGAAGGGGGTCTTTAAATAGAAGCAGGACAACCAGATATGTTATTATTGCTGCTGTATTATAGATTCTGCATTGGTGAAGAGTTGGACTAGATAATGACAACAATGACAACAACATTAAGGTTGGGCTAGATGACTTCTAGGATCCCTTCCAACTTTCAGATTGAATGCCACTCATATTTAACTTAGATCCTCTGAGGCAGTGTTTCCCAACCAGTGTGCCGTGGCACACTAATGTGCCGTGAGCGATCATCAGGTGTGCCGTGGGAAATTGGAACCTCCAATACCCTATAGTCCCCCCTCTTGCCAAACACTATTTCTTCTCCACTTGGGCTCCTTTCTTCTCAGCCTCGCTTTGCTTCGCTTTGCTCATGCTGCCGCCATTTTGATCCGAGGGGGCAGTGTGAGCGTGTTCAGGAGAGAAGGAGGGAGGGAGGAAGACATGGGGCGAGTCCGTGCAGTAGCGCCCGCATGGGTCACGTCTTCCTCCCTCCCTCCCCCCTCCCCTCCTGAAAAAGGGAGCCTGAGTGGAGAAGAAAAGGTAAGTGTTCGGCAGGAGGGGGAAGAAAGGGCGCGAAGGGGGAGGAAGAGGTCTTTGTCGAAAGCTGTCATGGGCAAACTTGGACCTTCCAGGTGTTTTGGACTCCAACTCCCACCATTCCTAGCAGCCTCAGGTGCTTTTCCTTTTTTCCCCTCAGCCACTTAAGCAGGAAAGGGCATCAGGCTGTTAGGAATGGTGGGAGTTGAAGTCCAAAGCACCCAAAGGGCCAAACTTTTCCCGTGCCTGTTTTAGGGACCTTAAAGTGGTGAGCCTCCTTCCAACATTGTGATTCTGGATAGAAAACAAACAACAACATAATATAACATTGTTTGAGTGCACAGTGCTCTCTGGGTATAGGTGAACTACAACTTCCAAACTCAAGGTCAATTCCCAAGCAAAGCCTTTCAGTACTTTCTGTTGGTAATGAGAGTTCAATATGCCAAGTTAGGTTCAATTCCATTGTTGCAAGAGTTCAGGATGCTCTTTGATTGTGTGTTAATCCCAGGAACTGTAACTCCCAAATGTCAAGGTCTATTTTCCCCAAACTCCATCTGTGTTCACATTTGGGCATATTGAGTATTTATGCCAAGTTTGGTCCTGATCCAACATTGTTTCAGTCCACAGTGCTCTCTGGATATAGATGAACTACAACTCCAAAACCCATGGTCAATGCCTACCAAACTCTTATAGTATTTTCTATTGGTTATGGGAGTTCTGTGTGGGAAGTTTGTGTCTTTCTGCCATTCCTGCCAGGATATCTATGTTGTGTTCATCGAAACAGGTCCAGGTTTCACACTGAGTGTATAAATACATTTAAAAACATATTAACTATATGTATTACTGTGTTAGAGTGTCATTTTGGTTGGTGGTATGCCACAGGATTTTGTAAATGTAAAAAATGTGCCGCGTCTCAAAAAAGGTTGAAAAACCCTGCTCTAAGGGTTGAGTTAGGTTTTAATAACTACTTCTATTAGTTTTTAGCTTAGATTTTAAAATTTGTTGAAGTTTGAAGTATATAACACCTTGGGTTTGATGTGGATGTATGGGACTGGGTCCCCCTGTTATGATCTGGTCATTGACCGTAATAAAGTTTACTTACTTACTAACTTAGATCCTTGTATTTGAAAGGGCTCAGGGAAGTTACTTTTAAGGGGTTTAACCCCACGAACTCCCCTACTCAACGTGATCACCCCTGGTATTTAGTGATTGTCCTGCTTGGATTGCTGGGAATTGCACATCAGCCATGTCCAAAAGGCCACAAGTTGCCTACTCCTTACTGAAGGGGGAAATCGTTCTGGATAGCATTGATGCAAACACAACCATAACTTGCCCTTTCATAAATCCATTATTTCTTATTGTCTTTACAGCATCTCAATTTGGAAAAAAAGTGGCTGTGTTAGATTACGTGGAGCCTTCTCCGAAAGGTAGGAGGCTTTCCTGCTGTAACTCAAAACAGCAAACACATACTATGACTTTTCCATCCAAGGGCATTAGGATTTCTATCTTGCCTGTTCTGCTCATGATGTTCATCTGTTTCCAGCTAAGATATCTCTGTTATGATAGATTTTAATGTGGGATGGGGATTTGAGTGTTGGCCTTGGACTGTGGGAGGCGAGGGTTGTAATCCTCTACTAAGCCATAGGGACGCATTGGTGACCTTGGGCAAGTCCCACTCTCTGCGCATCAGTGGCAAACCACTGAATTGATTGTATCAAGGAAACCCTAGGAGAAAGTCCCTGAAAGTCAGAGCCAGCTTCAAGGCACAGGAGGTCTGTTTATTTGTTCAGTTTAGATTTTGCCTCTCTCTTAAGAATGACTTTCAGAGCAGGAAGCAATTTAATAAACAGGAATTTAATAACAGGAAGACATTGAATTTTTATTTATTTTAATGGTTTTGTATGGATTTTATAATGTCGTTCTAATTGTTTTTAATTGTATGCTATGGACTGTTGTGGCATCAAATTGCTGCCAATTTTAAGCCGCCTTGAGTTGCCTTTGGGCTGAGAAAGGTGGGATAGAAATATCGTAAATAAATAAATACCTAAATAAACAAATACAATTTAAAACACAATTTCAAAGTGCTGTAATGCCCTAGATGGTTCCGGCCCAACTTATCTATCCAAATGTGTATCTCCCTATGAACCCACTAGGGATTTGAGATCGTCAGGGGAGGCCCTGCTCTCGATCCCGCCAGCTTCACAGGTACATCTGGTGGGGACGAGGGACAGGGCCTTCTCTGTAGTAGCCTCGCGGCTGTGGAACTCCCTGCCCAAAGATATCAGATTGGCTCCCTCCCTCCTTACCTTTTGAAAGAAATTGAAAACTTGGCTCTTCCAGCAAGTGTTTGGAGCTTCAGCTTAATTAGACAACATAATCAGAAATGACCCAGGAATGACAGACGACGGAACAGATAAAATAGACTGAATATGACGACATAGGTTTGTTTTTTAAAAAAGGTTTTTTATTGTTCATTGTTTTAATGTTTTTGATGTTTTAGATATTTAATGATATGTTTTTATTTTATTGATGTATATTTTAAGGTGGCATCGAATTTATGCTGATTGTTCGCTGCCCTGAGTTGCCTTCGGGCTGATATGGGCAGGATATAAATGATGTAAATAAATAAATAAAATAAATGCACAAAGCCTATCCAGTTTTGGTGGAAAGACAACTCATCCAGTGCAAGGATGCCAGTTCCTCCAGCACATTCCTCTCAAAATAGATTGTACAGCAGGCCCACTATATCCATAATGTCTTGGTTCTTGGCAAACAGAAACAGTGGAAGTTGCAGCTCATATTATGAAATGGCCACAACTGGAACATCCTTCAGCATGTCCACATTCATGTCACTGCCATTTTCTAATATGGGGCACATCAATCTGTGGTCACTGAAAATTGGTGATCCGTAGGGCCTGCTGTCTTTATAACTGCTTTTTCACTCAGTGCCTGACTCAGTGGTGTCTTCAGAGGGAAAATAGTGGTGAAAAGATGCAGTGAAAAAGGCCGAATAGCTTGCAAAACCATCTCCCTATATTGCCTTAACTCCCAGGGTGCCATAGAGTACAGCTTTCCAAACTGTCTCGACACGTTAATCTGTCGGTGTGTTGTGTGAACATAATACGAAACCTCTGAATCTATGTGAAATAAGCAATATATCATATATATTTAAAAACAGAAAGGTGTTCATGAGCTATGTGATGTCCCAATACATTTCGTTAATACAATTTATGTATCTGATTATATTATAACGGGTTGGTTTAACTTCCAGTTTGGTAGTAAAACCGAATGACTGTGTCACAAAATGTTGCATGTCTGAAATACAGACACAAAGGATTTAAAGCACAATGTTAAAAGCCTACTAAAGGGTGTGTATTACAGTCCATGAATGAGGAATGTAGAGTCAAAGGTGATGTGGGTTGTAGTCCACACTGAGCATGAAACCATCAGTTGGACTTAGGATAGCTATCTCTCTCTGTCTCCCTTCCTTTCCCTTCCTCTCTCTTCCCTTCTGCCTGTCCTAAGGATACGGAAGAAGGAGGTGAGCCATGAGCTCATTCTAGGAAAATATAAGGATTTTTTCTAAAGTATATAGGTAACAGTCTATCACTGTCTCCCCTTTACTTCTCCACCTTAGGAACCAAGTGGGGGCTTGGCGGTACCTGCGTCAATGTCGGCTGCATCCCTAAAAAGCTTATGCACCAAGCAGCACTTCTGGGAAGCTCTCTTAAAGATGCCCAGCGTTATGGCTGGAATATATCCCGTCCTGCACATCATGATTGGTAAACTGTCTGTTCTCATATGTGTGTTTTGCTGTAAAGTGTACATAATAACAGATGTTATAGTTAAAACAGTGGTGAGTTGTTCACGGAAGTCTTTGCGCTGCTTCGGCAAACACTCTTCCATGCCTACACTTTCAGTCTTATGATTCAGAACCAAAAGAGAGTCCTTGCAGCATGTGATGCTCAAGAACTCAGGAAGGCCTTGGACAAGGTTCCCCATGACATTCTCACAAAGAAGCTGGCAAAATGTGAACTATACAATGCTACTGTTAGGTAGATTGGGAATTGGTTGAGCAGCTGAACCCAAACTGTGCTTCTGTCCCATGGTTTCTCTTCTTCATCCTGGAAAGAAGTGACCAGTAGGGTGCCATCATGAGGGTTCAGGCCTGGGTAAAGATGGGAAGGCCTTGGGGGGGGGGGGACAGAAAAATTGGAGGAAATTTTTTTCTGGGTTCCCCCTGTTTATTGATGTTTTTCCCCCCCAATTTTGGGGGTTTTTTTCGGACCCCCAATTTTTCTGTTTTTGTTTTTTTCAGGCTTTCCCATCTCTAGTTGATTAGTCTTTTGGAGTTATTCTACTTCTTTATCAGTGACTTGGATGATGGAATAGAACACAGGAGGGCAATGGGGTCCCTGTCTTCAAGAAAGGAAAAAAGGACGACCCAAACAATTACTGTGTGGTCAGCCTCATGTTGATGCCAGGCAAGATTCTGGAAAAGATCATTAAGGAAGTGGCCTGCAAACACTTATTTATTATTTATTTATTTACTACATTTCTATACCGCCATTCTCAGCCCGAGGGCGACTCATGGCGGTTTACAAAGTGGCACAATTCAATGCCCGAACAATATAAAAACAGATAAAACATTTAAACATAGCTAAAAATTTCAATTACATATAAAAACATAATAAAACCATAAATCCTCTGCATTTCATTACCAAATCATTATCCAGTCGCGTTGACCAGCCATTCTGAGATCAGAATTATCTGCTACACTGCAGGAAAAGCCTGCTCAAATAACCAGGTCTTAACTTTTTTAACGAAATGTTAAGAGGGTGGGGGCCGATCTAAAATCCCTGGGGAGGGCAATCCACAGTGGAGGGGCCACTGCTGAGAAGGCCCTGTCTCTCGTCCCTGCCATCCGCACCTGTGACGATGGCAGGACCGAGAGCAGGGCCTCCCCAGAGGATCTTAAATTTCTAGATGGTTCGTAAGGAGAGATACGTTCGGACAGATAGGTAGGGCCAGAACCGTTTAGGGCTTTATAGGCTAAAGCCAGCACTTTGAATTGTGCTCGATAGCAGACTGGCAGCTGGTGGAAACTAATGCTGTCATCACTAATAGTCAACATGGATTTATCAAAAACAAGTCATGCCAGAGTAATCCGCGGATGGAGCGTATCTGAATTTCAGGAAGGCCTTCCTTCAACAAGGTCCCCCATTACCTTCTGGCAAACAAACTAGTCCAGTGTGGGCTAGGCAGAACTATAGTTACCTAAATCTTTAATTGGTTAAGTGAATTAACCCAAAAGGTGATTCTCCCAAATGCTTTCTCTTCATCCTAGAAATAAATGACGAGTGGAGTGCCATAAGCAGGGTTCCATCCTGGGCCCGGTTCTGTTCAACATCTTTATTAATGAGTGTAATTGAAGAAAAGCATCAGATTGCAAGGCGTTCTTAACTGCCATATCTAAATGATTTAGACGAAGAGTGAGAAGCCATGGTCATCAAGTTTGCAAATAATACCAAATTGGGAGGGATAGCCAGTACTCCAGGAGACAGGAGCAGAATTCAAAACGATCTCAACAGATTAGAGAGATGAATGGCCAAAACCAACAAAATGAAGTTCAACATTAGAGTAACTGCTTTGGGAGACAGTGATCAGGCATTCTGACAACGTGGCCGATCCAGCGGAGTCCATCGCTTCAATTCTGGTGGACTTTGCTTCTTCCAGCACGCTGACATTTGTCCGCCTGTCTTCCCAAGAGATTTGCAGGATTTTTCGGAGGCAACGCTTATGAAATCATTCCAGGAGTTGCATGTGGCATTTGTAGATAGATGCTTTGCAGGCATATAGCAGAGTTGGGAATACAATAGCTTGATAAACAAACACTTAGGTATTCCTACGGATGTCCCGGTCCTCAAGCACTCTGTGCTTCTATCAGAAGAATGCTGCACTCCCAGAGCTCAGGTGGTGTTGTATTTCAGTGTCAATGTTGACTTTTGTGGAGAGGTGGCTGCTAAGGTAGTGGAAATAGTCCACATTTTCTAATGTTACACCATTAAGCTGTATTTCTGGCATTGCAGAGGGATTGGCAGGTGCTTGTTGGAAGAGCACTTTGGTTTTCTCGATGTTCAATGACAGGCCGAGCTTCTCATATGCTTTTGCAAAGATGTTTAGAGTAGCTTGTAGGTCTTCTTCTGAGTATGCACAGACTGCATTGTCATCAGCATATTGGATTTCTATAACAGATGTTGTGACCTTGGTTTTGGCTTTAAGTCTGCTGAAAGCTTGCCATCTCTCCGATAGATGATTTCCACTCTGGTGGGAAGCTTCCCATCAACAAGATGAAGTATCATAACGATGAAGATGGAAAATAAGGTTGAGGCAATAACACATCTCTGTTTGACGCCTGATTCCACCTTAAGTGAGTCACTTTGGGAGCCATTGCTGTCCAAGACTGTTGCCATCATGTCATCGTAGAGGAGCCGCAGAATGTTCACAAATTTGTCAGGGCATCCGATTTTTTTGGAGGATGGTTCAGAGAGCACTGCGATTCACTGTGCCAAATGCCTTTGCAAGGTCAATGAATGCCATGTACAGAGGTTGATTTTGTTTCCTGCATTTTTCTTGGAACTGTCGTGCAGTGAAGATCATGCCCACTGTTCCTCTGGAGGAGCGGAAGCCGTTCTGGGATTCTGAGAAGGGTGTCTTCTGAGAGAGGTAGAAGGCGGTTTGCAAGGATTCTTGTGAGGATTTTCCCAGCGGAGGTTAGAAGGGAGATACCTCGATAGTTTCCGCAGTCTGTTCTTTCCCCCTTTTTTAAGAGGGTGATGATGGTGGCATCCTTGAAGTCTGTTCGGATTTTCTTGGTCACCCACACTTTTTCAATGAGCTGGTGGAGTTGTTGTGTCAGCTCAGGTCCTCCCTCTTTAAAGATTTCAGCAGGGTTCCCATCAGATCCACTGGCTGTGTTATTTTTTTGTTGTTGGCTGATGGCATTGCTGACTTCTTCCAGATTAGGCAGTGCTGCAAGCTCATCCTGGTTTGTTGTTGCGGGATTTGTGAGAGAATCTCTTCAGCCAAATTGGAGCTGCGATTCAGGAGGCTTTGGTAGTGTTCTTTCCAATGTAGTGTAATTGATTTTTTTGTCCTTCAGAAGTTTTATTCCATCTGATGAGCATAGAGAGTGCATGCCATGATTTCTTGGTCCGTAGATGACCTTTGTAGCTTTAAAAAAATCCCTGAGCATCTTGGGTATCTGCCTCAGCCGTCTTTGCCTACCAGATGTTCTTGAGTTCTCTGGTCCTTCTTTGGACCTCAGCTTTTGCACTAGCATCTCCCTCGTTCCCACAAGTCGTGCCTGTGATGGCAGAAGAGGCGAAAGGAGGGCCTCCCCCAAGGAATGGAGGGATCGTGCAGGTTTATGGTAGGAGATGTTTTCATGAAGGTAGGCGGGTCTCAAACTGTTCAGGGCTTTATAGGTGATAACCTGCACCTTGAATTGGGACTGGAAAATAAACGTCAGCCAATGAAGCTCCTTAAACAGGGGGGTAGACTGCTCCCTGTAATTTGCCCCCGTTAGTAATCTGGCTGCCGAACGTTGGACCAATTGGAGTTTCCGGGCCGTCTTTAAGGGAAGCCCCACGTAGAGTACATTGCAATAGTCCAGTCTGGAGACATGGACCACCTTGGTTAAGTCAGACTTCATGAGGTATGGTCGCAGCTGGCGCACGAGTTTTAGTTGTGCGAAGGCCCTCCTAGCCACCGCCGACACCTGCGCATCAAATGTCAGTGCTGCATCCAGGAGGACTCCCAAGCTGCGGACCTGTGACTTCAGGGGGAGTGTAACCCCGTCAAGCACAGGCTGCCACCCAATACCCCGGTCAGATGTGCGACTGACCTGGAGGACCTTTGTCTTGTCGGGATTACTCTTCAGCCTGTTTGTCCTCATCCAGATCGACACAGCAGCCAGGCACTGTTCCAGTATCTGAAGGACCTCCTTGGAGTCTGGTGGGAAAGAGTAGTGAAGTTGGGTGTCATCTGCGTAGAGATGGCAACGTACTCCAAAACTCCGGATGACCTCTCCCAGCGGTTTTATGTAAACGTTGAATAGCATGGGGACAAGATAGAGCCTTGCGGGACCCCACAGGTCAAGGGTCAGGTGTCCGAGCATGTGTCCCCCAGCTTCAACAACTGGGAACGACCCTCCAGGAAGAATTGGAGCCAAAACAGAACCGTGTCCCCAAGTCCCATCCCAGCGAGTCTTCCCAGGATACCATGATCCATGGTATCGAAAGCCGCTGAGATGTCCAAGAGAACCAGTAGGGTCACACTCCCCCTGTCCAGTTCCTTGCGAACGTCATCCACCAAGACGACCAAAGCTGTCTCAGTACTGTGCCCAGGCCTGAAGCCAGAGTTGCTGCATCCTCAGGGATCCCCCCCCCCACCTCAGGTGGATGGAGGAGCTCCCCAACAACCCGGAACAACTCCGATGGTCTTTTGGCTGCAGATGCTATGCAGGCAGTCGAGAAAGCTTTCTTGGCTGCCTGCAAAGCCGCTGAGTAAGCCTTAATAGAGGCTTCAGCTCATGCTTGGTCAGCTACGTCACGAGATTTCCTCCAGATGCACTCTAGACCCCTCCTCATACACTTCATCACAGCCAACTCGGTAAACCAAGGAGTTAGTGTAATTCTACGCAGTGAGAGGGGACGTTCGGGAGCGATCGTGTCAATCGCCCTAGCCATCTCGCTGTTATAGCGATCAACCAGGGCGTCAACAGGATCGTCAGTCTCCAGGACAGGAAGATCCCCAAGAGACCTCAGGAGTCCTTCTGGATCCATAAGTCTCCTAGGGCCGACCATCTTAATAGGTCCACCACCCCTGCGGGGATTAGAGATCACAGAGAGTCTTAAACTGATCAGATAGTGGTCAGGCAATGACAATGGAAGAATATGTTGCTCTTCCACTCTGACCAATCCACCATCCGCAATAAAAGACTAGGTTGAGTGTGTGACCTGCCTGGTGTGTGGGGCCAGATATTACTTGAGTCAGCCCCATGGTCGTCATGGCGACCATGAAATCATGAGCTGCACCTGTTAACGTGGTCTCGGCGTGAATGTTGAAGTCTCCCAGAACTATGAATTGCTAGGAGACTAGAGCCAAATTTGAGACCACTTCTGCTAGCTCAGGCAGGGAAACAGCTGAGTCGCGGGGTGGACGGTACACCAGCAGAATCCCCAAGCTGTCTCGAGTTCCCACTTTTAGGTAAACACACTCAAACCCAGAGGATTGTGGAATGGTGCATCTGATCAGGGTGATGGATTGCCGAAAGATCACTGCGACCCCTCCTCCCCGCCCCCCGGACCTAGCTTGCTGATGCACCCTGAAACCCAGAGGACACAGCTGAGTAAGATTTACCCCACCCAGCTCGTCCAGCCACATCTCGGTGATGCACACCAGATCTGCCCCCTCATTCAGGACCAAAACCTGGATGATATATGTCTTACCATTGATGGATTTGGCATTCAGAAGCAGAATCTTAAGACCAGGGGGTCTGTCATGGAGACTACCGCACCTATCCTTCTCTAGGGCAGCAAGAACTCTGTTGTGCTTCTCCCTGGGCAGAGGGTGACCAGCATTCCTCCTTCCCCACACAACCTCTATAGTACCCAATCCCACTCGATTCCCCTCTCCCCTGGTGGATAGGCTGATTAAGACTGAATTCTTGAGAAATTAGTCAGCTCTCAGAAACGGAGAGCCACTTAGTGAGTTTATTTGGCTAGGAGTTGAGGATATCTCCAATGGTGTTCGGGAGAAGGAGTCATCAGGCGTGCTAAGGGGGCTAAACAAGGGAAGCGTCTGCAGGCGGGATTGGGAGTTTGAATGGGCAGGGACTAAGATTAGGGAGGGAGTCTCGAAATGAAATTCTGAATTGCTGGCAAGTGGGCTTTCTACCCTATTATTGGGACTTATTGGGTCCTGCAAATGTGGTTTCAGCCGGATGACCAAAGGGTGGATCAGTGGATCCACCATAATGCTTCTAAAAGTGATGCCCAGTGCTTTACTCGGGGCCCAAGTGTGAGCAACTCCTCCACTAATAGTCTTCTGGTGTAATAAGGAGACATGTGGAGCGGTCCCGTGATTGGTAATCTCTGTAAAGCCAGTCAATGGACTTGATCTTCACATCCAACCGGCTTTTTGATAAAATTTTAGCTAGTGATATCTGGACCGGTCTTCTTGAAATCCATCTGCCTCTGTTCAATAAAAAGTCCGAAACTTCCACCGCCAAATTGTTTGTACTCGGCAGATGTTGGGAATGGCGTGGAATATCCAAAGGTCGTCCAAACGACTCAGATGTAATATTATTGCTTGATCTTTGCAAGTCTGAGCTTGTCCTCTCCAATCTCCCCCTCCCCCAAAAAACCCCTCAATTCCTAGCCTATCTGCTACCTTCTGCCCCTCTGGCCTCTTTCTCCCCTGGCCATCCAATGCCAGTCATCAAGAGTCCTCAAAAACATCTTTTGGAATGTCATATGGAGTAGAATTTTTCACAATGAGGGAAAATCCTTTAAAAAGATGGTCTATTTTCTTGTTCAGTGTCTTGATCTGTTGCAAAACGAGATTGAACGATTTCCCCAAAAGGTCACATAGCTGAGAGAGATTGTTTTTCCTATGAGTTTCCAACAGACTCATTTCCTATCACTTGCCAAAATGTGCCCACGGAACCGTTTCCCTTTAAACTTATGGACTTCTTGGACTTTTATGGGACTCTAGCCTACTTTTGCAAACTCTCTTTCCTTGGACCCCATGGACTCTCGCTATGATTCATAAACTCTAATGGACTCTGGTGGGTGGGATGGGTTGATATGAGATGATATAGTTTCCATTTCCCTCCAATATGAATGTATTCCCTATATGTTTTCCCCTTCCCCATGTCTCTATATGAAAATATGAAATGCCACCTCTTCGTGAACCTAGCGTGCCAAGGCTCAGGGAATCTCCCATTTCCTGGGCCAGTTAATCTCTTAACAAAAGGACTCCACCAAAACTCTTACATGGACAATAACAAAGGGCATGTCCCTTCAGACATCGGAGTAAGTCCTGTCAGTGTGTGATTTTCAAATGATTCTGCAATTCAACCATTGTATAAGATGCTGTGTTGTGTAACCAGGCATTTACAGGGTTAAAACAGCACAAGTGGTGTCCAGCACTGTTTTGACCTTCAGCTGTGTAAACATACTGATAAGGGAGACGCTGAGCTTTTTGAGTCAGTCACCATGCTGATTCCTCTGTGAGATGCCGGCTGCTGAATTGCTCTGTGTGAGAATGCTTTACTTTGCTCACTTAATCAATAAAAGAACTTTCTAAGTTCAGACCTGGCTTCGCTTCATCACTGGTGCGCGGACAAAAGGGTTATGGGCCCAGCACGCTTCCGCTGCGCCAGAGTTCGGACTGCTGCCCGTAACGGAATGAAGAAATGCCTGGAAAGCTGTGCGGAGGTGAGAGATTGATGGATGGCCGGAGAAGCCAAAGCTCACCAATGCAAACCAGTGAAGCAAGCCTGAGAGAGGATGATGAATAAAAAGTGAGTAAAAGCAAACAGCAAGCTCTGCCCGGGTTCTTTACAAAGGAGGCTGCATTTCATCATTAAAGTGACTGTCAGAAAGCCAAACAGACGTGGCTAGACGTAATCTCGGGGGCCGAGAGTCACACAGAAGGAAGTGCAAATTAATCATCTGGAACTTTGTGTTGTTCCTGTGTATCCAGTGTTTGACCCAAGAAGGGGGCAGAGCGGAGAGGAAAGGAAAGCAGCATGGCTGGAATTAACCCAACTAGCATGATTGAGAAGTTAAACGATACTAACTACTCTGAATGGGCTGTGTTTATGGAGAATCTACTAGCCCGGGAGGGGCTGCAGAAGACGATACTTGGGACGGAGGCTGATGCAGGAAAGAATTTACGAGGCAAATCTACTTTGATCCTTTGCCTGACTCCTGACCAGCTGGTTCATGTCCAGGGATTGCAGACAGCCAAAGAAGTTTGGGACGCGTTGCGGGCTGTTCATCAAAGAGAGATCACCTTAATCAAAATGATTTGGAGCAAGAGATTGTATGGTGCTAAACTATCAGAGGGAGGAGATGTTAAGCAGCACATAGACATGATGAAGAAACTATTTGTGGAGTGTCGAGTGAGAGGTGTGGAGATCACTGATGAAAATCGAGCCTACATCATGTTATCTAGTATGCCATCGAGTTGAGATTTTCTGCTGCATTCTCTACAGTCTGTGAGACCCCAGGATTTGTCGTTGGATTTGGTTACTAGCAGAATTCTGGAGGAGATGGACAGACGGCGTTTTGAGGAGGAACAAAGCAGAGGCTGCAAACCTGAGGTGGCACGTTTTCCACAGGAGATGGAGGAGGAAGATTACCATGAGGCGCCGACCTTGGCTGCTGCACACATAGTCAAAACACGGCGACTGTGTTTCGGGTGCAACAGAGTCGGACACCTGTTAAGGGACTGCACAGCAGTAAATAGGCAACAGCCCAGAGGGGGCGCCAGAGTAACTGGAAGTTATCGTGGGAGAGGCCGTGCTGATGGTACTACAAACACCACACCCAGAATCCTGATTGCTGATGCAGAGACTAGTAGTTACAATAAAGTAAAGTGGGTTTTAGACAATACTGGTTTGTTGAAAAATGTTCAATCAACCCAGGGTTCGAGTTTGACCCTTGCAGATGGATCAGCGAGAGAGTTTTCAAATTATGGGATTTGTTATATTTCTTGTTTACAAGTGAATTGGGAAGATGTTTTGTTTGTACCTGGGATCAAAACCAATTTGTTGAGTGTTGCCACATTAACTGAACATGATTTCAAAGTAGTGTTTAAAGGCATTTACTGTTTTGTATATAATGCAGAAAGGAAATTGGTTGGCAAGGGGGTGAGAAGAAACAAATTATATGAGATGTTTGAAAAAGTCAATGAAAACAGAGATGAGAATATAGAAGTTTGTTGTGTAAGTAGCCAGATACAGCATGGCAGATGTATACACCAGTTACACAGAATTTTGGGTCATGCTGATATGGAAATTCTTAAGAAAACATTTAATTTGGATCCTAATTTTCAGTTAGAGAGCTGCAACATTGAATTGGATTGCTCTGTTTGTGCAGATGTGAAGAGAATACCCATCAAAGTCCACAAGAAAACCAAAATAAGAACAAATGATTTGTTTGAGAAAGCACATATGTATGTTGCTGGACCTTTTGAAGAGAGTTGGGGCAGTTCCAAATATTCTTTACTTTTTGTTGATCGATTTACCAGGTATGGGTTCATTTATTTTTTGAAAGATGTACCAGAAATAGTGGACAAGACCACGAGATGGTTAGACATGGTTGAGGGGGTATATGAAAGAAAATAAGTACATTGTTTGTAGATGAGGGGGTAGAAGCATGTACCTCAGAAGTGGAACAACTTCTAAGTTCAAGAGATATAGAATTTGTGAGGACTGAAAAACTCAAGGGAGAAGAGGGCATCGCACAGACACGAATGAGAGTACTTCAAAAAATGGAAGCTTGCGTCTTAAAAGATGGTCAATTGGGTGACAAGCTTTGGGGCGAAGTTTTGTCTACGTGTAACTACATTGTAAATAGGTTGTGGGACGTTGGTCTTGATGATGTACCATTCCGTAAGATGTATGGCAGGATGCCTGGTTACAGACATATGGGCATCATAGGGCAATTTGCCAACGTTCTGATACCCACAAAAGAGAAAGAAAAATGAATCCAAGTTCAGGCGTTTGATACTACTGGGGTATCAGAGAGGAGGTTACCGGTTTCTAGAAACACCACACACAATTAGATTTTCAAGATTGGTGGCATATTTTGAAAAACCTAAAGATTGGAAGCGTTTGCACCTTAACTTTGGAGAATTGTCTGTGTTTCCAAAAGTTAGAGAAAATGTAAGTGAAAGGGATGAGGGGGCATCCAGTACTGTTAGTTAACAAGAACAGGTGGTGAAAGGGGAAACTAGAACTCCCAATAAACAGTATGGACAGGAAGGCGCAAGACCAAAACAAAAGGAAGTGATTAGAAGAATAAAACAAGATAAACCAGAATCCACCACACCAAAACAAAAGGAGGTGATTAGGAGAATAAAACAGGGCAAACAAGAATCCATCACACCAAAGGAGAAAGAAGTGATTAAGAAAGTGAAACAGGAGCCAGAAGAAAAAGAAGTAATAGTAGAAACAGTCATTGCAGGGGGAGTAGAACGAAAGGCTCTTGTGATTCCTTGTTTGGCACAGAGAAATAAAGGGATAGTTAACAGAGCGTTAATTAGAGAGGAAAAGGAAGATTCCTAAGTGCTTGAGGAATACATGTGTTGCTATGTACCTAAGGTTATTCATGTGTGTGTGATTTATGTGTAAAGATTTAATATTTGCTTAGGAATGCGTTATATGGTGATGGATGTCCACACGTAGAATGAGTATGTTTAGGATTGATAGTATTTGTGAATAGACAGAAAGATTTGAAATTCAAAAGGGGAATGTCAGAGTGTGATTTTCAAATGTTTCTGCAATTCAACCATTGTATAAGATGCTGTATTGTGTAACCAGGCATTTACAGGGTTAAAACAGCACAAGTGATGTCCAGCACTGTTTTGACCTTCAGCTGTGTAAATATACTGATAAGGGAGACGCTGAGCTTTTTGAGTCAGTCACCATGCTGATTCCTCTGTGAGATGCCGGCTGCTGAATTGCTTTGTGTGAGAATGCTTTACTTTGCTCACTTAATCAATAAAAGAACTTTCTAAGTTCAGACCTGGCTTCGCTTCATCACTGGTGCGCGGACAAGTCCATCTGAAGGAATTTTCCCCTGGCATGATCAAATCATTCACCACAAAGGGTGACATCCTGCCCGCAGTGGATTTGGGTGCTACTGCCGCCTCCTCCTTTGTTTCTATCCCTTCGGCCAATACCCAGGTCAGATACCATCGCTAGATCAATATCCAGGATTATAAAATCACAAAGGGTTTGGCGTTCACATCAGTCAAGAATGTATATCTCAAATACTCAAGACAATAGAAGAAGCCAGTTTGAAGATTTAAGAAGTTATCACCGGCGTTTGTACACACCTTGAACCATTAATCCATTCATCTTCTCTTTCCGATTTATTGTTTCCCGCCTGGACCGCCTCTTTGCTTCTCATTGGCTGAGAAGCTGAAGCGGCTCTGGCTCGCTGATTGGCTGAGGCACGGCTCAGCTGACCGCTCTCCCCCTCCAGCTGATGACATCAACCAATCAGCATCAAGCCGGCAGAGGGGGTGGGAGCGGGAAGTTTGAATCTGACACAGTTCTGTTTTCTCTATATAAACTGTATGGTTTGCCCTGTATGGCATGTTGACTCAGGCAAATGATTGCAGTTTGACATCCGCTCTAGCTGGAACGAAATAAACAACTTGGTGGTACATTCTTCAGCTTTGGTGAGATTTATTTGGAAAAAATCGGGAAAATCTTCTATTGGGTGCTTCTTTCTCGCCAGAGTACCGGATGGATGGCCATCTGTCGGGGGTTCTATGAATGTGATTTTCCTGCTTCTTGGAAGAATACAGTTGGACTGGCTAAGAACATAAGAACATAAGAAGAGCCATGCTGAATCGGACCTCAGCCCATCTAGTCCAGCATTCTGTATCACACAGTGGCCCCCAGTTGTACACGGGGATCTCAAGCAGAAGGGAGGGCAAAACCCTAACCTGCTCCCGACCCCCCACAACCAGTACCCAGGGAAGTCCTGCCTACCTCAACCAACTCCGAGGTGGCACTTGAATGTCCTTTTCAGTAACTACCGATACACTTGGTATCCATCTAATCCTGCCTTGAAGTTGTTCAGGCTGACAGCTGTCACAACCTCTTCTGGAAGTGAGTTCCATAACCCAATGACCCTCTGGGTGAAGAAATATTTCCCTTTATTAGTCCTAATTTTCCTACCTTGGAGCTTCAGGGAGTGCCCTCTAGTCCTAGTGTTTTGTGACAAAGAAAATATTTTTTCTTTATTCACCTTTTCTATCCCATGCATGATTTTATACACTTCGATCAAGTCACCTCTTAGACGCCGTCTTTCAAGGCTGAAAAGACCAAGGCGTTGCAACCTGATTTCATAAGGGAGCCGCTCCATCCCTTGGATCATTCTTGTTGCTCTTTTCTGTACCTTTTCCAGTTCCGTTATATCCTTCTTAAGGTGCAGAGACCAGAATTGTACACAGTACTCCAAATGTGGCCTTACCATAGATTTGTAGAGAGGTAATACAACATTTGCTGACCTATTTTCGATTCCCTTTCTGATCATGCCTAGCATAGAATTTGCTTTTTTCACTGCTGCTGCGCACTGGGTTGACATCTTCATTGAGCTGTCCACCAAAACCCCAAGATCCCTTTCCTGATTTGTCTCGGAAAGCTTTGACCCCATCAATTGGTAGGTGTAGTTGGGGTTCTTTGCCCCGATGTGCATGACTTTACACTTGTTTAGGTTAAAATGCATTTGCCACTTTGTTGCCCATTCACTCAATTTCGAGAGATCTTTCTGGAGCTCTTTACAATCAGTTTCATTTTTAACTACCCTGAACAATTTAGTGTCGTCTGCAAACTTTGCTGCCTCAGAATTCACTCCTACATCCAGGTCATTAATGAATAAATTCAAAAGTAACGGACCCAGAACTGAACCTTGGGGTACGCCACTTCTCACCTCTTTCCACCCAGAGAAATGTCCGTTTATTACCACCCTTTGTTTCCTACAGTTTAGCCAGGTTCCAATCCAGGACAAGACCTGTCCCCTGATTCCATGGCTGAAGAGCTTATTTAGGAGCCTTTGGTGAGGGACTTTGTCAAAAGCCTTTTGAAAGTCAAGGTAAACAATATCAATTGGGTCCCCTTTATCTGTGTGTTTATTTACACCCTCAAAGAATTCTAACAAGTTAGTAAGACATGATTTGCCTTTGCAGAAACCATGTTGATTTTCTTTCAGCAATGGCTGTTCTATGTGCCTAGTAATATTTTCTTTAATAATGGTTTCCATCACTTTGCCTGGAACTGAGGTTAAACTGACTGGTCTATAATTTCCTGGATCACCTCTGGATCCTTTCTTGAAGATCGGTGTTACATTTGCCTCCCTCCAGTCCTCGGGTACAGTGCCTGATCTTAGAGAAAGGTTATATATCTTAGCTAGAAGTTCAGCAATTTCACACTTGAGTTCCTTAAGAACTCTGGGGTGGATGCCGTCTGGACCTGGTGATTTGTTGACATTTAGTTTAGTAAGGCATATGAGAACATCCTCCTTGTTTATCTCTATCTGTTTTAATTCTTTTAATTCCCTCCCTGAAAAAACTGACTCAGCTGCAGGCATATGTTGTCTGTCCTCCTGTGTGAAAACGGAGGCAAATAAGTCATTTAGCCGCTCAGCAATCTCCTTGTCTTCACTGATTTTCCCTTTCTGACCATTGTCGTCGAGTGGCCCAACTGCTTTTCTAGTTGGGTTCCTGCTTCAGATGTACTTAAAGAAGTTTTTGTTATTTTTAAAATATTCTTTGCTATATGTGCCTCAAAATCTCTCTTGGCTTTCCTGACTGTTGCTTTGCATTTAGTTTGCCAGAGCTTGTGTTCCTTTCTGTTCTCCTCGGTAGGAAGAGCCTTCCATTTCTTAAATGAGTTTTTCTTCTTTCCAATCACATCTTTTACTTCATTTGTAAGCCATACTGGTGTCCTTTTGGACTTTCCATGCCTCTTTCTTTTATTGGAATGCATTTTAGTTCGGCCTGTTTTAAGGTATTTTTAAACAGTTTCCAAGCATTTTGGAGGGATTTGATTTTTTTTACTGCTCCTTTTAGTTTGTTCTTTACAATTTTTCTCATTTTGGTGAAATTCCCTTTGTGAAAGTTTAATGTCTCCGTGTTAGTTTTCACTGACAGTTTGCTATCCAAACTTAAGTTGAAGGTTATTGTGTTATGGTCACTGGTACCTATGGGCTCAGTTACAAGGACATCTTGAACGAGATCTTGTTCATTAGTTAGCACCAAGTCCAGGATCCCCTTTCCCCTGGTTGGTTCCATGACCATCTGCTCAAGGGAATAATCAGCTAGCATGTCGAAGAACCTTGTCTCTCTTTCATGCGTAAAACAAGAATTTGGCCAATCTATTTGGGGATGGCCCATGAAGTCTCTTCCAACTCTGGGATTAATAATCTCTATATGTGTGTGTGTGTGTAATGTTTGTTTGTGGGATGCACATAACTCAAAAACTACTGGATGAAATGGCACCAAATATGTCCACAAGACACCTACTAATCCAGGGAGTGACCATCATTCAAAAAATCACCAAAAAAATAGCTGAAAGGAACTTTAAAATCTAAAAAAGGTGTAAAACAACACAGCACATGTGCGCAAATGAATTCTATGGCCCCGCCCCCTCCTGCACGAAGACACAGTAAGCACGAGAGGCACCGCTGACCATCCTCCCTCTTCTGGCCAGAGCAGGAGCTAAGAATGGATGGCACAACAGTGTGTCTGGCAATGGGAGCCCCATCTGCTGCCCTGCCAGGGAAGGAAGGAAGGATAGAAGGAAAGGAGAAAAAGAGGGAGATAAGCAAAGAAAGAAAGAGAGAAGGAAGACTGGAAGCAAAGAGCAAAGAAAGGAAGGAAAGAAAGAGAAGGAAGAAAAGGGAAAGAAAAGGAAGAGAAAATGGGAGAGGAAGGAAGGAAAGAGGTAGAGAAAGAAAGAAGGAGAGAAGGAAAGGAAAAATTGAAGGAAGGAAAGAAAGAGGGAAGGAAGGAAGGAGAGAGAAAAAGAAAGAAGGAGAGAAAGAGGGAGGGAAGATTGGCCACAGCAACTCGTGGCAGGTACAGCTAATAATTATTTTATTTTTATACCTCGCCTCCAGGAAACATCAGGAGAGAATGCTTCTGGAACATGGTCATAGAGCCCAGAAAACTCACAGCAACCCAGTGATTCCAGCCAAGAAAGCCTTCAACAGCATGTTTCCCCCAACCTCCTTTAATAGCAAAAAAAAATCAGTTTCAGAAAAATCTGCCTGGCAAATATCTGCTGTCATTTACTAGATTTGTTACATTTTGCTTTTATCCAATGAGTTCAAGGTGAAATATATATAGTTCCCCATCTCTGTCAATTATTCTTATACCATCCAATGAGGTAGTTCAGACTACTGTTGCTTTATATGGCAGTATAGATCCAGCCTGGGACTGATGTGGTAAGGCCCCTTCTATACTGCCATATAATCCAGATTATCAAATCAGATAATCCACATTATTTCCTTTGAACTGGATTATCTAAAACCACACTGCCACACAATCCAGTTCAAAGTAGATAATCTGGATTTTATATGGCAGTGTAGAAGGGGCCTGAGAATGAATGCACTTTGATACTACTTTAACCACCATGGCTCAATGCTTTGGAAACCTGGGAATTGTAGTTTGAGGAGGCACAGAGAAGATTAAACACGTTGTAAAGCTGCAAGTCCCATATCCCATAATGATTCCAGCCACATTGGTATTGAACTGTACTAATTTTACAGTGGAGATGCACACAGAAAGAGTTTCATGCCTCAGTGAGGACTAGAATCGTGATGTCTCCGTACACTTTGGTTTTCCTTGCATGAATCCAGAAATGGATAAAGATTCTGAAACCCTTGCTTGCAGAAGTGTTGCAGAACTCTTCCAACTATTTATTGAGCTGCAAGGAGAAGTGGGTAATATACAGTATTATTGTTGTTGTTGTGCAGGTAATAAATTATTGTTGTTACTGATATTATTTCTAAGTAATTCCAATTATTATGTAAACCATAAAATGGCTGTTTTTTTGGCCTTGGCTTCAAAAAAGACCAGAAAGCGAGAACAAGATAAAATCATCATAGGGACTCAAAGTATTAACTTGTTTGTTTTTTCTAAATGCTGGCAATTTATATAATTGGAAATGTTGTTATCCTATATCACTTTGGCATGTAAAATCCAGGGTGCTTTTTGTACCTTTTAATCTCGAATGTCCTGTACCTCTGAAAGCTCTTGTTCACGGCCGTTGGCTAGCACACTCAATCTATTCAACTGTATGTTCTTTTAGTTGGCCGCTTTAGTACAATTTGTTCCTGGGGAATGTCATCTGAGAACCCCAAGGACTACCTCTAATCCTCTCAAGGCTCCCCCGCCTTGGAGGGAGAAAAAAGAACCCCTCAAATGATCAGAAAATGAGAGGAATTGGAACTTTGTCACTTGTTCCTTCTTCCTAAAACCAGTTAAACACATCCAGCTCCCTAAGTTGCTACTCATTGGGTTTGGCCTCCAAGCTTTCGATTATTTTGGTCACCCTTCTCTGGGCACCTTCCAGCTTCTTGAAATGTGCTGCTCAGAACTGGACACATTATTCCAAGTGAGCCCCGACCAAAGCAGAAGAGAATGAGACCACGACTTCCCTTGATTTAGACACTATATTCCTATTGATGCAGCCTAGTCTTGCATTGGCTTTTTGAGCTGCTGCATCACAGTGCTGTTTTGGATCCTGAGCCTCTCCTCTCCCTCCCAATTTGGTTCCAGCTGCAAATAGAATCATAGAATCTATGCCCTCCGAGCTCAGTATTTATTACTATTCAGGCTAGGGATTGCTTTTATGATCTGTTATGTTATTGTGATGTGTTATTTTATTTCTTGATTATTTTGAATTTAATTTTGATTTTATTTCATTGTGACGTGTTTTAATCAGTGCTTATCCCTATGTAAACCGCCCCAGACATGAAAGAATCAGGGCCAGCTAACACCTCCAAACAAAAGATTCCCCCAGGCAGGATGCAGCCAGGGTTTGAAACTGCAAGGGCATTCAATGCTAATCAAAGTGGCCAATTGCAACATTCACGCTTGCCTCAAGCAGACAAGACATTATTCCACAGGTATATAAATCCCACTTGCCTAGTTTCCCACAGACCTCACAACCTCGGAGGATGCCTGCCATAGATGTGGGCAAAACGTCAGGAGAGAATGCTTCTGGAACATGGCCAGACAGCTCGGAAAACTCACACCAACCCAGCCTCATATTGTTTTGCACAAAACCGCATTTTCTGTGCAATAATTGATGTGTGCAGAAATGATTGTGTCCTCTGTAGAAAATGCATTTTTGAACAAAAAACCCCTCTGATTTTATTTATTTATTTTTGCGAAGAATATATTCCAAACTGTTCATGGTAATTGAAAACTAAGGTGGTCTTGTAGCAGATTGCTAAAAATGACTCATTTCCTTCAAGAAAAAAAATCAGGGAAAAGGTAAAGATTTCCCCTGACATTAAGTCTAATTGAGTCCGACTCTGGGGGGTGGTGCTCATCTCCATTTCTAAGCTGAAGAACCGGCATTGTCCATAGACATCTCCAAGGTAATGTGGCCAGCATCACTACATGGGGTGCTGTTATCTTCCCGCCAAGGCGGTACCTATTGATCTACTCACATTTGCATGTTTTCAAATTGCTAGGTTGGCAGAAGCTGAGCCTAACAGTGGGAGCTCACCCCACTCCCCGGATTCGGACCACCAACCTTTTGGTTAGCAAGTTCAGCAGCTCAGCGGTTTAACCTGCTGCGCCACCAGGGGGTCTAGGGAGGAGTTTTGTCTCTGTTATTAGTAGGCTTTATGGCATAGATTTACTCAGGAGTTGAAGTCCCGATTGGTTTAATGGGGCATATTTTTAGATAAATGTGCATAGGATGATGCCCTTACAGGAGAAAATGCTTTGGCGTTCAATAAGGATATAGGATCACAACCCTAGAAGTCACTAGAAGGCTCTACCAACACCAAAAAGAGAGTTGTTTCTGTGCCTGATCATTCCTTTAATTCCTGGAATTCTCTAGCAACCTTTGTGTGTATTTAATAAACCAAGCATTGATTTACAATTACAGCATCCAGGACTCATCGGTAATTCAATAGGAAGAAGAAAAAGTAAGCAAGGAAAGAAGGAGGAAAAAAGCCCAGCTTTGCATTAACATCCTGGCTTCTGTTTTCGCTATCTGAGGACAGCATCTCACATCATTATCCTACATGTGCTTATTTATTGTCTTAATTTACAGTCATTACCCTAAGTAATAGCTTGCAGTGTTTGGAAGATAAAACAAATTTACAACCAGTTACGGGGGGAAATAAACGCCTGGACTGCATTGCCTTCCTGAATTAGAGCACTCAAGATATTGGCTGGATCTTTGAAAAGGGGAAAGAGGAGGGAAGAGAGGCCCAAGACAAGTGAAGGAGTCTAAGGCTGGATCTACACTGCCATATAACATCCAGATTATCTGCTTTGTGCTGGATTATATGGCAGTGTAGACTCATATAATCCAGGTCAAAGCAGATAATGTGGATCTGAATTATATGGCAGTCTTACTTACGTATTTAGGTAATCCCTCGTACCCAAGGATGATGGTCCTCCAAGTGTAGCGTCTTCACAGTGGGTCGATAGGTGGCTGTGGAGCCCTATTCTTGATCTGTATGTTCTCCCACAGTGAGGACATCAGTTTCCAGGTGGAAGGTGGTCCTGGTCAGGGTTGGCTTGACGCGCCTTTCTCTTGGCACCTTTCTCCCTTTCGCCCTCTATTTGTGCCTCTTCAAATTCCACAGCACTGTTGGTCACAGCTGACCTCCAGTGAGAGCGCTCAAGGGACAGGGCTTCCCGGTTCTCGGTGTCTATGCCACAGTTTTTAAGGTTGGCTTTAAATCTCTTTTCCTATCCATCATTACATTTCCCTTTCTTGAGTTAGGAGTATAGTAATTGCTTTGGGAGACGGTGATCAGGCATTCGGAGAACGTGGCCGGTCCAGCAGAGTTGATGGCGGAGGAGCATTGCTTCAATGCTTTTGGTCTGTGCTTCTTCCAGCATGCTGACATTTGTCTGCCTGTCTTCCCAAGAGATTTGCAGGATTTTTTGGAGGCAACACTGGTGGAATCGTTCCAGGAATTGAGTGTGACGTCTGTAGACAGTCTAGTTTCGCAGGCATATAGCAGGGTTGGGAGGACAATGGCTTTATAAATATGCACCTTGATATCCCTACAGATGTCCTGGTCCTCAAACACTCTCTGCTTTATTTGGAAAAATACTGCACTCGCTGAGCTCAGGTGGTATTTGTATTTCAGTGTCAATGTTGACTTTTGTTGAGAGATGGCTGCCAAAGTAGCGGAAATGGTAAACATTTTCTAATGTTACACCATTAAGCTGTATTTCTAGCATAGGAGAGAGATTGGCTGGTGACTGCTGGAAGAACACTTTGGTTTTCTCAATGTTCGATGGGAGACCGTGTTTCTCATATGCTTCTGCAAAGGTGTTTAGAGTGGCTTTTAGGTCTTCTTCGGAATGTGCACAGACTACATTATCATTGGCATATGTGAGTTCTATAACATGTTGTGACCCTGGTTTTGGCTTTCAGTCTGCTAAGGTTGAATAGCTTCCCATCTGTCCAATAGATGATTTCCACTCCGGTGGCAGTGTAGGAGGTGACAGTGTAGAAGGGGCCTGCATGGGTAGTGATGGCAGTGTTTTAATATTGTGGGGCATCACTGAATAGGGTTTTTTTTTTGCCTGGTAAATACCTTTATTTAACCTGGACACAAACCCCTAAGAAGTGGAGCCGTTGTAGTACAGGAAATCCAGTGCACTTTGACTCCGACATAACTGATGAATTGTATCCCTGTTTGAGAAACCCTCTTGTTCTTTTGTCAATGTAGCCTTTCCACATTCCAGACGTGTTGAACTGCAACACCCCAATACCCTAAACTAGCTGAAAAGTTGTCCAATATACCCAGGAGGTGTGTCAGCTCGGGGAAGCCTGCATTAATCATCCCCTTCTTCACCAATTGCTTTTAAAACCTGGACAGCATGAAGGTGGAGCTCACCTTCAAGATGTCTTTTGAGTTTGTAAATACCAAAAGTGACCCATGTCTGTTTGTTGCCTTTCCCAGGTCCACGATGGCGAAAGCTGTTCAAAACCACGTGAAGTCCTTGAACTGGGGGCACAGAGTACAGCTGCAAGACAAGTAAGTGCATCTCTTTCCTTTCTTACAATGTTTGACTTCAGTAGGGATCAATGGATCCTTCAAGACAAGCTTATAATATATTCTCAGCATCATCTCAGGGTTCTGGGCAGCGAACAATGGGTTGTAGGCTTATTCGTTTAGAGAGGAATTGGCTTGGTGAAAGCCACTATAATAGGGCTCATTTTCATCCACCTGCGGCCCTCGGTGGGTTGCATAGAGGTTTTGGGGAAAATGGAAGGCATCTGATTGTATTGTGCTTTTTGCAAATTAGTTTTTCCGTCCAAATTGGAGACGGACTCGGCACCTGTGCCTTCTACTCTCTTGTGGAGATGAGACTTTCTGGTTTTTGAATGGAATATAGTACACTTTATTTTTTGCTTTGGGTGCAAGGAGGAGCTGCACGAATGCCTGGAGATCTCATGTGTCAAACTCAAGGCCCATAGTCCGAATTTGTCCCACCATGTCCTTTTCTGTGACCCTGCATATGCTGACTCCTGTATTCCTCCTCATTCGTTATTATCATGCGAGTTCTCTCTCTCTCTCTCTCTCTCTCTCTCTCTCTCTCTCTCTCGGCATTACTTCGCGAACAAAGTTTCTTAGGAAGGACTTATCCCACACTTTTTACAAGCACGTTCATGACTAAAAAGGCCAATCTGAGATAGGCAAGTTCGGTTGCAGAAAGCACAGCAGAAAGTCTCCTTGGGTGATGTTGTTTCCAAGTTGCAGTTCTTTCTGCGTTGTCGTTTCTCTTCGAGACCCGTTCGGCGTGTCTTCTCAAAAGAGGCTGCAGCATTGTGGATAGTGCGTCTCCATGCCTCCTGATGTGAGGCCGGGGTGGACCATTGTTGGTGATCAATCTGGCTGAGCCTGAGATATTGTTTCAGGGAGTCCTTATATCTCTTTTTGGGGGCGCCTCTCTTGCGCTGACCCGTGACGATTTCACCATAGAGTAGTATCTTTGGAAGGCGGTGGTCCTCCATCCTACAGACGTGCCCTGCCCAGCGCAGCTGTGTTTTCAATAGCATGGCCTCAATGCTGGTGATCCCTGCTTGCTCAAGGACAGCAACATTCGTCACATAATCGGTCCAGTGTATATTTAGGATTGTGCGAAGACAGTGTTGATGAAAGCATTCGAGGAGTCGTAGATGTTGGCGATAGATGACCCATGTTTCAGACCCATAAAGGAGAATAGACAGTATGATAGACAGTGTGATACAGTAACATCAGGGAGGTTGCAGTTTGTTCTGTTTAGTTGGGGCCATGGTAGCACAGCGAGTTAAACTGCCAGCTGCAAAAAGTCTTGCCAACCGGAAGGTTGGCACTTCAAGCTGCAGGTCGGGGTGAGCTCCTTCCATCAGTCCTAGCTTCTGCTCACCTAGCAGTTCAAAAACAGTACTGTAAGTAGATCAATAGGTACTGCTTTGGCAGAGAGGTAAAAGGCACCCATGCAGACATCTTTTAATAGGAAACACTCAGGGTAAAGAAAAGACATATGAGAGGGTGGTTGTATCAGAGTGTTGAGTAAATGTATGAACGCAAAATGCAATACATAATAAGCAAGCGCTATTCCCTCTATTTATATAGGACGTGCATATGAATAAACCTACTGAAGGCTCAAAATATAACAAACCAGAGTAGTGGCTATGTATCCATTACATCGGATAACATTTACACATACTTTACCTAACAAAAGGCCAATGTAGTCCGAGAATGTCCCTGATACAAGTCCGTAACTGGAAAACCCGTTGAGGCCGCTCAGTGAAGACTGTGCCAATGGGGAAGGAACGCCACAATAATAATTGCAAAACAGTTTGCGGGCCAAGCCTGTGTCTCCCAACTGTAACTGTCGCTGGTGAGTACTCATAACTCCGGACGCCACGCAGTTTCCTGGAGGAGTGGAGACCGGAAATGGGAAATCATGATGAAAGTGAAAGGGAGAAATGTGCTGAGAGGAAGGTATCTCAAGGACTGCCTTCCATCTAGAAATGTGTATTCTCAATGTGAAAGAAAAACCATGTGGATCCAGAATAGATCCTTACAGTCACTTATGGACCCACCGTCAAGACTCTGCCCTTGGAAGACAATATTTGCTTGGCCACAAGAGATCACCTATAGAATAGGATACACAATAGATGATGGTGATTGCACAGAGGTGCATAGTAGTTGCTGCTGTTGTCGTTGCTTATATCGATATTATTTTTTCTCATAGAAAAGTGAAGTACTTCAATTTGAAAGGCAGTTTTTTGGATGAGAACACCATTCGTGGGTTAGCCAAAGGAGGCAAAGAGGTAAGGCCTTATATGTATATAGTTAGAGCTAGGTGTGTGTGTGATTTTCCAGTGCATCTTGTTTCCAGGAAGGGCCTGTTTTAAATACTGACTTTTTGACTTGGATCCAGGCCACTGTAGTTTGGGTAACAACCAAAACAGTCAAATGTTGAGGTGCCTACTATGATTTTCCAATGGTTTTTGACTGCCAACATGTTTTAGCTTCTAGTGAATCTCCTGTTTTGAATTTCAGCTTGAAAGTGGCCAATGCAACTTGGGCAATAAATCAAAAATGCTCTCGTCAGATTTCGAGGCATCTGAAACAAAGTCTGAGCTGCCACAAATGTGCATGCATTCTCTACTATGATTATATAGATATATATGTCGTATTGATGAACATTCATCTATGTTAGTACGAATGAAGCCGTTTCTTTTCATCTCCCTGATATCTTGGTTTTTTATTCCTAGATTTTGCTCAGAGCAGAAAATTTCGTCCTTGCTACTGGGGGGAGACCTAAATATCCGACAAGTGTAAGTTGTATGAAGTCAGATGGGTGTTAAATGTGGTTAAGTTTGTGAACTGCTAAATGTAGATCCAGCATTCTTCCACAGAAGGCTGCCTTTTTGTTTTATTTTTTCTAATTTATTTTTCAATTTTAGCCATGCATTGATTTATAAGCACACACATATAAGGTTCTGGGTGAACTACAACTCACATCATGCAGATTAACCCCCTGAAACTTCATCAGTGCTTAAAGTTTGTCATGTTGGGCAAGTTTGCTCTAGATGCATCATCGGTGGGGTCCACGGGGTCTCTGGCTGTGGGATGAACTACAGCTCCCACCATGGTGGGTCAGTCCCCTCAAACCCCTCCAGTAGGTTCAGTTGGTCATGGGGGTTCTGTGTGCCAAGTTTGATCCAGGTCCATTGTCGGTGGGGTTCATAGTGTCTCTAGTTGTAGGTGAACTACAACTCCTAAAAATCAATATCAATCTCTCACAAACCCTTTGGGGATTCCAATTTGGGTGTATTGGGTATGTGTGCTAAGTGTGGTCCAGATCTATTGTTGTTTGAGTTCACAGAGCTCTCTGGATGTAAGTGAACTATAAGAACATAAAGAACATAAGAAGAGCCATGCTGAATCGGACCTCAGCCCATCTAGTCCAGCATTCTGTATCACACAGTGGCCCACCAGTTGTACACGGGGATCTCGAGCAGAAGGGAGGGCAAAACCCTGACCTGCTCCCGACCCCCCACAACCAGTACCCGGGGAAATCCTGCCTACCTCAACCAACTCCGAGGTGGCACTTGAATGTCCTTTTCAGTAACTACCGATACACTTGGTATCCATGAATCTGTCTAATCCTGCCTTGAAGTTGTTCAGGCTGACAGCTGTCACAACCTCTTCTGGAAGTGAGTTCCATAACCCAATGACCCTCTGGGTGAAGAAATATTTCCCTTTATTAGTCCTAATTTTCCTACCTTGGAGCTTCAGGGAGAGCCCTCTAGTCCTAGTGTTTTGTGACAAAGAAATTTTTTTTTCTTTATTCACCTTTTCTATCCCATGCATGATTTTATACACTTCGATCAAGTCACCTCTTAGGCTGAAAAGACCAAGGCGTCTTTCAATCCCTTGGGCTGAACCTTTCCAGACCTTAAGGTGCGGAGCGTTGCAACCCAAATGTTTCATAGATTTGTAAGGAGGTAATACAACATTTGCTGACCGCTCCATCCCTTGGATCATTCTTGTTGACCCCAAGATCCCTTTCCTGGTTTGTCTCGGAAAGCTTTGACCCCATCAGTTGATAAGTGTAGTTGGGGTTCTTTGCCCCGATGTGCATGACTTTACACTTGTTTAGGTTAAAATGCATTTGCCACTTTGTTGCCCATTCACTCAATTTCGAGAGATCTTTCTGGAGCTCTTTACAATCAGTTTCATTTTTAACTACCTGAACAATTTAGTGTCGTCTGCAAACTTTGCTACCTCAGAATTCACTCCTACATCCAGATCATTAATGAATAAATTAAAAAATAACGGACCCAAAACTGAACCTTGGGGTACGCCACTTCTCACCTCTTTCCACCCAGAGAAATGTCCGTTTATTACCACCCTTTGTTTCCTACAGTTTAGCCAGGTTCCAATCCAGGACAAGACCTGTCCTCTGATTCCATGGCTGAAGAGCTTATTTAGGAGCCTTTGGTGAGGGACTTTGTCAAAAGCCTTTTGAATGTCAAGGTAAACAATATCGATTGGGTCCCCTTTATCTATGTGTTTATTTACACCCTCAAAGAATTCTAACAAGTTAGTAAGACATGATTTGCCTTTGCAGAAACCAGGTTGATTTTCTTTCAGCAATGCCTGTTCTTCTATGTGCCTAGTAATATTTTCTTTAATAATGGTTTCCATCACTTTGCCTGGAACTGAGGTTAAACTGACTGGTCTATAATTTCCTGGATCACCTCTGGATCCTTTCTTGAAGATCGGTGTTACATTTGCCTCCCTCCAGTCCTCGGGTACAGTGCCTGATCTTAGAGAAAGGTTATATATCTTAGTGTCACGATGCAAGACCTTGGCCGGCCCCTTAATCACACAAACAGAGACGGTAATCAGCTAACTACTTTATTGAAGAATAAGAAACAGATGAAAAGGTAATTGTCCATAAAAATATCAAAAGTAATCCAAAAGGTAAAAGGTAATGTCCAAAAGCAAACTTGGCACGAAAGTTTCCAAAGACTTGGCAGGGCTCCGCTCAACAAAAGCGGAGCAGGGAACAAAGCAAAGTTGCAAGATCCAAGGCACTCCTTGGCAGGCCACTAGCCCAAACTTAGCTACGTGGTCTTGGCTCGCTACACGTCTGCATAGGATAGACGTGGCCAAGGTACTGAGGATCCATTCCCACGGATCCTATACTTAATCTCCTTGGCGAGGCCCCCAACGCTCTAGGCTTCTCCTCCTCCAATCTGTGCTGCGGGACCTCGGCCTGTCTAGGCTGTGGAACCAGCCCCTCCTGCTAGCCTCAATGCTCCGTCTCCTATCAAAGGTTCGACCTTGCCTCCCAGCACCTGGTTCCCTATCTTCTTGAGAGCCGAACTCCCCATCTGCTTCCCGGGCCTCTCCCTCCGTTGTTTCCCACATTCTTTCTTGCGAACCTCGCCCCCCTCCCCCCCGGCCGTTCATAATCTTCACTATCACTGCTTTCGAAATCCGTCTGGCCTTCCTGCATCTCGTAAGGATCAGGCCAGCCGTCATCCCAGGCCAGGCTTTCTGTGGGGGAAGAAGGCCCAGCTACCTCAAAATCCCCTTCTTCCAGCCCCTCCAAATCCTCCTCAGAATCAGCTGGCTCCAATGCAAGTGGAACCCCCGGTGCTGCCCCCTGCCCCCCAGGCACGAAAGAGAACTGGGGTGCTACACTTAGCTAGAAGTTCAGCAATTTCACACTTGAGTTCCTTAAGAACTCTGGGGTGGATGCCGTCTGGACCTGGTGATTTGTTGACATTTAGTTTAGTAAGGCATGTGAGAACATCCTCCTTGTTTATCTCTATCTGTTTTAATTCTTTTAATTCCCTCCCTGAAAAAACTGACTCAGCTGCAGGCATATGTTGTCTATCTTCCTGTGTGAAAACGGAGGCAAATAAGTCATTTAGCTGCTCAGCAATCTCTTTGTCTTCACTGATTTTCCCTTTCTGACCATTGTCGTCGAGTGGCCCAACTGCTTTTCTAGTTGGGTTCCTGCTTCTGATGTACTTAAAGAAGTTTTTGTTATTTTTTTTTAATATTCTTTGCTATATATGCCTCAAAATCTCTCTTGGCTTTCCTGACTGTTGCTTTGCATTTAGTTTGCCAGAGCTTGTGTTCCTTTCTGTTCTCCTCGGTAGGAAGAGCCTTCCATTTCTTAAATGAGTTTTTCTTCTTTCCAATCACATCTTTTACTTCATTTGTAAGCCATACTGGTGTCCTTTTGGACTTTCCATGCCTCTTTCTTTTTATTGGAATGCATTTTAGTTCGGCCTGTTTTAAGGTATTTTTAAACAGTTTCCAAGCATTTTGGAGGGATTTGATTTTTTTACTGTTCCTTTTAGTTTGTTCTTTACATTTTTTCTCATTTTGGTGATATTCCCTTTGTGAAAGTTTAATGTCTCCGTGTTAGTTTTCACTGACAGTTTGCTATCCAAACTTAAGTTGAAGGTTATTGTGTTATGGTCACTGGTACCTATGGGCTCAGTTACAAGGACATCTTGAACGAGATCTTGTTCATTAGTTAGCACCAAGTCCAGGATCCCCTTTCCCCTGGTTGGTTCCATGACCATCTGCTCAAGGGAATAATCAGCTAGCATGTCGAGGAACCTTGTCTCTCTTTCATGCGTAGAACAAGAATTTGGCCAATCTATTTGGGGATAGTTGAAGTCCCCCATTATGACTAATGTATTTCTTTTTTATGGCCTGTTTAACTTCATTTTCCAGATAGCAGTCTGCCTCTGGAGTTTGGTTGGGAGGGCGATAGCAGATCCCTAGTGCTAGATTAGTTTTTTGTCCTGGGAATTTTATCCACAATGTTTCTGTAGGTGAGTTTGAAATTTCTTGAAGTTCTAATTCATGAGATTCTAGCTCTTCATTTATGTACAAGGCCACACCGCCACCATTTTTCCCTCTCCTGTCTTTCCTGTACAGTTTATAACCTGGAATCTTTGTGTCCCATTTGTTTTCCTCTGTCCACCAGGTTTCTGTTATGCCAATAATATCAATATTTTTTTCTTTTGCCAAATATTCCAACTCCCCTATTTTTGTTCGAAGGCTTCTAGCATTTGCGTACAGACATTTATATTTATTTCTCTGGTGCACTTTCAACTTTGGCTGTTTGTGAGAATTTGTAGAAGGCCTACCATGTCCTACCTCTCGACTACTACTATCTATCTTTTCTGTTGACTCAGCCATTTGTGTGTAGATTTCGTCCTCCATACTTGGCATTTCACCCTCTCGAACTGGAAGCTGCCCAGCTCCTGTCGACTTTCCCCTAGGAATCAGTTTAAAAGCTGCTCTGAGATTTTAATATTAATCGCCAGCAGTCTGGTTCCATTTTTGTTCAAGTGTAACCCGTCCCTTTTGTACAGGTCTGGCTTTCCTGAAAATGTTCCCCAGTTCCTAACAAATCTAAATCCTTCCTCTCGACACCACTGCTTCATCCACGCATTGAAGCTCCTGAGCTCTGCCTGTCTGGCTGTCCCTGCGCGTGGAACAGGTAGCATTTCCGAGAATGCTACCTTTGAGGTCCTGGACCTTAATCTTCTACCTAGCAACCTAAATTTGGCTTCCAGGACCATCCGCTTAGCCTTCCCAATGTCATTGGTACCAACATGTACCACGACCACTGACTCCACCCCAGCACTATCTACCAGCCTATCTAGATGCCTCGTGATGTCCGCGACCTTTGCACCCGGCAGGCAATTTACCATGCGGTCATCACGTCCATCACAAACCCAGCTTTCTATGTTCCGGACAATCGAATCACCCACTACAAGAAGCCCACCTCCTACCACCCGTCGAGAAGTATCTTCAGTGCACGAAGATATGGGCACAGCCTCTGAGGAAGGGGTCCCAACTAAGGGAGCCGGTCCCTCTTCCTCAGACTGATGTTCTCCCTGCCCAAGACCCCCATTTTCCAAGGCAGCTGGAGGTCTGCTCGGCACAGATTGGGATGCTCCTATTGCATATCTGGAGATCTTATCCTCCAGCCTCACTTCCTCTCTGTGCTTCTCCAGGTCTGCTACCTTGGCTTCAAGGGAAGAAACACGTTCCCTGAGAGCCAGGAGCTCACTGCAGCGAATGCACACCCAAGACTTCTGCCCGGGAGGCAGATAGTCATACATGTGACACTCGATGCAAAACACTGGGAAACCCCCCTCCCACTGCTGGCTGACTACCTCCATTTCTTATTAACTATAACTCCCCCAAATCAAGGTGAATTCCCCTCAAAGCCCTCCAGTATTTTTTGATGGTTATGAGGGTTCTGTGTGCCAAGTTAGGTCCAGGTCCATCGTTGGTGGAATTCAGAGTGCCCCTTGATTGCAGGTGAACTATAAATTCCAGTACCTACAACTCCCAAATATCAAGGCCAATTCCTCCCAAAACCTGCTAGTATTCAAATTTGGACATATTGGGTATGTGTGCTAAATTTGATGCAGATCCATTGTTGTTTGGGTTCACAGAGCTCTCTGGATGTGGGTGAACTACAATTCCTATAAATCAAGGTCAATTCTCCCAAAAGACCTCAGGGGTTCTGTGTGCCAAATGTGCTCCAGGTCCATTGTTGATGGGGATCACCGTACTCTGTCTTGATGCAGGGTGAACTACAACTTCTATCATGTTGAGTCATTCCCACAAACCCCCTCCAGTATGTTCAGTGGGTGATCAATTCCACTCTAAGGATGCTTGCCATAGATGCAGGCAAAACGTTAGGAGAGAATGCTTCTAGAACATGGCCATATAGCCTGAAAAACCTACAACAAACCAGCACTTACAATATTTGAGCAAAAATGTATTTCTTCTCCCTAAAGCTTCCTGGGTTTTTACAGGTCTTTCAGGGACGCCCATTTGTCAATTGCTGTACAATGAGAACTTGACGATTTCCAGGCTCTGGAGCTTTTTGCCAAGGGAGGTTATTTTTTCTTCTTCTTCTTATTCAGACAGGCTTTTGCATTTCCGTTGCTCTTGAAGAAGGGTTTTCACTGGTCAGGCGATGTGGTTTCTCTTCTGTTTATGTGCTTTTGATTGCCTTTCCAATGGTTCTCAACCTATGGGTCCCTCAGATGTTTTGGCCTCCAACTCTCAGAAAGCCTAACACCTGGTAAACTGGCTGGGATTTCTGGGAGTTGTAGGCCAAAACATCTGGGAACCCACAGGTTGAGAACCATTTGTTTAAATTAAATTAAACCCTTTCCGTTTGGCGTGCGTTGGGGGCCTTGTGACTGTTAGCCACCTTGACTGCCATCTTGTGGCAGAAAGATGGACTGTGAATGAAATAACTAATAAGTCCAGAGTGGGATGGGACGTAGAGGCCGACTGTTGCCCTACCACCTAAGGTTTGTGCAAGTTCTGTGTGTGTGAGCCCAAATTGTATTAAGGCTGGATTTAATTGGTAAACTTAAACAGACCACATGCCCAAGTCCGTACTACCTATGGTACTCATTTAGTAAGAGGGCATGCTTATTAATTTATCGTGTCAGAAGCAAATTGAGGGTATGGTTATACTATATTTAAAATAACACAAAGTTTAACAATTGGCATTATACTAGATTTCCTTTGACCAGAAACTGGCCACTTGGAGTACCTCTGGTGTCGCTGTGAGAAGATCCTCCATTGGGCATGTGGCAGGGCTCAGGCTGCATTGTAGCAGGTGGTCTGTGGTTTGCTCTTCTCCACACTGGCATGTTGTGGACTCCACTTTGTAGCCCCATTTCTCTCTGCATCTCGTGGTCCCAGAGCGCAGCCTGTTCAGCGCCTTCCAAGTCACCCAATCTTCTTTGTGCCCAGGAGGGACTTTCTCATCCGGTCTCAGCCACTGATCGAGGTTCTGGGTTTTAGCCTGCCACTTTTGGACTCTTGCTTGCTGAGGTGTTGCTGTGACTATCTCTGTGGATCTTAGGAAGCTGTTTCATTGGCATGGTGGCATATATACGAACACAGGATGGGCCACAAATGTCAATGCCTTGGTTCTTTCATTATAGGCTGCTACTTCCTGACTGATGTCAGGTGGTGCAATATCGGCTAAACAGTATAACTTCTCCAGCAGCATAGAGTGTAGTCATCCTGTGATAATGCAGCATATCTCATTAAGAGGCACATCCACTGTTTTAACATGGTGCAATGTATTCCACACTGGGCATGCATATTCAGCAGCAGAGTGGCAAAGCGCAAGGGCAGATGTCTTCACTGTGTCTGGTTGTGATCCCCAGGTCGGGCCAGTCAGCTTTTGTATGATATTATTTTTTGCTTGATAGTCAAGCAGTGCTTCTTGTAAGTCAGAGCACAGTTCAGAGTGACTCCCAAGTATTTTGGTGTGCTGCAGAGGGATTCCTCCCTAGGTCACCCTCAATGCTCGAGTTGCTTGCCTGTTCTTAAGGTGAAAAGGACAAGTCTGCATTTTAGCTGGATTAGGAATCAGCAGATTTTACCTGTAATAAGCAGTAAGGGCACCTAAAGCTTCGGAGAGCTTCTGTTCAACCATTTCAAAGCTCCCTGCTTGAGCGGTGATGGCATGACTGTCAGCATAGATAAACTCTCTATCCCTTCTGGCATTGGCTAATCGTTTGTGTACATGTTAAACATAGATGGAGCAAGCCCACTCCTCTGAGACAGGCCATTCTGTTTTCGCCATCTGCTTCTCTGACCCTGGAACTAAACAATGCTTGATCATGTGTCTAACTCAAGGCCCACGGTCCAAATTTGGCCCACCATGTCTTTTTATACAGCCCTCCAGATGCTGGACAACATTTTCTGTATTCCTCCTCATTAAAAACATCATAACTAAAGCTGATGGGAGTTGGGATACAATCACATCTGGGAGGCTGCAGTTCGTTTCGTTTAGTCAGGAAAGTGGGATATAAACTGAGATACTAGGCTTGTGGGTGGGATGCCTGGCTTTGAAACCTTTTTTAGCCTTTCCTCAACTTCAGACCCACAAAGTTTGTTGGGCTGCAGTTCCCATTATCCCCAGTCTGCATGGCAGATAATCAAAAGTGATGGGAGTTGTCTTCAATAACATTTTCTTCCTTACCTCGAGCAGAACAGTGCCTTCAGTCCCGACAATATTTTTTTCAGTTGGGGAAAGGAGTTTATTGGCTGAGCTATCGTCTTAATTTCACCCCCTCTTTTTCTGATTATGATGAGACTAACAAACGTAATAAATATGTGTATCTTTGAGATCTTGTTGAAATACAGAAAACCACCAAACCAACAGAGGTGTGCAAAGTCCTGATTAATTCTTTATGCATGACTACTTTTAGATGTTGAATCATTGAGTCTTGGTTTGTCAATAACAGCTCAATTTTCTTTTCTTTCTTGAATAAAGGTTGCAGGGGCATGGGAGCATGGGATTACGAGTGATGATATCTTCTGGCTGAAAAAATCCCCAGGGAAGACGTAAGTTTCATCCGCTTGGATTTGGAATACACTATATGAGAATAATGGCACTTGTCTATATTTTGAATTCTTGTTTTCCCATTCTCTCTCTCTCTCTCTCTCTCTCTCTCTCTCTCTCTCTTTCTTTCTTTCTTTCTTTCTCGGTGGCTTTTTTCCTGCTACAAAAGTCTAATGGGGTACCCTATATTTTTGTTGCCAATATGTGCAGCTGGCCTGGGAAGACTACATCACCCATGGATGTTGCTAAACTGTGGCCCCATCTACACAGGCATATAATGCAGTTTGAAACTGCATTATATGGTCAATGTAGACTCATATACTGTAGTTTAACTGCATTGAACTGCATTTATATGAGTCTATACTGACCATATGGGAAACAGGGAAGAATATGCCTTTAAGGTCCATAGGGTTTTTGCGCATGAAACTCCATCAGCTTCCTTTCCAAAATAATGTACTTTTTTCTCCCGATTTCTTCATTTGTTTCCCCTCTCATGTCTCTTGCCTCAGCCACAGGAGGGCAGCAAGTCCCTAGAATATCCATCCCTGCCCAGCTTCTGTTTACCCGATCCTTCATTCTCTCTCTGCCAATTACATCTTTTTAATGGGGAAAGGTGTACAGGTCTCCATTGTTTGACATTACTTCTTAGCGGGGTTACAAATCTGTTGAAGTTGACAAAGTGGGAATGAATCTTTGCCTGTAGCTGGCGACTGAGCTGACTTTGAAGGCATTAGGGAAAAGAGGAATGGTCCAAAAGGAATGTGCAAAGCCTTGAAATGTTACCTTTTCTTAGTGACCCAGCCGTGCTGATGAGGGATTCTGGCAATTGTAGTCCGGAAAAGTGCATTTTCCATAGTTAAAGTTGCATAGGAAGAAGTATAGCTCTGGATTTAAATTTAGTGCAGTTAACATGTACTTATAGTCCCAGGTTGTACTCTTAGGGCATATGAACAGTTTGACCCCACATGCACTGCCATGGCTTGATACTATGGACTCCTGGGAGTTGTAGTTTAATGAGACACCAATATAATTTGACAGAGAAGGCTTTGCAAAATTACAGCTCTCCTGATTCCAGAGCACTGAACCACAACAGTTCAAGTGGGGTCAAACTGCATTCATTCTACATTACAGATGCACCCAATGCCTAAATGAAGGTGGATTCTCATGGATAACAGAAGTGAAAAAACTGTTCCTCCACATGTTGTTGGACTCTGTTTTCCATTAGCCCCTATCTGCATTGGCTAATGAACAGGAATTATGGGCATTGTAGTCTAGCGTAGAACTAAAGAAATGGCTTATTTATCGTGTCAGAAGCAAATTGAGAATCCAGTTATAATGTATTTTTATAAACCACCAACAAAGTTTTAAAACTTGGCATTGTACTAAATTTCCTTTGACCAGAAGTTGTCCACTTGGAAGGCCTCTGGTGTTGCTGTGAGAAGGTCCTCCATTGTGCATATGACAAGGCTCAGACTGCATTGTAGTAGGTGGTTTGCTCTTCTCCGCATTTGCATATTGTGGACTCCACTTTATAGCCCCATTTCTTAAGATTGGCTCTGCATCTCGTGGTGCCAGAACGTAGTCTGTTCAGCATCTTCTAAGTCTTCTCTGTGCCCAGAGGGAGTTTCTCATTCAGTATTAGCCACTGATTGTGGTTCCGGGTTTTAGCCTGCCACTTTTGGACTCTCGCTTGCTGAGGTGTTCCTGTGAGTATCTCTGTAGCTATTAGAAAGCTGTTTTTTGATTTAAGTGGTTGGCATGCTGGCTGATATCTGAACAGAGGGTGGGCCGGAGATGTCAGTACCATGGTCTTTTCATTGCTGGCTGCTACTTCCCTGTGGATATCAAGTGGTGCAATACCGGCTAAACAGTATAATTTCTCCAACTGTGTTGGGTCTAAACATCCTGTCATAATGCAACATGTCTCATTAAGAGCCGCATCCACTGTTTTAACATGGTGAGACGTATTCCATACTGGGTATGGGTATTCATTAGTAGAATAGTAATGCGCAAGGGCAGATGTCTTCACTGTCTCCGGTTATGTTCCCCAGGTTGTGCCAGCCAGCTTTCGTATGATATCATTTCTAGTGCCTACTTTTTGCTTGATAGTCAAGCAGTCCTTCTTGTAAGTCAGAGCATGGTCCAGAGTGACTCCCAGGTGTTGTTGTGCTGCAATGCTCCAGTGGGATTCCTTCCAAAGTAATCCTCGGAGCTTGAGATGCTTGTCTGTTCTTAAGGAACCGGCTGTTTTTCCCTATAATAGGCAGTAAGAGTGCCTTCTGTTCAACCATTTCAAAGCTCCCTGCTTAAGCAGTGATGGCATGATCATCGGCATAGATGAAACTCTCTGTCCCTTTAAGCAGTGGCTGGTCATTTGTGTAAATGTTGGAACATTGATGGAGCAAGCATGCTCCCCTAAGGCAGGCCATTCTTCCGTGTTTTTTTTGCCATCTGTTTCTCTGACCCTCACTAAAATATGGGTGATGGAGAGAGATGTTCAGACTCTTCTGAAAAACAGTCCATGCCTGATGTTCATTCGAAAGCAGGAATTGGGTTTAATTTTCAAACAACAGGATCAAAATTGGTCAAAAGAGAACCACAGACACCAAAGAATGCCTCTATAAATGCCTTTAAAAGAACTTTCAAAGTTACAGTTTGAGCATCCCTTATCCGGAATTTTGAAATATACCGAAATCCAAAACTGTCCACATGGGTGGCTGAGATGGTGACACATTTGCATTCTGAGACAAACCTGTGCACACATTATTCAAAATATGGTGTATTATATCACCGGCAGACTATGTGTAGAAGGTGTAGATGAAATATCATTTTGAGTTTAGAATAGGATCCCATCTCCAAGAGATCTCATTTGCAAAGGCAGGTGTAGCAAAATCTGGGTGAAAAAATCCGATATACAAAACATTTCTGATCCCAGGCATTTCAGAGACTCAGGGTGGTTCTATACAGAGTCTCTTATCCATTTTGAAAGTCGATTCAAATGAACTGGTTTCATTGCGCTGTGCCGACACATGTGTCCTAGGAACTGATTTGAAGCCACAGTACCTGAAGGTTATGGATCAGAACCAGACCAAAGAATCAGCAGATAGACCGCATTTGCGCATTGGGCATTTGCTTTCCAGAAAAGGGCTACTGTGGGCTCTCACTTAAAAACGTCACATCCAAACAATGATCCGACAAAAACCATTTGCAATATTTTGATGCAACTACTGAAAATATAGCATCTGTTCATTCAACCTGACACAGATAAACAGGGGGTGGTCTCCCAAAAGTTTTAAGTGGAAGCTCAATTGGCAGTTGCCGGCAATATATCAGTCACCTCTTGAATTCGGAGAGGGTGATTTATGCAGTGAAAGTGTGTTTGTGTGTGCCAGCACAGTTTTCTTTTTTAAAAAAAAAACACCCCGAAAAAGATTTATCCCTGCGAGATATTTCTCTGAAAATGTGGCTTTTGTCCAGTTGCGGCTGGTGCAAGTTGTAACAGTGTAATGTGGGAGTCTCATGTTTATACGTTACATTCCTAAGCTTTAGTCAAAATAAGCCCTGGAGGGGCCTACAGTAGCATTGCTGTACTTTATCAGCCTGTGTCAAGGAGGGAGTCGGAGCACGCCTTGAGCAACATTTGTTTCTGTCAAATGAATTTCCCTTCTCAACATTCCCATGATTCAATTTCATACCTTGACTTTTTTTTTGAAATACCTTTCTTGCTCAGCACCTTTTTTGCTCAACAAACTTTACCACTTGAATACTATATTTCTTTGATTGTAGGATGCCATTGATTGTAAGATGCACGCTAATTCTACTACCACCAACTGATTGAGATATAAATAAAGATAGATGGGTTAGATATTTAGAATGCTATTTATTTGAAATATGCATTATAGCTGGACTCCAACTTACATTATCCTCTATCACAGTAGTTCTCAACCTCGTCATTGTGCAGTGCCTTATGGTAGATACTTTCATCCTGGTGGTTCAAGCGATTCTTGTCATGTACGGCATCCTTCAATACATTTTCCTAGAGCAAAAACAAACAGTAAAGTATCTGGTGACATCTTACTGAATTGCTTCACCAACCAGCTGGCGATGTTACGAGATTCTGGGAGCTGTAGTCCGTAAAAGTAATTCTTCCAATCTTTGGGTATTACAAGATGGGGAATCACTACTAAAAAAGCTGATAGCCACCCATTGCATTATTGGGGGTAGAGCACCAAGAGAAGGCCAGGTACAAGAAAAGGCTGTCTTTCATATACTTGAGTTACAAGCATTCAGGGCAGTGGTTCTCAATATTCCTAATACCGTGACCCCTTCATTCCTCGTGTTGTGGTGACCCCCAATGATAAAATTATTTTCATTGCTACTTCATAACCGTAATTTTGCTACTTTTATGAATCGTAATGTAAATATCTGATGCACAGGATGTATTTTCATTCATGAGATCAAATTTGACACAAATACCCAATATGCCCAAATTTGAATACTGGTAGGGGTTGGAGGAGGGATTGTGGTTTTTTTTAAATTTGGGAGCATTCTGAACTCCACCAACAATGGAATTGGACCAAACTTGGCAGACAGAACTCCCATGGCCAACAGAAAATACTGGAAGGGTTTGGTGGGCATCGACCTTGAGTTTTGGAGTTTTAGTTCACTTACATCCAGAGAGCACTGTGGACACAAACAATGATGGGTCTGGACCAAACTTGGCACAAATACTCAATATGCCCAAATGTGAACACCGGTGGAGTTTGGGGAAAATAGACCTTGACGTTTGGGAGTTGCAGTTGCTGGGATTTATAGTTCCCCTACAATCAAAAAGCATTCTGAACCCCACCAATGATAGAATTGTGCCAATTTCCCACACAGGAACCCCCATGACCAAGAGAAAATACTGTGTTTTCTGAAGGTCTTTGGCAAACCCTCTGACACCCCCTCATGACCCTCTCAGGTGTCCTGACCCCCAAGTTGAAAAACACTGCTCTATCAGGTCCCTCAAATCCTGCTGGTATTTTAAGTTGGTCATGATGGGTATGTGTGCCAAGCTTGATTCAGATGTCATTGTTGGTGAGGTTCACACAGCTCTCTGGATGTGGGTGGACTACAACTCCTGTCATCCTCTATCAGGCCTGCCCCCCCCCCCCCAAACAACCCCAGTATTTTAAATTGGATCATAAGGATATGCTTCAGATCAATTGTGAGTGGGATTCACATACCTGTCCAGATGTGGGTGGATTACAACTCACATGATCCTGTGTCAATTCCTCCTAAACCCTACCAGTATATCAAGTTGGGCCATGATGGATCTATGTTTGGTCCAACTCCATAAAACTACATAGGATCCATTCTGGAGCAGATACATACATACATATTTTCAATTCTATAATATATTGATATACAGATAAAAGCACATGCAATTCTAAGATACACACAATTTTTAGAGATCGGTTCTTGCCTGAAGTTTCAGAAGATTCTTGGACACATTCATGATTTACGAATCAGACCTAATTTCCTGTACACAATTCATACAGAAAACATCAATATTAAAATATTATCAGAACATATCTGCTTTCTTAGTCACACTACTATATGTTGTAGGTAATTAATGGCATCCTTCTGAGCATCCAGCACCAACTTGCCCAGAGTGTGGTTTGATTGTTAAAATTTAATTGTGTGCAGATGCACATGATGGCAAACATTACCTCATGACGCATCAAATTAATTAGGGTTAGAGTTAGTTCTAAGGTTAGTCATAACTAATCACAAAAAGTTCTAGTAAAGTTGGTGCGTCTCCTTTGGGAAATGTGTGTGTGTGTGTGGCTGGGGTATCCACTTACACAGACAAGCTCTTCCCTCCACAAACAGCTACAGCTCCCACTACTCAGGAGTCTCCAAAGGCCCTCCTTCCAATGACATTGCAGGTTATATTGAGCGCTATGAACATGTACAAAAACCTTGTCCTCCACAAACACCATAATGCCCACCACCCAAGTGAAGGCTTTCATACGAGGGGGACAATTCCATCCTAGATTTTGTGTTTCCTCCACCACAGCCATCCCAGTGTTTCTGACTGTTTCCATTGGTGTGGAATTTACATGACCCCGGCCACTGCCTCTCTCTTAACGCTTTCCTATTCTTTTCTATAGCACACAGCTATCAGAGGAATAGATCAGCAGCTGAACATACTACAGATGTTTGAGAAGAATTCACCATGATTTATAGGAGTTGTAGGTACTGGGATGTATAGTTCACCTGAAATCTAAGAGCACTCCAAACTCCAGCAATGATGGATCTGGAAATAACTTGGCACACAGGACCCCCATGACCCACAAGAAATAATGGAAGTCTTTGGAGGGATTTCTAGGAGTTGTAATTCACCTATATCCAGAGCGCACTGTGAACCCAAATACCAATGGATCTGGACCAAACTTGGAACACATAGCTGATATGCCGAAATCTGATTACTGGAGGAGTTTGTAGTTCACCCACAACCAGAGAAAATGTGACCTCCACTGATGATGGACCTGGACCAAACTTGGCACACAGAACCTCCATGACTAACTCAACCTACTGGAGAGGTTTATGGGAATTGGCTCATCATAGTGGGAGTTGTAGTTTACCCTGCAGCCAGAGAGCACACTGAATCCCACCAAAGATGCATCTAGAGCAAACTTGTACTGGTGGAGTTTCTCAGGTTTAACCTGGCATGATGTCAGCTGTAGTTAATCCTCAACCTTATGCATTTTGTACAATTACGTAAAAAAAAATGACATTTTCAAATAACCCAGGCAATACCGGGTGCCCAAGCTAGTATAATATAAAAATAAGTGGTTTTCACGCTGACAGTAGATTTGAACTGATGTATCCACTATCGAAGTCCTGACAATTTACCTACTTTATCACACTGGACAATATCATACAGAACATTTCTTTTGCCAAATGGCTTGCAAAAGAAGGTATAGGCCATATTCAATTCTAATACACTATTGATTGTAAGGAACACTATTTCGGTATCACCAACAGAAAAAAAGCTTTATGTATACAAAAAAGCACCCGTGAATCTAAGATTTACTCCATTTTTCAAGATGTTTATATAGGGGAAAAGAAGAATCGAAGAAATATAATATTAGGGAAAGTGTGTCCCTAAAGGTAAGGGAAAACATACATGGAAAAAAATGCCCTTGCATGTTTGCGCAGAGTTTTTAAAAAAATAACAGCTTGCTGGAATGGAATAAATTTAATACAGGACTAATGAGAAGTGGCTTTGCCAGATTTGGCCACCCCTCCTAAGTGCTGCCTATAGTCCAGGGCTCATGAAACCCACTCCAAATACAGCCTTGGAAGGGGAAATCTGCCTGATTTTCTACATATGAACCACCCTTTGGACTAAATAACATGAAGAAACGTTTAGATCTGCGGACGGCGGGACAACGGTGGAAATGTCATGCTCCGTCTGTCTTCTTCACCAGTGCGTCTCAGGGCTTTTGTGTAGCCAAATCTCCGTCTGAGCCTCCTGAGCCCACCTCTTTTTCAGACCTGAGTCATGGTTTACATGAGCCGGACAGTTGCAAGCCCATCCTGTCTGCACTAAATTTGCCGGCATCACTTCAGATAATCACTCCGGGCGCATTCCTGTCACTTCACCCGTCGCGGTAGAGCAGCAGAGCTGATGATTTTCGGCGGGGCCTCCCTTGGCATTATTTGAAGAGCCGCCTTTGGCTTGTCTTCTTCCTTGCCCTTTTTTCTGTTCTTTTTTAAAAGATGGAATTATATTATTAGTACCTCTATGGATTAGCGATGACATTGGTATTATCTGCTCTGGTATCACATTATCCTTTTGAAATGACAAATGAGGTGGGCCACCCACATCTCAGTTTGCTAGCATCACGAGTTGTCATCTTAATGTAGTAGATTTGTGCATTCTTTCAGCCTCTTTGTCTGTCTGTCTTTCGTTCTCTCTTTCGTCATTTTGGAATTCTTTCTGCCTCTTTCTCTGTCTGTCTGTCTGTCTTTCATTCTATCTTTCGCCATTAACGCTCAAGATGGGAAGTTTTATTCCACACATTAACCTTATTCATTAGTTTTACTGTATTTGGGAGTTTTCTGTTTCCGCTCTTGGGGTAGCTTTTTGAAACAAATCACCTTTGACCCCCATTTACACTGCCATATAATGCAGTTTGAAACTACATTGTATGATCGGTGTAGACTCAAGTAACAGCATATCCTGGCTCAGCTCTGTTTGGGATTTTGTACTGTAGCAAACTAGCAGTACAATCCTATTTGTGTTTTCTCAGAAGTAAATCTCACTATGTTCATATCAGTTTGCAGCCTATATGAACCAAAGGCACATGCTGGTAGTCTCAAGGCTGGATATCTGCAGTGGGCTGTACATTCGTCTGCCTCTGTACCACGCTTAGAAAGTCCAGTTATTTCAAAGTATGGCAGCCAGATTGATTACGGGAACAACTAGGAGGGAGTGAATCACACCAATATTAAAATCACTCTTCTCATTGCAAATTCGTTTCCAGGCAAAGTACAAAGTGTTGATTGTTACCTTTAAAGCCCTACATTGTTTGGGTACATGGTTGGGAGTAATCCTGGATTCATCACTGAACCTGGAACCCCAGGTCTTGGTGTTTTCCAGGGCAGCTTTTGCACAATTAAAACTTGTGTGCCAGCTGTACCCATACCTTGGGAAGCCAGACCTGGCCACAGTGGTCCATGCTCTTGTTAAATCCCAAACAGACTACTGCAATGTGCTCTACATGGGGTTGCCTTTGAAGACTGTTCGGAAGCTTCAAGAGATCCAATGGGCGGCAGCCAGACTGCTCACTGGAGTGGCATACAGGGAGCATACAATCCCCCTGTTGTTAGCCCCACTAGTTGCCAGTCTGCTACCAAGCACAATTCAAAATGGTGGCTTTAGCCTATAAAGCCTTAAGCGGTTCTGGCCCAGCTTATCTGCCCAAACGTATCTCCCTCTATGATCCAGCTCGGAGGTTAAGATCTTCTGGGGAGGCCCTACTCTTTGTTCCACCTCCTTCGCAGGTACGGTTTGTAGGGACAAGAGACAGGGCCTTCTCAGTGGTGGCTCCTCGTCTGTGGAACTCCCTCCCCACCAAAATTAGATCAGCTCCCTCCCTCCTGACCTTCAGGAAAAAAACTAAAAACGTGGCTATGTGACCAAGCTTTTGGTCAGTGATTTTTGATCAGTGGAATAAGTGAATACAAAATAGTGCAATGACAAATGGAAGGGCTTTGGATTATGTTTTCGGACTACGTAATTTTAATGATTGGTTTTAATGTTTGATGTTTTTAACTTTTTGGTTTTTAACATATTTATTCATTTTATCTGTATATATTTCTGCAGCATCAAATTCTTTCCTACTTGTAAGGCCGTTCTGCGTCCCATTTGGGATGAGAAGGGTGGGGTATAAATATGGTAAATAAATAAATAAAGCTATGGGATCACCTTCTCCCATATAATCTGCCCCGGAAACTCAGGTCTTCTGACGGATGTCTACTTTAGTCAGCCAAGACTAGACTCGAATATTGCTTTAGTCACCCACAGATTGTGGAATGACCTGCCAGAAAAGCTTCATCAGTTTGATATGCTGTCCATATTTAAATCAGCAATAAAGATCAGTCTCTTCTAGCAAACCTATTCAAATTATTTCCATATTATGAGTTTTTACATTATAAATTGATTGTTGAGTGTATATGCTCTTTTAACTGATTACATATTTTAATTAGAGTTCTGTGGTTTTTGCTTGTATATATTTTTTTAATTTGCCTTGATCCATGTGGGGGAGGTGGGTAAGAAATAATAATAGTAATGATGATGACGATGATTGAATCACTCCTTCAGAGGTTCTGCTTGTCCAAACAAACGTGTTATGTAACGTCTATTTTAACTTTACATCATAGGGCTGTCCACTGTTGAGCTCTGTGTATTTTCTTTAAACCCAAACTGCTTTTCCTCCATCCGTACTCTGTGGTGCCTTTATGTTGGCATTTATCTGTAATCATGCCACAAAATTCCAGAAAAAGAATTTGTTTTCATTATGACAATATGCACAGTCTCATTTTGGGTTTTTCCCCCCTTTCTCTTGAACAGGTTGGTTGTTGGAGCCAGCTGTATCTTTTGTAAAAGCTGTAATGATTTATTGTCAGGCTTGACATATTTATCTTTTCTGCGAAGGCTCAATCCACCCAAGTGCCACTACTTAGCAGCTCTTGTTGAAATCCACGATTAAAATACATTTAGACACCGACTACATGGTCTGCGGACTCTCGTGCTCAAGTTTCTCACCAAGTTTGCTTCTCGTCGCTGAGTTTTTAGACGGGGCACAAGGGAAACTGCAATTCCCTCATGTTTCCCTGTTATAAATAGTGATACAGTATAAATTTGGATGGTCTGGCAAAAGCTGCCTCACATAATTTTGCGCTCAACTCCCTAGTTTCAAGCTTCCATAGTTCTCAAAACAATGAGCTGAATCCAAAACTTATCCAGAAAGCTGCTTTACAATATATGGCCTTTGTATATTTACTTGGAAGTAAGGTTCACTGAGTTTAATGGGGCAACATCTACGTAAGAGTAAGGCCTCCATGTGCTAATTTAATGCAAGAATTGAAGCATTGAGCCTGTGCTTTGCATGTTCTGTATGAAATTTAAAATCTAATTCTGTGCCAGGTAATGTGAAATAATCGATGGTAGAGATTCCCTTTATCCTGTTCTTGCAACCTTGTAAAGAGTGTAAAGGATGAAAGATATATTGTGTATGCATTTTGTATGTGGGTTGTTGTAGGTTTTTCAGGCTGTATGGCCATGTGAAGTGACCCAGGTTTTCTTTTACAATGTCTGATATTCTCCTCATTATTCTACATTGGGACAGTATTTTAATTCTAGAGTCAGCTCTACACACTTATTGGTTCAATTATTCACAGATTTGATTCAAATGCTTTCCCTATTTATCTCTCTGTCTTCGAAGCATACCCTATGGTCCACTTCCTCCAGAAGGATTTAGACCACAGATGTCAAACTCATTTTCATTGAGGGCGACATCAGTCATATGGTTGCTTTGAATCCATGGGTGGAGAATCCATGGATACAAAGAGTGGGCCAATTTTATACACACACATACATACACACACATGGTGGTTGTGCTCTTTAGTTTTTATTCAGTTTGGGACCCCAGGTGTTATTGAACAACAACTCCCATCACTTTGTATGATCAGCCATGTGGACTGGGGATAATGGGAATTGCAACCCAACGGCATTTGTGGCTCTGAAGTTGGGGAAAGATTAAAGGACATTTTAAAGTTAGACCTCATATCCACAAGTCCCTAGGGAACGTGGAGGATCGACTGTATATTGAAATGTGTCGTGTCTTGAGTGTTGCAATTCTTTGCTAATTGATTTTCTCTCATGTCAAGCTGAGCTTATTATTTTTTCCCTTGACCTGGACGCTTCCCAGATGTTTCGCTTGAATGTGCTGGCTTTCTCACAGGCCTTGGACTGGACGCCACCGTCATGATGAGGAGCATTCCACTTCGAGGGTTTGATCAGGTAGTTTCTCAGGTTAAAGATTCAGCTTGAACTGGGCTCAGGCCCAGTTCAAATACATTTAACCAGGAAGAGTGAGGGTGGCAAAAATGTGAATTATAGCTAGGTTTTGTTCAGAGTGAAAATAATACATCGAACGCCTGCTGAAAGAGAAATAAGCACATTGAGTAGGAACAGAGGATGCAAGCTGACAGGTATCTCCAATTTTGGGTTAGAACAAATGCTGACGTAAGCGTTAGTTTTACTGGGTTGTTGTAGGTTTTTTCGGGCTATATGGCCATGTTCTAGAGGCATTCTCTCCTGATGTTTCGCCTGCATCACCTCTGAGGATGCTTGCCACAGATGCAGGCGAAATGTCAGGAGAGAATGCCTCTAGAACATGGCCATATATCCCGAAAAAACCTACAACAACCCAGTGATTCCAGCCATGAAAGCCTTCGATAATACATTCGTTTTACTGTCTCCCAGCTGCGACTGATAGCATTGAAGGAAAATATACCATCCAAACCCCAACAAACAACACTTAAAGTTCTTCTATGTGGGTGGTTTTTACTAGTTCATACAACTGGTAAATTCATCCTTTTACATCTGACAGGTGGACTTTTTTTAACCATCAACTGCAACAAGAGCATCATTGGAACAATGGCATGGCGTTTGTTTCAAAGCCATGGCAATTAAAGTGGTGTCAAACTGCATTAATTCTGTAGTATAGATTCTTCCCAAGAGAGATTCCTTGAGAACCCTTTTTATTTGCCTTTTTTCACTTTTGCATGACCATCAGAAACAAATGCATGGGAGGGGAAGGAATTACTTTGGAGTTTGGATAAGACTGACAATCTGGATTTTTATAGCGATTTGTCACTTCCTTGTTGGTTTGATCGTTTGTGGCAACTTGTGTTTTTTGTAGCAAATGGCCATCTTAGTAACAGACTATATGGAAAACTACGGGACAAGATTTCTGAAGAAATGCAACCCAATGAAAGTGAAGAAAACTGACAACGGCCGACTACGGGTGACGTGGAAATACTTCGATTCAGGCAAAGAAAAGTCAGATGAATTTGACACGGTGATGTGGGCAGTAGGTAAAAAAGTTTATAGCATGCTTTTAGTACAAAGATATGGAAGGGTCCCTTTTAATCCAAGGGCTGAGTTCAACTACAGTGAAACTTTGGTCTCATTGCCTAAGGCAAACAAATGTGGCCAAAAAAAACCCCAACCCTCAGTATAGTTTAACTAAAAACTTTTACTACCAGTGAAATGAAACACAGGGTGCATTTCCACTAATTAATGCCATTTGACTACACTCTATAATGAGTCAACGTTATGGGATCCTGGGAGTTGTAGTTTGCTGTGGCGCTGAATATAGGAAATCTAATCTGTTCTGTATCAGCAGATGTTTGGGAACTAATAAAATCACCTTACAGAAATGTAAATTATCAAATTACTAGAAACAGTTTAAAGACATAGACAAAAACATATTTGGAAGGTAGATCAAAAACTGGGCCAGAATTTTGCCAGGTCCCCAATGCTTGGTTGAACAGCCAAGTAGCACTGAAATAAAGGCAATGCCAATGCCAGTTGGAAGGCATCCCACCACTCCATCTTTTGGCAATCTTAAAGATCTGTATATGTATGAACATTACCGTAGATGTAACTCAAAAATGAGTTCAACACAATTATACAATCATTAGTTCAATTTATAACGCATCAATATATTCAAGCAGTATGATACATATATACAACATCTTAATGCAGTGGCCGACTTGGTACCGTGTCTGAGGAGTGGTGGGTGACAATAGTCCATAGGATATAGATTACCATAAGTCCAGTCCAAGTGACTCGGGTCAATATCCCTGGGCTCCAAATTGCTGGGACGAAAGGGAGGGGACAGAAGCCAGGGGCGTGACGAAGTGGCGGCGCATCACTCTGACGCGGCGCCTCGCCACGCCTCTGGCTCTTTCCCCTCCCTTGCTTGGACGAAAAGGGAGGGGAAAGGAGCCAGGGGCGTGTCCAAGCAAGGGAGGGGGAAGGAGCGGCGGCGCGTCACTCTGACGAGGGGGCGCTTCCTCGCCACGCCTCTGGCTCTCTTTCCCCCCTTGCTTGGAGGCCTGGCGGAAAGGTGTGCCGCGGAGGTGTGCCGCGGCCGGTTGCGGCGGCGTGACGGCGGCGGCGGCGTGGGCGTGGCGATGGGGTACGTCTTGGGTTATATAAGACGTACCCCGAAAGTAAGCCGTAGGGGGACTTTTCGGGAGGAAAAGAAAGTAAGACCCTGTCTTACTTTCGGGGAAACACGGTATGTATATGGGGTGTTCTCAAAGTCAAAATCTGTCCATTTCCCAAACACCTTATCTGATTTGCCTCAAATATCTGGAAGGGCTCCAAGCCTTGCCCTTGATTCAAAAGCCATCCACTGAAAGACTCCAGGTATAGTTGGCTGGATGTTTGTCCCATGTTTGTCATAAGAGGTACCATACAGAAGGCAACAGCAGGTTGATCTTCCTGCATAGTTGAGAATCCTCAGCAAGCCAAAATCCAAAGAACCACTGAGGGAGAAAGAAGGCTGTCCTATTTCATATTTTGCCTACAAAACCCTGGGGCAAAAGTGGGGCATGTCAAGATACAGGATTACGTAAGAGTGTATGAAGATGCTTTGTGCTGAATCAGATATTTTTCTGGTTTTATCTGCTCTGAATGGCAGTTGCCCTAAAGTTGGAGTGAGCGATAAATGTGCCATGGCTCAACCACAGCACATGACCCACATGAAGAAATAAAATCAGCTCCTCAAATGGGGATTGTTGTTTCTGAAAAATCCCCGGAATGAAGATTCCCCTCTAAAACAAGACCTAGGACCTTGTTCTAGTGTGAGTCTCCATTGTAGTGTTTTCCAAAAGTGGAATTCACCAGATGTTCTGTTTCAACACATAAAAATACATTTGGAGCAGAATGTAGCTCATAGTCCCAGACATCAAAATCGGCCCCTGGACCCACTGAAGGTGCCTGTCCTGCAAGTTTTGGGGAAGGACCCATGCTTGAACCATCCAGAGATTGAACTGGGTACCTTCTGCTATTGGATCTACAGCCTTGTCCAGAGTTTTACTCATTTGCGTATTATTATCTTTCTCAGTGTTTGTTCCGGCTAACTGATCTGCCTATGATAGTGGTTTCCAAACATGGATTGGCATATCAGATTACGGGGCATGTAGGAGATGGTTTGTTAATTTACTCTACAGATATTGCTAGGATACTGTTGCAGGTTGAAAGGTTGCGAATCAGTTGAGGAAAATGATAGAGAGAGTAAACATCATTGGATGACTGTAAACTGCCCTAATGCTGCCACATTTTGGGAGGGTTGCCATGTTAGCCCCATAAAGCAGAAGTCTCCAAACATCTCATAGCAAGTTAAAGACTGACAGATTCACTATGTCACAAACTTTCCAGCAAGTAGACCCCATGTAATAATAATAATAACAACAACAGCAACATTTATTTATTTATTTATTTGTTCAATTTTATATTCCGCTCCTCCCTGCAGGCTCGGGGCGGTTCACATAACATACATAAAACAACAATATGCATAAAATATTAAAATTACATAAAATTCATATAAAAACAGTGGTCAGACAGACAGTGTTTCAATTAAAGGCAAGTCTAAAAAGAGTGGTCTTGCATGCCCTCCGGAAGGGAATAAGATCTGTAATCACGCGGACATCATCTGGAAGTGTGTTCCACAATACAGGGGCCACTGCTGAAAAGGCTCGTTGCCTTGTTATGGCCTTGTTATGGACAGGTGGCAAGAGCGGACTGATGGAACGGTAAGCAGGTTTTGCTCCTCTGAGCGTAGTGATCTCGGGGGAACATACGGGGTAAGGCAGTCCCTCGGGCAATATCTATGTGATGTCCTGGTTAATTGGTGTGCAGTCGCTATGTGATTAATTGAAGGAGCTTTTAAATTACATATCAACATATCTGTACCAGGTGACTGTGATAATAGACTGGGAAACTTAGTTATGTTGAGAATTTCCTGTCCACCAAAATGCCAATCACAGATGGTGACTGAAAAGGGGCAGCTTGTGTAGATCTGTAGGAATCAGACTTCTGCCACGTTCACTGCTTGTCTCCCTGAATTCGGTTCAACTGTAGTGGTTCTCAGGATTGCTTATGTGCATGACTTCAGGACACAGTCTGACTTGGAATTGCGTACAGATCATTATGAACCATAATAGTGAGATTAGGTTTCACCTTTTGGTATATGAAGGGACGCTGTTGTTTTCAAACTGGTTTTTGGCTGACTGGCTTTGAAAAACACACAGGAAATGAATGAAATAATCTCCCTGAGAAATAGCACACGCCTTTTGGGAACCCTTTCGGATTTGGTCTCAACTGCTTAGATGTTTTACCCTAGGAGAATTATCGCCTGCTCACTCGCTCGCTTGCTCGTTCCTTCTTTTCTATCTAGTTGCCTCTCAAATATTATGTTTTGGATGAAACATAAAAAAGGGACACAAGGCAGACCACATAGCCATATTTTCTGCATCCATTCCCAGAGGCCTGATGGTAGGGCTAGTCCTGGTCACATCACTACCCTATCAGTCTAGTAATGGCTAGTAGTCATTGGCTGGCAAGTGTTAACCAGAGGACATTTTTATTAACTGCCCCCAAATTGTGAAATGACCTGCCGGAAGAGCTCCGACAGTTGGATACACTTTCCGCATTTAAAACAGCATTAAAGACCAATCTCTTCTGCCAGGCCCATCCAGATGGTTTTAAAATTGTCTGGTTTTAAGTGTGAATGCATTGTTCTTAATATGATTATGTGTTTTTAATTGGGGATGTGTTTTAATAGCATTATATGTCTGTTATTTTCTGTATTTTAATCTATTGTTGCCTGCTTGATCCATAAGGAGAGGCAAGTAAGAAATGTTTGTTGTTTGCTTGTTTATGATTCCTCCAAGTAGCATTCAAAATCTCACTCAGGATCAAGGTCTTGCCACTGCTGAGATCCATTGGGCTGCAGTCCAGCCTATCTATCAGGCACCAAGTCAGGGGATTCTGCCTTTGAGGTTCTAGTGCTTGGCTTTGTATTCCTCCACTTGAATAATTCACCAATCCCTTTCCCAATACAAATGGCTGAGATCCATTGGGATTTCATACTCAAGAAAGGGTTAAACAAGCTGGAAATTGTTTCCTTTCCCCACTTCCCAACCATATCCATTTGGATTACCCAAGAAAATAGTTTGGGGTTTGGGGTTTTTTTTTCCTGCTGGAGAGCTTTGTTTTGATAAATCCCATATGTTCAAGCATTGGCGGCACTGGGTGTAACCCCGCCAGCCTCCTCTACAGAGGAGGAAAAGGGTTGAGAAATGTTCCCTGAGGATTTGAGGTGTCCATTGAGCTCTTAACCTCTTGAACTGGGCAAAAGCAACAAATGTGACTTTAGGTCCTTGGAAAACTCTTACCTCTAGTGTGCCTCATATTATTGTCTGATATTTAAGGTGTTTGTATAGCTTGTTTACACTGAACTTGAAGAGATGTTTCAAGATTCCAAAACCTGGGTTTTCCTGCCTAGAAGGTGAGAAAATACCTTTTTTATTTTTGGATTGCCACTCCAGAAACCCAGTAGCCATGCTGGCTGGGGACTCTGGGAACTTCTAAGAACTTTCCCAAGCTCTTACCTTTGGATATATATATATATATATATATATAGAGAGAGAGAGAGAGAGAGAGAGAGAGAGAGAGAGAGAGAGAGAAACTGTTTGAGTCCCTTGACTCATGGAAGTGTCTGTAGGCCATCTAATTCAACCCAGTTTTCTGTGCAGGAACTATGGCAATAAAGAGCTGCTTACATCAAGCTTTTCAGCATTTGTTTGAAGCCTCCAACAAAGGAGAGCACTTTGCTTCTACCCCAGGTAATGATGTCCTTGTAATTACTTGAGCAATTGGTTCCATAGTTGATTTGCTCTTGCCATCAAGATGTTTCTTCAAAGTTCATGTTGCTGTAACATAAGCCTATCACATCTAGTCCTACTTTCTAATGCAGCAGAGAGCAAGGCTTTGCCTTCTTCTGAATGATTGAATTTAATCTGTTGAAGAAATGTCTCTTTAATATTAGGGACAGGTATTTGGCCAGTCCTGTTTCCAACCATTTGGATGTGAGGAGCAGAGCCTTTTTGATGATAGCCCCTGCAATTATGGAACAACATTCTCTGTGTGGTTTGGCCATCTCTTTATTTTGATGCCTTTATTCAAACAAGTGAAAATGATTCTGTTCTGTTCTACCTTTCTAAGTTGGCCAAGGGACTCTCTGGTTGATTCCATCTTACAGTTCTAACTTTCTGCTGGGAAGTTTGAAGAGATACGTGAAAGTTATTTCTGGAGTGTTTGCATTCCCTCGGGCGTCACATTAGTTGTGGTATTATGGATCACCTAAAATCAGTCCTAGTGCATTTTGCATATATTGCTGTTAAGTATTAAACTTGCCTATTTGGAAGCAGCTAATAGTGAAAGAGATCTTGCTTTGCCAGAAAAAAAAATGGCTGATTCGATCCTTGACACCACCTATTAAAAAATAATAATAACCAAATAACAGGTGATGGGATGCTCTCTCCCCTTTCTGGCATGGAGAGGCAGTGGGTACATCTATACTATAGAATTAATGCAGTTTGGCCCCACTATAACTGCCATGGCTCAATACTATAGAGTCATGGGAGTTGTAGTTTGGTGTGGCATTTGTCTTCTTTGATAGAAAAGGCCAAAGACCTTGTAAAACTACAACTTTTGTGATTACATAGCATTGAGCCTTGGCAGTTTAAGTGGTGCTGGGGGAGACAGACTAAGTAGGAACATAGGCAAATTAGTTTGTTAGTTATATAAGCCAAACAGAAAAGTAGTCTGTATTTATCTGAGTACCCCTAACAACTTTGATGTCCTATTAACATCCTACTTTAAGTATATAAAGCATCTAGAACAGTAGTTCCCAACCTGTGGTCCATGAGTCACCAGTGGTCCGCAAGAACTAAAATATGGTCTGCGGCCTCACCAGTACTACACTGTTGCAACGAGAGCGACTGGTCTCGCGGAACTCTCTTATAGTGCTGAGGCTTATTAAATATGGTTTTCTATGGGCGAGCAGATGGTGACTACTGGGTGGCATATGTTCTGTATCAGAAACTAGAGGTGATGTGGTCTACCCAATGCAATTTTCTGAATCACCACCCCAAATAACCAAACTGAATCTAAAGTTGACCAAAAACTGATTCGTATCCCTTTTGGTACTAATGTTGGAGAGTAGTCCCTGGTCCAAGTGGTCCCTGGTCAAAAAAGATTGGGAACCATTGATCTAGAGGAAGATAGTATGACAGTCAAGGACCTGCTTTGCCTCCAAACTTGTGAGAAATCTTACTCTATTTGATCTTAATGCAGAACGTCCTGAATATATTATACTTTCCAAATCAGAGCTAATATGGCCAGTCACCAGTAAACGTACACAATAAATGTAACATCGAGTTCCTGCTTTCAGAATTCCACTTGAGGCACACATGGGACAAGGGATGAAGTTTCATATTGGATCAGCTAAGTGTGTTTTGCTTGGTTTCTTTCATTCTTAATACCAAGCGGCGCAGATGTTGAGAGAGATTTGAAGCAAAAGGTTTCATGTCATCCTGCTGTTTTGATCATCTCAGCTGCTGTTTTTGTCACCGCGTTAAAAAAAAGGTCATCTATTGGAAAGGAGAGAGTAGTGTGGCTTTTTCCCCATTTTTCAACGACTCTCTTTGAAAAATAATAATAATACAAGCATCTGTCACATTGCGTGCTAACTTTTTCTCTTGGCTCTGCCGGGACCGGAAAAAGGGGAAACTAGAAAACCCCGCTGGCTGCCCCATTTGCCAGTCTTCCAGACTTCATTCTCAGCGCACAAAGAAATACAACAGGAGGAAGTTGTTTCACATCCGAGCCAAGATAAGGTCTGGGAGGTTTATTATTTTTGGTGCCTGATAGCATCAGGGCCAGGGAACAGGGGGCAGCGAAAGGAACAGCAGATCCCCATCCCACGGGGATGGCAACGAGGAAGACAGACAGATAGCCCAGTGCCGACAGCTCCACTCACTGCTCCCAAAGGAAGTGTCGGTTTCACCAGTTGAAATTGATCTTCCAAAGTCCCCACAGAGGCATTCAGATGTGACATTGTTTTGGTGGGGGGCACGGGGCAGGGGGAGAGGACCTGGCTCTGCGAGCAGATGGATAATACAGTGAATCATATGGTTATTTATAATTAGATCCCCCATTGAGGAGCCAGGTTTTCCTTTTGTTTAATAATTTCCTACCTTGAGATCAAAGGCCTTTAAGTGGCTTTAAAAAAATCGTTTTTAGAATGCAAACACATTTCCCCTCCTCTCCCTTGCCCCCCCCCCCCCCTCTCTCTCTCTCTCTCTCTCTCTCTCTCTCTTGGCCACAGTTCTGAGATACAAATGCAACATGAAAGAGATTCTCCTCCACACTTCTCACTCTTGCCAAGGCCATGCTAGCCTTACTCCTTTTCCTGTACAGTTTCCACAAATGGATGCAAACGTCTAAAAATCAGAACGGCAACTTCCTCTGTTCCCTTGGCCCTACATAACATGCTGGTTTCTTCCTCGGCATTGCCTAGGGGTACTTGGAACAGCTTGTTTCAGGTGAATTTTGTGCCTGAGTATGGAATAATGGTTAGACGGGGACTTGGGAGATCAAGGCTTAGATCCCAATTGAGTGATGAAACTGGCTTCATGACCCAGAACCAGTCACTATTTCGAAGTCTAAAGTTACACCTGGACTGTTGTGAAGATGAGATGCTGAAGAAAGCCATGTATGCCATCTTGAGTTTGGGGGTTCTCCTATGTGCATCTTATAGAATCCTAGAGTTAGAAGAGACCTCGTGGGCCATTCAGTCCAATCCCCTGCCAAGAAGCAGGAAAATCGCATTCAAAGCACCCCTAACAGATGGCCATCCAGCCTCTGTTCATAAACCTCCAAAGAAGGAGCCTCCACCTGAGAGTGAACTCTATAGTACTCAGTGGGGTTTCCTTTTTGAATGAATGTGGAAAGGATACTGTGCCGATTTTTAAATGTTCCACATTGACCACATGAGAAACAATAAGTTCGAAACAATTAATATTTCCAGGCAATATTAGATAGCAGCAGTGTAGCTTAATTGTGGGCACTGTTTAATCCCCTCTTTGCTGCCCAAAGTATGATGGTCCCTGACATCTGACACCATCAAGATACATTCCCTAAGTCCACAAGTCTGTACCCTGGAAGTAAAGGTATGGTTGTCATAAATTTAATAATTCAAAATTGGCTTCCTTTTTATTGCATCCAAAATCAACTGCCTCACTACGCTAATGGCAGGGCTGGCGCTTTCCTGGCAATGTATTTTAAAGATTACCTTTATACCCCACCTCTTGGGTTTTTTTCCCCAGCAAATGCTATCTAGAAAAGGTCAGTGTGCCTTACAACTTTCCAATTATCCACCATACTGTGTGATCTGTAGTGTTCAAATGGACCACTTCAGACTGTATGCCACTGCTCTCTAAACTGCACATTCTCCCTGGCCATTATGGCATGTTGTGATGTAACTAGATACAGCTGTTTCTAAATTTATTTATCGTATCAGAAGCAAGTTTTGGGTACAGTTTACATGTATTTAAAAACACAAAGTTTTAAAATGGCATTATGCTAAATGTCCTTTGACCAGAAGCTGGCTACTTGGAGTGCTTCTGGTGTGGCTGTGAGGTCCACCATTGTGCATGTGGCAGGGCTCAGGTTCGATTATAGCAGATGGTCTGTGGTTTGCTCTTCTCTACACTCCCATGTCGTGGATTCCACATTGTAGCCTCATTTCTGAAGATTGGCTCTGCATCTCATGGTGCCAGAGTGCAGCCTGTTCAATGCCTTCCAGGTCATCCAGTTTTCTGTGTGCCCAGGAGGAAATTTCTCATCTAGTCTCAGCCACTGATTAAGGTGCTGGGTTTTAACCTGCCACTTTTGGATTCTTGCTTGCTGAGGTGTTCCTGTGAGTATCTCTGTAGATCTTAGGAAGCTGATTCTTGATTTTAGCTGTTGGCATGCTGGCTGATATCCAAACAGAGCATGGGCCGGAGATGTCACTGCCTTGGTCCTTTCCTTATTGTCTGCTACTTATTTTAATTATTTACTTACTTACTTTATTTATACCTTGCCTTTCTCTACCCCGAGGGGGACTCAAGGCGGCTTACAATTGCACCACCATGGTGCTTTAAAACATACAAACATCAGCTAAAAGCATAAATTATAAATTAAATATAATAATCATGGCTTAAAAATACATTCAATAAATCACGTCATCCAGCGTCAGAGTCAGTGCCATTCCGAGGTCAATACACATTTCCATAATAAATATTCCTGCAGTGCTCTATTCTGTCTTTCAAATGCCTGCTCCCAGAACCAGGTTTTGACTCTCTTTCTAAACACCAGGCGGGAGGGGCTGTCCTGATATCGCTAGGGAGGGAGTTCCACAACTGAGGAACCCTGTCTCTCGTCCCCACCAACCACGCTTGCGATGAAGGTGGGACCGAGAGCAGGGCCTCCCCAGACGATCTTAGCCTCTAAGATGGTTCATAGCAGGAGACAGATGTCAGGTGGTGCAATACCGGCTAAACAATATAATTTCTCCAGTGGTGTGGGGCATAGACAGCTTGTGTTTTTAAATGGATCTACTGTATATACTCATGTATAAGTCTATACATTTTCATTTAAATAATTGACCCCAAAAACTTGAGTTGACTTATCTCTGGGTTCAGTGTAAGTACTGTACTTTAACTCTTGCCAGCCTGAATTAACTTTTCCCCTCCAGCTCTGGCCATTTACCCGTGTCAAATTTGAATAGGTTCAGTCAAGTTCCAAGGCACAACTTTACTTTTCCAGAGGTATTTAGGTCATCTTCTTGTGTGACAACCTGCACTGCCGCTGAAGAGGTTCTTGAGATCATATGCACGTGTCTCATATCCCATATTTTTCCTCCACCAATGGCATCAGACTGGTGTTTTTAGGAGCATTTTGGTGAAGTTTCTTTTCAGAACTTACTAAAATTGTACTGCAGTCTCACTAACCAGTTCCCTTGTCCCTCTTCTAGGCCGAACCCCTGATACCAAACCTCTTAATTTGGATGCTACTGGAGTGAAAATTAATGCAGAGACGGGAAAGATCATTGTTGATGCCAAAGAAGCCACTTCGGTTCCCCACATTTATGCAATCGGAGACATAACAGAGGTAGATGTCTGCATAAACTACTTGACAATAACAAGAAACCATACTTTGTTCCTGGTTAATAACCAGTGCCCATACATTGCCACATTTTTGAGTAAAACAGTGTTCTAGGCTTCCCTCTCTTTTTTTGTTTCAGAGAACCACATTTCTTCCAATCACCCAGAGCAACAATTTTCATTATTATTATTATTATTATTATTTGAAACACAACAAGATTAGTACACAGCAAACAAGATCACTATGCTGGTTGTTGTATTGGATCACACGTTGGACACTTCCCAAGTGTCTAGGACTGTGTGATATTTCGGCGAATAATGCATGCAGAGCCCAATAGGGTGGCCTTTTGCAGCTGACAGATGGGCATTTTGTCAGTAGCAATTGTGTTTTAAGTGCAGGCCAAGATCTTTAGGCATTGCACCCATATTATTATTATTATTTTACTTTTATCCTGCTTTTCTCCCATGGATGGGACTCAAAGCAATGATAGCCTTCTCTATCTGTCAATTTGGCTTCAGTGGATGCCAAGTTCTAGTACAAGAGCAGGAGAATCAGATCTCCTTGTCCACTTTCTGCGCTGCACTGGTCTTTTTGTGACATTATACATAACACTGCATGGCACTATTGTTCCATCTAGGTAGCAAACCAGTCCGAATCAGACCAGTCCCATTGTCCAGACTGCCCTAAAACTGCAGAGTATTTAGATGGGAGAGTGCCAGTAATACCAAATGCTGTCAACTCTCAGCAAAACTACCTCTGATTATTCCTTGACGAAGAAAACCATGCCTTCAATCAGTAATTTGAAGGCATATATATATATATATATATATATATATATATATATATTCTCATATGCAAAGTCATCCTATCTAGCAGCCATTGATGGTCCTGTCCTCCCTCAATTTGTCCCATTCCTTTTGAAAGTCCTCCACATTGACAGCCATCACTGTATCTTATCATATCAATGGCCCTGTGTGAGGAAATACTTCCTGCTCTTATCTGTCCATTTGGCTTCAGTGGTTGGCCAAGTTCCAGTGTGAGAGCAGGAGAACAAGATCTCCCTGTCCACTTTCTGTGCTGCACTGGTGTTTTTGTGTCATTCTAACTCCTTGAGATTCAATTTAAAAACCAATCCGTTGACAAGAACTACAACTCCCAGAATTTCCCCAAAACTATGGGGTTCTTCATTTTTGCATCTACTCAGCTTTCCAAACCATCTCATCTTCAATGGCGCCCTCGAAGAAAAACACCATTACCCAGCCTGGGGCCTTGCTAGCCCCAAATCAAACAATTCCGATTTGACAGTAGTGCCACAATCCCAGGCATACAGCTTTTGCATCAGCTGCTTAGTCAGGGAAGTCTTAAAACCATTGTTTTGCAACAAAAAACCCCTCAAAAAACCCCAAACTTATATCTGCAGGGATGTTTTAGCAATTAGCCGGTGTGCGCGCATTCAACAGCATGTTTGCTGGAGGCTTTTGCGACTTTATCTCTTTCTCTGATCTCCTGTTCAGAGCTGGAATGCCAAAATAACATCTGTATTTCCTGCCCACAGCAATAACCGCAATGCAGGCAGACATGTGTAGGGGGTGGGGAAGGGCAAATCTCAGCTGGCAAATAACTCTCGGAAGAGTTTGACAACCATTGGTTGGGAATACAGATAGTAGTCATTTGCCTAAACTCTGGGACAAATCCCAAACGGTGTTTCTTACTGTGCTGTCTACTCCTGGTTTATTCATCTCCCCTTTTCATCAAAGTAGCCAAATACAAAGGAAGACAGGGACAGTTATATGGGGTCCAAAGTAGTTCTTCCCAATGTCTGCCCCCCAAAAGGTTACCAGGGAGATGGTGGCAGAGGTGCACACCCTTTGACCTTAGAAAGAATTGGGCTGCTATCTTAATTTACCCAGAAAGTCTCCAGGCTCTATGTTGGGGTTTGGTGATATTTGAGGAAAATTTGGGTGGCTTGTCTTGTTTTCTTTTTAGGGGGTTTTGTTCTTGTCCTCTTTTCTGATCCTGTTGTGGGTCTTCTTTTCTTAGGGTCGTCCTGAGCTCACACCTACAGCAATAGCTGCAGGGAAGCTGCTAGCTCGGCGATTGTTTGGCCAATCGGAGGAACTAATGGATTATAACAACGTGAGTACCTTTTTCTTTCCCTGTTTCCTCTGAAATTACATGATAGCCCCCCCCCACCTCCCGCCCCTTAAAAACTGGAAACCCACCATCCACTATCGCAGTCCCACTTACAGAGGAAAGTTGTAGGTCATTCTTACACTAAGAACCAGTTTAGACAAGTGAAGTTCTTGGTCTAAATCTTGAGAGAATCTAGAGACCTTGATTGAATCATTATTTCTCACTCTGTCCCACCTAACAAGGTTTTATGAAAATAAAGCAGGGAAAAGGAGACCCCTTTGAACCCCCCAGGGAAATGCAAGTTATAGCAAATTCATATGAAACACGTATTCATCTGCAGAGGAATGCATCATTGTACTAACTATACATGCAGCTGAGCATAATTTAGATTTCCCTTTTCAGAATGATTGTGACTCTGTTAATTTTTCACTCACGTGAGTTTTGTTTGAGAACCAGACCAGTTATTCCTAGTCACAATATGGGAACCACTTGTATACCATTTGCCTTCACACTAGCCCAGGTATGGGCAAACCCAGGCCCAGGGGCCAGATGTGGCTCCTTGAGCTCTTTTCTCAGGCCCTCCTCTCTCTCACCATCCTATCCTTCCTTCCTTCTCTCTTCCCTTTCTCCTTCCCTTCCTTCCTTCCATCCATCTTCCTCCCTCCCTCCCTCCTTCCTTCCCTTCCATTCTTTCATTTCGCCTTCCTTTCTTCCTTCCTTCCCTTTTGTCTTTCCTTCCTCTCTCCCTCCCTTCCTTCAGGGAGGGAATTAAAAGAATTAAAACAGATAGAGATAAACAAGGAGGATGTTCTCATATGCCTTACTAAACTAAATGTCAACAAATCACCAGGTCCAGACGGCATCCACCCCAGAGTTCTTAAGGAACTCAAGTGTGAAATTGCTGAACTTCTAGCTAAGATATATAACCTTTCTCTAAGATCAGGCACTGTACCCGAGGACTGGAGGGAGGCTAATGTAACACCGATCTTCAAGAAAGGATCCAGAGGTGATCCAGGAAATTATAGACCAGTCAGTTTAACCTCAGTTCCAGGCAAAGTGATGGAAACCATTATTAAAGAAAATATTACTAGGCACATAGAAGAACAGGCATTGCTGAAAGAAAATCAACATGGTTTCTGCAAAGGCAAATCATGTCTTACTAACTTGTTAGAATTCTTTGAGGGTGTAAATAAACACATAGATAAAGGGGACCCAATTGATATTGTTTACCTTGACTTTTAAAAGGCTTTTGACAAAGTCCTCACCAAAGGCTCCTAAATAAGCTCTTCAGCCATGGAATCAGGGGACAGGTCTTGTCCTGGATTGGAACCTGGCTAAACTGTAGGAAACAAAGGGTGGTAATAAACAGACATTTCTCTGGGTGGAAAGAGGTGAGAAGTGGCGTACCCCAAGGTTCAGTTTTGGGTCCGTTACTTTTTAATTTATTCATTAATGATCTGGATGTAGGAGTGAATTCTGAGGTAGCAAAGTTTGCAGACGACACTAAATTGTTCAGGGTAGTTAAAAATGAAACTGATTGTAAAGAGCTCCAGAAAGATCTCTCGAAATTGAGTGAATGGGCAACAAAGTGGCAAATGCATTTTAACCTAAACAAGTGTAAAGTCATGCACATTGGGGCAAAGAACCCCAACTACACCTACCAATTGATGGGGTCAAAGCTTTCTGAGACAAACCAGGAAAGGGATCTTGGGGTTTTGGTGGACAGCTCAATGAAGATGTCAACCCAGTGCGTAGCAGCAGTGAAAAAGCAAAGTCGATGCTAGGCATGATCAGAAAGGGAATCGAAAATAGGTCAGCAAATGTTGTATTACCTCTCTACAAATCTATGGTAAGGCCACATTTGGAGTACTGTGTACAATTCTGGTCTCCGCACCTTAAGAAGGATATAACGGAACTGGAAAAGGTACAGAAAAGGGAAACAAAAATGATCCAAGGGATGGAGCGGCTCCCTTATGAAATCAGGTTGCAACGCCTTGGTCTTTTCAGCCTTGAAAGACAGCGTTTAAGAGGTGACTTGATCGAAGTGTATAAAATCATGCATGGGATAGAAAAGGTGAATAGAGAAAAATTATTTTCTTTGTCACAAAACACTAGGACTAGAGGGCACTCCCTGAAGCTCCAAGGTAGGAAAATTAGGACTAATAAAGGGAAATATTTCTTCACCCAGAGGGTCATTGGGTTATGGAATTCACTTCCAGCAGAGGTTGTGACAGCTGTCAGCCTGAACAACTTCAAGGCAGGATTAGACAGATTCATGGATACCAAGTGTATCGGTAGTTACTGAAAAGGACATTCAAGTGCCACCTCGGAGTTGGTTGAGGTAGGCACGATTTCCCTGGGTACTGGTTATGGGGGTCGGGAGCAGGTTAGGGTTTTGCCCTCCCTTCTGCTCGAGATCCCCGTGTACCACTGTGTGATACAGAGTGGGCCACTGTGTGATACAGAATGCTGGACTAGATGGGCTGAGGTCCGATTCAGCATGGCTCTTCTTATGTTCTTATGTTCTCTTTTTCCTTCCTCCTTTCCTGGGGGATGCTCAGCTGGGAGGAGAGAAGGTAGAGAGGGAACATGAGAATCGTGTTTCAAGAGTTAAAAGGGTGTCCCATTGAGGAGGAAGGGGAGTGGGGGAACTGACTTTCTGCTGCTTTAGAGATCAGGGCACAAGGGAGCAATGGGTTCAAATGGCAGGGAAAGAGATTCGACTGAAAAGATTAGGAAGAACTTCTTGAGAGCAAGAGCTATTGGCGAGTGGCCTAGGCTGCCTCAGAGTATGGTGGAGTCACCTTCCCTGGAGGCTTTTCCGCAGAGGCTGTCTATCAGGAGTGCTTTGATTGTGCCTTTCTGCATGACAGGGGGTTGGACTAGATGGCCCTTGGGGGTCTCTTCCAGCTCTATGATTCTATATCAGGAGTAGGCAATATGGGGGTCTAATGGATACACTTTTGCTTTCCCATCCACCATCTCATCCTGACCAAGGCCAACACTTTTGGGACCCAAGTGTTTTCTGTCTATCCTTCACTTTCTGCCTCCAAAAGAGAAGAGAAAATGGGCAGGAAGGGACAGGGAGGGGGCTTGGAGAGAACCCCCTCCCTCCCTGCCTACCCCGCTCCAGCCCACCATGTGGCCACCAAGTTATAAAGTTTGCCCATGCTTGCACTAGCCTGTTTGGGAGAATTTGAGCAGACTGGTGCCTCAAGGACCCTCTGCTTGGAGAGCAAATCAATCCAGTCTGTGGGAAAACTGAGCATTGAACAAGAGGCCATAGATCCATTGGTCCAGCCACTGCCATACACTATTGTTTATATAATATTTCCTACATTGTAGGTATCAACAACTGTTTTCACACCTTTGGAATATGGCTGTGTGGGTCTCTCAGAAGAAGAAGCTACAAAGCAATTTGGATCGGACAATATAGAGGTAAGCTGCAATCTGGGTGGACATGATCCCTAAGAGTGTCCTTGTTACTGTAAAGCAGTATCTTGCAACAAGTCACCCAGAGATTGCCTAGTAAATTCCTTCTGTTTTCCTATGTTTGGAGATCCAGATTCTTGTTTGGCTCCACAACAAGTGAGCTAGGGATCCATGAAGACGATCCCAGCGTGATGTCTGTCCCAGTCAGGACACCAGAGCTGCTCTTCCTATTAAGAACATAGGCGCATACCCTTCCCCTGAAGGATACCCATTGATAAATTCTGCTTTTTAGCACCTGCATTTCTGCAAAACTGAATATGGACTTGTCACGCCCACAGCTGACACCTCCTCCTCCTCCATTTGCATTTGTTTGACAAAGCCCTGATTTGTATTAGGAAAACTCAAAAGTATGGTGCATTCCAAAGCAAGGCATGTAATGTGACAGTCATTTTTGGATGTTTCCTTTCATTCAGGTGTACCACGCATTTTATAAACCCCTCGAATTTACTGTGGCTGAGAGAGATGCAACTCGGTGTTACATAAAAGTGAGTAAGCATTGCTATTGGGTGACTTGCCTTTGTGGGCTTGCTCCCTGCAGAACCTTTATTTTTCAGATGCCTGCTCTTGGGGTAAACTGTCAAGGATTGCAAGTTGGTGCTGGGTGGGGTTAGAACAGAGCTTGGGAAAGACACATATTGACATCTTGAAGCCATCTCAAGGAGAGGTAGAATGGGGAGTGAGTTCATAGTGGGTGGTCTTTCCTTTCATCCCCTTCTCTTCTTGGTGCTCTCCTGTCCTGTTCCTTCCTGTGATTCGCATCCATGCCACTTCAGTTGTAAGTCATTTTGCAATTGGAATCTCCATACCCTGATTTGGTGGTGATGGTGTGGGGGAAAACATAGCTGAAGGTCCCAGATTCAACCCCCGACAAAACCACTTGAGTGGGTTTCAGGTTGCAGGGATGAGCAAGGTATGGGCACATTTTTGTACCACTACTCCATAGGCAAGGTTTTCTTGGCTTTTTATCCAGGAAATATGTGCATAGGCCCCACATGTTTTCCTTTCCTTTGAAAAGATAGGGTGGGAGAAGTGGGTATTGAAAGCAGAAGAAGTCTTTGAGCCAATAAGGGACAAGACAGTCCACAATGGATTTGAGGGCTGGATGTTTGGCTCTAGAACCCCCAGAACTATCCATTCCTGGACTGGATGGATAAATGACTGGACCTAATCTGTGTATCAAAAGGTTTGGATATGGATCTGCTGGATGCAATGCTCCACTTTGAAGAAACTTGGGGAAATTTGCTCTTCCTGCTTCCCTTTCCAAAGACAGTGGAGGCTGATTGTGAACACATGGGTGTTCATCTCTGTTACGGGTCCTTTACATTTGATTGATAAATGTGCAATTTTAGTTTACCAACCATTGACTGATCAACTTTTGATGTTGTTCTTAAATGGGTGATATTACAGGACTCCTTTCGCATACATATCTGTTCAAATCAATACTTCTTTAAGGTTTTTTAATGCTTTTAATAGTTTGAACTATTTATCTTTAGATAATGCTTGGCTTAATTCTATTTTAGTGTTAAGATTTGATAGTGTATATTGTCTTGTTTTTAGAACTGTTTGCTGCTTTGAGACTCTGTTAAGAGAGAAAAAGTGACATTATTATTATTATTATTATTATTTGAAGCACAAAAATATTAGTACACAGCAAACAAGGTTGCTCTGCTGGCTGTTGTATTGGATCACAGGTTAGACACTTCCCAAGTGTCTAGGACTGTGTGATGTATTGGCAAATAATGCGTGCAGATCCCAGTAGGATGGCCTTTTGCAGCGACAGATGGTAATTTTGTCAGCACCGATTGTGTTTAAGTGCAGGCCAAGGCCGATCACCACTGGGACCATCTTTACTGGCTTGTGCCAGAGTCTTTGCAGTTCGATCTTTAAATCCTCCTATAGTGTCAGCTTTTTCAGTTGTTTCTCTTAAATTCTGTTGTCTGGTATTGCAACATTGACAATCCATACTTGGTTTTCTAACACGATCGTGAGGTCAAGAGTATTGTGCTCCAAAACTCTGTCAATCTAAATTTGGAAGTCCCAGAGTAGTTTGACATTTTCATTTTTTGTAACTTTTTCAGGCTTGTGATCCCACCAGTTCTTTGTCACAGGCAGATGGTATTCGGGACATCATCATCATCGTCATCATTATTATTATTATTATTACTACTACTACTACTACTACCATTTGACTTGCACCACGATATGCACTGCATGAGTGTGGAACTGCAGCCCATACACTGACCTGAGCAATGTGGCACGGTACTACTACTACTACCATTTCTTGCACTAAAACATATGATATAGCATGTTTTATACAACCCTAATTTAATCTGGGCTATTTGCCCCTCTCTCTTTTCCTTGTGGATTGCTTTCAGATGGTGTGCCTCCGCGAGACGGAAGGGCGAATCCTTGGCCTCCATTTCCTTGGCCCAAATGCCGGCGAAGTCATTCAAGGATTTGCCCTTGGAATCAAGTAAGTATAAGTAATGTTTTTCTATTCTTTTCTGATTCCCCCGCCCCCACCCTTTAACTAAAGCCTGCCCTCTGAAGTTACTTCAAGATTACAAAAGATAGCGGTTTGGGTTTTTGGCAGGGCTAAAAAAAAGTGTTTTTGGTTTCTTTTATCTCTCATTTCCTATATTTTCATTAAAAATACGGCCATTCTTTAACAATAAGCCGGGGGGATTAGCAATGGACGTACCACATTTTTTGGCATTGATGTTTATGAAATATGTTTCTTGGGAAAGCCATGCAGATAACTCCTTTTCCAAAAAAAAATAGAATAAAATTCACCATGCAGCTGCCTTCCTCTTCAAAGTGCAATTAATGGAAGAAGGCTCTTCCAGCTGTCTGTTCTGGGGATAATAAATGATGGCTGAAACATTCAGAGACCTTTCTTGAAGCAAGAGAATGGGGGACTTAAAAGCTTGTTTTGATTATGTTTCATGGGGAGGCCTCTCTTTTCTACAGAAAGAATCATCAAAGCTTTGAAGAACAGTTCAGGTTTTCCCCTTCCAATCTGCCCCTATTATTATTCCACCGCCCCTTGTCCCAGAACGGTAGGATCTGTTGAATACCTCCCTCTTTAGTGAAGCGAAATAAGCGAGCACTAGAAATGTTCAGGCCTCAAAACACATAGTTAAAACAAAGAGAAAAAGATGCTTTACACAAGATGCCATTACTCTATGGGACTTGCAGTAGTCAGTGGAGGGGACAAACATATAGCTTACAGGACCTTCTTCGTTTTATGGCTGCCATCCCAAGATCTAAGCACAGGATCTCAAATGGGGAAATGTTGTTTGTAGAGATGTATATGTACTTCAAAGTACAGTAATGTACTTCTGAGGACATGCTCATCCCAAGAATTTGCTTGATTTATTGCAATGGATTCCATAGTTTTTCTGTCTCCAAATCCATACCTGGTTCTCTCTTCCACTAAACATTCTTCATTGTCCTATTTGAATGAAGGAAGCCTTTTTAATTAGTTGTTCTTGTTAAAGAAATAGAACCAGGAAAAATGTATTTGCTGTACTTCACTGACTGCCAATACGTTTATTTATTTCTGGATTGGTTAGAGTTGTAGGTCCTGCCTTTCTTCTAATGATGTCAAAGAGACCTACGAGGCTTTCCTTCTCCCCATTTGAACCCTGTAAGGTGGGTCAGGCTGAAAGGAACTCCAACCTCATTAGTGAATTTCAGAGCTCACTGAAGACTAGAACCGGGAGCAGTCCAACATGTGCTTTGACTGCAATTTTCCTGCTTCTTGGCAGGGGGTTGGACTAGATGGCCCATGGGGTCTATTCCAACTCTATGATTCTATGTCTGCAATGTTGGGTCTCAATTTCTTGGCAACCATATCCAAGACCAGCAACATGTCACCAAGAGGTCATGGAAAACATTGCTTTCTCCCTTATAGACCAACCCAATCCTTATCTTATGTAGGTTGGAGCAAGTTGCCTTATGGAGGCTAAGGACTTGGAGCAATGGGTTCAAATTACAGGAGAGGAGATTCCACCAGAAGATTGGAAGAACCTCCTGACCGTAGGAAGAGATATTCCGCAGTGGAGCTAACTGCCTCGGAGTGTGGTGGAGGCTCCTTCTTTGGAGGCTTTCTGTCAGGATGACCATCTGTCATGGTGCTTTGATTGTGCATTTCCTGCCTGGCAGAAGAGAGTTGAACTGGATGGCCCATGTGTTCTCTTCCAACTCTATTATTCTATAGTACCATATGAAACTGATGTTGATGTAGTCATGGTGAACATCAGCAGGATAGTGTGCATATGGCCGTTCCTCCTGTTAAAGAACTCACTACGAACTCAAAGGACGAGGCAACCCATGATGAATGTGATGGGTGGAAATTCAGCCCCATACTCTCCACAAGTATCCATTTTTGGACTTTTGGGATAAATAATTGGACCTGGGTCTATGACCACTTTATGTATCCAATGGTTTGGATATGGATCTCCTGGATCTTAGGCTCCACTTTGAAGAAACTGAAGAAAAGCTGCTCTTTCGATTTCCCTTTCTCAAAGACAGCAGAGGCTGGTTATGAATTCATTTCATTGGACTCAACAGTCCTGATAAAAGTAGCATTTTTGTACCTTTTGAGCCTTGTTGTCAGAAAATGTTGACCTCACCTCTAGGATCTGAAAGATGTGCTTTTACTTGTCAGAAGTAAAAGATACACACAATAATGGCTGCATCGGAGGAATTCATTCATTTAATTTATCCCCTGCCTTTTTTCCAGGAAGGGATTCAAAGGCGCTCACGGCCATTCCAAACATATTGAAAAAACTTTTAGTATAAAAGTTAGTCAAAAGGAATGAATCTAGAGTTCTGTTTGAAGAGCACCAGTTAAGCATGGTCAGCTGCCTTGTGTTTCTGTGAGTCCTAGCTAGCATAGACAATGGTCAGGAATACTGGGTGTTGCAATCCTACATCTGGAGGTCTATGGAATTCTCACCACTGCCTTAAGAGCTGCTTGAAAGCAGTATGACAAGGAGCAAAACACACAACCTGTGGAAGAATGAGACCACTATGGAAAGGCCACCTTTATCCTGGTCATGCCAGGAACATGGATTGCTTCATGTTCCTGGAACTTTGATGAGTTTGGCAATTGTTGTGATGTGCTCTCAAGTTGTTTTGGACTCATGATAACCACAAAGCGACCCTATCAAAAGGATTTCTTGGCAAGATTTGCTCAGAAGAGGTTTCCGTCAAGCGTGAAGTAGCCATCATTTGCCCAAGGTTGCCCAGGGGGTTTCCATGGCTGGGTGGTGATCCGAACCCTAGTCTCCAAGGTTCAAACCAGGCTGGCTTTCAACCTGGTTGTACACTGTTAAGATCTGGATCCCCAGATGTTGCTGAGCTTCATCCCAGCCAGAAGTGCTCTTGCTTAGAGAAACGTCACTTTTATTCCTAGGGGATTCCCAGATGTTTTGATGTTTTACCATCCTTGTGGGAGGCTTCTCCCATGTCCCTGCATGAGGAGCTGGAGCTGACAGATGGAGCTCAACCCACTCTCCCCAGATCCAAACCGTTGACCTGTTGGTCAGAGATCCTGTTGGCACAAAGGTTTAATCCATTGCGCCACTGAGAGCTCCTATCCAGCATCATGTAAGCAAGCATTTTTTTTATTAAGGAGTAGCTTGGGTACCTGGTGTTACCTGAGTTATTTGAAAAAGTCATTTTTTAATTATACAAAATGCATAAGTTTGTGGGTGAACTACAACTGACGTCATGCCAAGTTAACCCCAAGGTTAAATCTGGTGATCCAATCCCCTCAAATCTCTCTAGTAGACTGAGTTAGTCATGGGGGTTCTGTGTGCCAAGTTTGGTCCAGGTTCGTCCTCAGTGGAGTCATAGTTTCTCTGATTGTGGGTGTACTGCAACTCCCAGAAAGAAAGGTCAGTTCCCCCAGAACCCCTCCAGTAATAAAATTTTGGCATATCAGGTCTGTGTACCAAGTTTGGACCAGCTCCATCAGTGTTTGGGTTCACAGTACTCCCCCAAATCAAGGTGAATTACCCCCAAAGACTCCCAGTATTTTTTGCTGGTCATGGGGGCTCTGTGTACCAAGTTTGGTGCAATGCCATCTTTGGTGGAGTTCAGAGTGCTCACTGATTGCGGTGAACTATAAATCCCAGTACCTACAACTCCAAAATGGCCAGGCCAATTCCCCTCAAAACCCACCAGTATTCAAATTTGGGCATATCAGGTATGCATGCCAAGTATGGTCCAGTTCCCTCATTGTTTGGGTTCATAGTGTGCTCTGGATGTAGGTGAACTAAAACTCCTATAAATCTCTCCAAAGACCTCCAGTATGTTTTGTTGCTCATGGGGGTTCTGTGTGCTAAGTTAGTTCCAGCTCCATTGTTAGTGGAGTTCAAAGTGCTCTTAGATTGCAGGTGAACTATACATCCCAGGACCTACAACTCCTATAAATCATGGTGAATTCTCTCCAAACCTTTCTACTATGTTCTGTTGCTGATAAATCCTTCTGTTTGCTGTGTGCCATAGAAAAGAATAGGAAATGGTTATGGGAGAGGCAGTGCGCAGGGTCATGCAAATCCCATACCAATGGAGAGAGTAAGAAACACTGGGATGTCTGTGGTGGAAGAAACACATAAAATCTAGGATGGAATTGTCCCATGTATTGCCTTCACTTGGGTGGTGGGCAGTCTTGTGTTTGTGGAGGACATTGGCAGGGCTCTTGGACATGTTCATGGCGCTCACTATAACCTGCAATGTCCTTGGAGGGAGGGCCTTTGGTGTCTCCTGAGCAGTGGGAGCTGTAGCTGTTTGTGGAGACAGGAGCTTGTCTGTGTAAGTGGGCACCCCAGCCACACGCACATACATATTTCCACTTTTATTATGTGTATAGAAGATAAACAAAACTTCTCAAAACAAAAGAGCAAGTTTGCTTTGCCCCTCCAGATGTTTTTACAGCCCATATGAAGGGGCCAGGTATTGCCTGTACTTATTCCTTTTCCTGGTCATTCCTGTCCTCTAGTGGTCAAAGGAAGGAAGACGAAAGAAATGCAGTCAAACATCTGTGTTTAGGGGATTAGAAAAAGAAGCTTATAGCTCCAAACTGAAGAGACAATGGCTCAAAATCCCTACTCATTCTGTGCCAATGAGAAAAGCACATTTCTTGGCCTCTGTGCCCTTATTTCTAAAGAATGTGACAACGCATGTTTATTGAAATGCCATTAGCTAATTGTGGAGAGTGGTGGCAGTTTTTCAGGGTAGGGACAACATTTTGGGGGAGGAGGTTTTGTCCAAAATGTCACTTCATTGGTTTTTTACTTTTCTGAAATACTTGTTTACCCCTACACAAAATCTTTTGTTTTCAGTGGTGCTCGGACATTATTTAATCTCATCCTTTGTTAACCTGAATCGCACCCTCCCATTCAGACTGCAGAATTATAACAGTTTGACACCACTTTAACTGTCACAGCTCCATCCTGTAGAATCCTGGGATTTATAGGTTTTTTTGGCACCAGAGCTCTCTGACAGAGAAGGGGAAGTACCTTGCAAAACTACACATCCGATATGTAATCTTTCTCTTTAAGTTCTTTGCCTACTGGTGCTTGCATTGCTAGCTCCATGTTCATGGTATCCACAACACGAGTCAACTAACCCTTTAGTTAGCCTGTTACAACTCTGCTTTGAAAGTGCTTCATTTCTCTTTGGAGCCAAAGGCATTTCTCCTCTATTCTCAGAAGGGCAAATGTAAGAAAATTGTTAGGAAGGAGCTGTGGGCTACAAAGAGGAAACATAATTGAAGGGCATGTGAGCTAGGAACAGGAAGTGACTAATTCAAGGGCTAATTCAGGAAACTTGTGGCATGGAAGCCTTGATCATGCTTTGCCAGTTCTACAGATGTGTTTTAATATAGAATAATGGCCATAGGTACAGAGGGAGAAATGGGAAATGTGAAGAACCCTGGGACATCTCTTGGACTGTCTGAACGAATTAATTTTTGAGGTTAATGGTAGAATGATTAGTGCGAAACTAAACTGGCAGAAATGACTTGAACTTGATCACCGGTCACATCCGTTGGGAGATTCTAGCAGCTGCAGTCCCGAAAGGTAACCATTCCCAATTCTGGCGTGGCAACAACTGGTGTTGGTAGATCATTGCCAGGTATGCCCGCATTGCTGCCTCCTATATGTATACTTCTCTAGCATTTTGGCCTTGATTCTCCCTTGTAGATGTGGTGCTACTTATTCACAAATGATGAAGACCGTTGGGATCCATCCTACCTGTGCCGAGGAAGTCACCAAGCTGCACATCACCAAACGCTCGGGTTTGGATCCAACGGTCACCGGCTGCTGAGGTTAAGCACCATCCCTGGATAGACACCGAAAGAGCACGTGGCAGAAGCAATCCTATGGGGAAAAGACAAATCAGCCAAATGATCATAGGCTACAGGTTTGTAATGTTTATTTCCTTTAGAGGCATTTCCATGTCCTGCTTGCAGGCCTTTGAAGTCCATGGAGTATGTAGGGGACTATTCCAGGATTAAAGCTTGGAAAGCTTTCTTTGGGCCGTTCCACACAGCCCTATAACCCAGAATATCAAGGCAGAAAATTCCACAATATCTGCTTCCAACTAGGTTATCTGAATCCATACTACCCTATATTCCAGTTCAAAGCAGAAAATGTGGGTTTTTCCGCAGTTTTATGGAAGGAGCCTAAGTCACCTATTGACTTATGGCAATCCCATGAATTTCATAGGCTTTCAAGAGCAAGGAACATTCAGAGATGGTTTTGCCAGTTTCTTCCTCTGAGATATTGCCTACAGCACCTGGTATGTGTTGTTGTCTCCCATCCAAGTTCTCACCACTGTTGACCCAGCTCAGGTAAGATCTGGTGCCTTAAGGTAACTGGATTTAGGGATTTTGAATTACAGGTCCTCGAGTCTTTTTACTTCCTAGTTCAGCTGTATGATTTGCTATCACAATATGTGCTGATTTCCAGCTTAAATTGGTTTAAAGGTGGGTTAAATGATTCACAGAGGGCAATTCTTTCCCACCCTTAATTGGCACTACATTAAGAACATAAGAAGAGCCATGCTGAATCGGACCTCAGCCCATCTAGTCCAGCATTCTGTATCACACAGTGGCCCACCAGTTGTACACGGGGATCTCGAGCAGAAGGGAGGGCAAAACCCTGACCTGCTCCCGACCCCCCACAACCAGTACCCAGGGAAATCCTGCCTACCTCAACCAACTCCGAGGTGGCACTTGGATGTCCATTTCAGTAACTACTGATTCCCTTGGTATCCATGAATCTGTCTAATCCTGCCTTGAAGCTGTCCAGGCTGACAGCTGTCACAACCTCCTCTGGAAGTGAGTTCCATAACCCAATGACCCTCTGGGTGAAGAAATATTTCCCTTTATTTGTCCTAACTTTCCTACCTTGGAGCTTCAGGGAGTGCCCCCTAGTCCTAGTGTTTTGTGACAAAGAAAATAGTTTTTCTTTATTCACCTTTTCTATCCCATGCATGATTTTATACACTTCGATCAAGTCACCTCTTAAACGCCGTCTTTCAAGGCTGAAAAGACCAAGGCGTTGCAACCTGGTTTCGTAAGGGAGCCGCTCCATCCCTTGGATCATTCTTGTTGCCCTTCTTTGTACCTTTTCCAGTTCCGTTATATCCTTCTTAAGGTGCGGAGACCAGAATTGTACACAGTATAGTGGCTATTAGGAATGTAAATTTTTGTTTATTTCATTTTTCACACGTGGGAATGGAAAACTTAAATGCATTTCTTTTTGCTGAGCAAGAATCATAGAATGATGCAGCTGGGAACGACCCCAAGGGCCATCCAGTCCAAACCTCATCTGCCAGGCAGGAAAATACAACCAAAGCACTCCGGAGAGATGGCCAACCAGCCTCTGCTTAAAAGCCTCCAGAAAGCTTGTCCCCCAGAAAATTGCCCCTCCTCAATGTTGACATCCTTTCCAATATTGAAACACAGCTATCTTGTCCCTTTCTCTCCGGCTTCTTTTCTCCATGCTAAACATCCCTAGCTCCCTAAGCTGCTCCTTATAGAGCTTGGCTTCCAAATCTTTGATCACCCTTCTCTGACTACGTTCCATCTTGTCCATATCCCTCTTGAATTGTTTTGCCCAGAACTGGACACAGGGTTATTATTCCAGGTGAGGTCTGACCAAAGCGGAACAGAGAATGATATGGCTTCCCTTTATCTGGACACTAGACTCCTATTGATGCAGCCTAGAATCGCTTTGGCTTTTCTAGCTGCACCATCATGCTGCTGATTCATGTTCAGCTTGTGTTCTATCAAGACTACTAGATCCCATTCCCAAATCCTTTTGTCAGCTCAAACAAAGATCATTATCTAGAGACTATTTCACCAACTCGTCCCATTCTTTCTGCATAGTTTCTATTGACTGGTCTATTCCTTCAAGAAGGAATAGACTAGTCAATAGAAACTCTGGGTACATCAAAAATGGCTAAAAACCTTCCTGTTTAAGCAAGCATTCAATGGAGAAATCTAATCTGAAGTAACAGGAAGACAATTTTTATGGAATTGATCAAAGTGTCTTATATGAACTGACGAGACCGCCATATCAATGGTAGTTGTTTTTAAATTGTTTTATTTTTTGTGGTTTTTTAAATGCTTATTATGCACTATTTTATGGTTTGGCTTTTATGTGTTATATGTGTCATTCTTGAATTTGTACTGTTTTAAGATGTTGGGCGCTGATTTTGGTCCCTTGGTAAAAGAAAACGGGATACAAATAAAGATTTATTATTATTAATAATAATTTGTTTATATTCCACCGTTCTCCCCGAGGAGACTCAGAGCGGATTACAGTATACAAACAGACATAAGCAAACATTCACTGCTTTGCTACAATGACATACAATGACAAATAGATAAAGGCAAAGGCTTCTCCTTTCATTTCTGACAATCACTATGCTCTGCACAGTATAATCAATGCAGTTTGACATCACCTCAACTGCCCTGGCTCAGTGCCAGGGGTTCATGAGAGCCGTAGTTTTACAAGACCTTTAACGTTCTCTCCCCAAGCTTACAGGCTACAAGTCCCAGAATTCCATAGTGTTGAACCAGCTAAAGACTTTTGTGCATTTTCCCCCTACCGAGCAAGATTTTTTTTACTTGTTACAGTGTTGTAATTACTTTTGTAAAAGTTTGTAAAAGTCAGAGATGCTGATAAATGTCCAATTCTTACTGCTGGGTCTCACAAAAATCTAAATTGAGCTCAGCAGCTCAAAGGCTTAAGCTCCTTGAGCCTGCTGCTTTAGAGAACAGCCTTTTTTTAAAAAAAATGGCATAGTTCTGAAATACAATAATTTCACTGATGATAAGAAAGAAAACACTGATGGTTTTTATGAGGCTGAGGAACATTAGACTAAAATCAAAATGCCATGTCTGTTTCTAAAGAAGCAGGATAAAGTAAACATCCTGATTGTGCAGCACAAGATTCCACTTCGGAAGAGGCAAGCCACTCCTAAAATAAAGCAAGGAAATCAGGAAATGAGGTTCCGGGTCTTTTTTGTGGTGTATCCTGGTTTCTTTGTGCTGTTGTACTATTGTGCTGTAGTACTATTTCTTTGTATCCCGCTATGTCTCCAAACTGGGGCTCAAAGCGGCTTACAAATTCAAAGAACCATGCGGTGAAAAACACACCAAAAGTGAGCATTGACATTGAAGTAAATAATGCACAGTATTAAAATACAACTTTTAAAACACAATGTCAGGTTAAAAGAATGCCATGATCACAGAACAGGGACACCCCACTTCATACCATTTTGCCACAGTTCCAAACATGAGTGTCTGAACACATTGGACTATTTCTCTATAGTTTCCTAACCATGAGGAAACTCTCCCCTCCCTTCCTCCATCCATTAGTGAGCATCTTATTATTATTTCTGACTTGGCCAGAAGGTGGAGGTGCCGACCAATGTGAGACAAGACAGATACCTCTTTGCTTTTCTCTGGGAAAAATATATACCAGAATTGAATCCTGCAAAGTCAAAGCACCAGATAAACAGTGCCTTTTCCAAAGGCGATCATTGCCAGCAGTTGGACAAGAATGGCAGCTGAGCTAATGGTTTTCTTCCTCTGAAGTAGAAAGGTTTCACAGACCAAGGGACTGGTGCCTCACCATCATCCCCCAAGTGAAAAATTGTATAATATCAATACGCCCAAAAAAGGTGCGGGGCGCATGCTGCAGGGAACCCAAGAGTGAGCAACCTTGGATATTTTTGCAAGTTGCATTTCTCAACTGCCTTTCCTCTGCTGAGCTCAAGGCAGCCCACTTGGGTCTCCTGTTCTCCACTTTATTCTTGCAGCTATGGGGATCCAAACTGAGAGAGACAGAGTAATTGGCTCAAAGTTGGCCAAAAACTTTACTGGCTCATAGGGACCTTGATCCTGGACCTCCATTGTCCTGGTCCAATATTCTAACCCCTATACTGTACTGATACATGGACAAATCCCCCCCCCCAACACACACACACACCCTTGCCTCCCAACCTATGTTAATACCTAAAAGCTGCACCGAGCAACAGAGGTCTGATCCTCTGGTGATGACCGTGCAATACAATGGCATTCCCAGCCCACTCCCATCAGGAACAATCAACAGCAGGACCCTGTCTCAACTCCCCACACTACCACAGTTCACTAGTGGTAGGGGGCTGGGAATAATATCCTGCTGCTACTGGATTGCTGGCTGTGGCTGCGGGTGTTAAGGTAGCTTTGGAGAGACAATACAGTGAGCTCTTGGTAGCCACTGAGATATGGTCCCAGGATCCTTAGGGATACCAAAATCTGTGGGTGCTCACATCCTGTTAAATACAATGGTGTCACTTATATAACATTAGCATATATACCTGGCGTTGCCTAGGTATCAAAGGGGCTGTTGCCCTTCTGCTTTCATCCCTTCTTTCTTTTTCCCCCTTTAGTCCCTTCATACCTTTCCCTGGTTCCTTTCTCTTTCCCCCTTTTTCTTTATCCCCACCTCCCTTTTCCTTTCCCTTCTTTTTATCTTGCTTTCCTTCTTTCCTCCCTCCCTCATACACAAGTCACCTTTCTTTCCCAGTGACATCACAAAGGGCCACTTCACCTAGCAACAGCCTTTGTGGTATAAGTAGACAGGAGCCCCCGGTGGCGCAATGGATTAAACCCTTGTGCCAGCAGGACTGCTGACTGAAAGATCAGTTCAAATCCAGAGACATCAGGTTGAGCTCTCTCTGTCAGCTCCAGCTCCCCATGCGGGGACATGAGAGAAGCCTCCCACAAGGATGGTAAAACATCTAAACATCTGGGTGTCCCCTGGGTAACGTCCTTGCAGACGGCCAATTCTCTCACACCAGAAGCAACTTGCAGTTTCTCAAGTCGCTCCTGACATGAAAAAAAGCAGAGACAAATGGACAGACATTCTTTGATGCACACACACACACTGATGGTAAAATTAAGGGTTGCTTATTATTTGTTTGGGGTTTATAAAAATTTATTTTCAAGCCACGAATGCAGAATTGTGAGTATGAAGGGCCGATCATACATAATTATGCCTTTGTAACTTCACCTGTGATCTCAGGCTGCATCTTTTGCAGACTCAGATCAAGCAAGGAAATTATAAAATACTATATGGAAAAAGGTTGTAATAAAAAAATCTTCAGGGCAGCCTAAAGCAGAGTTAGTTTATGTGTTTGTTTATTGATTAATTGATTAGCTAGCCTGGTCCTGTTGCTGCAATGTGGCTTAACTGGGCACAGGAGGGAAAAGACCTTTTGTCTTGTCTTTCAGCAGCTTGGGAGGAGATGACCTATGGCTTTGTTTAGCAAAGAGTCCATCTTGCCTCCATCTTGCCGTTGAATTCCCCCATTGTTTGTGTTGCAACTCAAAAAGGTCTCAGTGTGGTGGAAATACATTGACTACTCCCGCTACATCATATCCAGAGACCACCAAGTAAATACAGTAAGACAGCATATACAGTTATGTAGAGAGCATGAAGCTTATCCACATCAGCACTATCACAGATGCCTCTTTTAACTGAACATTTGATGTTTTGAGTGTGAACTTTGTCGTTTGCGTTTCATCAGATGGACCCCCAGAAAGCATTTTGGAATTGGACCCTGCATCTGGAAATTCCAAGTTGTCACTAGCTGATGAGACACTTTTTTTTGTTTTCACACACGTCAATCCAGATTAACTCTTGACGGTCCAGAACCAACGACGAATTAGTTGGAGAAATGGGAACGAAGAGGGATTTGTCTTCTTGCCTGATGGATTCTGCCTCACACTCTCCAGGGATGGCTGCCTTGTAACAATATCGCCTGGGCTGACGTTAACTCGAAAGGCCTGATGGATGGTTTGGATTATTTCCTGTGCGCACAAAAGCTGAAAAATGCGTACCTTGGATACCAGCGAATGATGGCTTGTGTACGAAACCACACGTTGGAGTAGACAAGTCTGATGTTTTGCTGGGTCCTTTTTTCAGAAGAAGCAGTCTCGTATTGTGCATAGACTTTTGAAAAATAAAGAGCATGTCCGTAATGTCTAAGGTCCATTTGCCAAAGCTTTTTTCTCCTTTAAAAAAATCATACTAACAATGTCCTATAATTCTCTGCCTCACTGGAGTTGACAGGAGTTGTTTCTGTCCTTGTAGGTTGTTTCTCCATGGGTTCTTCTCCATGAGTTGCCACTGGCCCTTGAGGCTGTTCTTGGCTCAAGGCAAACACATCCAATCCTAGTTCTGTGTAAACTGCAGTTCGGAACTGAGCTTCCAAACAATACAATTGCCATCTTAAGCCCTTTCCAATCAACAGATAGCAGCCGAAAATAATAAAGTCAAATAAAATACTGGCTGATTCCGAACCATTTTAGAAATCGTAACAAACTGTCTCAACAACTACACTAAAAACCTTTAAAATTAAGAATTAAAGATTTTTACAGACCTTAATAAAATGTTTGTTTATTTATTTACTAGCTTGGGTACCTGGCATTTCCCGAGTTATTTGAAAAAGTCAATTTTAATTGTACAAAATGAATAAGGTTGTGGGTGAACTATAACTCATATCATGCCAGATTAACCCTGAGAAACTCCATCAGTACTTAAAGTTTGTTATGTTGGGCCCAGTGGTTCTCAAACTGTGGGTCCCCAGATGTTTTGACCTTCAACTCCCAGAAATCCTAACAGCTGGTAAACTAACTGGGATTTCTAGGAGTTGTAGACCAAAACACCTGGGGACCCACAGGTTAAGAACCACTGCTCTAGATGCTTCATCGGTAGGGTTCAGTGTGCTCTCTGGCTGTAAGGTAAACTACAACTCCCACTATGGTGAGCCAATCCTCTTAAACCCCTATAGTAGGTTCAGTTGGTCATGGTGGTTCTGTTTATTTATTTATTTATTATTTGAACTTATTAGTCGCCACTCCTGTATGGCTCGGGGCGACTTACAAAGTTCACTGGAGAACCAGTGGGCATATAAACAAACAGAAGGCTACAGTGTAAAATACAATATGTTAAAGGCAATAAAGGGGACAGACAGCAAAGACAAGACTAATCTACAGGACAGAGAGCAAAAGTCCTAGGTAATTCCAACTAACAGTCCATCAGAGGGTGACCAATGTGCCTCAACCTTAAGAGAGGGCAAGCTGCCTTTCTTAGGAACAGGGGCTATTCTTCGGCCTATGGCCCTCAGGGTTGTCAAGCTTGGTTCTGTGTGCCAAGTTTGATGCAGGTCCATCATCGGTGGAGGTTACAGTTTCTCTGGTTGTGGGTAAACAACAACTCCCACAAAGGAAGGTCAGTTTCCCCCCCAAAAAAACCTCTCCAGTAATCAAATTTCGGCATATTGGGTATGTGTGCCAAGTTTGCTCCAGATCCATTGGTGTTTGGGTCACAGTACACTCTGGATGTAGATGAACTACAACTCCCCCAAAACAAGACCTTCAGTATTTTTGCTAGTCATGGAGGTTCTATGTGCCAAGTTTGGTCCAATTCCATATTTGGCAGAGTTCAGAGTGCTCATTCATTGCGGGTGAACTATAAATCCCAATACCTACAACTCCAAAATGTGCATGCCAATTTCCCCCCAAAAAACTACTAGTATCCAAATTTGGGCATATCGGGTATGCATGCCAAGTTTGCTCCAGATCTATCATTGTTTGAGTTCATACTGCGCTCTGGATGTAGGTGGACTACCAACTCCTATAAATCCCTCCAAAGACCTCCTTAGTGGGGTTCAGTGTGCTCTCTGGCTGTAGGGTAAACTACAACTCTCACTATGATGAGTCAGTCGCCTCAAACCTCTCCAGTAGGTTAAGTTAGTCACTGTGTGCCAAGTTTGGTCCAGGTCCATCATCGGTGGAGGCCACAGTTTCTCTGAATATAGGCGAACTACAACTCCCAGAAAAAAGGTCAGTTCCCCCCAAACCCCTCCAGTAACCTACATTTCCTATAAATCATGGTGAATTCTCCCCAAACCTCTCTAGTATGTTCAGTTTCTGATTCATTCCTCTGTTTGCTATGTGCCACAGAAAAGAATAGGAAAGGGTTAAGGGAGAGGCAGTGGCCGGGGTCATGCAAATTCCACACCAATTGAGAGAGTCTGGGATGCCTGTGGTGGAGGAAACACATAAAATCTAGGATGGAATTGTCCCATGTAGGAAAGCCTTCACTTGGGTGGTGGGCAGTATGGTGTTTGTGGAGGACATTGGCAGGGCTCTTGCACATGTTCATGGCATTCCCTATCACCTGCAATGTAACTGGAGGAAGGGCCTTTGGTGTTTCTTGACTAATGGGAGCTATAGCTGTTTGTGGAGGCAGGAGTTTGTCTGCGTAAGCGGACGTGTAAGCAAACACTCCAGCTACATACACACACATATATTTTCACTTTTATTATGTGTATTTTGTTATGTGGATAAATAGATTTTCATTCAAAGAAAAAGTGAACCCCTCTCTCCTCTGTCTTTGCAATTATGGTTCAAATAAAAGATAAAGATTTCCCCTTGACATTAAGTCTAGTCATATCCGACTCTTGAGGGGGTGCTCATCTCCATTTCTAAGCCGAAGAGCCGGCGTTGTCTGTAGAAGCCTCCTAAGTCATGTGGCCAGCATGACTGCATGGAGCGCAGTAGAAATGGTGTTAGGTCTTGCTGTAACGAATACGGGCTCTGAGGCAATAACAATCCAAAGTTATACGCCCAAGGGGTAAATAAGTACACAGACAATTATAGTATCTTAGAAATTATTAGAAATTATTCTCAGTATGGAATACAAGCACCAAACTGGATATTGCAACAATTCAATATAACATTATAAATCAAAAGTGGTATTGTAAAGTTCCAAGCTCACCCGATGTCAAAGGTCAAGCGTCCTGCAATTTGCAGAGAGATGGACACTTGACCTTATTGCCTTGAAAAGCCGTGATAAGCGGCGAAACGGATCTTCAGGGGCCTTCTCCAATACCGCATTAGTGAGCCATCGGCCTGTCCCTCCTTGCTGCAGATTTACTTGCAAGAAGCCATTCTACCTTTGCATCCTGGATCCTTGCACCGGGCTTCCATCTGGATGACGGAGTGTGGAACCATTGGCCACACTTCCTAATAACGCTTTCTGTCTTCAATCACTCGCATTGGCGAGCTGCTCACCATCGGGTGAGCTTGGAACTTTACACTACCACTCGCATTGGCGAGTTTGCGATCTTCAATTACTCGCATTGGCGAGTCACTCACTATCGGGTGAGTTTGGAACTTTACAGTTGTCCGCATCAGCGAACTCTTCCATTATGTTTCAGGTATAGATGCCTAATTCTATGTTTGATTGTTAATATATGATGTTAATATGACTTTAGATTTATAATGTTGTATTGAATTGTTGCAATATCCAGTTTGGTGCTTGTATTCCATACTGAGAATCATTTCTAATAATTTCTAAGGTACTATAATCGTCTGTGTACTTATTTACCCCTTGGGTGTATAACTTTGGTTAGGTCTTGCTGAACACACCTCCACTTGGGAAGGCAAAGGAATTGAGGAGAACCCATTGTTAGCTCCTAATATTATTGTTATTATTATTATTTTATTCACTTACTAGTGTATATACCCAGCGTTGCTCGAGTGTCAGAGGGTCTACTGCCCCGTTTCCATCCCTTCTTTCTCTTTCCCTCCTGCATACCTTTCTGTCCTTTCCTTTATCTCCCTTCCCTCTTTTCTCTTTCTTCCACACTCCCCTCCTCCATCCTTTCTCAATTCCTTTCTTTCCCTTTTTCTCCTTTCCTCCCTCCCTCCTTCCTTCCTCTCTTCTTTCTCCCTTCTACAGCTCTGAGAGGGCCTCTCTCACGATGTCTCCAAGACAACACAGTGTTCTTTATGGCTCTTTCCTGCCTTTCTTCCTCTCTTACTCTCATACACGTGTCACCTTTTTTTCCTATGACAACACAGAGGACCACTTCACCTAGCAACAGCCAATCCATTGGCATTGCACTTAATCTTGCAACAGCCTTTGTGATGGACAAACATACATAATACTTTGACTTAGATAGCCACTTTCTCTGCCAATAGTGGGACTCAAAGCTGCTTACAAATGATTTAAAGTAACCAATACAGATTAAAACATACAAATATCACTTTTAGATATGTATCTATCTCGGTGGTTCCCAACCTTTTTTTGACCAGGGACCACTTGACCAGGTTGCATGCTGCAAGTCGCTTCTGATCGCTTTTGGAGTCAGAGAATAAGCTGTCTATGAAGATGTTGCCTAGGGGATGCCCGGATGTCTTGCAATCCTGCGGGGAGGCTTCTCTTATGAAATAGAGATTGCACCACCTTAAATCAAGAAATAATTTTCTAGGATCCACTCTACAGAGACACTCGCTGGAACACCTCAGCAAGCAAGAGTCCAAAAGTGCCAAGCTAAAACCCAGAACCTCAATCAATGGCTGATACACCAATTACAATGTGGTCACAGCAACACCAGAGGCACCCCAAGTGGCCAGCTTCTGGTCAAAGGACATTTAGCACAATGCCAAGTTTTTAACTTTCTGTTTTAAAATACATTATAACTGTACCCTCAATTTGCTTCTGCCATGATCAATAAATACTTCTGGTTTTGATGTTTAAAAACTTTGTTGTTGGGAATAGGATTCAATGATACATACGCGCATACAGTTGGCCCACCACATTTATGGATTCGACATTTTCACATTTGATTATTTGTAGATTTGATTACAAAGTTCTCTCTAGAAATTGTTAGGTCTTCCAGTGCCACTCTATTGTCCACTTCCAACATAGAGTTGTGCTGTTGGACCGACAGATTTCTAGAGAGGTGCTCGCTGATGAAAAATTTGCAATATTTTGATTCAATTTTGTGTTGGTTCTGGGCTACTAACCCTCAGCTAATGTGGAATGCTGGTGGTAAACGCCTCTCTGTGCAGCCTAGGTTCTTACCTACCTTGCTTAGGGAGAAACCAGGCCAGGTTTTGACACCTGGCACATCTATGTGTGATGTGAAGGACCAAGCTTGTGCGTTTCGGTGCAGGGTTTTGAAAGAAAGATCAAAGCTGGGAAAGTGTTTCTGTACAAATAACCTGGATAACTGCAAAATAAGCTCTGAAGATAAAGCGTCACATTTCAAGCACAGCAATGGGCTCAATTAAGCCAAAGTGGCTGGATTTGGTTGCCCGCCTCCCAATGTCTCTCTTACATTTTTTTAAAAAACAAAGCTGTATGTTCAGCCGAGCATGAATCTCAATCCATCCATACTTCTCAAAGCACTTAAGTGTGGCTTTAGCCCTAAGTCAGGTATGCAACGGTAGAGGCACTTCCAAAGGGCTTTCAGTCGGAATTTCTCCCTAGAGTTTGAAGCTCCAAATGATTGGGGCCATGCTTTTGAAAACAACAGGAATTCTCTAGATTTGAAAAATATCAAATCATGCATTTTGGGGGTCCTTCGCAGAGGACAGCCCATTGTTTGAAGCCATCTTCAAAAAGGTCAGGCCAACCCAATATATAGAAAAACATAGCAACGGTAGTATCTCTAGTCCTGTAAAATGTGTTTTCCATAATGGTTCTCAGCAACACATGCTTCCCTTCCTTTATTAGAATGGCTGTATCACTTCAGGACTTTGACTTTCCCTATGCTATTCTTCCACAATTCACGGAGTTGTTTATGACAGTGTCTCCCTGTATGACCATCAGCTTTAAGAGTCCCTTTCTCTGTCCCAGTGCCTTCTCAAACACATTTGGTAGGGACAAAGGCAGGTACGTTCTCAGAAACTAGAGCTGGTGTGGTCTATCCATTGCAATTTTCTGGACCAGCACCCCAAAACAAATCTAAATTTGATCAAAACCCAAATTATAACCCTTTTAGTACTCATGTTGGAGAGTGGTGCCTGGTCAAAGTGGTTCCTGGTCAAGTGGTCTCTGGTCAAAGTGGTCCCTGGTCAAAGTGATCCTTGGTCAAGTGGTCCTTGGTCAAAGTGGTCCCTGGTCAGATGGTCCCCGGTCAAAGTGGTCCCTCGTCAAAGTGGTCCCTGATCAAAGTTTATTTATCGTGTCAGGAGCAAACCAAACAATTGTATTGTATTTTATGAAAAAAACACCAAGTTTATTTATTTATTATTTACTGTATTTCTAACCCGCCCTTCTCAACCTCCCCCCCCCCCTGGTCCCACAACCACGATTTTACTTTTTTCCTGAAAGCTAGGAGGGGTGGGGTTGATTGTATTTCACTTGGAAGTGCATTCCACAGGCCGAGAAGGCCCTGTATCTCGTCCCCGCCAGCCGCAGTTGAGTTGCTGGCGGAAACGAGAGCAGGGCCTCCCCGGATGATCTAAGTTATGAGGTGGGACATAGCAGCAGATGCGTTCGTACAAGTAAGCTGGGCCAGAACCGTATAGAGCTTTAAAGGTCAAAACTTTGAACTGAGCCTGGAAATGGACAGGGAGCCAGTGGAGCTGACACAACAGGGGAATGGTTACCCACCACCCAAAGTTTGCAAACTTGGCATTCTACTAAATATCCTTTGACCAGTAGCGGCCACTTGGGGGTGCCTCTGGTGTTGCTATAAGGTCTTCCATTGAGCATGTGGCAGGCTCAGACTGCATTGTAGTAGGTGGTCTGTGGTTTGCTCTTCTCCACACTTGCATGTTATGGATTCCACTTTGTAGCCCCATTTCTTAAGGTTGGCTCTGCATCTCATGGTGCCAGAGCACAATCTGTTCAGCACCTTACAAGTTGCCCAGTTTTCTGTGTGCCCAGGAGGGAGCCTCTCATTTGGTATCAGCCACTAATTGAGGTTCGGGTTTTAGCCTGCCACTTTTGGACTCTTGCTTGCTGTGGTATTTCTGTGAGTATCTCTGTAAATCTTAGGAAGCTATTTCTTGATTTAAGGCATTGGCTTGCTGGTTGATATTCAAACAGAGGATGGGCCAGAGTTGTCACTGCCTCGGTCCTTTCATTACAGGCTGCTACTTCCCAACAGACGTCAGGTGGTGCAATATCGACTAAACAGTGTAATTTATCCAGCAGTTGTAGGATGTAGACATCCTGTGATAATGCGGCATGTCTCATTAAGCGCCACATCCATTGTGTTAACATGGTGAGATATATTCTACACTGGGCATGTGTACTCAGCAGCAGAATAGCAAAGTGCAAGGGCAGATGTCTTCACTGTGTCTAGTGAAGTGATGCACCATCAAACTGCCCACAATTTCTCTTTTCTTGGCACAACTTTCAGATTTAACCCAGATTTTAAAATCCCATGCCATTTTTCTTTGGAATGCAAAATTGAATTTGATTTCCTTTTGGATCTAAGATACCATAACTTAGTGGAGCACAGCTTTCCAAACATTTTATGTTGGTTATACACTTTTTAGACAGGCATCATTTCGCAACACAGTAAATCAGTTTTGCTGGCAAACCAAAGGTTAAATCAACCCCTTATAAGAGATGCAGACACAGACATACAGTTCAATAAGGAAATGAATGGGGGCACAATATATCTCATTAAAACCTTTCATTTATATCTATTTTAAAATATGTATTGCCTATCTTTAATAGGTTTATTGTTGTGTTTGCGTGACAACCCTACACACTGCAGCTGACACAGCAACATGTTGCAACACACCATTAGAGAAAGCTTAGGGGTGAAGGCTAAATATTTTGCCTCCATTTCCAAACCGGAAAACATGTCTGGCCCATGTTTGTGAATCTGAATTTGAATAACAACTTGGTAAGTACATAATGCTTCACACCTAATGACATCAAAAGGGACCATCCTGGGGTCTCAGATTTTGTCCTAGGAACCAGGGCGTGGGGTGTTCCTCAACTGGCAGAACTCCCCCAAATATACTGGATTGCAAAAGGGGACATAAACATATCTTGTCTTTGGGAAAAGAACAGAGGAGTAAATTGGATGGGAGCTGGAAATGATGAGATCCCTGCTCACAAAGAGGTCTGGATGCTTTAACTCTGTTAGCCTTGGCTCCACTATGCTACTGGTAATGGAATAGAGAGAAAGAATAAAGTCTTGCCTACTTTGGGCTTTGAACCCATCTGTTGTGCCTTATGGCCCTGTTCAACACTACAGTGTGGCACCTGAGGGATCAGCTCCAAGGGAATGCAGACCTCTGCTGAAAACCAATGATAGAAGAATATTTGCTGATCTGTGTGGATCTCTACTATTTAGCATCATTCTAGAAGGATCCAGAGTTGCACTTGGGTTGCAGAACTGGGTCTAGGTTGCCTACAAAAATGTACTCCACCTCCCAAGAATAACATCAAGGTAAGGAGAAAAGCCAAGGGTAGGCTGGGCCAATGAATTTTAACCACAAGAAGGGGGTTTGGACTAAACATGAGGAACAGTTTCCTGATAGAAGTCTCCAGCGTTGCAGAATACTAGGTTTTCTGTTAATGGCTTACAGCATTAGCACAAAAGATACCCACTATAGAGATTTGATGGCTGGAATGTCATGGTAGTTCTACAGTTGCCACTCCACATTTGCAATTTTGACTTTTGTGGATTTGATTATTTGGGGATTTTATTTAAAATATTTCTAGTAATTTAATCCGGTATGACACTTTAGAGAACACCTTCTGTAGGAATCTCTAGGTCCTCCATTGCAAATCTATGGTTAGCTTCCAGCTTCAGGTTTAAAAAATAGCATTGTTTTATTTTGCGGCTTTTCACTTTGATGGGTGTCCTTTGCCCCTAACTCCAGCAAATGTTTTTTAATAAAAGTAATCTTTATTGAGGTTTATAATTAAAACAGAAATAAGAATAACAATAGAGTAAATAAATCTAATGTACAAGTTTAGATAGAAAAAGGAGAGAGAAGGGAGAACAGAGGGGTAATATGTGGAGAAGGAGAGAGAAAAAATATATAAGCAGTTCAGAAAACAGGTAGATGAGACGGGGTCCGGCGAAGATGGCGGCAGGACGGGCACTTTGAGGGCTCCTTGAAGTGCCGCCTGCTCTTCTGGCCGGAGGGCGATCTGCGCCCTCCCTCCCAGCGGACAGAGGGGTCCGGAGGGAGCGCGAAGCCGACAGGCGGGATCTGGTGGCCCCAGAGGTCTCCCCCCCCCTCAAGAGGAGGAGATCGAGCGGGCCCGGATCCCGGCCGGCGTGGCGAGCAAGCCGGGGAGCAGGGAGCGGGCGGCGACCCGCACTCACTGCTGGCCCAGCCGGGTCTCCCCCCCCCAGCAAGGGCAGGAGGAGAAGAGGATCAGTACCGGCCGTGAGCGCGGGGGACCAGCGGCAGCGCGGCTGGTAGGAGCGCCACCGCTGGTGGCGCGAAAAAGGGAAAAGGCAGCGGGGAAGCCAGCGGGGAGCCGGGGGGCGCCGCGAACGGCACCCGAGCGCAGGGGATCGCCCCCCCCCCAATGAAGGAAAAAAAAGTGCGTGGAGCCAACCAGACCGGGGGACACAGAGGAGGGGGCAGAAGAACCCAGCAGACTCAGGCTGGGAGAGAGGGAGAAGAGATTGACAGCAAGCACAAGATGGTGGCTGAGAATTAATAAGGGGAAGAAGAAGAAGGAAGTTTTGGCGGGAGCACCATTTTGAAAAGCACCCCTCTCTCCTCAAGAATACAGGAGGCTTCCCCACAGAAGCCCCTGCTTACATCCCTATTACCAGGAGGTAGGGGGGACGAAACCAAAGTAATATTGGGCCCAAAAGGAGAAGGCAAAAGGAGACCAAAACCAGAAATAAGAAGTGAAAGCAACATCAGGCTAAATAAATGAACAACTGAACAAATAAACAAACAATAAATAAATAAAAAATGAACACCTCAAGAGCAAAAGAGCGGAGGATGGGACAGGAAGAGGGATCAGAAGAGGAGGAAATAACTCTGGGAGACGTCCTTGCAGAGCTGCGAAAAATAGGGGAAGCCCAAGACGGCTTCCTACGGAAGATGGATGCCATGATGTCCCGGCAGGAAGAACGAATGGGTGCGAACCGGGAGCACTCCCTACAGGCAAGAACAGAACCAAATGAAGAGGCGCTCCCCACAGGGCCAGGGTTGCCGATCTATGAGGATGGAGAAGACGCACCCCGGGTCAAGGGGGAGAATGCAACAATATGTGAAGGTGGAGAGAAGAGAGGGAAGGAGAACGTAAAGCCGCGGGCAGGATCAGAGGAAGAGGACCCCACCCCAAAAGTAGGGAAGTAGTCCCACTGGATGCTGCAAGAATGACTTCGAAGGGCCCTAACACCTCTGCTCCCCAAAAAAGAGAAGAGGGGAAAAACCAAGAGGCCGCTGCAACACCCAAAAGCCCCAGCCTGGATGCAGATAAGCAGGACGGCAAAAAGAATGGGACGCAGCCCGATAGAAAGAGAAGCCGGGCGGGAACAACCCAACAAGGAAGAAAGAAAAACCTAAAGAAAAACTGCCCTTACTCTCTTGAGGCGTATTTCAGGCCTACGAGATGTGGCATCCTGGGGATGGATACGGAAGGCCTCGAATCGCCTAGGGAGAACGGTTAGAATGGAGGCTGAGGGACGTGAAGGGGCACGGGTCCGGCTACTCTGGAAGACAGGGAATGGACAATGGCCACCAAACACTGGAAAGATTTTGGAGGCTAAAGGGAAAAAATTTTTTTTTAAGAGGACAAAAACTAAACACAACAGATTGCTCTTAGATGCAGAGGGTTATGAAGACCCGTCTCGGAAAAAAGAAGGAAAAAGAGCCTAAAAAGAAGACCTGTAAAAAAGAAATGTCCAGCTCAACAAGGAGGGAGACTGCAAGAGGACAACAAGAAGCACCCATGAACAAGGACCTTAGAAGGAAACAAGTTACTCCTATCCTTATCTCTTCCCTTCACCATTACCCATCACTAGCCTTCCCAGAACCCGGATCAAACAGCCCCCTCCACCGCCCCTAACCCTTACTCCCTTTCTACCCCCATCCCTTGTTACCAACCCCCAGCACCCCCTTCCCACTCCCTCTACCCCCCCCTCCCATCATCACTCTCAGCCTCTCCTTTATCTTTCCTACTGTCCTTTATTTGAGACTGTTCACCCACTTTCACTGTTTGTTTATGGAAAAACCCCAATAAATATAATTCCAAAAAAAAAAGAAAACAGGTAGATAAATAGTTAAGACAGTCATAAGGATAAGGTAGTGTGATAAAAGTGAAGATAAAGATTATTGACTTCCAAGATAAAAAAAATTAGGATTTGCGGATGGGAAAAACGTTTGAGATAAAATAATGAAATTAGAGAAAAAATTGTTAACAAAAATGTATAAAAAGCTATTAGAATGGGCAGTAGACTCAAAGGAAGAAAAGAATTATATGAAAAGGTGGAAAGAAAACATAGGAAGGACTATCAGACAAGACGAATTGGAGGAAATATGGAAGAAAAAAGCAAAATACACCTATGCAATTGACTTAAAAGAGAACTGGGTAAAGATGGCATGCAGGTGGTATATAACCCCGAAGAAGCTTGGAAAATGTTATAATAATACAAATACTGCCTGTTGGAAATGTAAAGAAAAAGAAGGATCATATTTCCACATGTGGTGGACATGTGATAGAGCGAAAGGATTTTGGGGAAAAAATACAAAACAAGATACAATTTTTTTAGGGATACAGATCCCCTGGAAACCAGAAATATTTTTATTAGGAATACATGAGATCGAAACAGAAAAAAAAACACAGACAAATTGCTATTCTTGATTATGACAGCTGCGAGAATATGCTATGCAAACATGTGGAAACAAAAAGAAACACTAGAAGAAGACGGGTGGCTAACAAAGATTTTAGAGATTAGAAACATGGATAGACTTACTTTCCTCATGTCAAAGAATAAAGGAATGAAAATGAAGATTGGAAAAAAGTTACTGAATACTTAAAAAAGAAAAATCAGAGGATTTTGATCTAGCAGAAAAGAAACCAGTAATATGAGAAGAATTGAAGAAAAGAGGGAGATAGACTAGAACGAAAAAGAAACAAGAAAGAAAAGACCTCCAGAAGATACCTGGAAGCCCCTTACTCCAGCAATTGTTGAGGGATGACTAGATGGTATTTGAGCTATGATATGTCTATCTTAGTCTAAATGGTGAAGGGTATTCTCTGATCAGGCATGTAGCCGGGGGGGGGGGGGCTAAGGGGGCTTCACCCCCCCCCCTGAAATTCTCAGGGTGGTCCGCGAAAAGGCCTTACTGGTACATTATTTAAACTGTTATGTTTATTCATATCATGATCTGATCACCATTCATGGCGTTATTGGGATAACAATACAAAAGGTTTGCTAGGGTAGACAGTCTCAGCCCCCCCGAACCAAACTCAGCCCCCGGCCCCGAATCAAAATCCTGGCTACGGCCCTGCCTCTGATGATCATTTTGCTCTTCCGGGCCCAGAGATACCTTAACACTCTGCATATATTAGACATTTCATCGATCAAAAGGGTGTGGGCCATGTTACTTCCAAGACAGCAATTTGAAAAAGAGAGGGGAAAAGCACCACTCCAGAGACAACAACTAGGTAAGATGTTGATGTAATTACTCAAACAAGCATAAAAACCTTGAGTCGTTCTGTCCGCCAAATGTCAGGGAGCTAATTATGTTCCATTGTGGCACTCTGGCTGGATATTGTCAGCTATTCTTTGCACTAATCCTCGAACATAGAGGCTTGATGGGCCGCCTGAGATATCCCCTTCAGCGCCTCCCTTGCAACCCGTGTCAGTCAAGCTTGCCAAAGGAGAGCCTGCACGCTACAAAGGCCCTGCCAGCGTTGTGGTATTAGGCATCCGACTGAACAGCTTTTAATCTCGTGTACACCTTAAGAAAACATCGGTTTGGCCTACCGGGGCTCAGGAGACATGGATGGGACCCTGCATGTTGGGGGAACAAAGGCGTGTGAGCTCACTGCTGTGATGGGACTGACATGAAACCCTTAAGACATGTCAAGGTGACGGGAGAAGAGAGCTCTTTGCCGCATTAAAGAAGAGGCAACTAAGGCACACACCCATGGAAAGAAACATGATGAGCTGACATGAATGCAGATGGGTAGTCTCTTTCTTCTGCAGCCTAGAAAAGTTACTTGGAAGAAGCAGGTTATATCCTATTGTTAGTCCCGATTGACCAAGTCCCATAGAATGAGTGGGAACTTAGTAAATCAATACATGTATCAATAACCTTGATTCGGTTGGGGGGGGGGGTTGAGAGGACTAACTGGGGATATGGGTGTTGGACAACCATTCCCAGAATATGGGGACAGCATGGAAACTGTAGGCCAGAAAAGTAACATTATAAGCTCTGCTTTCTCTTGAGATCACGTTTTATGGGGGTGATTGTTGGCTTTGTTCTTCAGCAAGTGGCTTTCAAGCTGTATTGGGCTTCTTTGGTTTTGTAGAAGGACCTTGGGAGTTCTTAAAAACAGTAAATCTCCATTAGGCTTCTTCTTCTTGGGCAATGGAATCATAACATTGGAAATATCTTGGAGCTGTGGGTTGCTATAAATCTATGCTGGGAGTATTTGTCTGTTATTCAATCAGACAGTTAGAAGGACCTGGTGGATCTTGAGTACTGTAAATCTACACTGGGGATCTTTTGGTGTCACTACAGAATCATAAACTTGGAAGAACATTGAAAGATCTTGGGGGCTGTAAATCTAAACCAGATGACTATATTTCACTGAACAATGCACTCAGGGGAGATGGCATCTTTGCGTATTATACAGTCATAACACTGGAAGACACCTTTGAGAGTTTGGGATGATGACTACCTGATTCAGAGTTGGAAGAATCTTGAAAATCCTTTGATGCAGCATTCGTTGAATGCAAGCTTTGCAGTAGAGGATCCCAAAGGTTGGTTCTCCAAACTCAGTCAATGGACCTGGAGTATGGGAGAGTCCTTGTTGAAAATGTAAGATGAAATGCGCAAACCTTGTCCAGTTCATAAGTGCCTTTGCTGCTGGGATCTCAGATACCATTATCTGTGAATGTCATCAACAGGATGCGAGCTTATATATGTTACCTCCAGGAATGGGATTTGCTCAAGGTATGTTGCTGCAGTGAAGAATGTAATGACAACTCCATCTATTCTGTATTTTAAAAAATCAACAGGACTGGTAATTGAATAATCAAGACTGGCATGGGGACAGTTTCCTCCATCTTAAAATTAATTTTTGGAGGGATGAGAGGGTCCCAGGGGAAGGCAATGTGGCCTCTTAACCTTTTACATTTGCTTTAAACAAAGACATCACCGCCCCAAGTTTAAGAACTTTGAGTTTGGCCTCCATTAGGAAAGCATTTGAAGAATTGGCCAGAATTAAAATGCTTTGCCAATGCTCCCCTTGTTTTCCCACTCTCCCCCCCCCCCCTTCCCGCTGTCAATCACAGCCTTGGCGGTTTGTTTGTGTGTGTGTGTGTGTGTTTTTAGAGTGCCACAAAATCCCGCAGGCACTGCCAGTCTCGCTTCCGATAGGCAAGATGCAGCACATTCCAGCCTGCGCCAGGTCCCAGTGTGGAAAATTCAACATCTTTCCCAAGAGGCTGCTGGGACATCAGCTCAAGGATAGAGGCAGGCTTCCAGAACTTGATTGCATCAGTCAGAAAGTTAAGAACATGATGAGGAAGGAAGGGGGAAAAATAAAGATCTTCCCTCAGGGAGCAGGGAAAACGGAGAGAGCGAGTCTTGTTCCAACAAGGTGCTGTGCTTTGTTCATGGGACTGATACAGGAAGACGCCGGCTTGCCAGAACGAGCATCCTTGAGGGAATCCATTCCAGGGAGAAGATTCTCTGCAAGTTTCTGGTAGGTGAGCCCAGGTAACCCAATGCATCTACATTTCAATCACCCATTCCAACTGGCAAAAGTCATCCTTTCAAGAGAGATCAGGCAAGGAGACTTCTTGGGTGCTGCTTTCCCCCTTCTAAGCTGAGGAACACCAGGCGCTACCTTATCAACCTTATCCATGTATATAACCCACTTACATCAACTCTGACTGGCAACAACTGTCCAGGGTTCCAGACGGGATTCTTCCCTAACTCAACCTGACATGAACTGGTTATCTTCCATACAAGTCCTAACCAGGCCTGATGCTGCTTAGCTTCCTCATCAAATAGGGGTATGTTTGTTGAGGGTACTATGGTGGGGTGGTTGCCATGCAGAGGGAAATGGGCAATTTGCACAGTGGTACCATGTCTTCAGCTTCACCTCTGCAATCTCAAACTGTACAGCCGCTTCTGTAAATAGACTTTTGTTAAACTGCATTGGCATTCTGGTCAAAGAACCCTAGTAGAATAGTAAGGAAGAATTTTGAGGTTGCCTACCAATAGTTTGCTCCAGCTGAGCAGCTCGACAAGCAGCAAGCATACATCATCCACTCTTGCACACTACAATGTGATGTTTTGTAATTCTGTTTAAATAAATTGAAATAAAGCATACAAAAGTCAGGTGCAAATGGTACCCAAATGGCTCCCTCATTTCATCCTTTTAGGTCTCACCTGGAACAATAATGTGTCCAGTTCTGGGCATCAAAACCTAAGAATGAGATTGACAAGATGGAAGGTGTCAGAGAAGGGCAACCAAAAAAATGAAGGGTTTGGAAGCCAAGCCCCACAAAGATTAAGGAACTAGATCTATTTAGCTTGGAGAAAAGAAGGCTGAGAGGAGACATGAGAGCCATGTTTCAATATCTGAAGATGTCATATTGAGGAGGGATCCGTCTTGTTTTCTTCTTCCCTGGAAAACGCAATGGTTTCAACCAGCAGGAAAAGAGATTCCATCTAAACATTAGAAAGAATGTCCTGACAGTAAAATCTGTTCTGCAGTGAGATGTGCTGCTGCCTGGGAGTCTGATGGAGTCTCCTTCTCTGAAGGTTTTTAAGCAGAGGCTGGATGGCCATCTGTCGGGAAGGCTTGGGTAGTGTCTCCATGCATTGGTAGAATGGGATTGGACTAGATAGCCATCAGGGTCTCTTCAATATTTGTGATTCTATGTGTTTCTTCTAGCAGATACCTTCCATCTTCTATAAGTAGCCATCCCTTCTTCCTCCGCCCTTTGGCTTTGCCAGCAAGCATCATTAAAGCAGTGGAACCCTAGCATTGAAATAAAGCCTTCCGAATGCTACCATGGACTATTTTAGTTATAAGCAGAGAAAGGAAATGTTTCCTTCCCCACTTAACCTCTATACTAAGGCGAGCTGCGTAACCACAGCTGAAAATGTTAGGAAACTGAAGCCTTTTCCTTAAAGAAATGCGTTATAATCCTACCATTGGCAAGAGACACTTTCTAAATAATCCGGAAGACATTGCTCTTCAATGCGGCGGTTTGGCACTCTCGCCCATTTCCCCCCTTTCTGTCCCTGTAGCATTTTCAGGGCCCAGATTAATGATGCTAGTAATGCAAGAATGTGGGATTACTGAGCATATAGCAGGAAACAATTTAAAGCACAAATGAGGCTTCAGAATCCAGAAAAATGGTCCTTCTAGGCCACCAAAGGCCATTGCTCATTTTTACAGCACTTAATTTACACTCTTTTTGGTTTTCCACATCATGCTTTAGCCGGTTGTGCTCATTCATTTCACATTCATGATGGAGAGAAAATGCCATTATTTCCTTTTTTTCTCTGAGGAGTCATTACTCCTGCTGTTTCCCCGCTGTTCGGACTTGTAATCTTTTTGCAGACCTGCTGACATTCGCTAGAAGAAATCAAAATAAGCCACACTTTGGCCTTTTGCAAACGCAGGCTTTTTGGAGGGTCATTCTGGTGCCAGATAAGATTGTTCTGCCTCCTTCCAAGTCCTGCTAAGTTTGTTTCAACCGCCAGTCTTCTTGGAGGATCGTTGAAATGGGGAAAGAGCTCAGAAAAACTACCACAATAGGTTGACTATCCCATAACTGAAATTCCGAAAACCAGAATACTGCATGGGTGTCTGAGATAGTAACACCGTTCTGCTAGTTTTTTTCATGCACATCATTATTAAAATTACCTTCAGGTTAAGTGTGCAATGTGTATATGAAGTGTAAATGAATTTCATGTTTAGACTTGGGTCCCATCTCCAAAGTATTCCCTTATGTACACACAGAGGTATCAAAATATACACTTAAGAATCAGATATACTATCCTACTCTTACACCAGTGGCATGGCATGTTAAGCACCAACCAGAGTTGCTCAAAGTATGCCATTCAACTAAAAGTGGTCAGGACTGGCAAATGAGAAAAAATATACATGCAGACACCTTTCAAGGCTGTGCATTCACCTTGAGATATCTCTCAAGGACCAAAGAAGAGGGGTCATGTTCTGAGATCGGTGCACCCTCCATCCACTCAAAATATATCCTATGAAAACTTTGAGTGGCTAGTCATCTCACTTTATTCCAGGACTTGGGTAATGCATGGCCCTCAAAGGATGAGTGGGCAACATAACCCTTCCTCATTGGCTTTCCTGAATGAGATGGATGGAGGTTGTGGTGCTATAACATCTCCAGACCCAACCCCTCTTATCCTCTTTGGTAATGTTTTGGCCGGCTTCCAGTGAAGAAAAGGCCCGAACTTATGCTAGGACTACAGTGCTTTTGGCAACACAGGAACATGTGATGTTGACTCAACACCGTAGGTGTTTCCTTTGACATGAGGCAAAGTTGATGCCACAGACTGCTCAAAACATATGGGTTCTCTTTTGGGTTCATCCTATGTTCACTTGATCTGCCTTGACCTCATGTCTCCACACTTACCGCCTCAGCCATTGGCTCTGTGCCCAAGGTAAGACATCCACACACACCCATCACTCTGCGCACCAAGAAATGATATTTTATTTATTTCAAAGGGTCCTATCTCACAAAGACTAGAAGGGCAAAAGCAGTGTCCATCCTGCCTTCTCCTCCATGGCTTCCATGTCCAGCATCCCCAGAGCACGTGGCATCTCCCTTTTGTCGCCAACAAAATATTGCCCCTTAGCCTGTGAAAACATTTGACAGTATCTCACACTGTCTTGAAATCCATGCCCGCCTTATACATTTTGTTGGGTCATGATACATTGCTTTGGACAGGCAAGGAATGGTCCAAAATGTGCTGAGAATGTTAGGGTCTTCCTCCTCCTCATCATCATAATTTTCATTTCATTTATATCCCACTTTTTCGCTCTAAAAAGGAGACTCAAAGCGGCTTACAGCAAAACTAATACAATACAATTAAAATCTAAAATATACAAAGATTAAAATGGAATCATACAGGAACAGTATGAAAAGAAAACAGTTAAAACTAATTCATATTCAAAACCACAACATCCCCCGACTTCATCTTAAAAGCCTAAGCCTCCCCACAACAATAAATCCCTCCAAGGGCACATTTAAAACAAAACAAAACACAAAGTTGAGTTCTTTGATGAGTTCTTTGATGATTTCCAACCAAGTAAGCATGACCAAAGGAAGTGTGAGAGATAAGAACCAGTTGGTGGAAACTGCATGGAAGACAATTTCAGCTAATTAGGGGAAAGGTCTTGATGGGAAGAGCTGGTGCTCCAGATCAGGCCTTCTCAAAAGATTGTGGGATCTCCTTCACTGGAGGCATTCAGAATGACATCTGCCCAACATGCTTTGTCGGCTCCTGCATAACGGGGCTGGATTTGATGGCTTTGAGGCATCTTCCATCTCTGTAAGTCTGTGAATCTATGAAATATCATGGAGGGACAAGATGTTGGCATCTTTCCCACTTTCTCCCACCACTTCTTTAGTCTTTTTCCTTACTGCCCCCCCCCCGCCCCGCCCCCAATCCACACAGGAGAAAAGGGCAGACTAGTAGTGCAATGCTAGCAACGGGTTTGTAGAAGTAGTCTACCAAACAAGGAACTTTTCCAAACTAGAGACAGTTATTGTAGGGCTACAGGTCTCCATTCCTTCTGAAGGGAATCCTTCCAAACTGTACTATTTCTCTGGCCTCAGGCAGAAACTTTTCAGTATCATCAAAGGGCAGCAAATTGTTAGCTATTTGCTTTATTATTGCTATATTTGCACAGCCAAGAATGGGGAGAGGTGCTCATGGGATCTTCCACTTCGAATGCCAGAATAACTTGGCTGGCTCCGAGTAAGCACCTTGATACTACAGTATTAAAATATTTACTTCCTTGGAGTTTGGAAATGGTTTTCCTAGAAACTCTAGAACAGAAACAAGGGAATAGCTCCTTCTGGTATGAAAGGAAGGCCATAGCTCAGTGGCAGAGTGTCCATTTCTCTTGGGAAATGTCCCAAATTAAGTCCCAGTTATCTCTAGTGTGAGGATCAGGTAGCAAGTGGAGGGAGATACATCTCTTTACCTTGAAGGGTGACTGCCAATGCAGACAATAAGGGGGAAAATTGACAGATAGAATAACCACACGAAAAATAATTGTGCTTTCGGACTATTGCAACTGTAATTGATTCCATCTTACAAGATCTTGGGGTTTTGCAAGCTACATCCAATTCTCTGCCAGACCTCTAATACTGTAATCCAAAGAGAGAAATGCTAGATAATTCTGTAAGCCTCACCAAACAACAAATCCTGGTGTTGTCGTAAGATGGTGACAAGGAGAGGTATCAAACTGCTAGATTTGTGTAGTGTGGAAGGTAGCTTCTTTTGCAGTGGAGGGACCATACCTCAGGAGTGAAGCACTGGCTTTGTATGGAGAAGGTCCCAGGTTTAACCATTAGAAGAAGTCTTGCCTGGAAAGCTCTTGCCAGCCACTGTCAATTGACCAGTGTTTTTTGGACGTGTTTGCACCCAGAATAAAAATATTTTCCGGATATACATGGACTCCACATTTGCAGCGATCCTGCATTTGCAGAGATTATACTCTGGTGAGTTTGTCTTAAGCAGTTACACGTGTCCACTGGGCAAACTCATCTTGATGCAAGGTTGTTTGTGAAGATCCCATTCCACTTGCAGTACTGGCAGCCACATGAAAGTCACTACTTTGCTTCCTTGCCCCTCCCATTATGCATACAAATATAGCCCTCCTGTTAGCAAAGTGAAATATTGATATATGAATATACTGATATGCTAATATCTGCTTACACGTTCCTTTAAAAATATTTTAAATGAGGGTATTGGTCACCTCTTGCCAACCAGTTTGGGCCACTTCTAACTGTTCCCCCAGCTCCAGTGTGAAGCCAACAAATGAATGAATGAATGAATGAAATCCAGAACTCGTGTAGATCTTTGGCCAGAATGCTGGGCAAAAAGGCAATGCTTTTTAAATCCATTAAAGGGCCAAAGAACCAAGTGTATTGTGAATCGTCATGAATGTCATGTGGCAAGGTAGTGGCCCCGACGAGGTGAGTATGATTGTTTTGGTCCGTGTAGACAGGACCCAGTCTTCCATACGCTCTTGATGCTCTACATGGAATTACTAGACAACTTCTCATTGTATGCCAATGTTGTGCTGTCAAATGCAAATGTTTCCATAACACCGCCTGATTAATCCCTTACAAATGATAACAAGGCTAAGCTGAACAGGTTTTATGGCCCGGTGGTGCCTCATCCATATGTCAGGATCAACCCTGTGACAAAAGTGCCCATTGCAGTTCCTCGATACGGAAGCGTGAGTTACGTCGCCAGTTTTAGGGGCACACATATTGTCAACTCCAGCATCCGTGGCTGGTGTTTTGACCCAACGGGGTTGCAAATCTCTACCCCAAAACTTTGCTTGCAAAGATCTTAATATGAGAAAGAGGACTCTGCCGGCTGCGCTCCAGACCCCCTGAGGCTGGTGTGTTATGGCTCAGCCACAAAAAGCATTGCCAGATCTGTATAAGGAAGAGCGGAAGGAAGCCAACCTTTCTGCCTACACACAGTGGCAAGGAGGAGTTGGCACCCATGCCACTTACGTCCCAGTACCTGCCTGCGTTGCATAGCATCAAGTCAGGCTTCAGGTGTGACTTTCCCCTCCGTAAGTGCCAAGACATATAATTGGAGTCACTGGGAATAACAAGGCAGTGGAAAACAGTTTCCCATCATATCTCCAGGTAGCCAGGGTTGGGGCTACAAGGGGAGAATGGGTGCCAAGGCGTGCAAACCTGCTCATCTGCCTACATGGAATGCCGTGAGTTGAGGTGGAGGGGTGGGGCTGCGTAGCACAGTGGCATGGCACACCTGTGTTTTGCATACAGACAGTCCTGGGTTCAACCCCAGGTTCCATCCCTGGCAGGAAAGGGGAAAGATCTTTGCAATCAAGCTTCTGGATGGCCTCAGATCCCTCATCCTTGCTCTGTAAGATCACCTGTTGATCAGTATTGGTGTGACAGATCCATCACACAGGAGGACAGACAACATATGCCTTCAGCTGAGTCAGTTTTTTCAGGGAGGGAATTAAAAGAATTAAAACAGATAGAGATAAACGAGGATGTTCTCATATGCCTTACTAAACTAAATGTCAACAAATCACCAGGTCCAGACGGCATCCACCCCAGAGTTCTTAAGGAACTCAAGTGTGAAATTGCTGAACTTCTAGCTAAGATATATAACCTTTCTCTAAGATCAGGCACTGATCCCGAGGACTGGAGGGAGGCAAATGTAACACCGATCTTCAAGAAAGGATCCAGAGGTGATCCAGGAAATTATAGACCAGTCAGTTTAACCTCAGTTCCAGGCAAAATGATGGAAACCATTATTAAAGAAAAAATTACTAGGCACATAGAAGAACAGGCATTGCTGAAAGAAAATCAACATGGTTTCTGCAAAGGCAAATCATGTCTTACTAACTTGTTAGAATTCTTTGAGGGTGTAAATAAACACATAGATAAAGGGGACCCAATTGATATTGTTTACCTTGACTTTCAAAAGGCTTTTGACAAAGTCCCTCACCAAAGGCTCCTAAATAAGCTCTTCAGCCATGGAATCAGGGGACAGGTCTTGTCCTGGATTGGAACCTGGCTAAACTGTAGGAAACAAAGGGTGGTAATAAATGGACACTTCTCTGGGTGGAAAGAGGTGGGAAGTGGCGTACCCCAAGGTTCAGTTTTGGGTCCGTTACTTTTTAATTTATTCATTAATGATCTGGATGTAGGAGTGAATTCTGAGGTAGCAAAGTTTGCAGAAGACACTAAATTGTTCAGGGTAGTTAAAAATGAAACTGATTGTAAAGAGCTCCAGAAAGATCTCTCGAAATTGAGTGAATGGGCAACAAAGTGGCAAATGCATTTTAACCTAAACAAGTGTAAAGTCATGCACATCGGGGCAAAGAACCCCAACTACACTTATCAACTGATGGGGTCAAAGCTTTCCGAGACAAACCAGGAAAGGGATCTTGGGGTCTTCGTGGACAGCTCAATGAAGATGTCAACCCAGTGCGCTGCAGCAGTGAAAAAAGCAAATTCTATGCTAGGCATGATCAGAAAGGGAATCGAAAATAGGTCAGCAAATGTTGTATTACCTCTCTACAAATCTATGGTAAGGCCACATTTGGAGTACTGTGTACAATTCTGGTCTCCGCACCTTAAGAAGGATATAACGGAACTGGAAAAGGTACAGAAAAGGGAAACAAGAATGATCCAAGGGATGGAGCGGCTCCCTTATGAAACCAGGTTGCAACGCCTTGGTCTTTTCAGCCTTGAAAGACGGCGTTTAAGAGGTGACTTGATCGAAGTGTATAAAATCATGCATGGGATAGAAAAGGTGAATAAAGAAAAATTATTTTCTTTGTCACAAAACACTAGGACTAGAGGGCACTCCTGAAGCTCCAAGGTAGGAAAATTAGGACTAATAAAGGAAATATTTCTTCACCCAGAGGGTCATTGGGTTATGGAACTCACTTCCAGAAGAGGTTGTGACAGCTGTCAGCCTGAACAACTTCAAGGCAGGATTAGACAGATTCATGGATACCAAGTGTATCGATAGTTACTGAAAAGGACATTCAAGTGCCACCTCGGAGTTGGTTGAGGTAGGCAGGATTTCCCTGGGTACTGGTTGTGGGGGGTCGGGAGCAGGTCAGGGTTTTGCCCTCCCTTCTGCTCGAGATCCCCGTGTACAACTGGTGGGCCACTGTGTGATACAGAATGCTGGACTAGATGGGCTGAGGTCCGATTCAGCATGGCTCTTCTTATGTTCTTATTATGTTCTTATCAGTTATATGCCCCTCAGTTTCACTGATCAGAAGGAAGGAGCTCAGAGTTGCTAGACATGTTAAAAAAGGGAAATAGGCTACATCTGGAGCAAGAGGAAGAACAAGGAACTAGTAGGACTACTGCCAGGAGAAGATAATGAAATGCCAGCAGAGAGCAGGACCTCGTTGTCTTTTTTGTCTCAATATCTTCTTTGTCTCAGTGTTCTCCCAAAAGGGAAATTGTGTGTTCATATAGATTCCCTCCCCCCAACACACACACACACATTCACTGGAGTTTGGGACATGGGACCATCCCAAAAAATGAGAAAACTGCAAATAACAACTAATATTTTTAACCTGAGATAACATCTCTCTAGGTATTTCTAGGTCCTCCAGCACAACTCCACACTCAACTTTCTGCTGGAAGCTGACCATACAGAGTATCACGTTGGAGGGCCTACAAATACTTTAAGAAGTGTTTTCTCTAGGAATCTCTAGGTCCTTGCCAGAAGTTGACTGCAGTGTTGCACTAGAGCAGTGGGTCTTAACCTGTGGGTTCCCAGGTGTTTTGGCCTTCAATTCAGAAATCCCAGCCAGTTTACCAGCTGTTAGGATTTCTGGGAGTTGAAGGCCAAAACATCTGGGGACCTACAAATTTAGAACCACTGCACTACTAGAGGACCTTGAGATTGTTGAGTTTCTGTATTGACCCGAGTACTGTTTTGGTCAATTAAGCTGGCTCTCTGTAGTTAAAAGATTCCAAGAGTCATTTGTTTCAAAAAATAAAGCTCTTTAAACAAAATATGTTCAGGCACAACAATAGACAGTATTAGCAACATGTAAAACAAACAGTCTTACAGTTTAGTTCCATAAGAACAACATAAACCTTCCGTCTTCTTTTCGATGTCTTCTGCAAAGTTGCTGGCTTCTTCAAAACAAAATTCCTCACCCAAGGTCAGTCTCTCAGCTGCCTTATTTTATACAGGAATAGCTGCAAAACACCTACAGCTGTGACTTTTTCCAGCACCTTCTGGAGGCTTCTGGCTTCAAGTAAGTTTGTAACAAACTTACTCCAAGTAGTCCCATTTAAACTTAATACATATTTTACATTATTCTTACATTTTACAATATAATTTGCCCACTTACATTTTTAATCTCAACAGAGATTCCTAGAGAAAACAAATTAATCAAACCCGCTAATAATCCAATCCACAAAAGTGAAACCCAAAAATGTGGAGGACCTGCTGTACAACTGAAGATGTAGTAAGGGAAGGGAGCTATAGCGCAGACTAGGGAAAGAGAGAGTACAGGAATACCTGGCTACTCTTTATTTATCCAGTTTTCCAGGGTTGGTGGAACTGAATTCAAGACTACTAAAGAGATTACTTTTGAGATTTTTGAGAATTCCAGAACTTGAAAGGTGTGCAATTAGGGCTCTTTAAAGCTGAACCGTTGTAGTGCCATGACTCTAATTTAACGTCAGTGACAAAATCCTATGGAATTGAATGGTGTGATGAGGCAGAGAAGGAGCCCCTCACAAAACTGCCAGTCCCATGATTCCATAGGAGGAAGCTATGGCAGTGAAAGAAGGAATCCTGTTGCTATGATTGTATACTGCGACTGGGCCCTTAGAGAGAAATGCTGTGATTACTAAAGGTCAACATGGATTTCTCAAAAACAAGTCGTGCCAGACTAATCTCATCTCTTTTTTCGACAGTTACAAGTTTTGTAGATGCAGAGAATGCTGCGGATATGAGGCCCTATGACAAGGTCTCCTATTATATTCTTCAAACTGGAAAGAAGTGGCTAATGGGGTGCCATAAAGAGGGCTCTGTCCTGGGCTCGGTGCTGTTCAGGAACTTTATTAATGACTTGGATGAAGGTTTAGAAGACATGCTGCTTATCAATTTTGCAGATGACACCAAATGCAGAAATATAGAATGGGTGACACTTGGCTTGAAAACAATGCATGTGAAAAGGATCTTAGAGTCTTAGTAGAACACAAACGGAACTTGTCCCGACAGTGTGATGGGCAGGTTAAAAGCCAATGGGATTTTGGGCTGCATCAATACGAGTCTAGTGTCTAGATTGAAGGATGTCAATTCTTCAATCTAGAAAGCACTCTATTCTGCTTTGGTCAGACCTCACCTGTAATAACTCTCTCTCTCTCAGCCAAAAAGAAAACCTGTGAATGCCACACAGTCTCCTTACCCAGACAAAAAGAACATGGCTGGATAAAGATGGTCAAAAGAACATCCACATGTCTTCTTCAAGAATTCTGGTTTCATACCAAGCTTCCAGTTCTGATGCTTGCTGTTCTGCACGTGAGCTGGAAGAAGAGGAAACATGTAGCTTTGCTTAGTAAAAAGGCTTTTTAGGAATTGCAATGCGCAAAATTCCTCACTTACTTGGCCAGGGCTCATGCTTAGCTGGGGGATTCTGGGAGTTACATTCTAAGGAAAGATAGTTTTCCTGTGCCCTGCCTTTAAGGAGATGTTTCCCCTTCTTTTTAACCCAGCCATGCCCTTTCCTTGTTTCTCAGAGGCTCACCCATGAGGTCTCTCCAGGCTCTGAGCATGTACCCCCCCCCCCCCTCAAATGGAGTGTTTTCTATTTAGCCTTTTGGAAGTTGCCCAGATTCATCTTGGGATACAGCCTAAACCGGGCATCGGCCTTGCAGATGTGGAAACCGCAATTTAGCCCTTAATATGGGCTTAGATGAGAAATGCAAATAAATGTATAAATCCAAAACAGGCCCAGAGGTTATTTGCTTCCATTTAAAAAAATCTGCAATAGACCTGATTTAATATGTTTGTTTTATTCGGTTTGGTGACCGATGTCGATATTTAATGCTTCTAATAAAAAAATGTAAATTGCAGTAAAATACCCCTAAATCAGCTTGACTTGTTTGGGTGGGAAGATGGTTGCAATTGTGCAAAGCATGTTCAGTCTTTTATAGGAAACTTTGGCCAGTTCACAGAACTAATGGGCCATTGGGTTCCATTTTGGATCCCAAAATGGTTGGTTACTACTTTAAAATGCTGTTTGAAAGAATAAACAGCAGTCTAGAAATGGTGGGGAAACTAGAAAGGGTGCCAATGGTGTGACAGCAATTCACAAAGAGGACACAAAGAATACCATAGTTCACATAAATAGCAGTCTTGGATGGCAGGGGAGGCCAACGCAATTCATTTTCTCTCTATCACAATCCTGAAAGAAAAAGAAAAATCCCTGAAAAGTTATTGTTTGCATTTCCAGGGAAGGTCCAATAGTAGGGATGGTTTATTTACTCATTCATTTGCAAGTTGTATTCACAGTACTACCCCCGTAACTGTGGGAATACATTCCCAAACTTTGAGTGGATATGCAAAACCGCATATTATGGTGAAATAGTGAACCCTATTGAAATGAAGGGCTTCCTGCTCAAGAATACCACAGAGTCACACTGGAAGGCCAAGAAAATGCCTAGAGAGGACATATTTTGTTGGACGTGAATAAATGAAACTGGGGGTACAGGTCCCACAGATATGGGGGTCATACTGTATAGAATCATGGAGTTGGAAGAGACCACAAATGTCATATCCTGCCCTTCCTCGAATGAGCGGAGGAGAGCACCCATGGCATCTCTTCCGTCCCAATCTATCCTTATATCAAGTTCCCTTGGAGGTATGTCAGGATGAGAGAGTGATGGACTGGCCCAAGATCACAGCTTAGTGGGAACTAGAACTCCCCAATTCAGGCCCAATACTCTGTCTATGCAGTTAATCACACCAGCTGGACACTAGCAGATTCTGTTCTTCCTGCATGTCAGAAAAGAGGTTGCATTGGACGTCCCTTGAGATCTCTTCCAACTCTATGATTCTAAATGTAAATAGCAACTTTAAGAAGGTGATTATGAGGCCCATGACAAGGAAAGAAGGAGTTAACTCTCACCCCTTGTTTTCCATTTCCGGAGACTTCACTAAGGCTACTATTTATGAAATATAAAAGACCTATATCTTCATAATTCATCATCCTCATAGACGATCCTTTGTGGCCCATGAGTCTGACTGTCTTCCAGAAGGAGAGTCTTGGTGATCGGTTCATAATTGATTGTAGAACCCTATTCTGGATCCGCATGGTCTTTTGCAGTGAAGGCATGTATTTCCAGATGGAAGACGGTCCCAACAAGGGTTTGCTTGAGGTGCCTTCTTCCTATAGGCACATTTATCCCTTTTGTCATCTATTTGTGCTTCAAAATCCACAGCACTGTTGGTAACAGCTGACCTCCAGTTAGATTTCAAGAGCCAGGGATTCCCAGTTCTCTCTCCACATTTTTTGAGATTAGCTTTAAGCCCATCTTTAAATCTCTTTTGCTGTTCACCATATCTTGTACTGGCCCATATGTCTGCCCATCCCTGATCTAGAGCAAGGTATAAGGGTAGGATGGGGATAAAAAACAGATCACTCTTTGAAGGAAGGAAAATAATTGAAGAAAGGATTAGTGTACCCCCAGGTGTGGTTGCAAACAATGTCAGCACTAGCGGAAACACCTTCTCATCAACTCCATGTCAATATCCAGGTTTTTCTTTCCAGTCACTTCTCAGTCAACGGAGTCTCTTCTTCCTGCATCAGCCGTTTGGATGAAGAATTCTGTGTACAAATGAAAACATCTCCTGACACTCCATTGTTCCAAAAGCAAGAGGGTCACTCAAAGTAAATGCTCTCCAAAGTCTGACAAAGGTATTTTTCCCACATGGAAAGACTGGCGAAGCAGAATGGGCAGCCAGGGAGGGAAAAGCCACAGAGTTTCCCAGAGTTGCATTATTTGGGCGCCTGAAACAATACACCACAAAGAGTCAGGGAAGAATAATAAATATGGCCCAAACCTTGGATTGTGCCAGGTTTTTCCAAGACAAGCATCAAGCTGCAAGGAAGCAGAAGCAGAAACTCTCAGACCATGAATCCAGATTTGGGAGAAATAGCAGGGTATAAAGAAAGAAATGGATGGCAGAGGGTAGCATGTGATAAACCGCCATGTTTATTTTCTGTATACATATGTAAATCATAGAATCAGAGTTGGAAGAGACTCCAAGGAGCATCCAGTCCAATCCCTTTCTGCCCGGTAGGAAGACACAATTCAAGCACTCCTGAAAGATGGTTATCTAACCTCTCTAGAAACCTACAGGGAAGGGGACTCCACCAGACTCCAAGGCATCATATCCACTGCCAAACAGCTCTGACCACCACAAAGTTCTTAATATTTAGGTGGAATCTTTTTTCCTGCCATTTGAATCCATTGTTCTGTGTCCTAGTCTCTGGACCAGACCTGGGCAATTGCCGGCCCTCCAGGTGTTTTGGACTTCAACTCCCAGAAATCCTAGCCAGTTTACCAGCTGTTAGGATTTCTGGGATTTGAAGTCCAAAACACCTGGAGGGCCGGCAATTGCCCGGGCCTGCTCTGGACCATCAGAAAGCATGCTGGTTTACTCCTCAATGTGACATCCTTTCAAATATTTAAACATGGCTCCCAGGTTCCCTCTCAGCCTTCTCTTCTCCAAGCTAAATATACCTACCTCCTAAACTATTCATCATTGAGCTTGGCTTCCATACCTTTGACCACTTTGGCCACCCTTCTCTGGACACCTTCCAGCTTGTCAATATCCTCCTTGAACTGCAGTGCCCAGAATTGGACACAGAGTTATTCCAGGTGATGTCTGGCCAAAATCGACTATGGGACTATGATTTCCCTCGATATTGACTCCATACTCCTATTTATGCAGCCTAGAATTGCATTGGCTTTTTAGCTGCTGCATCATACTGTTGACTCATGTTCAGTTTGCAGTCCTCTAAGACCCCTAGATCCCTTTCACATAGATCGCTTTCAACCCAGGTGTCACATCCATTCTATATTTACTCATTTCATTATTATTACCTAAGGGTATTACCATACATATGTTCCTGTTGAAATACATTATGTTAGCTTGGCCAGTCAGCTCTCAATCAGTTATGGCCATTTTGGATTCTGATTCTGTCCTTTTGGTTATTAGCTATCCCTCCTATTTTGCCATCTGCACAGTTGAGGACATGCAAATAGTTGGGGACTGGCCCAACTATCTTGACAACCCCTAAAATGGGGAAAAAACTGAATCCTGGAGTAGGATTTGGGCTTTTCCTTGATTTAGCTTAACCCAAGGCAAAGCCGTATTAAAGTGGCTTTGTCCTGCATTACAGTACCTCAATCAGCTCTATGTGCTGTTTAACTGCTGTGGGCTGATCTGAACCTACATTGACCTAAGAGGTCAGTGCAGATGTGTCCCTAGTCTTTGTTCAAAACCCTATCCCCATCCCACACTGAGGGTTGGCTAGAATCTCAGCATCTGCCCCTTCTGCATCCATCTTCCTGTCGACAACCACAAGAGCAAAGGAGCTGGGTTTTTTTCCTGAAAGGAATGCATGAAAGCTGATGTTTCTCAAGATGACGAACTTGGCATCAGTTGTCAGATTTCGCCCGAGTGTGGTAAACCCACGGATGTGCAGGTTACACCAATTCCAGATAATTGCAGCCTGTTAAAACGTCTGCCAGTGTGTGATATAATCACATTATTACTTTACTGGCCATTAGCCAATAAACACGGCTATTAAATATAGCCAAGATCAGCAAAACCAAAGCAGTGGGTTCGTAGTCATTTGGCATAATACAAACCTACACACATAAGGGAGGATATATATATATATATATATATATATATATATATATATATATATATATATGAGATCGATAGATTGATTCATATATCTCTCTATGTGTGTTGGGAAGGTACTTAAAACCAGATGAACCATGCAGTGAAAGAAATCATAAGTACATTTCTGTGTTCCACTTTCCTATCTATAGATACCATTGATCACTTTCTTGCGGCTGCTGTCTAGCAATAGAGAAAGTGGGGGAAAGAAAGCCTTGTTGATTTTTGGCTTCAATCTAGCAGAAAGAACAAATGCTCTTAATGACAGATGGCGTGATTATTTTTAAAGAGCGTTCTCTTTGCCACCAGGCACTACAATCTCCTTGCTGCAATTATTGTATTAGTCAAGTTGTTGAGAACTTCTATAAAACCCAAGGCTGTTTCTTTCTCTTGCTCTCCCTCTCCCTTGAAAGCAACATTCTTTATGATTTGGCAAGTTTTATGATGTAACAATTAAAAACACGCTTCAGGGCTCGAAATGAGTGCGGGGTTGCCAAAATGAGGCACCCCTCCTCCTTTCCCGGAGGGTCTTATAAACGCAAGGAGGAGAAAATCAAAGGGCTGGCTTTCTGCAGAAGACATTCACCCATCCGCCTTTGGCTTCAGTTTCAAGCAAGCACATGGTAGGACTGGAAAGGAAGGACCGCTCAAGGATGGGGCCAACTGCCTGAGGACAGCGACATCCTTTGCGAGCAAAAGCCAAATACCTTATCCAACTACAATTCCCAGGATCTATAGTATTGAGCCCAGTCAGTTCGAGTGGTGTCAAACTGTATTAATTCAAAAGTGTAGATCCATCGGGGGCCACTTCAGCCTTATGGTTGCCTTCAAAAAGCCATTGCATCTATGAACTGAGAATCTGTGGCTACAAAGGGCCAACTACAATTTATTTACATAGTGCTCTTTAGGTTGTACTGAATTTGGATCCCCATATGTTATTGAATGACAACTCCCTTCATATCTGATTATCTGGGGATACTGGGAATGGCAACCCAACAGCCCTTGTGGTTCTGAGGTTGGGGAAAAAGTTTTTTAAAAAACATTTTTAAACCAGGTATGTCCACAAGTACTGTATCTAAATCCAAACCTCACCATTTTGATAGATGTTCCTGTATCCCAACTCCCATAATCTCTAGTCATAATGCCTAATGATGAGGAATATAGGAGTTGCAGTCCAGCATTTGGAGGGACACATAAAATGACATAGCTGCCCAGATTTGGCCCATGGGCTTGTGCTTGGCACTTTAGGACCTAAAGATTCCTAGAGGAAATATTTAAATTCAATGTGCACACAATCCCATCCGTAAATATCAAACTGAAAAATATTGAGGGCCAACTGTACTATGGGATAGAAGATCCTGACTTTGGTATTTGAGGACATGTCTCTACACCTGAGGATCCCCTTCGATGCTGCCCTTCCAACAGAAACACACTGGAGTGATTTTTTCCGCTATTCTGGAAACATAGTTTTATTTCACAAGAATTGCTGCTGCTATATCAAAGAAATCCATCTAAAATGCAGAAATGTGCTTTTCATCTTAAGAACAGACAAGCATCTCGAGCTCTGAAGATCTCCTGGGAAGGAATCCCACTGGAGCATTGCAGCATACATAAATACCTGGGAGTCACTCTGGACCGTGCTCCGATTTACAAGAAGCACTGCTTGACTATCAAGCAAAAAATAATATACGAAAGCTGACTGGCACAACCTGGGAATCACAACCAGATACAGTGAAGACATATGTCCTTGCACTTTGCTACTCTGCTGCTGAATACGCATGCCCAGTGTGGAATATATTGCTCCAGGTTAAAACAGTGGGTATGGCTCTTAATGAGAGATGCCGTATTATCACAGGATGACTATGTTCTACGCTGCTGGAGAAATTATACTGTTTAGCCGGTATTGCACCACGTGACATCCATCGGGAAGTAGCAGCCTATAATGGAAGGACCAAGGCATTGACATCTCTGGCCCATCCCCTGTTCAGATATCAGCCAACACACCAATGCCTTAAATCAAGGAAGAGCTTCCTAAGATCTACAAAGATACTTGCAGGAACAGCTCAGCAAGTGAGAGTCCGACAGTGGCAGGTCAAAACCCGGAACCTCAATCAGTGGCTGAGACTTGATGAGAAACTCCCTCCAGGGCACACAGAAGACTAGATGACCTAGAAGGCGCTGAACAGGCTAAGCTCTGGCACCACGAGATGCAGAGCTAACCTTAAGAAACGGGGCTACAAAGTGGAGTCCAGGACATGTGAATGTGGAGAAGAGCAAACCACAGACCACCTGCTACAATACGATCTGAGCCCCGCCACATGCACAATGGAGGACCTTCTCACAGCCACACCAGAGGCCCTTGAAGTGACCAGCTTCTGGTAAATGGAAATTTAGTACAATGCCAAGCTTTTAAGCTTGTGGTTTTTGTGTGCTTTATAACTGTATTCTCAATTCACTTCTAACACGATAAATACAATTAAAGAAATTATCACCATCGCTCTTTTCCAATTACTAAATAAAGATAAATAAGGAAATAAGAAAAAAAAACAAAGACAACACAAAGAAAACAGATTTTCATAGTATATGACATTGAAACTACTATATACCATACAAAACAAAATGTCAAACCAGTGCACTAACCAAATACAAGCCTACACGAATGTACACTGACTAAACACACAACTACAGAAACTATTCACCAAATGTCACACTTATTGTCTGTTGATTTTTATCCCTTATTATCCTACTCTTTTTAGATTATACAGTATCTCAAAAAACACTCCTAATATGTGAACCAGGAAAGCTTAATGGCAGGACAGGAGAAGAAATTATAACTAGATTTGATCTATAGCAGGGGAGAGACAAGGGATTTTGATCTTAAGAGCGGAACTTCTCCAAATGTTGTTTTCCCCCCTTTATGGCTTGAATGAATAAAGGGAAGCTCAGGGAACTCTGCAAGCTCCCTGGTCAAGGTCTTGATCATAAAAGGATGAAATATTTTAGAGGCTAAGTAGGAGTTTTCCTTTTATACATGGCTGTCCTGCTTCTGAAAGAACACTCTGAACTCTCATTTCAATGGCCCTGCTTCGTGAACATATCCATCACCAAATATACCTCCCTTTCAAAATGAGTTCGACCTCAACCCACATGACACCCAATCCTCGGTTTGCTAAACTGTCCTTTAGTTGTATGGAATAAGCAACCAACCTGCATGGGTCCGCCTTCCTTCCTTCCTTGGTGCATTTTGGAATTGAGATACAGTCGATCTTCCACATTTGTGGGTTTGACTTTTGTAGATTTGGTAATTCACATATTTCATTAAAATGTTTTCTCTAATAATCTCGAGATCCTCTAGGGCAAATATATGGTTAACTCCCATTGGATGTTGACTAGTCATGCTGGAAGACCTAGAGCAGAGCTTTCCAAATGTTGTGTTGTGATAAATTGGGGTGTCAGCTGCAGTGTCTATGTGAAATAAGCAATAAATCATATATTTACACACACACACTAGCTGTACGGGGTGTGTATGAAAAAGTGGAAGGGGGGATGTGGAGCCCAAGTGGGGGAGTTTTATTTACTTTATTTATTTATTTATTATTTCAATTTATATACCACCCTTTCTCGAAGGCTCAAGGTGGTTTACAGCATATAAAACATACAATAGTAAACAGTTGCTGGTCTTCCCATGATTCGCATCCACCCTTCACCCAACAAGTCCCGGGGGGCAGGGGGGCGGTGGAGCCAGGCTTGCCATGCAATCCTTCGGGTCTTGGAGGGAGGGTTGCCTGGTGGCCACTTGGGCCTCAGGGAGCCACTGCGGTGGCTCCAGCTGCTGCCGGGGCTTGCCTCACCAAGACTCCACGTCCTGTCGGCCAGACCTTCTCCTTCCTTCCTTCCGTCCTTCCTCTCCTCAATCCCTCCCTTCACCAAAAGAAAGTGGACTCCGCCTACGTAAGTGGAAAGGGACTCCATGGCTAGGCTTCTCTTCCCTCACAACGGTTGGTGCGTCATTCTTTTCATGCGCTGGGTAGGGGTTTTTTTTGCAGATGCTCTGTAAGGCATTTTTCTTTTGGGGGGGTTTTAAGTTATTTCCCCTTCATTTTTAAGGTTTTTTGTTTGAAAGACATAGATTGGATTAGTATGTGTTTTGCTGCAAAATTTGGTGTCAATTTGTCCAGTGGTTTTTGAGTTATGTTAATCCCACAAACGAACATTACAATTTTATTTATATAGATATATTAAGCAAATGTTTCCATGAGATATGTTGTGTGTCTCCCATACATTTTGCTATTACAATTTATGTCTCTGTCCGAATTTCTTATAAGGGGTTGGTTTAACCTTCGGTTTGCTAGTACAACTGAATGACTGTGTTGCAAAATGATGCGTGTCTATAAAGTGTGTCAACAACATGAAATGTTTGGAAAGCTCTCACCTAGAGATTCCTATAATTATTTTTTCAGTTTGAAAACATAACTTTTTTTGTAATCTGTAGTTTTCTAGAACCACCATTTCCAATAACACTATGCGAGGGATGGATTGGTGAAAAGCAGAATATTAGCTGAGATGAAGAGAAGCTGAATGGAGTATCCCAGAAAAAAGACTATGGTGGGCTATGGAAGCATTTCACACCACAACATTGTGTTGCGACCCCCCCTTAGTATTTGTGTTGCACCGCCAGCCCCTGGCGAAATGCATTGCTTTTGCCAACAGCATATTGGCTGGAAAAGAGGCAGCCATTTACTTGCATGTGATACCAAGCCCTTGATCTGTTTGTGTCACAGATTTTCCATTTAGTTGCATTCGTGCTCGAGGTGCTCATAAAAAATGAGATCCCTGCTTAAAACCACTCAGAAGTGCCTGCAAAAAGGGGACACCCCCCATTTGCAAATGATATGGGCCGTACTTAGCAGACGCTCATGTTTCGAGGGCTTTCCCCCTTCATGCTTCTTCCAGGGGTCCCCTTTATGTTTTCTGGTATGCTGCCAAACACCTGTGCAGCAAATATGCTAGCTGTTTAATTTAGCTTTGCGCAGAAAAAGCCTGCATTAGGCCTGATGTAGGCCTAATCCAGGGCCTCTAAAGAGGTTTAAGGCACTCTAGTTTCACCTAATCCCGAAACCTAAACCCAAATCTTTGAAAACTCCATGACACCACAGGAATGGGCAAATAAAGGGCCCTTCCACTATTAAATTATTAAAAGGACACAGTGTGTCTTTTGGATTTCAGGCTGAAAGCTTTCCCAAAGGAGGCTTGGCCTTGTCCACAATCAGAAATGTTTATTTTGCAGACAATAGGTTGAAGGTCTCCCTGACGGTTTATTAGTCCGTGTCTGATCGCTTTTTGGGGAGGGCTGCAAAGGGCTGAGGAAAGAAAGCAGAGCAAGATCCCTCCTCAGAGGTTAAGCATGTGAGGGAAACGATGAAAGAAGTAACATGTCTAGACACAGCAAGCTTTACAACTAGGGTAGAAAGGCCCTTAAAAGTGTCACGATGCACGGACTGACCGGCCCCTTAATCACACACACAGAGACGGACTGAAGGCTAACTACTTTATTGAATATAAAAACAGTTCAAAGATATTGTCCATTAGAATAAGCAAACATTCCAAAAAGGCTTGAGGTAACAATGTCCAAAAAACCGTGGCAAATAGGCTAAAAGTTCAGCAAGGCTCAAAGTTCAGCAAGGCTCCACACAACCGTGCGGATCAGGAAACAAGGCAAGGCTCCGCACAACCAGGCGCATCAGGAAACAAGGCAAGGCTCCGCACAACCAGGCGGATCAGGAACAAAGCAAGGCAAGGCAAGGCTTGATGACCATGGGCTAGCTTAGCTTCGTGGTCCCACTCCGCTTCACGCCTATTCAGGAAAGACATGGCCGGAGCACTGAGGATTCGTTCCCACGGATCCTATACTTAATCCTTCGGCCGAGGTCCCCGACGCTCTAGGCTTCTTCGTCTCCAATCGCTGCTCACGGACCTCGGCCGGTCTATGCTCTTAGACCATTCCCTTCTGCTAGACTCTATGTTCCGTCTCCTATCAAAGGTTCGACCTTGTCTCTCCGCAGCTGTGTTTCTATCTCCCTGAGAGCTCTCCTCCCTAGCCATTTCCCATGCACTTTCTTCCATGTTTTCCCCTGGAGGCTCCTGAGAATCTCTTCCTCCCGGATGTTCATAGCTGCCAGAATCGCTGTCCATCTGCACCTGGCTATCTATGTCTTCGCTAGGACCAAACAACATTTCTTCCCATGCTAAGCTCTCTGTGGGTGAAAGAGGCCCATCAGGGGAAAGCTGCCCTTCGCCCCAGTCATCTAGCTCATCCTCTGAATCATGTTCTGGCACTGCTGGTTCTAATGCTAATGGGACCCCTGGTCCTGACCCCTGCCCTCCAGGCACAAACGAGAACTGCTGTGCTACACTATCCCCCCCCCCTCAGGGCCCCTCCTAGGCCGCCCTCGAGGCTTGGGTTTATCAGGGTACTTGCGATGAAACCGGGCCACGAGGTCCGGGGCATGGACGTCACGAGCCCGCGTCCAGGAACGCTCTTCCGGCCCAAAACCTTTCCAGTCGATCAGATACTCCAGCTTCCGGTAGCGGATGCGCGCATCCAGGATGTCCTGCACCTCCAACTCCTCCTCGCCGTCACGCATCACAGGGGGAGGGGGCGGCTGCGTCACATCAGGCCGCACCCCCTTCGCCGGGCGGAGCAAAGAACGGTGAAACACAGGGTGGATCTTCATGTCCGCTGGGAGTTGTAGTTTGAAGGAAACAGGCCCCACCTTCTCCAACACTTTGTAAGGGCCCAGAAATCTGGCATCCAACTTGCGGCTAGGCCGCTGTGTGGGCAGGTTCTTGGTAGACAGCCAAACTTTATCCCCCACCAGGATCGCAGGGCCCTCCTGGCGCCGCCGATCAGCCATCCGCTTATAATCCGCTTTAGCCTGGTCCAATTGAGTGCGCAGCAAGTCTTGCAAGGCAGTGAGCTCCTGAAGCCAATCTTTCGCTTCCGACGCCCCTCCGGACGGGTCCACCGGAGGGTAGAAACGAGGGTGGTGTCCATAGTTAGCAAAGAAAGGAGTCTCCTTGATGGATTCGTGCGTCGCATTGTTGTAGGCAAACTCCGCCAGAGACAACAAGGACGCCCAGTTGGTTTGCTGATAGTTGACATAGCACCGTAGGTACTGTTCCAAGGTGGCATTGACCCTTTCGGTCTGGCCGTCGGACTGGGGGTGATGGGCCGTGGACATCCGCACATCAATCCCCAGCAACTTCTGGACAGCCTTCCAGAACTGGGAAGTGAACTGGGTGCCGCGGTCGGTTACCAAACTCTGTGGCAGGCCATGCAGCCGGAACACATGTTGCACAAACATATCAGCAGTCTCTTTGGCAGTAGGCACCCCCACACAGGGAATGAAGTGTCCCATCTTGGTGAAACAGTCCACCACGACCAGGATCGTGGTCAAGCCCTTGGACTTGGGCAAGTCGGTGATGAAGTCGGCCGAAATCATTTTCCAGGGAGCGGAGGGGGTCGGGAGCGGCTGAAGCAAACCGGCCGGCTTGCCCCCCCGGGTTCTTGGCCCGCTGACACACAGGGCAAGAGCCCACATAGTCCTCCACATCCCTCCGCACCTTAAGCCACCAAAAATCCCGTAGAACCAATTGAAGGGTCTTGAACAGCCCAAAATGACCAGCAGCCCGACTATCGTGGCAAAGTTTGAGAATGTCCGCCCTCTCGCCCCGGGGGAAACATAGACAGAGTCACGGTGGTAGAGTACCCCGTTCTTTACCTGGAAAGGGGCTTGCACCCCCTTGGTCAGCTGCTCTTGCACCCACGGATCAGTCTGTTGGCGCGCCTGGACCCGCTCACTCAAAGGCCTCTTGTCCCCAGGAGCTGGCGGGGCCACAGGAGGGTTCACAGGAGCCGCCCGGGCCGCAGCAAAGTTCTCCGCTTTCAGGAGACGGGCCTCAGAAAGCCCCTCACCGCCACGAACGTACTGCGGCTTCCGAGACAGAGCATCAGCTTGCTTGGTCTGCTTGGGTGTCACATAGTGGATGCGGAAATTGAATCTCTCGAAGAACAGGGACCATCTCTGTTGCCTCTGGTTCGATTTACGCTGGGTCTTCAAGTGTTCCAAGTTCCGGTGGTCAGTGTGCACCTCCACGGAAACTTGGCCCTTCAAGCAGATGTCGCCACACTTCAAAAGCCACCTTGATGGCCAGGAGCTCCTTCTCCCAAATGGTATAGTTCTTTTCCGGAGCCGTGAGCTGCCGGGAGTAGTAGGCGCAGGGCAACAAACCGTTCCCTGCGGTTGTAGCAGGATCGCTCCCACCGCCACATCCGACGCATCGGCCTGCACGATGAAAGGGGTGCGGGGATTGGGGTGCTGCAGGAGCGACTGTGTGGTGAACAGCTGCTTCAACTTCCGGAACCCCACGTCCGCCTCCGGCGTCCACTGGAACGGCACCTTTCCCCGCAGGCACTGGGTGATAGGATCAGCCCACTTGGCAAAGTCCGGGATGAACTTTCTGTAGTAGTTGGCAAAGCCCAGGAATCTTTGAATGTCCTTTTTGCTGGCTGGAGCCGCCCAGTCAGTCACAGCTTGACCTTGGTGTCATCCATGGCAATGCCCGTTGGTGAGATACAGTAGCCCAGAAAGTCTACCTCACGCAGATCAAAAGCACATTTCTCCAGCTTAGCATAGAGCCCGTGGGCTCGCAGTCTCTGGAGCACTCCTTGACATGGCGGTCATGGGTCGCCTGATCAGAGAAAAATGAGCAGGTCGTCCAGATAGACTGCCAGATAACGATCTAACAGGTCCCGGAAAATGTCATTCATGAAATGTTGGAAACAGGCTGGGGCATTGCACAAACCGAATCCCATCACCAGGTATTCAAAACTGCCCCACTTGGTCTGGAAGGCTGTCTTCCATTCGCCGCCCTGGCGAATCCGGACAAGGCTGTAAGCGCCCGCAGGTCCAGTTTAGTGAACACCTTGGCTCCCCGCATCCGCTCCAGAAGCTCGGGGATCAGGGGGAGGGGGTAGCGGTTCCGAACCGTGATCTTGTTAAGTTCTCGATAGTCATTGCAGAGCCGCAACTCCCCCGATTTCTTTTGACAAAAAGAATGGGCGCCCCGCCGGGACTGGGAGGGTCGAATAAAGCCCTTCCGCAGATTCTCATCCAGGAACTCTCGGAGAGCCTGTTGCTCTGGTTCCGAGAGAGGATAGAGTCTGCCCCGCGGATAGGCCCGGGTTCAAGTTCAATGGCACAATCATAGGGTCGGTGGGGAGGCAAACGCTCTGCCTCCTTCTCGCTGAAGACGTCCCAAAATCCGGCATATTTCTTGGGTAGTGTGGCCACCTTTCGACTTCCTGAGCCTGGCAAGCCCGGGCCGTCAGACAGTGACTCTGGCAATGGTCGGAGGAAAAAACGAGCTGTCTCTTGGACCAGGAAATCTGGGGGTCGTGGAGGGCGAGCCACACAATGCCCAGGACAATGGGGAAATCAGGGAGCTTGGTCACAAGAAATGAAATGTCCTCTTTATGGGAGCTGGTCCACATCTTGGTAGGAGCTGTATACTGGGTCACAGCCCCCGTCTTCAGGGTTCTCCCATCAATAGTCTGTACACCCTTTGGCTCTTGGAGATCAAGAAATTTTAATCCAGCAGACTTGGCATAGTCTGCATCGATGAAGTTGTTGGTGGCCCCCGAGTCAATCATGGCATGAACCAGCATCGGCCCCTTTCTCGGGCGACCACAGGCCAACCATTACAAGGAACAATTGTCCAGTCTTGGGTTCAGGGGGAAGCCGCGCGGCGGCCGAAAGTGAGCGAACCCTCTTACACTCGGCCGGCCCCTTCCCCCGTCGCCTGGATGGCTTCTTCAGCCTCCGGGACCCCTCCAAGCGCGGCAGAGGCTCTAGGAGTCTTTCCACGTGGCTTTTGGGGGCACTCTTTGGAAAAATGTCCGGCCCCCCCCGCAGTACCAACACAAATTAAGACGCTGTCGCCGAGCTTTTTCTGCCTGGTCTACCTTGGGCCGCACCGTGCCTAGCTGCATGGGTTCCGGCTCATCCGAGCCCGCTGGTGGCGGAGCGAGCTGTCGGGGCAAGAACTGTCCAGCCCCTGCCTCCTTTCGCCCCGCCGGCTTTTCCACCACACTTTTGTCCCATCGCCTCCAGGTTTGCAACCCCGCTTCGACACGTAGGCTCAAGGTGATCGCTGCCTCCAGATCCGCAGGTCGTGTATGCTTTAACATCTCTTGTTGCAACTCCGTGGTCAGCCCCGCGATGTAGTGGTAACGCAAAGCCGAACGGTTCCACTCCACCTGGGCAGCCAGCACTCGAAAACGAGATATGTATTGAGACAGGGACAAGTCCTTCATCGTCAGCCGGGCTAAGTCACGCTCAGCCAACTCTTCATTCACGGGTGGTCCCCAGGTCGCCCGGATAGCATCTATGAACGCCCTTAGCGTGTTCACATGGGGGGACTGGGCCCGGATCAAGTAGCCCACATCGCTGCCGTTCCTCCAACAGGTTAAAAACAAACCCCACCTTGGCCCGGTCGGTGGCAAACTCGTTGGGTCGCAGCTCCAGATACAGGTCCACCTGGCAGAGGAACACCTCGACTTGAGCGGGGTTGCCCCGAAGCGGGCGGGCGCGGACACTCCCGGTGGCGCCCGGCTCTGGTCCGCAGCTCTCCCACCTCCTGTTGCAACACCGCCACTTGCGCGTCCGACAGGTTTGCCATGGCTGCCACCACTGCTTTCGGCGTCCCGTGGTGTGATAAGGGGTTCTTGGAGTGCTCCGGCCAACTGTCACGATGCACGGACTGACCGGCCCCTTAATCACACACACAGAGACGGACTGAAGGCTAACTACTTTATTGAATATAAAAACAGTTCAAAGATATTGTCCATTAGAATAAGCAAACATTCCAAAAAGGCTTGAGGTAACAATGTCCAAAAAACCGTGGCAAATAGGCTAAAAGTTCAGCAAGGCTCAAAGTTCAGCAAGGCTCCACACAACCGTGCAGATCAGGAAACAAGGCAAGGCTCCATACAACCGTGCGGATCAGGAAACAAGGCAAGGCTCCGCACAACCAGGCGGATCAGGAACAAAGCAAGGCAAGGCAAGGCTTGATGACCACGGGCTAGCTTAGCTTCGTGGTCCCACTCCGCTTCACGCCTATTCAGGAAAGACGTGGCGAGCACTGAGGATTCGTTCCCACGGATCCTATACTTAATCCTTCGGCCGAGGTCCCCGACGCCTAGGCTTCTTCTGGAGGCTCCTGAGAATCTCTTCCTCCCGGATGTTCATAGCTGCCAGAATCGCTGTCCATCTGCACCTGGCTATCTATGTCTTCGCTAGGACCAAACAACATTTCTTCCCATGCTAAGCTCTCTGTGGGTGAAAGAGGCCCATCAGGGGAAAGCTGCCCTTCGCCCCAGTCATCTAGCTCATCCTCTGAATCATGTTCTGGCACTGCTGGTTCTAATGCTAATGGGACCCCTGGTCCTGACCCCTGTGATGTGCTCCCATTTCCATCTTGAATTCACAGCTGCCTGCCAGAATGCTATTCCACACCAAACTTAAAATATTGTGTCCAATTGTGAAAACCACAATTTAAGAAGAAACATGCCCAGATGTGGGTCACCAAGATGGTCAGAAACCTAGAAACCCAACCCTATGAGAAATGGTTGGTAGATATGCTTTGCTGGGATATGTGAAGGTGCATAGGTGATACAACTGCTATCTGTCAGACGCCGATGCCCGCGGCCCTGAGTTTGGCCGGCGGGATCTGGGATCCGACCTAGCCTAAACAAAGGACAGCTCATCCTGGAACCCCCCGGGACCAGGGGACTTACTCGGATACAGTTGGATGGAGGAGGGGAAGCCGGCCGCGGCCTCGTTGGCTGCAGGACGCCCCAGCCTGCCCTCGGTATTTGTCGGTGAAGGAGATGCCAGCACCAGAGTGACCTGACCGAAAAAGACTCTCAGCATGGGCTTTGGGATGGGGACCCTGCGTGAGGAGGAAGAGTTGGATAGCCAGGGTTCCCAGGGATCGAGACGCACCCTCGCCCAGCTGGCGTCGTCGACTGGAGCGGGGAGAGGAGCTCGGCGGATCTACTGGCATGCCCCGAGGGGAGGGGGAGATGCTTGGCAAGATGTGCAAGTTGGCCAAGGACGAGGGGGACCCCCCCCCCCTGACAGGGAGCGGGCCCGTGGGGTGCTCCAAGAAGAGAGCCGCTGCGGGCTGAATTCGAGGGTGAGGCCTGCAAGGTGGCGTTCTTTGTGGACACCGTCAGGGACCATATGGAAGACTACGGTCATCTTTACCCGAGCGAGGCGAGCCGGGTTCGAGCCGTGGGAGCAGTCTTCAAGGCCCGAGTGGCAGAGTGGTATGTGCAGTGCCACGACTGCCAAGATCCCTGCCTGCGCACGCTGGGGGCCTTCCTGCGGGCTGTGCAGAATCGTTTCCAGGACCCGCTGGAGAGGATCAAAGCCAAGGAGGCGCTTCGCAGCCTGTCCCAGGGGTCGCGATCAGTGACCGAATATGCAGAGGAATTCAATGGACTAGTGGGGAAGGTGGCCGAGTGGTCAGAGGCTACCCTGCTAGAACTCTTCAAAGACGGGCTGCGTCGGGATGTTCTGGAATGGAGCCTACATCGAGACGACCCGGGTGACATCGACGGCAGGATCCGGTTGGCGGGGAACATTGAGGGGACCCTGGCCCAGGTGCGACGGAGGAAGAATCAGCAGATGCCAGTGGGGAAGCCGCGAGTAGATCCCAAGCGAGGCCCACCTGCAGGAAAACCAGCGCCGGGGAAGGAGCCAGGGAAGCCGGGGAAGGCACTCTGCTTTATTTGCAACAAGCCGGGGCACCGAGCACTCAGCTGCTGGCAGAGAAACCCCCCGGAGGGACGGCGGGTTGTGCTTGCCAGTGCACGGAAGGTGGAGACAGCGGAACAGCCACCTGAAGGGGTGAGTCCAGGCCCCAAGAGCATCTGGTGCCGGTTGGAGCTTCGGCGGAGTGGGGAATATGAGGTGCACGAGGCGTTTGTAGACTGTGGCTGCTCGGAGAACATAATGTCCCCGGGACTGGCGGAAGGCTTGGGATGTGAAACCAAGGTCCTGCCGGCTCCAATCGAGTTTGCCCAACTGGACGGTTCCTATGCGGGAGGGGGTCCGTTCCCGTTGAGCACTAAGGGACTACGAGGCCGAGTAGGGCTCTGGGAAGGGGCCATTGACTTTGTTATTGCACCTGTGGGGGGCCAAGAGGTAGTGCTTGGAATGTCGTGGCTGGCGCAAGCCAACCCCGACATTGATTGGCAATTGGGAACTGTCATGTGCAAAGCTGATCCCGCGAGTCGGGAGACGACTCTCGCTGAGAAGGCCCTAGCGAAGAAGGGGGGGGCTGAGGGAGGCCCAGTTATCCCAAAGGAGTATAGTGATTATGCTGACGTGTTTAGCCCGGTGCTGGCGGGGTGCCTACCCCCCAAAATAAATGTGGAATGCCGGGTAGAGATTCAAGAGGGGAAATCCCTGCCTAAACCCAAGCTTTACCCAATGTCCCAGAAGCAGAAAGGGGCCCTTAGGGTACAGATTGATGAATATCTGAGAAAGGGGTTTATAGAAATATTGGAGTCCCCAATTGCAGCACCGGTGTTATTCCGGAACAAAAAGGATGGGGGACGGCGAATGTGTATAGATCACCGGGGCCTCAACGCTATTAGCACGGTGAATTGTTATCCCCTGCCCCTGATTAAAGACCTCATGGGCCAGCTTGGGGGGGGGGGTATTTTACGAAACTGGACTTGATTGACGCTTTCCATATGGTGAGGGTGAAACCAGGAGACAAATGGAAAACGGCGTTCTCCTGTCCTCTAGGGCTCTATCAATGGACCGTCATGCCATTCGGTGTGGCCGGGGCTCCAGGCATATTCATGCAGTTGATAAATGAAGTACTTCACCCCCTACTGTATAAGGGGGTATACGTCTATTTAGACGACATAGTGGTAGTGACCCAGACGTGGGGGGAGCATGTAAAGTTGGTGCGGGAGGTGTTGGAGCGGCTGAGACAGGCCAGGCTTTACGTCAAGCTGAGTAAGTGCGAATTTGGGAAAGAACAGATAGACTTCCTGGGTTACCGAATCAGCAGAGAGGGGGTGGCCATGGACCCGGGGAAAGTGGAGGATGTGTTGGCCTGGGAACCCCCGTAGACGCGGAAACAGCTCCAGGCTTTCCTGGGATTGGCAAATTTCTATAGAACCTTCATCTGCAACTTTGCGACCCTGACCCTCCCCCTCACAGAGTTGCTAAAAACAAAAGGAAAAGGGGAATCAAAGAAGGTGAAGGCCCCGGGCGCTAAGTTAGGATGGACAGAGTGCCAGAGAGCCTTTCAGGAGCTGAAAAGGGCATTCACCGGGGCCCGGTTGTTAGTACACCCCGATCCGGAGAAGCCCTTTGTAGTACAATGTGACGCATCCGATTGGGCATACGGGGGGGGGGGGGGTGCTCCTCCAAAGGGATCCGGAGGGCAGATTGCGGCCATGTGCTTACTTGTCCCGGAAGTTCAGGGAGGCAGAGCGGCGGTGGCCGGTGTGGGAGAGGGAGGCTTACGTGGTACGCTCGGCGTTACAGGCATGACGTCATTTCCTGGAAGGGGCAGCCCATCCGTTCGAAGTTCTGAGTGACCACCGGAACTTGCAATATCTCAGGGCGCCACAGAAACTGTCCCCCAAGTTGGTGCGGTGGGCACAGTATTTGTCAAGATTCAACTTTACGTTGAAACATATAAAGGGGAAGGACAATGTAGTGGCAGATGTGCTTTCACGCTATCCTGCCATGGGCCCAGATGCCAGGCAGACCCCAGGGTCCGTTTTCACCAAAGAACAGTGGGGGATGACGGTCCGGACATGGGCGCGGGTACAAAAGTTGTTGGAGGCCCAAGAGAGGAAGCTGGGAGAGTGGGAGAGATTGTTACAGGACAGTTATGAAGGAGACAAATGGTTGGAAACCCATAAGAATGAATGTAAGAACCAGGATGGGTTTTGGTTCGTACGCTCCAAGCTATACATTCCATCTGGAATGCGGGCCAGGGTGTTGGAGCTGGGTCATGACCACAAGAGCGCAGGCCACTGGGGTTCCACCAAAACCACATTAGCGCTCCGACAAGATTATTGGTGGCCAGGGATACGGGGGGGATGTCCGACGATACATTCAGGGGTGCGAGGCATGTGCGACGGGAAAGGAGCCCACCGCGAAACCCCAAGGATTGTTACAGGTGGTGGCAGCTCCGACCAGGCCCTGGACGCATGTTAGCACAGACTTTGTGGGAGAATTGCCAGCCAGTCGTGGGTTCAGATACATTTGGACCGTGTTGGACCTGTTTTCCAAGCAGACGCATTTCATCCCTCTAGCCAAGCTTCCATCTGCAGAGAAGTTAGCCAGACTCTACATCCAGCATATTTACCGCCTGCACGGATGTCCCGAGCAGATCATTAGTGATCGCGGGGTACAGTTCACAGCACAGTTCTGGGGTAAATTCCTGCAGGCCTTAGGGGCTGAGAGGTGTCTCACGTCTGTGTACCACCCAATGTACAATGGTGGGGTGAAACGCGCGCAGAAGACTTTGGGCAATTACCTCCGAATATACACGAACCGAAAACAGTCGGATTGGGCTGATTTACGCCGAGATGGCTTATAATGGGTCCGTGCACTCTTCTACGGGGAAAACCCCATTCTCGGTGGTTTACGGACAGGAGGTCAGTCCGTTGCCCAAGCTTCCAATGTGGGATGAGGGGGGCCCGGGAGAGAATTGGGAGGTAAAGGCCCGATTCGTTGATGCCCTTAGGAAAGCCCAGCACTCTTGCCAGCAATTTGTGGATCGCAGGAGGCGGGAGGGAGATGTGTACAAGGAGGGGGACTTGGTTTGGTTGTCGGCCCGCAACATCAAGCTTGACGTCCCATCTCGAAAACTGGGGCCAAAGTATCTGGGCCCGTTTCGAGTGGCCCGGGCTGTGAATCAAGTTACATATGAACTTGCCCTGCCAAAAGGGATGGGCAAAGTCCACCCTACTTTTCATTGTAACCTGTTGAAACGGTATTGTAGCCCTGTGGGCCCATTGGACTGAAATGCCATGTTGTTTCCGCAGGAGGAGGAGGAGGAGAACATCCTGTCAGACACCGATGCCCGCGGCCCTGAGTTTGGCCGGCAGGATCCGGGATCCGACCTAGCCTAAACAAAGGACAGCTGGCTGGCTGGAATCGGAGAGCAAGGCGATTCCCATGGGAAAGATGGGAGGGGGGTTCATCATGGGTTTGTCACGGGTGTGTATGGCTATAAAAGGTGTGTTGGTGGTGGGAAGCACTTCTGGCTTCAAGTGTATTGTTCCTTTAATAAAATTTGGTTGGATCTTCCGGAGGACTCAGTGTGATTCATCACAAGAATTAGAGCGGCCTTACAGCTATCTATAAATACCTGAAGTGATGCCACATAGAAGATGGTGTGTGCTTGTTTATTACTGCTCAAGAGACTGGGACATAAGCCAACAGGCTCGAATGACACAAAAAGAGAATCTATCTAAACAAAGATGTTCCTGAGGATAAGAGTCATTCAACAGTATACTACCACAGAAGGTGGTGGATTCTCCTTAGTTGGTTTTCAGATTGAGGTTAGATGTCTACCTCTCCATGGTGGTTTAGCAGCTGATTCCTGCACAAACAAGAGGTCTTTGTGTACCAGCCAATTCTGGATCAATGGGCAAGGGCACCATTTTGTTCTTCCCTCCAGATCAGGGAATAGAGATTTAGCCTGTGCTGGATGGGGTTACACTCCCCTTGAAATCTCTGCTTCCTACACTAACCATTTAATGCAACTTGAAGACAGTTAGAAGATGCATGCTGACAAAGTGCACTACAGCACAAATTAGGGTCTGTAAAACACACCAAACAAAGTTTTTTTGGGGGGGGTCCAAGTTAAACCTCTTAATACATTTCAATGAGCCCTAAAACAACCACATTGCAAAGGTAAATCAGCTCTACAGAATGTGAAGCACATTAGAGACACCTGCCTCTGATGGAGTGCTTTGTAAAATTTGGGAAACAGGGTGCAAAAAACAAAAAACCCACCTCAAAGGCATGGCTAGGTAGCAGAGGGCTAATTGATCCATGGGATGTGTAATTGATTACATCCACCTCTATCACTTTCCCTTTATTTTCCCTCTTATGTCTCCAGAGTGCTGATGCACATCTCACCTGGACATAATGCAGATTCTGGAACCAGTTTGAGGCCACCATCCATGTTTAATATAATCACCTTACAGGCATGGAATCAAATCATCCTCAGAGTTAAACCAGTTTCTCCTAAATGGATTCCAAATGGATTTAAGTGGTCCATGTAGATATGTGCCTGGACTAAACTCTTGAGACTTGATGTTTAGGTTTCAACAGTGGTCAGGAGTGCATTTGCACACCTAAACCGGTGCTCATTCTTTGAGAAGTTCAATCTGGCCGCATTGATGCACACCATTTGGACTACTGTGATCCACTCTGTGTGGGGCTGCCCTGGGAAACTGTTCCAAAACTTCAGTAGGTCTGAAATGTTGGCCTAACATGCAACTCACTGTTAAAATGGCTTCACTGGCTACCAGTTCAATTCTGGACACAAATCAAAGTGCTGCTCATGACCTACAAAGGCCTATAGATCCACATGATCTGAAGGACTGTGTCTCCCTATATCAACCTGCCAGAACTGTAAGAACTATATGGTCTATGGTCTTTCACTTGGTCCTGCCACAATCACAGCCTCCCTTGGTGAGGATACAGGAGATTGGTTCTTCTCAGCAGCTGCTCCCATCCTCTGAAACAACTCCTTCCCACAATAGGCTTACAAACAGGAAGTTTCTCACTGGGAGGCGTGTTTCATTTCCTTTTCTCTTTGGTATGGCTTTTTAATGTTTGTATACTGTTTGAAATGAGGAATTTAAATCACATTTTTAGAACAATTATTGTTAAGGTTTTTAGTTTAATTCACTTGGGTCCCACTCTGGGGGAAAGGCAGCAAACAAATGAAATACATATATCAATATGTGTCTGTGTGTGTGTGTGTGTATGTATGTATGTATGTGTATATATATATATATATATATATATATAGGAAATAAATAGTATATATAATACATAGCATTGTACAAAATATTACAATATATATTATAATAAAAAGTACTTATTTAATTAGATGTATTTGTTTCATTTATCACTTGTCTGCTCCCTTTCCACCCAGATAATTAAGTTATAAACCTTAACTGTATACACACATACAGTTAAGGTTTATATAACTTAATTCTCTTAATTCTCTGGGTGTAAAGGGAGCATAAAAGTGATAAATGAAATAAATACATCTAATTAAATGAGTACTTTTTATTATATATTATAATATTTTCAATACAACACTATGCATTATGATTTTTGTTCCTGGGTTATAAATGTTATTTCCTAATTGGTTCTATTATAATAAAAAAAAAACCATGGGAAAAGTTTGTTAAACTGCAAACGCTTTGTTTTGTGGGACATCCCACAGCATATTTTGCTATAGCTTTGCAATGACTCTCTCATCAAGTCTTCATCAATTCAACCTAGTTTGTGGCAGCCACAAAAACAAAGTGTCTGGAGCAGAACAGCTACCTTCAATGTAAGGCTCACACAATTAAACAGGAATTTTGATACATCGTGTAATTTAACAGTATAGCCCTGGAAGATGCCTACATTGAACTCAAGGCTGCTGCTTTTACACTGAATGCAGTTTGACCCCACTTGAATTGCACGGCTCAATGCCATGGGCTCCTGGGAGTTGTAGCTTTCCAAGGACTTGAATCTCTTCTGCTAAAGACTGCTGCACCTCCCCAACCATCAAGATTCCATAGTTCTGACCCACAGCAGCCGAAGGGGAGTCAACCTGCATGGATTCTAGTCTCTGCACCTGCCAGAACCATCGCTCGCCCCTCCAACTCTTAGGGGCAGGGTGTCATGACTCCGCGCATGCGCTGCTCTGCCTAGCACGGGGGGGGGGGGGGGAGCACAACAAACCTTTGGTCACGTGACAGGGCAAGCTTGCGTTTCGCTCTGCTCGAGGAGCTCGGCGCTCAGCCCGCTCGCCTGGGCTGTTGCCTGGAGAAGGCCACGCTGAAAGGGACAGGCAGCTTCTATCGAGCGCCGGTGGCGCGAACCTTCTCGGCCTGCCTGCTTGCCCGCCCACCCGCCTTTTTCTTTCCTGAGGTGAGGAGACCAGGCCGCCGGGCCGAAGAAGGAAGGGGCGGCCTCCTACCGCCGGGGGAGTCTCCTGAGGCGCTATTTGAGTGACCCCCACCACCACCTCCTCCTCTTTAGTGTCCAGAGACCTTTCAGAGCCTGAGAGCAGCAGGCCCACTTTCCACAGGGGTGCCTTTCCTGAGGGAGCCTTGGCCATTGGTAGCCATGGGAACGGCGCCCTGAGGTGCTGGAGGGACAAGACTCGCCGACCGGAAGTTGCTCGTGGTGCTGAGGCCTGACCAGTGTCCGGACCGGAAGTTGCTGAGGCCTGACGGGAAATGTAGTCCGTCTGCGCCTGAAGCTCCCTGAGTCCATTAGGAGCAGTGCAGTGGGCAGAACTGCAACAGGTGTGGCTTTCCTTTCGGTTTATCCCTCCTCTCGAGATCTCAGGGCCCTTCCACACAACCCTAGAACATCAAGGCAGAAAATCCCACATTATCTGAGTGTGGATTCAGATAATCCAGTTCAAAGCAAATATTGTGGGATTTTTTGCCTTCATATTCTGGATATAGGGCTCTGTGGAAGGTCCCTCAGGATGCCCCTTCGACACTGCCACATAATCCAGATTATCAAATCAGATAATCCACAATATCTACTTTGAACTGGGTTATCTGAACCCACACTACCATGTCATTCAGTTCAGTGTGGATTTTATACAGCTGTATGGAAGGGCCCCCGGAATATCAAGGCAGAACATCCCACAATATCCGCTTTGAACTGCGTTATCTGAGTCCACACTGCCATATATATCATCCAGTTCAAAGCAGAAAATGGGGCCTCTGTTTAATGAAGTTGTCCCTGCATCATTTCGCTTTGGGAATTGGGCAGGAACCAGGGAGAAATGGCTCCCTCCCCCTTTTTTGGTGTGGTCCATATTTGGGTAAAATATAATTAAGAGTACAATAGATTAGACCCTTCCACACAGCCATATAACTCAGAATGTCAAGGCAGATACTCCACAATATTTGCTTTGAACTGGGCTATTTGAGTCTACACTGCCATATAATCCAGTTCAAATCAGATAATGTGGGATTTTATACAGCTGTGTGGAAAGGGGTCAACCGGAAACTACATTTATTTCCCAGGATCTGATCCCAGATTATCTTTTTTATCCCAGATTATCTTTTTTATCCCAGATTATCTGGCAGTGTAGAAGGGGTCTATATAGCATGATTTTTGTTCCTGAGTTATAAATGTCATTTCTTAATTGCTTCTATCATTAAAACATGGAAAAGGTTTATTAAATTGCAATAACTTTGTTTTGTCAGGCCATCTTGCAGTATGTTTTACTATAGTTTCTCAGTGAATATCTCATTGAGTCTCAACCAATTCAACATAGTTTGTGGCAGCCACTAAGGCTCCTTCTACACTGCCAAATAAAATCCAGATTATCTGCTTTGAATTGGATTATATGGCAGTGTAGAAGTGGCCAAAAACAAAGTTTCTGGAGGATAACTACTTTCAAAGTAAGGAGCACACAATGAAACAGGAAATAACTCTTTGGGCCCTTCTACACTGCCATAAAATTCATATTATCCAAGCACATAATCCACATTATCTGCTTTGAACTATTTTATATGAGTCATATAATCCAGTTCAAAGCAAATAATCTGGATTTTATATGGCATTATCGAATGGGTCTAAGAGTCTAATATAGATAGATAGATAGATATAACAGATAGATTGATTATATTGGATAAGTGACAGTACCTTGAAGAGTTCCCCAAACTACTTGGACGTCAGGGCAGTAGATACTATATATATATATATATATATATATATATATATATATATATCTCAAATCAATATAAAGTTAATGGCACTGTTTAGTATGGGATATAGTGTGAGTTAGGCCTATTTTTAATAGTCACTCTCAATCAACCGGAAACTACATTTATCCGGCATCTATCTATCTTCATAGAAGCCATGGGTATTTTTAAAAATGATTTTTATTAATTATTTTACAGCTATTATAAAGATATACATCAACACATAGACACAAACAATCATCACACAAAGAAGAAAAAGTAAAAAAGAAGAGAAAAAAAGAAAAGCTTAAAATATTGTGGCTTCCGTTCTTCCATTCTTTTTCTCCATTTTGTTCTTATTCTCTAAAAGAGTTCTCTGATAGAGTTTTTATGTCCCTTATTTTTCCTCCAGTTTTTCACTCCAATTGTTCATTTCATATTTGTTCAATATTCCTTTATCAAGTATGCCATGGGTTAACTAAGGCACCATCTACACTGTGATATAGTTTCAGAATGTAGTTGAACTGCACTATATGACAGTATAGACTCGTATAATCCAGTTCAATGCAGTTCTGAACCTGCATTCTATGGCAGTATAGATCCAGCCTAAGAGTCTACTGTAGTAGTAGTAGTAGTAGTAGTAGTATATATATGTAATGCTCTTGACAGCTTGCTGGGCATCAAATTTGTTTCTCTCCTCTCCCTCATTTCTTAAAAATCCTTTATTGAAAGAGGATTGTTCTCCTTTTAAGTCAAATATCATTACTACCTTTTAAAATGCCCATGTTTGATCAGAACCAAACACATTTTTAAGACAGGTGTTGGGAGTTACTATGATATCAAAATATAGATTGAATTTCCTTTACCTGAAGGGCTTGGGACTAGAAGTATTTTGGAATTTGGAATATCTGTATTTGCATATACAGTAGACTCTCAGTTAACCCCTGAGGATTGGTAGAACCTGGATACATGTAGTTTCTGGTTACTTGGAAGTGACTATTAGAAATAGGCCTTGTGAAACATACTATCTCCATATACTGTCCTTTACTTAAGAAGCAGAGCTTTATTTTTAAAAACTCTATATTTTCTCAGGTCCCAACTACACTGCCATATGATCCAGTTTCTGAATCCAGATTATCTGATTTGAACAGGATTATATGGCAGTGTGGGCTCAAATAATAAAGTTCAAAGCAGATAATCTGGGATCAGAAATTGGAGTATATGGCAGTATAGACCCAGCCTCAGTTTGCTTTCTGTGACCAATAGGCGGCCTTTATTGAAACCTAATGAAAAGCTTATAGGCATGCCAAAAATGTTAATAATATCAGTGGTACACAGAAAATAATAGAGTCTTCTGGCTTCTCTCCTCAAAGTTCACTTTTCATCTTTTCAAACCCCGTCCCTTGATCTCAATTATCAATAAAACAGTGAACATATACCTTTGTGAGTAGGTTGAATTAGGTGATTAGGTGGGACATCTAGTGTGTTTTATTGTGAGAGTGATCTAAAAATAAGTAGTTTTGAAGGCTCTTGCAGATCATCGTTGTGGTGGTGTGTTTGTGAGTTCTTTAAAAGGAAAATTGAATGCAATAGCATAGATATCATCAAAGTAGAAGAAACTGTTTGAAATCCCATTGATTACAGTGGGAGAATTAAGCATGGGCTTCAGCCACTCCCTGGGAAAACAATGAGGCTTTAAATGACTTTCACTATGTGACTGCACAGCATATTGGTGAAATTACCATTTGGAGGGGAATTTGTGAGACTGGAGTGTAGTACAAAATTTTATCTAATATGAAACTAATTTGTGTGTTGGAACAAATTATGTTTCATTTCCCTCTGGATCCCTTCTACAAGAGGATGCCAGGATGATTGCTCGAATCCACTGACCTCAAATTGCTTTAGGTCGGCAGGTCAAAAATGAGTGAAAAGGCCAGAGTCTATATTACTCGAAACAAATAAATGATGTAGTTTGAAAGCTTTCGCTGAAACCTGTTTCTTTATTGTTTTCTTGTGTGCTGACAATTTGCCATCACGCTTTACACGAGAGGTCTCAAAGAGACGCTTTTCTTAATGGTCCTGTTCGAGGCTTGCAAAGTCAGGGCTGTTGTGGTTGCTTTTGTTTTTTTCATTTTGGCTTCTAGTGAGCTCAACTCTTCCTTGTTGGGAACTTTTTCTGACTGCTGTATTATAATGTCATAAGTGTGATATAAAGAATTTGTAATTTCTGGCAGAGAAAGAGAACTAGAGTAATGTTATCTTGGCAACGGGCAGTTATGTGGCAAATATTGAGATAAATTGTTGTGTCCTTAGGGGAAAATACTAGAACTTCAGATATAGATTGTCATCTAGCTTCTTCGAAGGGTTGTCCCTATGTTTTGAGAAATCATACTCTATTGATAATGTGAATTTAAGGCTGTGGTTGTATGTATGTTCCTGCTGCAGAACCCAGTCCCAATGGACTTGTTTCTAAGTAAATGTGCCCAGTGTTGTGTTATTAATTGATCAGATGCACAAAGGAAACATTGTATTTTGTAGGTGAGATATGTGCATATAATGAACATTGGGGTAGTGTGGGGAGAAGAAAGTTATTATGAAAGCATCACGTGTGGGGAAAAGTTAATGGTTTTGTCATTGGTACTGTCAAAGATAGCCCCTAATTTATGCATTTTAATTTGTTAGTATGTTGAGAAGCTTCCAAAATTTTAAATACAATATTTTTCACATTCAAAGCCATTATGTAAACTAAGCAGTAGTATATATGCATCGTTCTACACCAGGGGTCCTCAATCTTTTAAGACAGAAGGCCAGTTCCTGGTCTCTCAGAGTGTTTGGGGGGGGGGGGTGGACTATAGTTTGTTGCTCTTCCTGTGTGCCTTCAAGTCATTCAGACTTAGGATGACCCTAAGACAACCCTCTTACATAGTTTTCTTGTCAAAATTATTCGAAGAAGATTTGTCTTTGTCTTCACCTGAGGCTGAGAGAGTGGGACTTAGCTAAAGTCGGCCAGTGGGTTCAGAATCAAAGTCTGGGGGCCCACCCAGACAGTACCTTTATCGCAGGAGCTTCTTCATCAAAATGGAGGGTGGCCAAATGCCGGTCCCTGAAAATGCAGGAACAATCGCTACAAACGGCACAAAACACGAAATTTTCAGTTGCGGGAATATCCTGGTTCTGGCTGGAAAATGCGGATATTCAAATCTCTGTTATGTCTCTACACTCAGAATATACAGGATTTTTAATGTTGGTTTGTTCCTGGGTTATACATGTGTGTTCCTGATTGGTTGTATCCTAAAAACATGGCAACAGTTGACTAGAAGGTGAAAACTTTATCCTGGCAAGAGAAACTTTGTCCTCCACATGTTCATTGAAGTTTGTGACATACAAGCAAAAGTGTTGACATGTAATCAAATTTCCCCATGTTTTTATGATAAAAGCAATGCGGAACAGACATGTATAACCCAGGAACATCACCCCGTAGTTCCCTGGTACAAGTACATGACCAAACTTGTATTCACAGATGGCCACGCAGCCATGGAGCAAGGAGTGTTCCCAGGGGGGTTGAAGGAGGCCATGGTAAGACTGCTACTGAAGAAACTGAATTTAGATCCTTCGGTTCCCTCCAGTTACCGCCCGGTTTCGAACTTGCCGTTCCTGGGTAAGGTGATTGAGAGGGCAGTTTCGGGTCAGCTGCAACAGTTCTTAAATGACACAGCTGGACTTGATCCTTTCCAGTCCGGTTTCCATATTGGGCATGGGACGGAGACTGCTTGTCTCCATTACAGACCAACTTCGCTGCCAGTTGGACCATGGTGGGTGTTGTTAGATCTCACGGCAGCCTTTGACACGGTCGATCACGCATTATTGACCCGCCATTTAGCTGTGACGGGAGTTAGGGGGACTGCTCTTAAATGGGTGGCCTCCTTTCTTCAAGACCGGGAGAGGTGGGGGATGGCTTCTGGGAGACTCCCATTAAGTTGTGGGGTTCCCCAGGGAGGTATCCTCTCCTCTTTATTGTTTAATATCTATGTGTGTCCACATGCCCAACTGGTTCGTGATTTTGGTCTGGAGTGTCATCAGTACGCTGATGACACCCAGCTGGTGCTGAGAATGGATGGCAGGCCGGACACCATACCCGATTGTTTCCATCAATGCCTTGAAGCCGTGACTAGATGGCTGCGTTCTAGCTGGTTGAAGGTGAATCCATCGAAGACGGAGATCTTATGGCTGGGTCGTCCTGGTGTCGGTGAGTGCCGGTTGCCTACCCTGGATGGTGAGCGGTTAAGTCCGTCATCTTTGGTAAAAAGCCTGGGGGTCCAATTTGACCCACTGCTATCGATGGAGACTCAGGTCTCCATGGTTAGCAGGTCTGCATTCTTCCATCTCCGACAAGCTAGGCGACTGGCTCCTTACCTATCCAGGAATGACCTAGCTACGGTGATCCAGGTGACGGTCATCTCGAGGCTAGACTATGGTAACGCCCTCTACATCGGCCTTCCCTTGTCGACAACCCGGAAACGAAAGCTGGTGCAAAATGCTGCTGCTCGATTGCTGGTGGGAGCATCGACAAGAGAGCACATTACACCAATTCTACAGCAATTGCACTGGCTACCAGTAGAGTACTCGATTGTCTTCAAAGTGCTGGTTTTGACCTTTAAGGCCTTGTATGGTCTAGGGCCAGTGTACCTGAGGGACCGCCTCACTCCATATGTTCCCCCGAGATCGTTGCGATCAGAAGAACAAAATCTTCTGGTGATTCCATCAATCCGTTTCTGCCTTCTTTCAACAACAAGACAAAGAGCCTTTTCTGTGGTGGCGCCAACTTTATGGAATGAATTACCAGACGGAACTCGTGCCATCACAGAGTTAGCCCCCTTCCGGAGGGCCTGCAAGATGTTCCTTTTTAGGCAGGCTTTCAATCTAGGCGCCTCCTGATAATCCTGTCCATACCCTTGTGTTTTTATATATCCAAACTGTGTTTATGTGTATTTTATTGTTTTTATGTAAACCGCCTCGAGCCTGCAGGGAGGAGCGGTATATAAAAGTTATATATGATTTATATATATATATATATATATATATATATATATATATATCACCAAGGAACAGAACTTATACATTGGTTCACATATTTACATATTAAGTTGCTTTTTAAAAAAACAGCTGAAGTTTCTGATGGATGTCCTGCGGCAGCCATCTTGGGAGCATCTAAATCCCACAACAAAGCAGTAAGTGTAGATGATGGAGGCCGAAATCTTGGGACCAACATGTATGTGGACCTGCCCTCAGGTCCTGGTTTTTTGCCTCTGACTAAAACCCGCGATTTGCTGCTGTCTGGGAGCGCCCTGAGGTTCAAACCACTATGAAATGCTTTCTGAATTCTTTTCCCTCCCCACTCTATTTGTTTACAACATTTCTACCCTGCCTTTCTCCACCTCAGAGGGGACTCAAGGCGGCTTACACTTAGGCAACTATTCAATGCCTTCCAAAATAAACAGTTAAAATAAACATTTAAATAGAATTGTAAAATACATTGAAACATTTAAACATATAAAACAATGCCTTCACTGTTAACCACATTATCCAAAGTCATCATCTGGGTCATTCCAATAGTTATTGCACATAATTCCAATTTTATCTCTTGCATAGGATCTTCAAAGCCTTGATCAAAAAGCCACATTTTTACTTTATTACGGAAGGTCAGGAGGGAGGGGGCTGATCTAATATCCCTAGGGAGGGAAATCCTCTTTCCTACTTTCCTTTCATTTTCCCATTCTTCTATTTCTCCCCTCTCTGTTTCCCACCTACCTTTCTTTCTTCCTATTCCCTCCTTCCTTCTCTTTTTTCCTACCCCTTCTCTTTCTTTTTCTCTTTTTTCCTTTTCTCCACGCCTTTCTCTCGATTTTGTAGGGAGCAAGAATGGGGTACAGAGGGTCCATCCATTTTGGAGGGAGAAAGAGAGAGGAAAGGAGCAAGAAGAAGGTGGAGAGGATCCTTCCGTTTTGGGGAAAATAGAGGAAAGGTAAGGAGAGTTAAGGAGCAAGAAGTGGGTGCAGAAGATACTTCTTTTAGCAGCAAGTCTAAAGTTTAGGGCGGAGGCTGTGGAAATGACCTTGGTGGGCCAGATTTGGCCCATGGGCTGTAGTTTGAAAACCCCAATTCCACACTAATGATTTCAGCTATTAACAAAGTATAAGGTACCGTAAGATTTCTACATAAAGTTACAGAGGAACTATCCACTGGAACTCATTTCCAAAATGCCACTTTCAAAGGCCAGGATTACTACATTTGCTTTTCTGTGATGAAACACAGAATGCCAATATGCTGCCAGCAGATGTGTTCAACTTTGACAATGGATTTTCATGCAGGTTATAGATGCCTCAAAGCCACAGTTCTGCAATATAGAAAAAGCATATGCATTGAAAATCTTTCTTCTGTGCCTTCAATGTTTTTGTACATTTGTGAAGTGCTCGTTCTTGCACTTTTCCTTGGATGCCTAAACTGCATTTCCGAATGCTCTACTACAATGCTAGAAATTTGAGAACTTAAAGGAAAAAATGTGATATAGGAGGAGCAGAATTTTTATTTGAGGGACAGTGGCCCTTTCTCCCTTCCCATCCCAGACATTATATCCTTAACATGTGTAAAAAAAAATCAGTTTAAAAATAATGATAATTTGCCTGTTTATCTTGGGGCACTTTTGTAGTTGGTCACAATGTTTTGAATTTTGTATGGATGTAATGAATTCGCTAAGGCTTAGAGACATGAAAGGCCTGGGAAAGACAGAAATCGGCCAAAGAGCAGGGGAAAATCCCCCCCTCTGCCCAACAATTGGAAGGGGGTTCCTTGGGGGTTGGTATTCTATTTCTTAAACATTAAAATGAGTATGATGCTTTTGAGACAAGATTTGCCTTATGCAAAAGGAATGTGTAGCTATTGCATGAGGAATTTTTCAAAAGGCAAACCGCCACATCTTTTCACAACTTGGTGCCCTTAAAATGTGTTGGGCTGTACTTTTCATTACTGCTACCAGCCACACTGGTCAGGATTAATTGGGCTTTTTAGAGCATGATTGCTTTTAACATTTTCAATTATGTTGTAAATAACCACTTCAAGGCAGATAATCAGGATTCAGAAACTGGATTATATGGCCTTAGAAGCTTTCTGTTCCCTCCCCCCCCAAAAGTTGTATGTTTATGACAATATAACATTTTGGCTTATAGTGCTGGGGAACTTCAATGTCCATGCAGAGGCCACCCTGTCGGGAGCGGCTCAGAACCTCTTGGCCACCATGGGAACTGTGGGGCTGTCATAAGTGGTTTCTGGCGCTACCCACAGGGCGGGGCATACATTGGACTTGGTGTTCTGTAAGGGATGGGAGGAAGGTGACGGTGTGGAGGAACTCTCTTTAGTTCCTTTGCCATGGACCAACCACCACCTGGTCAAGTTTAGACTTCCTGCACCCCCTAACCACTGCAGGGGTGGAGGACCTATTAAAACAGTCTACCCCAGGAGGTTTATGGATCTGGAAGGATTCCTGACAGCACTTGTGGAGTTTCCTGCCACCTCGGTAGATGATTCCGTTGATGCTCTGGTCACTCTAAAATGGAGAGATGACCAGGATAATAGACACAATCGCTCCGTAGCGTCCCCTTTCGCATAGCAGAGTTAAACTGGCTCCTTGGTTCAATGAGGAGCTGGCAGCAATGAAGCATGCAAAGTGGTGACTAGAGTGTGCGTGGCGTTTATCTCGCAGCAAGTCAGACCAAACATGGGTTTGTGCCTATTTAAGGACTTACTCTGCGGCAGTGAAGGCCCCAAGCAAATCTCTCATTGTGGCCAACACTGTATCCACAAGGAACCGTTCAGCTGAGCTGTTTCAAACCGTCAGAGGTTTGTTGACCCCTGCTACTCAAGACGGGAATCCTGACCCTTCAGCAGCTCACTGTGAGGCATTTGCTTGGTTCTTTGCAAAGTTGCTCTGATCTTGTCCGAACTGGACACCACGGTTAATGCAGTCTCTGAAGATGTAGCCAGTGCACCTGCTAGTCCGGTTTTAATGGATTCATTTCAACGTGTGCAATCTGAGGATGTGGACAAGATCCTTGGAGAGGTGAGGGCGACCACATGCATCCTGGACTTCTGCCCATCCTGGCTGATAAAGGAGGCCAAAGGGGATTTGGCAGAGTGGGTAAAAGTGGTTGTTTTAATGTCATTTTAAATTGTTGTTTAATTGCTTTTAATTGTTGTCGTTATTTTGAGCATGGAATAATACCACTTATGTAAGCTACCCTGAATCCCCTTCAGGGTGAGAAGGGCGGGATGTAAATTTAGTAAATAAATAAATGTAAAAGTCTAATCATAAAGGCCCTCCAAACTTATTTTTGCAATTGAAATAGTAAGTAGACTGCTGATAGAGAGATCAAATATATTCAGTAGATGGAAAGTTAACTCATGCAATATAAGCATAACATTTAAGGGCATTTCCTGTTCACAGCTTATTCTTTTTAAGGAAATAGCAGCACTCTTCGGTTCATGAAACCATTTTCTTTTTTTCATGACCTTTAATCATTGTCCCTCACATGTTGTTTAAGATTACTAACCAGCTATTTTTCCTGTTCTTTCTGTATAAATCATGAATCGCAGACATTGTTTTCTTGCATCTTATATATATTTCTATTCCTTGGAGTACATCTTTTTCCATATGCTTTCCCACCAAAAACATGCAGATCCGTTCCTTTGGCAGCATAAAAACCATGAAGCAGTCAGCTGTAACAAGTTGGTTTTTGTTAAAAAAAATTAAAATTCCAAGATGGATGAGTTCTGTTCATATTTAAAGCAGACTCCAGCCTCAGATTCTTTTTTAAAAAGCAATGGTTAAACTTTTCCCCTTTATCTCTTAAAAAAATGATTACAGCATTGAGTGGAAATTTGCATAAATGTCAAACATAACTGTAATATATCTGGGTGGAGTCCGAAAGGGTGGGGATGTTAACTTTGATCCAACAGACCCAGATGGATGGATTTATAGTTTCTTTAATATTAAAAATTTTGATCTACAAAAAAAATGTTTTTGGCAGGACAAACCACGGGTTTCAAATTAACACAGGCTCAAAATCTATTGTTAAACCTTGAGCTGTTTTCAGAATTATAGGTCTCTAGGGAACAGCTCAAATGATCTCCCCCAAAATGAGAATAAAATTAAAATGTTTGAGTGAAAGCTGTTTGGCTGTTGCTGAGCCTTCAGGACAGATTTCACTTGCATGCACTTCCAGCTTGGGAGAGGGCTGTTGGAAAGTCAGGAATTCTAAGGCACCTTTCAGAGAAGCGTACAACACTGCTTTCTATGGAGTTAGACCATTGAAGCATACAACACAGCATGAGACATTCTCTCCCAGCACCTTAAAACCAACTACAGTAAGATCCCTATGTCTGAAGGGGATAGGTTCCCACTTACCTAAAATCAAGGATACCACCAAAACATGATGCAATTATCAGACGTATTGTCCCAGTATACTATAAAGTTGATTTGGGGACTTGGCGATTCCCAGAGAGAAGTTTTTTTCTAGGAGTTTGCTAGGTCTTCCAGTTCTGTAGTAACTTTTGAGGACAGGCATTATGAGGCAGCCTTTGCTGAAAACAGCACCTCTGGTCTCTATTGAAAAGGATCCTTGGTAGTAATGAAGGAAGCCTGTTAGCAATACTACGGTAGATGAATCCGTAATCTGACCTCTATTCAGAAAAATATAGTGCTCACAAAGAGTAGGTGAAGTAATCAGTCTGAGGCAGGGCAATGGTTTTGACTATTGGTCACTGGCATCTTCAAAATGAAGGACCATTTTCTCCAGGCCCTGTTATCAACTTTCCAGACATCCATATCTAAGTGGTATGAAAGTAGATAGGGTGGGATCTAAAAAGCCAATATCCTACTTGACTTGCCCAAGCACTTAGAATGGAGTCTAGGCTTGGTATCGTCTCCAGATTTATTTATTTATTTATTTACAGTATTTATAACTCACCCTTCTCACCCTGAAGAGGACTCAGAGCAGCTTTCAGAACACAAATACAGCAAACATTCAATGCCAATTATACAATTAACAAAGACAGACAACACAAGCAGAGGTAAAGGCCATTTTTCCCATCTTATTTCCAGCATCTTGGAGGCTTTGCTTGACTCCGACCATGGGTAGGCTGGAGGGTGCTGTTGCTCAATCTTTCATGCCAAGGAGCTTTCCTCCGATCGATGCCCTTAAGGGTGCCTTTATTACCTCCCCGCTAAAAGCGGTACCTATTTTATCTACTTGCATTTCTGCTTAGACCTGCTAGGTGGGAAGGTGAGTCAGGACAAACGGCGGGTGCACACTCTGACCTGGGCTCGAACTGTTGACATTCCAATTGGTAGGATTTTTCTGCAGCACAGCGGTTTAGCCTGCTGTGCTAAGCCTGACCTGTACAGATAAGCCTGTGTAGCTTGTGAGTGGTGGAGATTTGATCCTACTGTTTTGGACTTTTTACTCTGCTAGATGGGGTTTTGGGAGTTGTAGGCCAAAATGAATTTCTGTGGTGGCCCTGTGTCACCAAAACGCTTTCTCAGCCTATAATCAACCATTGGTTTTCTGGCTTTTCTTCCGATGAGATTGCTAATGTTTTTGAAGCTGGTGTTGCAGACTCGAAATTTCCAACAATAAATCCCAGTTAGGTTGTGGTTGTTTTTAGACATCTGAGTAAAAAGTCATTTTCCTTCATTTCAGTCTAAGGTCCAGAGTTTTCAAACCAGAAAAACAACTACTATTATGTTGTTAAAAACCTGACATCCAAGGGTAACCAAGTGGTGCTCTCCACCTAGATTGCGTGGCAGTTCCTATCTGTCCCAACCAATACAGCCAATGGTTAGTATTCTTGGTGTTAACTGTCAAAAAACTTTGAAGGGATCCAGGTTCCCTACCCCTTTAAGAAAAAAAAAGAAATGCTGCTTAAAAAAACAATGAAGACTTTCCAAGTGTAAGCAGCTGGAGCGCTTTCCCCAGTGAAACAGAGCGTTCTGCAAGGCTGATGGTAGAAAGAGTGACTGGGGTCTTAAGTGGACGGCCAAACTATGGTTCTGTGTTGATTAGAAAGAAAATCCAGGTTGTAAAAATAAATGAGTTTGGTCCACTATTTTCCTTGTTCATTTTTTCCTTCCCAGGAGAAAATTGAGAATATAACCTGGGTTGTAAATCTGCTTTATAGTTCACATGAGAAAGGGTGGAGAAAGGCCTTTTATGTAATCTTCCCAGAAACTGAATGGCACATGAGCTGGGATGCGCATCCAAAAAAATTCACAGCCAGATTAGGCTTTTCATTATTTTCTGCAGTTCGACAATATTTCATTTTACAATGCTGTTGGCTGACAAAGGTTTTGGTTGTTTCATGTCTCCAGATATAAAGCTAAGAAGAAGGTAGTGGCTACAGAGTTAAGATGGGCTGGGAAACATGTAGTCCACTGGCCATTGTCCTCTACAGCTCCCATAGTCCCTCACCATTAGTAATGGTGGGTGAGGCTGATGGGATATGTAGGCCAAACTAGCTGGTGGGCTGATAGTTCCCCACCTGTTAGTCAAATGCAAGCTTCTTTGGCTTGGTGGATGTATGCACAAACTGTGATACAGAAAAAGATAAAAGGTCCTCCTCCCTCCATTCCAACTGCCACTGCCCTGACCATAGAGAGGGAGAGGGAGAGGGAGAGGGAGGAAGAGGCAGTATCTGCTTGACTTAATCCCACTCTGCCATCCCTTTTCCTTGTGTTTCATGTCTTTTGATTGCACAACTGATTACAGGCATTGGTTTGTTGTTGGTTTCTTTTTTCTTGTGATGTGCCATGTACAGTGATGATTCCAAATACATGATTATAATAATACTGTATGTCAAAAGTAAGGTGCTTACTGCTGAAGGCGATGAACAACTGTGTTGTATCCTGTCAGATCCTTAAAAGTCATAGCTATTTTGAAACCAGGCAAAAATCGCAATGATCCAAAAAGCTATAGACCAATCTCCATGTTCTGCCATCTTTATAAAGTTGTGGAGATATTTACTTTGTATAGAATTATGGAAAAAATAGACCCATGTATGATTCCACAGCAAGCTGGTTTCCAGAAAGGCAAAAGCTGCACATCACAATTGCTAAACCTGACTCAGCACATAGAAGATGGATTTGAAAGGCAGCAGATTACAGGAGCTGTCTTCATAGGCCTGTCAGCAGCATATGATACTGCAAATCACCGCCTTCTCCTGAGAAAAAATTATAATATCACACTTCATATGAAATCTGCTACAAAACAAGAGCTTTTTGTTGAGTTCCAGGGCCAGAGAAGCAGGTGGCGAAAAAGAAGAATGACCGTCCCCGGGGGAACATGATTGCTCCATCATCATTTAACACTTACACAAATGACTAGCCACTGGCAGAAGAGAGCTTCATCTACACTGACGATCGTGTCATTACCGCTTAAGCAGGGAGCTTTGAAATGGTTGAACAGAATCTCTCCAAAGATTTAGATGCCCTTACTGCCTATTACAGGAAACCCCATCTGATTCCTAATCCATCTAAAACACAGATATGTGCTTTTCACCTTAAGAACAGACAAGCATATTGAGCGCTGAGGTTTACCTGGGAAGGAATCCCACTGGAGCATTGCAACACACCAAAATACCTCTGGGCCCTCTCCTTAAACAAAAGAATACTGGCAAATGATACATGATGAATGTAAAAAAAATATTGAAAATTGAATTTAAGATGAGGCCAGAATTATATTTACTAGGCCTGATTGAAGACGACACTTTTGTAAATGATAACATAGAAAAACTCTTCGTGTTCCTGACAACCGCAGCAAGGATAGAGTTTGCAAAGATCTGGAAGCAAAACCTCATACCCACAAAGGAGCAGTGGATATGTAAAATAATTGAAATAAAAGATATGGATGAATTAACGTATTGGCTGAGACAAAATAATGGCAAAGGCATTATAAAGACAGATTGGACCTTGATTGATGAATATGTGAAGAATACATAAGAAGAAAGGAACACTGTCAGTAATAGATTAGGAAGATTAAGAGCATCGGGGATGCCTCGAATAAAATATTGATTATTGTAATAAAATATACAAATAGCGTGAAATGAGAATGGAAGTCAACATATCCCTTTTCCCCATTTGACCCCTTCTTTCCCCCCCCCCCCTTACCCATACCTAATTACTCCCCATTGTTATCATGTATGTTTGGAAAAATGAAAACTGTTTAATAAAAAATATTTTATAAATAATAATAATAATAAAAAAAACAAAATACCTCTGGGCCGTGCTCTGACTTACAAGAAGTACTGCTTGACTATCAAGCAAAAAGTGGGTGCTAGAAATAATATCGTACGGAAGCTGACCTGGGGATCATACGAAAGTGTAACCTGGGGATCACAACCAGATACAGTGAAGAGATCTGCCCTTGTGCTTTGCTACTCAGCTGCTGAGTACACATGCCCAGTGTGGAATACATCTCACCACGTTAAAACAGTGGTTGTGGCTCTTAATGAGACGTGCCGCATTATTACAGGATCTCTACGCCCCACACCACTGGAGAAATTATACTGTTTAGCCTGTATTGCAGCCTGTATTGCACCACCTTATTGGCTGCTACTTCCATGGGGAAGTAGCAGCCAATAATGAAAGGACCAAGACAGTGAGATCTCCGGCCCATCCTCTTCAGATATCAGCCAGCATGCCAACGGCTTAAATCAAGAAACAGCTTCCTAAGATTAAGAGAGATACTCGCAGGAACACCTCAACAAGCAAGAATCCAAAGGTGGCAGGTTAAAACCCAGCACCTTAATCAGTGGTTGAGACTGGATGAGAAACTCCCTCCTGGGCACACAGAAGACTGGGTGACCTGGACGGCGCTGAACAGGCTGCGCTCTGGCACCATGAGATGCAGAGCCAATCTCAAGAAATGGGGCCACAAAGTGGAGGCTATGACATTCAAGTGTGGAGAAGAGCAAACCACAGACCACTGACTACAATACAAGCTGTATTATAGTCAGCTCACAGCCACACCAGAGGCACTCCCAAGTTTCCAGTTTCTGGTCAAAGGACATTTAGCATAATGCCAAGTTTTTAAACTTACTTTGTTAACTGTGCCCTCTGCTCGCTTCTGACATGATAAATAAAAGAAATGTGGTTGACAGTAATCACATGGAAAGGCAAACAGTCCTGTTCTGTAGATTGCCAGTTTACATAGTCCCATCTCGCTTTGCTAGTGGTTGGAAATGATGGGATGTGCCGTGTGATAACCTTCTTTGTCACTGGTTTAGACAACTGATATTCAGCTAGTTCCTGAGCACCAGCGGAGTTGCATGTCTTCAACACTGACCCTTGCTTTGAGGATTTAAAGCTGTTGTTAGGTAAAGCATGCTATCTTTTCAGACCCATCTTTGAATGTTTGTATTTCTTGATCAGACTCTTTTTCTACTGTATGTTTCACCTACCCACATCTGACCAAATATGTCAGCTCTAAAAAATGTCTAGATCCTCTAGGAGTTTCAATTGTATGTTTTCGTTCCAAGATATTAGAGTGTGATATTAGAGTTTTCTTCTGTTATGATGGACAGTATTGGGCTACAACAATATCCAAAATCCAGAATCAGCAATACCTTTTGGGGGCCAACTCCAAAGCATGAAATACATAATGCTTCATCATCAGACAAAGATGTTTAAAAGCATATAGGAGAAAAGGGGTGATGCTGTCAGATGGTAACATTCTGTCTGAGACACTGTCTGTTGAGATGAGATGGTATTGGGGGATTTCATTGCAGGCTTATTTGTGACAACTAGGGATAATAAACGTTCAACTCTATTAGCAATGGAAAAGAAACTTCTCTTAAGATCCAGGCTGCTTCTGGCCTGTGTGAAGCTAACTGCTCCTTTCTTAGACAAGATAACACTGGATGCTATGGGATCCTGAAAGGTTCCCATAGCATCCTTTGGCAGGGAAGACTACAGCTCTAGTAAGACTACAGCTCCCAGGATTCCATAACATTAAGCCATGGCAGTTCAAGTGGAGTCAAACTGCATTCATTCTACAGCATAGACACATCCTGTGTTTCATTGACCAGAGCATGAACATTACCTTTTTGGACACCTGTTCCCAGGATCAGCATTGCCACTGGCAGTTGTTGTCATTGGCAGGACTTCAGTCCAAAGTAGCTTGTTCTATTCATCTCAATGGGAACTTAGTCCAGCAGTGTCTGGTTCCAACCCAGAAGCTCTCATATCTAGTTTCCTCAGTCTGTTACTCTCAAGACATTTAGATGTTGGTACCATTGGCCTGCTTAGTAGGGATGATGGGAGTTGTGGTCTAAAAGTTTTAGAAGGCTGTTTAGGGCAGCAGCCAAGGGAGAATGAGTGGGCATGAAGAGGGTGCTATAACTCCTATCTACCAATTCTCTTTTTACTCCTCCAGCTAATTTTCTCCCATTCTTTCCCTAGTTCACATGGAGACCAGACATAAACCTGGTTAAATGTGTTTGGAAGTTGAAGATTGTGCACAGAATACAGAGGAGAATTGGGAGGTTTGGAGGGGGGATGAGTGTCGCCTGTCTGCCATTACTTCCCAACAGCTGCTCCGCCCCATATGTGCCCTATCTCAGCAAACACAAGTTTTGGGAACATGCATTGTTCCACCCTCAGAGCCTAAAGCCAGAGGCTTATTCGGTGTGTATTTCTCAAGATTTTCCTTGAAGATACTCAAAGCAATTTAATTTTATGAGTCAGAGACATGATAAAGGTGGATCCAGCCTTTGGCTTTGCAACTGTGAGCCTATAGACCTAAATCCAGCTTTTTTTCAGAGTTCTCTGAGCTGCAGCAGGCTTTGCATGTGTGTTTTTTGCATCTCTCAACTTGGGCTTTCCTTTCCTGTCCTAATTAAAGGTAGAAGACTTGAATGCCCATAGCGGAAATCTTAACAAACTGCAGCCTTCAGAGAAGTGTGTCTGATATCTTTGTATAATGATAAGACCTATGCCAGTTTCTGACGCTATTGTCTAGTGGGTGGAGGAATTAATTGCTCTTTAATTGCAGTGGTGTGATAGGGCTTGGCTGTTTATCACAGTCTGATATGCTGTGTGCCAGGTAATCTCCAGAGTTGCTGATATACTTCTTAATTTGTTCCTAATAAAATATGATTGTGTTATGAAGTTTACAACATCAGCTAATTAAGCTGGTGTTTTAGGGTTTCTCAGATCCATATTGTCTTCTCAGTGGTGGTTGTGTTGTCCACCACCAACAGATGTAAGGGAAAGGTCCAACACACTAAATCACAAAATGAGCTGAAGCTTGCCAGAGAGATTAAAAACAATACAAAGGGGTTCTTTGGTTAGGTCAGTAGAAAAGGGAAGAACAAGGAAATGATAGAGCCTCGGTGTGGAGAGGGTGGTGAAATGCTAACAGGGGATGGGGAAGAGGCAGAGCTGCTCAACACCTTCTTTGCCCGAGTCTTCTCCCAAAAGCAAATAAGTGTTTAACCTGAACAATATGAAGAGTACGGGGCAATAGTGGAAATGCAACCCAAAATAGTAGTAAGGAATGCCTGGCTACTCTAAACAAATTCAAGTCTCCAGGGCCAGATTAACTACATCCAAGAGTATTGAAAGAACTTGCAGAAGTAATTTCAAAACCACTAGCAATAATCTTGGAGAACAGAAGAAGTCCCAAGAAAGCTAATGTGGTCCCTATCTTCAAGAACGGGAAAAAGAGGACCCAAAGAATTGACATGCAGTCAGCCTAAGATCAATACCAGGAAAGATTCTGGAGCAGACCATTACAGAGGCACTTAGAAAATAATGATGTGATCACTAAAATTCAGCATGGTTTTCGCTAAAACAAGTCATGCCAGATTAATCTGATCTCTTTTTCTTATCTATATATATAAAAAGAGAGCTGTCATGTTTCCTGGCTCTAAAACGAAGAAACCTCACTAGGCAGAAATACAAAAACAGCCCACATACCCAGAAAACCCTACGAGGTATGCTTACCACGAACACCCCCCCCCTAATAAAGAGCCAACGGCCACAAATCACAAAAAACCATTAGGGACTACAACTCCCATGATCCCTCACACCACCTCCATCTGGCAGTTTACAGCATCGGAATGTTAGTGGAGCTGACCAATTAGAGGGATTATGCAATACTCCCTCACTTAGAATGTAGGCTGGGAGCCCCCCACCCCCTGGCAGTTCAGAGTTGGAATGTTGGTGGTGGTAGGGAAAGGTAGGGAAAGGAATGGAGGGACTGAGACAAGGGGAGCAAGGACTGATACAGAAAGGGGAGGAATGGCAGGAAGAAGGGAAAGGAAAGAAGGAAGGGAGGGAAGGAAGGAGGATAGAAGGAAGAATGGATGGAAGGAAGGAGGGGAGAAGAAAGGAAGGAAAGATGAAGGATAGCAGGAAGGAGGGGAGGGGAAAGGAAGGAAAGGATAGAAAGATGGAAGGAAGGAAGGGAAAAGGGGAGAAGAAAGGAACACATAAACACATACACACACATATATATACATGCACAGTGTCACAATGCAGGGTCTCGGCCCAGCCCCTTAATCACATACACAGAGACGGTAATCAACTAACTATTTATTGAATAATAAAAACAGGTGAAAAGAGTAATTGTCCTTAAAAGTATCAAAAAGTTCAATCAAAATTGGTAAAGAGTTCGTAGATAAATCCAAAGGCAAAACTTGGCAAAAGCTCCGCAAAAGTAATGCGGATCAAAGCAAACTTGGTCCGTGGCAATTCAAACAAGGCAAAGTTCAGGGAAACAAGGCCCAAGAAACTTCTTGGCAAGGCACGAGCCTGAATCCTGGCTCCGTGGATCTTCACCGCTTCACTCCCTCAAATCAGAAGTGGCCGAGCAACTGAGGATCCGTTCCCACGGATCCTATACTTAATTCCTTGGTGAGACCCCGACGCCTAGGCTGCGGCGCCAATCTGTACTACGGGACCTAGCGCTCCTCTGGCGCTCTAGGCTTCGGTGCCATTCCCTCCTGCTGGACTTAATGCTCTGTCTCCTATCAAAGCTCCGTCCTTGCCTCCCAGCACCTGGGTCGCTATCTTCATGAGAGCCAGACTCCCTTTCAGCTTCCATGGGCTCATCCTCCGCTATCTCTCTAACCCTTTCCTGCGACCCAAAACCACCTGGTTTCTCATACTGATTATCGGAATCAGCACTTTCAGTGTCAGCCTGACTTTCCCAGCTTTCATACCCATCGGGCCAGCCATCATCCCATTCCAAGCTCTCAGTGCGAGAAGAAGGCCCAGCTACCTCATCATCCCCTTCCTCCATGTCCACCTCAGCTGCAATTGGCCCTAATGCAATCGGGACCCCCGAGGCCGCCCCCTGCACCCCAGGCACGAAAGAGAACGGGGTTGCTACACACAGAAATATACAAATATACACATACACAACTCCCATGATCCCCCACGCTTCAAGCTCCTCTCCTCCCTCCTTCCACATGTCCAACAGAAAAAAAGACCGCACGCTCAAACGTTCGGAGCGCTCCCTTTCCCCTCCTAGATAGGAAAAAAAGCGCTCCCTTCCCCCTCCCACGTGGGGGCATGGAGGGAGGGGATGCGCTCCGCTTGAAGCGCGGCCTACAAGCACCAAAATGCACTGCGGGACTGGCGGTGACGTAGGGCCGGCTCCCTCGCCTGCTCTCCTGTGGCGCGCGACGTACAAACGCGCCGTGGCCATGCGCTCTGAAGGGGGAGCCGTTGGAAACTTCAGGGAGAAGGGGAAGTGTGTGCTACAGAGAGAGAGAGCGCGCAAGAGAAAGAACAAGGGAGCGCGCGACGGGCTCACAGGGAAAGCTTGAGCCATCCCCCAGGAACGCATGGCTACGGCGCTTCCGTAGCAAGGGGAAGGGGCCGGAATTTAAGCCCCGCCCCTTTCGAGGCCTTGCTTGCATTGTCGGAACACTGGATCTCCGACAACTGACGCTGCCACTCGGAGTCCCGGTGCAGATACAGCTCCTCCCCTCCGCTCCTCTTCGAACATGACTCCAGAATGTGACTACCACAAGCCCGCTGGAAAGCAGGCTATGAGGGCAAAGAGGATGAGGAGGAGCTGGCATGAACGCCCGGCGAATCCCCCACAAAGGGAAAGGAAACAGCTGAAGGATTCAGAGGGAAAGGAAAGAAAACATCCTTCAGCTGTTTCCTTTCCCCCGCGAAACACAGAGGGAGAGAGGGAGAAGAGAGGGAGGGAGGAGAAGAGGAACGACCTGCGCACCCCTTCCCTCCTCCCCCTCCCCCGCCACCGAGCACAACAACGAGGGAAGGAAGGAAGACACTAAGGGGTGAGCAGAGTAAAATTCTTCCCTTCCCTCCTTCCTCCCTTCCTGTCCATTCCTCCCTTCCCACAGGCCTAGGTGAGGAGGAAGAGGAGAGGAGGAACGACAGGCAGGAAGTGATGCTGTGCAGCACCTGCGCACCCCTTCCCTCCTCCCCCTCCCCCGCCATCGAGCACACACATACACACACACATATACATAAAGACAAACACACATATATACATGCACATATACATAAGAACACACACATACACAATATACTGTACATATACATATATACGCACAAACATAAGCACACACATACACACACACATACATAAAGACATGCACACATACACACATATATACATGCACATATACATAAGAACACACACATACACAATATACATATACACACAAACATAAGCACACACACATACACACATATATACATGCACATATACATAAGAACACACACATACACAATATACATATACACACAAACATAAGCACACACATACACACATATACATAAAGACATGCACACATACACACACATATATATGCACATATACATAAGAACACACACATACACAATATACACATACACATATACACACAAAAATAAGCACACACATACAAACACACACCATGTTGGTAGAAGGGGTTAGCCACAGACTATGGCACAGCAACGGGTGCACGGGTCAGCTAGTAATGTTAGAAGTGAATTGTAGATGCTGGGAATGCTGTGGATGTAGAATATCTTGATTTCAGTAAGGCCTTTGACAAAGTTCTCCATGATCTTCATGCAAACAAACTAGTAAATGTGGGCCAGACAATACTTTTGTGAGGTGGATTTGGTGAATCACATTGTTCTGGTGGTTTTGCCTTTTCCCCTAGAATGGGATGCAAGGTGACTTACAGCTAAATGTAATTACAACACAAAACAAGTAAAAGCATTTAGAACACAATTTTAAAATACATCTATATTTTAAATATAGGTATATCAAAATACAGGTATAAAAATACAGCACCTACAAAGTCAGAAGTGCCATTCTTTGCAAGTGATGTCAGTTCTTAGATATCCACCTGAATATGTATTACTTATTTATTTATTTGTGACATTTCTACTCCGCCTTTCTCAACCCCAGAGGGGACTCAAGGCAGCTTTACACATAGGCAACTGTTTGATGCCATTAAAAATATACAATTAAAATGAGCATTTTCAATGGAATTACAAGATACATCAAAAATTAAAAACATTTAAACCAATATCTCAATTTTTAAACCACGCTATCCATAATCATAATCCGGACCATTCCAATAGTTTTTGCACATAATTCTATATCTGTTTATTGCACAATTTCTCAAAAGGCTTGAACAAAGAGCCATGTTTTTACTCTCTTAAGGAAGGTCAGGAGGGAGGGGACTGATCTAATATCCCTGGGGAGGGAATTTCACAGCCAAGAGGTCACCACTTAGAAGGCCCTGTCTCTCATCCCCACCACTCACGCCTGTGAAGGAGGTGGGATCGAGAGCAGGGCCTCCCCAGAGGATCTTAAACTCTGAGTTGGTTCATAGGAGGAGATCCATTCGAACAGGTAAGCTGGGCTGGAACTGTTTAGGGCTTTATTGGCCAAAGCCAGCATTTGGAATTGTGCTTGGTAGCAGACTGGCAGCTAGTGGAGCTGATGCAACAGGTGAGTTGTAAGCTCCCTGTACGCCGCTCTGGTGAGCAACCTGCCTACCGCCCATTGGACCATTTGAAGCTTCTGAACAGTCTTCAAAGGCACCCCCACGTAGTGTGTGTTACAGTAGTCTATACGGGATGTAACTAGAGTGTGGACTACCCTGTCCAAGTCTGACTTTCCAAGGTATGGGCACAATTGGTGCACAAGTTTTAATTGTGTAAATGCTCCCCTGGCCACTGCCGAAACCTTGGGTTCCAGGCTCAACGATGAATCCAGGAGAACTCCCAAGCCGCGAACCTGCGTCTTCAGGGGGAATGTAACCCCATCCAACACAGGCTGTAACCTTATACCCTGTTCGGCCTTTTGACTGACCAGGAGTATCTCTGTCCTGTCTGGATTCAATTTCTATTTGTTCACCCTCATCCAGACCATCACAGCTGCCAAGCATCGGTTCAGGACCTGATCAGCCTCCTTAGCAGCAGGTGGAAAGGAATGATAGAGTTGAATGTCATCTACATACAGATGACATCGAACTCCAAAACACTGGATGATCTCTCTCAACAGCTTCATGTAGATATTAAACAACATGGGAGACAGTATTGAGCCCTGTGGGACCCCACAGAACAATGGCTGCGGAGCCAAGCAGATGTCTCCTAACAACACCTTCTAGGAACGGCCCTCTAGGAAGGACCGGAGCTAGTGCAGAACAGTACCTTCAAGACCCATACCAATGAGGCATCGCAGAAGGATGCCGTGGTCTACAACAGTCGTTCTCAACCAGTGTGCCGTGGCACACTAGTGTGCCGTGACGGACCTCCTGCTGTGCCGCGAGAAAAGCTCTCTGCCCCCCTTCCTCCCCCCCTCCTGTCGAACTCCTGCTGCTTGGGGGAGGAGGAGGAAGAGCCGGGCAGTGGCAAGAAAAAGAAGGGGCCGGGGCGCCGCCTCCTTCGGCCATTTCCCCAGCCAGCCTCCAATCCGCCATGACTCCCACCATGACTTTCGCCCCTCGCTCGCTGAAGCCGCGTGGAGGAGGAGCCCCGCCCACTGAAGTCCGTTCACCGCTCATGCTCCTCCTCTGTAGGAGAGCTGAAGCTGGGGGGGGGGGGCGGGGCATGGCGTGGCCTGGCTCTGCCCCCTCCCCCGGCTTCGGCACTTCCAGCAGCTGCTCCAGTCTTGAGGGGACAGTACCAAGCCAGCATTGTGCTGGCTCTGGCACCGCTGGCTTGGCACTGCCCCCTCAAGGCTGGAGCAGCTGCTGGGAGAGGTGAAGCCGGGGGTAGGGGGTGGGGCATGGCACAGCCTGGCACTCCCAGCAGCTGCTCCCAGCAGGCCACCAACCCCCAGCCGTTCTTTACTGTGTTAGAGTGTCATTTTGTGTCATTTTGGTTGGTGGTGTGCCCCTGGATTTTTTTAATGTTAAAAGTGTGCCGCGGCTCAAAAAAGGTTGGGAAACACTGGTCTACAATATTGAAGGCTGCTGAGAGGTCCAGCAGAACCAACAGGGATACACTCCCCCTATCCAGTAACTAAGGCGACTATGGCTGTTTTAGTTCCGTGTCCCGGCCTAAAGCCAAATTGTTGTTGTTTGTACCCTGCTTTGCTCTTAGGAACCAAGACCCAAAGCGGTTCACCAGCTTAAAAAACTATACAATAACAAACTATAGAATAGCAATGCAATAAAAAGCTACACTCTAAAAATGCAAAAATTGTGTATTAGACAAAAGCACTTATAAAAATTGTCTAATGGAGGAAATGTGCCAAAATATACATACATTTTAATATGGACTTTTAAAAACGAATCTCAACATTTTGGATGAACCAAACGAGCCATTAGGTGAACACAAAACTGACAAATGTCATTGGCTATCAGGATTAGGACATGTAATTAGATTGTAAAGTGGGATTTTATACTGATTGCTGACCATAAAGATTTGATCTAATTTGACTGTAATTTTTTTTAAAGGAAGCTTTAGCAGCCGTTTAGCATTATAGTTCTATCCCACTTAAATTGCCCAGGAAATATCACATGAAATACTTGGATTTGCAGTTTAGAGAGGACACTTCAGAATTCTCAGATAGAGAATTCTAGTGCCATAACAAACGACAAATCCTAGGATTCCATGCAATGACAGTTAAAATGGAATTGGGTTTACTCTCACATAATGTTTCTGGCTTGAAAAGGCATCATCTTGTTTCCTGCCTCCCTTGCCTTCTTCCTTGGCAGCAATTTTTTGAAAAATAGTAGAGGTTAAATGAGATTACATGTGGGAGTGGGCAGACTTGTACAAACCCATGTTTGTCTGGTTGAACTTTGAAAATCTGAGATTAGTGGGGCGGATGTGGGTGAAAACGGATTGTGTATGTGTTTTTTCCCCCCCCCCCCCCCAAGAGTGTTACATCAGCTCTTTAAATTTACTGTAATTAGTAATTATTAAAATTAGTTGATAAGTTAATTAGGATTCCCCCTGTAGCAATGAACAGCTAGGCATAGTCTTGGCACTCATTGGATTCAAATTCTAGAGAAAGATTCCTCTTAAACGTTAGGAAAAACTTCCCGACAGTCAGAGCTGTGGAATATGCTGCTGCCTTGGAATGTGGTGGAGTCTCCTTGGAGGTTTTTAAGCAGAGGCTTGATGACCATCTGTCAATAGTGCTTTGATTGGGTTCTCCTGCATGCATGCTGCGGGACTGGATGGCCCTTGAGGTCTCCCTTCAACTCTGTGATTCTATAGGAGCATTCAGTTGTAAAAGCATAATCTGAACCAAATGTTTGTGGACCCTTCTCCTAACTAATCGACCCTTCGATTGAAGCCCCTGGATAGTGCAACTGTCCATTATACTGTCGTTGCATTATTTGCAACTTTTATTTCTTGTTCTTGTTGTTTTTATGATGTACCACTGCTTTTAATATGTATGTGAACCGCCCCGAGCCGGCCGGGAAGGGCGGAATATAAGACTGAACAAATAAATAAATAAATAAATAAATAACTGTGACTCAGAAAAGCAGTAGATGATGCACAATAGAGGCAAGAGCTTGGGAACATTGTATTTTCAATCAAGACTCCCAGAATCCTCCTGCATGAGTGGCTAGGGAATTCTGGGAGCTGTAGTTCCAAAATGGCCTTAGGCTGGTATTGCTTATATTTTACCTGAATCCTGAGGTCTACTATCCAGAACCAGATACAGGGATCAGAACCCATGCTTTTAGTACTTACATACATTGCCATAAATACGGATTTTTAATGCATTATTTTCTATATGGCCAGAGGAACAATAATAATAATAACACACTTTATTTATATTCTGCTCTTCTCACCCCGAAGGGGACTCAGAGCGGATTACAGGTACACATTACAGGTATTGTAGTAACAGCAGACAGTCCCTGCTGTTACTACAATACACAACATATAGACGAACAGAGGCAAACTCTGGCCACCAGGGGGAGCTGACACACTCTTCATCTCTCAGCGTCCCTTGTTGTGCCTTCCGCATTCCTGGAGTTCTTTAATGGCCTCACAATTCAGTCAAAATTTGCCTCCCCACTTATCTCCTATTTGACAGATGCAACTGTCTTTCGGGCTTCAAGTGTCGACAGCAGGCTACACTTAACGGTCGAGCACCCACCTCGACCCGGGCAGGCCTCAAACTCATGACCTACTGGTCAGAGAGATCCTATGCAGCTGACAGCCAGCTGCGCCACATTCCTGGTGCCACATTCCCACATTGAACGCCACAATGGGTTCAAATGACATGAAAGGAGATTCCACCTGAATACTAGGAAAAAACTTCCTGATTGTAAGAGCTGGAACTCACTTGGAGTCTGATGGAGGCTCCTTCTTTGGGGACTTTAAATCAGAGGCTGGATGGCCATCTGTCAGGGGTGATTTGATTGTGGTTTTCTTGCATGGCAGAAGGGTTGGACTAGGTTCTGGTCCAGTTTACTTGTCCAAACGTATCTCCCTCTATGACCCACCTCGGAGTTTATGATCGTTGGGGGAGGCCCTGCTCTTCATCCCGCCATCCTCGCAAGCGCAACTGGCGGAGACAAGAGATAGGGTCCAAATGCTTGGTCCCAGAACCAAGACTTGAGATTTTTCCTGAAGGAGAGGAGAGATGGAGTCGCCCTGTATAATGCACTCCTTAGTGAAATCAGGGCGACTCCATCTCTCCTCTCCTTCAGGAAAAATCTCAAGTCTTGGTTCTGGACCTAGCATTCGGACAACTGGCTGAGCAACAACTATTATGACTCGTGTGAATTGTCAATGAAGAGACCTTGGACTGGAGCTCTGGATTATGATTTGGATTTGCGTACTCAGACTTGGTTTCGTTAATATTTAAGGGCCATTATTTTTAATGTAATTTTAATGTATTTTGATGTATTTTTACTCTTGTTGACCTGTTTATGTTAATTGCTGTGCTGTAATTGTTCTTTGTCGGCATCTAATGATTGCCAATTGTAAGCCACCCTGAGCCCCCCCCCCCCCTTCGTGGGTTGCGAAGGACGAGATAGAAATGTTTTAAATAAATAAATAAATAGATGGTACATGTGGTCTCTTCCAACTTTTACAATTCTGTGATCTTTGGAGAGTTGCTGCAAAGTGCCGATAAATCTAACAAGCAAATCCTAATCGCTCCCAGAGCTTAGAAATTACTTTTCTCGGCCTGCTATGCTGTCTGGGCATTCTGGGAGTGGTGGTCCCAAAGAGTAGTGTTAGCCGATTCTGCTCTCCTCTTTGGTCTCTTGGAGTGGTCCTACACATGAAGCAGAAATATGCAGTAATATGAACCATATCCTGACAAGTGAATGACAAATAACATTTTTTTTAAAAGATGTTACTGACAAAAGAGGAGTAAGAATTTGGCATGGACGGCTAGGCTACAAAAATATAGAGTCTGCCTTGATAAACAGGGAAGGAGGCCCTGCCCTTTTGTGCTTGCATCATGAGGAGGTATTTGTTGAGCTGTGTACTGTTTCAGCAACATCCTGAATTGCAAATGGGAATAAAGGGCAACTGAAGTGTTCAGGCTGTCATTATAATTTAATAAGGCCTCGTCTTGTTCCAGAAGGGAAGATCAAATGTTTACATCGTCACCCATCGGTTGGGTGGCAAGTTACTGCACCTTATTAATTAAATGTGGATTTGTCTTAAGTAATGCTTCTCTTCTGTTCAGGCTCGCGACAATGTGACTTTAGTTTTCCGCCAGGATCGCGAGGTTGAGGGGGTGGATCCCATACACCTTGCAGAGAGGAATGCTGGGTGGGAGCATGAAGGGATGTTGGAGCACCCCTGGGGTTTTGGAAAGAGGACAATATGGGCCTATGCAAAGAAAGTACCATATTCATCTGTTTTAGCCTACAATGATATAATGGGATCCAGTTCCAGAAATAACCACACACTGCTGGACACTTGCATTGAGCTAGGATCCTGAAGCGTTCTGGCTTAGCTTCACCAGTTAGAGTGTCTTGGGAGTTTTAGAAAATGGCATTCATAACCTTTTGGAAAAAACACTTTTTGGAGATCATAACTTTTTAGAAAAGCATGACCTTTCAGAGAAGAGGTAAAAACCCTTTAGAGTAGAATCTTCTCTTGTGGTATACAACCAGATATAATTATGCAAGGCAATGGTTTCAGTTGTTAGACTGAATAACCTGTTATCTTTGATAACATGACTGGATGAGGGCAAACAAATTGAAACTAAATCCAGATAGAGGTACTCCTGGTTAATCGTAAGGCCAAACAGGGCATAGGGTTATAGCCAGTGCTTGACGGGGTTGACGGGGTTACACTCCCCCTGAAGGCGCAGGTTCGCAGCCTGGGAGTGATCCTGGACTCATCACTGAGCCTGGAAGCCAAGATCTCGGTAGTGGCCAGGGGAGCTTTACATAAGAACATAAGAAGAGCCATGCTGAATCGGACCTCAGCCCATCTAGTCCAGCATTCTGTATCACACAGTGGCCCCCAGTTGTACACGGGGATCTCGAGCAGAAGGGAGGGCAAAACCCTAACCTGCTCCCGACCCCCCACAACCAGTACCCAGGGAAATCCTGCCTACCTCAACCAACTCCGAGGTGGCACTTGAATGTCCTTTTCAGTAACTACCGATACACTTGGTATCCATGAATCTGTCTAATCCTGCCTTGAAGTTGTTCAGGCTGACAGCTGTCACAACCTCTTCTGGAAGTAAATTCCGTAACCCAATGACCCTCTGGGTGAAGAAATATTTCCCTTTATTAGTCCTAATTTTCCTACCTTGGAGCTTCAGGGAGTGCCCTCTAGTCCTAGTGTTTTGTGACAAAGAAAATAATTTTTCTTTATTCACCTTTTCTATCCCATGCATGATTTTATACACTTCGATCAAGTCACCTCTTAAACGCCGTCTTTCAAGGCTGAAAAGACCAAGGCGTTGCAACCTGGTTTCATAAGGGAGCCGCTCCATCCCTTGGATCATTCTTGTTTCCCTTTTCTGTACCTTTTCCAGTTCCGTTATATCCTTCTTAAGGTGCGGAGACCAGAATTGTACACAGTACTCCAAATGTGGCCTTACCATAGATTTGTAGAGAGGTAATACAACATTTGCTGACCTATTTTCGATTCCCTTTCTGATCATGCCTAGCATAGAATTTGCTTTTTCACTGCTGCTGCGCACTGGGTTGACATCTTCATTGAGCTGTCCACCAAAACCCCAAGATCCCTTTCCTGGTTTGTCTCGGAAAGCTTTGACCCCCATCAATTGGTAGGTGTAGTTGGGGTTCTTTGCCCCAATGTGCATGACTTTACACTTGTTTAGGTTAAAATGCATTTGCCACTTTGTTGCCCATTCACTCAATTTCGAGAGATCTTTCTGGAGCTCTTTACAATCAGTTTCATTTTTAACTACCCTGAACAATTTAGTGTCGTCTGCAAACTTTGCTACCTCAGAATTCACTCCTACATCCAGATCATTAATGAATAAATTAAAAAGTAACGGACCCAAAACTGAACCTTGGGGTACGCCACTTCTCACCTCTTTCCATCCAGAGAAGTGTCCATTTATTACCACCCTTTGTTTCCTACAGTTTAGCCAGGTTCCAATCCAGGACAAGACCTGTCCTCTGATTCCATGGCTGAAGAGCTTATTTAGGAGCCTTTGGTGAGGGACTTTGTCAAAAGCCTTTTGAAAGTCAAGGTAAACAATATCAATTGGGTCCCCTTTATCTATGTGTTGATTTACACCCTCAAAGAATTCTAACAAGTTAGTAAGACATGACTTGCCTTTGCAGAAACCATGTTGATTTTCTTTCAGCAATGCCTGTTCTTCTATGTTTAGCACAGCAAAGGCTCGTGTGCCAGCTGCGCCCGTACCTTGGGAAGTCTGACTTGGCCATGGTAGTCCACGCTCTGGTTACATCCTGAATAGACTACTGCAACGCTTTCTACGTGGGGTTGCCTCTGAAGACTGCCCGGAAGCTGCAATTAGTCCAGCGCTCGACAGCCAGGCTTCTAACGGGAGTGGGGTACAGGGAGTGCACAATGTCCTTGTTACACTAGCTCCACTGGCTGCCGATTAGCTTCCGAGCACAATTCAAAGTGCTGGTTTTAACCTATAAATCCCAGTTTACCTGTCTGAACGTGTTCTCTCCTACGAACCATCAAGGACATTAAGATCTTCTGGAGAGGCCCTGCTCTTGGTCCTGCTACCTTCGCAAGCGCAGTTGGTGGGGACGAAAGACAGGGCCTTCTCTGTGGTGGCCCCTCGGCTATGGAACTCTCTCCTGAGTGAGATTAGATCTGCCCCCTCCCTCCTGTCTTTTAGGAAGCTGGTAAAATTTTGACTTTGGAAAGAAGCATTCCCAGAATAAGGATCGGGATTGTTTTTGGAGAAATTGAATAACCATATATACTGGACTGAGCTGAATTTGATTTTATCTGGCAATCTGACTTGAATGTACTTTATAGGTATTTTATTTATATGTATTTTAACTTTGTATGGTGATATGTTTTAATTTTTATTGACTGCATTGAATTCTTGCTGTGAGGCCGGTCTGAATTCCTCCTTGGAGGTGAGAAGATTGGGATATCAAAGTTATAAATAAATAAATAAATAATAAATTTGTTAGGAAAACAGAGATTTTGCCAGTGCTTAAAAACAACAGAGCTTTAGAAGCGTTTTTCAATTGTCCAAATATGCACTCTCCCATAAAACAACTTGTTTTATATCATGCACTCAACAGACAAAAATTATGTAGACTTTGATAAAAATAACATATTAGGTTTACTTACAACGTGCATGTGTTCACCCTACACAGGTACGAGGACGGGTCATAAGTCTGTGACCTTTTGAATGAAACACAGGTTTTTGAATAAAAAATCATTTTATTTTTCAACGTAGTCTCCTTTGAGCTCTATACACTTTGTCCAACATTTCTCCAATTTTTTTTTATCCCTTCCAAAAATAAGATTTGTTGTGGTCATCAAAATAGGTATTTGTTTGTGAGATGATTTCATTGTTGGAGTCAAATCTCTTTCCGCCGAGCCATTTCTTCAGGTTTGGAAACAAGAAATAGTCACTCGGGGCTAAATCCGGAGAATAGGGCGGATGAGGGAGCAATTCATATCCCAATTCATGGATTGTTGCCATGGCAACTGCACATGTGTGCACCCTTGCATTGTCCTGGTGCAAAAGAACCTTTTTCTTGGCTAAATGCGATTGGTCCTCCCCCCCCCCCCCCAATCTTCATTAAATCGACCCAATAAGTTGGCATAATATTCTCCACTGATTGTTTTACGCTTTTGAAGGTAGTCAATGTGGATTATACAGCATGCATCCCAAAAAACAGTCGCCATGACTATTGGCTGACAAACCCACCTTGGCCTTCTTTGGCGCCGATTCACCCCAAGAAACCCACTGTTTTGACTGCTGTTGGTCTCTGGTGTGTTGTGGTGGAGCCATGTTTATGAAACGGCGCAAAACCCGTCCATATTGCAGTTGAACAACGCCAAACACTCCTCCGAAATTGTCACACGATTGTGTTTGTGGTCGATTGTGAGCAAACGTGGCACCAATCTTGCAGAAAGCTTTCTCATACCCAAGTGATCATTTAAAGTTGAAACCACTGAGCCATGTGAGATGCCTATGGCTTCCACAATTTCTCGCACTTTCAATCTTCGATCAACCAACACCATATTGTGAATTTTTTCAATTGTTTCAGATGTAGAGACCTCAACTGGGCGTCCAGAACATTTGACATCTTCCGTGCTTGTACGGCCACAACGAGATTCAGTAAACCACTTTTTTACCATTGTAACTGATGGGGCAGAGTCCCAATAGTATTTATCAAGCTTAGCCTTGGTTTCAGTGATGGTATGTTACATAGTGTTATGTCAAGGAAAAGAAAAATGGATACACTTTCATCACTTGTTATGACTGGCAGTGACAAATATAGAACTGGACATTGACTATCACATCGGCCAAATACAGGTCCAACCTTCTCATTGAAATACTGTAACGCTTATGTTGGTTAAAATGTTTTTCATTTCAAATATTGTATTGTTCTTTCATGTCTGTTTGCATTATGAATATGGTATGTGCAGTGTTTATAGGAATGTCTTCATTTCCCCCCCAAACTATAGCCCAACAGGGTTATTGTAGGTTTTTCAGGTTATATGGCCATGTTCTAGAAGCATTCTCTCCTGACGTTTCGCCTGCATCTATGGCAGGCATCCTCAGAGGCTGTGTGTGAGTCACAACCTCTGGGGATGGCTGCCATAGATGCAGGCGAAGCGTCAGGAGAGAATGCTTCTAGAGCATGGCCATATAGCCCAAAAAACCTACAACAATCCAGTGATTCTGGCCATGAAACCTTCGACAACCTTTGACCCTGTTTTAGAGGACTTTTCCTGGTATAGTTGGCCCTCTGCATTTGCTGGGGTGGGGGGTACAGGAGCCTTGTGAAAGTGAATAATAATGAATGAAGAGATTGCTTTTTTCTTTACTTGAAAGAACACCTCTCTAGAAGTTTTTTTCATCTCATAGTTTGACAGTATTGTCAACTTTCATTGGAAGCTGAACACAGAATCGCATTGGAACATCTAGATATACCTAGGGAGGTGTTCTCTCTAGAGATCTCCTGGTTTTCCAGTATGACTGAAGGAAGTTGACCACAATCATACTGAAAAACCATGAGATACCTAGAGAAAATATTTTTTTAACCAAACCCGCAAAAGTCAAAACTGAAGATTTGGAGGGGTGGCTGCAATGACCTTCAATATAGTTTTAATCTGACCAGTCATGTTGCAGATTTGAATGTTTTGCACCCCCCCCCCTCCTTTTTTTTTGTTCTTTGGGGAAGCCATATTTTTCCAAATCAAGGTTAGTAAATGCTGCTAAATATGCAAAGGTGTTTACAACAAATAAGCTTGATGTTGTGAGCCGTATGCTGAAACCATCCCGGGTACTACCCTGTTGTACTGAATTACAGGAATGTTTGGTTTTTATTATGGGTTTTTTTCTTCTTCTGCCAAAACCCATAACAAATCCAAAAGCCCCAAACATGTCTAGCAGCAATAGCAAAGGCCTAGGGTTCAAGCAGGTCTTCAACACTGTTTCGTAGATATTTGTAATAAGATCATACAGACGCATTCCATACCAAGACCCTCGAGGGGATTACAAATTATTGCAGAACCGGCAAAATACTGGGAGGAAAAATTAGGCCACAAAACCCAGCCAAGTTTTATAAAGGCTCGTTTTTTTTACAATGATGGCCTCTATGAAGGCAGTTCACTATAAACTGTACATTTAATGCACAAAATATCCAATTTATTATTTTTAAAAGAGTTGCTGTGCTGAATCATACATACATGTTGATAAGCAGAGAGCCAGAGTCTAGTTTTTCCGAAGTAGAATTTTTCCTCTGAAGGAGCCTTCCATAATCTAATTGGCTTCTGGATTTCAATTACCATCCTCCCCAGCCAGGTATGCCAAAACACACATCTGCTGCAGGGAAACTAGGGCAAATGCACTTGGGTAGTGTGCCAAAGTGCAGTGTACAATTTAGGGTTGTACTCCTGTACATAGTTTTGTAGTAGTAAGCCCCCAGGTAAATGCTCACCTTGCAATGTTTTCCCTATATCTCAAAGTTGAAGTTAGTTCGACTGCATCCAACCCACTGCCTAGAGGAGGAAAAACCATTTTCAGACATGAGTTTTGTACATTGATGTTAAAAAATCTTCCTAACCTCATCTGTGAAGAATATATCAGGAGACTGAATATACTTGGCCATGTATTATGAAGAATTTAATGCCCATAAGATTTTGCAAGAGTGCTGTTATTTAGTATATACATATTTTTTTCCATTTTACTATTTGAGCGTGCTGAAAAATAAGCCATACTTTACTTTTGTAAAAAAAATCCTTTCTCAACACCCTGAAAATAATGTTAGGAGTTTATGTCTGCATTGAATATAACTGTATCCATACAGTGGAGAGGGGGAAAGAAAGCCTGCTCATAGAAAGCAAGGAGTTGGGAGAGTGAGCCCAGAAAAGAGAGGCCACTTTCACCCAAACACTCCACTCCTCTCAGTGTTCTTTTAATATGACAAGCTATACAAAATATATGAAAGGGTCTTTTTATTCTGCATATAAATGTAGCAAGACATCTGTGGAAAAGCCAAAGCACAATTATTATTTTAATAGGGAACTCAATATTTTTGTGATTTTTTAAAAGATGATCAGCCGCAAGAAAATGAATGTCAAGCAACAGGATATTATTCTTGCATATTTTCACCAAAGGCATGCCATGAAGTTGGACACTTAAGTAACCCTGCATTTGATGCAGATTACTCCAATCCATGCATTATTTTCTTGTCTTCTCTTCATGAACACCATGTTCTCTGAAAACTTTTTAAGATCAAGTTCATGGCCTTTTAGGCTTCCTTCATGTTTTGTATGAATTATATGTTGGGAGGGGGGTGGGATTTTAGAGAGGCTGAGGTGGAGCAGGGCCAACAAAGGTTGGGAACCACTGGTTTCAAGTACAAGTGGATATCTTTCGGTCTCTTGGTATAAATAATATGACACTCATTTATTCATTTCTTTTGGGTTATACTGATACCCCACGTTTTCTCCAAGAGCTCAACATACATGGCTGTCTCCCCTTCCACCTTAATTTTGTGGCAGCTGTGTGAGGTCGGCCACATTGACAGAGGGAGACTGGCCCAATGCCTTCTAATAATTTCTTGGCTCATTTGAAACTTTTACCTGGGTCTCCCAAATCCCCATCTAGTACTGTACCATACTGGCTTTCCTAGCTCTCTGCTGCCTCCTTTTCTAATAACTCCTACTGCCGCCACCCAGTAGACCGTGCCTGGGGATAATGGGAACTGTTCTCCAGCACAGCTGCCAAATTGAGGAAGACTGCAGAATGGGGGTTCTTATTGTTCCTCTGAGTGCACGGAAGGCATTGCACAAGAAACACACAGTTGTCTGAGCCTCACTTGAAGGACTTTTGATTAAGGAGGGATCATCCTGAAAGTTTCCTCTGATGCATTAAACAAAAAAAAAATTACGGCATCTTTGCCAACTTCTAATCAGTGTTTTAATCATCTCTTCCAGCACATCAATGTCTCATTTACATGAGATGGTGAAATAATCAAGTAAAAAAAACCCCAAACCTCTAAGTAGTAACAATTACAAAGCCTTCTTTGTAAATGCTAAGCAAACACATACATGCACCCCCTGTGCATGCTCATACAGAGCGACTAGGGCTCTCCGCAAGAAAAGAAATTAGGGTGCGTGTGAGAGAGACTAGAGCCTTTGGTAGTATTGTAAGCCCAGCATCAGAAAAAGGCCATCTTGGTTGCTGTTGAAAATGTGTGTCTAATATGCTTCTCTTATACAAAATGAAGGGGGTGCATGGGGTCCCCCCCCCTTCCAACGAACAATGCAAAGGTCAACTGTGTTGCTTTGCTCTCCCGTCGCAGGATGGGAGTGGTGTACGTGAATGCATCCCTGGAATGCCACTGTGGGATCTGCATCTTTTGAAGCCGATGCTAAAATTACTGCCTGGGTCCTTCCAAAGGCGGATACTGATAGAAGATTCAATGAAATCTAAGGTCGCTGGTCTCGGAGGCGTTGAAAGATAGCTGGCTATGATACTATTTCTGATTTAATAATGCGAATGAGAGGCTAGCCCTTTGTAATAATTAGGACTAATTACTGAGGAGGTGTTGACAGATGGGCTAAGAGGAAACAAACTGCCTTTATCCAGTAGCTTAGAGTCGGATTACGAGGCTTGTGTTATCTGTTTCTCAGAAAGTAGATGCTTCAATCATTCACTAAGTCTTCAAAGGTGAAAAGGGATCCTAACAATATACAGGATTTGGGACGGTGCTGTGAAATAAGTCTTTGATATTTTTTTTATTTAAAAAAACGGACTAAATGAATCCCCTTTCCGTAAATTGTCATAGCTTTCTAAAGTTTGAATTATAGATGGAGAATCTGATTTGGATTACTTGGAACAAAGGCAACTGAGTATCAGTGATCCCCAGAGTGGGAGTTGGAGCAGGCTGGGGACTAAGCCCTGCCTCTCCCTTTCCTCTCATGGCCATAACAGAAGCCCCTTTCTTTCCCCTTTTCAGCCTTGTGTGTTGTCCTCTTTGGAAAGTGAAGTTGCTTTCAAACTTTGGGGCTTTTCTTTCGTAGCTTGGCAAGCATCAGGCAGGAGCTGATGACAAGGGAAAGATGACAGTTTGCTTAGAAACAGAAGACTTCCTTCCAGAAGAGCCTCCATGAAAGTCAACACCATTCTGAGTGCCTTAGGAGCATCCAAAAGGATCCAGGCAACGCATAAACGGAAGAGCAAAATTTTAACCAAATTAGCCAGCATAAGTATGTTTTAAAATAGGGCTGTTTCCTAATTTCCATGATATCCTGCCTTTCTCCCAATGCTGAGACCCATGGTGGCTTATAACGTAATTAAAGAACAATCATAAATAATACTGGCTGACACAAATGTTGGTGCCTCCAATGTTAGCTCTGTTTCTGGGTCTATTTGACCTGTTGATTCCAAAAATGGCACCAGTTTTTCCCCATCAGCTCTAGTTTTTGAGATACAGAAAGTATGCCATCTACCAGTTGGCCATAGAAAACCATATCTAAGGAACTAGAGTTGCCGCTGTCCATCCAATGTAGTTTTCTGAATCAGTGCCCCAAAGAACTCCAGGAACAGAACACACAAGGGAAAAAAATTATAGGGCTGTGTAATATATTATCACATTAAGCTATTAAAATATAGTTGGAAAGCACATCACTTAAAATGACATCAAGGACAATCCTTTAAAACTTCAATGACGTTATTGTACTAGGCCATGACCATTAATGGGAAAATCAAGAAATTATACACGAATTATATGCCCTTTCCTTCACACTGGAGAATTGCCGAGACCCCGTCAGTTGGTGAAGGGATAATAGGACATATAATCCCATATATCCACAGTTAGCAGAGTAAAAACAGCAAAAAGTGTCTGATGGGTTATTGGCAAAATAGAAGCAAAAAGAACAAAGTTTGGCTTTATATAAAAAACACAAACTTTTATTTCCAAAATATAGCTTTCAATAAACAAAAAAGCAATACCATGCTTCGTGTAGAGATTGAAAGAACAAATTAAATAATGCAGTTCTTCTTCAATATATTCTTACAGTCTTTAGCAACAAACATCTGTGTTACCATATCAGCATTGTTGCAGCTCACGAATGCATTTCTTCAGATTACAGCATTCCAGCATTTCAGAAATACAGGATATCATTTACTCCAGGCTTCAGCTTCCAAGCATTTAAATGCATTTCTTCAGTCTACAGTATTCCAGCATACCAGCATCACAGCAGTATATCAGCCAGGAACCTTCAGCTAGCACAATAGCCAACATAGACATTCAGAATCTGCAAAAGCCTTCTTCAGCATACACACATACACAGTATGCACACTCCACAATACTCCCAACGTACTTCTCCTTCACAGCAGCACCACAGCCACCAGCCACAGCCACTCAACTGTAACATAGAAGCTTTTATGCAAACACAGCTGCCACACCTTACTTGATTCAAGAAACACTCAGCTGCATCTATTCATTCTTAAAACAAAATCCTTACTCCTAACATAAACTCAGAGAAACAGTTACACATAACTCAAACAATTGTTTTAAATCTTTACAGTCTGACAACCCCATCTGAATAGGGAGGCCTTTGCCTGTTGTGGGCAATATCTCTGGCATTACTTCGCGAACGATTCTTAGGGAGGACTCATCCCATGCTTTTTACAAGCGTGTTGATGACTAAAAAGTTGGATGCATCCTTCGAGCCTGTGCAATGGATTTTTCTGGTGGAGCGCAGCGTGCACAGAACTGGCCTCACCCTTTAAACCAAAGGTTCATCTGCCAAGGCCTAGTAAGCTTGGACAGTGGCAGCAAGGTCCTCAAGTCGTAGATTTGATTAGAGTTTCTTTCTCTTAGATGGTTGATCTTACAGGGTTAGACGAGCACCATCTGTCCGGGTTTGAATTTAGAGTTTTCCTTCTCTTAGGATGGTTGCTAGAGAGCCCATCCTGCCCATTGACGCTCTTTGTCAGACCCTTCGGTTGTGACCTGTCTGGCATGGGAGGCCCTACCGGTGACTAGTATGCCACCGCCAGCATAGCTCACAACTTCATTAGGGCAGGCAAGCCTCTCCCCCACGGCAAGTGGGCGCCAATGGAGAGGAAATACCTGTGGGCAATACCTCTTTAGCAATTTGTAGGTCCTTTAAGTGACTCTATGGTATGGTGGGATTGGAAGTCCAAGTTATGTCTTGGCATTCAGTTGTATCCGCAGTTTCAAGTAAAGCTCATCCAGCTAGGCACATGTTCCTTGCGGATACGGGGGGGGGGGGGGGTGTCTTCCTTTAATGATTTTTGTTTAGTAGGGCTTGCCACGTGGTACATTTTAAGGCTATCGCTCACAGTATATCTGAAATACTTCAATAAAGTAACCTAAAGTAACTAAAATTGATCCTATGGAAAATAACTTGATAAGGCACGGCCAAATCACAGCAGGAATGAAAGTTCAACATTGCATAGCTCCGATAAGTGACTTCACAACCAAAGCAGCTTCTGGGGCTTTCGAATGCTGACCCTCCCAACAGATGCTCTCCCCACCCTCTCACCAGTCTTGACCCTTGTTTGCTGGAGGGAAAGATGGTGGATAATAAAGAAGCCGATTTCAATTATTAATACGCAGCTAACAATGGCAGCATTTTAACGAGTGTTTAAACATTTATAGCCATTTCATTGTGTGGTAAACTTGGTCATACTTTGATCTAGATGTTCTGGTTTGAGCTAATAGCATTGGTAAAAGGCCTTCATAAATTTGGTCGGAACACAACGTGATCTGATTATGTGACGACAGATTGATGCTTCGGTTCCTGCCAGCAAGGCAGTGTAGCACAATAAAGAGGGCCATTCAGAGCTCAAAGACCAGTGGTTCAAGTTCAGGTATGGCAGGGTAGTTTTAAATTCAAGCGATGAAAACCACTTTTCAGGTGACTATGTCTTTTTGCGTCAAGTATACGCAAAAGGCTTCCCAGTCTCTTCACCATGGTTAAGAGGACTTCTAGCACTTCTGTGAGCATATATCACCCCCCTTTCCATTGCAAAAAGTTGCCATGGTACAGTATTACATCTGAAGCTGATGCTAACCGTGGCTACCATTAAAATGTCATTTGAAACTAGAATCAGACCTTCCAGTGTTTTCATGGATGAAAACCAAGTGCCATTTGTAACTTTGGTTACACCTCTGTTTTTCCATCTGGTGGAAACTTTTTCCATGCTTGAGAACCCTACCAAAGTGATTCTATGGTCAGCTTGCAGTAGAAGTTAAGCATGGAATCATGCTGGGAAGCCTAGACATGTGTTCTCTCAGGTTAAAAAACCCCTGCAATGTCTTAATTTGTGGTTTCTCACTTTCATTTGGGGGGGGGGTCCTTCATTTATATCCCTCCTTTCTCCTGTAGGGACTCAAGGCGGCTAACAAAAATATATATATATTATAACATTTTTTTAAAAAAATACAAATATTAAAAGACAATTAGATATTAGTGCATGGATATAAAACACAATTAAATTATACACACACCCCAAATCCCCACCCACAACCCCTCCAGCAGCATGGCCCTAATCTCCTCCACCCCAATATCTCTGGGTGATTGTTCCGATTAGGCCGAAACAAAAAGACTAGTAGGATGGCAGCAGTAACCCCATAGAGGAGGTGACCCTATGGGTGGCATGTTGCCTTTGGATTCCCCCACCATCACCAAACTCTGAGCTTGCACTGCATATCTTCAATTTATTCTCATTTCTGCCTTGGGAAAAAGGTTGGGAGTTTGGCTGAGAGACATCCATGATTAATTTTTACAAAGAAGTATTATGAGATTTGATTGTGGTTTAGTCTCTTTTACCTTGGGCAATCGGAACTTTAGAAGCGAGAGGATGCTTAAGTCAGTACCATGAGAAAGTTGCGTCATGCCAGATCTGGGATGGTAAAAGAGACATCAATGGCACTTTCTGGAATAAGTGAGAAGTGTACAAAACCATAGTGCAACCCCCCATATAACATGTTTTCACCCCAAGGATCGTCTAAATATAGGATTTACTTACTCATTTATTTATTTATTTATTTGCAGTATTTGTATCCCCTCCTTCTCAACCCCAAAGAGGACTCAGGGCGGTTCACAGTGTTGGCAACAATTCAATGCCATTAATAAAAAAGTATAAAACATCAAAATTGACCCCCCGATAAAACATTAGACATTATTAAGCACATCATATATCACACAGAAACATAGCCGTTGTCCGTAAACAGTCCTGGGTCATTGCACTTTCACTTTAAATATTTCTATGATAGGCCAAATGCTTGGTTCCTCAAACAGGTCTTTAGCTGTCTTCTAAAGGTCAGAAGTGAGGGGGCCAACCTGATCTCACCCGAGAGGGTGTTTCATAGCCCTTTCCCTCGTCCCCACCAGCTTCACTTGTGAGGCCGGTGGGGCCGAGAGCCGATTCTTCCCAGAAGATCGTAATCTACAAACTGGTTCATAGAGGGAGATACATTCGGACAGGTAAGTTGGACCGGAGCCGTTTAAGGCTTTACAGGCTAAAGCCAGCACTTGGTAGCTAATAGGCAGCCAGCAGAGTAGCCGCAACAGGGGGGTTGTATGCTCTCTATGCGACACCTCAGTTAACGACATGGCTGCAGCGCATTGGACTGTTTGCAGCTTCCAAACAGTCTTCGAAGGCAACCCCACATAGAGTGTGTTGCAGTAGTCTAAACAGGATGTAACAAGAGTGTGGACTACCATGGCTATTTACTATTAGTCTGCAGTTTCAGGGATGCAAGAAGAGTGTTGGGCCATCTCCCCTGAAGATACAGGGGTCCCATTGCGGTATAAAAATGACTCAGACCCACATTGGAAGGGATTCTGCTCCCTTGGCTTGCTCATCTGCCTTTTTTTAAAACAGCATGTTCTGAGTTTGGAAAATTTTCCATACTGAACTACAGTTTCCAGAATACCTGAATCAACCAGGCCATTACTCAGACTGGCTGGGATATCCTAGGAACTTTTGTCCAAAAATAAACTTTTCAAAAAGTTGCCATTTTGATACAGAAGGCAACGTTCGTATTTTGACATTCAAAATTGCTTTTTTAAAAAATGCAATGACATGCCTCACTTTTTCAAAGAGAACGATGCGAGGTGTCTATCATGTATCATGCTCATATGCCCTGTGGGTGGGAAAGGAAAGTAACAGAACAGACAAATAAATAAATGGGGTGTTGAAAGTTGCATTCTGTTGAGTGGAGCCCTTGCGCAATGGAATTGCAATCAGCTTACCGGCTTCTGCTGGTTGACTGCCAAAAATACTATAATGTTATATTAAGGCTAGATTAATTAAAGAGTAATTAGAAGAGAATAAATCGAGCAATCATTAAAAAAAGTTTGTCATGGGAAAAATATTTGTCTAGGATTAATTAGATTTCAAATGAAGTGCAGCTTTAAATTGCTGGAAATTATGGAGTCCTTAATTGCAGCTCGGGCCCGATTAATTTAAGATATTGTAACAACTTGATATACTCCAACTTCTGTCATTTACCCTCTTTTTATTAAAAAGAGAGTGAGAGAGAGAAACCCGCCTCTTCCAAATGAGCTTTTTTCAGGAAATGTCTGCTAAAATGTCTGGAAGGTGTTTAATTAAACCAGTGCTGTCTAAGGACATTCTTCGCAAAGCCTTACTTACACGAAGCTTGTGTCTGCTCTTGCAGCACCTCTCATTAAGGGGGCCGGGCCAACCAATCTTGACTTGACAGATAACTCTGCACGGCTTCCAAGGAACCTTTTATGTGGTCCCTGGTTTATCACCTTTCTCCTACATTGCCATGATTTTTTTCTCGTGTGTGCACCCAAATTCACTTCCAAGCCTGGATGACCACCCCCAGATCCATGCATGACTCATTTCTCCATGTCATATCTGCCTGTCATGCACAGCTCACTTTTTCAAGGAGATTGGGCAGTCTCTGTGAATTTCTGGGAGAGCATATCAACATGAGTTCTCATCTCAAGGAACTGATGTGCTCATTACAGCCGATCCCTGCAGGACACATGCAAGTTGGGCAAGTTTCTGTCCTGTCCTGAATGCAGTTGGGCCTCTGTATTCATGGGTTCTGCATCTGTGGATTCAACCAACCATGGCTTGGAAAAAAAGATATTCCAGAAACTAAGCCTTGATTTTGCTATATACTGAGCACTATGCTAAAGTATAGGCATTCCTACTGTAGCCTCCCAGCAGTAGATGTGAAATACATCACAATGTCTATGTAGACATGTGTAAGTCATGAAGTATAAGGTGATACTTGGAATCTTCTGACCATAGATGTTCCATATATCCGTCATGACTAGTAACCATGACTGTCCTACCTGTAAATCTACACTTGATCTTAGCCAAAAGGCCGAGAAGCGATACCTGTAAATCTGTGTTTAAGGTAATGTGCGTATGTCAAACTCAAAACCCGCAAGCCGAATCCAGCTCGCCATGTCATTTTATGTGGCCCTCCACATAAAATGACTCTCATATCCCCCATTATTAGACGTAATGACTAGAGCTGATGGGAGTTGGGATACAGTGACATCTGGAACAATGTAGTTTGTTTTGTTGAGTCAGGAGAGTTGGGTCCAAATTGAGATGCAAGGCTTGTGGATAGGATGCCTTACTTTGAAATGCCCTTTAACCTTTCCCCAATCTCAGAGCCACAAGGGCTGTTGGGTTGCAAATCCCATTATCCCCAGATAATCAAATAATCAATAACATCTGGAGAGCCAAAGTGAGTACAAACTAAAGAACACTACGTATTAATTAAGAAATTTAGTTTTTTAAAAATCAACCCAAAAACCCTAAGTCAACTCATCCATGGTCAATGGATACCTTTATATTTATATAAAAAGGAACCATCCTTTTCTCTGAAGATGGCATTGGTGCTTTTCTCTCTCCACAGAATGACTCTCAATGTATCAAAAGGCATAATTTTGGCCCCCAAACCTGTTCTCAACTTATACATGAGTTAGACTTATGCAAGAGTATATACAATCACATGTATAAGTCGACCACATGTATACCGTAAGTTGAAGGCAGTCACTTAGGGTTCACTATTATCCACATTTACCAGTTTCCACAGTACATTCAGGAATGTCCCCCCCCCCCCCCACGGATATGGGGGGAGTTGTTCTGTTGTTCTTCTTGTCTGCCCCACAACTCTTGCCCTTGGTTGACTTTGAGTTCTAGCACCAGAAGAGGGGGAGAAAATTCAGTTGATAAACATTCCATTTCAGTAGCGGGATCCAATGGTTAATGGAGCATGTTTATACATGTTTGCCCCCTCCCCTCCCTCTGTTGGGCCGCTTCCCAACCGTGTCTTGCACAAATACATTTTACATGGAAATCAAGATCGTGGGGGAGGAAAGCTATGCAAATGAACCCCAGTGCCTTCGGAATCAAATTAATTAAGGGGTTACTTACTCTTTCTTCTATTTCATCTTTACGTCTTATCTGAGGTCACATGCCTAAGTGGAAGAAGCTGTTTTCTTTTCCCTCTGCAAACGCTCCGGATTTAAAATGTGGAACCTCCTTAGGAAACATAAAATATGTCCTGCTTCAGTTGTTCAATCAATATTTATTAATGCTCTGACCAATGGTCATATCCATTTACAGAAGCAGCATCAAACAAACATCTATACAGAACACTGTAAAATAAAACAATTAGAAGTAGGATGCAAGCAGGATAAAGCAGGACATACAAAATATACATTGTGAGATGCAGCAACCAAATGCAACATGTTCTGGGAGTTGCGTATTTACCGGTTAAAAAGTCAATATGACAGTTTGATCATTTAGGTGGGGGGGGAGGGGAGAGAAAAGAAAAAAGCGGGGAAAGGAGCTTAAGTAACAATATTAGTCCAGCGCCAGTGCAAAACACTGTAAAATTCAACCATTAAAAGCAGGATGCAAGGGGTGTAGAACAAGACTTGCAAAATATAACTGGTGAAAAGCCAGTGTAAAATATCAGTCATGTTAAAAACTAGATGTCCTGCTTCAGTTGTTCAATCAGTTGTTGACATGCCACATTTTGATGTTTCATAAGTCGAAGCAGAGGTCGAATTTGTCGCTCTTCAAAAAGATGGTTTCTCTTCCACCCGCCTCCTTTTTTGGATGGATGTTTCCATGTTACCCTGCTATTTGGGTGCCTTAGACTCTTGCTTAAGAAACTTTTTCAGTGCCCAGACTGTTTTAACTGTATTTAGAAAGGTCAACCAGCTGATAGCTGAAGGCAAATGTGTCAGAGTGAAAGACGGCAAAAGAATTATCAGTGTGACACACCGGGAGTATTAGAATGATGAATGTTTATGTTAATATATGGGTGAATGTATTGATTAATAGCTTTTTTTGGTTTCCCTGACTAAAATATATAAATGGCAATGAGATCCATATGCTCGCTTGGTGTCCTAAAATAATTACCATCCTTCTTAGTTTTTGCTCCTTTGCCGAATGCATGTTTTCATATGGAAAGCGGTTATAAAGAAATTTCACAACACACAGATGGAAGCATTTGGGAGTGATCCTTAAGGCACCAGCTCAGATTCCACATTTTCAGAAAGTCACATTTGATACCGCTTTATTTTGCGTACAGGGCATTATTTATTTCAAGTAAAATACTCCCAATTTGGAAGGTTTGCCTGTTTGTGGTTAGCGAGAGGGATGGCTGATAAAAGTAACTTGGAAATACCTACCGAAGTCTCAGTGGTTGTCCGTTTAAATCCATATTTTATTGGCTTCCCCCGTGCTTCTTGAGTTAATATAGACAATCTCAGAATACTCTCAGCTCTTTGTTAGGTAGTGGGATGCAAATAAAAAATTCTTGGCATTGTGATTCAGTGGATCATGAATGTTTTGCTAGCTCGGACCCTTATTGCTTGATTTATTCAATGTGTCTCACACTTTTCTCTCACAAATGGGTAGCTTAACAGTACATACAAATACATGCAGGGAATGGAAGCCATAAAATAAAAGTACAGCATGATCCCTGATCCACAGATTTGATATCCACAGTTTTACTTATCCATGCTTCAAACGGTATTCTAATCTGGAACTCTTTGTGGGCCTTCCAAGGTCCAAGGTATGCTTCTGACCCAAACATAGTCAAAACATAGGGTTCACTGTTACCTGTGGTATACGAGAGTCATACTGTATAATGCAATTTTAAAGCACAAGTAAAACCAAATGGAGCACTCATCAAGTTCAAAGCCATTGCTATAACCAATGAAAATGGACAAAGACCTACATGAATGAATCTTTTTGCCTTGTGAGTAGAAATACTACAGGTAGGGATTATCTTTTGGTAGGGTTTTTTTTTTAGACTGGGAGAACGACTACCCCTTGCACATAGATTTCATCATTTATTTTATATTCCTCTCACCATTTTTACTGTGGCATACTAGTCAGGCGAGCAATGGATAGTCTCCATCTCTAAATCCCAGAATGAATCAATGGCATGAGGTATACTGGCAAACAATACTGTATTTCTTCAACTGTGATATGTCACCAATTGTAAGACGCACCCTACTATCACTCCTATCACCATCAACAAAAATACATAATATACACCTTAAGATTCTGAGACACATCCCATTTTTAGAGATATTTATATAGGAAAGAAAGTACTGTATGTCTTTGAATGGAAGAAATACAATAGTTTAGAAATATGCCCAGTTAGACCTACCCACGATTTATCGAAATAGGCTATGGTTTCGGAACGGTGAGATGTAAAAGTAAATCCTGTTGAACAAAGAACCTCCTATTTTAGTTTTAAATGCATGACACTATACCCAAATCATCTGTATCTTGAGGAAGATTTAATGACTAGAAGGTATTAGCATTTGTCTAAAATGTAGGATGCTGGCAGCATTTATTATTTCAATATGTTTCTTAAAACAAAAGCACAATTTGTCAATCCAGAGGCAATGACAGGTATCAGGTAGCAACTATTGGCCCATAGACTGCGGATAATAATCAGCAGTCTGTTGAGGACACCCTTCGTGTCTTCCTATTTAAAACTTCCAAGGACATCAACGTTGCATCATTTTCTGAGTCTCTAGAAACAGGATGAATAATGCTTGAAGGTATTATGATTACAGGATGTTTTCAAATGAATTTCATTATCTATTGAGGAAATATTTATTTATTTACCATATTTATGTACCACCCCTCTCAGCCCGAAGGTGACTCAAGGCGGTTTGCAATTGGCAACCAATGCCCCCAACAGCATACATATAATTAAAAACAGTGACATATAAAACAAAGCATATTAAAACAGAAAAACCATAAAACACAAGTACTCAACGTCTCATTATTAAAATCATTTTCCTGTCACAATTCATTGTGTTTGCTGAGCTCAATTGCCTGACTATTCTCAGTGACAGGTTGTTAAACTATTCAGTTTATTTATATCTATGATAAGCAAAGAGCAGCCCATGTGCCATATGATTCTCTTGGGGCCCCAGGTGTCTCCCAATATTTAATTTGGGGGCAGTTTTTCATCCCAAGTTTTATCAGTGTCTGACATGGATAAAGAAAACCACAGATACAAGGGCCATGCTACATAATTTTAAAAAAATGTATTTTCTACATTAGCATCCCTCTTTTCTTCAATTGTGGGGAAGATGAACTGGTACAACAGATAGGACTGGAGATAATTTGCCCCTTTCTCCTTTGGCTTTGTTGGATTAACTGAGATGAGGTGTTTGTTTTTCTGTCAAGGAACCTCTCTGCGTTGTAATGAAAAGGTGGTAGCACATTTGCTTGTTAGCATTTCGCTGTAAAGTCAGGTTGCAGCCTTCTACCTGGGGATTTGGGCTGTTGAACTGGACCAGGGCTTGCATTTGAGGAAGCGCTTACTTACAGGATTAGGCTGTGGCAAATGCAAAGGACAGGAGGGTTTGTGTGTGCCAGCACTTTGAAGCCAAGCTTCTAATTCTTTAATCTTGCTTCCCTTTGCAAGGTTGGCACCTGGCAGGCTTAGAATTTCCAAAGAATACTAGGGATTTCATATATTTGATCAGTAGCACACCTGGATGTGTCAGATTCTTGGGCGTCCATAATTATAGCTGCACACCTGCTGGTTTGAGTCTCTTCAATTGGTTTGCCAGATGTACCTGGCTAGGTAGGAGATTTATTTCTGGTATACCTGACATGTGTGTATGTTTGCATGTGTGATTTCTTTGGCCACCACCTCTTGACTGCTTATACAAGCGGATAGAAAGACAGCCTTTTTGCTCTCAGCTCATGTTGCTTGGGCTGTTTGGGCTGGGAGAAGGACAAACGACTGGATGGTATTCTACCAGCAATTTTGTTTTTGCCTCAATGTGTGATGGAAATGCAAGTGACAGGGGTGGGAACAAGAGAGTTGTTGTATTCGGCTGGATTTTTTCCTATGGGGATAAGTTACTGTTTCAAAAGCTCTGGGAATGTTTTAAAATTGGGGAGTGAGTAATCCTTCTGACATCACCATTAAAAAAAAACACTTCAATGAATTAGTAAGCGGGGGTCTTTTGGTGATAATGTGGAAGTAAAGATACGCTTTAGAAGCCCTTGAATCAATATAACAATATAAAGGATGGCTGCAGGGTTGCTTGAGATATTTGAGGCAATATAGGTATAATACAGAGCTTGCTTTTTTGGACTGTGGTTCCTAACGGATTCTAGAAATTGCAGTGCAGAGAAGCAGCTTTGCCAAACTCTACTAGAGAGGTGATGTTTTATTGGCCAGTTTTTGTTTCAACAAATACAGAAATGTTACTGCCAGAAGGCAGGGGCTCAATGGGTTAACCCTTTGTACCGGCAGGACTAGTCAACCAATAGGTTGGCGGTTCAAATCCAGGGAGCGGGGTAAGCTCCCGTCTGTCGAGCTCTAGCTTCTTATGCTAGGACATGAGAGAAGCAGTTGCTCAAGTCAGTTCTGACAGGAAAAAAATTGCCAGAAGCAATGGGCATTCTCTGTACTGGTTTGTTCTCTATCTAAAACAAATCTGGCAGTTGCATCTTATTTCAGTACTAAAGAGGGTCCACAGTTGGCAAGCTTTAGAGCAGTGGTTCCCAACCTGTGGTCCGAGAACCACCAGTGGTCTGCAAGAACTAAACTGTGGTCCACAGCCTCACCATTATGACACCGTTGCAACGAGAGTGACTGATTTCGTGAAACCCTCTTTATGTGGGTGAACGGATGGCGACTACTGGATGTTTCAGAAACTAGAGCTGATGTGGTCTAGCCAATGCAGTTTTCTGACTCAGCACCCCAGATAACCAAACAAAATCTAAAGTTGACCAAAAAGTGATTTGTAACCCTTTTGGTAGTAATGTTGGAGAGTGGTCCCTGGTCGAGTTGTCCCTGGTCAAAAACAATGTTGTTACATTTTATGATTTAATTAATAGTTATATGTTATTGTTGTTTTATGTTAGGTTTTCATATGTTTGTGAGGCATTAAATTTTGCTGTGAATATGTTGGAAACTGATTTGAGTCCTCCCCCCCCCCCGGGTGAGAAAAGTGGTATACAAATGAAGTAAATAAATAAAATAAATCAATAAAAAGGTTGGGAACCACTGCTTTAGAGCAATGCTTCTCCAACTGTGTCCTGTGGAACCCTAGGGTCCCACAAAAGCATTGTAGGGGTTCTGCAAGAAATCTTTAAAACCTTTTAAAAACTTTTTTTAAAGTCCATGCCAGAGGATGAAGATCTTATTGAAAGTCAATGTACCTCTGCTTCAAAAATAAAATTTGAATTTGTGCCACTGAACAACTTTTGGATGGAACTAGCAAGTAGTTATCAACTTGTTAGTAGTCGGAAAAGCTGTCGGATCAATGCTCCTCTTCATGTCCATTCATTGATACAAATCAATTCTTTTAACTTTGTTTAGGAAAAAAAATTGGAGTAAGTTGGATGCTGCCCCGGGTTTTACATACCCAGCTGTCAGACAATTTCAAATCTATTTGAAGTACAAAAATGAAACAATTTCATTCATCACTTTAGGTGTGAATCCAATATTATACTGTACCAAAATAAATGTTTATGGTTATTTTCAATATTTTCTTGTTCCTGTGGTGGTATTTCAAATGTTTGTTTTATTTCCAAACCTACTACATTATACACAACACTTGGGAAACAGGAGTAGAGGAAAGAAGGGAAGGACTTTCTGGTTTCCCAAGGCTTAAAGATAGGGTTCTGCTTGAAAATAAGGAGCAGTGTCAGGATTTGGTGGGAAAAGAGAAGTCTTTTGAAGGGTTCCATGACCCAAAAGCTTTGGGAACCATGGCTTTAGAGGCCTAAGAAGGAGAATGCTGGGGGCTTGACAGGAGCAGCCTTGGCAGCTGCCACATGAGGCACCCCTGTTACTCTTCCAAGTCTGTCTGTTGTGTTTACCCTTTTGGTGAAGTAGAAATGGTTTGTTATGGGGCAGAGGTTGATTTCCAAAGGATGGGAAGATAAGAGCACCGAAACAATGAACAAAAAACGTGTTTCACAATCCACCTTGGGTTTTATTGCCTTCGTATGCACCATTTGGCAAAACAACATGTATTCACCTTTGTGCACAAATTGATTTGGGGCAGGGTTGCAGGGAGTGATTCCTACCGCCCCCTGTGCTCGAACGTCTGCAAGCCTTTGGTGATGGTGCCCTTGTAAAGACATGCATGGGGAGCATGGGTTTCATGCCAGCTTAATAACAACCTTCCCCAGGTTCACACACACAGACTTGACTTCTGTCAGCAAAAGCCTTGTGTGTTGGTAATTAGGAAGGAGAAAACTCTATTAAATTCTGCCTCGTCTTTCCAGATGGCCTCTGGGGTGACTCTGCTTCATTTGTTGTCTCCCTCCCCCACTTCCCTCCCTATTCGGGCATATTTCTTCAGAATTGTTCCTTTGCTTAAACTTCTTGTGGCATGTTTTCACAGAACTGGAGTCATCTTTGAAACCACAGGAGGACAACCCATGTGCCACCACTCTGTGGAGGTTTGCCAGCGCATTGGCATAGTTAGGGAAGTGACAGGACTTTACAAAACCACCCAAACATGATATTTTGGTAACAGCAGCAATCCAGCAAGGATATACGCTGCAGACACCAAAGGACTTGAATCAACCAAGGGAGCAGCCTTGTAAAAAAGTGTAATCCATCAGGATTGATGAGTGACATCATAAAAACTGACAGCCCAAGTGGTTTACATCAAAGAAGATTGGATTTGTCATCTTAACTTATTGCGTGTGAACATTAAGGGTAGCTTGTAAAACCTCTTTCGCAATGAGCTTCAAGTTGGAATTTGGAGATTCTATGCCATTATCATAAAACCCAAGATAGAAATTGATCTCTCCCTGCAAATATAACTCACGGTGGCAGTGAAACTGAGAAATCTAAAAGAAAGTGAAAACAAAAGAGCAAACTTTAAACAGGGATTTGGGATGAAAATTACCTTAATTTCCCATGAGATACAGACACCATTATCCTAAGCAGACTTATTTCACATGTATTCCAGGGTAATCAATGGGATTTACATCTTTGCAGACATGTTACAGTTGGACTGAAAGTCGTTTTGGTTTACACGACTGCACCCGACTGAGAGATCTGCAAGTCTTGGTGTCTGAAAACATCTGTGCTTTTCCAAATGTGGAAACAAATCCCTTTGATAGATTTGCAATGATTGACACTCATCATTATGATATCTTTCCCCCTTTTTAGGAAAACCGGGCAACGAGCCCTGGGTATAAAATGCTCAATAGTGCAGGGAAAACAATATCTGTGAAAATCCTTGAGAACACTCAATAAATATAATCCTATCCACTGCTGGGGCTGGGTAAAACATTCCAAATTAAATTGTGGCATGCATGGACATCTGGAAAAAACGTAAGGACTAAGTTGGGGTGTTTTTCTCCAAGGCAATCTATGAAGAACTATCCATGCAAGGATCTGGTTGATCTATCTTTTAAATACTTGACAGGGTATGCGCTAGAATTTGCTTTCAAATGGTGGCACACTGTTGGGATTGCCAGAATAAAAGATGGAATGGATTCCTGTACATTCATTTGTTAAATGTCAACAAGTGCAGTTCATTGAGCAACCAGGTGAATGGCAACATCCGCTGAAATTTCCTCTTCTATACAACCATAAAAGAGATGGTTTTACTTGTCATTATCCATCATGTATCACTTCATTTGTATCCTGCCTTTCCCCCAGATTGGGACCCAAGGCCTCTTCCAAAAATACAGTTCTTGTAGGGAGGCACTGCCTTCTTTGTACCTACACCTAGCTCATCTTATGATCTCATAGTCTCTCATCTTCACTCTTTGGTCATCCTCTAAGATCCAGCTCTCTATACCTCTTTCCCCAAAGTTGTGAAATATGGCATAGTAGGCAAATACTTTTAAACGTGGCACCAGCGTTGCAGGATTTTCAATTTTTTTGAAAAGACGACAAGTGCCTGGGATCTTGGATATGTTCAGAAGTTCAAGAGAGTGTCGGGCGTTGATCAATCTGCATTTCCTGCGGTAGCTTTTATTAACTTTTTATTTTGGGCAGGTATTATCATGAATTGCTTTGGGGATCCATGTTGATCAAAAAAGCAGAAGATATTTTAATTTTTGTTATCCCTTTACAGTGTAATTTTACTACTGTATTTTTTCCATCCTGAGACACCATTGATTGTAAGACACACCCTAATTTCAGTACCACTGTCACCAACAAAAAGACATCAGATACACGTGCGATTCTGAGACAGACTCCATTTTTAGAGATGTCCAGAAAAAAAGTGTGTCTTAGAATTGAAGAAATACCATATAATGATTAATATTATCAGAGTATAAATCATTGATTTGATCTGTTCTTTCAGTGTGGTGCCCTGGTAGGATCTGAACACATTTTGAAGAAAAGAGTGCCGTAGTCTACATCTCTACGGGCAAAGGGACAGTTCTCATTACTGTTTGGAGTTTTTCTATAACCATGTCAATTGGATGAAACTTGTTTCTCTCTTCAGGACTGAGAGGTGTGTTTGTACTTCCCTCTGACTTCAACTTTCTGTTATAGGAGGTTCCGATCCATAACTGCCGTTATGGCGCTCCCATCTCCGGATCCGGTGTATGTTCTGCGGGGAGCAGATGATGCAGTCAACACCCTGTGCTTTTATTGTTCAGATCCAGAACTCGAATGTCCCCTTCTTTTCTCTGGGTGAGTGCTGGAGTGTGCAATCTCAGGCATAAAATAACCTATTTGGAATGTGAACTTTACAAGTATATAATTACTCAGGGTTAATAATAAGAAAGGATGATTATGTTGTTAAAATGTTCCTGTTTCACAAGTGCATGGAATACAGTTTATATGAACTCAAAATAATGCAAAATTTGGGACTTGCAACAAAATGTTCCAACATGGAATTCTGTTTGGAATTCCTCATGGAATGCATGGATTTTGCATCCATGAAGCATGCATGCTTTCGAGAGAGAGGGCTCTTTTTTACTCTTTAAGTTATTTTCTGTCCTAAATAGCAAGCCTTGTCATTCCCCAGGGCTGATAACCTTTTTGTGCATGGCTGGTGCCATTTTGGCTTTTTAAAAATAGCCAGCACTTAGAGAATTAGTGCATATGCAACCATAAAATACAGCCCTGAAGGGCTTAGGCTCAGGTATGTAACACAGTCTTTGATTTGCAGACCTAGGTTTGGATGTGTGATTTCAAGTTCAGAAATCGTAAGTAGAAATGGGAAATTGGGTCATTGGGCTCCTCTTTCTCACCCTACAGTCATTTCCTACTCTCCTTTAACTTCCTATACTCATGATTATGGAAAATTGGTGGCGGCAATTGTGTGGCCAGCAAGTCTCACACAGGAAATGAAGCTGTCCAGCATGCAAATTGTGGGCCAATTCCCTTGCCCCCAAAGCATTTCTGCATTGTGTGAAGTGGGCAGTTTCAGGGCACAATGCCTTTGGAAATACAGCAGAATTTGGCCTGGTTTCAAACAGTTGCTGAAGAAATTGTTTGTTTGTTTCCCATCTCAACCCTGTTTTACATAGCTCTTCCAATGGATTGATCCATCTCTGGAATCTGAAGACACGTCGAGTGCACAGAATACTAGAAGGACACAGCGGAAAATCAGTGTACTGCGTGAAAACTTTACCCAACAGAAGAAATGCACTTCTGAGGTGAATGAGACAATTCTGAAAGGGAACAGCTAGCATTTTTTAGAACTAATATGATTTCAATAAACAAAATCAGCTTCACATTCTAAAGATTATTTGGTTTAAAGTTCTGTTAAGTTCAAGGCATCATGGTCAGTGGTAAAACCAAAGGGAGAGATAAAATTGTTATTATTGTTGTTGTAGTAGTAGTTGTTGTTGCTGTTGTTGTTGTTGTTAGACATTGTGGGTATTCTGCTCCAAAATATCTGAATGGCCCAATTTCTCCAGTCTCCGAAATCAATCTAACAGACACTCTGAAATTGGGATTCTAAAAAGCAAGGGGTGGGAAACATGATTTTCCAGATCAAATCCCATCGTTCCTCACTGTTGGCTGGGTTGGTCAGAGTTGCAGTCCAATGACTTCCAAAGAGACACCTATTCCCCATGACGGAGGAAGAGGATCAAATGGAAAAACTATGTAGGTCTCGGAGTTGTAGTGTTTATATTCTCTTGTATAAGTCTTATAATTATCCACAGGTCAATGTAAGTATTGTATCTTAATTCTGCTGAAAAAAGGAAACCATCCCCTTCTCTGAGGAGAGTGGCAAAAGGGAAGAGCGTAGTCTATCCTGGGAGAACCTGAAAGTAGCAGATATCCTATCTGCTCTCTACTGTGGCACTGCTTCTGACCTCTTTTATTGCTTGGGTGGATAAATGGAGGCCATGATTAAGCATTGAAAAAGGCCCTTGACATATCCATGGATCATATCAAAATTCATCATTTTGTTTCCAAATTGATTTATACATAAATGTATATGGTACCTGTTTATATCTGTCAATGTCCTAATGCCATCTGAGCCATAGCAGTATAACTACAAGAGCTTGTTCTCCATTGGTCTTCAGGAGCCCAGGGCCACTTCCATAACATAGTGAGGTAATAGAACAGGACTTTGTGGAGTATTGCATGTGCATGCATGCAAACTGCGAGCTGAGGATGATGTTTCCCAGATCAAACCAGCTGAGCTCCACTTCACAAACTCCCCTGCCATGATAAATACACTTGCCTTTGAGATACCAGAGGACGCTTTGTTGTTTTGATTGACGCAAGGCTCCGCCTTCCGCCAGAGTTGTTTGCCAAGGCCTTGGTCTGATTTGGAGATGTTTTGACATGTTTATCGCAAAAAGACATCTTCTGTAGCAGCCCTGATTAGCATTTAGATTTGTTATCGTCTGCATAACCACAATTCACACCCCAGAAGATGAGCATTAAATTTGAGTTGTTAACTTAATTACAGGGTTTCCATTGCACATATACGGTTTTATAATGTGAGTACCTACACAAGGAACTTTTCAAGGTGTCAGTTATCTTTGCAGAGTATTCCTTAGCTTTCCAGGCCCATAACTCAAGAGGGTACAAATCTGTTGGCCCCGAGGGCTACGCCGAGAGTTAGAGGTGGAGTTAGGGGCTGCATGTGCAGGTTCACACACACACAAGCATGTCATTTCTGGAAGAACCCCCAAATTACTTTCTCCAGTTACTAATCTGACTCCTTCAGGCTTCAGGGCAAGCGTGAGGAAAGGGCAACTCCTCTGCCAAATAATATTTGTAGACGAAACAAGCCCTTTTCCTCTTATCAAAATCAAGAGTGGACCTCTGTCTACTTCCAGTTTCAATTATTTGATTTTCATCCTCGTTCAGTTCATGTTGATTTTAACGTAGGTTTAAAAAACAAAAAAAAATCAGTGTAAACTATCTGTAATATAATTAGCGTTACTAAAGAGAGATGTCATCTGTACTGATAGACATTTACGTCCATCTCGACATCCATGTCGGATTGCACAGTTTGATGTTTCTGCTACTGTGCCACGTGCAGTTTGTTGTTTACTGTGTTCGCAGCTCATCTCTCTTTTGTAATGTTAATTGTGTTACAGATGGTTATCGCTGTTTGTTCGTTTTTCTAATTACACTGTGTCAATAAAACATGGATGCCGCAGTTACGGTTGTCTTTGCTCCTTGTAATGCAATTAATGCTGTGTTGAGGGGTGTGTATTTTCTTTGCTTCCAGCATTCATCTGAATCTCTTGTCTAGCAATTTCCCCTTTTTTCAGACTAGAGCAACAAATAACCATCTTATCCTTCTACAAATGCTTTCACGCTGTGGAATCATGAAATTTGTAGTTTGGTGTGGCCCCAGCACTCTTTGGAAGAGAAGGAGAAAAATCTTGTAAAAAAGCAACTGCCAGGATTCCATACATAGCATTGAGCCATGGCAGTTCAAGTGGTGACAAACTGCATTAGTTCTCCAGTCTAGATGCACCCCCCCCTTCCCAAATGAGGAACTTGAATCAAGATCTCCCATGTCTCATTCATTACTATAATCCTCCTCACCATATTAAATGGTAGATGAATAAACTTTGGTCCTCCTGCAACCTGTCTCTTCCCCACAATAATTAGCAATGGAAAAACAATATCCACACATGTATTTGCATTTAAATAATGCTTTTGAAAACACATTTTCCCTCTCTCAAAATACGCAGATTTTTTGAGCTAAGAACAGCATTAAAAAGCTTCAGAAGTGTGAAAGCTGGCAAATAACTAGGTTCCAGTTTGCACCTGAGTCCATGATGTTGCAGATCGAGTCAGTTTGTATTGGACTATGTCTAGAGCAATTTTTTGTAGACATCCCTGGTTTCTGAGAGGGTTTTGTTGCCAAGCATTTCCCCCTGCTTTTTCTCTGAGGAGGAGGAGCCTGAAATACCCAGGGTGCCTGATCATCCAATGAATAGTTTGAGGGTATGTTATTGTTCGATGAATCAAAAGGAAACCATTTCCAGGCAGTATAATCTGTGGTTTCCACTGATTGTGGTAGCATTTCCCTCTCTGTTTTCTTTACTGGGCAGATCTGTGTAATGATGATTTCCTGTGGGTTTATGCATTAAGAACTTCAAAAGAGCCATAGTGGATTACAAGTGGGGCACTTGTAGTTTTGCATTCTGTTCCCACAGTGACTAACCAGACATGGAAGACACCAAAGCCAGGCAAGAGGTCAGGAGGTGTTACCTAACAACCTCCTGATACAGCAAGAAATATAGGTACAATAGCTATTGATACTATTCCAAGCATTCAATTTAACTTGTGTTAGCAAACTTGATAGTTTGACGATGCACTGAATGAAGAAATTTTGGTCTTGGTGCTACAGATCCCTCAGGGGAGGGGAAAGGACACAATATAGCTTGTATTGCCTGTTCTCGGTCATTTTCTCCTATATTTTTAAAACTTCTGAGTGAAAACAAATATCTCAAAACTTCAACCATATTTCCAAGTTTGTCTTTCTCAACCTAACTCCTCTCTGGTGGCCATTAGATCAGCCATTGACCATGTTGGCTGAATCTGATGGGAATTGTCTAGGGATGGCTACCCCAAGTGGTAGATCTTAGGAGCTTTTTGGTGTCTTTTATTTTAATCTTTTCCTGGACCTTCACGTCCCTACACGTACCACTGACTCAGATCCATGTCTCTAGGTCATACATCCATTGGAGTTGAAGAATAAGCAAAAGGCTCAAAAGGATGAGTGTTTTAAAGGCCTCTTTTGCTCTCGTGGCTTTGTGGTTAAGATGTTGCTCCTGCACAACAGAAAACCTGTGTACTTAGGACTCCTGACTGCTTTCCTTTTAGAAGAGAGACGCAGCTCTGGTGAAACATGCACCAAAAGTGGAGAACTTCTTTCAACCATAAGGCATGAAATCCATTTCAGAGACATTCTTGTTGGTCAGATTCCACAGTTGTAATGGAAAGAGGGGAAAGGAACATATGTTCACACGTGGAGGTTTGGCCTGATCATGAATAATATTTTACATTGATACAGCCAGGGCCGTGACCAAAACATCTGCTTGTGGGAGTTAGCTGAAGGAAGAGACGCTGTCGTGGACTCCATTTTCACAGAGAACATTGGGTTCTGCAAATGCTCGCTCCTGGACAGGACGGAGGGAAGGTGGCTACTGGCCACGTCGTGGAAAGACCTAGAAGAGGTAGGTGATCTCTTCTGGTTTATTCCTGGTGCAGAAACACCACTGGGCATGCTTTGTTTTCAAGTATTTACAGAAGCCTTTCCCAAGCTCCAGACAAGCTAGTACGCACCACCATAATCCACCAGCAATTATGCCGTATTGTGTTCTGCTGGTTGTAGAAGTCTGGGCATTGTAATTCCAATATATTGGGAGGCCAATAGCTTGAGAAGGGCTGTTTTGAATTGTCTCAAGCAGTGCTTCGTAAACTATGTGTCCCAACTCCAAATGGAGTCCCTTGAGTTCAATATTGGGAGTTACAGAAATACTGGTAATAGCAACAGGTTTCTGAAGGCCACCCATGTGTCAAAATCTGTTACCAATATCCTGTAGCATTTGCAGTGGACTCTGCAGAAGATGCTTCAGCTGTATTCCATAAAAAGGAAAATCAGTCTGTTGAGTAAGCTTTCCAGATGCTGATTTGTTATCAGTAAATGTTTGGGTTTTATGCCTATTTTATATACCTTGGACGCTTTCATCAGCGCTGTCTTTGCACAAACCTAAATATACACTGGACTGACTATGTGACGAATGTTGCTGTACTTGAGCAAGCAGGGATCACCAGCATTGAGGCCATGCTATTGAAAACACAGCTGCGCTGGGCAGGGCGCATCTCTAGAATGGAGGACCACCGCCTCCCTAAGATACTACTCTACATGGGTCAGCGCAAGAGAGGCGCCCCCAAAAAGAGATATAAGGACTTCCTGAAACAACATCTCAGACTTGGCCAGATTGATCACCAAAGATGATCCACCCTGGCCTCACATCAGGAGGCATCGAGATGCACTATCCACAATGCTGCGACCTCTTTTGAGAAGACACGCTGAACGGGTCTCAAAGAGAAACGACAATGCAGAAAGAACCACAAATTGGAAACAACATCACCCAAGGAGACTTTCTGCTGTGCTTTCTGCAACCGAACTTGCCTATCTCATATTGGCCTTTTTAGTCATCAATGTGCTTGTAAAAAGCGTGGGATGAGTCCTTCCTAAGAATCTTTGTTCGCAAAGTAATGCCAGAGATACAGTATACCTATATACCTTAGGTTGTGTAAAAATGTCTCAGACAGAAGAGGTTGCAAGTGGAAAAGTTTAAGAAGTCTTGATCTAAAGCAGCTCTTTCCTAACCTAGTGGACTGCAGCTCCCAGTATTCATGACCTTTGGCCACACTTGATGGGAGTTGAAACCAGAAACATCTGGAGGCTGCCAGGTTGGGGAAGGCTGGCCGCTAATATATAAGTGAATATTAATCTAAGCCTGCTATACAGTAAATAAAAATAGATGCTCTAAATATTTAAAATGTTGACAGCAATTTGAAAAAATGTAATTTTCAAATAGCATTAACAGGTTGCATAATGTGTCATGATCTGCATATTCATCAATGTTTTGCATCACTTGTAATGTATTACCTAGTTTTTGATAACTTTAAAATCCCAAACTGCTGTTGTGTTAATATATTACTTCATTTCTTTGATTCTGAGACATATTTTTCCCCATATAAACATCTCTAAAAATGGGGTGCATCTCAAAATTGCAGGGTTTTGTTGTGTATATATAAATTAAATCTTTTTCTGTTGGTGGTACTGAAATTAATGTGTGTCTATTCATGGGTGGGGGACACACAACCCTATAGGCTATACTTTCCCTCCTCTACCATATGTGTTGTGGCATTTTCCTGTGGAGGATGGACTTCCTTTTTCATAGTAACAGCCCTCCTCTTGTGCTAGATCCAAATGTTCCAGTCTAAAATTCCATAAATTTAATATATGGTATCCTCAAACAGGTAACGCTGTGAGCCAAAGCACTTTTGAAGCTTATGATTAACATGAAGACTTAATATGTGCTTATAGTTGGCTGGGTCCCAAAAAAGGTTAATTTTTGTCTTGAAGCAGGTTCAGTCTGTGAATAATAAGATCTGAACAGGCATTTATTTGTTCTTGATTGCATTTAAATCACCAATTATGAGCTACATGCTCTCCTTCTGCCAATTTGCCAAAATTGCATTTAAAAGGGTTGTAAATGTGCAGAAGTGGGAGGGTGTGTTTCCTTGTGGCCACTTCTAGCCTCCCAGGAATGCTAGTAACTGCAGGCAAAATGAGACAATTTCTCCAAGTCAGCAAAAAAAATCCCACCAATAAAATATTAAATCAAAATAAAATTTGAAAAACACTTCAAAACTAAATAAATCAACCCAGAACTAATCTGAGTTTCAGGTTTTCAGAAAGCATTTAGCCCACTACCCCTCAAAGATTGCTCACAACTCTACAGGGTCTGTGGCAGTTCAATCCGTCCAGAGAAAAAGCCAAACTTGCACATAAGGTTACTATTGAAAGCACCTGTTATCCAATGATAAACCATCCCGGCAGCTAGGATCAAGGTTTTATTTTAATGAATTTACCTGATTCCATACTTCCCAGACTGATACGGATTCTGACACAACTTTGTAGTCCAAAATCTGGACATTTCTGGGTTTGCAGCATGTCCTAGGAAGTTATATCATATATTTATTTCTGCAATGCCAGAAATAAGACTTAATTGTGTAATGCTAGAAAATGTTGGCCATTTCCACTACCTTAGCTGCCTCCTCTCTACAAAAGTTAATATCGATACTGAAATACAACAGTGTCTGAGCTCTGCAAGTGCAGCATTTTTTTCAAATCAAGCGTCTCTGCTTGAGTTGAAAAAATGCTGCACTTGCAAAACTCAAGCAATGTTGTATTTCAGTATCGATGTTGACTCTCATGTTTGAGGATTGTGACATTCGTAGAGACATCAAGATACTTGTTTATAAAGCTATTGCCCTCCCAACTCTGTTGTATGCCTACAAAACATGGACCGTCTACAAACACCACTCTCAAATTCTGGAATGATTCCATCAGCATTGCCTTTGAAAAACCCTGCAAATCTCTTGGGAAGAAGACAGGCAGAGGTGTGTCAGTGTTCTGGAAGAAGAAGCAAAGACCACCAGCACTGAAGCCATGATCCTCCGCCATCCACTTTGCTAGACCTATTGTCACATTGTCCGAATGACCAATCATTGTCTCTCACAGCAGTTACTTTACTCTCAGCTCTGGAACTGAAAATGGAATGTCAGTGGACAGCAAAAGAAATGTAAAGATGGGCTTAAAGCTAACCTCAAAAAATGTGGAGTAAACACTGAGAGAGAACTGGGAAGCCCTGGCCCTCAAGTGTTTAACTGGAGGTCATCTGTGACCAATGGTGCTGTGGATTTTGAAGAGCCACAAATAGAGAGTGAAAGGGAGAGCTCAAATGAGCTCATAATGAGCTCAAATTCTTCAAAATTGCTCAGTTCGTCAATGGTTCTCAACTATTGGTCCTCCTGATACTTTGGACTGCACCACCCAGAATTTCAGGTTGTTGGAAAGGCTTGGTGGGGCTTCTGGGAACCAAAGTCCAATATGCCTGGAAGACTAAAATGTGAGAACCACTAGACTACACTACCATGACCAACCAATGTGGCCTGAGTTGATAAAAAGCAGCATCTTATGTTCCTAACCCTTGGGAGACATGATGCCAAGTAGGCAAGCAGGACAATTAGCAGCCAGCTCACCAGTAGTGTCTTATCCACAAAACAGGAATAAATGTAGTAATGTAAAGTGGGAAGCACTATGTAGCCCTGTTGAAAGAGATCCCCGTGTACAACTAGTGGGCCACTGTGTGACACAGAATGCTGGACTAGATGGGCTGAGGCCCGATTCAGCATGGCTCTTCTTATGTTCTTATGTTCTTAAATGTACGGTATTACTTCCCTGATCTTCCAAAACTGTCTAGGTTGGCAGCCATTTTTACTCCTTGTGTATGGCATAGTTTTGCCATAAAAAACACACTGGAGGGGTAAGTCTGGAGAGTACAGCAAAACACAAGGTGAAGTCACAAATGCAACCATTCAAAAATGCAATATACATACAGTACCCATGTGGGCAAGGTCAAAGCAATATACAATATCAAATATGAAGGGAAATCCTCAAGGGTTCCCCACGCTACTGGGTCAGGCCCCAGCAAGCACAGAACCCCCCCAGCCCCTGGTCAGGCCCCTGTGGTGAGTATTGTACTCTGTAATATGATTTATATATTTTTCTGTATGATATGTAGTTACATGTTAGTTCTTGTTAACTTCACTGAAGTCACTTGTATTGTATTTGTTCTCAGGAATTGTATCATGCTCCTATACCAGCACCATTGCTATTTTTGGTATTGCCACGCCCTGATGAAGCAGTAGACATTTATCTGCGAAACGGGTTTTTGGGACCCACCTATTACCTACATCCCCCGTTGGCGTTGTTGGGACGACAGCGGGAGCAGCCAGCCCCGCAGTCAAACCCAGATTGGGATACGACTGGCATCTGTGCTTTGGAGCTCTTTTAGCAGACATCACTGCTGGGACCCTTAAGCTATCAAGCTAGGATCCCTAATAAATCGTTATTGAGATTTTCCATCTGTGTGGACTTGGACATTTGTCTTAGCCTGGGCTTCTCCCTCTGCCTCCTGGGCGGACCCCAGGACGTGCGGCACCGCCCTGCAGCGCCTGGCGTTTGATCAGCAGATCGGACGGGGGTGGGAGCCGCTCCCCCTGGGACATGCATGATGCTGCTGCAGCCCTTGATTTTTGTCACCACATCATTCAATTATCTTCGCTCCCACACAGACTAGTCTCCGCGGCTTGTCCGTTCGCTCCTCCGGGATTCCCCACTCATCGGCGGCACCCGCTACTGTGACGTAGTTCCAGCTCCACCCGGGATTCCCCTTAGCCGGCTCCTCCTTCCCACCAGGGAGCCCGTCGACGTCATTCACACGGGCCTTTGTTTACCTTGATTCCAATCGCCCGCATTGCGCGCTTGGGAGCCCGGCGCGTCATCAACATGGGCCGCGCCCACCTAGCGCGGCCTCCTTCCGGGGATTCCCCCGCGTCAGCGTCCCCCTCCGGGGACTTGGATTCAACCTTCGGAGCCTGCCCGCCTGACGGTCCTCCCTCGGGTGTACCATCAGGTTTGGAACTGTGCCTTTCCAGTTGCGGGGCCCCGCGCGGACGACCTCCGTGCGCCGCGCTGCCGCTGTTATTGCCATTGGCTGTGTAATTGGAGTTGCAGGGCGGCCTCGGGACTTGGGGTCCTCCCCATCTGTGCACGGCCCACTGTATATTCATATGTTGGGCATATTGGGCAGCAGCCTTGATTCACCTCATTCCGGCTCTTGCCCCACGGGGCTTCACCCGGCCACAGGGGCTGGGGGGGTTCTGTGCTTGCTGGGGCCTGACCCAGTAGCGTGCGATAGTTTTGCCATACACTGTATGAAGAAGCTGCGGTCATGAGAATACTGTTGTTGTTTGAAGAAACACTTCCTTCTGTCTGACCAGAATATCCCATCATTTAGCTCTAGGGGATGGGAAAGATAAGCATTTCCCCATCTACATTCTCTACAGCCTGCATAATATGTACCTCTGTCATATCTTCCCTGTGTTGCTTTTTTTTTCTTAGCTGAAGAGCAACAAATTGTTGTCATTAATTCCAGTGGTGCTTTGCCCTGGGGTACTTCCTGCTAGACACGGCCCATGGCCTTTTTCAGATAGCTGCCTTGCTCTTCTTTTGCATCAGCATGAAATTGTAGGTGTGGATGTCTCTTTTCCCAGACACTCCAACCTTGGGGTTTCTGATGCAGCCCGCAAACTGCTCCAACCGGAGTGCATGACCTTAAACAAGCTTGGTCTCCTTGGATTCCTCCCCACCCCCACCTCCCCACCCCCGGGTTAAAGCAGGTTAATTTTCTAAGAGGTGCCTTGAACGGGAGGTGCTGCGATGGGGAGGCAGCCCTCCAGTCATTTTCTGTGCCTTAATGTGCTGAGTGAGTTCATGCAAATGTTGTACCATGGAAAATGCTTAACACAGGAAATGAGGTGGGGTGTGGGGGGAGAGAAGGGGGAAATATCAGAAGAAGCTAACTTCAGCAGTACATGGTCACAGGGCTCCTGTTGTTAACTGCTGTCAATCAGCGTCTGAGAGACCTCCAAATCACACTATCATCCACGGCCCTATTCAGGTCTTGTAGACTCAGGAATGATGGATTCCCTGATTGAATCTATCCATCTGAAATACTGTCTTCCTCTTTTCCCGTTGTCAAGCAATATCATCTTTTTTAGTAAATCATGATATGACCAAAGTACAACAGTCTCAATTGAGTCATCTCATGAATGGGTTCAGACTTAATTTGCTCTTGGACCCATTTATTGGTTGTTATAGCGGTCCATGGTTGACTCAGACCATTGGTTGCGGTCTGGGCAATCTTTGTCCCTCCAGGTGTTGACCCTGGACCCTTTATTAGTCTGCGGCCAGCACGGCTAATCGTGAGGGATGATGGGCATTGCAGTCCAGTGACAGCTAAAGAACCTATTTTCTGGTCTGTCTAACACAGGGCTTCTTAAACTTTTTCCACTTGAGACCCTCTTCCTCCCAAGAGGTATATTAAATAAGTACAAAAATCAAATGTTTGTGGATAATAAATCAGCCTTTTAAGGTTTGCTAAACAGCCTGCTTTTTCTTTTTATGGAGTATACCTAAAGCATTTTCTGCTGCAGAGTCCACTGTAAACACAGCATGTTGTTATCAACAGATTTGTGTAAGGCTTGTTCAGAAACGTTTTACTGTTGACAAACTTTTGTGGCCCCAACACTAAGTGAAAGGGATGCCATTTGGGGTTTGGACCCCCATTTTAAGAAGCAGTGCTCAAGATCAGTATTGTTCCATAGTGATGGGAGGGAACATATTGACATAGTATCATTGATATATTTATTTGATCTATATCCCACCTTCCTCCAAGACTGGGACAGGGCAGCTCAATAAGACTTTAAAAAAAGATACAGATGCAAAATACCAAATGGTATAATTGCAAAGCATTATTTGTCATATTTAAAAGTTTAATTGATGAATGTGGAAACTACAGGACTTGTGTAAATGCCCTTTTTCAGAAGCCAGTCAGTAGCCAAACATCTGCCAGCATAAAAGGGTCTGTGTTGCCGAAGGAAAGAAAAAGCTAAGAAGGGAGCAGCCTGGACACTTTTGGAAGGGTGTTCCACAGATTAGGAACAGCCACTGAGAAGACTCCCCCCCTCATGTTCCCACCAAATGTGCTGGAGATGGGGCAAACTGAGTGTCTTCTGAAGATCACAAATCCTAGGCAAATACAGTGCTTCAAGAGTCTACATGAAGTAGTCCAAATAGTCTATATTAACATGAAAGTGGATGTATAAAAAATCAAACTTGGGCATATGAGTGAAGCTATAAAGTTTCCCCCAAAACTTTTAGCCTAAGAAACGCCTGCACATCTTCCCAAAGCTTCTCCTTTGCCATGTTTTTCTTGTGGCCTGGCCGCCCTGGACTGGATGAGTGCCGGTTGCCTACCCTGGATGGCGAGCAACTTAGCCCGTCATCCCTGGTTAAGAGCTTAGGTGTCCAATTGGACCCTTTGCTGACTATGGAGGCCCAGGTCTCCATGGTCAGCAAAACGTCGTTTTTCCATCTACGACAGGCTAGGCGACTGGCCCCCTACCTGTCCAGGGACGACCTGGCCACGGTGATCCAAGCGACGGCCATCTCGAGGCTGGACTATTGTAACGCCTTCTACATTGGCCTTCCCCTGTCGACAATCCGGAAACTCAAGGTGGTGCAGAATGCCGCCGCTCACTTACTGGTGGGAGCACCAGTGAGGGAGCACATCACTCCCATCCTTCGGCAACTGCACTGGCTGCCCATTGAGTACCGAATTGCCTTCAAGGTGTTGGTTTTAACCTTTAAGGCCTTACACGGTCTAGGGCCTGTGTACCTAAGGGACTGCCTTACCCCGTATGTTCCCTCGAGATCACTGCGCTCGGAAGAGCAGAATCTGCTGGTTATTCCATCGTCCCGCTCCTGCCATTTGTCCAGTACGAGACAACGAGCTTTTCCTGCTGTAGCTCCTGTGCTGTGGAACTCGCTCCCTGACCACATTCGGGCGATCCCAGAACTTGCCCCCTTTCGAAGAGCATGTAAGACTGTTTTTTTCAGGCTGGCGTTTAGCTAAATCCGAATGTAATCGGTGTGTTTCGCCTGAGTTAAAGAATCGTAATCCTGCCATTATTATGGTCATGTATTGTTGTTTTTATCGCATGTTTTATCGTATGTTTTTACTGTATGTTTTATTATATGTTTTATGTGCTGTAATCCGCCCCGAGCCTGCAGGGAGGAGCGGAATATAAGATTGAATAATAAATAAATAAATAAATGTTGCTTTCTTTGGGGGGGTGGGTGGGTAGATTTTCTTGCCTTCTCGACTACCCTGAATGAATGGAAGAGCAGGATTGCGTTTGTCCCTGGCCCTCGGCCAACCACACTTGTTTTCTTCAATGCCAGGTCCGGGTTCTGGAGCTCCCATCTAAGACGGCAGTCTGTACCTTGAAACCCGAGGCCGGTGCCAAGCTAGGCATGCCCATGTGCCTGAAGATGTGGCAGGTAAGCCAGCGGGATCTTAGGATTGCGAAACGCTTCCCCATGTGTGACTCATTTTTGAAGTATATATTTATACAGAACACATGAATCATTTTTCACTCTAAGGTGTTTTTGGTGGTTGTTCTTTTATTTTATTTTCCCCTTGATTGATTGTCAGAAGCAATCAAGTAATTATGCTGTTAAGGCTGGGATGGAAACAGGAACATTCTTCGTGTAACTGCTGGAAATTTCCATGTTTACTCCTTTTCAAGAAGATGGTGTGTGATGTTTTGCAAATACTTTCTGTGAAGATGAGCATGGATGTGTTTGTGTGTTGAGCAGCATCCAGTTCAGAAAAGAATCGCAATCAGAGATGGTTGAGTTCAGGCGTCTGTGGCCTGGGACCCAAAACAGGATAGGCTTAGTTGAAATCACTGTATTTGATTTCTTCATCTTCAGTCTGGTTTGAAAACAAAACAGTTATCTACCTTGCATCTTTAGCATGCATGTGGGAGAAACTGTGATTGTGGGATTTACCACACCCCTGAGGAAGAGCAATTTGTGGTTTTAAAGGTTTCACGTCAGTCATATATAGGAACATTTATTTTAGAAAGTTATTAAATCATTTGCTTTTAAACTTTGTGGCATTACATGTTTGTACAGCCACATTGTCTGGGGGACTCCCATGAAAGTAGAAAAACTGTGAATAAAAAAACACTAGAGAGAACATTTTAATCAAATCTGTGAATAATCAAACCCGAAAAAGTCAAATTTACAAGTCTGAGGAGCCGCCTACATGTGTCTGTGAAGTGCTTGTGGAATTTGTTTATTTGTTAATAATAATAATAGTAATTATTATTATTTCCTTTGTTCTACTCTGTTAAATGAATTCTTTTTTTTATTCAACCATCTTGATTATGACTTTTTCCCCCAATGGTGCTGTATAATGATAGAGTTCATGAACTTAGGCAGCTGTGTCGATCTGTATCAACCAACCAGCTCTAGCAGTTTTCATCTTTGCTATGTAATGCTAACAGGTCTTAAGTGCCCACTCAAGACTGAGCCATGAATGCAATATATTGTCATTGGGAAAAGCCATTTTCCTGCCCTACTTCCAACTGCTGTGTAGCTAAGCTCAAAGGGAAAGCTTCTCCACAGTGATCCTTGGTTCCATAGGACCACTGATTTCAAGCAAGCATCTGCTTGATTAATATTTTTATCTTTGTATCTGTATCTGACCATTTCTTAGTCAGTTGTGAAGACTGTCAAGGAAATAAGTAATGAGAATCACTGTCAGCTCACAAGGAATGTGCATTACAGGAGTTTATATAAAGTACTTGTTGCGTTTCCAGTTTGTACATGTATTCTTGTTTGTTTTCATCATTTGTTGCACAACATGACACCTTTCCTGATGGGAAAATGAAGGGAACACAGTCCCATGCATGCGTGTGCATCAAGCCAGCCCTGCCCAATTGGCAGGGAAAGAGTATTGCTTGCACTGGGCTTGTTGATGTGCATTAGACTGTAATATGTCCCTATTTCAAAGGGAGAGCAGACTATGCTAAGAACAGCGTGTGGGCCTTGGAACAAAAATAATTTTGCATCATGGTCTTTCATCTGGATTGGTCCAGTGGGAATGCCACTTAGGATTCTTAAAGCATACCATTTGCTGCCAAAGAGTGTCACCCACAGTATTAAGCAACACATGTGATGGTGCGTGAGCATTCTTCCCAAGCTTAGTGTCCTCCATATGTGTCAGAACACAACTGCAGCAGCCATACTAGCTGCAGATGATGGGTTGTAGTTCAGCCCATTGGGAAGCTGTCTTTGAGCATCTTTCCTGAATAACTGCTTCTAATTTTGTATTTGTTTGCTTTTTTTTAGTACGTACATAAAATTTGGCAAATACCAGTTTTGAAGGAAGACAAATGTCACACCTCTCTTCTGAGATACTGTATTTCTGGTTTTCCATGAATAGGGAAAAGTTTGAGTCTTTTCCCCCCTGGGTTTTCTCCTTTTAAAGCCATAACTGGCATGAACTGGGGTTTCCTTTTTAATTTGCTTTGAGCCGGGCTTTCAAGTTTTCACTCACATGGCAAGCCTTCCCATTTCGCAGGGTCATTAGTCAACTGGCCAGTGCAATGATGAATATTTTCCTTAAGTGTGACATCTAATCCAGTAACGTTCCTTTCTTTGAGTTATTTCAGAGGCTTAAATAAATGGAGTGACTGCCCAGGGTGCCAAGCTCTTTGACCTGTGACATCATTAATCAAAACATCTCTCAATTGGTTACAGTGGGACCCAGACCACTTAACTCTTTGGGAATCAGTTCCATAGATTTTGGAAAGGCAGAAAAGGGAAAAGTCTACCATGCTTTGGGGGAAAACGATCCATGTGTAGCACTTGCCTTGAACTTTCCTTATCAGGAGGGGGCGGGCTGTTTACTGTGGATGAATGAAATATAACTAATGGGGAACTGAGCGTGGAACCGTACTATCATTTACAGGGGAAATTGTTCTGATAGAGTGTCGGAAAGATGTTTGACCTTGCATCTGATTCCATCTGTGAACTACCCTGAATATTATATAAGGTCCAATAGGAGGTTAAATTGTGACTAACCCGATAAAGATTTTGAAATAATCAGTGTCCATGAGGTTGTTATAAGAAGGTGTTGGAAGAGTTATTGCCATTTCCTTTAGTTTCCAAGGAAGATAAATTGCTTTAGATGTTCAGGGTGAAGGCATCACAGATAAGGTGGAGTTGTGTAGGTTGCCTGCTTTTTTCCTTGGCTTATCAGGGTCTTTCCTTGGTGGGAGTTGACACACAAACCCTGTCTTGACCCATTTGTACTGTGCTGTGTTTCCCATTAGCCCAGCACTGGTTCCTCACCTTTCCTCCTGGCTGGCTACGAGGATGGATCAGTGGTTCTGTGGAATTTGTCGATGGGGAAAATGCTGAGTCGGCTGTCATGTCATCAGGAACCCATCATGGGCCTTGACTTTGACTCAGAGAAGGCCAAGGGGGTGTCCGGCTCCTCTGAGAAGATGCTTTGTGTCTGGAGGCAGAGCCAGCAGCAGAACCTGGAGGTCAGTGCCGTGGGCCCCCTCTGTGCCCTTTGTTCTGTTCTGCACTAACAGTTTGATCGAATGAAAAAATATTTGGTCATGAAGTAGGGCAGTGGCAGATCCTGAACTAATTAATCACAGACTGGTTATGATGTTCAAGAGATTGGCTGGAGAAGGGGCGGTTTTTGCCTTTCACATAGCCTTGGTCCATCCTAGCCCACTTTTCTTCTCATAGAGATCTAATATTACAGGTTGAGCATCCCTTATCCTGAGTTCAAAAATCTGAAATACTCCCAAATCCAAAAATGTCCACATGGTTGGCTCTCAGATGGCTCAGTGTACACACACTTTGTATCATGGACAACCTTATTAAAATGTTCTTTATACAATGGCCTTCAGGCTATGTGTCAAAGGTATACATGAAACATAAATGAATTTTGTGTTTAGGCTTGAGTCCCCTCTCCAAAATATCTCATTAGATATATGCAATTATTCCAAATCATGGAGGGAAAAAACAGAAATACAGAACACTGTGGTCCCCAGCATTTCGCAAAGGGAGACTCAACTTGTATCTGAAACTATGAGGGTTATCTGGAAAGTAAGGTTACAAGTTTTTTTTAAAATACAAAGAATGAATATATTTTAATAAAACTTACATGGATTGTAGCATAGGTATGACATTATTTTTCCACATAATCACAATTCAGTTCAATACATTTTGTCATCCATTGGACAAGTTTTTGATGCCTGTGTCGTAGAAGTTTCCCTCCACCTTTTTCAGCCAGTTCGTCACTTTGATTTTCACCTCGTCATAATCCGAAAAGTGTTTTCCACCAAGGTGTACCTTCAATTTAGTGAACAGCAAGATCAGGACTGTGAGAGGGGTGGCTTAAAACAACGCAACCAAATGAAGTCAGCATGAACGCTGTGCGGACGCACATTGTCATGAAGGAGACAAACTCCCACCATCAGCATTGTTTTGGATGGCTCTGCGAAGTTTCTTTATGATTTCACAATATATTCTGTACCCATTTTGTCACGTGCTGTCTTGACATTACGTCTTCTCCATAAACTGAAATGATTTCGCGATGAATCATAGCAATGTTCATGCCCTTCGCATTTAGGTAGCATATTACAACGTGAACTTCGCACTTGGAAGAAAACGGAATGAGGACGCTCATCTCTAACCTTCACTACAACGCCAGTCAATGAGCTGCTGACCACTGGCATTGCTTGTTCACTTCTGCTGGCTTCCCGCCACACGGCAATGATACCAACTTCCCCTGAGAAAATTTCCTAGAGAATTGTAGTTCAAAATAACATTTCTGATACCTGCAGTTTATTTCTAAGTATAGGATGAGAATCCCTTATCTGAAATACCAAAAAATATTCTTGGTTTTGGAGTATTTTAGAATATTTGCGTATTCATTATGAGATCTCTTGGAGGTGGAACCCAAGTCTAAACACAGCCCACCCTCCATATCCACGAATTCTGCATCCAGGGACCATCCATCCATGGTTTGAAAATATTCCAAAAGCAAGCCTACTTTTTGTCATTTTTATAAGGATTGCCATTTTACTACACCATTGTATATAACGGAACTTGAGCATCCATGGATTTTAGTTCCCACAAAGGGTCCTGGAACCAAACCCAAGTGGATACCAAGGGCTCACTGTATTAAGAATTCTCTTCTGGGGAGGCCCGGTGCTTTGCCAAAGTACAATTCCCAAGTTTCTGTAGGATTCAGCCTTTGAAAATTAACTGGTATCCTATTATTGTATAGTGTGAAAGAAACCTAAGCTTGCTGAAAGAAGAAGGAAGCCCCCTTCCACCCCCAGCACAGAAACACCACAGACAGGCCTCTCTGTCTGCCCTCTGCCAGCTTCTTGCCAGCTAAGCCATGTTTTTTGGGAAAAGCGACTTAAGATTCTTTTAAGCTGAAGTGTTCTAGCTATTGTTTGCAAGAGCTACATAAATCTTTTGTTATTTAAAGGGTAGTTTACATCATGATTTTTTAAGGTGTTTATTACTTTCTCGGGTTTTATTATTTGGAATGTTGTCTTGAGCACATCTGGCTGGAATGGGGACTTTTAAAACCTTCTAAATCCAGAACATGTGTAAATTTCAAGGGCAAATAATATGTTGCCTTCTAGGTATGGCTTCCTTCTATACCTTGCAGGACAGAGGACACACTGATTGTAAAAATGAATAGAGCAGTCCATATAGTTGCACAACATTGTTCTTCCAAAACTTGTGTGGACTCATCACATCTTTCTTGCCCCACTGTCCCATCACCCCAGCCAGAATTGTTAATCTGGCTGTGGGTAATGGAGCTTATAGTCCAGTGCATCTGGATAACATGGGTTATGGAAATGAGGCACAAACGTGCCTCAAACAAACGTGGCACTGCCATATGCCTTGGACGGCTTGTGGCCTTACAGAGGTTAATGGACTGTAACTCCTATCTCCCCATAAACAGGCAAAGATTTCACTCCTAGATTCACAGGGGATCCACATAATGAGCAGACAGGAAAGCTTAGAGAAGACAATGATGCTGGGGGAAATGGTAGGAAAAAGGAAGAGGGGCCAACCAAGGGCAAGATGGATGGATGGTATCCTTGAAGTGACTGGTTTGACTCTGAAGGAGCTGGGAGTGCTGACAGGGAGCTCTGGCGTGGGCTGGTCCAGGAGGTCACAAAGAATCAGAAGCGACTAAACGAATAAACAACAAAAACATTCCTGAACGTACCCTGGAAACAGGAAACTAGATAATAACAAACTTTTGAAATGAAGTTACCATCGAGTTGTCCTGGAGGACCTAGAAAATTCCTTGAGAGGTATCCTGTCTAGCATGAAAACATCAGTTGAATTAAAAGTTATTGAAAAGCAACAAATACATACAATGCAACACATGCCTATCCCTATAAACGGTCATTTCCCCGAACAGCTGTTGAAACAAACTGAACCAAAAGGTATTGGAAATTGTGGAAGGAGGCTGTCCAAGTCTTTTTAGCAAGGAAGCTCCAAAGCCTCCAAGAAGGCCTTCTCCTGTGTTGCCACTAGATGCAATTGGGAAAGTGCTTAGATAAGAGCAGGGTCTCTACCAGAGATACTGAAACATGGGCAGGTTTACGGGTGAGAATACAATTGTTCACATAATGTGTTCCTGAGCAATTATAGACTTATTGGAAGCATTATTTCCCATGAGCATGTAAGGGGGGGGGGCATTTTAGACCAATGTCTGAATCAGTCAAAGGTAAAGGGTTCTACTTTTCATTTGTTCAATTTCAGGAAAACACATACTCATTTTTTTTATTTAAAAAAATCACTTCCAGAAGAATTGTGCTTTTTGTTTATCCTTGCTCCCCCCCCCCCCTGCCCACTGCCATCTGTTCGGAGGGGCGGGGGGAACAGGACCCAGTAACATAAGAAAAAAGGTCTGGTGGGATTTCGATCCTCCATGATCTGAAATTAAGTCTCAGCCTGGCTTCTTTGGACATTCCAGTCTATAATGGGAAAGTGAGTCTCTTGCTCTGAGGGAACAGCATGTACAGTGTTCCACACCACTGAGACAGCTGCTTCATGATGGCCTCGCCTGAGAAATCAAGGTCAGCTAATGAGAGCGAATGGGCATGGTGGCAGGGCCCCTCAGTCCATTGACGGAAGCCCCACCAGTGACAAGAGGTTAAGGAGGCTTTCAGCCGGAGCAGGAATCTCCCGCCATCTCACACAGAGAAGACCAGAGAAGACAAGTGGGGAGATGCATGTATATTTATGCTTTAACGTGAAAACCCTTGATTGCCCTATTGTTAGCAGTCAGCACATCAGTTGCAGGGGGTTTATCCAAAAAGAAGTGCAAATGCTAATTAAGAGGTCACTTCCAGTCAAGTCAAGTAAAATTGGAACTCATGCAGCCATTTAGAGAAAGCTCACACAAGTGGTTTGCAAATGTTGCACCCTATGAAAATTCCTTGCACGTAGAGAACTATCACAAAGGGGACCTAGCCTGAGAATGCTACCTTTCCAGTTATAGAGAGTGTTCCATTCAAATTGTTGACTAATTTGCTACACACACACACACACCATAAACTGCAATTCTATAATGTTGGGAAGAGATCTGATCCAGTGGCTGCTTGATTTCCACTGGGATTTTGGTTCTAGTACTCCTGTGGATACCACAGTCCGTAGATGCTTAAGTCCCATCCCCCCCCCTCTCTCTCTATATATATATACACACACACATCATAAAATGGCACCGCATTTCCAGTAAGTTGAATTTCTTCCTGTCAGCCTCCCTCACTGTCTAACTTTCCCATATACAGAATCGGAAATACTCTGTACCCCTTTTTTAGGTTCATCTTCTTTTCTGCTGGAGGCTCAGGGCAAGTAGCTACTAGAAACATTTTTTTATAAGGATAACTGCACACATGAAGATTTATGTTCCATCTCCTCAAAGGCCAAGCCTATCCTTCATTTCCTTAACACACTTCCCTGTCATGCTGGACGTGACTGTTGTGGTCCAGTGATTGCAATGGTTTTTTCTGTGTCTGAACCAGGGAAGCAAAACACTTTTGCTACTCTTCTCTGCTGTGGTGATCCAGTCGACCATTGGTCTCCAACTGGTGGATTAAGATCCAATGTTAAGTCACTGCTGAGTGCAAACATACCAAATCTGAGGAACCGGCCTTCTAGGAATTCTAGGGATTGTTGTGCTGCTTTGCCATTGTGGGTGCAGCTGAGAGTTTCAACATCTGCAAGACTAGAGTCCTCACACCCATGATAGGTTTGAGAAGGGCCCCACAGAACCATTTTTGATGGTGTTTTCAAGTCTTTGAATCACTGTGGGTCAAATTCCCATTGACTAATTCCTCTTAAATACATAAATATGCTCCAGTTTATGAATACAACCAGTACAGGGTGGTGATCAATATGTTGGATTATGACTTTGGAAGTCCAGATTCAAGTTTTTTCATGGATTCATGAAACTTGCTGGAGAACATTGGACTCACAGGAGGTGGGATTTTGAACAAATCAAGATGACAAGTAGAGATGGCATTTGAATACCCAGGTTGGCTTCAATGGAGATCTGCCAAATGTTACTATTACTGGAAGGGGTTTCCTCACTACTTGTCTTTTCTCTGACAACAAGAATTACTCGTTCCCCAGCCTGGTCCTTGGTATCTTACATTTTCCATTCCTTTTTATCTTCTGCAGCTTCAGCAAACATTCCAGCTCACAAATCCAGGAATTGCTGAGGTGGCCCTCCGCCAGGACAAGAAGATTTTGGCAACAGCTGGATGGGACCATCGGATCCGGCTCTTTGGCTGGAAGAAGCTGGCACCTCTGGCTGTCCTGGACTACCACACAGCAGCAGTGCATTGCATGGCCTTCTCAGACCACAGCCGGCCCAGTGAGAGACTCCTGGCAGCTGGCTCCAAAGATGACCGAATCAGTGTCTGGTCCATATATAATCAAACCTGAACATGACTGGAATGGCCTGAGGGCTTTGGGGGATGGTTTTTTATGGCATGTGGGGCAGCCTTCCAAGTTCTCCTGATGCAGCTCATTAGTCTCCCATGGATGCCGGCCCCAGGAGTAGGTGGTGGCACTTGTTGCTCTTGCTTGGCAGCCCAAATGGGGACCTGGCATAGTGCCATCTCTTAATAGAAACACTGCCACATTCTTACGTACATTTCCATAGGTGTTCTGCCCCAGGAGAAGCAGCAGGACTTGTTTTCTGGGTAAGAGGAAGCCCAGAAAAGATTGTGATGCCTCCTTTGGGTTGAACCTGGGGAAGGGTCTTCATCCGTTCCTCTCCAAAGGAGCAAGGGGCTGCTAATATGTACAGGGGAGAAGCCAGGCTAAGTACATCAGGTTTGTGTCTCACCAAAACCAATGGGACAAATTAATCATGACTCATTTAACCTCCTAAGTTCAGCAAATGTGATTGGCTGAAGACTTTATCACAGAATGCTGCTAAAATGTAATTGTGGCAGAATAATAAAATAATAATAATGAAACTTTATTTGTATTCCGCCCTATCTCCCCAAGCGGACTCAGGGCAGAGTCCAACATAACAATGGCAAACATTCAATGCCTACATAAAGCACATGATACTGACATTAAAATCTCAGGAAAACCCCATATATAAAAGTAGCATTAAAACCTAACATCAAATTAAAAACCTAACATCAGTAAATTAAACCTGACATCAATAAATTAAGCTACATGTAGTCAGACAAAATTCTATAATAACAAATCTAAACAAAACATCCACATTAGTGTACAACAGCCAGCAAGGGTTCACAAAACGGTGTGGGTTGGTTTATGTAGTCAGATGAAGTCATTGGGCTGGTGTGGACCAGGAAGCCCAAATACAAATAGTTCTCAACCAGAGGCCCGGCAATGATCTCTCAACCATCTAATCCTCCTCCTCTCCATATGCTAGTGAGCAAAAGTAGGTCTTCCGTTGTTTTTTAAAGAAGAGGAGGGAGAGGGACAGTTTTATTTCTTTAGGGAGGGAGTTCCAGAGGTGTGAGGCGACCACGGAGAAGGCCCTCTCTTTCGTTCCCACCAGTTCCTGGGATGGGGGTGGGACTGACCACAGTGCCCAAACTGGTTTGTAAGAGGAGATGTAATAAAAGTGCTTGATGGCATTGTGGTTGCCCCATAGTCACATGGTGGGAAAAATGAATCCAATATTGCTGCTGTTCCATTGTTCTTCCCTGTGTGGTCCATCTTTCTCTGCCACAGTCCCAGTATTCCGAAAAAGAGGAAGGTCTTTTGAGAGTGCTGAAGCTGTGTATTGTAGCAAAATTGGGAAGGGAGAATTTAAGATCAATAGGAACTACTCTGGCCTACCCTGGGTGTGTGTGTGGGGGGGGGGTCCTAGTCCGGGTGGAGGCCATTGAGGTAGCATGGGGAGGAGGAGACCTGGTCGAATTTATCCATTCAGGGAGAAGTGCAACAAATTTCTTGCGACCCTGAGGCAAGATAATCTGGTTAGCCTACATGACAGACCCCCTGGGCTTAAGGTCCTGTTGATGAATGCTAGATCGGTCAACGGTAAAACAACAGTTATCCAGGATTTAATCCTGGAAGAAAAGACCAATCTAGCATGTATTACCGAAACCTGGTTGGACAAGCTGGGTAGGGTTAACCTCACCCAACTATGCCCACCGGGCTATAAGGTACATCAGCAGGACAGACCTGGGGGGTGGGGAGGTGGGGTTGCGGTAGTCTATCAGGAATCCATCCCTCTGACCAGATGTCCCATTCTGCAATCTACTGGATTTGAACGCATCCACCTTAAGGTGGCTAACCAGGACAGGTTGGGGATTCTGCTTGTGTACCGATCACTCTGCGACACAGCAGTCTCTCTGCTTGAGCTTCCTGAGGTGGTCTCTAGCATGGTTTTGGGCTCTCACTGACTGGTTGCCTTAACATTCATGCTGAGGCCACCTTGTCTGGTGCAGCTCAGGACTACATGGTTGCCATGACGACCATGGGCCTATCCCAAATGATATTGGGACCCACTCATCAGGCGGGGCATACTTTAGACCTAGTATTTGTAACGAACGGAGATGACGATGTGGAAGAGCAAAAAAATTCTTCCATTGTCATGGACCATCTGGTCAGTTTTAGACTATCTGGTTTTTTTTTTGTTTTTTAAAAAATAAATTTTATTCATACACATAACATACACAGCGTCAGACATACACACAAACAATAATGGGGGTAGGGATAGGGGAGCCTTAAAAACAGATTATCACAAAATTACAAACTCAACATAGATGTTGACTTCACATCTCTGGTTACATGAAATAAGTCTAGGTCTGGTCTAATTCCCTTTTTTTCCCTTTTTGGGGTTGGTTTTTAACCTTTCCAGCCTATTGGCTCTTGTTCTTTTTCTTCTTTATATAATCGATGAGGGGTTGCCACACCTGTACAAACTTCTTTGTAGAGCTATCTCGAAGGAGCTGAGTAAGTTTATCCATTTCCATCATTTCATAGACTTTATTTAGCCATTCCTCCTTGTTGGGGACTTCTGGTGATCTCCAATGTCTTGCCAGGGTAATTCGGGCCGCCGCGGACAAATAGGTCAGTAATTTCTCAGCATCTTTCTTCACTTCTTGGCCTGTAATATTTAATAAATATAATTCTGGTTTTTTCCCCCCTTCAGGTTCATTATTTCTGAGACCACTTTATGGATCATGTTCCAATAGCCTCCTACCACTTTGCATGTCCACATTTGATGATAATACGTCCCTTTTTCATTGTTGCATTTCCAGCAACGGTTGTTGCCACTTTTATTTATTTTTTCCAATTGACTAGAGGTCAAATACCATCTAAATATTGTTTTGTATGTGTTTTCCTTAATACAGTATGCATAGGAATAGTTCTGCTTTACTTTCCAAATTTTGTCCCAATCCTCTTGAGGGATTTTGTGGCCAATATTGGTTTCCCATTTTACCTTGTATTCTTCCACCGGCTTGCTTTCTCTCTCCCCTTCCAGCAGGAGCTTATACAATACCCTCACTGTTTTCTTATCTGACTGAAGCCAGAGCTTTTCCCCTCTGGTTGGCGTCCAGTCCCACCCAGTTTTTTCATCTACTTTGAACCTTTGTTCCAATTGATTATATTGGAACCAGTTTAAGTTCAAATTGAGGGCGTGTAATTCTTCTCGATTTTTAAGGGTTATATTTCCACCTGATTTTTTTAATAAATCCTTATAATTCGGCCAATTACCGTTTTCTAGGTATTTCACCTGGAGAGCCTCCAAAGGGGATACCCATAAGGGTATTTTAGTACACAGGTGTTTTCTTGTCCTATTCCAAATTTTAAGAAGTGTTGTTCTTATAACATGGTTATTGAAGCCACTGTCCTGTTTAATCTTGTTATACATTAAATAGCTGTGCCAGCCAAATTTTTTCCCGGCACCCTCTAAACTTAATAATTCTCTATTTTCTAATTTAATCCAATCTTTTAAGCTTTCAAGACAATTGGCTTCGAAATATCTAATTAGGTTAGGGACTCCTAGACCGCCGTTACTGGGTTTCTCTTGCATATAAGCCTTCTTGATTCTGGCCTTACGACCTTGCCATATAAATTTTGAAATCTCATTTTGCCATTTTTTAAAAATATATTCGTTTTTTAAGATCGGCAGAGTTTGGAACAAAAAATTAACCCTAGGGAAAATCATCATTTTTATCGTGGAAATCCTACCGAGTAGGGAGAGTTTTAGATTTTTCCATTTATCTAGATCCATTTTTATTCCCTTCCATGTATTCTCGTAGTTGTTTTTTATTAATTGACCATTATTGGGTGTCAGGTTTACTCCCAAATACTTTATTTTTTTGACTACTTCCATTCCTGATATCTCTGTTAACATCTTTTTCTCTTTATCCGTGATATTTTTTGTAAGGATTTTTGATTTACTCTTATTTAATTTAAAGCCTGACACCTCCCCAAATTCTTCAATTTTTTGCAACCAAGGTTTCAGATTTTCTATTGGGTTCTCAATAATTCCTACCAGATCGTCAGCAAAGGCCATAATTTTATAGGATTCCTTCCCCATCCTCATCCCTTTAATATTTTTGTCTTGTAGGATGTTTTTCAGTAGAGTTTCGAGGACGAAGTTGAATATGAGGGGAGAGAGAGGACAACCTTGCCGGGTTCCTCTCTGGATCTCTATATTTTCTGATTTTAATCCATTGACTATAATGGCGGCCCTTTGCTTTTTATATATGCCCATTACGGCATTACTGAAATGGAAGCCCATATCGAGTTCCCTAAATAAAATCTCTATTGTATCCTAGCTAATCTGGTCAAAGGCCTTTTCCGCGTCTATAAATGTCAAGGCTACCTTTTTCCCAATCTGTTTGTCTAGATATTCCAAAATGTTTATTACAATCCTGATGTTTTTTTTCATTTGTCTCCGGGGAAGAAATCCCGTTTGATTTTGACAGATCCATTTGTTGAGGAATGCCTTGAATCTATTTGCCAGGATATTAGAGAAAATCTTGTAGTCAAGATTTAAGAGGGAAATTGGCCTATAGTTCTCCAAGAGTTCCAAGTTCTTTCCTTCCTTTGGAAATATTGTTATATTTGCCATATTCCAACTATCCGGCAAATTTCCCGTCTGGAGAATGTTATTTATTACTTTCACAAGATAAGGGGTGACTTCCTCCTTCATTTTTTTATAATAGCTTTCCGTTAGGCCATCTGGGCCCGGTGCCTTTCCTATTTTTAGGTTTCCAATTGCTGTTAAGATTTCTTTTTCAGTCACTAACCCGTTAAGGGATTCCCTATCCTCCTCTGATATTTTTTCCTTTATTTGGCTACTAATATATTTTTGGATATTATCCTTGTTCAGATTTCTAGATTTATATAATTCTTGGTAGAAGTTTCTAAACTCTATTCTAATTTCCTTATCTTTTGTGATCTCCCTTCCTTCCTTTCTAATCTTATTAACCAGGTTACTTTGTTTTTTTTTCCTAAACTGAAATGCCAGCCATTTCCCTGGCTTATTGGCATTTTCAAAATTTTTCTGTTTTATAAATTTCATCTTTTTCTCTATTTGGTCCAGCATTAATAAATTGATTTGTTTTCTTATCAATTGTGTTTTGGAATCTAGCATTTTATCTCTAGGGTATTTTTTTAAGTCCGCTTCTGCCTTTTCTAAATCTTTTTGAAGGGATTTTAGTTCTTTTTCTCTTTCTCTTTTCATCTGGCCATATTGTGCAATGAAATAACCCCGCATCACGGCTTTACTTGCGTCCCAAATAGTTGTTATACTTGTGTCCGCTTTGTCATTTAATTCGAAGTACTCTTTAAGTAAGTTTTTATTCTTTTGTATTTGGTCTTCATTTCTTAATAACCCCTCATTCAGCCTCCAATTAAATTCTCTTGGGCCTGGATTCACTGTGAGTTCTATGGCGGCGTGGTCTGAAATTAGTCTAGGGAGAATTTTGGCCTTTTGGCTATGTAAAATTATATTCTTTGAACCCCAAATCATATCTATCCTTGACCAGGTTTTTCTTCTCCCTGAAAAGTAAGTATAGTCTTTACTATCCATGTTATGGAACCGCCAAGAGTCTATTAAATCATATCTCTCTGCTAAATTAAAAAAAGCCCTTGGGAGTTTACTTGTCACTCTTTTGTTTTTTACGTTGTTGTAATTTTTATCCAAGGATGCATTTATAATTCCGTTAAAATCCCCTAACAGAATATGCCCTTCACAGTTCACAGTGGAGATTTTTTCATTTAAACCATCAAAAAAATTCGATTTCGCCCCATTTGGAGCATAAACACATATTATCAACACTTTTTTCCCCTTTAGCTCGATCGACACTGCCACCAGCCTCCCCTCATTGTCTTTGAATTCCAAATTAGGCCTTAGTTCTTGTTTGATATAAAGGGCAACCCCTCTCTGTTTTTTTTCAATAGCAGAAGAGTACACTTCCCCCAGAGCTTTACATTCCAAAAGGTCTATTCTAGTGTTCTTTATATGGGTTTCCTGGAGGGCTATGACTGAAGCTCTTTGTTTTTTCAAAAAAGCAAAGGTTTGCTTTCGTTTTTCGGGTATGTTTATCCCGTTCACATTTAGGGATATACACTTTACCTCCATGGTGTTTTTTATGCCTCCTCTCCCTCTTCCTCCAGGTCCAGATCTTCCCCTTCCAGATCTTGATCAGAAGCTTCTTCCTGTCCTAGATCTAAATCTTCTTTTCCTCCTTGCGCCTGGTTCTTTTTTTTTGTTTCCCTTTGGTTCGGGCTATTATCTTCAGTAACATCCCCTACCTCTCCTTCTTCATACTTTGCTGGGCTATTTGGCTTTTTGGTAGTCTTTCCCGTCGATTTGTTTCTGTTTTCCCTTGGTGATGGATTGTTCTTTTTTGGGCACAAAATATGTTCCCATTGTCTGTAAAAATCCTCTGCCTTCTCCCTGGAGTTAATCCAATATCTCTCATTTCTGAGGGTCACTTGGATCCCATCTATTTTTTCCCACTTAAATCTTATATCTTTTTGTTTCAGAATATCTGTTAAGAAATAATATTTCTTCCTATTTTCCAATATTGAATTTGGGATTTCTCTTAAAATTATAATCTTTTTTTCTTTGAATAAGAAGGGCGTCTTCATCTGTTTTCTCAGAATTTCTTCTTTTATTTTAGTAGAGTTGAACTGAATTAATATATCCCGCTCTGTCTTATTCTTTCTAGAGAAAGCGGTGTGCAGTCTAAAGGCCTTATCTATTTTGTCTTCCATCTGGGATTCCTGCTTTTGTAAGATTTGTGCTGACATTTCTATTGCCAACTTCATCGTCTCTTCCAAACTTTCTTTTTCCCTTTCTGGCACTCCTCGCATCCTAAGTTGGAAATCTTTCTGGAATAACTCCAGTTGGATTGTCTTTTTATCCAGCTCTTCCTGGGCCAGATCTAATTCATTGAGTCTTTTATGATCTTGCTGCACTTTTTTCCTTGTATCTTCCCCTTTAATCTGTAGGGCGTCCACCTTGTCGTACAGGGCTATTACTTCTTTTCTTATTGTTATCATGTCTTTTCTCAGGTCTGCTATCCCTTCTTTAATTTGTCTTCTTTCCTCAGTGCCTTTCTCCACCAAATCATTTAACCGTCTCATCTCCTCATTGGACTTTCTCATTTCGTGGAGCATTTCTTTGAAATGGTCCTTAAATTGGTTGTCTTCTTGTAAGGAGTCTCTCCTGTCTAATAGATTCCTGTAGCTTCTCAGTTCTCTCTCTTGTCTCTCTTGTCTTTCTCTATCCAGCTTGTCTTGCTTCTTTCTTGCTGCCATCTCTGTCACTTCCTTCTCTTCCCCTATTGGGCTTTGTCTTTTCCCGTCTCTTTCCACCCTGATTTAACTCTCCTTGACTCTCCTTGACAATCCTTATGTTGTTACCAGTCCCGTTCTCTGATCAACTTTCACGACCACACTTTTGGCCTTTGGATTGAGCTCACCTCATTTACTTGGATGGTGGATCCCCCACAGCTGAACTGGGTCTTTAGTATTTTATTGACTGTGCTTCTTTTTAGACTCCTTTCCCCTTTCTCCGTAGAGTTGCCAGTGAATTTGGGGGGAGTTTACTCTTCCTTCAATTCGTCCCTTCTTTCATTTATCGCACCTCTTTACCAGATCGCCGCGTCTATGGCTCCACCCCTGGCTCTGTTCCTCTTCACTCCCCTTCGCTGTGTCATCCAGTGACGCTGTTGGTCGTCACGTCGCCACGTCACTACGCTGTAGCGTCGCAGCGTGAGCGCGGCTCTCCTATGGCTACTAATGCACTCGCTTCCTCCGCCTCCTCCAGCGTCCGCCCGTATCAGTCCCGAATCTGCCTCAGCTGGAGTTCCTCGGATGCTCAATCAATGTGACAACGGGTATAGTTCCTTAAAGCAACCACCTCCTTCCCCTTTCCCTTTTTCTTTCTTCGATTGCCTTGGGCCCCTCCGGGAATTCCACTCTTTGCATTAGACTTATTCAAGATTCCTCAATTTTGGTTGACTTAGTCTTTTTTCTTTTTTTCTTCAGTAAGATCTTGAGGAAATCTGGGCGGGGTGGGTGTTGGAGCGCCTCTCCCGTCGGGGATGCGTGCGCTACTGGCTAGTAGAGGACTCTAGGCCCCCGAGCGGAGAGGAGTCCGGGGCCCTCCCAGCTGTCTGGAGGGTTCCCTCCGGTCTACAACTCACCCTCGGAGCTTGGGCTGCCCTCCTTCCTTCAAGGGACCACCGGGTTTGTTGCTTTTTGTTCCCAGTCCACCAAATTCTTGGTCTATTGCCGTATGCTTCTCGGAGCTCGACCTTTCGGCGTCCACTCGCTCCCCCGCCCAAACCGGAAGTCAGTTTTAGACTATCTGTTGCCTCTAACCTCCACAGGGGTGGAGGACCTATTAAGATCGTCCGCCCCATGAGACTTATGGATCCAGAAGGACTCTTGATGTCTCTTGGGGATCTGTCTGTCATGATAGCTGGTGATCCTGTCGAATCCTTGGTGGATCTCTATAACACCAAGATAGCCAAGGCGTTAGACATGATTGCCCCTGAACATCTCATTGCACAGAGTCAATCCAACTCCTTGGTTCTCTGAGGAGTTGGCATTGATGAAGCGCTCGAGACAGTGCATTTGGTGGAAATCTCGGAGTGTCTCCGAACAAACATGGGTTAGAGCCTCTATTAAGGCCTACTTGGCTTTGGGGACAGCCAAGAAATCTTTCTTGACTGCCCACATTGTGTCTGCAACAGATAGACCAGCTGAGTTATTTCGGATTGTTGGGGAGCTCCTTCACCCTCCTGGGGCGGGGGAGCTCCTCAAAAATCCAATCACTCGATGCAGCGAGTTCGCACATCATTTTGCAGATAAAGTCACTCGGATACGCCAAGTTTCATACAGTGTCAGGTGAGGTAACAGGCATCTATCAGTTCGACCTTATTGGATTCATTTCAGCTGTTGCAACCTGATGACGTGGACGGGATCCTTGGAGCGGTGAGAGCAACCACATGCGCTCTAGACCCTTGCCCATCGTGGCTTATAAAACTTGCCGGAAGAGGGTTGGCCGATGGGTTGTCAAAGATAATAAATGCTTCATTGGAGCAAGGGCAAATTCCATCATGCCTAAAACAGGCAGTCGTGAGACCGCTCTTAAAAATGGCATATCTTGATTCGTCAATATTGAACAACTATCTGCCAATCTCAAATCTCCCTTTTTTGGACAAGGTTTTGGAACGAGTGGTTGCTTCTCAGCTCCAGGGATTCCGGGATGAAACCGATTTTCTGAACCCATTACAGTCTGGTTTCAGACCTGGTCACGGTACCGAGGCAGCTTTGGTCGTCTTGGTGGATGTCCTCCATAGAGAACTTGACGGGGAGTGTGACCTTGTTTGATTTTCTTGGACATCTCAGTGGCTTTCGATATCATCGATCATGGTATCCTTCTGGGACTGCTCTCCGGAATGGGTCTTTAAGGTACTGCATTGTAGTGGCTCCATTCCTTTCTGGAGGGCCACACTCAGTTGGTGAAGCTGGGGGACACCTCGGACCCCTGACCTGTGGGGTCCCGCAAGGTTCTATTCTTTCCCCCATGCTTTTTAATATCTACATGAAACCACTGGGTGAGGTCATCTAGAGTTTTGGAGTTCGTTGTCATCTCTACGCAGATGACACACAACTCTTATTACTCCTTTCCACCAAAATCCAAGGAAGCCCCTCCGGTCCTGGACCAGTGCCTGGCCACTGTGATGGGCTGGATGAGGGCCAACAAGCTGAAATTGAATCCTGACAAGACAGAGGGCCTCCAGGTCAGTCGCTTGGCTGAACGGAGTATAGGGTGGCAACCTGTGTTTGACGGGGTTGCACTCCCCCTGAAGACACAGGTCCGCAGTTTGGGGGTCCTCCAGGTCTCGGCACTGACACTTGATGCTCAGGTGTCGGCAGTGGCCGGGAGGGCCTTTGCACAGTTAAAGCTTGTGCGCCAGCTGCGACCGTACCTTGAGAAGTCTGACTTGACCATGGTGGTCCATGCCTTAGTTACCTCAAGATTGGACTACTGTAATGCACTCTACGTAGCCCTTGAAGAGGGTTTGGAAACTACAGCTGGTGCAAAGGTCGGCGGCCAGATTGTTAACTGGAGCAAGTTACATGGAGTGGTCAACCCTCCTGTTCAAACAGCTCCACTGACTACCGATAAGTTTCCGGTCCCAATTCAAGGTGCAGGTCATTACCTATTATGCTCTAAATGGTTCAGGACCTGCCTGTCTTCATGACCACATCCTCCCCTACGAGCCCACACCGTCCTTAAGATCTTCCAGGGATGCTCTTCTCTTGCTCCCACCCCCGTCTCAAGCACGGTTGGTGGGGAGAAGAGAAAGGGCATTCTCGGTGGTGGCCCCTTGTCTCTGGAACTCCCTCCCCAGGGAGATTAGGCCGGCACCCTCCCTATTCACATTCCATAAGGAACTAAAGACGTGGATGTTTTGTTGTGCATTTGACTGACGACTCCTGTGAAAGATGATCTCTAACCATGACTTGAATCCAATTTCCTATATTTGATTACTACATTTTTAAGCTAAGCTGAATTGATCCTGTTGAATTATAATAATAATAAATAAACTTTATACCCCGCCACCATCTCCCCAATGGGGACTTGGAGCGGCTTACATGAGGCCAAGCACAGCAACGCAATACAATAAATAAAAATAAAACAGAAACAACAACAAAATCAATTACAAAAATATAAACTATAAGAATACAACAGCCAATAAAATTACATTAAAATCATTTGTAAAAACAGAACAATTACTCTATTTCTATGCTATTATACATTCTATCCACCTTACTGACCACCCTATTCTTTAACTAGTTTTGGATATTGACTCCCCCCCCCCAAAAAAACCCCAAAAATGAGTCTGTTCTTGCTTATGATGCTTGTTTATTATTCTTTATGCTGTTTTTATGTTATTTAATATGTTGTTGTTCTGTTTTTAGTTGTATGTTGCCTTGGGCTTGGCCCCCTGTAAGCAGCCCCGAGTCCCTCAAGGAGATGGAGGCAGGGTAGAAAAATAAATTTCTTCTTCTTCTAGAGCAAACACAGGTTGGAAAGGTGTGAAAGAGATTGTTCCAATAATGCTATGTTTCCATTTTCTTAAATAATGCTTTTGCAACATGATAACAGGCTGGTGGGATACAGTCCTGAGTTGGATCCTCCTACCGCAGCTTTCATATCTTGAACATGGAAAATCCCTTGACCTTGCTAGACATTATACAGGTGGGCTGAGGATCCGGTGGCCCCCACTCTGCAATGCCTAGCATTCCTTTTAACTGAGTTGAGGACACAGTGCAGGTCCTTAGGAAGAGTCCCTTGCCCCCCCCCCCCCCCATGGAGCTTTTCCAGGGCATTTGAGAGCCTCCCTTTGGGAAGGGGTCTGGTAAGCTGGATTCCACTGAGCATAGCAGAACCTGCCCAACTCAGAATCCACCCTCTAATGCCATAAATGAAAAACATCATTTTGCAACATTTAACCTTGTTTGGGAGCAGAGGTGTTTTCTTTTTTTCTGTGCTCCTGATGCTGTCTTCTTAGGGCTGTCTTTAATTTGTTCACACTCCTGTCAGATTTTCAGACTTAAATCAGCAGCCAAGAATGTGGCAGTGGACAGCCTCTGGCATTTGTGAATTTCGCTGTCTCTTGTCCCCTGGAGCTTGGCAATTAATCAGGAGAAACGGGTGGCTGGGTGGGAAGAGAAGCTTTTGCTGATACTTCGGGCGCTGCTTGCAAAGCTGTGCAATAACGGGTTGGAGAGCCACCCTGAGAGGCCCTTAGCCCTGTCGGTTATAATTCAGAAGTCCAACACCTTTTCCAGATTTGTGGGATGTTTGCGTGATCTGAACAGATTGAGAACATTGTTCTCTTCGGCATCCATGGCCACCAAAATAAAATTGTCTTGTGCTTCCACATTGCTGCAGCCCACTGGTTTTCATTTTTATCGTTTGCTGAATCAAGCAAAATTACATGTTCCATATATGTGAGATATATATATATATATATATATATATATATATATATATATTCTGTCTATTTTCCTATATGGGTCTGAAACATGGGTCACCTATCGCCTACACCTATGACTCCTCGAACGCTTTCATCAGCGCTGTCTTCGCACAATCCTAAATATACACTGGACTGACTATGTGACTAATGTTGCTGTCCTTGAGCAAGCAGGGATCACCAGCATTGAGGCCATGCTATTGAAAACACAGCTGCTCTGGGCAGGACACGTCTCTAGGGTGGAGGACCACCGCCTCCCAAAGATACTACTCCATGGTGAACTCGCCACAGGTCAGCGCAAGAGAGGTGTCCCCAAAAAGAGATATAAGGACTTCCTGAAACAGCATCTCAGGCTCGGCCAGATTGATCACCAACAATGGTCCACCCTGGCCTCACATCGGGAGGCATGGAGATGCACTATCCACAATGCTACAGCCTCTTTCAAGAAGACACGCCGAATGGATCTCGAAGAGAAACAACAATGCAGAAAGAACCACAACTTGGAAACAACATCACCCAAGGAGACTTTCTGCTGTGCTTTCTGCAACCAAACTTGCCTATCTCATATTGGCCTTTTTAGTCATCAATGCGCTTGCAAAAAGCGTGGGATGAGTCCTTCCTAAGAATCTTCGTTCGCGAAGTAATGCTGCCGCTGTTTCCCCATCCAGACATTGAAAAGGGCGGTGGTGAAGACAGAAGATTGGTTCAGTACTGCTTTCAGGTTCTCTCAAAAGAGACTAAGCTCTTTCCTTTTGCCACTTTACTCAGAGAAGTGAATGGTCCCATTTTGAAAAACAGAGCTTAAAATATGGTACTAAAATTGACACCTTGTTTTTTACATTGGCTTTTGGACTAACATTTCTAAACTTATCCATAGGTAGATATGCTCTCCAGATCTGAATATTTGTGCCACCGGGGGGGGCAGTTCAAGACAAAGAGAGAGAGCACACATTGTGAGATGACAAGATTCAAAAGCCACCATTCTCAGAAGAGAGACTCTTGTTTTTATTACTTTTCTTTTTGTATCTTATTACCAGTATACTATGATAATACAGGCTCTCCAGTTATTGGGATAGAAATGTTGCAGGCCAACAAATTGGTATGGATCCACTGTGTCCCATCAGTACAGTAATGCTTGGAGAGGCTGACAGAGGTCTCTATCATTTGTCCTGACAATGCTCTGGTTGAATCACATTTTGGGATGTGTTGTTGTTAATTGCCATTGGGTTGGCTTTGCCTTGTGGAGGGCTTCTTTATGAAATAACTCCAAAAGTCATCAAGTGCCCTGCTCAGGTTTTGAAAACTCAGGGTGTCCTTGCTTGAGTCATTCCACCTGTGATGCAGTCTTTCCTCATTTCCTACCACCTTCCATTTTGATATGCATCATTGTCTTTACCAGTGAGTCACCTCATCTCATAATACGTCCAAAGTGCAACAGTGTCTGTTTAGTCATATTGGATCCTAGGAAGAATTCAGACTCAATTGCGAGACATTCTTTGTATTTTTGACAAGTGTGTGCTATCTCCTTCAGTGCCACATCTCAAATGAATTGGTTTTCTTCCTATCAGTGTTCTTCATTCTCCAGCTATCGCAAGAATACATAGAAATCTGAAAGGTGAAAGCATGGACAAATCTACTAGTTGAATATCCCTTATCCAAAATGCTTGGGATCAGATTTATTTGGAGGAATATCTGTTTTTGCATATACATACATCTCGGAGATGAGGCCCAAGCCCTCCAGTGCATTCTATGCTATCCTTCCAGCTCAAATATAGTAAAAATATAGGATTTGCTATTATCCATGGTTTTAGGTATCTGTCGGGGTTCCTGGAATGTATCCCTCATGGATACGGAGTGTGGGGGGTGTTGCATGGAAATGGACTCGTTTTCAAAATGAGATGAAAATTCTCTCCCATCTCCAGTTATCAGGACTAAGAAAAGACTACTAATTGGGTTCCAGGAGCACTTCCCAGTTTCAGCACCAATACTGACCTGGCAGAAAGAAAATGGTCTGTACCTGTCGGAAAAGAGCCTAGAGTGGCAGCGATGACAGCTAAATTACAGCATAGAGGTCAGTCTCCCTCCTCCCAGCGAGTGAGTGGCTGTGAATGAACCTGCCATTAGGGGACCTGAGGAAATGCCTTGGCATTCCAAAATTAATCGATATAAATCTTGAGCGCTCGCATTTGTCCACCAATTACATGGGATATTTATCACAGCCGAAAGGGACACTGATCTTTGACCCAGGGACGTTTCCCGCAAATGAATCAATTAGTTCCGAAGCCCTTGGGCCAACCGGGAGGGCTGTGAGGAAAAGCTCTCATTGGGGAGTGAAGGGAGGGCTGGGATTCATAGTCTTCCAAGCTGGGCTAGAAAGCAACCAACACCAGACCCTCTCTCTCCAGAATCTACCAGGAAAAACCACAGATATCCTTTGCCCGAAATTAAGTTGTGTGTCCATCAAGTTGTTAATCATTGTTTGAATGCAAACCTTAGCTTCTTGCTCATTTTTAAACATTTTTATTTGTACCTTTATAAACAATAACCCATTTGGTTCTAGGAGACAAAAGCAGGATAGAAACTCAGAATGAACTAATAAACATTTTTTCCTACTAAAATGTTCATTTTAATGCTGAAAAGTCACTGGTATTATTGTCCAGTTTTCTCATTGACTTTGTTACAAGGGATTTAAATGAGTTAATGATGGACACGATTTCAAATTATGAATTGATTTCATGAAAATGGCTTGGCATCTTGACATTATCAAAGTAAAATTTGAGAACATGCCTATTAAGAATATGAACGTCTCCAAGAGAGGGGAATTGGGAGCTGCCCCCCCCCCCTCTTCCCAGCAGATATTGCTAAACCGTAAGGCCAGCAGCCTTAGCCTACTTAGCCAATGGTGAAGAATGCTGGATGTTGGAGTCCAACCAATTTGAATGAATTCACAGGTTCCATCACTGCTCTGACCTTTCAGTAGTATCCCAGGGAATCCCCACAACTTTCCCCAGTGGAGCCCCCTTCCTAACTGGGGCCAGAACATCTGTGTGTCTTTGTAAATATGGTGAGTCTCCAATTTCTCATCTCTAAACAATGATCAAATGCAATGGGAGATGGGAGTAATTGTTTGCCAATCTCTGGAAGCCTACATATGATTCATTCCCTGGTCCAAAAGACCCTCAATTGATCTTCTGACTGGGAACGATGGGGAGTGTGATCTACCACACATAGGACCCCAAGTTGGAGAAGTCTAGACCTGTGGTCCTCAAACCTTAGCCCTCTTACTTCTGGGGGAGCAGAATAAGAACGTTGACTTTCCAAATGAGAATTGTGGCCCCCATTACATTTTCCTTCCTTCGTAAAATTTCTAGCACTGCCAAGAGAAAGGTGTATAAAACCATTCCCACTAATCCCCTTGGGTTGCTTATCCTGCCCCTTTTCTTTGGACACCTGAACTCTTCTTTTCAAAGGTTCGACTGGAGTCTTATATTGTTACAATGCAGAAAAATGGAAGGACAATTTTATAGGGTTGGAGCAAAAGTCTTACTGGTGGGGTAGGACTTTCATTTTGATTTCACTGTTCTACATGAAGGCAGGGCTTTCCACTCCTATGACAGTCCTACTGACAACATGGGGTTGTGTGCATATGTTGGACAGCCATTGTGGCATAGTGGACCACAGCTCGAGCTGGACCACAACTTCAGAGATCAGGGTTCAAATCACCACTAAGCCATAGAAATCCACTGGGTGATCTTTGTCAAGTCACACACTCTCAGCCCCAAACGATGGCCATGGCAAACCCCTCTGAACAAAACTTCCGAAGAAAACCCCGTAACAGTTTAATCTTGGGGTCCCTTTAAGTTGGACTCTACTTGAAGGCACACAGCAGCAGCAAGAACAGGCGTATCTAGAGTAGATCAGTGCAGTGGAGTAACCCCCCCCCCCTATCAGAGGCAAATATACACCTACATTCACTCTCCTTTTAATTAAAATGGCTTCAAATATACTCACTTCACATTGTGCATTGTTTTTTGTTTTTCTTCTGTTATGGCAATTTGGAAAAATCTCACACAGTCTAAGCCCATATCTATTTATTTAAAAAATCCCATCCCCTTCTGGATAACCTAATGGGGGCAATATGGTAGTGTGTGGTCAAAGGGAACCTTTCCAGCCATTACATCAAATGCACACAATGAGGAAAATAAAACCATGTTTGGACACCTCTAAACTTGCCTGCATTTGGAGATTCGTCTGAAATGCTGGGGCAATGAGGCTGTTTTCATTTACATTCGTATTTTTTAAAAGAGTCATATACTTTTACACTTGCAACCCAATTAAAGAATTCCTGCATTCCAACTTGCCCTTGGCAGGTTTTGGTTTTTATTAAGGGGGTGTCGGTTGTAGAAACTGTGCTTTGCTCCAGCTATTAAAAAACAGGCAGGCCTTGTTATTTGACTTGTTCCCAGATAGCGCGGAGGAGTGGTTAGTGTGATCTCCGGGGCTTTGGGAGATCTGGGTTCAGTCACCTCCGAGTCATGAAATCCCACTTTGGATCAGTCTCTTTCTCCTACCTCACAGGATAAAAGAGGGAGAGAAAAACAGCAGCCTCAAATCCCTTTGCCTGAAGATGGGATAGATAACAGCTAATAAAGAACAAGCTTGCTGCCTATTGGCTTGACTTGCTTGGTGCCAACAGGTGAGAATCTGTCAGACATGAGCAGCCAGTGATTCTTCAGTAGTTGTTGGACTACAAATCCCATCCGCTTGAATCAGCAAAGCCAATGACGAGGCATGCTGAGAGCGGCAGACCCTGCATGTCTAAACAGACCCCTAGCCCCACCTATGTTTTAACCAGAGACCACAGTTGGCACAACAGGTTAAACCCTTGTGCTGCTGAAACTGCTGACCTGAAGGTTGGCAGTTGCAAGCCGCAGGTTGGGGTGAGCTCCCACTGTTAGCCCTCGCTCCTGCCAACCTAGCACTTTAAAAGCATGCAAATGTGAGTAGATCAATAGGTACCACTTCAGCGGGAAGGTAATAACAGTGCCCATGCAGCCATGCCGGCAACATGACCAGAGAGGTGTCTATGGACAACAGGCGACCTTGGCTTGGAAATGGAAAAAGAGCCGCTTCCCATGGCCAGAGTGAGCACTGCCTCCAGAAGCCGGAGACGAAAGGGGAAGCCTTTACCTTTGTTCTGTGTATTTGTGTGTCATTGTTATTCCACTGTATTAAAGGCATTGAATGTTTTCCTATCTGTGTATGTTGTAATCCACTCTGAGTCCCCTTGGGGAGATAGAGTGGAAAATATATATAAAGTGTTTATTATTATTATTATTATTATTATTATCCATGACTCTCAACATACAACAGACATATTTATTTGTCTGCATTTGTCCCAAAGAGCCAAAACATCTTTCTTAACTATTTTTTTAAATTCACAATAAAAATTCTTTAAAATTACAGAAAATAATATTAAAGTGGTTTTTTTTAAATGCAAATTTTAAAAAGATTTTTTTGCAGCCAGAATCTTCCTGAGATTTATACTCTGTTGGTAACCATAAATAAGGGCAGGATAATCACACAGCAGTTCGTTTTTGGTATGAATCTCCCACAATTTACCCATTTCTTCACACCCAAATTTGGGGGGGGGGGGCACAAGAATTCAGGGATGGCCATCCTTCAAGAATAAGGAGATAACACCTGACTCACAAGACCAGTGAAGAGCAAACAGGAGATAAATAAGAAACTTGAATGTATATATACACTTGAATCCTATTGGCAACATGGAAATCAGAATTGGCCAGTTCTGTAATTTCAATAATGGCTGGCATTGCACCTCTTCTGAGCAACTTCTCCACTTTTAACACCTATTTAACACCAATTTGGTACACCTTTCATCCTATCCGTGCTTGGAACAGTTGTACTGATAGACTGTATTTTATAGTTTTGTTATATATGCCAATAAAGTCCTATTGGATTGGATTGGCTTATGTCAATCAACAAAAATACAATTTCACCTTGAAGAATGGAACAACATTTGCAAGTCATGTCAGTTGGATCAGGAAGAATGGGATGTTTAAAACACTAGGAGAAAATGACATCAACATTTTTCCTCTTGTCCAAGTTCTTCAGGGGAACCAGTGGATCTCCATAGGCTGCCACACTGATGGACGCTACAATCTCAAGCATCTTGAAGATTGAAGATGGTGGACTTAAAAATTCTATTTCCATTGCCAGGATTGGCCCTGTAAGTAGAAAACGAGCCAAACAGGCTACAGCTAAGGCTAGAACTTTTCTCCTTGATCTTCTTAGCTTGTTTATTTCCAGGAGTTTTTTTAAGGTGAAAAAAGCCTTCTTATATCACGTCAGATTCCTGATTTACAACTGACAGCAATTATTTGGGGTTTTGTAAACTGGTTGTTTCAAAGCATACCTAGCAGTATCTAGGGTCACACCAGAGATTGTCTGTATCCAAAGCAAATTCTCTAGAACTGAGCAACAACCTTACATGATGCAGATCTCACTGGCACTGCATGTTCCTTATACTACATGGCTCTTGCTTCGAGGGGCAATACTTTGCAACTGAAACAAACCACCAAATACACAACTAACACATGGGTTTCTACAGGATCCATAGTGTCAATCCATGGCAGTTCAAGCAGTGTAAAAATTGCATTCATTAAACCTGGATTTTACTCTGAATGTGAAGATCATCATCAGCTTGGGAGCCCCCCTTTTTAGATCCCCCTTTCCGTGTCTGCCAAAACTGTACCCCTTCTTCATGGAAATTATGGATGGCTATCTTCCTTCTGCCTTTTATCGTGTGGAGCCAGATTTTAAAAGGTGTTGTTTTCTGGTAATTCATTTGGCCCCAATGTGTGTAGGCCAGTGTTTCTCAACCTGTGGGTCGGGACCCTGGGGGAAGGATCATGAGGGGGTGTCAGAGGGGTCACCAGAGACCATCAGAAAACACAGTATTTTCTGTTGGTCACAGGGGTTCTGTGTGGGAAATTTGGTCCAATTCTATCATTGGTGGGGTTCAGAATGCTCTTTGATTATATGTGAACTATAAATCCCAGCAACTACAATTCCCAAATCTCAAGGTCTATTTTCCCCAAACTCCACCAGTGTTCACTTTTGGGCATATTGAGCATTTATGCCAAGTTTGGTCCAGATCCATCATTGTTTGAGTCCACAGTGCTCTCTGGATGTAGATGAACTACAACTCCAAAACTCAAGGTCAATGCCCATCAAACTCTTCCAATGTCTTCTTTTGGTTGTGGGAGTTCAATGTGCCAAGCTTGGTTCAATTCCATCATTGGTGGGGTTCAGAATGCTCTTTGAATGTAGGCGAACTGAAAATCCCAGCAACTACAACTTCCAAATAACAAAATCAATCCCCCTCCCAATCCCACCAGTATTCAAATTTGGGCATATCGGTTATTTGTGCCAAATTTGGTCCAGTGAATGAAAATATGTCCAGCATATCAGATATTTACATTATGATTCACAACAGTAACAAAATTACAGTTATGAAGTAGCAACAAAATAATGTTATGGTTGGGGGTCACCACAACATGAGGAACCGTATTAAGGGGTCGTGGCATTAGGAAGGTTGAGAACTACTGGTGTAGGCAAAAGGGAAGGGGGGGATGCCCACTCCATGTCCCTAGGTTGGAGGCGACAGCTCCAATAACTTCGGAAAGGGCTGTGCTATCTATAAAAATGGAGAGACGGCGCTGCTCTTTGCTCAGATGGTGGGATGCCGCCTGGAACAGCTCTTTTCCCACAGAGCTGAGCTCTACAGCACAGCTGGATTCAAGCACCCGGCCGCCATGGCCCTAAGAACATGGCCGGATATATTTCATGCCATTAATCACATGGGCCAAACCCTTTGCAGCCTCCGCTGCCTTCGGTTGCTTACAGTCCCGACCGTGGGCTTTTCATACATTAAAGTGCCAAAGACCATGATGAATAGCACAGGGAGGGAATAAAGCCTAAGCTGTAAAAAGCTGGAAAGGCAACCCCATCGCAGAAATGTTCAGTTGAAGCCCCAGACTCATTTCGCAGGGTCTGTTCGGAGAGATTACCGTCTGGAAGAACAGAGCCTCAGGGAAGCGGATGCCAGGCAGGGAGACAGAGGGCAGGAGGTGCAAACAGGCCGACTCACACGGTACCCACAGGCCCAGTACCCACAAGCCCAATTGATGCATCACATTGTGTCTTCTGTGACCGCTGTCTTTTGGAAGAGGGGATGTGTTGAATGTGCTATCAAAGAGCCATGGGGGTACATCCTTACAATTGAATTAATGCAGTTTGACACCACTTTGACTGCCAAGATTCAATGCTATGGAATCCTGGGATTTGTAATTTGGTGAAACACCAACACTCTTGTGCAGAGAAGGCTACGAACCTCATGAAACTACAGTTCCCAGGTTGACAGAACGTGGAGCTAGGGCAGTTTAAGCAGTGTCAAGCTGTAGGATTATTTGGTATCTATAGCGGAGTAGACTGCAGTGTTGCCAGTGCTATATATGAGCTTATGGTAGGAAATGGGAGAGAAAATACACAGGATGCTCTAGTACAGGCATGGGCAAACTTCAACCCTCCGGGTGTTTTGGACTTCAACTCCTACAATTCCTAACAGCCTACTGGAATTGAAGTCCAAAACACCCGAAGAGCCGAAGTTTGCCCATGCCTGCTCCAGTGGGATTTTTAAAAGGCAAAAATGTACTTATATTGTTGCAGGTAATACATCTGAGAGAAAATAGTAGGTAGACAAAAGAAAGTGACCTAACTTTGGTAGAAGATACCCTAATGCTACCTCTCATGTCTATGTGTCAGTCATCTTGGGACAGAGAAGCCTCGTGGTGCTCCCTTCTCAGATAAAGGATAATAATAAAGCACTGAAGAAGAGGGAAGTGACCTTTTCAGGTAGGCAGAAAGCTAAAACATCTAAGAAACAGAAGTTAAAACAAGACAGCAGCACACACCACAGGGTTCCCTCTGTCCCCAGTTGCTCAAAATACAAGTGTTGATGGTTCATCACTTCCAACACAAACTGCATTCATTCACAGTATAGTCCCCTTCAACGTGAAAAAGGCGGGGTACAAATATGGGAAATAAATAAATAAATAGATAATCCATTTGAAAAGAAATAATGCAACCCAGCCAGACACTTCTGAAGTTCACCCTGTTGTCCACATCACATTGGATATTTCTGGGAAGTCCACAAGTGCGATTTGAATGCAAAACACTTCACCTCCTGTAGCTCCAGAGAGGTTCATCAGCCATACCACAAGGTAGACTATTTATTTATTTTTATTTATTTATTTATTGTTCACTTTTGTATTCCGCTCCTCCCAGCAGGCTCGGGGCGGATAACAATAAAAGATTACACGGGCAACATGCTACAACAAGTCAACATGCGGCCCTACAATTGGTAAAAACAAAACATAAAACCACATTAAAACACAGTGCATCGTCAACACACGGAATTGGGAGGACATGTAGTACAGTTGGTTGGTCTAGTGTGCCTAGCTAAAGGCTAAGCCGAAGAGGGCCGTCTTGCAGGCCCTCCGGAAAGGGGCCAGTTCCGAGATGGCTCGGGTACTATCCGGGAGGGCGTTCCAGAGCACCGGTGCCGCTACGGAGAAGGTCCTTTGTCTGGTCGTCGATAGGTGGCAGGAGCGGACTGATGGTATTAGCAACAGATTTTGTTCATCTGAGCGCAGTGATCTCGGGGGAGAATACGGGGTAAGGCGGTCCCTCAGGTACGCAGGCCCTAGGCCGTATAAGGCCTTGAAGGTCAAAACCAGCACCTTGAAGGCAATTCGGTACTCGATGGGAAGCCAGTGCAGTTGCCGGAGGATGGGTGTAATGTGCTCCCTCACCGGCACTCCTGCCAGCAAGCGAGCCGCGGCATTCTGCACTAGCTTGAGTTTCCGGATTGTCGACAAGGGAAGGCCAACGTAGAGGGCATTACAGTAGTCTAATCTCGAGATGACCGTCGCTTGGATTACCGTGGCCAGGTCGTTCCTGGACAGGTAGGGTGCCAGTCGGAGGTGATAGAATGACGTCCTGCTGACCACCGAGACCTGAGCCTCCATGGTCAGCGAGGAGTCCAACGAAACCCCCAGGCTCTTAACCGATGGCGATGGGTTAAGCCGCTCGCCATCCAGGGTAGGCAACCGGCACCCACCCAGCCCAGGCCGTCCAGGCCACAGGATCTCAGTCTTCGACGGGTTCACCTGCAGCCGGCTGGCACGCAGCCAACCAGTCACGGCTTCAAGGCATAGATGGAAACAATCGGGTACGGAGTCCGGCCTGCCGTCCATTCTCAGCAGAAGCAGGGTGTCATCAGCGTACTGATAACACTCCAGACCAAAGTCGCGGGCCAGCTGGGCCAGGGGGCGCATATAAACGTTGAATAATAAGGGGAGAGGATAGCCCCTGGGACCCCACAATTAAGTGGAAGTCTCCCGGAGACCTCCCCACCCCCTCCACACGTTGTCCCGGTCCCGAAGGAAGGAGGCCACCCATTTAAGAGCAGTCCCCTAACTCCGGGCCGGCTAAACGGTGGGTCAACAATGCATGATCTACAGTATCAAACGCTGCTGTCAGATCTAACAAGACAAGCAGTGCTGATCCGCCCTGGTCCAGCTGGCGGCGAAGTTGGTCTGTAATGGCGACAAGCACGGTCTCCGTCCCATGCCCAATACGGAAGCCGGACTGGAAGGGATCAAGTCCAGCTGTGTCATCTAGGAACCGCTGCAGCTGATCCGCTGCTGCCCTCTCAATTACTTTGCCTAAAAAAGGCAAGTTGGAAACAGGCCTGTAATTGGAGGGAGCCGAAGAGTCTAAATTCGGCTTTTTCAGCAGCGGTTTCACCATGGCCTCTTTTAATCCCCCCGGGAAGACTCCTTGCTCAAGGGAGCTATTTATGATCGTGCCCAGGGGCCTCGTAGCCCTCCCGGCAAGATCTAACAAGCCAGGAGGGGCACGGGTTGAGGGAGCAAGTAGTTGGTCTAGCTGCAGCCAGTAACCTATCGACAGCTGCTGCGTCCAGCAGTTGGAAACGGGTGAAGGTGGGCCCGCCGAGTGACGGCGGAGTCTCGAGTTCACTAACTGTATCAAGAGTAGCAGGAATGTCCCGGCGGAGAGTCGAAATCTTGTCAGCGAAAAAGTTCTGGAAAACCTCAGCTGTTGGAGCCAAACCCCTATTGTTTGGGACAGTTGGGATTGTTGTCAAAGACCGAATTATCTTAAATAATTGAGCTGGGCGTGAACTAGCTGACTCTATCAAGGAAGAGTAGTGAACCTTTTTTGCTTCCTTGATAGCTTGCTCATAAACCTCCTTAAATTGTTTATAAGCTGATTTCGACGCTTCGTCACGGAGACTCCGCCACATGTCCTCTAGCTGTCTCTTTCTCCGTTTCATCGCCCGCAACTCCTCAGTGTACCACGGCGAGCGATTTCTACGGGGAAGGAGAGAACGCCTAGGGGCGATCTCGTCTAAGGCCGTGGAGAGACTGGTATTCCAGTGCTCCACCAGCCCGTCGACTGAGTCGATGAGGGGTTCCCAATCCCTTAGAGCATTCAGGAACCTAGTGGGTTCCATAAGTCTCTTTGGGCGAACCAGAATAGGTTCGGCACCCTTACCGGGAGGGGGGGCCAATCCCAGATGGACTTCCAGAACCTTGTGATCCGACCATGGAACCTCCGTAGTGGAGGTTAGGATCACCTGAATTCCGGCAGCAAAGATCAGATCTAATGTGTGTCCTGCGTGGTGTGTGGGGCCGGTCTTACAGAGTGAGAGTCCTAGTGCCTCCATGGTAGACACTAGGTCCACGGCTGCGGTTGACGGGGAGGTGGTGTCGGCGTGGACATTGAAGTCCCCCAGGACAATAAGTCTAGGGAACCTCAATGCCCACTCCGCAACCACCCCCAGCAGCTTAGGTAGACTTCCTGCCGGTGCGTCGGGTGCACGGTACACCAGCAGGAAGGCTACACTCTCACCCAAATCCCACACCAGGCCCGCACACTCCATCCCAGGAATGTTCGCTGCCGGGATCGTCCTGGAATTAATAGAGTCTCGGCTGAGAATGGCCACCCCTCCCCCCCCCCGCCTCTCTGTCCTCGTCTGATGACTGGCCACAAATCCCGGAGATGTTAACTCGTGCAGGATAACCTCATCGCCTTCCTGGAGCCATGTCTCAGTGAGGCAGGCAAGGTCGGCCCTCCTTTCTAAGAGGAGGTCCCTAATGGTCCCAGATTTATTTTGCACGGATCTAGCATTGGCCAGTATCAGAGTTGGAGGAGAGGAAGTTGGGAGCTCCCCATCTGCGTACTTCGGGATAGCACGTAGGTCAGAGGGGGGACGAGCCTTCCGTCGGCTCCTCCACTCTGTCTCATAAGGCCTACGGCTACCGTCCCTATTACCCCTACTCGAGATCACGCGTATTGCCCGCTCCTGCCCCACGCCCCACTATGCACTTCATCACACTAGAGAACAAATCCACTTTAAATCCGGTTTCTGCCTCCTGCAAAATTCTGGAGTTTGTTGTTTAGTGAGGCTGTTAAAGGCTCCTCCCTAAACTACAAATCCCAGAATTCTGCAGGAGACAACAACCAGTTTTAAAGTGGATTCAGGTCCTAAATAGTGTGATGAGGCCCTAAATAGGTTCGTTTGGGGCCATTATTCTGTGATAGTCATCCTTTTCCTGAAACCATTTTTTTTCTCATCCTGAATGTTATCCATCCAATTGGAGGGGAAGGAGACAGAGAGCTTGGGAATGTTTCTTTTTGGAACAACAACTCCCAGAATCCCACCAGGAACTTTCCCAAGCTCTAGAAGAGGCTGAATGAGATGGACCTCTGGTCTGATTCACATCCGGGTTGGATTATCTTTTGTTTTAATCCGTCAGTTAAATTACCAAGATGACTAACAACAGAACGTCTCAATAAATACAAAATCCATTAAAACCAAAGATGTTTTGGCCCATTTGAAGAATATTCAAAATTTAACATTTATTCATTTATTTACCATATTTATACCCTGTCAACTTCTCAACCCCTGAAGGAGGACTCGGGACAGCATAAATTTGACATCTTGTCCTGCAACAAACAGTTTAATTTTTGGTCATGTTAATTGTCCTCTACTAAGTGCCTACTTTCTTTGCTGAATTTTCTGCCAAGTTCATGCCCAAGTTCTGTTTCTTGTAATGACTGTTGGTCTGGTGCCCACTTTATGCTTAATAGGTTTTGGTTGTTTCTGTTATTTGCCTCTTGCGTGGTTTTATTCTCATTTCAATCCCGCGGCATTATTTAACCAGCTGTTTTGCATTCATTTCATAATGACCAATTCTTTTGTATTAACATCCTTGGCATTTACTACTTGGGCCTCTGTGTTTCTCAATTTATAATTATATTCAATTTGTGTTGTTTTTGTTAAATAGAATGTTTTACATTACTGTACTTTTGACACTTTTTATTGATTCACATTGCAATTGTGGGCAGTTCCACCCATTTCTAATTGTAAATGGTTTTTGCACATGTTTTGAAAAGTGAAGAAAGTGACGCATGATTCAGCGAGGCTAATGAAATCTGTGCCATATTGTGCTACCTATTCTGGAAGTAAATCACAGCATTTTCTAGATTTCTGAAACAAACGTAGCTGTTTGACCTCCATACCTTCCAAGTGTCCCAATTTGGCTGGGATGAATTCATCCTCAGCCAATCCACTTTTTCATTTTGAATCTGGAATCCTGCTTTGGAATTCAGTCTGATCGCAATTTCTTTCCAATGTGCTTTTGTTGTTTGGGTTTGTGTTTATTTCTCATTTATTTTTAACACAGTTATTTGCCTGTTTGCCTTGCCTTTTTGCCAACTTCGGAAGCAAAATAGAGACGTTGGCATGTTTTGAGTTTTATCTCATCAGCTCATCTGGTTTGAAGTAGCTCCCGACACACAGGAAAGGGAATTGAATCAAAGGCGGTTGCTGCCGTTGCCGAAATGGGATAAATATGTGAGGTGGTGCTTAAAAGGATGCCAGGAAAAGAATGCCTGCTCGACACAATTGCACACGCACTTTGTATTTTTCATCTCTTTGAATAGACATGATGATTGTGATATGGGGAGACACTGAATGTGCCTCTGACGTATCCAAATTAGCAGGTTTGAACCCTTGATGGGTGCATCTACACTGTAAAATTATTGCAGTTTGACACCACTTGGACAGCCACGGTTCGATGGGATAGAATCCTGGGAGTTGTAGGTTTTTAGCCTTCTCTGCCCAAAGAGTGCTGATACCTTGCCAAACTACAACTCCCTAGAAGAGATTTGTTAGTTCAAAATGCTGTTTAATCAGTAGTAGGCCTCTTCTAGCACACCTATCCAAATGATTTTACAGTCTTTTAAAGTATTGATTGATGGATTTTAATATGTATTGGTTTTATTTGCTCTTTTAACTGATGTGATGTGTTGGTTGCATTATATGTTGTTGTTCCTCGCTTCAATCTGCAGGGAAATGCCCTTAAGAAATAAGTATATCGTATCATATAAGGAGGCCACCCCATGCTCTCGCTTCATTTTTCCCCTTCCTCTCCGTCTAGACTTCTTTGACATCATGCCCAGAGACACTCTGATGTGTGGTTTCACAGAGCTCTATAGGGACACTTTGGCACCCTTTCATATCAGAGAGTCAGTAGCTACCTCTGAACCTTGGCAACAACTGCAAGAAGATGATTCAATTCTTAAGGGTAGCTGCTCAGTTTCCTCTCTCCATCACCCTCCAAATTTGCCCACCCCTGAGCTATTGCATCATCATGAAAGTAAAGCATCACTGGGGTAAGCATTCTGAATCCAGAACCTGCCGTGTCTCTAGAGTCAAGTTTGCGGTCTCTCTCTTCCTTATTCCATCTGCAGTTAGTTTTAAAATGTATGCCCTTAATGGAAATAAATGAGAATGATGTATTGTAATTATTTTAATATAGGCTGTGCTGTATATGTTTCTTTTTCAAGAAAAATCTGGAAACACGTTTCATTTCCCATCTGGAAGAGAAAAAAGGCCACATTTATCTTAATTTAGTCAGAGACGGGTCAGCTAAATCTGTTGTCCGTATATGCAAAACAGATGTGACATATACAAAGTGTGTGAGTGTCATGGGCTATGAAAGGGGATATAATAGGTATATTACACAAACATATGTGCCTCATTTGCAAGTGGGTGAATTTCGAGCTGTGTCAAGGCGAAACCTGGGTTAACATTTGGCCCAAAGAGACGGTCTGGATGATCTCGCAGTAAAGTTCTGGACCATTTCAGGCCGTGGCAGGCAGGATTAGATCTTGAAATGCCGCCTTCAGATTACACACCAAAATACTTGTTGTTTGTAAAAAATGAGTATATCAGAAAAAAGACGAAACTAGAACACTCTCCCACTCTCTTACTTGATGTCCGTTTATGTTGGCCAGAATCCAGCTGAGGACTTCTATCTTTGTAAATAGACTCATATCTTCAGGCATTAGAACTGGGCAGTTCCATAACATCCATGAAATAAGTTCAGTGAAGTCCGCATTGCACCAACGGATCTTGACTAATCACTTGCAATCTTGCATAAGAAGAGCCAGCTGCCTGTTAGTTGGAAGAGAGCTTCACAGCATTGGGACCATTACTGAGAAGGCCTTGTTTATTAGAACGTCACGAGTTACGCTGTGTCCCTTCAGTGTATGATCTCAGGCTGGAGGTGTCAGGAAGATGTATAGTGGGTTGGAGGAAATGCACCCCATGTCTCAGTGCTGGCTTGTTTTTCTAAGGCAATGGAGGAAGAATGAGAGGGTAAAAGGAGATTTGCTCATCCTTTGGGGGTTCTTTCTGAATGGCTAGACCTTTCGGTCTGAAACTTGGTGTTATTCAGGTGCCAAGCACTGAGTGAACTATAAATGCACTAATTGGGTACAAAGGGGTTCATTACAGCTCACACCAAACCAGAAAATAAAACCAGTTAGAATGAAATAGTCACAATACCTTAGTTAGGCGATCTCTCGTTGTCAGAGTATGATGGCCTTCCAAGCGTAGTGTCTTGGCAGTGGATACATAGGTGACTGCGGAGCCCTATTCTTGAACCGCATATTCTTTCACAGTTATTACATTGGTTTCCAGGTGGAATGCGGTCCCATCAGGGTTGGCTTGACACGCCTTCCTCTTCGCACGTTTCTACCTTTTGCCCTCCATTCATGCCTCTTCGAATTCGATAGCACTGATGGTCACAGCTGACCTCCAGTTGAAGTGCTCAAGGGCCAGTTCTTGGTATCCATGACACCATTTTTATGGTTAGTGTTAAGCCCATCTTTAAATCTCTTTTCCTGTCCACCAACATTGCATTTTCCGTTCTTAAGTTGGGAGTATAGTAACTGCTTTGCGAGATAGTGATTGGGCATTTGGACACCGTAGCCAGTCCAGCAGAGTTGATGGCATAGGAGCATTGTTTCAATGCTAGTGGTCTTTCCTTCTTCCAGCATGCTGACATTTGTCCATATGTCTTCCCAAGAGATTTGCAGGATTTTTTTGGGTGCAACACTGATGGAATTGTTCCAGAAGTTGAGTGTGACATCTGTAGACAGCCCACATTTTGCAGGCATATAACAAGGTTGGGAGGATAATCTATATATAAAAATGCTCTGTTCGTTTTAAGTGACATCATAACTCAAAAACCGTTGGACTATTTGCCACCAAATTTAGCCACAAGACACTTCGTAACCCAAAGAGTGACCATCACTCAAAATATTGATTTTGTCATTTGGGAATTGTAGTCGGTGGGATTTAAAGTTCACCTACAATCAAAGACCATTCTGAATTCCACCAATGATGGAATTGAACCAAGCTTGGCACACAGGACTGCCATGACCAACTAAAAATACTGGAAGGGTTTGGTGGGCATTGACCTTGAGTTCTGCAGTTGTAGTTCACCTACCTCCAGAGAGCACTGTGGACTCAAACAATGATGGATCTGGACCAAACTTGGCACAAATACTCCATATGCCCAAATATGAACACAGATGAAGTTTGAGGGAAATAGACAGTGACATTTGGGAGTTGTAGTTACTGGGATTTATAGTTAACCTACAATCAAAGAGCATTCTGAACACCATCAACGATAGAATTGGGCCAAACTTTCCACACAGAAACCCCATGACCAAAAGAAAATACTGTGTTTTCTTTTTCTTTTTTAAATTAGTTTTTATTCGCAAGACAGACAAACATCAAATACAAGACATACTGTATACATATACATATACTCAGCTCTCCCCCCCCCCCCCCCGCCTACTTGCACTCATGGCGAGTTGCCTCGCCGCAAACATACCAATGACGGGACCTATACTACATACAACATATATATACTATAGTATAGGTAAAACACCGTCACCCCACCCCACTTAACAACACAAAGTTTTCTAACTTCCTTATCACTTTGGATGGTTCTAATTTTCTTATGCTTTAGCTTAAGATTTTTTCTTATTTATTTATTTTTATGGTCTTTTGGATTTTCTTTGAGTTTACAAGTATTTGTATTTAATACTCCTAATGTAGTCAATAACTTTATCCCAGTTTGTTTTTGAGAGTCGATTTTCGGCAATAACTTGAGTCAGTTGGTCCATATTCATAATGTCTAATACTTTTACTAACCAATTATGTATTGTTGCTGTTTCTTTAGCCTTCCACATTCTTGCTATACAGATTCTTGCAGCTGTTGTGAGGTAGAAGAAAGTTTTATCTTCATTTTTTTCTATTTGGAAGTCAAGGATTCCTAGTAGGAAGTATTCTAATTTAAACTCAAAGTTTATATTAAGAATTTTTTTCATCACTTTATGCGCTTCCCACCAAAATTTCTTCACCACCTTGCACTCCCACCACATATGGAGAAATGTCCCTGTATTCTCCCCACATTTCCAGCACTTACAACTTATCTTGCCTTTACTGCATTTTGCAAGTTTTTCTGGCGTCAGGTACCACCTGTAGAATACCTTCACCCAGTTTTCTTTTATCTCTGTGGCGTAGGCATATTTAAGTTTTTTATTCCAAATTTCCTCCCATTCGGCGAGATCGATTGTATGGCCTACTGCTTTAGCCCATTTCAACATCACCTCTTTGATCATATCCTCTTCTGTGGCCCAGGATAAAAGTTGTTGGTAATTTTTTTTAATCAGCTTGGTGTCGCTCTTCATGATTTTGTCCCAAAATGTCTCTTTTAATTCAAACCCATTTTTTATCTATCTTGTAGTCTTCTGATATTTGCCAATAGTGGAACCATGATGTACCTGATTCTATTTGTTGAATTTCCTGTAATGATTTTAAATTTACTTCTTGGTTTTTAATGTGTAGTATTTTCTTGTATGTCAGCCAGTTTTCACTAGGAATTTCTCTCTTATGGTTGGCTTCAGTGGGGGAGAACCAGAGCGGTGTTTTTACATAGAGTCTTTCTTTATATTTGTTCCATGTTTTAATCAATGATGATCGAACAAAGTGATTATTAAAGTTTTTCTCCACTTTCTGTTTCTCCCTCCAAAGATAACTGTGCCATCCTCTTCTCAGATCTTCTCCTTCCAATGCCAATGTTTCCTTTTTCTCCAAAGTGGCCCAGTCTTTCAGCCATGTCATCGCCGCTGCATCATAATATAGTTGCAAGTCTGGGAGAGCTAGTCCTCCTCTTCTTGTTTCATCTCTCAGATATTTGAAGCTGATATGTGCTTTTTTGTTTTTCCAAATAAAGTTAATGATGTCCTTTCGCCATCTGTTGAGTGTAAATTTAGTTCTCAGGAAAGGCAGGGTTTGGAAGATATAGAGTACTTCTGGTAAGATGTTCATTTTAACCAGTGCTATCTTGCCTAGTAGTGAGAGATTTAGTTTTTCCCATTTTTTCATTTTTTCCCTCACTTCTCTCCACTTTCTCTCGTAGTTGTTTTTCAAAAGTTGTGCATTGCTGCCTGTAATATATAAACCCAGATATTTTATCATTTTAACTGTCTTTATCCCTGATATTTCTTGAAGTTCACTCTTTCTTTTGCTGTTTATATTTTTAGTGAGAAAGTTGGTCTTTTCTTTATTGATTTTCAATCCGGCCACATCACCAAAGGTCTCTATTTCCTCCCACCACTTTGTCCATTGGTCCAGAGGGTCTTCCATGATACACACCATGTCGTCCGCAAAAGCAGATACTTTGTAACTATATTGCCTAATTTTAAGCCTTTTATTTCTTTATTATTCCTTATACTCTCCAACAAGACTTCAAGTGTCATTATAAAGATGAGACAGGGGGCATCCCTTTCTCATTCCTTTATATAACTTAAACTCCTCTGAGGTCTGATCGTTCACGATTAATTTTGCCGATTGATGACTGTATATTGCTTTTATTGCGTTGATAAAGTAGTAGCCCAGATCCATCTCTTTGGCCAGTTCAATAATGAAATTCCAGTTAACTTTATCGAAGGCCTTCTCCGCATCTAAGAAGAGAAGGGCCACCTCTTTCTGGATATGTTTGTCATAATACTCTATTATATTTATGATCTTTCTTGTATTTTACTGTGTTTTCTGGTGGTCTTTGGCAACCCTTCTGACACCCCCTCGCAACCCCCCCCCCAGGGGTCCCGACCCCCAGGTTGAGAAATGTCATCTTAATAATATAATAAAAAAACAAAAAAAACTTTATTTATATATCGGGGGGACTCAGGGTGTTTTCCAAACAACAACATCAAAACATACAGAGTCACAACATGATTAAAAAAACAGCAACATAAGCATGGAATTACCCAACAACACATAAATCTTAAAAGAAAAAAATCCTGCCTGCTCTTCATGACTATTTGTTAGGGCATGGAAAAGAAATGGGTCAGACCAATTAAAAGGCTGGGTCAAGACTGATACAAATTGAAATAAGATGGGACCAGCACTTGGGTACAGTACTGTAATAGGTAAAATGATAAAAGCGGGGACAAAAGCTATTTCCAGGGGCCTGTTAGGAGAATGACCAGGGTAATATATAGGGGGCTAGGTCGTGTCCGGACAGTGTCTGGGCTGAACTAGCACTAGTCACTCTCAAAGATTTGCTGAAACCACCAAGTCTTCAAACTCTTACAAAAGAGGGGAGGGATGGGGCCTGTCTTATTTCCCTTGGAATGGTGTTCCAGAGGCAGGGGGCACTACCAAGAAGGCCCTCTCTCTCATCCCCACCAACTGTACTTATGACGGAGGTGGGAGCGAGAGGAGGGCCTCCCTGGAGGATCTTAGAGTTCATGCCGGTTCATAGATGGAGATGCGATTGCAAAGATAGGTGGGGCCCCACCGTTTAGGGCTTTATAGGTCATGACCTGCACCTTGAATTTGGCTTGGCAACTTATCGGCAGCCAATGAAGCTGTTTTAATAGGGGTGTTGTATGCTCCCTAAAGATACATCAGGAATCCTTCTGGATCCATAAGTCTCCTGGGGCAGACCATCTTAATGGGTCCTCCACCCCTGCAAAGGTTCGAGGTTGCGGTAAGCCTAAAACTGATTAGGTGATGATCGGTCCATGACAATGGAAGGATTTTTAGCTCTTCCACACCAACGTTACCCCCGTCCGCAATAAAGACCAGATTCAGAGAGTGATCACCTACATGAGTGATACTTGATATCACTTGGAACAGCCCCATGGTTTCATGGCAGCCATGAAGTCCTGAGCCGCTCCAGACAAGATGAACTCTGCATGGACATTGAAGTCCGCCAGCACTATTAGCTGTTGGGACTCCAATGCCAGGTCGGAGACCATCCCTGCTAGCTCTGACAGGGAGACTGCTGTGCAGTGGGGTGGAGGGTACACTAGCAGAATCCCCAAGCTGTCCCTGTTACCCACTCTTAAGTGAACACTCTCAAACCCAGTGCATTGTGTCAGGGGACATCTGACCAGGGAGATGGACTCACGAAAGACCACTGCAACCCCTCCACTCTGCCCCCGGGTCTGGCCTGCTGATGTACCCCAAAGCCTGGAGGACAGATCATGGAGAAGTTGACACTCCCCAGCTTGTCCTACCAGGTTTCAGTGATGCACGCTAGGTCTGCTTATTCATCCATAATCAGATCCTGGATGGCTGCTGTTTTACCATTTACAGACCTAGCATTTAACAGCAGGACGTTGAATCCAAGGGGACTGTCATGGTGGCACTCTGACCTATCTCGCCCCAGGGTCACAGTTGTTCTGTTGCGCTTCTCTCTGGAGTGGCATATGCAAAAGCATCTATGTCTCCCCAGCACAACTTCGATAGTGCACCCTCGCTCTATCCAGTCCAACTCCCTTCACCAGGGCAAGAAAACATAATCAAATCCCTCCTGACAAAGAGCCATCCAGCCATAGAAATAGATAGATATGATTCACACATGCACGCACATATGTATATGACAGATATAGTATCATAATTTGAAACGAGCCCTGTGGAATGCCCTCCCCAGGGACATTAGATCACCCCCACCCTCTTAACATTTTGTAAAAAAATTAAGACCTGATTATTTGAGCAGGCTTATCCTGCAGTGTATCTGATAACTCTGATCTCGGAATGGCTGGACATTTGGTAATGAAATGCAGAGGTAATGAAATGCAGAGGATTATGGTTTTATTACGTTTTTATATGTAATTGAAATGTTTAGCTTTGTTTAAATGTTTTATCTGTTTTTATATTTTTCAGGCATCCAATTGTGCCGCTTTGTAATCTGCCATGAGTAGCCCTCGGGCTGAGAATGGCGGTATAGAAATATAGTAAATAAATAAATAAGGACAATTCTATGTTGCATGTTCCAGAGTAGGCAAACCAGACAATCTCTACATCAACACTGACAAAGAAACAACAAGAAATACTATTTACCCACAAGCATAAAGAAATTGCATATATTGGAAACCAACACTTTCTCATTACTTTATTTCCCAGATCACCAGACTGGGCCACAGCAACGCGTATCAGAGGATGGCTAGTAGCTTTATAAACAAGCACCTTGGTTGTTTATATCCCTACAAATGTTCCGATCCTCAAACACTCTCTGCTTCATTTGGAAGAATGCTGCACTCACAGAGCTTGGGTGGTGTTGTATTTCAATGTCAATGTTGACTTTTGTGGAGAGGTGTCTGCTAAGGTAGCGGAAATGGTCAGCATTTTCTAACATTATGCAATTAAGCTGTATTTATGGCATTGCAGAGGGACTGGCTGGTGCCTGCTGGAAAAGCACTTTGGTTTTCTTGATGTTCAATGAGAGGTTGAGCTTCTTGTATGCTTCTGCAAAGGTGTCTAGAGTGGCTTATAGATTTTCTTCTGAATGCACACAGATGACATTGTCATCAGCATATTGGAGTTCTATAACAGATGCTGTTTCGACTTTCAGTCTGCTGAGGTTAAATAGCTTGCCATCTGTCTGATAGATTATTTCCACCCTGGTGGGAAGCTTCCCATCAACAGGATAAAGTATCATAGTGATGAAGATGGAAAATAAGATTGGGACAATAACGCAACCCTGCTTGACACTTGATTCCACCTTAAATTGGTCACTTTGGGAGGCATTGCTGTCCAAGACCGCCTGGAGAGCAGGGAGTGGGGTAGTGTAGGTGGTATGGTGACTATCCAGTTTTAACTGGCTTTATTTTCTGGTTTGATGTGAGTTGTAATGAACCCTTTTGTACTCCTTTAGCATGTTTATTGATCACTCAGTGTTAGGCACTTCGAAGGCACAGTGAAGTTTTATTCAACACATTTCCTCTTCTATTCTCTGTGCTCTCTTTCACCATATGCTCTTCTGCTTTCTGTCAACCCCTGCTTCAGTGGGTTGTGGGTTGCATGTTGGGTGTGTGTGTGTGTGAAGAAAAGGAGATTTGGGGACTTGCTCACAGAGGAGCAAAACAGCATGATATTTGGTATCTTTATTCAGGGAGAATGAACAGGCTTTCTGTTGGTCTTTTAGATTATTTTATTATAAAATAAGAGATATACAAAAATACAAGGGAGAAAATTGACTCTTTGTTGTCTATGCACATTACAGTTCATTCACTTTGCATCCCATGGACAGAATCACACTTTCACTGTGCCTTTATATCTTCTGTTTTTCCCTAGCAGGCATCTCGATAACACATGGAGGAACTTAAACATAAGTGTCTGCTTATGTAAACCCTGTTAATTTGTGTATATAAACATTTTCCTTATCCAATTAGATCAGAAATCTTTACTGGGATTTCCTCGGTGCCCTCACACATAGGGACCCGAGGTTCCTGGTTGCCTTCTGTCAGATTGCATCAGCTAGCGGAGACTGGTAAAGCCTTTTACAGTTGGGGTGGTTATTCGTCCATCATCCTTTTGCAACTCCTCATGAGCTTATCTCCATTTATAGTTAGGTAGGCTTCTCACCTGGAATTGACCAGTGTCTGTGCCCTTGGCTTTATCCAACATTTCACAAAGCTTTATACTTCACTATTTTTATGCCTTTACAAATATCCTGTTTAGGCTTCAAGAGCTGACATTTTCCAAAATATGTACCAAATTAGTGCTCAGCAAGATTCATGCTAGAGGGGTTTCCTGATTTTAGATTCAGCCACTTCAACAGCAATCCTGTGCTTGGAAATCATGCAGTCAGTGGGGAGAGCACTTGTTATATACACAAAGGTTCTGGGTTCATACCCCATCACCGTCAGTTCCACATGGTTGGTGATTGGAAACAATTCTGTTTAAGACCCTAAAAAGCTATGCTGACCATATTCAACATAGCTACTCTATGATATCTTCCTATTTAATGGGAGACCCATGGGTGAGTAGGAGAGCATAAGCTTTGCATGGAAGTTATCCCATGCTCAATCCATGGCCTGTGTTGTGGGAAGATCATGTAGTGGGATGAGTCAGAGAGGGCTGGCCAGATGCCTTCCATTGTAGACAGTTCGCATCTGATCAGAAGTACTTATTTCCTTGAAGCTGCCTCTACTTAACAGCTACCTATTCCAAGCCTGGTTTAAGAGACAGGAGTCCAAGAAGGAGAAGTCCTGACTATGTCATTCACAATTGGCATCCCCTAGGCAGATAATGCGGGCCATTTTGTCTTAGTCTCCCCCACAATGGTGAGATGGGTCATTTGTTATGTGCTTTCATATTAGCTCCAACTTACCACAGGGATTTCAGAGAAGGTTTGCCATGGTCTCCCTCTGAGGCTGAGAGACTATGGCTTGCCCAAAGTTGATTTCCTTAACTGAGGTGGGATTCAAACACTGGTCTTGTGAAGTCCTTGTCCAAAACTCCAACTGTTAAAACACAATGACTTTCAAGATGGTCTATCTCTTTAAATTAAAAGGATTGCTTCTCCATTTCCCCCTCTCCACAACAATGAGTTTATACAAACTTCATACACATGGCAGTTTCCTCCTGCTCCTCTTCTTCTTTCTCTTGGTGACACATCCTTTCTTTTGGGGAGGTCAACCTACTGCCAGTAGCACGGTGTGGAACGCTAGTAGTCAATAATGGCAGGTTAGAGGGACTAAAAGTCCGATAAAGAGTGCCCTGATTTTGTTCAGCAAAAGCAATATAGAAAAGTGAAGACTATTCCAAAATGCAGTTATAAAAGGTTCCTTTTGGAGGGAAACCTCAAGCCAACACAATCACTGGCTATTTATTTTATCTACATGATGAACAGCATCCCCAGCCTGAACATTGGAACTGGAAGGAATGACAACACGGATGGTGTGACTAGCTATAGAGTTTCCTGGAGACAGAGGCAAAATCATGTAAACAGTGGGAATCCCAGTTTTGTAGCTGCCGGACCCTTCCTGGAATCTATCAATGACACACAAACACACACACCCCAGACAAAAAACAAGCACTCCCTGCTTCCCAAGTGGTTATTCCGTGAAACTTAGAGGGCAGAAATCTTTTAAACAGCGTTTTGCATCCACTCATCGATTTATCAATATTGGTATAGCCCCATGGAAGGTCCTGGGAATGGGAAATTGGTACCTAGAGTGCGGGCGACTGCCTGCACCTGTCCTCATACGATGGATTGGGAGCAGGAGAACCACCGTTCACTTGCATTCTACACTTCCTTTACATTCACAGATGTCCACAAGGACGAATCTTATGGGGCAGACAGTGTAAAGCACTGCTTGGAGCACCGTTTAGGATCTGAGAGGTGGTCTGAGAAATGAACCTCCTGGAGTGGAAGGCAATGTGTGTTTGTGAGAGAGTGGAGTCTGTTGATGTGGGTGGTGCTGGAGCTTGAAAACTGTCCCCCCCCCCCCCCCTGAAAATCAAGTTTGACAGTAGTTGTTTGGGATAGCAATGCATTATGTTTGCTTTTTTGTTGTGATCGTTACTTTTGGATTACTAAGAGATTGACAAAAATCTTGAGAAGTTCCTATCAAGATGTCTCTGAAAAGGTCCTTCAAAGCTAACTCTAGAAAATGCAATAGGACTCCATATCCATGGATTCGGTACCCATGGCTTCACTTAACCACCCTCCAAAAATAGTATTTGTGGGCCTCTCTAGGTCCTCCAGTGTGATTCCATGGTATGTTTCTATCCTAAGTATAGTCAAAACAGGGCTTTCTATTATCTGCTGTTTCTTGTATTCACTGTGTATTTGTGTGTGTGTGTGTGTGTGTGTGTGTGTGTGTTGGAATGTATCCCCCATGGATATTGAGGCCATACTATAGAAAATGTCACTTGTCAAGGTGGGCAAAATGTAGGCCTCCAGATGATGATGGACTGCAACTCTCAGTATTACTCCTCATTGTCTTTATGTGGCTGGGCCTGATGGGGACTGAAGTCCAGCACCATGGGTGGGCTCTGTTTTACGACCCCAATGTTGCACCCATAAAACAATGTCATCTTTTTATTCCACTTTTGAAATAAGAACCTTGGGTAATGTATCGCAGCTAAGAGTGTGAATTGTAACACATTGACTTCCATGTTCTGGTTTTAATGTTATAACACGCAATGATATACAGGCCATTTTGAAAGACAACCCAATAAGACAAGAGATGGAGAAAGGAGTAAGACGAATACCTTTTATAAATGTTATGGTTTGCCATCTTCCCCCTTCCCCCAATGTAACCATGGTAAGCTCATCTATACATATCTACACATATCTACAGATTATCTACAGTCTTTGCAGATATGACTCTTTGGTTGAGTTTCATTTTTCTCTCTCTTTACACTGCAACTATTCAGGGCCAAAACAAAAAAAAACAAAAACCCAACAACAACAACACCATGACTTGCAGAACTGCTGGGAGGGGGGGGGGGGGGAGGAAAAAGAAACAATTCAGAATAAATATACCCACATCACAACAGGTATGACCAAAAGCTTTGGCACACATCCATGTAACAGAAAGGGAGATCCATCCGACCATCCAATGGGAATAGCAAAGCAAAAGGTTGCACAGGCAGAGCATTTTTTAAAGCTCGCAATGCGACAAGTTAAGCCAGTCTTTTGAACAACGCTCACTTGACAAGCTAGTACGACAACCGAAAGAACTTACAATTCCACTGCAAATATCAAAATAATGCTTTAAAATGTATCCCCCCCTTTGCAAAATACGTTAGCTTGGATTGTTGTGCAGTTTTGGGTGACAGAATCTTACCAAACCCTTCTGGAAGCAAAGAAATCTTTGCTGAATGTGAGGCAGATATTAGTCACAAATACAGAGATGGTGAGAGAATAAGGGATGTTCATGAAAAGAAGCAAGAAGCAGCTGTGGAACAGAAAATGCGGGAAAGAAATAAAGAGGAAGTCACATGCAAAGCCTGAGTATGTTTAGGCAAGATAGGTATCATGAAGGTACAAATGGCCTAAACAGACTGAGACGATATTCTTATGGCCCCTGAAGCAGTATCCCAGAAAACCAATTATCCATGAATCAGTTTCTCCATGGAGTGAAGAGGCATCTCCTGCTCTGCTGAAGGTTGGTTTTGAATCAAGAGATTCAAATTCCCAGAAAGGAGAGTTCATTTCAATCTTAGGAAGAACTTTCTAATGATGCCAACAGTTCAGGAGTGGAAGAGACTGCCTAGGAAGGCAATAGATTCTTCATTGGAGGTTTTGAAACACAGCAACGCCTTTGTTGGTTAGGCCTGAGGGGACCTGCATCAGTCCTACCTCTGAGACAGAATATTGGGCTAGAGGGACCAACAGTCTAAAAATAAGACAATTTCCTGTAAAATTCCTAGCAAAGCAGTCCGAAAGAGCATTGGACACTTTGCTATACTGGCAGCCCATTTGGAGACATGGTTCTTCAAAAGACCTCAATTATTTCAATGAGACCTTCTGTAAAGAGTGTGCATGTAGTGGGGTAGCCTTAAACAGACCTGGATGAATGGTGAGAGGCAACAGAAGGTTGACTGGGCTGCTTTTAGAGCAAGTGTGGGCAAACTTCTGCCCTTCAGGTGTTTTGGACTTCAGCTCCCAGAAATTCCAGTCAGCTTACCAGCTGTTAGGGATTGTGGGAACTGAAATCCAAAACACCTGGAAGGCCAAAGTTTGCCCATGCTTGTTTTAGAGGATAAGCTCTATTCTCATCTTACCTAAATCCAAAATTGCTCCAACTTTCACCTACTACATCAAAAGACAGAGGCTAAGGAACTAGTCAACAAAGAGAACATATCCAAAGGCAACTGGTGCACATCTTAATCCACAGCAGCTTCCTGTGTCTAGCAAATGTGTTATCTGAGATTTTATTTATATATATATATCTCCAGTTTGGTGGAATAAATTAAAAGGGGATATTTAAGCAGCAACATAGAGAAAAGACTCCCAATAGTCTCGGAATACATCACTTGGAGTTTTCCTTGCTTTTAGGTCTCTCCTCACCAATGGTTAGGAACCAGAGCTACTAAATTCCAGCAACATCTGGAGGGACACATGCTCCCTGTCCCTGGTTTATACCACCACAGACAGCCTCAAGTTAGTGTTAGCCAAAACAGAAATTCTACCCTCTTGGTTTGCAGTCCCATTGACAAGATGGCCTGACCTACCTATAAACTGTGGTGTTCATTGGGCACTCTGAAGAAGGAAAGAAGTGCATAGTCGCTAAAAGGTTACTATGATGACAGCTGCAAGGGAATAATGCAACATATGGCTTCATTTAGAAAGCAAAGGAAAAGAGTCCAGCTGCCAATCACTGTGTCCAGGGAAGGGTTGGAGAAATGAGAACAGCATCGTTCAGATATGGAAGCAGGTGGAGCAGAACACTTCAGCGGAAGCCCCGGCCTCCATCCATCACGCCCGCCTGGTCTGCCAAGGAAAAATGGGCTGGTCATTTCATCCCCTGGGATGAGGAAGGAAAGAAAGAAACCCAGTCTTGAATGATGAATCTGATGGTGCAAATGGGAACGAGAATGAAAAGGAGGAGAAAACCTGTGTGAGAAAGGAAGGAAACAGAGAGTCTAGGGGGCTGGTTCTTTTGACAAAATAGTGCTCTCCAAAAAAACCAAATGCTACTGAGCAACTCAAACCATGCAGAAAGCCCATCAGAGCTCCAGGACCTCGCTTCAGGGATGTTATCTTGGTCCATAGTCATAACTGGTTGGAGCGCCCGCAGTGGAATACATGTTGGCTGCAGCCGCAGCTGCAGCCGCAGCCGCAGCAGCTGCTGGATTCATGTGGTGGTGGTGGTGATGGTGGTAACTGTGTCCCCGGATACTGGGCAAAGGGTAGGGTGTGGGTCGGCTCTTTGCTCCCAGGTAATGGTCGTAGGCCGAGACTGGATGTTTGTAGGGATGGTGGTGAAGGGGTTCCGAAGCCGAAGGCTCCAGCCGCAGTTCGTGGTGTGGGGGGCTGGGCCGGCTGCCCGCTGGACTGGGGAGTGGGACCAGGCCTCCTCCCCCAGGCACAGGGAGTGCTGGGCTCAGGACCCTCGACATGAGCTGCTGGTGGGCAGGATCTGCGTGGAGAGGGGTCCCACCAACTGCTTCCCGCTCATATTCCCTCCGACTTTCTGCTGCATCTGCAAAGCATGCCAGAGAAGGAGGAGGAGAATGCAGAAGAATCAGTCAGTTGTCAGGGAGTTGGGCAAATCCAGCACTGGGAGAGAGAACCAGCCAACACATAAAAACTCAAGGAGCTCAATGCTGCCTAACTTTACCACAAATGTAGTTCATGGTAGACTAGTCCTGTCACAGTTCTACAGCTACAGTATTTATGGTGACTAGGGGAATCGGTAGACCAAAAAAAGAATCCTGCAGAGTGGATACAACTGGTGTTAACACCTGGCTGGCATTGCTGAGATACTACAGGGATGGTCATAGCATGTGCTTGCATTTCAGAAGTTACTATTCAAAGCAAACATGACCACTAAAATGTATTTCCAGCCCGAGAAATCTACAAGATTGGGTCAGAAGTGCTGCCTTTAAATTTTACAAAAGAGTGGGCCTTCTGTTTTGTAGAGTGTGCTGTTAGTGGATATTACAATCAGGGATTCACTGTGGGAGTTACACACACAGGAAAAAGAACTGAGCAATTTTGCGATGTCTGTATTCAACCACTGGCCAACATTGACGTTGCAACGCAGGAGTCGGCAAAGTGGCCCTTGTGTGCCAATGTGTCAGGCACTCCCAATGTCCAGCTAGTGAACAGCTATGGTTTGCCAATGTACATCGGAAGAGCCCAAAGCATATTGGGACACTTGCTGGTTCCCTGATACGCATCTTCACAGTTTACTAGGAGAGTCCTGCTATGTTGGTAACTATGCAAATAGTTATGCTAGTAGACTGTGATACAGAATCACAGCCTATGTTTCTTAGACTTAGACCAGGGGTGTCAAACTCATTTTCATTGAGGGCCAGACCAACCTTATGGTTGCCTTCAAAGGGCCACTGAATACATAAATGGAGAGTTCATTAATACAGAGAGCCAACTATAATTTCTTTTTACATGTTGGTTGGTGCTCTTTAGTTTTTACACAATTTGGTCCTCAGATGTTATTAAATGACGACTCACATCGCTTTTGGTTATCTGCCATTCTCTAATCATGAGGACTCATGATGAGAAATACAGGAGTTGCAGGCCAGCATCTGGAGGGCCACATAAAATGATGTGGTTGTCCGGATTCAGCCCACAGGCCTTGAGTTTGAAACATGTGTCTTAGAGGAAAGGGGGGGTCAACCAACCCTACTGCATTCTGAACTGCATTTAGACTTTTTCATCGTTTTATGTGGTTTTCAAATATGGAAGGCAGAGTGATTTTTGTATACAACAACAACAACACTTTATTTATATTCCACCCTTCTCCCCATGGGGACTCAGAGCGGATTACAGTGTAAACAGTTACTGGCAAACATTCAATGTCTTGTTACACTACAATGAGACACCAAACACAAAAAAGGCAAAGGCTTCTCCTTTCATGTCTGGCATTGGAGGCGATGCTCATCTCTGTGTCTGGGGGAGGAGCTGTTCTCCATGTCAAAGCTGAGAAGCCTGCATTGTCACCTCTTGGTCATGTGACCGGCATGACTGCTTGGAGCATCTTATGCCTTTCCCAACAAAGCAGTACCTATTGATCTACTCACATTTGCATGTTTTCGAACAGCTAGGTTGGCAGGAGCTAGGGCTAACAGCAGAGCTCACCCTGACCTGTGGATTCGAACTGCCAACCTTCAGGTCAGCAGTTCAGCAGCACAAAGGTTTAACCCATTGTGCCACTGTGGCCCCTTGTTTTGATTTATTTGTGCAAAGTTGCAAAAGTTGCAAATTGTCATAAAATTGTTCATTTGCATTTAATTTGGTACTCATTCTGCTGGGTGACACATGGACGTCTGCCGTAAAGTCCTGTTTTAATGGCGTGGAAGGATTCTGAACCAAGAATTGCAGCTACTTCAAAAGGACTAAAGGAGGTGGTAGGTTTTTTTAAGCAGTGTCAGGTTTTAGACATACCTTCGGCACACATGCACACCCACCCACCTATAGAGACTACTCAGGTCAATGTCACCCTGTTTTTAAACAAACGCAAAACAAAAAGAGAGCTTTTCTGTTGTTGTTCCTTAGTGCAATGATATTATGTTAACAGAGACAAGGAGAGGAATGCCAGAAATAGCAGCTTTAAAAAAAACCCCTTTCTTTCTGAAATGAAGTGTTTAACATTGCGTTCAGCAGAAATCTGCCCTCCTGGGACGAGACATTCTGACTGTGATAAATAGAGCTGAGTTGAGTGACAAGTTTGCACACGCTTGAAATTTTTGCAATTGTATAACACTAAACAAATAGAGACTTCTTTTTATTCTAAATCGGCCTGGAGTGTGCTGGGGAAAAGGGCCCCCAGCTTTCTCTGTGCAACTGTTTACTCTATGTAATGGAAATGGAATCAAGGAAAGATTCCTAATGGGGAACTTGGGGAGGGGAGTAGCAGGAGGTGAAATCTATCTACTGAATAGCATACTTTTGTTGATGTGGTTTTTAAAAGGTGTTTGTTAGGATTCCTTTTTTTTCAGAAATTTTTTTTAGATGGAAACTGATATTACATTCACCAGAAGCAAGCATATCCATAATAAACACATATTTTCCCTAAATTCCTCATTTGAGATATTTTACTCATTTGATTTTAAAAAAAATCCTAGTTCAACATTTCAAAATTCAAATGTTTATGCATTTAAATATAATATGCAACATTAAACGCTATAAAGGCAAGCCATTATCAGAGCTGCAAAAGTTACTTTTTGGACTGTGGCTCCCAGAATTCTTCAGTCAGCATGACCAATGATCTAAGTTGTTTGCCTTTAAATCATTTCCAGCTCTAAGACAAACTTATCACGGGGATTTCTTGGCAAGATTCATTCAGAATCTGAGTGACCTTGAGCGGGTCACACTCTCTCAGCCTCAGAGGAAGGCAAGGGCAAACACCCTCTGAACAAAACTTACCGAAGGCAAGGGCAAACACCCTCTAAACAAACCTTACCAGGAAAACCCTGTAATAGGGTAATTAAAAGTAAGAAATGACTTGAAAGCAAACAACAATGTAGGCATAATTGACTTTAAACTAGCAGTACAATGAATGCTGTGTAAATGACAACTACTATGCCACAGTAGAGCAGCTGCAGAATGCAACCACTATTACTACAGGAGTTTGCAACTGTGGCCTTTCAAATCATGCCAGACTGAAACTCCTCTCAAGCCTTAACCAACACAGCTTAAAAATGAACGATTTTGGAAAATGAAATGCAACAATATCAGGATGTCCAATGATGTCTTTGTTAGGAGGCTTTTTTTTGCACCTATTACAGAATATTTATCATGTCTTATAGAAACTGAGGACACTAGATTGAGGATACAGCTGTGAAGAACAACTTTAGGCCCAGTTGCTTAAAGAAGAGAAATCGTCCATTTATACAGTTTGCTGTCTCAAGCAAGTAAGTGCTTGGAATGTGTCTGCCTTAACAGCAAATGCTTAGAAGAATCACCAGAGTGACCTGTAGAAACAAAGCAAAGGAGATATGGCTCCCAATCTCCAAATCCCTCTTCAACTCCTTTCCCTTTGTGAATGAGATGTTTCTTCTTGTAAGCCTATAAACCATACTGGCAAATATCCAGGTGCTGTGCCTCAACTAGTTAGCAAATCTGACTATTAATCACCCTTAATTTTCAGTTCCTATGTGTCACACCACTGAAAGCCAAGTGAATATTTAAAGGATTGGGTGCAGGGTGAATTCCCTAGCAGAGCGAGGTCCCTGATTCTAAAATCCTATTGTAAAATTTCACAGCACCCAGGGAGGATCTTCTGGCACCTGGAGGGGCTAGCACAGTTATTCTAACAGATGTTCTTGGCAGACGAGTGATGCCATGATTGCCCAGTTTAGTCTTCAATGTGCCAAGGGATCCTTGGGGGCAGGATTCATTGTACATCTGGCAGTGCAAGGGAATCTCAAGTCTGGTGCTCTGGAAGTTGTTGTCATGCCAAAGCATGAGAAGTAGTGAGTTGTAGTTATCAGAGTGGTGGACAGGAAAAATCCAGATGCAGGTTCTGACTAAACCATGAAATTCACAGGGCAGTCTTAAATCACTCACACTCTTTCCTAGGAGGGATGCTCTAACGTTTGAATGGTGAGCTGGAGAGCATTGTATTATGCTCATTTGTGGAAAGGAAAAATATAAATTAACCAATTAATGATAAAGGAAGGCAATGTCTTAGCACAACTGACAGCAATGTTCATATAAAAAATGACAGCTTTTGGTCACTACCAAGCCAATGAATCTATTATTCTAAGATTAGGATTTGGTCAGGAGGTTATCTTCAAAGCTTGGCAAGTATCTCTTTCTGCTAGGCAAGTTCCTATTACTTTCTGATGTACTGTAGATCCATCAGAGAGGGGAAAACTTTCCCCAGCACATCTGGTGGACCACAGCCTGAAAGTCCTGGAGAAAATCACTCACCAAAACGCATACAGGTTCACAGTAAGAAAGGAGAATGATGTTTCTCCCTCCACACAATCATGAACAAGGCCTCCCTGGTTTGTAGGATATAAAATCCAGTTTCAAATTGTGCTATAAGCAGAGAAATTGTGTTTCAAGAATTGTGTCCCAAGCAGGGGAAACTCAGGAAATTGTTCAAGCATTGTCATGATGTATGCAGACCTATGCTCAGCCTGAACATTTGGAAGCAAGTAGGAGAATTACACAGCTCCAATAAGCTATCAAACACCTCCTTCCATAGGAGAGCAAAATCCGGATAAGCATAGCATTCCTGAAAACTTGTACCGTAACCAGGATTTTGATTCGCCCGGGGGGCTGAGTTTGAGAGAGGATCTACCCTAGCAAACCTTTTGTATCATTATCCCAATACCCCCATGCATATGGGATATATTTATTTATTTATTCAGTTTTGTATGCCGTCCCTCCCCAACGCTCAGAACGGCTTACAGAGAATATAGAAAACACTTTAAAACAACAAAAGGAATTGAACTCTTAACTAAAAAACTGTAAAACTGTTTGCAGCTGATTGGTCAGATCAGACCCCGAAAGCCTTCTGGAATAGAAACGTCTTGCATGCTCTGCGGACCTTTGTTATATCTCTCAAAGCTCGCACATCTTCTGGCAAAGCATTCCAGAGAGTTGGAGCTATGATTGTAAAGGCTCGCTGTCTTGTCGATGTCATTGAGCATGGCGATCAGATCATGATATTAATAAACATAACAGTTTAAATAATGTACCAGTAAGGCCTTCTCATGGACGACCCTGAGAATTTGGGGGGGGGGAGGCTGAAGCTCCTCCAGCCCCCCCCCCCCTTGGCTACATACCTGCTGGAAACTCATTACTTTGAGGTGTGAGAGAGATAGATCCAAGGACCTTGCATTAGAGATAAGGGAAACAGGGAAGTCTTGAACCTCCATTTTTGACTAGGTGAGGTCTAAGCCCCCTGATAGTCTTCATAATTAACAATGTTTGAAGCCCAATGAAAGGGAAAAATAATTTATCCTCCCCTAAGAAGGACCTGCAAATAGGCAAAATTAAGAACAACCTGCCTGCCAATGTTAAGTCCCTCCCCTCAAAAAAGAAACAGTGCTGGAGTCCCTGGAGATGTTAACAGTATATTTTCCACACCTGTCTTCCAAACTCACCTTTCTCAGTTCCATTCTGATGCACTGGAGAAGACACAGGGTTTCGGGATCTGGCAAAGGCACTCATGAGAGGGAGGGCCCCTGGTCGGTGATTTCTGGGCCTACAGTGGAGGGAAAGAAAATAAGAATGGGGTTGTCCTGCATTTTAAGAATCAAAAATGCTTTTAAAATGGAAAAGGCAAATCAGTCAACCTTAACCTGACACCCTCGAGATGGCCAACACCACCAGGGCAATGGCCAAGCTGCCTGGAAGTTGTAGTCCAATGTATCTAGAGAGGCCAGAATGGTAGAGGCTTCGCCAAATAATGTACATATACTACCAGAATCTAACCAAACTGAACGCTTCTCCAAGGACAAAATCTTAAACCTTTACACCAGTGTTTCTCAACCTTCTTGATGCCACAACCTCTCAATACAGTTTCCCATGTTGTGGTGACCCCCAACTATAAATTATTTTAGTTGCTACTGCATAACTGTAATTTTAATGTAAATATCTGATATGCAGGATTTTTTTTATTCACTGGACCAAATTTGTTACAAATACCCAATATGGCCAAGTTTGGTGGGGTTGGGGAATTGATTTTTTCATTTGGGAGTTGTAGTTGCTGAGATTTATAGTTCACCTACAATCAAAGAGCATTCTGAACTCCACCAACGATGGAACTGAACCAAACTGGGCACACATAACTCCCATGACAAACAGAAAACACTGAAAGGGTTTGGTGGGCATTGACCTTGAGTTTAGGGGTTATAGTTCACCTACATCCAGAGACAACTGTGGACTCAATTATGGATCTGGATCAAACTTGCCATGAATAAGCAATATGCCCAAATGTGAACACTGGTGGAGTTTGTGGAAAATAGACTTGACATTTGGGAGTTGTAGTTGCTGGGATTTATAGTTCACCTACAATCAAAGAGCATTCTGAACCCCACCATTCAGGCATGTAGCCAGGGGGGGCTAAGGGGGCTTCAGCCCCCCCCCGAAATTCTCAGGGTGCTCCGCGAAAAGGCCTTACTGGTACATTATTTAAACTGTTATGTTTATTCATATCATGATCTGATCACCATGCTCATTATATCCCACATTAATGGGGTTATTGGGATAACAATACAAAAGGTTTGCTAGGGTAGACCCCCCGGAACCAAACTCAGCCCCGAATCAAAATCCTGGCTACGGCCCTGCCACCATTGATAGAATTGGACCTCACATGCCCTCCCTCACCCGCGCATGTGCACCATGTTGCCATTCGCTGAGCATACCTGCTCTGCCCTCCCCACTTGGAGTCTCAAAAACAGCCCTCCCCTTAGCTGAGAGGCTGGCCAATCATAGCAGGAGGAGGGCTTTTGATGGGAGGATTCACTATTTCCAAAAAGGAAGGGAAGGACAGGCAGAGAGACCTTCAGCCTTCTCTGCCAAAGGAGTTTTCTGATGGTCTTTGGTGATCCCTTTGACACCTCCCTCATGACCCCTATGGGTCCCGACCCCCATTTAAAAAAACACTGTTTTACACTATAACCCCCATTCCTGTTTGACCTGTTTCACTTGCATCTGATAAAATATAACATTTCCAAGAAGTTTCTAGAATCTCTAGGACATTCTATCAAAATGCCTATGCTGGAAGTTAACAGAGGATCTAGCAGATTCCTAGAGAAGTATCCTCTCCCCAGCCAAGTATCCTCACTGGGTACTTTCTAGGTCTTTCAAAGCAACGTTATGATAACATTTGACATAAGTTATTCATTTCAATAGGGTTTGCTATTATCCATGCTTTCCTGTTTCCATGGTAAGTTCAGGAACTTATACCCTGCCAACATGGGGCCTGTGTATGTTATTTAAAAGGTTCAAATTTTGTTTAGGACCTGCCTATTAATGAAAGCATTTTTGGAAAGACGTTGGCAGCATTGTGATCCTGTACCAGTTAAGATTCAGACATTCAAAATAGGCTTGAAAAACTCTTGAAAGACATCTTAAAATAATTGTAGGATTGTTATTATTTAATAGATTAAACCTTCAGACCAGTTTCAAATATGACTAGAGATTTGACCATGAAGTTCCTGCCATTGTGTCCTAGCTGGCCCCTAGAGAGATCTTGTATCAACTCCTACATCTGACTCACACATCCAAATCAGGCCCTATTTTACTCCAGTATCCGCATAAGAAATACATACATCACAGCCAAGATCCATGCTGCGGACCACAGTGTAAATGTTCTGCTTCTGCAAGACTCACCATATCACTCAAATGGCCCTCTTCCATAAAAAGTTGCCGTGACCATTAGAGTGGAATACAGCATTAGAATTGTGTGAAATGGAACTTAGTAGAGGAATGCAAAAGGGTGAGAGGACTCAGCAGCCTTACCAGTCTTCAGGGTCACAGTCTCGGAATCCTTTAGCAAAAGGGTTACTGGCAATCTTGAGCTGGGTGATCTGGAGAAAAAATTTGAGGAAGGGGAGAGACTTTAGAGAACCTAAGGAACAATGGTATCAATTAAAACAGAAAGTGGAAAGTCTCACTATTAAGAAGCCATGCTCCTCCACATGATCCTTTCTGAATTTGTCTGAACCAGTATTCTTCAGATAAGTCAAACTATATCTCCTACAATCCCTAGCTAGCATGCTGTCGACAAAAGCTGCTAGAAACTATGAACAGAAACATATACAGTCAAAATATATGTTGCTATGGTTTGAAATAGCCTAGTATTCAGCCTGCTACCTAGGATCCTTTACATTGGGCAGGGCTTGAACTTTCTGCTGTAGAACTGTGGTTTAACGGTTAAAAAGTATCAAGTATGGAGGTTTCCAGCATATGCATTTATAAATCCATTTCACTCTGCCCCATTCACCTGTTCCAATTTGGCAGGAAAATCTGCATTAAAATTAACATTTTCAAATATATTTTGTCCCAAGATATACATTTATAAATAGCACTGAAATTGCCTAACACCCATTTTGGAACTTGTTTTTGAGCCAAAAATTGTATCACGATGATTCAGACACATACATCATCCAGAGGACAAAACGCTATCCAATCTGCCAATTTGCTTAAGAAATGTGGAATAGGTTGGTTAGTATCTTATGATCAGTGTCCTCATCTGCACTGTACAATTACTGCAGTCTGACACTGTTTTAACTGCCATGGCCCAGTACTATGAAATTTTGGGAGTTGTAATTTGGTGAGGTACCAGCACTCATTGGCAGTGAAGGCTCAAGATCTTGGAAAACTACAACTCCCTGGATTCTACAGTGTAGATGCACTCTATGTGAATTGGATGCTGGATATTCCATGTATTTGTAGACATTTTTTTTGTTTTGATATTGTTTCTATTTATTTCACACCAAGGCCCCTTTGCTGCACTGGCACCAAATCTGTTTTGAAGTTTGCTCCCTTGTCACCAACATCTTTTTCCTTCTTAGGAATTCAACCATGCAGTATTCCTCTCTGCTCCAAATGCAGGACTGTACGCTGCATAACACAAATTCACAGGCTAAGAGAGAGGACGACCCCGAGCTGTGGTCTACCCGAGATGTGAACACATTTGTAAGAAAATGCCCCTTTATATGCCTCCCTAATCAGCCATTGCTAAGTAACTTCCCTCATGGCATCATCACAGAGTAACCATGTATTTCTTGAATTCACCAGGGAGAAAGACAGGGCAATTTCCCCCCTTATATTTAAGCAAATCCATGGATAAAGTATGTGATTGTGAGTTTCCGGAATGGGTTGAAAAACAAACTTTAAGCCCCTTAGTGACAGTTCCAGCCTTAGAGGTCAAAGTGATAGAAAGCAGAAGAGAAGACGCAGCTGTCCTGAGCCGTCATGCCAAGGCCTGCCTGGGAGGGCCCCCGGAGCCTCTTAAAGGCACAGCCGCTTACTCCAAGGACCACTATTTGCTGATCTTCTGATCATCAAATCGCAATCGTTAAACTCCCTCTTGATTGCTCTCCTCTACTGAAACCTGACAGAGACGTATTTCATCAGCACTCTTTCACTTGCCTCTTGTCATAGCACTTTTAACCTTAGAAAAGTTTCATAAATACCTATCCAGCCAGATCCTCGAAAGTCACTCTGTGGATGAAAAGTCCCTGAATTCCTCCAATGAAGGCTCACCAATGACCTTTCAAGGTTTCTAGGAATTTTAAGTCCAAAAAGTAGCTTTTCTGAGATTGAAAATGAGTTGGTTTTGTATTTAGAAGCTCCACAGTTTCTACAAGTCAACTGGTGACTTGAAGACATAACATATCAAGGCCTTAATCTGCATCTTACTTTACTTATGGATAAACCCACCACTGATGCAACTTAAGGCTTTGCCATATTGCATGGATGCACTCTTGGTGCACTCCTTCTTAAGTGCCCACATGTTTCCAGCTACCTTTAGTCCTTTGCACAATCTTACAGAAACTAAACTCATATAAGAAAATAGATTAAACTTGTGATACTCATGACCATACAAGAAGTAAATATATTTTGTCTTGGGATTGAGACAAAATTTCAAAGGCCTTCTCTTGTTTGAGAGGCATTTTAGAAGGTTGGGGTGCTAGCAGGTTAAGTTTAACAAAATAATCATTTTGGCCTTAAGTCAATTAAATGTATATACCACTTCATTATTTATTTTGACAAGTGACGTTCAAACCTCTGTCTTGTCATTTTTCTCTCACCCATGCACACAATCAAAATGTAATATCTTTTTATGTATTGTCATTTCCAGTACATTAAGATATACTAGACTCCTCCAGACTGATATTTGCTGCAAGGTGAAAGGATAACCAAGCCAGTTCTGAGTGAGAGTGGGTTTCCAGACCAGCCATTTTGTGAGAATTGCATTGTCTGGGTGTGTGCTGCTTACGCTTCCTCAGATAGGGCTGGAGCTGTGCAGAAGCCATGATGTCTTTTTGACTTTTGTAAGATTTGAAAAAGGAAAATGGCAAAACATAGCGCTCTTGCCAGCTTCTTTTGGAGGAATAATACAAAAAGGCCTCCCAGGGTGATCAAATTCCTTCAGAAACCAAGCAACGGGTTTAGCAGACAAACTGTGAGAGAAGGAAGATATTTCCCCAGACAGTCTGCAGAACTTGCACCGAGATTGAAGAGGCCGAATGAAATGTTATTCAGGGGGAGGAACTGCCAGCCATGCAGAAAGGGATGGCTGGGTAGGAAAACAGTGAGATGCCACGTCATGTGGATTCTTTTCTCACAAGAACCCTCAATAGTCGAACTTTAAAAAAAAATCCTGGCTCAACCGTATTGAGTTTTATGGCTTCCAAAGCGTGGAAAAGTAACTTTTTGGATTCCTCCTGGTATTCCTGAGTGAGCCTGAAGTAATTTAGAGATTCCAAGAGTAATAGTCCAAAAAGTATGTTTTTCAAGCACTCGTGGCTTCCCTCGACCCAAGATCTTCTGGAAAAGGTGGTTTTTTGTTTGTTTGTTTTTTGAATGAAGATGCTGAGAATTCTGTTAAGATTCTATATTTCTTTAGGCAAAATTACTCTTTAGTAATACTTGGAAAAACCCCACAAATCAGGCATTCTTTGGGTTAGTCTTATTGAACTTAAACTAGAGTAAGCATTTCATATGATTATGACTTTGGCACTTTTAAGTGTCAAGAAATAAGCAACTGATTTTGAATGAGTAATTGAGATTCACGGCTCAGCTAGAAGAAAGCTATTCTGATCAAGTCACTCTTTGGAACTAGCTTGCTTACTTGACTTTTGTGAGGTTGCTGCAATTTCTATCTTTTGTTCTTTTGGGGGGAAGAGCAGGACACAAATGCAATTGAATGTGAGTCAAATATGATAATTCATTAGGGGCGTTACAGAACATAATTCAGGCTCAGTTTCTATTTCAGCATAACTCCCATTCTCCTTTTGATCACTGTTTGGATTTAAGAGTGGTCATTGGCTGGAGAAGAAAAAACCCGAACTTCTCTAGACTATTATTAGCTTTATTGGAAGAGGCAACGTTCCATTTGTGAATGGACGGATCCATTTTAAGCATTTAAACCCAGTGTCTAGATCAGTTACATTTACTTGGAATTAAGTCCCTCCAGTTTCATTAGAAATGACTTCTAGAATTGCTTGGAAACTTTTTGAGGGGAAGTGCAATTCCTAGAATTGCTGAGCAGTTATCTTAACTGGGGGGAAGTGGTGTAGTCCAAAACTGTAAGCTTTCCCAAGTTTTGCCTGAATAAGAGTGTCCAGAATCAGTTTTCAGCAATCTAGTGTAAGTAATAGCATTTTGGCATATGAAACCTGTGAATCTCACAGGAGGCTACTGAGTGCAGATCTCTTGACAGCCCACTGTTAAGAATCTGCGTAACACTGCAGACACATCTGCTTCGACTTGGATGCAGTCATTGTATAAGTCCTGTGGATATAACTTTAGCCTCAGCTTGCAAAAGACATTTCAGTTTGTGCAGCCAGAGGGTGTGGACAGGATGCCTGGAGAGGTGCGAGTCATCCCAACTGTGCTGGAACCTTGCCCTTCCTGGCTCATATATGTGGCCAGAGGGTGCTGGCCAAGTGGGAAAGGCCAGTGGCCAAGGTCTTGTTCCAGCAAGGCAGGATTTGGGTCTTTTGAATAAAGATGGTGGAAAAGACGATGCTAAAGGTGATGTCCCTGAACTCTACTGTACTGGGTGATTACCAGCAAGTTTCCAATGTCTCATTCTTGGGCAAGTTGTTGAAGAGCATGATGATCTCCCAGCTTCTGAGGTTCCTGGGTAAAACAAATGATCTAGAATCATAAAATCAGAATTCGAAGAGACCACAGGGGGCATCCAGTCCAATCTCCTGCCATGCAATAGTCTAGATCTATTGCAATCTGGTTTTAGCCTTGATTGTGAGATGGAAATAGCTTGGTTGCCTTGCTGGACAACATAGTCCATGAGTTGGACAGGAAGAGTCTATTGCTATTGGCTTTTCCGAACCCCTCTTTTAAATTGTGGGATTTTTCCTGAGCTCCCTCTCTGGGGGTGGAACTTAAAGACAAGGTTTTACAATAGGTCCAGTCTTTCTTGTGGTGTTAAGCTTAGAAAGTTGTTATAAGTTTCAGTGGTCAATCATTTGTGATGAGGCCTGTTTACAAGGAACGTTTAGTTCCCCTTTAGCAACTCACTGGAATTCACTGCCTCAGAGTCTGGTGGAGCTCCTTCTTCGGAAGATTTTAAGCAGAGGCTGGACAGCCATCTGTCAGGAGTGTTGGATTGTGCCTTTCTTGGATGGCAGAAGGGGATTGGACTGGATGGCCCATGTCGCTTTGAGCTCTCTTAGGGGGTGAAAAGCAGTATATAAATGCAATAAATAAATGCGGTCTCTTCCAACTATGATTCTGGTTACCACTTTCTTGGTAGCTACTTCTTGGGCCATGGAATTCTGTCCCATCAAAAACTTGGTTGGCTCAGTCCCAGGTCTCACTTCACTGGCAGGCAAAACTCATCATTATGACAGGTTTTTGTCCATTAACATATTGCTACAAGAGTGCTGTATTTTTCCCTTGTTCATTAGATTTTAAATGCTTTTAAATGATTTTTTTAAAAAAATCATATTATCATATTATGTTTACTCTTTTGATATTTTGTTAACCGTATGATTGATTTTGTGCTTTAATTTATATTACAAGTTGCCATGGTTCTTGTACAAGAGAAAGGCAGGATATAAATGAATAAAGAAAAAATACCCAAAGTCATAAGGAAAAATAAATACTGTAATTTCCTTCTAGTGCCTTTTGAGACTTGGCTTCTTGTTTTTCAGGGTAGACAGAGAAAAATGTTTCAAGCCAAATGTATGAATGTAGTTCCATATGACTGGTAAAAATGGAGTCTGCAAACCATTTTAAGATACTAGTTGAATCCCCTCTGTTTAGTCTCATCATACTGGAGTGGATTTTTTTCTTTTTGGAAAAAAACCCTCTGAAACACGTCACCTTAAAGCACTTTATGGATCATTTTTTCTCCTTTTGGCATCACTGATTGACTGCTCTGAACAATCTCCCTCTCCTGCCGTCTCTTTTCCGGCCCGCCATCCATCATGTTGCTGGAAATTCAGGGTGGGGAGGTGGGTTTTTTGTTGTTGATAAATGAAGTACGAGAAGGTTTGAGTCTCATTAATGAGCTCCAGATACTCACTCGATGGTTCTGGTAGGCGGTCACTGCCGTGAAACGGGTCTCCTCAAAAACAAAGGTCTTAAAGTTCTCCTCTGCGTACTTTTCACTGTCTTTCCTTGGATCCACATAGACCACGTGGAAGCGAGGCTGGTATCTGTGCATGGAGTTCAAAATGATCTGAATGATAAAACGAGCAAGGGAGATCATTTAACTGATTCAGTCTACTGTCGTATAACTAAACCAAGATGAGAAAAGAATCCCCCATGCAACTCCAGTCACCAGATCAGAATGTATCAGGGTGAGAGCAGGCTGGGAACTTGTGGTGGCATGAAGCTCAAAAAAGGACTGAATAATATGCACAACATGAATAAGGATTTATGGCAGCAAGCTACTTTAGGAGGAAGCCAGAGATGGCTACTGCAATCCCGCAGCCAACATCCTCTTGATTCCTTCAATCTCTATCTTGCCTGTTTTATGTTTTTTGTTTTTGTTTTTGTTTTGGTGTTGTTTGCACAATATTCTTACTTTGTTTCTAACAATACATTCCTATAATTTAGGTATATCTTGAACTGCTAATCTCAACTATAATAAATACATCATGCATAACATTGATTTACCTCCCAGCAATTGATTCAGTGGGTCTACTGCGGCTGAGGATAGCATTTGCTAACTAAGAAGTTGTAGAACAAGCTTTAATATGCCTAATCTACTTCCTATGTTCACAAAAACTTATGCTACAATTTCCTTCTCTCAGTCTCAAAGGTGCTACAAGATCCCTTTGCATGTGAATCTAAGTAGACGTGAATACAGTTATTTCATAATTGACTAAGCTTAGCCCTAAGCCTAAGTAAGCATGCATATGTATCCAGTTTGACTGAACAGTGTGATAAATGAATACCGTGAACTGTAGAAGAAAGCCTAGATTCAGAATCCCTGCTCAGCAATAAACTATTGTGCAATCAGCCTCTCGAGGCCTCAGTTCTCCTTCTGTGAAACAGGCTCTAGGGATAATTTCATTATCCAATCACAGCATTCTCATGCTGAGGAGAAATGAAGTCCTAGCCACTTCAGACTGTAAAGTTTCATTTCAAGAGAGACTTAATTTCAGATAAATATCTCCTGAATTACATGAACGTTTAACCATTAACTATTCAAAGGTTCAGCAAAGGAAATACATTGGGGTTTTAGCAGTAATAAAAGCATTGTTATTTTAGTGATTTGCAGTTCAAAATTTTGGATACGTGCAGTATTGGTTGAGCATCCTTATCCAGAATTCCAAAATCTCAAAATTCTCCACATGGGTGACTGAGCGAATGACATCTTTGCTTTCTGATAGTTCAATGGATACAAACTTTGTTTCATGCACCAAATTATTTAAAATATATTTTTGGATTAGGGATACATGAAATATACATGAATTTCATGTTTAGACTTAGGTCCCATGTCCAAGCTATTTCATGATGTAAAAGGTAAAGGTTTCTCCTAATATTAAGTCTAATTGTGTCCAACTCTGGGGGGTAGTGCTCCTCTCTGTAGACACCTCCAAGGTTATGTGGCCAGCATGACTGCATGGATCACCGTTACCTTATTGCCAGGTGGTACCTATTGATCTACTCATATTTGCATGTTTTCGAATTGCTAGGTTGGCAGAACCTGGGCCTAACAGCAGGAGCTCACCCAACTCTCTGGATTCGAACCACCAACCTTTTGGTCAGCAAGTTCAGCAACTTAGCAGTTCAACCCACTGCATCATCAGGGGGGCCAAATACAGGTATTCAAAAATTCATTATTTTCTAACAGCCGCCTGCTTTCTCCACATAGGACTTACATGTCCGTTGTCATCCAGCAAATTGTTTGTCAGCTTGAGTTTATCAAAGGAGACAATCTGCTTCATCCACTGGGCACCTCTAGCTGGGGAATCAGGGTGGTAATGGACTCTCCCGGGTGTTGCAGGGTCTGCCTTGCCAGCCACCAGCCAGGAAGAACTGTGAAACGCATAGCTGTGTTGGGGAAAACCAAGACTGGCTTAACCATCAGGCTGTCAGTGACAGAGTCGAACTGCAAGGCAGTCTAATTTACATTCATTTATCGAAGGTTATTCCAAAACACATTTTCCTCTTAGAAATAAATGCAAAATGATTTCCAAAACAGTACACAAACAACAATATTTTAAAATATAGATTTAAAAATGCAACTAACAAGGCAAACCAACGTATCTACGAATAATAAAAAAGCAATTTGTAAAAGAAGAACAAAGAAAATGGGGGGGGGGTGATAGTAGAAGCACTATAGAACCACTACTCTATAGTGACCAAAACCTGTACCCCACTTCACGAGTTCGTTGCGATGATAAAAAGTACCTGAAATTCATTGGACGAAAGGTAGAATAGAAATGTGGTATCCCACCTTTCCTCCAATTACACTCTGTACTTTCCAACCAGGTACAGAAGATTAATTTGAATTGAGAGGTCTTGAGCAGTGATGCCACCAGGAGAGGAATTTAGATCATCATCATCTAAACAACAACATCAACAATATTTTTGTTATCTGACTCTCCTTGTTTTATCACAGGGATCAAAACTTCTGGGCCCCACTTTCCATGTTTTGAAGAAATTGAAATAATTTATATGGCCACATGATCATGGTAATCTCCAGGATCAGTTACTCAGAAGTAGGCAGCATAATGCAGTGGTTTGAGGGATGTGCTATGACTCTGGAGACCAGAAATCAAATCCCCACTCAGGCATGAAATCCCACTGGGTACTCTTGGGAAAGTCACCGCTCTCTCAGCCTCAAAGGAAAGCAAAGGCAAACCTTGTCTAAACAAATCTTGCCAATAAAACCCTATAAGCTCACCACAAGTTCAAAAATAATTAAAGACTCAAAACAATAACAACGAACTGATGTGAGAACGTTATTTTTGATTGAGCTGTCAAGAGTATCTGAAAATCTTCTACTGATCTAAAGGGTGTGTTTGGATTAAGACAAGAGCAGCCATTGCCTTCACTTCTATGCAAATCTTTGATTTGTGCCATGACTTTTACTACATTGATTAATCAGCTTAGATCAGGGTCACATCCCTGGTTATCATGATTCACTCAAACTAGGAAGTATTCTTCTTATGAGCTAGAAGTGCCAGAAGGGAAAGGGGAGATTTCATGGAGGAGATCTTACATCAGAACTTATTGGGAAAGGAGGGGAGGGCATCTTGTAGCTATTTGTTAGCAAGAACATAACATAAAAGGAGAAAGAATGAGACTTCCCAGAGGGAGTATTCTCTGATTCATTTGTGTCTCCTTGATGTTATCAGGGTGTTTTGTTTTTAAAAGCCATGACTAGAGTCACAGAATTGTCAATCTAATACAGGGAGTAATCAAAACTAGAAATATGCTACCATCTATGTTTGTCTGTTGTGGTGCACCTTCAAAACATTTCTAACTTAGTGATTCTAGAGCAAACCTTTCAGGGCCATAAAATTGGTCCAGTGGAGGGGTTGACATTGTTTTCCTTTGAGGCTGAGAGAGTGTGACTTGTCAAAGGTCACCCAGTGGGTTTCCGTGGCTGAAAGGGGGTTCATACCCTAGTCTCCTACCAAAGCCAATGCACCCTGAGACCTCTCACACAAACAATGGCAAAGACCAATGAATTCCAATGGGATTTATGCCTGTAGGAATATAGCCTTACAGTGGAGTATTGTACACATCTTCTGATTTTATGTATTTATTGGAAAACAGACTTCTAATCTGTAGAAGTATTTCTTTTAAAATATGCCCACAACATCAGGCATAAAATACGTCTTGTATGTATACTCCGTTTCTTTCCAATGAGCTTAATAATAATAATAATAATAATTTTATTTATAGACCACCCTCTCTCCACAGAGGACTCAGAATGGTTTACATACAAAAAGGCAAACGTTCATTTCCTTTGTCAACAAAATGCACAAACCAAAATAATACAGAATAACATCAGTAAACACAGTGTGGTATATATGGCTCTCTCATTCCTTTTCGTCTCATAGTCCTGCACAGTAGTGGTGACTTGGACCTTCATGCTAACTGCTATAACACAGAGAACAAAACAATAAATAAAAACATTTAAAAAATAAACACCATCATGAACAGACAAGGAAAGCAGCATGTCCATTTCAGGACTACCTGTTCATCCTGGGCTTGGAAAAGTTATAGTATTAACCCACAACTCCCAGAATCCCCCAATCAATACAGCCATCACACTACAGACCCCCAAAGCCTCAAGGTTCTGTGTAACTTTCCTCAAGACATAGAACCAGGGTTAAATACCCGTAGCTCTGTTTGTCCCATCAGCCTCCTTGCCAGCCAAGACAGAGGCAAAGAATGCTGGGAGTTGTGGTCCAAGCAACACCTAAAGCAGAACTTCTTAAACTTTTTCAACTTGCCTCCCCCTTTTTTGTCAAGAAAGTTTTATGCGACCCCAGGTATATACAATAGGTATGCAAATTGCAACATAATAATAAAAATTAAGTTTCAGATGGTCACATCTGTGGATCAAGAGGACCAACTGTACCACAGCAATAACAATAAGTGCATGCCTAAGTTCCAAGAACCTCTTAAGGAAAAAAAAACCAGTGGCCCTCAGTATCTGTTGGCATTTGGTTCCAGGATGCCCAAATCCCATGATATACAAGGTTGTGATAAAACAATATCCCTTATATAAAATGGCAAAGAGAAGGTTTGCACTTCCCCCCTCTCTCTATATATGTACATATTTCAAGCTCTGGGCAATTGAATTTGTGGATTCAGAGGGCTCATCCTATTGCAGGCCAAATTCTGGAGGAATATGAAGGAGCAAGATTGAAATGACAACAAAAATCAGATTTTGTTCAAGCAAGGAAAGGGGTGTGGCTGGAGATGGGGAGAAGCAACCATCCAACCATTCCCTTGGATACCAAGGGAATCAGTAGTTACTGAAATGGACATCCAAGTGCCACCTCTGTGTTGATTGAGGCAGGCAGGATTTCCCCGGGCACTGGTTGTGGGGGGTCGGGAGCAGGTGAGGGTTTTGCCCTCCTTTCTGCTAGAGATCCCTGTGTACAACTAGTGGGCCACTGTGTGACGCAGAATGCTGGACTAGATGGGCTGAGGCCCGATTCAGCATGGCTCTTCTTATGTTCTTATGTTCTTATCTCCAGCACTTAAGAGTCATGGCTTTCCTGGCTGTCTTGCTTGGTTTCTCTGAGAACTGTCAGGCCCCTTCTGCATTGCCCTATATTCCAGGATCTGATCCCAAATTGTCTGCTTATCCCTCTTCTTGGAGAGCAAAGCTCTCACTCTGCTCTCCTGCATCTCAAACATTCACATGCCATGAACCGACATTGACTAGCCATATCATGCAGTTTTTTTTAAAGGCAACCCACCCCTCTTCCCTCCAGGATCTGACCCGCATCATGGTTTCGTCTGAAGGCATGGGAAAGGAAGGAGGAGGCGGGGTAGCGGGATATACTTGCCGGTATCGCTTGTCGTCCACCGGGACGAAATCCATCAAGAGCATATAGTCGGCCATGGGGTCCATACCGAAGATTTTCACCTGGAAAGTGGGGAACATCCTCCTGAAAGAAGAGGAAGAAGAGGAATCAGGGCGCACCCCGCCAGTCTCACGCAGTGAAAGACCTCAGGCCTCGTATCGTCGAAGGCTTTCATGGCCGTAATCACTGGGTTGCTGTAAGTTTTTCGGGCAGTGTAGCCATGTTCCAGAAGTATTCTCTCCTGACGTTTCGCCTGCATCTACCAGAGGATGCCTTCCATAGATGCAGGCGAAACGTCAGGAGGGAAAGCTTCTGGGACATGGCCATACCGTTCGAAAAACTTACAGCAACCCACCTCAGGCCTCATTCTTTCCCATCTCCTAAATGCTTCTTTTCTAATTGACGTGGGCCGAGTCAAAGAAGAAAAGGGGAGAGCCCAAAGGAGCAGCCGGGCCCCTTCCTACGACACAGCAGCGACCTTGCAACCCAGATGTGCCCACAGCTCAGTTCAAGGCCTCCTTTAACATCCTGATGCATTTTGCTCAGTCAAGTTACGGAAGACTTTATGAGTTGGGGTCCAAAGCCCCAGAGAGGGAGGAGGGGGGACACTTTTAAAAGTATCATTTTATTATCATTATATTATATATATATGACACAATAATACGAAATACTACATAAAAATAAAAATATAATCCAATTATAACCCAATCCAGAAATATCCCTTCTACGTAGAAAAATACTCCATCATGCACCCTCAAAAAACAGCTTTGTAAAAACATTTATTATTAAATTATTATTATTATTTATATATTGATTTTTTACAAGTGCAGGAATATACTGTATATCTCAGTGTGTTTGTGACCTGCAGAAAATGTGAAAGCCCAAGTCTGCTCTGCATCAAGCGAGGCTACCCCGCTGCTTTATTTTCATTGTATTAGGAGCCTCCGTGGCGCAACCGGGGAGCGGGTGAGCTCCCGTCTGTCAGCTCCAGCTTCTCATGCGGGGACATAAGGGAAGCCTCCCACTGGATGGTAAAACATCCGGGCGTCCCCCTGGAAAACGTCCTTGCAGACGGCCAATTCTTTCACATCAGAAGCCACTCGCAGTTTCTCAAGTCGCTCCTGACACCAAAAAAAAAGGTATTTTATTAATGGAATAGTAGTTTTATTTTTTTCCCTCTGATCCCAGCCGGCTTTTATTGCGGGACAACCAATTCCCAGGGTGGGAATTCGAGCCCTTCTCTTCCTTTGTCCCCGGGCGCATCTACACTGGAGAATGAATGCACTTTGAACCCCTGAACTGCTCGATGCTAGGGAATCCCGGGAATTTTGGCAGGTAAAGAGAAGGACCTTGTCAAACTGCAACTCCCAGGATACCAGCGTTCAAGCGGTCTCCAACTCCACCCGTTCTAGGTTCACCTCACAAGAGAACGCGAGCTCTTCAGCGCCTTCGGTTCCATTCATTTCATAGGGTTTTCCTGGGCAAAGTCAACTCAAAGGGGCTTTTGCTACTTGCCACCCGCTATCATTCAAGCCTCCCTGAATATGAGGCCTACGCCTAAAGATGGCCACAGAGGAAGGATGGGAGGCAGCCCTCCGCATCCAGGGATTCTGCTATCCCAGGCATGGGCAAACTTGGGCCCTCCCTGCAGGTGTTTTGGACTCCCACCATTTCCTTTTCTTAAGCAGCTGAGGGGGGAAAGGAAGGGGCCTGAGACGGTTAGGAAGGGTGGGAGTTGAAGTCCAAAACACGCGGAGGGAGGGCCCACGTTGGCCCATGTCTGCGCTGTCCCTTTTGGAAAATACACAAAACGACCCCCCCCCTTGATTTGGCCGTTTTATAGTATTATTATTTATTATTATTATTGATTATTATTAATAGTAAAATCCAAATCTGGGTAATTCTGGCAGCTGCGGCCAAAAATAACGTTTTTGACCCCCCGAGGTCCCGTTTGACCGGCGCGTTGTATATTCTTTCTCCGAAACATTTGAGTTCAGCCTGTTTTGGAGCGTTTCGGATTATGTGCCTGCCTCTTCCTCCCGAGATCTCTCGGGGAGCCGAAAGGCGGCTGGGCCTTGGTATCCACGGGTTCCTCCCCGTCCCCAAAAATATTCCATTTGGGCCATTTTAGACTCAGGCGGCCATTTTACTACGCTCCCGTTTGTCTACCACTTGGGAGTTGGGAGATGTTTCAGAATAATAGTAATAGTAATAGTAATAGTAATAATAATAGTAATAGTAATAAAAGAGCGTGGTCGGCGTTTCTGTGTTGTTTGGTTTTGTTTGGGTCCCTCTGCATTTTAAACTCCGAGAAAAAGAACTCGACTAAGACCCAGACAGTTGATACTTTCCTTGTCAAGATCAAGATTTTACATCTCGAGGAGTGAAGAGAAAGTACAGTCTGGCGCAAAACCAAACCAAACAAAACCCCTGAAATTGTGCCGAAACTATTCCGAATCAAGTTGCCTCCGCTCACATTCAAAGTCGAATAACGTCTCTAGGCCCTTGTTGACATTTCCAATGCTTGGATTGAGTTTTGAATTGCAGGCCTTGTGTGTTGGCCAGTGTTGTTGTTATATTTATATCACAAAAATAATGATATCGTCGGAGAAGCCAGGACTTTGAAGGAAGATCGCCTCCATGGACCTTCTGAACAGACATTTATTTTCAAGCTCCAAACAGGAAACAAAAACGGCAAAGAGAAGCCCAACAGCAAAACAAAAACAAAAACAAAGCACAACTCTGTTTTGGGATATTCTTCTGCACAACAGATACATCCCGGGAGAAGGAATCACAGGATGAGTTGGAAGAGACCCACAAAAGCCAGTCCAGTCCAACCCCTTTCTGCCATGCGGGGAAAGCACAATCCAAGCTCTCCCGATAGATGGCCGACCAGCCTCTGCTTCCAACCCTCCAAAGAGTCCCCCACACTCCGAAGCAGTGTTTGAAGAGCTCTCCTGACGGCCATGCTATGAATGAAACCAAGCGTCTCTCGGAATGTAAGGGCCGAGCTTCTCCCGCAGGCACTCTCCGCCCCAATGCTGCTTGAAAGCCTCTCTGGCCAAAAGAATTAAACGGGAAGTGCCCGATTCCCAGTGCAATCCTTACTGTTTGCAACGAGCGGAAGGCCAAAGGCTGAGAAATGCTCTTTTTTTGGGTTGTTGTTGCTCCTTGCCTAGGAACAGGTGTTTCTGCACGCCTTCTCCCCGGAGGGGTTGAGGGGAAGGAGGAGGAGGAGGAGGGGGGACACAATGTCGACAAGGTCTTTTGAGTCAGAATGCCTTTTGTTCGCCTCGGAGGGAAAGAGAGAGAGAAAAAGAGCCGAGCGGCTAAGAGACAGGCGAGCTGTCTGCCGGCGGGCGAAAGGGCTTCTTTCGCGTGGAGGAGCCTTTCTCTCTCGAGATCCTTCAGGTTAAAGGGGTGGGCTGCCTGGATCTTCCCTTCCCTTCCTTTCGAGGGAAGCCTCGGGTCTTGGGGATCTCAGGAGGCGAAGGTTGGGGGAGAAACGTTCGGCCAAGAGATTGCCTTGACATTTCGTGGAGTTGGAAACCAGGGCTAGAAGACACAAAGATATTTTGAGTCCCGGATGTAGGCAGGAGCTTCCCAGGGGCAGAGGTGCTGACCCTTCGAAATCTGTGGATTTCCCATGTACTTGTAATTACTGTTATTACTAGGGAAAACATGACGTGGCAAATATTCAAATTATACCTCATTAAGGGGCAGATAACCCTCTTTGGCTATCATCTACTATGTATTTATATATATATGCGTGTGTATATGTGTGTGTGTCTATACACACACATACACACGCACACACATATATATAGATAATTATATATATATATAATTATTTATATATATATATATATCATTATATATGTGTGTGTATCTATATAATATTATATTTATTTATACTCCGCCTGTTGGGACTCAATAAATATTATTTATATATGTGTGTTTTTGTGTGTATAAATAGTATCTCTATATCTATATATAATATTTATTTATACCAGTCTGTTGGGACTCAAGGCGGCTAACACACATATTATTTATCTATAATAATATATCTATCTATATAATTAATATATATATATATATATGGTATCTATCTATATCATATCTATATATATATAATAACACATGCATATATTTAATATCTACCTATATCTTTAATGTGTATAATATATATACACACCTATATATAACCATATAGCTATTATATAACATAATATACATAATACATACCTATCTATAATATATATCTAATCATATATCTATATTATTTCTTTGTGTGTGTGTATACACACATAACTTTTATATATCTGTTTCATATATATTAAACTCTCTCGTCTTCTCTCACTACAGATATACATATTTTTAAGGGTCGCGAAAGTGATTTGTAAATTTATTTTGTATTTCTCAGGGAGATCTAAGAAGACGTCCCTATTTTCTCTCATCTGAGCCGCGTTCATCCGGGACTTTTTCCCCTTGTTCTCTCCTTTCCCTGGCCTTTCCTTTCGGGGCAATGTAAACACAGGCTCTGGGACGGCGTCCTTTCCCGGCGTCTCCCCACAGGCACCCGAGGCCTTTCCCCCCTCAAAGAACCGGGACAAAACCCAGAGCTTCCCCTTAAAGAAACAGAAATGACTGAAAGCAGATTACCCTGGAACAGTGGAGTTGTTTTTTTTAAAGACACGATTTTCTTCGAGAGCAGGCCTAGATACCGTTTTCCAGCCAGTACCCCCTGAAGGGAGTTGGACTTCATTCCTCCCGACGTGTTTTACAAGGCGCCTATTAAAGAACTATTCAGAAGAGGGCATCCCGGTTGATATTTTGGGGGGGGGAGAGAGCTCTGCATTTTCCACTTATAATTGTGGATTTCAACGGGCGACATAATGAAATCCACGCCGTTCAAAGTTGTCATGCCCGTCGTCGGGGCGCCCTTGGCTTTGAGAAAACGAAATTAAGGTATTCAGACTCTCGTGGCAAATGCAACGTGGGAAGGAAGTGGTGGGAAGAGACTGCAATCCCTGGGAGAAATTACAATAATAGTAGTAATGGGTTGTTGTGCGTTTTTCGGGCTGTATGGCCATGCTCTAGAAGCATGCTCCCCTGACGTTTCGCCTGCATCTATGGCAGGCATCCTCAGAGGTTGTGAGGTCTATTGTGAGACCTCACAATCTCTGATAGATGCATGCGAAATGTCAGGAGGGAATGAGTCTGGAACACGGCCTTACAGTTCGGAAAATCCACCCAAGCCCAGTGATTCGGGCCTTGAAAGCCTTCAACAATACATTAATAGTCTACTCCCGAGCAAACTCTGTAAAACGGGGATATTTTAGGGAGGACTCCAAGCCAGCTCGGGAAGCAAGAATCTTCGTCGGCAAAACGCACACAGACCGCTAAGGGAGTCCTGATGTTTTTGGGAGGCGAATCCACGCCTTTCTTTCCTAACTCCGGGGGAGTGATCAAACGGCTATTCCAACCTTCGCGGCTCCAACGGGGAAAGAGAAAACAAAACCGAATTGCGGCTTGAACTCAATCTGGAAAGGGATAAAAATCCCAGGATGAGCCGATCCCGCGTTGGCAGTCGAAATCAGGACTATTCCGGGGAATGTGTTTGGATCGGGGCCATTCGCTTGGGAGGAGGGGAAAAAGGAAAACCTCTTTCCGGCGCGGAGGGGAAACAAAACGAAAGGAAAAGTGGGCGGCTGAGGGTTGAACGGGGTCCCGCGGAAGTCAAGGCATTCCCGTGGATTTCTCTCCCCAAAACGCGCTCGGCTTCTCTAAACTCGGGACTCGGGGGGCCTTTCTGAGGCCAACGCAGAGGATTGCGCGGTTTTGATCCAATTTACTGCGATCGAGAGCGATTTTGAAAAAGAAAGCCAAGCAGATCGCCTGTGGCCAAAGGTTTAGAGCAGGCCTGGGCCAATGTGGGCCTTCCAGGAATTTGGGACTTCGACTCCCACCATTCCTAACTGCCTCAGGCCCCTTCCTTTTTCCCCTTCAGCCGCTTAAGGAATGGTGGGAGTCGAAGTCCCAAATTCCTGGAGGGTCCAAATTGGCCCAGGCCTGGGTTAGAGTGACATACCCCATCGCTTCCTCAGAGGCCGGAATCCTACCCCATTCTATCATCAACACCACCCCGACAGACAGACAAACAGCCACCCCGCCTCTGCTTGACACCCTCCAGAGAAGAAGCCTCCACTACACCATCTTCTGCTACCAAACAGCTTACGCTGTCAGGAAGTTCTCCTTAACTCAAGTTGTGGTGGAATCCCTTTCCCTGCCATTTGAATCCATGGCTCCAGAGCAGCAGGTGCTTTCCACGGGAAACCAGGCAAAGCCAGGGTTAGCCTGGAATCTCGCTATGCGAAGGGATTGTGTAGGACTTTGGAGATTCCGCGCGCATCTGCATTGTGGAATGGTTGCATTCTGACACCCCCTGAACTCCATGCGATGGAATCCACACGAGCCGCAGCACTCTTTGGCAGAGCAGCCCGAAAACCGCACAGAACCACAACTCCCCGGATCCCGTCGCAGTTTGTCAGGGCAATTCGAAAGGAAGTACCTTGTCAAACCGCAACTCCTGGGATTCCATAGCCTTGAGCCATGGCAGTGAAAGGGGTGTCAGACTGCATTCATGCTACAGCTTGGCCGCACCCTAACCGAGGCTAGATCTACACTGAGCATACAATGAAGTTCGAACTGCATTGACATGGGTACACTGATCATACAATGAGTTTTTAAACTTGGATCCAGCAGGAGAGAAATAATTGGTAGCATCCTTGATCTACTTCTTCTCATGCATCAGCTTTAGCATACTTCGGTTTCACTCCAGAGAGAAAAGCAAGGTATACACAAACGTGGCATCATATACAGTAGGTAAAGGTAAAGGTTTTCCCTTGACATTAAGTCCAGTCGTGTTCCGACTCTGCGGGTTGGTGCTCATCGCCATTTCTAAGTGGAAGAGCCGGCGTTGCCCGTAGACACCTCCAAGGTCATGTGGCCGGCATGACTGCATGGAGCGCCAATACACACACACAGTATATATACATATATATTTTGTGTACATGTATATACATATACCGTATATACACACATATATGTGTGTGCGTGTATATATATGTAAATGTATATATACATAAACAGTGGGTATAGGAAATAATTTTACTTTAAGTGTGAATAGTAAATTACAAACCAAAATCGAGAAGTTGTTTAGGATTGAAACCCTTTGTGACTTTTGACCCACTCTGAATAATAATAATTATTATTATTGATGGGGAATCTGAGCTGTTGGGCTCAAAAATAACCCTCAGTTGGAGTGATTCCATCATAAATATTGTAGAGTACTAGAAGTAAAGACAAAGCCCTTTTGGTAAACATGCATAGGAATGTAGGAGAGGAATCCCTCAGCCTAATCCTATCTCTAGTCTAGCTACTCATTGAGGACTGGAGACTTGATGACACAAGAGACATGTGCAGTCCAGGGATGAAACCAAACAATAATAACTGCCAACAACCACTTTTGGAATGATAGTCCAGATTACTGCTACATCCAATGGTTGCCTTTCCACACTGACTTTGGAATTTGGGGAGTTGTAGCTCCAAAAAATCTGCAGCCTTCTCTGGTAAAGTGTGCTGGTGCCTCACCAAACTCCAACTCCCATGATTCCATAGCAGGATGTCATGGCAGTTCAAGTGATGTCAAACTGGCCAACACACATTTTGGTGCTTCAAACTTTACTTCTGCGTCTGGGCATATTTGACCTGCTGATCCCAAAACTGGCACTTTCCCCCTCTAACCTCTAGTTTTTGAGATACAGAACCTATGTCATCTACCAGTCCCCCATAGAAAACCAGGACAACCATATCTAAGAAAGGAGAGCTGATGTAGTCTATCCAATGCAATTTTCTGAATGGACAAGCTGGTAAAGGCATTTCTGTGCCAGGAAACATTTGGGGGGAGATTGTGGGTGGAATTTGGAAGAGGGTGTGTGTGTGTTGGGGGGCGGGAGATGGTGAATTTGAAATTGCATGTTAATGGTATTTATTGTATTTTATAATAGTTTTTAGGTTTTATACCCATACACTTGTACTGAACTGTTTTTATTATTGTTGTTGCATGTTTAATTTAAAATGGTGTTGTTGTTAGCCAAATTCTGGTAAAAGAGAATTGGCAGTCTGCAAGGCCGATGTTTTACCATCCTGTGGGAGGTTTCTCTCACGCCCCCGCATGGGAAGCTGGAGCTGACAGACCGGAGCTCACCCTGCTCCCCTTATTCCAATCCAGGAACAAAAATCGTGTTCCATAGTGTAATCCACTTCAAGGCAAATAATTTGGATTCAGAAACTGAATGATATGGCAGCTTTAGAAGCTTTCAGGCAACAATACCCCCTCCCCAATAGTGGTATGTACAATTTGGGGGGGGGGGGGGGAATGGTTCAAAGGTCTAAGAATAAAAGCCCCTGAAACAGTAAGCAGACTACTGGTAGAGAGATTGATTATGCTCAGGAGATAGAAAGCTAACGTTTAAGGGCATTTTTGTCCCTAGCTTAAAAAATACTCTCTACTTTCTGAAACCATGTGTGTCCCCGTCCCCGTCCCGCGTGACCTTTTATCATTGTCCCTCACATTGTTTGTTTTGGTGCCTGCCACAAACTCTGGCCCCTTCTCCACTGCCATATAAAATCCACACGATCTGCTTTGAACTGGATTATGTGGCAGTGTAGCAAATAATGGGGATGATCTGCATTTTTCTGATTTAGGATTTATTGTGGGAATATCGGTTTGATAGTAAACAGTGTTCGATCAGAACTTCAAAGATACTCATTAGTAAGAAGAGCTGGAGAAAGAAAATGTGATTGGTCTGATATCTTGCAATAGAGACATAATTCTCTATTCACAGGACAATCCACTACTTTGGTGAAATGTGGTGGTGGTTTTTTCGTCTCAGGAGCGAGTTTATTGGCTGTCTGCAAGGACGTTACCCAGGGGAAGCCCGGATGTGTTATCATCCTGTGGGAGGCTTCTCTCATGTTCCTGCATGGTAAGTTGGAGCTGACAAACGGGAGCTCACCCGCTCCCCGGATTCCAACTGCCCGGGACCTTTCTGTCAGCACTCCTGCCGGCATAAGGGTTTAACCCATTGCGCCACGGGGGCTCCTGTGAAATGTGAATGATCTGCTTTGAGCTGTGGGAATTAAAAAACCATCTAAAGGCCTGTTTCTTTCGGCAGCCAGTCTTTAAGCATGAATTCGAAATGCGTGCCTTGTGTTTCATCTCTGTGTTGTGTCTTTCAAGACGTATTTTACAGAAATTTTTTTTAATTATTTCTTTACTTATATCCTGCGTTGTCTCTATATAGGGAAACTCTAAGCGGGTCACAGTCAAAAACATTCCAACTTCAAATATATAAACAGACAATAATAAAACAGTATATCATTATTGAGAATGATATATGATCAGTCGTATTCTATTTAACATATTAGTATTATTATATCACAAAATTATTATTCTATATTATTATTAGTATTATACTATATCAAATATTATTATTATAGGCTTTGATATGTAGCCTTGTAAACAAATACAGTTTTAAGTTGTGGATTTGGAGTACTTTTATAATGGTGCATTTTTATTATTCCGTAACCCGCCTGGAGGAGAAGCAGGTAAAAAAATAAAAATTATGATGATGATCATAAGGCAGTGGAGAAGGGGCCTCTGTCCAATTGGTTGAGACTCTATAACCCAAGATATCAAGACAGAAAATCCCACAATATCTGCTTTGAACTGGATTATTTGAGCCCACACTGCCATATATCCCAATCCAAAACTGATTTTATTCAACAGTGTGGAAGAGGCCTCCATGTTGAGGAACTTGAGCAAAACGTCTGACAGAAACGATTAGGAAATGACACTGATAACCCAGAAATTATAATATAGTGTAGAGCAGGCCTGGGCCAACTTCAGTCCTCCCTCCTGGTGTTTTGGCTGTTAGGAATGGTAGGAATTGCAGTCCAAAACACCAGGAGGGAGGACCGAAGTTGGCCCAGGCCTGAGGTGGGTCAAAAAGTTTTGCCTCCTGTGTCATCAAAACGTTATGAATGAACCCAGAACAGCAGAAGTTGCTCCAGATCACAGCCTGAACTGTCCCCTCTACGCAAAACTACCCTTCAACTGAGTCACCATCAATTGGTACACACTGGCGCCATCGTTTAACCCAGGCATCAAAACCATTTTGGAAAAATTCAGGATTTTGCTGTGTGACGTCATTCAATGTCAGACTACACAGAGAAGCCAGAGGCCTTCCTGAAGACAACCTACGTAGTTTCAGATTCAATGACTTGAATGGAAATTAAAATAGTTTAAAATCATGGGCCATGAAGCCAAAGCGATTTTTATCCAAACTGGTTTAGATGCTTGGGTTCAAACTAAGGCGACAATCTGTCCAAAGTGATGGTGACTCTGACTCCTTCCACGCAGCCTTGTGTCCCAGGATATCAAGGCAGAAAATCCCACATTATCTGAGTGTGGACTCAGATAACTCCGTTCAAAGCCGATATTGTGGGATTTTCTGCCGTGATGATATCCTGAGATATAGGGCTGTGTGGAAGGGCCTTCTTGCTGTGGGGTAGTTTTATATCGAGGACAGTTCAGGTTGTGATCTGGAGAAACTCCTGCTGTTCTAGGTCCATTCATCATGTTGTGATGACCCAGGAGGCAAAACGCAAGCATTCCGAGCCGCCCAAACTGACCTGCCGGCCTTGGTGACGATCATCTCGGTGCCCAGTTGGTTGAACTCGTCCCAGAGGGCCTTCATCTCCAGCTGGACGTTGACGTTGGCCACTTTGGGGTTCTTCTTGACGGGGGCTTTGGCCGGCGCGGGGCCTCCGTTGTTGTTGTTGTTGTTCCCGCCCCCTCCTCCTCCGCCTCCTCCGCCTCCTCGGCTCTCTTCAGGCGTCTCGGCCCCCGACGCCGAGGCCGGGTTCGAACCCGCGCCTCCCGCGAAGCCATAGCCGTGAGGCGGCGGCTGAGGCGGCGGCTGGCTGCTATGGTGCGGCGGCGGCGGCTGCTGAGGCGGCGGCGGGTGCTGTTGCTGCTGCTGCTGGGCCGAGCAGGGCTCGTAGTGAGGCGGAGGAGGCGGCTCGGCCTGGCCGTAAGGGTCCCCCGGCGACGGGGAAAGGTGGTGGTAGCCCCCGCCGCCGCCCGCCGCCGCGTTGAGGCTGCTCAGGCTGTTGGCCGTGAAGGCCGCCACGTCGCAGAAGTGCGAGAGCTGCGTCAGCCACGGGCTGGAGATGGCTGAAATCATGGCGAGAAAAGACAGCTTTTTACACCGCCGCCAGTTGGGGTTTGAGTCAGTTCAGTCAGCGCGCGCAGGCGCTTTTCAAGCCCCTCGAGTCAGGCGCGCGCGCTTTCCAGCCTCGGTCTGTCAGCCTATATATATAGCCAGCCAGGCAGCCCCGCGCGCGCTTTATATAGTCGGGGAAGCCCGCGCGCCGCGCGCAGGCGCTTTAAGCCTTTCCCAGCGTGAGCGCGCCTGGCCCTATCTCCCTCTGTCTCCCTCTCTGTTTCGCTCTCGCTCTCTCTTTCTCTCTCCGCCTTCCAGTCCACTTCCCGCCCGCTCTTTTTCTCCCGCTTTGGCCCCGCCCCCTCCTCCCACCGCCCCGCCCCTTCAGCGAACCCTCCCCTCGCGCTCTCTTCTCTCACAGCCGAGGCGCGCCACTCTCCTCTTCCCCCCGCCCAATCACAGCGCGCGCCGCTTCTTAAGCAGACCTTTTCTCCCCCAAGGTGTTGTCGAAGGCTTTGGTGGCCGGAATCACTGGGTTGCTGTGAGTTTTCCGGGCTGTCTGGCCATGTTCCAGAAGCATTCTCTCCCGACGTTTCGCCCACATCTATGGCAGGCATCCTCAGAGGTTGTGAAGTCCGTTGGAAAATGGGCAAGTAGGGTTTATATACCTGTGGAATAATGTCCAGGGTGGAAGAAAGAACTCTTGTCTGTTGGAGGCAAGTGGGAATGTTGCAGCTGGCCACCTTGATTAGCATTGAATGGCTTTGTAGCTTCAACGCTTGGCTGGTTGCTGCCTGGGGGAATCCTTTGTTGGGAGGTGTTAGCTGGCCCTGATTGTTTCTTGTCTGGAATTCCCCAGGGTTTTTTTTAGTGTTACTCTTTATTTACTGACCTGTTTTTGGAGGGTTTTTAAAAATACTGGGAGCCAGATTTCCCCCCCTTTTCATTGTTTCCTCTTTTTCTTGAAGTTGTCCACATGCTTGTGGATTTCATTGGCTTCCCTGTGTAGTCTGACATGATGTCTAGCATTTCCATGTTCTCCAATCATAGGCTGAGTCCAGGTTGGTTCATCAGGTGCTCTGCTATGGCTGGCTCTCTGGTTGAGTTAGCCTGCACTGCCTTTCATGCTCCTTGCTTCATGTCTGGGCAATGCTGCATTCGGGGGTCCCTCTTGTCCACAGATGCATGGGATAAGGTAGACTCCTGCAGAGGTGAGAGGACCCCTCTTGTCCTTTGCTGAACGAAGCATTTGTTGGATTTTCTTAGTGGGTCTGAAGGTAGTTTGTAGGTTGTGTTTCTTCATCAGCTTCCCTATGCGTCCAGTGGTTCCCTTGGTGTATGGTAAGAACATTTTCCCTCTGGGTGGATCTTTGCCTTTACCCTCCTGGCTTGCTCTTGGTCTTGCAGCTCTTCTGATGTCTGTGGTGGTGAAGTCTCCCTTGACCAATCGCAACATTCACACTTGCCTCCAACAGACAAGAGTTTTTTCTCCCACCCTGGACATAATTCCAGAGATATATTATACCCCTCTTTGCCTAGTTTCCAACATCTGAGGATGCCTGCCATAGATGTGGGCAAAACGTCAGGAGAGAATGCTTCTGGAACATGGCCAGACAGCCCGGAAAACTCACAGCTACCCAGACACCCCTCCAGTTGATTGATTGACTCTTGCCTGCCGGCGCCCCTCACCCCGCCCACTCCATGAGACTCCTCCCACCCACTGCCCCCCCTCTTTCTCTCTCCCCCCTTTCCTCTGTTTGATTTGAGCGGGGTTTTTTTTTCCTTTTCTTTTCTGCCTTCCTTGGGAGATTATTATTCTGATTAGGAAAAGAAGGAAGCCCCTTCCACACAGCTGAATAAAATCCCACATTATCTGCTTTGAACTGGAATATATGGCAGTGTGGACTCAGATAAGCCGGTTGAAAGCAGATATTGTGGACTTTCTGCCTGGATATTCTTGGTTATAGGGCTGTGTGGAAGGGCCCTGAGTGCATGATATTATTATTATTATTATTATTATATGATTAGGAGACAAAGGAATACATAGGAGGAGGATGTTGATGATGATGATTATCCGCCCCGAGTCCCTTCGGGAAGATAGGGCTGAATATAAACAAAGTTGTTGTTGTTAGAGAGTGTACTTTTTTCTTCTTAGTCAAAGGGAGAAAGTCATGACATTATTAGCAGTAGCAGGAACGCATAATATTCCTTCCATTAATATTATTATTAGTGGTGGTGGTATGCTTTCTTATTACTATTAATCAAAGAAGTGCATGGATTTCCTATTATTAGTATTATTAGATAGAGTTCGTGCTTTTTATATTATTATTAGATTAGACAAGAGGAGCTATTATTACTAGAAAAAAGGAGTGCATGTTTTCTTTCTTATTAGAATTGTTGTTATTATAAGAAAAATGTGTGTATGCTTGTCTTCTTATTAGAAAAAAGGATACCGCACGATTTTCCATTATTATTATTATTATTATTATTATTATTAGAAAAAGGAGTGCATGGTTTTCTTATTACTAGAAAAAGAAGTACACGGGTTTTTAATGCATTATTATTATTATTATTATTGGAATTGGATTGAAATCCGAGGCATAGATGAAAAGGGGAACCGAAACACTGTCTTCCTGAATCCCTCCAGATGACGGAAGAGTTGGAATAATAACAGTAATAGTAATAATAATAATTCCGAGCAAGTCGTGTGTTTTAAGACATCGCCTTTTACATTTTTACTGAACGTCTTGAACCAGCTGTGTAAAACCACAGCTCTCCGGATTTCCTCGCATCCAGCCACCAGAAAGTGGTATCAAACCGCATTCTTTCGACAGTGCAGATGCGCCCTTCCGCGAGCATTTGGTACGCAACCGGCTTTAATATTATTCTATATATAATATTGTATATATGTTACATTATATATACATTATATAGATTCTTTCTTGACCTCTTATAGATATGAAATATATATTCTATTTTAATAGATATTATAAATTCTATTATATAGAGATTATATAATAGAAATAATATATATTATAATATATATCTCTGTATATAACATGATAAATATTATATATTGTTATATACATATAACATATATATGCTATGTTAGTGTAGATATATAATATATATTCTGTTATATATAGTATATCTAGACTATATATACTATATTCTCTCTCTCCCTCTCTCTCTCTCTCTCTCTCTCTCTCTCTCCCTCCCCCTCTCCCTCTCTCTCTCTCTCTCTCTCTCTCTCTCTCTCTCTCTCTCTATATATATATATATATATATATATATATTCTTATAGACGATTTTAACCCTAACACGACCTAAATCCGGAGGAATGTTGTCACCATTGGGATCCCATATACATATCATGAATGCGTCTTGATATTGATCTTCGAGGGGGCGTCTACACTGTCGAATGAATGCTGTTTTGACTCCACTTGAACCTCCAAGGCTCAATGCTTCCCTGCTGAAGGCCTTTGAATGGATGCCGGGTTTTGATCATTAAGGGAAAGCTTAATAATAATAATAATAATGTCCATCCTAGTGTCAATCCATCTCCCATCTGCTTAAGGCAGCCTGGTTTATGGTCTGGGGTGATGGGAAATGCAGTCAGGACTAGCCAAACGCCTTTAATCCAGTTCAATGCAGATATTGTGGATTATCTGCCTTGATATTCTGGGTTCTATGGCTGTGTGGAAGGGCCCTGGATTATCTGAGTCCACACTGCCATAACCCAGTTCAATGTGGATTTTATAGCTGTGTGGAAGGGGGCTCAGATAACCCAGTTGGATGCAGATGATCCGGGATCAGATCCTGGGATAGTGGACTCCAGAATGCTCTGCCCAAGGAAACAAAGCAAGCACCCACTCCTGGAACCTTCAGGATGGAGTTGAAAACCTGGCTATTGAAGCAATCTTTGGGAACTGGCTCGAGCATTACTCAAGGACCATTCGAACATTCATCATAGTGCTGGAGATTTTGATAACAGGAACTGCCTGGTTTAAGCCTAATTTCCGAAATGAAAAGAGAAGCTTTTGCCTTTGCCTGTGTATTGGTGTGTCATCGTATTTCATTGTAACAAGGTATTGAATATTTGCCTGTGTCTGTTTATATGCTGTAATCCCTCTGAGTCCCATGGGCAGAAGGATGGAATATAAAGTGTTAATAATAACAGTAAGAATAGTAACAACAACAATGGGATATAAGGCAATGTAGATTCAGCCTTAGAGTTGGACGAGGCGTTGGAGTTTTGTACCTGTTGACTTTTTTTAAAAAAGAAGGAACCACGCGTGTTTAGGGCGGAATATAAAGTGTTATTATTAATAATATTAGTATTGGGATATAGAGCAATGTAGATCCAGCCTTAGAGTTGGGCAAGGCGAGGACGTTTTGTACTTATTGCCTTTTTGTTAAAAATAAAAAGATCCACGCGTGTTTAGGGTGGAATATAGATAAAGTGTAATAATAATAATAATAATAATAATAATAATAATGCGATATAGGGCAATGTAGATCCATCCATAGAGTTGGGCGAGGCGTGGGCGTTTTCTACCTGTTCGCTTAAAAAAAGAAGGATCCACGGCCTTTAGGGTGGAATATAAATAAAGTGATGATGATAGTAATAATAATAATAATAATAATAATAATAAATATTGGGATATAGGGCAATGTAGATCCAGCCTTAGAGCTGGGCGAGGAACTGGCGTTTTGTAGTTGTTGGCTTTTTTTTTAAGAGAAAGATCCACGCGTGGGGGTTTTTTGGTTTGGAGATGAAAAGGGGAAGATGACAAAAGCGGGAGGATTGAGGAAGAAAGTGGGCTGGGCGGGTTGAGTTTAGCAGACACACCGGCAAAAAGGACCCGGGCGTGGAGCAAAGGCGTGGGGAGTGGGTCACGCGTGTTGGCGTGGATCCGCGGGAAGAGCGCGGGACGAGCTTGGGACCCTTTCCCCTTTCCGCACCCCCCCTCCCCTTTCCCCATGCGCGTACCTTCCATCTCGCGTGGGAGGGCGCTGAAATGCATCCTCCGTCGGGCGGCGGGGGGGCTGTAGGCTTGTCGGAGGGGCCCCCCGGGGGCCGCGGCCCGCAGCTCGGCGTCCAGGGCCGCGACGGGGCCTCCTCCTCCTCGTCTTCCTCCTCCTCGGCCTTCCTCCTCTGCAAGCAAAGAGGCGACCCTGAAGACGCTGCCGTTGGGAGACGAAGGGGTGACCTCCTCTATCGAGGAGAGGGGGGGGGGAGAAGGAGGAAGAAAAGGAGGGCTCCCCCTTCTCTCCCCCCCTCAAGGACCCTCAGCGCCCCATTGGCACCCCCTTTTCTCCCCGAAGCAGCGGAAGAGTAAGGCAGTGTAGAGGATCCCCTCCCTCCTTCCCCCCTTCCCTCCTTCCCTCCCAGGCCAGGCCCTGCCTTCCCTCCCTACAACCAATCCTCTTTCTTTTCTTTTTCCTTCTTCTTTCCTTCTTTCCGTCCATCCATCTCATCTCTCTCTTTCCTTCCCTTTCTCCTACTTCTTGGCCATTCTGAGGACCCCATCTAGACTTCCAGATCCAATCTAGCTTCTCTGCTTGGAACTGCTTTGATTATATTATCCCTCAATCAATCCATCCATCCATCAATGTATCAATGCTCCGACCAATGGTCGCAGGCATTTACAGGGACAGAAACAACATCTAACAAGCATCTTATACAGCAAGCAGGATCAAACAGAGCGTGCAAGGGCCTTTCCACACAGCCCTCTATCCAGAATATCAAGGCAGAAAATCCCATATTATCTGAGTGTGGACGTAGATAACCCAGTTCAAAGCAGATATTGTGGAATTTTCTGCCTTGATATTCTGGAATATAGGGCTGTGCGGAAGGGCCCCAAAATATACCTTACCATGTCTCATAACCCTTCGGACTTGAACTCAAGAGAGAAGCTGCATTAATACATTTAGAATCAAGGCATTGGAATGGATAGACAGGCTATTAACAGCTCCAAGTGCTTAACATGGTTCAAGTTGTACACATTTGACCATGGAAGGGCTATGTGTACCTAACCAACCTTACATTCCCTAAACTCAAACAATATTGGGTGGTAGATACTCAAGGGCACTCCTTTGTTGGGGCCCAGAAATTAAGGATCTGCCCCACTACTTGCTCCCCTGCTCCCTATACTCTGCACCAATAAATACATTGGGTTGTTGTGTGTTTTCCGGGCTGTATGGCCATGTTCCAGAAGCATTCTCTCCTGACGTTTCGCCTGCATCTATGACAGGCATCCTCAGAGGTTGTGAGGACCTCACAACCTCTGAGGATGCCTGCCATAGATGCAGGCGAAACGTCAGGAGACAATGCTTCTGGAACATGGCCATACAGCCCGGAAAACACACAACAACCCAACAACTGATCTTTTATATTATTATTATTATTATTATTATTATTTATACCCTTGCTTTATCTCTCCCAAAGGGGACTCCAAGCGGCTGGACATCAAAGCATTTAAAATACAATAATAGTAATAATAACTTCAATTATTAAATAAAATCTAATATACAAACATTAAAAACAGAATCAAACACAAACCGCAGTAAAACATTTACAGTTCAAATCCATCCAAAACATATTCAAGTTTTTTTTTAAAAAAAACACCGAATTATTGATTGCATACCACAGATTGTATAAATCTTACGCTGCCATATAATCCACTTCAAAAAGATCATCAGGATTTTATCTGGCAGTGTAGATAAGGCCAGACTTCCTTCCTTCCTTCCTTCCTTCCTTCCTTCCTTCCTTCCTTCCTTCCTTCCTTCCTTCCTTCCTTCCTTCCTTCCTTCCTTCCTTCCTTCCTTCCTTCCTTCCTCATTTCTCACTTCTTTGCTCCTTCCTTTCCTCTTTCTCACTTATCTTTCTTTCTTTTCACTCCTTTCTCACTTGTTTGTCCTTCCTTCCTTCCCGTTTCTCTCTCGTCTTTCTTTCTTTGTTTCTTTCCTTTCTTTCCTTTCTTTCCTTTCTTTCCTTTTTCTCACCTTGTTTGCCAGCCTGCCGGCCTTCACTTGGTTGTTTTTCCTTTCTTTCTTTCCTCCCTTCTTGCCCCTAGCTCCCTTCCTTGTCCTCCCTCCCTCCCTTTCTCCTTTCTCATTAATTTGCTTTTTTCTTTCATCTTAATCTTCCATTCATCTCAGCCCTGTTCCGCTAATAGTTATATTATTATTATTATTATTATTGGTAGTAGTATTACAATAGCAATGGCGATTAGTTTAAAATAACATCGTGGATCTCGGAACATGATTTGTGATGGATTGAAGAGAATAATGTGCAGTTTGCACATGATATGCTTTGAACTGGATTATATGAGTCTACATTGCCATATAATCCAGTTCAAATATAATCCGGATTTTAGATTGCACCACAGACGGGGCCTTCATGGCCTTCCTCAGCTGCCAGTCACCTGCAAAGGCCTCTTGCCGCAACCGGAGAAGGGCAGTCGGGAAACCGGAGCAGGTGGCTCTGCACCGGGAACCTGATCCGCATTAAAACCTGCAGTCCAGGACCCCTTAGAAAAAGTTCAAATTGGAATGGGATTTCCCTAAGGTCTGGCTATATCTACATCTGCATCTATGGTCCCTTAATCTAGGATGCTATATATAATCCAGATGATCTCCTTTGAATTGGATTATATGGCAGTGTAGACTCATATAATCCTGTTCAAAACAGATCATCTGGATTATCTGATTGTGTAATCTGGATTGTATGGTGGTGTAGAAGGGGCCTATATCTACATTTATATCTACATCCACATCTATATCTACGTCTATATATCAACATTTACATGTTTGTTATGGATTTAATCTGAATTGCTTTTAATCCTAATGATGTGTAATACTGTTTTCATATTTGTCTATTGGTCTATTTCAAATTTTATTGGAATGTTTTTAATATGTGACGTTTGGAGTCTCCTTGTGGTGAGAAAAGGGGGATATATATAAACATTAATAATACCTACAATAATAATGTACAGACAGTCCCAGAGTTACAAACATCCAACTTACAAATATCTATTATCTACATGTATATGTACATCCGCTTCTACATCTATACAGGTGAGTGAAATCTGAACAGGGGCACAGAAAGCAAAACAAATCCCTCAGGTGTGTTAGGCCTTCCCTATGCTAGCCATTCTATCAATCATCTGTCTATGTATATTTGGCTGGAGTTCCACTTCAAAATGTCCCTGTTCAGACTTACATACAAATTCAACTTCAGAACAAACCGACAACACATAGAACCTACCTTGTTCGTCACCTGTATATACATATACATATAATGCATACATTATATTCCCATGTTGATTGTTTAACGGCTTTTTCTCTCTCATAGGTTGCTCTAAGGGTTGCATTTCCACTGCAGAATGAATGTGACACTACTCGAATAGCCTGGGCTGAGTGCTATGGGATCTCGGGAGTTGTAGTTCCCCAAGGTCACGAGCCTTCTCCTCCCAGGGGGGGGGATGGTGCTTTCCCAACGACAACTCCCAGAATCCCATGGCAGTTAAAATGGACTTGAACTGCATTGATTGCACAGTGTAGAGATGGACCCTTAGTGAGTCCCTAGTAGAGTTGGTCCATTGAAGGAATGGGATTTCCCTAAGGATTGAGAATTATATGTGTGTGTGTGTGTGTATACACATATACATCTACATATTTCTTAAATTGATATTATATATATATATAAAATATTCTATGCTATATGAATCATATACACACATTTCTTAGATTGATATATATTCTCTGCTATACATATCTCATATATATATTTCCTAGATTGATATATAATATTCTATACTATACATCTCTCAAATGCAGACATATATTTCTTAGATTAATATATTATTATCTGCTATACATATCTCATACACACACACATATATTTCTGAGATTGATATATAATATTTTATGCTATATACGTACACACACACATATGCATTCAGATGTATCCTAAAATCACTTTCCTTTGTAGAAGTAAGCCTAACAAATAGTTTTTTAAAGTCAGTTCAAATCACCAGAAACAAGTAAAACAGTGAGGATAATTAAAATACGGAGTTGTCTATATGGAACTGTCTATATGTCGGGGATTGAATTCTGATTCAATTCAATTCTGTCCATTTTAAAGGGATAATTTGGAGAAAATACAGAGTTCTCCCCCATCTCTTCACGTCTTTTCTGGGTTTCCTCAATTGTGGAGTTTAACCCGGTTTAATTTAATCCGAATTGTCTTTTCATGATATCCTCTACAAACCCCCGAAGTTCTCTAAATAACGTTTTCTTTTAAAAAATAAAGGCACTAACGTATTGCAACCTAATTCTGCAAGGAAATAAAAAATGGTTTGAATCCTACTTTTCCTCTAAAATGAATGTAGGATCTGATAAAGCCCATTTCTGCTTGAAAACGGATTGCAAATATGAATTCAGAATAAATTTGAATCCTTATATATCCCTTTATATGTCCATGTCACTGATTTTATCTCAAAAATATTATTTCCAGTTCAGAAGGGAAAGCAATATTGCCAATAATACTAATAGTACTAATATACTAATAATAGTACTATACTAATAATGTTAATATACTAGTAATAGTAATAATATTAATGGTACTAGTAATACTAGTAATAGTAATAATACTAATAATTCTAGCAACACTAATAATACTACTATACTAATAATACTAATATTAACATTCTAATATATGAATAATAGTACTATACTAATAATACACTACACTAATAATACTACTATACTAATAATACTAATAATACTAATAATCAGGGTGACTTACAGTATTATAAGTTAGCTATTGCCATGAATACATTGGGTTTTTTTGTCAAAGCATTTGCTGTTAGAGATTGGATACATCTGAATTTAATTCACTGATTTTTGTGATTATCCTCTTTGAATCTGGGTACAAGATTACAGATTTGAATAATATCTCAGAGCCCCAGTTAGTTTCTAGTCCTAAATCCACTTGCAAGTGAACTCCTACTGAGTTTCATGGGACTTACTTCTAAATAAGCTTCTAAATAAGCATTTGGGGTTTAAATGTGGGGTATCACCATCCTGTTTACTGTGTTCTCAGAAATTAATCCCACTTGAATTTGAATTCATCCCAAATGTGAATGTATCTGTCTCATCATCACACAATTTCCTATTAAAATATGGCTACCACCTTACTGCAAAGACATATTATATCCTTAATAATAAAAACTGGAGTTGTGTACCACTATTTTAGGGTTTTCTATGGGATTTGCCATTGCTTTATTCTGAGGTTGAAATAGTGAGGTTTCTGAGGTTGAGCTCTGAGATAAAAAGCTCAAAAAGTACTTTCCTTGGCTCTGTAGTTATCTGGAATTGAACAAGCTGAACTCAACTAATACTCCATCTGAATAGGCTTGGGATCATCAAACATGGACTTCCAGTTGCCTCCAGTTCATTCTGGTGTTGTTGGAAACCCAACCAGATCCATGTTTTTGACATGGTTGAGGTCAGATCCATGGAATTTGGCCTCTTCTTTCCCTTCCCCAAGGAGACACTGTCCAAACATGTTGAAGAATCAGAAGGCACACATGGAAGGACTTCTTGAAATGACTCTATATGACACCAAGGACCTCAAACTGCATGTGGGAAGAAACAGATTTGCGTATGGTTTTCAAGCCTGTATAGCTCAGGAATGGATAACGTACAGACCTCCACATGTCTGTGTTCCTCTTGCCAACTATGAACCTCTACATATGTTCCTTCTGGCAACTGCTATGAACTTATGGACATTCACATTTCATCCTCCTGCCAACTATGAACCTATGGGCATCCACATGTATTCCTCCTACCAACTATGAACCTTCAGATGTGTTCCTCTTGCCAACTAGGAACCCATGGACCTTTACCTTCTGGCAGCTATAAACCCATGGACCTCCACATTTATTTGTCTTGGTAGCTATGAACCTATGGACCTTTACATTTTGTCCTCCTGGTAGCTATGAACCCATGGTCCTCCATATGTGTTTCTCCTGGCAGCTATGGACGTATGGATGTCTACATGCTGTCTTCTTGGAAATTATGGACCTATAGACCTCCACTTGTGTTCCTCCTGGCATCTATGAACCTATGGAACTCCTCCTGCCAGCAATGGACTTATGGAACTCCACGTGTTTCTTTTAGCAGCTATAAACCTATAGAATTCCACATGCATTTCTTCTGGCAACTATAAACCCATTGAACTCTTGCCAGCTATGAACCTATGGAACTCCTCCTGGTAGCTATGGACTTATGGAACTCCACATTATGTTCCTCCTACCATCTATGAACCTATGGAACTTCACATGCCTTCCTCCTGGCAGCTATGAACCTATGGATCTCCACATGTGTTCCTCCTCTCAGCTATGAACTTATGGAACTCCATATGTGTTACTTCTGGCAACTATGAACCTATGGAAGTCCACATGTGCTTATTCTGGCAACTATGAACCTATGGAAGTCCACATGTGTTCCTCCTACCAGCCATGAACCTATGGAAGTCCACATGTGTTTGTCCTTCCAGCTATGAACCTATGGACCTCCACATGTAGTCCCCCTGGCAACTATGGTGGCCCTTGGGAGCTGCATCTCAACCAAGTCTGGAGATTCCTCTGTTCTTCGCCTTTGGTATAAATCCTATCAAAGGAAGACCCCATAGAAAATGTTCCAAGAAAAGCTGTTCACCTATGAGTAGGTCTGATAGGAGTGGTGGCCTAGAAGCCCAATAAATAAATAAATAAATAAATAAATAGACTACACTGTAGAATAAATGCAGTTTGACACTACTTGAACTGCCATGACTCAATGCTATGGAATCCTGGGAGTTGTCATTTTATGGGGGCCTTTCACTTTCTTTGCCAGAAGGCTCCTGCCAAATCAAACTACAACCCCACATAAACCCAGGTATAGCAATTTAAATGGTGCCAGACTGCATTAATTTTGCAGTGCAGATTCACCCAGAAATGCTATACAAAGTTAGTGGAAAGTGGGCCTCCAATCTGGTTTGGAGTCATTGTGATGATTGCAAATCTGGATTGAGGAATCTGGATTGCTAGTCCATTGGTTTTCATGGGCAAACCTCAAAAGCTAGAACTTCATTTCTTTTTTTCACACCTGAGCAGGAAAAAGGAGACACAGACCCACAAAAAAGGGGATAAACCCAGCCCAGTTTCAGATAAGTAAGTCCAAGGGAGTTGTGCTAGAATGTAAATGTAATTTTAAAAGCTGTTTTTGATCTCTTATCTATTCATTTCACGATGCTGTTGCCCTGGTACTATCAATCAATAGCAGTGCATCTACACTGTAGAATCAATATAGTTTGACACCACTGAAACTGCCATGGCTTGTGGAAGCATGGGAGTTGTAGTTTGATAGAAACCTTGCAAAGAAGGCCGATTGCCATGTAAAAATGACAACTCCCAGGATTCCATTGCATTGAGGCATTTCAAGTGGTGTCAGGCTGCCAACTAATTCTGCAGTGGAGATGCCAGTTTTCAATGCAAAGTGTGTTTTGGAAACACAAGAATCCCCTTTAAATTGGAACAGATCATTAATGGGTCAACTTTGCTATTTTTCTATAAACTCTGGGCTGAATAACTGATGGAAGTTACAAACCAAAGCCTTCTTGAGGTCCATAGCTGTCCATCATGCAACACAGGACTTCATCACATTGAAGCAAGGAAGTGTTTAGTAGAGCAGAACTCAGTTTTGAAATGAAAGGGATGATTTCCCTACTCTCATCACACTGTTAAATGTATATGTGTTACTCAGTTGTACTCAGCATTCTTTCAGTAGATTTGCCATCACACTGTAATAGCTAGGCACCGCCCACCATTCTCCTCTTGTTCTTTTGGGGGGGACCTCTTCTCTTTGAAATGTCAGCTCTTATGTGTCTTCAATTTCAGAAGCATGGAAGCCGGGAGGGAAGGAAATAAGTGACACACTCTTCCCCCCTCTCTCGGCTGCCACACAGAGAAGGGTATGGACCTTGGAAAACAATAACTCCCAGGACTGCATAGTATGGAGCTATAGTATTTGAAGTAAGGTTCAGCTGCATTAATTTCACAGTGTAAATGCACCCATAGAAGGGTATGGACCTTGGGAAACTATAATTCCCAGAAGGACTCCATCGCATGGAGCCATGGCATTTAAAGTGGGGTACAAGGGCATTCATTCCATATTGTAAATGCACCAAGAGAAGTGTATGGACCTTGAGAAACTATAACTCCCAGTAGGACTCCATCACATGGAGCCATGGCATTTAAAGCAGGGTGTAAAGGCATTCATTCCATACTGTAAATGCACCAAAAGAAGGGTATGGACCTTGGAAAACAATTACTCCCAGGACTGCACAGCATGGAAACATGGCATAATAATAATAGCATTTAAAATGGGTCCCGGCTGTAATTTAGTCTTCAGTACAGATGCATCCAGAGAAGGGTATGGAGCTTGGGAAACTATAACTCCCAGGACCACATAGTATGGAGCTATGGTATATAAAGTGGAGTGCAGGGGCATTCATTCCATATTATAAGTGCACCAAGAGAAGGATATGGACCTTGGAAGTTTCTCTAGTATGTATATTCCTACCTGGAGATCTCTGGAGCTTATACTCCTAACTGGGGTGTTATGCATCCAAAGCCTATTCTCTCCCTCTGAGATGCAGCCATTTACCAATAGTTTTGAACCCCAGACCTCTCAAACCACAATCCAGAACTTTTATTTTCTCCTTCCCAAACATCTGGTGTATGGAGATCAGAAAGTTAGCAGAAAATGCTGAGTGTGTTTAGTTAACCATTAATACACTTGTAAAAAAAACCCAAACTGATTCATGTTTATGTTGGAAAAGGGAAATCAAACCCACTTAAATTGAAACTATTTGCCTGTGTTCAGTCTCAACAGAATAAAATGCCATCCACGAGATTATTCTCTAGCCACATTCTCATTTTTGAGGCCAACAGGATTGGTTCAAACCTAATTTCTCATCTGACTCACACAAAAAATGCCTTCTCTTGTTTTCCCCTTTTCTTCTTTATTATGGCCTCATCTACACTGCCATATAATGCAGTTTGAACTGCATTATATGGTCAGTGTAAATTCATATAATGCATTGTATGGCAGTGTAGATAGGGCCTATATCTTGTCTCCTTACTCTCTCAGTCTCTGAAGTCTTGAAGATTTTAAATCTATTAAGAGATGTTAGGTTTCAAGAATAGGGACTCTTTAATATTTGTAGAAATCTGGTGAAAAGAAGAATGGAACCATTACCAAGACTTAACTTCAAAATTCCCTTAATTTATTTCATTGGAAATGCTCTTTGGTAGGTCTAAGAACTCAATATGGATAACATTTGGGCACCTGAAGACACTTCCTTTGGGACAATGTGGGTAAAATGTGGGCACCTAAAGACCCTTTCTTTGTAGGAATTCAGTATGGGTAACATTTGGGCACCAAAAGATCCTTCCTTTGGGTTAATATGGGTAAAATGTGGGCACCTGAATACACTTCTTTTGTAAGAACTCAATAGGGGTTACATTTGGGCACCCAAAGACCCTTCCTTTGTAATAACTCAATATGGGTAGGGTAACATTTGGGTACAGGAAGACCCTTCCTTTGGGTCAATATGGGTAAAATGTGAGCACCTGAAGACACTTCCTTTGTAAGAACTCAATATGGGTAACATTTGGGCACCTGAAGACCCTTCCTTTGTAATAACTCAATATGGGTAGGGTAACATTTGGGCACAGGAAGACCCTTCCTTTGGGTCAATATGGGTAAAATGTGAGCACCTGAAGACACTTCCTTTGTAAGAACTCAATATGGATAACATTTGGGCAACTGAAGAGTCTTTCTTAGTGACAATATGTGTAACATTTGGGCACCCAAACATCCTTCCTTTGTAAGGATGTTATATGGGTAAAATGTGGGCACCCGAAGACCCTTTCTTTGTAAGAATTCAATATGGGTACCATTTGGGCACCCAAAGACCCTTCCTTTGGGTCAATATGGTTAAAATGTGGGTACCTGAAGACACTTCCTTTGTAAGGGTAGAGTAACATTTGGTTAGACGAAAACCCTTCCTTTGGGTCAATATGGGTAAAATGTGGACACCCGAATACACTTCCTTTGTAAAAACTCGATATGGGTAAAATTTGGGCACCTGAAGACCCTTCCATTGTAAAAAGTCAATATGGGTAACATTTGGGCACCTGGAGATTCTTTCTTCATGACAATATGGAAAAAATGTGGACACCTAAAGATCCTTCCTTTATAAGAACTCAATATGGGTACCACTTGGGCACCTGGAGACTCTATCTTTGTGAAAATATGGGTAACATTTGGGTACCCGAAGACCCTTCCTTTGTAAGAACTCAGTATGGGTAACATTTGGGCACCTGGAGACTCTTTCTTCATGACAATATGAATAAAATATGGACACTTAAAGACCTTCCTTTGTAAGAATTCAATATGGGTAACATATTGGACACCTTTGGACACTTTGGGTAACATTTGGACATCTGAGAACCCTTTCTTTGGGACAATATGTGTAACATTTGGACACCTGAAGACCCTTCCTTTGTAAGAGCTCACTATGGGTAACATTTGGGCACCTGAAGGCCCTTCCTTTGTAAGAACATTTGGGCACCTGAAGACCCTTCCTTTGTAAGAGCTCACTATGAGTAACATTTGGGCACCTGAAGGCCTTTCCTTTGTAAGAACATTTGGGCACCTGAAGACCCTTCCTTTGTAAGAGCTCACTATGAGTAACATTTGGGCACCTGAAGGCCTTTCCTTTGTAAGAACATTTGGGCACCTGAAGACCCTTCCTTTGTAAGAGCTCACTATGAGTAACATTTGGGCACCTGAAGGCCTTTCCTTTGTAAGAACATTTGGACACCTGAAGACCCTTCCTTTCCCCTTTCCCCTTTGCTCCTTGTAACCTCTTACCTGGGGAAAGATCTGGAACTCTCAAATCCTTGCCCCCTTCCTTTGGTGGGCTGACTAAATGTATTGCCTTAGTATGGACTTGGGGACTTGTCTGCAAGCCAAAAGGGTTACTTCTGCTTTTTCTCCTGAATGCTCTCACTGTGTGCCTCTAAATGTTTATTACAGAACTTTTTTAAAAAATCCAAGGCTGGGAGTGTTTTCAAAGCCACCTCCCTGTCAAGCTCTGTTTTTCATGGGATACCCCAAATGATGCCCGGTTTCCTGGCAGACGCCTGGCTTTTTCAGAAATTGTTGTAAATTATCAAGGGCTGCTTCCAGATACCCAAAGAACACAGCTGAAGGAAAGGGCTCCCAATTCCACAAAATATGCAGTCCATAAAAATGGGGGGGACGGGACAACTAGACCAAAGCAAGCAGCTCTGCAGAGAAAAACATATCATCCATCCTCCTTGGGTGCCTTTACACTGTAGGATTCATGCTGTTTGACACCACTTCAACTGCCCTGGCTCAATGCTAAGGAATCCTGAGAGTTGTAGAATTAGAACTAGAATTGACTGATTGCCAGGCCTAGACAAGTTCTTATGATTAAAAAAGGGCCTCTGAGCATTTTTTAGAGTCTAGGGGGTTTGTTCTCCGGACCTAGAATGAATGCAGTCGGATCCTGCTTGAATTGCCATGGCTTAAGGCTGTGGAACTATGGGAGTTGTAGTTTGACAAGGTATGGAGCCTTCTCTGCCAACAGTGTTGGGCCCTCACCAAACTACAACTCCCAATATTCCATAGCATTGAGCTAGGGCATGAATGGATTAGATTTGCTTCTGCAGGGCTATGCAGAACATGGTTCATGTTATTGGACAAGTCACACACTCTCAGCCTCAAAAGAAGGCTGACCTCTATATGTATATGTGTGTGTGTGTATACACACACACATATACATTAAAAGCACACTTAATTGCCATGTGATTTCAGTCCTCTGTGTGCTTTTATATATCTTAGCTAGAGCTGGGAAAAGGGAAGGCATCCCAACAAGTCAAAATTTGCTTTCCTGAAAGGCAGGCTTTGGGGATTCCAGTTCTGAACATGTAAGTAAAGTGGTTTCAAGGCTATGGACTGGGGCTCGTTGCCCATTAAGAAGCAAAAAGCCCATCCTTCTGGCATCAGCAAGGCGTTGAAAGCTTAAAAAAACAACAACCCGGGATAATATATTCTGACTTCTGTTGGAAGCCGAATTCAAAGGGGTTGTGCATGCCAACAATGCTTCGACGCTGTTGCTTAAAAGTGCTAGGCAGTGGGGGAAGGAAAATGTCCATCTTGCTGGTCGATTTGGGGGGGGGGGGGAGGCAATCCCTTAATTCCTCCCCACGGATTCCTCTCCTATTCCCCCCATTGATAGCAATCCCCAAAGATTATGATTAGCGATCTAATAGTAATGATAATATATTACTATGATATATGATTATGCTAATATAATATAATAATATCGCTTTTGCAATGCTGCGACCTCAAACCTGGAATAAATAATATATTATTATAAATAATAATATGTTATTATTATTGATACTAATAAGTTTTATTTATTCCCCAGTTTGAGAGTAAATACACATTATTATTATCAATATCAATAATAATATATTATTGACAATAATAATAATAATATGTATTTATTCTCAAACTGGGGAATAAATAACAAATTATTATTATTATTATTGATACTAATAATTGTATTTATTCCCCGGTTTGAGGCTGCAGCATTGCAAAAGCGATTATATATATATATAACACAAATTATAATATATATTACATTATAATAGTATAATATTACAAATTATAAAGTATAAATCGTAATTATATACTATTACAATAACATATTTTGTCAATAGTATTGTCGATATATTATTGTTATTATTATTATTAGTAATAATATAAAGTCAAAGCACAATAAAAGTTGATTCACAGGAAAGACTCTCAGAGCTGGATTTGGACCCCTTGAAAGTGGAAGATCAGACCCACTCGTGGGTCGAGCCCACAGGACTTGAAGTCCTAATAATACATAATAATAATAATAAAAACAAGTATTTGAAAATTATTCTGGTGGTGGTGGTTGTTGTTATATAATTAAATATAATAATAAGTATTTGAAAATTATTCTGGTTGTTGTTGTTGTTGTTTAAAGCATTCCACGCCGGGTCCCAATCGCCCAATGCCCAATCCATAGTTTTCCTTCTGATGAAAAGAAAAGGAGGGCGAGGTTTGGACTCAGCAACCACGTTTCAACCAAAGGGAAAGCAACCTTATTTGCCATATCTGGGCACGGATCTATCTATCTATCTATCTATCTATCTATCTATCTATCTATCTATCTATCTATCTATCATCTATCTATGTATCCATCCATCCAGCTATCCATCTGGACCAAACTTGCCGCGCACAAGTTTGGGGGGCGGGGGAATTCAGCCAGGATGTTGGGAGTTGCAGTTCACCCCATACAAAGAGCCCTGGGACTGTAGGTGGCGATGGATGTGGACCCAACTGTGGCACACAAAGCCAAGCTGACCTCTTTGAGATACTGCTGGGGTTGGAGCGGGGAGATGACAGAGGGCGACGGGAGTTGCAGTCCACTCACATCCACAGAACGCCCAACAAGGACTCCTTTCTTCTCCTGCTTATCCTAATCTGAGCATCGCCGGATCCTTAAGCAAGGACTTGGTCAAGTTGTAGCAATGGAGACGCGTGGGCTTGCCTTTTGGGGAGGAAAAGACGGGAGGCTGTGGTGCCACCCCAAATCAGGAAGGATCCATGGGACCTTCACCCCACTCTCCCCCCACCCACGTGAAAATTGACCCCCAAAAGAACTTACCGCGTCTTCCTCGTCCTCCTCAAGTTTATCGCGGCTACCGTATATCTCCTTGTCTTTGGGCCCCCGACAAAATCAAGAGATTTCCCCCCAGACCGCTTCGGAAGGCGGCTTCTTCCCTCTGCTGGGTTTTATGGCTTGCGTGGGGACTTCCCTCCCGAGGGGGAGGAGGGAAGGGATGGAGGGAAGGAGGGAAGGGAGGCCCAACCCGCCTATTCTCCCCGCCATGGACCGCCCCTGGCTTTGCGGCGTCCCTTTCCGTTTCCACGCATCCTTGGGCCATCTAAATCGTGGGTGGGGGGCTTAGGAGACTTACAGTGTCCCTCCCAAGGCGTTAGCGGGGACAGACAAGGGACCTGATGCGAGAGAAAGGACATCCCGAAATGGAGAGGCGTGGCTCTTCGGAGATTTACGGCCGCCAAGCAGACTCCCTTAGGTGGGTCTCTACCTGAGCGGACTCTAAACCCCTTCCTGTCTCCGCCGAGGGCTCTCTTCAACAACCCGACAACAACCTTGCGAGGTTGGCCAAGCTGAGAGAGTGCGGCCTTTCATACAGTTTATACCACCACCACCACCACTATTTATTATTAATCAATAATTATTACTACTTATTAATAGTTATTAATAATTGTTAATAAAGTTGTCATCAATTATTAATTGTTGCTTATTATTAGCTATGAATTATTAATTATTGTTAATACTTATCGTTAATAATTGTTAATAAAATTGTTATTAATGATTGATTATTGCTTATTATTTGTTATGAATTTTAATCCTTATCCTTAATTATTGTTATTATGCAGTTTGGCCCCACTTGTACTGCCATGGCTCAAGGCGACGGGATCCTGGGAGTTGTAGCTTCCCAAGGTCTCTGGCCTTCCTCCGCCCAAGAGTGCTGGGGCCTCACCAAAACTACAATTCCCAGGATCCAGGCATGTAGCCAGGGGGGGGCTAAGGGGGCTTCAGCCCCCCCCCCCGAAATTCTCAGGGTGGTCCGCGAGAAGGCCTTACTGGTACATTATTTAAACTGTTATGTTTATTCATATCATGATCTGATCACCATGCTCATTATATCCCACATTAATGGGGTTATTGGGATAACAATACAAAAGGTTTGCTAGGGTAGACCCTCTTCCACCCAGTCTCAGCCCCCCCCCCGAACCAAACTCAGCCCCCCCCCCATCAAAATCCTGGCTACGGCACTGCCAGGATCCCATAGCCTTGAGCCATGGCGGTCCTAATGGGGCCAAACTGCATAATAAAAAAAACAATTAATATCGATAAATATTAATAAATATTAATAATAACAATAATTAATAATAACAATAATAATATATTAACAATATGTTGGTGTTGATGATAATGATGATGACAACTGAGTTGATGCATCTCTGGCTCCATGCTATGGCATCCTGGGAGCTGTAGTTTAGGGGGGGGCAACCCTCTTGGGCGAAAAGGCTCCAAACCTTGTCAAACTACAAATCTCGGGATCCCATCACATGGAGCCAGGGCAGTTCACGTGGTGTCAAACTGCATAATAACAATAGCAATAATAATACCAATTACAAATTATTAATAATGTAATTATTAGTTTTATCATTAATACATTATTAGTATTAAAAATAATAACAATTATTATTACCAATTAATAATTTAATTAACAGTTTTACTATTAACACATTATTATTATTATTATTATTATTATTACTCGCATCTCCTTGAGGAATTCAATCTACAGTGTGCAGAATTATTTATAAACATTTTAAGGAAGTCGGGGATGTCTAGTTTCTCGAGGAACATAGAGCCTGCCTTTGAAGGGCAATGCTGGAGCGACGGCAAACTCCAAATCCCAGGATTCCATGGCACTGCAAGAGAGCCCTTTAGGGCACCTCTGCCGTTCCGTCTTCTTCGATCCAAGTTATTTGCTCTTTGAAGTAATTCGTTACTCTCCGTTCCTCCCTTTCTCTACCATGTAACGACTTGGGTGGGAGAGCCGAGGCCGCTTCTACACTGCCATACAATCCAGATGATCAAAGCAGATAGTCCTTGGGTCTACACTGCCACATAATTCAGTTCAAAACAGATAATCTGGATTTGATATGGCAGTGTAGACGGGGCCTCGAAAAGTGAACGAATCCCGCTTGAAAGAGATGCCTCAAACACCAGACCAAACGGGGTCAAAAACACCAAAACTAAACAACAAACCCGCAAAAGAGTTGACTGGAGGGAGAAAAATGCTACCAATCCTTTTGCAAATCTCAATTTTCCTTTCTTTTACTGGAATATCGATCACCCTATCGATCCCTATGTCTCTCCCTCTATCCCACCCCCCCTTTTTTTGCAAGCAGCGAAAGATAGCTTCGCCTGGGACATTGGAAAGATAATCCGAGAGGAAAACAAGTCGGCCCAAGTTGCTAGTCCTCAGTAAAGGAGGCCCATTGGCTCTTCTTTGGCAAGTTCCATTGAGTTGAATGGCTCTCCCTACGGATGAGCAGCTGGATGCCTTCTCTCCTGGGCCCTGGGAAGAAAGAAAGAATAAAAGAAAATCCTATGAGTTTTCAGGGTTGATTATTATTATTATTTAATAAAAATAATCTACATTGTGCAGCTCGGATCTTGAAGATTTGGGGGATTGAATTGACCAGGAGGAAAAGAAAGAAAGGAAGAAAGGAAGGAAGGGAAAAAAGAACAGCCAGACAGAAAAAGGAAGAAATAGAGACAGAAAGAGAAAGACAGACAGAAAGATACATAGGAGGAAGGAAGGAAGGAAGGAAGGAAGGAAGGAAGGAAGGAAGGAAGGAAGGAAGGAAGGAAGGAAGGAAGGAAGGAAGGAAGGAAGGAGAAAGAGACATACACATAGAGAGGGAGAGCTAGAAAGGCAGAAAGAAAAAGAAAGATTGAAAGACAGATCAAAAGAAAGGAGACAAGAAGACATAGAAAGAGACAAAGGCCTCTTCCACACAGCTGTATAAAATCCACATTGAACTGGATTATATAGCAGTGTGGACTCAGATAATCCAGTTCAAAGCAGATATTGTGGATTATCTGCCTTGATATTCTGGGCTATATGGCTGTGTGGAAAGGGCCCAGAGAGGCAGGAGAAAGGAAGGAAAGGACAGAAAGAGATAGAAAAACAGGAAGGAAAAAAGGACAGACAGAAAGAGAAAGAGAGTCAGAAAGAGAAAGACAAACAGAAAGACACAGAGACAGAAGGAGGAAGGAAGGAAGGCTGAAAGAGATACAGAGAGAGAGAGAGAGAGAGAGAGAGAGAGAGAGAAAGGCAGAAAGAAAAAGAAAGATTGAAAGACAGATCAAAAGAAGTGGGACAGGAAGACATAGAAAGAGAAAGAGAGGCAGGCAGAAAGAAAAAAGGGAAGAAAAGAAGGACAGAAAAAGTAAGCCACACAGAAGGGGGAAGGAAGAAGAAAGAGACAGATACAGATGGAGAGATGGAGAGATAGAAAGGCAGGCAGAAAGAAAAAGAAAGATTGAAAGATAGACCAAAAGAAAGGAGAAAAAAGACACATAGAAAAACAGAGAGGCAGGCAGGCAGGCAGGCAGGCGGAAGGGAAGGAAGGAAGGAAGGAAGAAAAGAAAGAAAGACAAAAAACAAAGAGCGAAGGACAGAAAGAGACAGACACACAGAAAGACACACAGAAGGAGGAAGGAAGAAGAAAGAGACAGATACAGAAAAAGAGATGGAGGGATAGAAAGGCAGGCAGAAAGAAAAAGAAAGATTGAAAGACAAATCAAAAGAAAGGAGAAAGAAAGACAGATAGAAAGAGACAGAGAGGCAGGCAGAAAGAGGGAAAGAAGGACAGAAGGATAGAAAGAGAAAGAAAGAAAGACTAGAAGAGACAGATAAGCAAAAGACACACAGAAGGAGGAAGAAGAAAGAGACAGATACAGAAAGAGAGACAGAAAGGCAGACAGAAAGAAAAAGAAAGATTGAAAGAGACAGAGAGGCAGACAGGAAGAAAGAAAGGAAAGAATAACAGAAAGAGAAAGAAAGGAGGACAGGAAGACACAGATAAACAGAAAGATACACAGAAGGAGGGAAGGAGGGAGGAAGACAGAAAGGAAGCCAAAAAGAAAGGAAGGCAGAAAGAGAGACATGTTCAGAAAGGAAAATAAAAAATGGACAGATGAAAAGAAAGGAGACAGCAAAACACACAGAAAGAGGCAGAGAGGCAAAAAGAAAGAAGCAGGAAGAAAGACTTGAACTGAATGAACAAAGGAGAGGTGGCCTTCCTCCCTTCCGCTTCCCTTTGATCCTTATCTCTCCTCCTTGGTTTTGAAGAGCCCTCCGACCTATGGATCGATCGATCAATCAATCAATCAGAGGCTGTCCTTGCGCCGGTTCAGACACGTCTGTCCTCCGTCTGAACATCATTCTATGGGTCTAGATTATGTGGTTCTACATTGGGCACAGAATGTGGTTCCAAACCGCTATTCGGTGCCAGTGTAGATCCAGCCCAGCTTGTCCTTAAAAGGAAGGCATGATAACATTGTATTCTCGAAGGCTTTCGTGACCGGAATCACTGGGTTGTTGTGTTTTTTCCGGGCTGCGTGGCCATATTCCAGAAGCATCCTCTCCTGGCGTTTCGCCTGCATCTATGGCAAGCATCCTCAGGTGGTGAGATACAGAAAGATAGACCTCACGACCTCTGAGGATGCCTGCCATAGATGCAGGCGAAACGTCAGGAGAGAATGCTTCTGGAATATGGCCACAGGGAAAGAGAGACAGGGAAACCCAACTCGTTCCGACTTCAATCCAGGCGACGTTGTTGAGCTTTGCAGGGCTTTCAAGGGGCGAGCTTGGAGGCGGCAGGAGATTGTTTTGTCTAGGGGAAAATCCTAAGAAAAGAACAACAATAAAACCCTTTCCAAAGAAATCGTGTGTTTGAGCCCCACTTCAACGGCCAGGGCTCGGTGCTGTGAGATCCTGGGAGCTATAGTTTGGCAGGCTTGGGCAGAAAAGTTTCAATACATTGCCATCATCATCATCATCAACACCCCACCTTCTCTCTCCACAAGGAGACTCAAGGCTGCTTACATTAAAACCATTTCAATACAATAATTATTACTCTAATTACTACTACTATTACTGCTGCTGCTATGACATTATTATTGTTCTTAGTACTATTCCTCTAATTATTAGCATTACGACTATCACTACTATAATTACATTATTATTACATTAGTAGTAGTATTACTATAATTGCCATTACTACTGCTGGTATCACATTATTATTACTTTAAGTACTATTATTACTATAATCACATCATTGTTAGTGTTTTACTACTACTATTATCACATTATTAGTATTATAATAATTACAACCATTGCTATTACATTATTACATTATTAGTATCATCACTAGGATTATTATTACTTTAATTACTATTACTATTACTACTATTACTATAATCACATCATTGTTATCCTTCTTCTACTACTATTATCACATTATTAGTATTAGTATTATTATAATTACTATAGTTACTACCATTGCTATTATATTATTTTATCACTAAGATTATTATTGCTTTAATTTCTATTAATACTACTACTATTACTATAATCACATCACTGTTACTATTTTACTGCTATTATTACATTATAAGTATTAGTATTACTATAATTACAACCATTGCTATTACATTATTACATTATTAGTATCATCACTAGGATTATTATTACTTTAATTACTATTAATACTACTACTATTACTATAATCACATGTTATTATTTTACTACTACTATTTTCACATTATTAGTATTAGTATTAGTATAATTACTATAATTACTACAATTGCTATTATATTATTTTATCACTAAGATTATTATTGCTTTAATTTCTATTAATACTACTACTATTACTATAATACATCACTGTTAATAACTATTATTACATTGTATTACTACTTTCCATTGCTATTACATTATTATCACATTACTTTACTATTTACTATAAATTTACTACTACTATTTGCATTATTTATATAATTACTACCATTGCTATTACATTATTATTATCACTGGGATTATTATTACTTTAATTACTATTATTACTACTACTATTACTATAATCACATCATTGTTACTATTTTACTACTGCTATTATTACATTATAAGTATTAGTATTAGTGCCATTGCTATTACATTATCACTAGGATTATTACTTCATTAACTATTATTACTACTACTACTATTGCTATAATCACATAATTGCTACTATTTTCCTACCACTATTATCACATTATTTCATTTACTATAATCACTACCATTGGGCTTACATTATTATTATCACTGGGATGATTATTACTTTAATTAATATTATTATTACTACTACTATTACTATATCATATCACTGTTATTATTTTACTACTGTTATTATTACATTATTAGTATTAGCATGACTATAATTACTACTGCTACAACACCATCATTAGTATTGTTGCTATAATTACTATTCTTACTACTAGTATTACATCACTACTACTACGTAGTCATCAAATTAGTAGTAGTAGTAGTAGTAGAGATATTGGTATTATTGCCATAATTACTATTATCACTATTGTTAGAAGAATCACTGTTATTATTATTGCTATTATTATTACTATCATAACTTTTATTACTATTACTACTACTATAATTATATAGTAGTATAAAAATTACAGTAGTAGTAATAATACAGGATCGGGGGCAAGCTTTGTATCTGACTTGGAGAGAAAAGCAGGGTAATGAATCCGAGAAAGCAAGCAAGCAAGGCACCAAGCGGCACCAAACCGCATTAAGTATACAGTGTGGACGCGCCTTTTAAAACGGGCTTTCTATATAGTCCGTGCCGCAGTTTCCAGTGAGAGAGAGATCCCCAAATTATCCATCAATTGAAAGGGAAACCTTTTGGCACCCAAAAACCGATTTCACTTGAGAAGATTCTCTAGTCCTGTTTCACAACGACTTTTCTGATGTCGTTTTATGCATCACATTCCCAGTTTTCCTCGTTGACCAAGTTTATGATGATGGTTTTCAGTTCGAAATGTTCCTTTCTCACCACTTTTCAGTTCGAAATGTTCCTTTCTCACCACTTTCCACTTTCTCAAAAATAGGTCCATTGATTCTGCAGGATTGGATGCTCTTTTGCTGCCTAGTCCAATTGTCGGATCGTTTCCTGCTTGGGGTCAGAGCTATAGAGCTGCTTGAAAAGAATGAAATGCCTTGGCTATAGCATCCTGGGTGTTGTAGTTTCCTAAGGTCTGCCAACGAGAACGAAAGACCCATTCATTGTCCAAGGGAGGCAGCTGGAGGCTCAATGCTATGGGATTCTGGGTGTTGTAGTTCCGCTCTCTTTAGCAGATCTTGGGAAACTACAACTCCCAGGATGCCTCACATTGCGTTTTTGAACTACCAAATTCCATGAAGGTGAACTGCTGGGGTGTTCTATCTGTGCAACAAGAAATATGGCTTCTCCTTGCCTAGCATTTGCATCCTAATTGGATTTGTGTATCTCTAATGCAGCCAATTAATAAAGAGAAAAACAAAGGGATGAATTCATTGTGTTTAACGCTTGTATATTTATGGGTTTTCAGTTTCATTGGAATGCTTTCAGTGTCAGCTGCTTTGAGTCTCCTTGGTGGAGAGAAAAAGCAGGGCATAAATAAGCATCAATAATAATATTAAATAATAATAGTAATAATAATAATAGCCAGTCTAAGTCCCTTTGGTGAGAGAGGGTGGGTCAAAAATAAACTAATAATAATAATGATAATAATAATAGCTTCAACTCCAGCCAGTTTTTCAAGATGTGCCTTTCCATTGTTTATAGCATTTTGTTTGTTTTCATGAGATGTTCCACCTGCGTGTTTGGATCCTAGAATCATCTGTTACAATATTTATATTGTGTAGGTTATGAATTGTATGTGTTTTGAAGATGGTAAGCTGCTGTGGGGCCTGATGAAGAGAAAAAAGTGGGGCACACATTAATAATAATAGATTAATATCAATATGATAATACTATCTTATTAATATATTATTATTATTATTAATGTGTGCCCCACCTTTTCTCTTCCTCAAGAGAAGAACTTTAGTTCAGATCCTGTCTAGTTCAAAGAATAAGAACAACAACAACAACAGAAGTTTGGAGCACAATACTCCTGACCTCATGGTTGTGTTCAAAACCAAAATATGGATCATTGACATTGCAATCCCAAGCAACAGCAGGATTGAAGAGAAACAACTGGAAAGTAAAGGTGGTCCCAGTGGTGATCGGCACATTGGGTGCAATGCCTAAAGACCTTGGCCTTTACTTAAACACAAAATTACTATTTGTCAGCTGCAAAAGGCCACCCTACTGGGATCTGCACGCATTATTCACCAATACATTACATAATCCTAGACACTTGGGAAGTGTCTTACGTGTGATCCAATACAACAACAAGCTTAGTGATCTTGTCTGTTGTGTTCTAATCTTGTTGTATTTCAAATAGCAATAATAAGAAGAATTTATTAATATAATAATATATTATTATTAATAGTAATATATTATTATATCAATATTAATAGATTATTATTATTATACTTTGAACTAGACAGGATCCTGAACTAAAAAGGATCCTAAACTCAACAAGACCCTGAAGTCCACTAAATCCTAAAGTTAGGAAGGTCCATGCCATCACATTTCCCATTTCCATGGATGCACCTTCACTGTAGAATTAATGCAGCTTAGAGTGAATTGTAGATGGAATTTCTTGGGAAACTACAATTCCCAGGATTCCATAGGCTTGAGTCACAGCAGTTTAGAGTGATATCACACTGCATTCGTTCTACAGTGTAGATGTCTGGTTGTGAAAGCCGAACCCACTTATCTGAAATGCTGGGAAGATATCACGAGGGCAGCTATAAAGGTTATGCTGCATTCAAAGAGTTCATAGTACCAGGATTTGTTCTGCATAAAATGCAGAAAATTTTGGCAACCTGGGAATGTGGAAATATTGAAATAGAAAACTGAAAATGCAATGTTGAGTGTCCATGTGTGTGTCTGAACACACGAGATCTATATATGTATATGACTCTCTCTATGGCCTTTTAATCATTTTCCATTGGGAGAACGCTCCTCAGACCAATGAAAACAGAGACGGGGGCATTGAAACTGATTGATATATATATCTAGGCTGAAATCCTACCCACACTTACCTGAGGGCAATGCCCAGGATTGCCTGCTAAAGACACCCCAGAGAGAAAGAAGTTTTGATTTACACCTGGGTTATGCATCCCAAAAGATGGTCATTACAGGGTGTGTATACAAGTTCAAAAAAAGAAATAACCCAAGATTTTTTTTAAATGAGCACCTCGGGTTACTCTATTTTTGGAGAAGAGGTTTAAATATAGGCTGCCTTGCTTAAAAAGGAAGGGAACAGAGGAGGAAGAATACTGGGAGGGTATTGGAGGGGAAGCGTTCCAGGAGGACCATCCTTCCGCCATTCAGACCAGGCCCTCCGAGTCGCCACCCATTTACTCTGGAAGAAGGAGATCAAGTTACGGGGTAGGATTGTGAACGGTTGAGATCCAATGGGGTTTGTACATGTTTACGTGTGCAAACATGCGAGAGACCCTGCCAGGTCTTCCCAAATAAATCAGCAAATGCAGGACTTACTTCATATACTCATGTATAAGTAAGTCTTCCCTATATACTCATGTATAAGTCTACTCCACACACTCAAGACTGGGTGACATGGAAGGTGCTGAACAGACTGCGCTCTGGCACCACGAGATGCAGAGCTAATCTTAAGAAATGGGGCTACAAAATGGAGTCCACAACATGCGAGTGGGGAGAAGAGCAAACCACAGACCACTGACTACAATGCAGCCTGAGCCCCACCACATGCTCAATGGAGGGCCTTCTCACAGTGACACCAGAGGCAGTCCAAGAGGTCAGCTACTTGTCAAAGGAAATATGGTATAATGCCAAGGTTTTAACTTTGTGGTTTTTAAAAATGCATTATAACTGTATTCTCAATTCACTTATGACATGATAAATAAATAACCTACTTCACATACTCATTTTAAGTCTACCCCATATAATGTATAAGTCTACCTCATATGCTCATGTATAAGTCTATCCTATATACTCATGTTTAAGTGTACATCATATACTCATGTATCAGCCTACCACATATATTCTTGTATATGCGATACATGAATATATACATATACTCATGTATAAGCTTGCCTCATGTGTAAGTGTAGGACAGGTTTGAGAGCCTACATTAAGGATTGTGATGTGAACTATGGATAAGTCGAGGGTCATTCTGCAGGGAGAGGAAAGCACCAATGCTACTGCTAGGGTGCATCCACTGCTGTCTACTACTACTGCTATTTTCCTTCCTCAGCATTCAAAAAGGCCAGATGTGGTACTGCAATTGAGAGAGTAGAAGGCTTTCGTGCATCTTTTAGGCTCTCCCAGGATGGACTAAGCTCTGGCTTTTGCCACTCTATTCACAGAAGAGGACGCCTCCTTTTTTGATAGGTGTTAAAGTCACGTACACAACACTGATCCATGGGGGCCAATTCTAGACTTATATACATGAATATATGTTGTATTTGGAAGAAACCAATGAGCATGTATTTTAAGCAACAGTTCTGCAACATGATCCTGTTGGTACATTTAGTAGCAAACAAAAAGAATACTAGTATGAAATGAGAAATACCCATCTGTGACCATCACTTCAAATCACTTGCCTTCCGGGCTTTGGCACAGAAGGTTAACCACCAGCTGTAGTATATCTTGCCAACCGAAAGATTGACAGTTTGAAGCCTGGGTCAGGGTGAGCTCTTGGCCTTTAGCCCAGCTTCTGCCTACCTAGCAGTTTTGAAAACAGTTTTGAAAACAGCAATGTGAGTAGATAAATAGGTACTGCTTAAGTGGGGAGGTATTTAAGGAACCCATAAGGAAATGCCAGAAAAAAGGTCAGCTATTCGATCAAGGAGGAAGCTTATGAACAAAGCTCTTCGGCAGGATTCCCCCCCAGCCCGAACCGAGCAGAGCCTCCAAGATGTCGAAGATGGGAAAGCCTATATATACCTCTACCTATGTACAGTTTTATGTCTTGTCAGTGTATAACAACATTGAATGTTTGCTGTACATGTGTCCTGTCATCTGCTTTGAGTCCTTTTCGGAGCGAGAAGGGCGGAATATAAATAATGTAAATAAACAAATAAACAAATAAAATGTGGCTGACCTCCAGGGTGCACCTACTTTGTAGCATGAATGCAGTCTAACAGTACTTTAGAACTAGGACTCAAAGTTATGGAAGCCAGGGAGTTGTCGTTTGTAGTTTCTCATTTGGGGAAGGAAAGCAAAAAATCTCAGGAGGAGTCAGCCTGAAATGAGGGAGTTTTGTCTTTATCAGAGTATCCAAATCTTTGCATGCTGCAAGTCCAGCTTCTGGGTGGAGAACTTACCTATAAATCCCAACCAGAGGGACAGAGAATGAAAGGCAGGGTGTGCAGAGGGAGGCAGGAATGGGCCCAGGTCTGCATATGTCAACAACCAAATCCTTGTCGCTGAAATGGAAGCCACCAGGCGGTCGCCTTATTAATTGGGCTTGCAAGATCGTTTCACACATCATAAATCATGCCCAGGTTGCTTGGGGATCTGAGAAGGATGACATGCGAGCCCATTTAAATATTTGGATTTGAAAGTTGGGAGAGATGGGAAGAGCAGGTCAAAGGGAACCGTCTACAAAATGCAGGGATTGGTAGTGGGGCGAAAGAAGAGAAAAGGGATTCAATACATTGGTTGTGCAGGTAATAGGGGCACCACCATTCTTGATCATCCATGGTCCCTTAGTTTCAAAGCATATTTGTGATTGCATTATACTCAATCCAAGGATCATTTGTTATTTATCACCATCACTGGCACAAGTGAAGGTACAGCTTCTTCTGTCTCTAGTTTGGAACTAAAAGAATATGCCCTACCATAACCACCTTGTCAAATTCATTAGCTTGGGAAATCATTTTTATTATTATGATTATTATGTTTATGTTTATTTATACCTTGCTTTTTCTCCCCACCAGGAGACTCATTCTGCTGTCCATCTCCATAATTGACTTGGCATCTTATGCAGAACCTATCTCATGAGTATTCTTGCTTCTCCAAATGTTTGACATGTTCAGTTCAAGCTCACCAAAGCTGAGATTCACATACGGTGCCATTGCGCATGTGGACGTCCATTCAGATGCACAGAGCGCACATTCAGCTGCACAAGGGTGTCACTCAACGCCGGCCTTCCCTCCCACAAATCAGCGCTTAACTATGTATGCGGAGATTTATGTGACCTGACCTGGATGTAGGATCTCTGCCAAAAGGCCCCATGCTTTGACCCCCAAGGGCCATGGCACCACGTCAACATGGCAGTGGCTCCCAGCAGCTAAGCATTGCAAGGCTGCAGAGTTTGGCCATAGGGTTTAGAAATGAGACAAAGGCACTCAGAAATGAGAGAAGCTGCACCAGGGCTGAACGTGGACCTGGCGAAAGCTGCATGATTTACATGGTGCGCCGTGACTGGATGGAGGGATTGGCCAGCTGGAACCTGAACCTCACAACCAGGAGGTGTTGATCATTCAACCGACATCAGCTGCTGCATCGGACCCAAAATCTGGTCTACAAATGAGACAGCTCTATCTCAGAAACGTTCTCCTTTTACAAATGGTGTGCCTCATTGTTTGGAGGCCATCCAAATTAAAAAGGCAGTGAAACTTAAGAGGGTTACCCCCAGCCGGCCCATTTGGATGGTGATTTGTAGGAGCTCTAGGATGATGAAAAGCTTTGGCTTTGCTGTAGGATTAGACCACATGTCTTACATGGGGAAGAGCTCCATTTTAGTGCTTTGCCTTCCCACTTGAAATGGCATTCAGGAGGTAGGAAGTGCTTTGCTGGGAAAACCACAAGCCAACAGGATATTCCACAAGGAGATGGACTCCATTCTCAAGGAAGCCCGTGTAGAAGGTTCCTTCAACTTAACCCTTTCATATATGCCAGTCTGAGTCTGATGTAGTTGGTAACCCCTCTTCTTCATATCAGAGGACATTTCCTTCTCATGGGTTAGAAACAGCCACACATCTCAAATCTTGCCCTAGCCAGTATGAGTCAATATTTTTTTTGTTAATTGCATTGAAGTTGACATTGACTTATGGCAACCCTATGAAAGAGAGACCTCCCAGTCATTGTGTTTTCAAGAGCTTTGTTTTGATCTTGCAGACTCAGAGCTGTAACTTCCATAACTGAGGACCTTATCACATGAAAACAGGGAAAGCGGGGGAAAGCAGAAGGTATCATCTTCTTTCATTCCTTACCGTAGAGATCCCGTGCCTTTCCGTCTTCAGGGATGGCAGCTATCCCATGTCTTTTCCCCACTAATCTCCATCTTCTGTCATTGGGAATCTGGTAGCACCTGACTCCTGAAAACACAATCTTCCCTCCATTGCTGCCACAACAGAGCACCATGGATAACCATCAGAAGTGGCCTTGCGTCATGTGATGGTCTCCGTGGGACTCTGTTCTGGCAGTGCAGAGAAATGAAGAGAAAACTGCATGTGATGAGATCCTGAGTCTCTCCATCTGGAATTTAGTCGTCCTCTTTTCCTACCTAAACATGCATCATTGTCTTTTCTAGTGAATCATGTCTTATCATGATATGTCCAAAGTACAACAATCTCAATTTAGCCATCTTATCATCCAAGGAGTGTTCAGGCTTGAGTTGCCTTTTAGCTGTCCACAATTCTACTCCGGCACCATATCTCAAATGCACTGATTTTGTTTCTACCAGCTTTTGTTTTTTGGACTGCCCTATTTCAGGACAGTTCAAAGAAATGGGGCATATGATGACATAGAGCATCCGAAGTTCAGTATTCAGAGATATATCTTTACTATTCAAGATCTTGCCTAGTTCCTTCCAAGTCCTATTCTTTTGATTTCGTGACAGCCATCTCCACTTTGATTAATGAGTGATCCAAGGTTTGGAAAATCTTGATCTATTTCAATGTCGTTGACATCTTGCCCTGAAAAACAGTCACATGGCCAGTCTTATCAGCAGAGGGTGGACAAGTCAGCTCTCTTGGCAGAGCTCCAGAGTTTAAAAGCAATAATAAATTCTGGTGCCATGTTCAGTGTTGAACTAGGTACTCTCCACAAGCGTCTTCATAGCTATGTTCCTCAGTAGAATCCAAAAAATGCAGACAGCTGGGACAAGCCTTATCAACCAACCCTTTCTAAGAGGCTTCATCTCTACAACGTGCAAATCATGTGACAAGCAAATGGGTCTTTGTCACCCATCCAAGTTCACCCCAACCCAAAATATTTTGCTTAATGGCTCACAGAAATATTTTTTGTAGGATTTAAGCAATACTCAGAAGGGAAAAGTAAGCCCAAAGGAAACGGCAGATGTGGCCTTTGACCCTGCTGATCAAAAAATCCCAGCACCTCAATTCTTTGAGCCCTGGCTCCACTACACCACTGCAATAACACAACCCAACAAAAAACCCGGTTTCTTGGTTTCTAGGTTTTTAGACCTGATTCTGGGGTTCTCTGGGGCACTGATTCAGAAAATTGCATTGGATAGACTGCACCAGCTCTAGTTTCTTAGATATAGTTTTTATGATTTTCTATAGGCCACCAGATGAAGCTTGGTAGATGGCTTAAGTTCTTTATCTCAAAAACTAGAGCTGGTGCCATTTTTGGAATCAGCAGATCAAATAGACCCAAAAACAGGTCTAATATCAGCGTCAATGAAATATGTGTTGGCCAGTGTAATAGAGAAAGCTAACCAAACCCACCTTAGATGTTGATGGGACAGAACCTCTGTAAGAAATCTTCACCAGAGAAGTGGATTGTAAGAAGCCTTGTTAAAATCCATTGGGAAAGGCATGGGAAAGAAGCTGCAAATGGCCGAAACTCATAAGCCAGCACCTCCTTTTTTGAGAAAATAGCAAGAGGAAATTTATCAGGGAGGGGGGAGTAGGTTAAAATGAGAAAACCTTTTCAACTCATTGCAAGCTGTAGACAAACTTGCATTGTTTATTATCTCCAGCCAGTTGGCATGAACTAGGAAGGTCTGACTGTTCCATTGGTTACTTCCTCTGTGGCAGAACACACACTGAGTGACAACCCAAGAGGGGCTCAAAGGAAGTGAAGGGGAGACGGAATGAACACAAGCAAGAGGTGTGTGGGACCGAGCGGCAACGCAAAATGTCAGAGGTTCCAAAGCTGGCCAGGAACCAGTTCAATGGATTAGCTCTCCGATTTGTTGACAATGCCATAGGCCATGTTTTCATTGGCATGCTCTGGCTCGGGAGATCCCGCGGACCCCCAAAGTGTTTGTGAATTAATTATCAGATAGTGTCTGGAGCAACACGGTTTCTCGCGTTGGGTTGGAAAAGCACAATTTCCCCCATCGCTACCGCAGACAGAAGGTAGAACACCCAAGATTGTAACACGTCTCATTTGGATATGACTGCAAAGGGAGTTCTAGGCTTCCAGGAGCAATAGTTTCCAATTGGGAACTTGGGATTTGTTATCCACTTCAGTCTATACTGTTGTCAGTTGTTGATACTGTCATTGCCATTGTCTGTGTGTGTACCAACATAACAGCCATGAAGCTTGTCAGCAATTTGTCCTGAGAATTAGGCAGTTCCTTCATTGGTTTTACTTTAAGTGCATCTACACTGTAGAATCAATACAGTTTGAGACCATTTTAGCTGCCATGGCTCATGATATTGAATACAGGTATTTGTAGTTTGGTGAGGCACCTGCCCTGTTTGGCAGAGAAGGTGAAAGGCTTTGCCAAGCTACAACTCCTATGATTCCATGATGTTGAGCCATGGCAGTTCAAGTGGTCACCAAACTGCATTCATTCTACAGTGTAGATCAGCCATGATCAAATTTTGGCCCTCTAGGTGTTTTGGACTTCAAATCCTACAATTACTAACAGTTGGTACGCTGTTAGGAATTGTGAGAGTTCAAGTCCAAGAAAAACCTGGAGGGCTGAAGTTTGCTCATGTCTAGTGTAGATGCACAATGAGGCTTGTATATGTGGTACTTCATGGTACTCCACATTCTTTCAGTAGATTTGCCACCACACTTTAATCACTAGGCACTGCCCACCATCCCTCCCCCTCTTCTTTGTGGGGAAAAAGATCTCTTTGAAATGCTAGCTGTTATGTGTCTTCAATTCCGGAAGCAAGGAAGCAGGGAGGGAGGAAAAACTGTGATGCTCCCCCCCTTCTCTCTTTCTCTCTCTTGGCTGCTCCACAAAGAAGGGTGTGGACCTTGGGAAACTATAACTCCCAGAAGGACTCCATTGCCTAGAGCCATGCCATTTAAAGTGGGGTGCAAGTTCATACATTCCATTGTGTAACTGGACCTTGGAAAACTATGAGTCCCAGGACCGTGCAGCATGGAGATATGGCATAACAACAACAGTAAAAACTGCAGCAACAACAATGGCATTTGAAATGGGTTCTGACTGCATTTATTATCCAGTGCAAATGCATCTAGAGAAGGGTATGGACCTTGGGAAACTATAACTCTCAGGACTGCATAGTATGCAGCTATGGTATTTAAAGTGGGGTCCAAGAGCATTCATTCCATAGTGTAAATGCACCAAGAGAAGGGTATGAACCTTGGGAAACTGTAACTTCCAGGATTGCGCAGTAGAGACATGACATAATAATAATAATAATACAAATTGGGGAAATGTTTCATTGTAAACTTGGGAGTAACTAATGCCATCACATTACAGAAATGTCCAAACATCTGGATGATTTCAAAAAATACAGTTCCCCACCACTTCATGAAGCGTTTTAAACGAATGCTGGCTCCCATGCTCAAAATACGCACATAATGCTCGATCTTACACTTGAAGCCAAACTAATGTGATGACAAGAGTGGCTTCCCGGATTTTAATTGCAGCACTCAGTGGAATTTAGTAAATGTGATGAAGTCATCCATAAGGCTTAGTTTCTGGACCTTTGACCACCTTGGCCAATCTCCGCTGTTTGTCAATAGCCTTCTCGAGTAATTGTTTTAATGGTTTTAAAATGATTTTCATTCTGTTGACAATCGAAATTTAACAAAACCTTTTAAGGAAAATGCCAGGAAAGGTGGAAGGCATCTAATAGTATTTGTAGGACTTACACAATTATTTCATCATGAGTTTCCATAGATGTCAATCCATGAAATCAAGCGAATATTCGTTCACTTTATGCTGCGACAGAGGAACATGGGCCCTGTCTGCTGAACTGCGTTATATGAGTATACACACTGAGCAAATTGTTTCAGATTGGATTATATAGTGTAGATGGAGCTTCAGTTATCTTTTTGAAAATGGCTGTGATGCAGGCTAGTTGTAGAACCCAGGCAAGATGTGACCGTGTGACTTTTCTGTGCCTACAAATCAGTGTCAGAGAGACTTGCCATTCCCTTGGTGCCAGGAGAATTGCTCGAAGTGGCATCCCGGGCGTTTCACACTTTACCACAGGAAAGAAATTAAGGAACAGATGGCGTGTAATGAATGACAAGAAAGCTTAGCATTTGGCTGATTTGCTTTCTCCCTCTCTCTTCTTCCTTGGCTTTGGATGCAGAGCAGTCAGCAAAGTGCCGGCGGGGCTGTTGAAATCTCTCCCCCCCATCCCTGGCCTTGGGTGTTGCAAAGGAACCCTGGTCACCGGCTCCTCAAGTGCTTGTTTGCCAGGGTGATGACTGCCTCGGATGCACCCTGTGATAAAACCGCTCATCTCCTGGGTGTTGACACCGAATGGGGTGGTAGCCACCGGTCGAGACAGGTGGTAAGTCATTAACTCTCCAGAGGGGTGACTTCTCTGTAGTGGTCGGAGTGGCATTCAAGCACATGGCCTGAATGGCCCAACTTGAAAGCAGTGGTTAGCTTGAGTCCAAAAGGAGCACTGTCATTTTCCATATGTTTTCTATGAAGAAGGCCTCAGGGCCACTCCCTGGCACTGCCCATTTGGGAAGGACATGCAGAAGGTCCCAGGACTAATCTCTGGCTTCTTTACCTGAATGGCATGGGTAACAAGAGATGGAAAGACTCTCTTGTTATTTGCCTTCACGTTGACTTTGACTTATAGTGGCCCTATGAATGAGAGACCTTCAAGTCTCACCATGGTGTCAAGTCAATTTTGCCTTCAAGTTCATTTTGCTCTGCTCAGGTCTTGCAGACTCAGGGCAGCCATGGCTTCATTGATGATGATGATGATAACAACTACTAAATGATGTAAAATAAATAATAATAATAAATAAACTTTATGTTTATACCCCACCACCATCTCCCCAGGGGGACTCGAGGTGGCTTACAAGGGACAAGCCCAAAAATACAGATTAAAACACACACAAAATGCGATAAAAACAAGACAAATCAAATGCTAGCTACAAAAACTATGGAAAAACAGATTGGTTCAAGATTGGGAAAGGCGTACGGCAGGGTTGTATACTCTCACCCAACCTATTCAACTTGCATGCAGAACACATCATGCGATGTGCGGGGCTTGACGAATCCAAGGCTGGGGTTAAAATTGTTGGAAGAAACATTAGCAACTTTAGATATGCAGATGATACCACTTTGATGGCTGAAAGTGAGGAGGAGCTGAGGAGCCTTCTAACCAAGGTGAAAGAAGAAAGTGCAAAAGCTGGGTTGCAGTTAAACATTAAAAAAACCAAGATTCTGGAACTGGACTGATTGACAACTGGCAAGTAGAGGGAGAAAATGTGGAGGCAGTGATAGACTTTGTATATCTAGGTGCAAAGATTAATGCAGATGCAGACTGCAGCCAGGAAATCAGAAGACATTTACTTCTTGGGAGGAGAGCAAGACCAATATCGATAAGATAGTGAAGACTGGAGACATCACACTGGCAATGAAGATCTGCATAGCTAAAGCAATGGTATTCCCCATAGAAACCTACGGATAAGAGAGCTGGACCATAAGAAAGGCTGAGTGAAGGAAGATAGACGCTTTTGAACTGTGGTTTTGGAGGAAAGTTCTGAGAGTGCCTTGGACCGCGAGAAGATCCAACCAGTCCATACTTCAGGAAATAAAGCCCGGCTGCTCACTGGAGGGAAGGATATTAGAGGCAAAGATGAAGTACTTTGGCCACATAATGAGAAGACAGGAAAGCTTAGAGAAGACAATGATGCTGAGGGAAATGGAAGGAAAAAGGAAAAAGGGGCCAACCAAAGGCAAGATGGATGGATGGTATCCTCAAAGTGACTGGCTTGACTCTGAAGGAGCTGGGGGTGGTGACGGCTGACAGGGAGCTCTGGCATGGGCTGGTCCAGGAGGTCATGAAAGTAGGAAGCGGCTAAACGAATAAAAAACAACAAAGTATCAAAAAACATTACAGTCACAGTACACATTTTAAAAACAGTATCATGGCTGAGAGATTAAGTGCTGAGTGCGGAGGGATCAGAGAATGTGCAATCATTCCTAGAAAGAGCCAAGGGAAAGTACAAGATTAGCTGGGACGGTAACGTCCATTAGGCATTTGCCATAACAGGATTACAGGTGGGAGGGCCAACTAAAGTGCAAAGAACTATGGCGAGATCGATCCAATTCTCTAGTGAACTGCCTAATCAAATGCACAAAGGAACATCCAAGTCATTGCAAAAATGGATAGGGTAGGTGCCAATCTGATCTCCTTAGGCAGAGAGTTCCAAAGCCGAGGGGCCACCACCAAGAAGGCCCTCTCCCTCGTTCCCACCAGCCGCATTTGAGACGACTGTGGAAATGAGAGTAGAGTCTCCCCATTTCTATCCCGTCCTTCTCAACCTGGGGGTGGGGGGGGGGGTGGGGTGGGAATGACTCAGGATGGCTTAGACTTGCCAGCAATTTGATGATCTTAAGGTATGTACTGGTTCGTAGGAGAAGATACAATCTCTAAGACAGGCAGGTCCTGAACCATTTAGGCCTTTGTGATCACCTGCACCTTGAATTGGTACCGGAAATTTATTGGCAGCCAATGGAGCTGTTAACCAGGGGGTTGACAGCTCCCTGTAATCAGCTGTCTGGATAAAGTGGACAGAGCCTTCCCTCATTCTGCTTCCTTCTGCCTCACCAAACATTATTCCCTTTAAAAAAGAAAGCCATGTCTTCTTATGATATGACCAATGTATGATAGCCGCAATTTAGTCTCTTTGGATTCTTGAGAGTGTTCACACCCGATTTGCTCCACTCATTCATAGGCATACCTCCACCTTTGTGGTTATCCATAGAATCCTGAACAGAAGCAGGAAATCCCCTTAGTACATGAATCAGTTTCATTGTACCATTGAGAACATAAGCCAGAGCTGGACTAAACGAAAGATGAGAAACAAAGGCAATATGAGAAACAAAGGCAATTGTTACTTTTAAATACCACAATTTAAGAGTAACAGTGGTATTCTGGCAACATAAAGAAGGAGGCCTCTAGAAGCACTTTGCACAATAGTTTTGCTTTCTGCATAATAGCCTTCACCCTCCCTCTCTTGTGCCCAGATTTCTCCGCAAGGATGCTGGTACATTCTGTAGTCTGCAAACAAACCCTTGGTCATACTTTTATTGGATTGCCTGAAAAATCATTTCAAGCTCAAGAATCCTCCTGATCTTTTCATCACGCTGTCAGACTTTGGAGTGAGTGGTCAGGGAAAGAATGGGAAAGACCTGAAAGTCTATCCTAACTAGAAGTTCAAGACATTGAATCCAATGGCTGAAAAATCACCGCAAGGAGACTCAAGGAGCACTTACACTGTAGAATGAATGCTGTTTCGCCCCACGTGAACTGCCCTGGCACAATGCTATGGTATCATGGGAGTTGTGGCTTTACAATATCTTTCGCCGTTTCTGCCAGAGAAGGTTGATGTCCCACCGAACTACAACTCACAGCGTTCTGACGCTGAGCCATGGGGTCAAGCTGGATTAGCCCTATGTTGTAGACCCTAGCTTTCTAACCATGCCGTGTTGGTGACCTCCTTTTGAGACATGTGCCATAGAATAATAGAATCATTGAGTTGGAAGAGATCTTGTGGGCCATCCAGTCCAACCCCATTCTTCCAAGAAGCAGAAAAATCACATTCAAAGCACCCCGACAGATGGCCATCCAGACTCTGCTTCAAAACCTCCAAAGAAGGAACCTCCATCATACTCTGGGGCAGAGAGTTCCGTGGCTGAACAGCTCTCACAGTCAGGAAGTTCTTCCTAATGTTCTGGTGAAATCTTCTTTCCTGTATTTTGAAGTCATTGTTCCACGCCCTAGTTTCCAGGGCAGCAGAAAACAAGCTTGCTCCATCCTTCCTATGACTTCTCACATCTTGATCCATGACCATCATGTCTCCTCTCAGCCTTTTTTTCTTCAGGCTAAACATTCCCAGCTCTTTAATCCACTCCTCATAGGGCTTGTTCTCCAGACCCTTGATCATTTGAGTCATCCTCCTCTGGACACATTCCAGCTTGTCAACATTTCGCTTCAATTGTGTTGCTCAGAATGGGACACAGTGTGATTCCAGGTGTGGTTTGACCAAGGCAGAATAGAGGGGGAGCATGACTTCCCTGGATCTAGGCATTAGACTCCTTTTGATGCAGGCCAAAATCCCATTGGCTTTTTTAGCCGCTGCATCTCATTGCTGGTTCATGTTTATCTTCCTGTCCACAAGAACTCCAAGATCGTTTTCACATGTATTGCTGTCGAGCCAGGCATCTGTCCCCCATTCTGTATCTTTGCATTTCATTTGTTCTGCCTAAGTGAAGTATCCTGCATTTGTCCCTGTTGAATTTCTTTTTGTTAGTTTTGGCCAATCATCTCTCTAATCTGTTCAGATTGTTTTGAATTCTGCTCCTGTCTTCTGGAGTATTGGCTATCCCTCCCAAGTTGGTGTCGTCTGCAAACTTGATGATCATGCCTTCTAACCCTTCATCTCTAAGTCATTAACAAAGATGTTGAACAGAACTGGGCCCAGAACCCTGCTTAGGACACTCCACTCGTCGCTTCTTTCCAGGATGAAGAGGAACCATTGGTGAGCACCCTTTGGGTTTGGTTGCTTAACCAATTAGAGATCCAGCTAACCGTAGTTTTGCCTAGCCCACATTGGACTAGTTTGTTTGCCAGAAGGTCACGGAGGAACTTGTTGAAGGAAGGCCTTCCTGATATCCAGATACGCTCCATCCATGGCATTCCCTGCATCTACCCAGCTTGTAACTCTATCAAAAAAAGAGATCAGATTAGCCTGGCATGACTTGTTTTTGATAAATCCATGCTGACTATTAGCGATGACCGCATTCATGCAGAATGTGTAATTCCGCAGCACATTCATGCAGTGTGACGAACAAACTGGAGATTAAGCCAACCTCCTATAAAGGGATACGGGCACATAAATGCATTGTAATCATGAAATGTATGGGGGCACAACTGATCTCGTGAAAGTCTTTCATGCCTACCTATTTTAAATATATATGATTTATTGCTTATTTCACAGACTCGTTACATTTGTGTGACATGCCTACACACTGCAGCTGACACACAAACATGTCGCAATACACTGTTTGGAAAGCTTTGGTGTAGACGGTAGGGTAATTGCACTTGTTTTTCCATCTCCGCCAGTGATACTCTTCCCAAGAAAATGCTGCTGGAGCCCCAGGGTGGCTGCGGCCTCCTGTTTGCAGTGAAATTCTGACAGCAAAAGCCTGGCTTGGCTTCCCTCTGCCGCCATCGTAAAATACATTCCTTCTGGAGCCGAACTGGGAGGGAGGCTGAGCCAAAGGCCTACCGGGAGCCAGTGGTTTTGTTCAGCTTGGGATGGGCAAAGCCTGGCAGCCTCAGAACGCATTTCCTGCTGAGGATGCCTTGTGATGTGCGTCCTTGCTTTCCCAACTGGAAACGCTTTGATGGATATTATTAGGCGAGGAGGGGAAGTCTTTAGGAGCCTCCTCTTCCGCAGAGTCCCACCAAAGCGGGGCTGGATGAAAGAGGGGTAAATTGGAAGAGCCTGTGGATATTCCAGGAGGACCCCCCCCTCCAAATTCAATGTCTATATGTGGAGCCATTGCCCACAGCCCTTCCTTTTTAGCTGCACTCCTTTGCCTCTGGAGAACATGAGCAACAAGCTTCTCCAGCAAAGAGGCAAGAAGGAAGAGAGCTGGGATACTTGTAAAGAGTTTTATTAAAACACATACACATTGTAAAAGTACCACAAATACACATATTAAAATATATTTCTATAAAAGATACATGTTAAAACATATTTCTATAAAATACATATGAAAATACACAAAACTGAAATTAAACAAAGGTCATGAGTTTAAAATTCACGCTTAAAAACTGGCTGGGTTTTAGTCAGTTCCCTGAAACCCCTCCAGTAAGTTGAGTTAGTTAAGGGAGTTCTATGCGCCAAGTTTGGTCCAGGTTCATCAGTAGTGGAGATCACAGTTTCTCTGGTTGTGGGTGAACTACAACACCCATAAAGGAAGGTCAGTTCCCCCCAAACCCCTCCAGTAATCAAATTTCAGCATATCAGGTATGCGTGCCAAGTTTGGTCCAGATCAATTGTTTGGGTACACAGTGCTCTCTGGATGTAGGTGAACTATGATTCCCCCAAATCAAGGTGAATTTCCCCAAGTTTGCCAATTTTGGTCCAATTCCAACTTTGGTGGAGTTCAGAGTGCTCATTGATTGCAGGTGAAGTATAAATCCCAGTACCCACAACTCAAAAATGTCCAGACCATTTCCCCTCAAAACCCACCAGTATTCAAATTTGGGCATATCAGATATGCATGCCAAGTTTGGTCCAGATCCATCATTGTTTGGGTTCATATTGCACTCTGGATGTAGGTGAACTACAACTCCTATAAATCTCTCCAAAGACCTCTGGTATGTTTTGTTGGCCAAGGGGGTTCTGTGTGCCAGGTCCATCACTGGTGGAGCTCAGAGTGCTCTTCAATTGCAGGTGAACTATACATCCCAGTACCTACAACCCCTATAAATCGTGGTGAATTGTCCCCAAACCCCTCTTGTATGTTGTGTTGCTGATCAATTCCCCTATTTGTTGTGTGCCATAGAAAAGAATAGGAAAGGGTTAAGGGAGAGGCAGTGGGGAGGGTCATACAAATTCCACACCAATGGGGAGAGTCAGAAACACCGGGATGTCTGTGGTGGAGGAAACACCGAAAATCTAGGATGAACTTGTCTCTGTATGAAAGCCTTCACTTGGGTGGTGGGCAGTGAGGTGTTTGTGGAGGACATTAGTACATGTTTTTGTACATGTTCATGACTCTCTCTCTCTCTCTCTCTCTCTCTCTCTCTCTCTCTCTCTCTCTCTCTCTCTCTCTCTCTCTCTCTCTCTCTAACCTGCAATGTCTTTGGAGGGAGGGCCTTTGGTGTCTCCTGAGCAGTGGGAGCTATAGCTGTTTTGAAAATTTCACTCGATTATTCAATGGTTTACATTCTCTCCTGCTTTGATACATGTTTCTCAGTGATATCAAATAACGTCTACTTTCATTTCTCCTTTTTGCTACTCTTGGTGTCTAGGTTAATTTCTCTGATACGGGTATGGCCCATACTTTGTTTAACTCATTCTTGAGTGCTAAATTCTTTGTTTTCATAATTAGTTGTAGCTTCGCTGTGCATAACATAAGTGATAGGAGGCCTTTCTTGGGCAAACCCTTGCTCTTATTTCAACTATATGATATCTTATATTAATATATAATATGTGGTTTTTAACTTTGAATAGGTTTTCATGGTTTTTAACTGGGAATTTTTAAATACTATTTATATTTCATCCTGTTTTAATGTTTGCATGTTTGTAAATTTTAAATTGTATACTGATGCATTTTTGTTAAGCTGCTTTGAGTCTCCTGCAGGAGAGATAAAGCAAGGTATAAATGAATATAATAATAATAATAATATTTGAATCATTAATAATTATTGTCTAAAAGCTGAGCATTTAGAAATAGTTAGACGTCCAAAGAACTGGTGTCTGTCATCAGTGATGGACTGGATGAGGGCCAACGAGCTAAAATTAAATGCAGTCAAGACAAAGGTACTCCTGGTCAGTCAGAAGGCGGATCAGGATGCGGGGCTTCAGCCTGTGTTGGATGGAGTCATATTCCCCCTGAAGACACAGGTTCGCAGTCTGGGGGTGATCCTGGACTCATCGCTGACCCTGGAACACCAGGTGCAGGCGGTAGCCAGGAGTGCCTTCACACAGTTAAAACTTGTGCGCCAGCTGCACCTGTACCTTGAGATGCCAGACTTGGCTATGGCAGTCCATGCCTCAGTTACATCCCGCTTGGACTACTGAAATGCTCTCTATGTGGGGTTGCCTTTGAAGACAGTTAAGAAGTTTCAACTGGTCCAGGGATTGGCAGCCAGGTTACTAACTGGAGCACCGAACAGGGAGAGAATTCAGCCCATGTTGCGACGGCTCCACTGGCTGCCGTTCCACTTCCGGGCTAGATACAAAGTGCTGGTCGTTATCTATAAAGGTCGAAAAGGCTCAGGTCCAAGCTATTTCTCAAATCACATCTTATTTATTATTATTATTATTATTATTATTTATGTCAGATATTTGTACTCCGCCCTTCTCAGGGTGGCTTACAGCCAGCAACAATTCGATGCCCCCACATACATAATAAATACAGTAATCACATATAAGTAAAACATTAAATTAGTTTAAAATTAAATCCATTTAAAATAGTACTCGTTGGTTAGCTTTATCTAGAACCAAATTCTACGACCAATGATGCAATTAGAAACCTGTTCATAGTCCATTATCATTATTGCCATTGTCAGCCTGCTACCTGAAGGCCTGGTCCCACGTATACAACTTCTTCCTGAAGGAAAGGAAGGATGTTGTCGACCTAATTTAGCTGGGGAGCGAGTTTCACAGGTGGGGGGCCATCACCAAGTAGGCCCTGTCCCTTGTCCCCACCAAGCGTGTTTGTGCCAGTGCCGAGATTGAGAGCAGGGCATCCCCAGAAGATCTTAAACTCTGAGATGGGACATAGAGGGAGATACATTTGGACAGGTAAGCTGGACCGGAACCGTTTAGGGCTTTATAGATCTAGACCAGAACTTTGAATTGTGCTCAGAATTGGACCAGCAGCCAGTGGAGCTGACATAACAGAGGGGCGGTGTGCTCCCTGTATGACGCTCCATTGAGTAGTCTAGCTGCCACCCATTGGACTAGTTGGAGTTTCCGAGCAGTCTTCAAAAGGCAACCCCACGTAGAGTGTGTTGCAGTAATCTATTCGGGGTGTAACAAGAGCGTGGACCACCAGGATGTAACAAGAGTGTGGACCACTCCTCATATAAACCATCGCGACCACAACAGTCTGCAGATGAGGCCCTACTCTCGGTCCCACCCCTGTCTCAAGCGTGGTTGGTGGGAACAAGAGACAGGGCCTTCTCTATGATTGCTCCCCCACCTGTGGAATGCCCTCTCAGAAGAAATAAAAACACCCCCCTCTGATTAACTCTGTTCAATCGCTTATGGAGAGGAGGAGGAGAATTAAAAGTGATATGCAATAACATAATCTCCCAGATACAGCTATTGTATTCTAATCTTAGTTGGTCTTGGCTCACTGGTACCGTTGGCCCGCTGGCATTATTGGTCGCTTAATATTTTAACAACTATCTCAGTGTGTTGTTATTATGTGTGTCTATATAATTCATGTGTTATGTTTTCATATAAAATGTAAGGTAATTGGTTAGGTTATTATATCATTTAATTTTTGTTCAATTTTGTTGTAGCTGTTGTTTCCTTTGGATATTTGATTAGTTTGTTTTTGTATTTTTATTTATGAATGTTTGGCATTGAATGTTTGCCATATTTTATTGGAATCTGCCCTGAGTCCCCTCAGCGAGAGAAGGCAGAATATAAATAAATACATTATTATTATTATTATTATTATTATTGAGCCCTCTCTGGTGCAGTGGGTTGAAGCACTGAGCTGCTGAACTTGTTGACCGAAAGGTCACAGGTTCAAATCCGGGGAGCGGCGTGAGCTCCGACTGTCAGCACAAGTAAACAACACTGAGCAGGCTAAGGTCTACAAGCAAAAGTAACACTGGTGAATGGAGAAATCACATTCAGACTGCTCTATAATATTTTATTTATTTATTTATTTATTATTCGGTTTTATATTCCGCTCCTCCCTGCAGGCTCGGGGCGGATCACAATAGCAACAATACACAGTAAAACATACAATAAAATGCAATAAAAACACAAATACAGGATCAATAGCCATTAGTCACAGCTTTGAGTCTTAGTTCGGGCGATAATTTACATCTCCATTCAGGCTAGCCGAATGCTAGTCTGAAGAGGGCAGTCTTACAAGCCCTACGGAAGGGGCCGAGTTCGTGAATCGCCCGAGCGTGACTAGGCAGCGAATTCCAAATCATGGGAGCCACAGCTGAAAAGGCCCGCTGTCTTGTGCTGGACAGATGACAGGAGCGGGGTGATGGAATAATTAACAGATTTTGCTCTTCTGAGCGCAGTGATCTCGGGGAATATACGGTAAGGCGGTCCCTCAGGTACTCAGGCCCTAGACCGTGCAAGGCCTTGAAGGTTAACACCAACACCTTGAAGGCAGTCCGGTACTCAATAGGCAGCCAGTGCAGTTGCCGAAGGATGGGCGTAATGTGCTCTCTCGCCGGTGCTCCAACCAGCAAGCGAGCAGCAGCATTCTGCACCAGCTTCAGTTTCCGGACTGTCGACAAGGGAAGGCCACGTAGAGGCGTTACAGTAGTCCAGCCTCGAGATGACCGTCGCCTGGATCACCGTGGCCAGGTCATCCCTGGACAGGTAGGGTGCCAGTCGCCTAGCCTGACGGAGATGGTAGAAACGCCGTTTTGCTGACCATGGAGACCTGGGTCTCCATGGTCAGCAAAGGGTCCAGTGGACACCTAAGCTCTTTACGAGAGATGACGGGCTAAGCCGCTCGCCATCCAGGGTAGGCAACCGGCACTCATCCAGCCCAGGGCGACCAGGCCACAAGATCTCCGTCTTCGACGGATTCACTTTCAGCCGGCTGGCACGCAGCCAACCAGTCACGGCTTCAAGGCATAGATGGAAACAATCGGGTACGGCGTCCTGCCTGCCGTCCATTCTCAGCAAAAAGCTGGGTGTCATCTGCATACTGATAACACTCCAGACCAAAGTCGCGAACCAGCTGGGCCAGGGGCGCATATAAATGTTAAATAATAAGGGTGAGAGAATGGCCCCTGGGGACCCACAGCAATGGGAGCCTCCGGAGACCTCCTCCCCCTCTCCACACGTTGTCCCCGATCCTGGAGGAAGGAGGTCACCCATTTAAGGGCAATCCCCCCCCCACCCCAGTCACGGCTAAACGGTGGGCCAACAATGCATGGTCTACGGTATCAAACGCTGCTGTTAGATCTAACAAAACAAGCAGGGCTGACCCACCCTGGTCCAGCTGGCGGCGAAGTTGGTCTGTAATGGCGACAAGCATGGTCTCCGTCCCATGCCCAATACGGAAGCCGGACTGGAAGGGATCAAGTCAGCTGTGTCTTCTAAGAACTGCTGCAGCTGATCCGCTGCTGCCCTCTCAATTACTTTGCCTAAAAAGGCAAGTTGGAAACAGGCCTGTAATTGGAGGGAGCCGAAGGATCTAAATCGGCGTCTTCAGCAGCGGTCTTACCATCGCCTCTTTCACTCCCCCCGGGAAGACTCCTTGCTCAAGGGAGCTATTTATGATCGTGCCCAGGGGGCCTCGTAGTCAAGATCTAATTAGCCAGGAGGGGCACGGGTCGAGGGAGCAAGTAGTTGGTCTAGCTGCAGCCAGTAACCTATCGACAGCTGCTGCGTCCAGCAGTTGGAAGCGGGTGAAGGTGGGCCCGCCGAGTGGCGGCGGAGTCTCGAGTTCGGCCACTGTATCAAAAGTGGCTGGGATATCCCGGCGGAGTGTCGAAATCTTGTCGGCAAAATAGTTCTGAAAAACCTCAGCTGTAGGAGCCAATTCCTTATCATTTGGGACCGCCGAGGTTGTTGTCAATGACCGAATTATTCTAAAAAGTTGAGCTGGGCGTGAACTAGCCGACTCTATCAAGGAGGAGTAGTAGACCTTTTGGCCTCCTTGATAGCTCGCTCATAAACATCTTTAAATTGTTTATAAGCTGATTTCGATGCTCCGTCACGGAGGCCCCGCCACACGTCCTCTAGCTGTCTCTTCCTCCGTTTCATCGCTCGAAGCTCCTCGGTAAACCAAGGGGCGCGATTTTCGTCGGGGATGAGAGGGCGTCTGGGGGCGACCTCGTCTAAGGCCGTGGACAGAGAGATGTTCCAGCAGTCCGGTTGGCCATCGTCTGAGCCGCTGGGGAGTTTCACAGAGCATTCAGGAACCTAGTGGGTTCCATAAGTCTCTTTGGGCGAACCAAAATAGGTTCGGCACCCTTACCGGGAGGGGGGGCCACTTCAAGACGGACTTCCAGGACACTGGTATATCATCTGTATACCTTAATAAAATGGAATGTTTGTATGTGTGCGGAGGGCGGGAGGGCGGAAGGGCGGAAATGTGGCAGCTATTTGCATAAAGTCCTTTGATTGGCCAGCCTTGCCACTCCAAAATTCTATTAGCCAGCATCCCAGAATCCAGGCCTCTACCTTCAAACAACAGGATTTCTTCCCACTGAGGGAAAAATGTGGCAGCTATTTGTATAAAGTCCTTTGATTGGCCAGCCTCGCCACTCCAAAATTCTAAGGCACCAGACAGAGGGCATTCATAGCCACTGATTAGCCAGCATCCCAGAATCCAGGCCTCTACATTCAAACAACAGGATTTCTTCCCACTGAGGGGAAAAATGTGGCAGCTATTTGCATAAAGTCCTTTGATTGGCCAGCCTCGCCACTCCAAAATTCTAAGGCACCAGACAGAGGGCATTGATTGCCACTGATTAGCCAGCATCCCAGAATCCAGGCCTCTACATTCAAACAACAGGATTTCTTCCCACTGAGGGAAAAATGTGGCAGCTATTTGCATAAAGTCCTTTGATTGGCCAGCCTCGCCACTCCAAAATTCTAAGGCACCAGACAGAGGGCATTGATTGCCACTGATTAGCCAGCATCCCAGAATCCAGGCCTCTACATTCAAACAACAGGATTTCTTCCCACTGAGGGGAAAAATGTGGCAGCTATTTGCATAAAGTCCTTTGATTGGCCAGCCTCGCCACTCCAAAATTCTAAGGCACCAGACAGAGGGCATTGATTGCCACTGATTAGCCAGCATCCCAGAATCCAGGCCTCTACATTCAAACAACAGGATTTCTTCCCACTGAGGGGAAAAATGTGGCAGCTATTTGCATAAAGTCCTTTGATTGGCCAGCCTCGCCACTCCAAAATTCTAAGGCACCAGACAGAGGGCATTGATTGCCACTGATTAGCCAGCATCCCAGAATCCAGGCCTCTACATTCAAACAACAGGATTTCTTCCCACTGAGGGGAAAAATGCACCATCAACATTTCCTCCCTACTTGGCTCTGTGAAAACAAAATGGATTCCTGTTTTCTCCTCCCCCTCAGCTTTTAGAAAACGGCTGCCTGCCATTTGGCCTTTTAAAGTTACCAATTACCAGCAGAGCAGGCCAGAACATTACAGGCCCCAAAAGAGAGTTTAGGACAGGATGGGCCACGAATGATGGGATTTGCAGTACCTTCACCCAATTAACTTCCCAGAAAACACTGTATGCCCTACAAATCACAAACCAGGCCCAAAATTTACAGTACGGCTTCATTAACTTGATTTCCCTGACTAGGCCTCAGTTAATGGGACATTGTGTATGGCCTGAATTAACAGTAACCAACCTTGGCACACTGAGCCTTTATGACCCATGATTCATTCTACTGCAGTTTGGAGTAGGGAGGACCATGGATGATGGGACTTGAGGTACCATCACAGGTTATGAGATTTGTAGTACTTTCAAACTCTTCATTCCCCACAGACCAAGGCGGCCCTGAACCACAAGACCAAACTTGGCACACAGTACCCCCATGACCCACACTCCATCCTACTGCAGTTTAGAGGAGGATGGACCATGAAGGATGGGATTTCAAGTACCTCCATTCACTTCCCAAGCCCTCTGCGACCCTCATCCAGTGCATAATCATGACCACACTTGGCACAAAAAGCCCCCATGACCCAATGGACGTCCTGATGCAGTTCGGAGGGTGGACCACGGATAATGGGACTTGAAGTACCTCCACTCATTTCACCAGACCATTGCCAACCTCATCCCCGGGTACAAACACTCCCTTCTCAAGACCAAACTTGGCACACAGAGCCCCCATGACTCATTCTACATTCTGGTGCAGTATTGAGGAGGATGGACCATGAATGATGGGACTTGAAGTACCTCCACTCACTTCCCAAGACTGCTGCGACCCTCATTCAATGACTAATCAAGACCAACTTGGCACACAAAGCCCTCATGACCCACTCTACATCCTGGTGCTGTTTGGAGGGGGATGGACCATGGATGACGGGACTTGAAGTACCTTCACTCACCTTCTGAGACTACTGCGACCCTCATCCAATGAATGATCAACACCAAACGTGGCACTAAGAGCCCCCATGACCCACTCTACATCCTGGTGCTGTTGGGAGGGGATGGACCATGGCCAATGGGACTTGCAGTACCTTCACTAACTTCCCGAGACCACTGCAAGCCACATACACATCTAATAGGAACCAACCTTGGCACACAATGCCTTCCTCAAATAACCCGGGCACCGCCGGGTCCTCAGCTAGTATAATATATTATGGAAAGCATAAACCGCTGGATATACATACATATGGGTATGAATTCCACTATAGTCCTACTATCAGCCCCAGCTTCTGCCAACCTAGCAGTTCGAAAACTTGCAAATGTGAGTAGATCAATAGGTACCACTCTGGTGGGAAGGTAACGGCACTCCATGCAGTCATGCCAGTCACATGACCTTGGAGGTGTCTATGGACAATGCCAGCTCTTCGGCTTAGAAATGGAGAGGAGCACCAACCCCCAGAGTCGGACACAACTGGACTTAATGTCAAGGGAAAACCTTTACCTATTATTATTATTATTATTATTATTATTATTATTATTATTGGAGCCCCTGGTGGCACAATGGGCTAAACCCTTGTGCTGGCAGGACTGCTCACTGAAAGGTCAGTAGTTTGAATCTGGGGAGAGCTCCCATCTGTCAGCTCCAGCTTCCCATGTGGGAACAAGACAGAAGCCTCCCACAGGATGGGAAAACATCTGGGCATCCCCTGGGCAATGTCTCTGCAGGCGGCCAATTCTCTAACACCAGAAGCGACTTACAGTTTCTCAAGTCGCTCCTGACACGAAAAAAAAAATGTTATAAAAGGAGCAGGAAAAGTTAGCAAGGTATCCTAAAGAGAAATATATGATTTCCAAGGTCTCATTCCTTGCAAGCATGGAGGTTGGGAGAACAAAGGGAAAAATCATTTGGGGGAAAGAAGAATTCTTATTTGGAGAATCCAAGGTGTTATTTTGCCCTCGTCCTCTTAGCAACACTTCTTCCTTTTGATGTTTGAAAACCGATATGCATGAAATAAAAAACCAATACGTAGCATTAGTAAAAAACAGGAAAAGACCGTCTTTGACATCGGAAGCTTTGGTAAAAATGACTGGATTTCAAAACGGATGGACCAGGTTGTTTCCCCCCGAAATCTCACTTTTTCCCTGTTGTCATCACATTGTTCCTGTCTGGAGAGGCAATTTGGTTGGAAAAAATTCTTCCTTTATTGGGAGTTGTCATTGTCCAGAGGTTTTGAGAGATCTCCAAAGGGTGAAATTATAAAAATAATAATAATAACAACAGCAGCAGCAACAACAACACAGAAATAACAGAGGTGGGAAGAGTGAAAGAGGAAAAAAGGAAGACAGTCTGGAAAAGGCAAGAATGCGACAATCTCCCTGTCTCAATTTCATTGTATTTTTCCCCATTCCTTCCTGTGTCATTCTCTCATCCTTTTTCACTTGGATCAGATTATAAGACTTTCCTGCTGCCCTTCTCTTGGGGAGCTGATGCATATTTTTCCATATGTTCACAACAAGTGCGTATTTTAATACATCTTTTAAGGCACTCATTTTGTACATATTTTTCCCCATTTCCCAAACTGTATCTTGTCCCCAACTGTGATTTGACTTAATACTTTAAAAAATATTAAGTCAATATTAAGCACATTTTCTTTCATTGCATCATGTGCATTTCAAGGGGTACAAAATTATTATTATTAATAATATATATGAGGGTGGATCAAAAAGTTTTGCCTCCTGTGTCATAAAAACATTATGAATGAACATATAACATCAGAAGTTGCTACAGATCATAGCCTGAACTGTCTACTACACAAAACTACTGTTCAACATAGTCACCATTAATTTGTACACATTTGTGTCATTGTTTAACCCAGGCATCAAAACCATTTTGGAAAAATTCAGGGTTTTGCTTCATGTCCCATGATTTTAAAGCTGTTTTAACACCATTCATGTCATTGAATCTGACACCATGAAGGTTGTCTTTCAGAGGTTGCACATTGCTGACGTCCATTACAGCGTCCCCATAAACATTCTTCAAGCAGCTATGTCTTTCCTTAGGTGCATAACCTTCTTTTGCCAGAACTGCAATGACGACTCTTTCTTTTAGCTGCAGATTCATGGTTCTAATCAGTTAATCATAAAAAGAAAAGACTATATCAGTGGAGTAATGTTACCTCTATCATATCATGCATAGATAGTCCAGTAGCTGTGAAAGAAATAAAAGTTAGACCGATGGAGGCATTACTTTTTGACCCACCCACATATCATTTCTTTCTTCTAAAAGCAGCAAACAATGGGAAGAACAGTACAATATACACTTTAAAAGCCAAAGACTATCAGCATGAAAGCTGAATGAAACCTACACCTATCTAAAATTAAGAATTCAAAGCATTCAGATCCATTGAAAATACACATCTCATCCAGACAGTCTGAAAAACTTTCTTCTTGAAAAGCCTGCCTAAATTAAAAAAAGGCTTTCCTTGTTGGGTTTGATAGATTTTAAAACTGATCCCTGACAGTGCAAAAATAACAGTTCCTCCATACAACTGGCAAAGCAAAAAATAGAAAGGAGAAGACAAAATGCTCACAGAAACACAGTCAGCCAAGCACCAGAAAAACATTCATTCTATTTTTTAAAATCTATATATTCATTGTTTTTACCAGCAATATACCGTATTTCTCCGTATATGCCATCAATTGTGAGATGCATACAAAATTCAGTACTACCAACCAAAAAAAGACACACACACATTTTCTGTTAGTGGCACTGAATTTTGTGTGCATCTCACAATCGTTGGCATCTTAGAAGAACTACGGTATATTGCTGGTAAAAACTCACTCTCTCTATACAGTATATATATAGGTAGTTATAGTTAGAGACAGAAATAGATATAACTAGAGATAGAGATATAGATATAGATCGATATAGATAGCTATAGATAGTTACAGTTACAGTTACAATTAGAGATAGCGATATATAGCTCAAGATAGTTATAGTGGCAGTTACAGCTACAGCTACAGATATATATATATACAGTATATATATAGTTATAGTTATAGTTATAGTTGCAGTTAGTTACAGTTACGGTTACAGTTAGAGATAGAGATGATAGATAAATATAGCTATATATAGAGTTACAGTTAGAGATATAGATATAAATGGCTATATATAGTTATAGTTGCAGTTACAGTTAGTTACAGTTACAGTTAGAGATAGATATCGAGCTATAGATAGTTATAGTGGCAGTTGCAGTTAGTTATTGTTAGTTACAGATAGAGATAGAGAGCGATAGATAGTTATGGTGTCAGTTACAGTTACAGTTAAGATAGAGATAGAGGTGATAGTTATAGTGGCAGTTACAGTTAGAAGATAGAGATAGAGATACTGGATATAGATAGCTATAGATAGTTATAGTTACAGTCAGTTAGAGATAGAGTTAGAGTTAGATATAGTTATAGTTGCAGTTACAGTTATAGTTAGAGATAGATGACATAGCTATAGATAAAGTTAAGAGTTAGAGTTAGAGATATAGCTAGAAACAGATAGAGATAGATATAGATAGACAGCTAGAAAAGCACCTGCAATTCTAAGACACAACTATTTTTAGAGATGTTTACATGGGGAAAGAACAAGTCTAAGAATCAAAGAAACACAGTAAGTATCATGAGAACATTTGTAAAGTCAGTAATTTTCCAACCCTTCCCTTATACCTTTTTCAACGTGATGCTTTCACCTCCCTTGAACCTTGCGATAATATGAAAAAGAGGAGCCTCGAGTTGATTTGTGGATGAACTCAACTTTAATGATTTTCCTCCTCCCTCCCTCCCTCTTTACCATGCAATGGGCCTGTAAATGAAATGGAAAATAATATCTAATTGCTGCTATGGTATAGGAAGGCTAATGAGCATGAAAAAAGCTGGGTTTTGTCAAGGCGGGACTAGCAAGCATGCAAGAAGGCTTTATTGCAAAAAGCCGCACACTCTTTGATGTGAACGGGAAGTGCAAAAGCGATATCTCTCTTGCCATTTCCACATATTTTGTCCCAGACCGAAACCCTCAAAGCAGCTGAAGACAAACAGAAAATTCCTGGATGAAGAAAGCTTAATAATTGGAGTAAAAAACCCCACCGAACTGGAAGTGTCAAGTAAAACAAATCCAGCCGATATTTTGACTTCGGGCTGGTCGCCGCGACGTCTCTTGTAAACCCAACCCGGACCTGGGAAATATTAAGGCCCTTCCAATGAGGAATACATTTCGGGCGATAAGAGACCCTGCAAGGAAATTTCACGAATGGGAAAGAAAACAACGCAGCGGGGAAAAAGGCAAAGAAAAGAGAGAGAGAAGTTAGAGTTGAAGGACAAGGGGGGAAAATATCATAGTGAGAGCAGACAAGTATCTTTTCTTTCTTTTTTTAGATTTGCATTTGACTGGCATCAGCGACACAGATGGATTTCATATATTGGACTTTTTTTCAACTAAAAAGGACAGGCATACAACCAAACAGATACTGGGAAAAAAGAGTGACAGCAAGCAAGAACAAGATCCCTCGAAAGACAAACACACAATGGTTTTTCTTACTATATGAAACTTGACTACAATAATTAACAGAACTATATCTAAAACAATCAATCTATACATGGCCCTTTACAATTTTAAGGGGTCCTCTCCATTGAGTTGCCTGGTCGAAAGACAAAAATATATGCCAATATGTTATCTTTTCTTTTATTAATTAGAAGCAATATGAGAAAATAGATATTTCAGTCTTTTGGGATGTATTGACTTGTTGGTTTGTTACTTATTGGTTCAAAAAGAGGCAATCCATCTCAAGTCTGTTTTGCTCTCTCCGTGCAGAGTCCGAATTTGATTCCCATTATTATTATTGTTATTATTATTAATGCTTTATTTATAGCCTGCTTTATCTCCCTGAAAGGACTCAGGGCAGCTTACAACAAAATAAAATATAGTGGCATGGCAAACATTCAATGCCAAGGATAACATATAACAAATTGTAAACAAGCTTAATAAAAATTATAAAAGCAACGTAAATAAACAAGACATAATACAATTTACACAATTACAACATATTAAATCCTTAACATCATTTAAAATTAACTAAAATTATTGGAGTGAAGATGGTAAACAGCAGATTAAATGAAGGTAGATGTTCATCAACTAGGTAAGGGTACATATAAGGTGTAATTAGTTCTCCTCCTCTCCATAAGCTAAAGTGCATATATGTGTTTTTAAAAGCTTTTTAAAGGAGAGGAGAGGGGGGTCAATTTTTAGTTCTTTAGGGAGAGAGTTCTGGGGGTCATGGAGAAGGCTCCCTCTCTCATCCTCACCAACCATGCTTGAGATGGGGGGGGGGGGGGGTGGGACCGAGAGCAGGACCTCCTCCACAGACCACAGTGTTTGTGTTGATTTGTATACGGAGATGCAGTTTTTCAGATAGTTGGGTCATGAACCGTTTAGGGCCTTATAGGTAATGACTAGCACTTTGTATTTAGCCCAGAAGCAGCCAGTGGAGTTGCCATAACATAGGAATTATCCACTCCCTGTACAGCACTCCAGTTAGTAAACTGGCTGCCAATCTCTGAACTTCCAAACTATCTTCAAAGGCAGCCCTACAAAGAGAGCATTGCAGTAGTCCAGGAAGGATGTGACTAAGGCATGGACTACCATGGCCAGATCTGGAGTCTCAAGGTATGGGTGCAGCTGTCGCACAAGTTTTCATTGTGCAAAGGCCCTCCTAGTCACCACTGACACCTAAAGTCCCAGGGTCAGCAAAGGGTCCAGGATCACCCCCAGACTGCGAACCTGTGTTTTCAGGGGGAGTGTGACCCCCTCCCACACCTTGGTCCACCTTGCGACTGACCAGTAGTACCTCTATTTTGTCTGGATTTAGCCTCAACTTATTATTCCTCATCCAGTCCATCATTGATGACAGGCACTGGTTTAGGGGCAGGATGGCATCCTTGGAATTTGGTGGAAAGGAGTAATAAAGTTACAAGTCGTGTGCATAAATTTGACACGGAACTCCAAAACCCGGATGATCTCTCCCAGTGGTTTCATGTAAGTGTAAACAGCATGGGGGACAGAATTGAACTCTGAGGGACCCCACAGGCCACCAGCTAGGGAGTTGAACAGGAGTCCCCTGGCTCCACCTTCTGGGTTTGACCCTCCAGTAAGTGCCTGCAAAATAGTGCCCCAAATCCCCATCCCAGAGAGACAGCCCAGAAGGATACCATGGTCGATGGTATCAAAAGCAGCTGAAAGATCCAGGAGAACCAGCAGGGACACACTCTTTGTAATGTAATAGATATTCTTTTTAAAAGAAGACGTCATTGATGTTTCTCTTTAATCGTTGTTGTTGTGTGTCTTCAAGTAGTTTTTGGCTCATGGCAACCTTCAGGTAAGATTTTCTTGGCGAGGCTTATTTGAAATAAGTTTGCCTTTGAGGCTGAGAGAGCACGACTTGCTCAAGAGCACCCAGTGGTCATCTCTGGGTGCAGCGACACAATCAAATTAATGAAGTTTGACACCACTTGACCTGCAATGGATCAGTGCCATGAAGTGTGGGAGTTGTAGTTTTATAAGATTTCTCTGTCAAAAAGTGCAGGTGCCTCACTAAACTATAACTCCCAGGACTCCATCGCACTGAACCATGGCAGTCAAAGCAGCATCAAACTGCATTTATTCAGCAGAGTAGATGTGTCCTTAATCCTTCCCTTTGGCAAAGAAGGTCAAGGTCTTGTAAAACTACAACTCCCAGGGCTCCATATCACTGAGCCATTGTAATCACAGTGGCATCAAACTGCATTCGTTTAGCAGAGTAGATGCATTCTTTGCCCTCCCCTTCATCAGCGAAGACTGGGGGTCTTGTAAAACTACAACTCCCAGGACTCCATGACACTGAGCCATGGCAAGCTAAGCAGCATTAAACTGCATTCATTCGGCAGAGTAGTTGCACCTATGTTGTTGAGCAATTTGGAAATGGCCTGGCCCAGAGGGGGTAGAGGCCCAGAAGTACCCCTAAAGTGAGGATTTCAGCAAAACCTCTGGCGAGTTCTAAAATAAATTAAAAATCCCTTGCCCAAATGATCTCACCAAAGAAGTCTGGAAGAAGATGCCACCAAACTCTTTATTCTCATCAGCTGAAGAGGATGACAACCGCAATATCCTTGTCGCAAAGCAGTGATAAGGTTACATACAAAATACATGCCATATTTATAGTTATACAGAGCTGTCAAAATTTAAATTTCCTGCCCGCACACGCCGGCCGGCTCCATGCTGATTGGATGGAACGCTGGAATCAGCTGGATCTGGAGCCAATAGCGAAACAGCGCCGCCTCTGTTCTGGCGAATGGGAAGCGGGAGGCGGGAACTTGTAGAAAAACAATGTAGCTGGACGTTCCTTGATTAGATTAGTCCTTATGTACATTAAGATCCCTTCCCTTTGACCTTTCGAGCCAAAGAAAGTCTTTTGTTTTCTGTGGGAAATGGGGAACTGGCCATAGCTGTCCTTTCCTGTTGACAAAGGACAGATGCGGATCTTTTCATGGAAGTCTCGGGAATAATAAATAAATAAATGATTTTTGCAGATTGCTGGGATTCCTGGGGACCGAAGCTAGGAAAAACCAGCCGTTGTGATGAATAAAAAAATAGTTATAGCAATATCCTCAGTAGCGAGGGGGAGATGAAATTCTGAGGCCCCTCCTGCTGTGAGATAAGGGGTCTTCATTGAGAAAACAGGATAGCCCCTGCTTCTACACCCAAAAAGCCCTTTGTTTTCATGCAATAGTTCCTGATGACAGGATTAAAAAGGTGCGGTTTGGAATGTGGTTGCCCTGATCTTATCTCGCATCAGCTGGTTTCACAAACACATGGCATTTTCTTATATTATTTTAAAAGGTACATGGGAAAGGGAAAACATGCACGAAGGGAATCATAAAGGGAATATTTCCACCATCACCAATAATATAATCCTCTCATAAGGAAAAAAGGGAGAATATAGTCCAGTAGTTCATGAGGGGAGTTTAAAACAACAGTCCATATGTTCTGGGGAGAATCATGATGAGAAGTTCATGAAAAGGAAATTCATCTGGTCCAGTCCTTGGTGGAAGCTAAAAGAATAAGTCTTTTCCTGAAATCAGCCTTGAGGAGAGTCCTAAAACATGAAAAACCTTTGGAAAACGATGTCTCCCAAAACTGTTCAGGGCTGCCCAAACTCTGGCCTGTTTCCATGTAACCCCCAGGGATGTGCACAAGGAGTTAGTGGCTTCAGGACCTAAAGGGGACCCTTTAACGGTGGCAGGAACAAAAGATTTGAAAAAACAGCAAGTTCTGACAGTCAGCTGCTTCTCTGGAAAAATATTCTTTAAAATTCAAAAGGTTGTAGCAATGGCAGAAAAGCTCAGAGGAAGAAAACAAAATGACAGAAAGTCTTAGAATAAGTCAAATAAAAATATGGTATTGAAACGGAGTCAATCGGTTGAACTGATGTTCTCGCGGATAGCAGGGGAAACTGGCACCATTTTGAAAATTCCGTATCTGCGGTTTTTAAAAGTGCAGCTCCAGCCTCCCTGGGACACCAGAAAGGCATCCCAGGTGGGCCAGCAGTGTTCTGCAGCCCGGAAAGGTTTATTTTAGCAAGATCTGTAAGTATGAGCCATATGGGACACTTTGTATCTTTGCGGTAGGGAAAAATGTTGCGATGTGAAGTGTTATTGATTAAAGTGGCGCTACAATGTTTCAGGTCAAGTGGGGCATGGAAATAGAAAGATAGAAATGGCTGGAGGTCTTCTGAAGCTTAATCCCAGCCTTTGTGCTAATGATGCCAGACCACATGCAGGAACTCCCTGCTGCAGGCCAAACCAGCTCAGATGCAGAGGGGGTCTCCTAGAGCTTGCCTTCACCAATAATAATAATAATAATAATAATAATAATAGAGAGGCTCAAGGTCTTGTAAAGCTACAATTCCCACGATGCCATAGCATTGAGCCATGGCAGTTAAACATTGTGCAAATGTTGGCTACCTCTGATCAGAAACCAACGAGAACGGCATTCTTGCCTTGCCGCCGCCGAAGACCAAAGGCTTGGGAGATGAAGTCACCCCATGCCATCAGAAGGCCACCTACAGCTCCAAAAGGCCCCCCAATGTTTAAAGCAAACAAGCTTGACCCCTGGGTAAGCTCTAACCAGGGAGAAGCTCACCTTTTGGACTCTTCATGATGTTTCATGATGGACTCCCATCTTGAAAGGGACATGACTTACAGGCAGGGGTGCTTCTGCTCCAGCAATGAAGGGCGGTGCGCAAAAGGAGCAAGGCAGAGAGATGAAACCCAGATGTTGAGCAGGGGAAGCACTGCAACGGGGCTGAAGGCTTTAATGTTATTTTTGCCTTAAACTCTAGTGGGCTTTGCATTGGGCTCTGGTACATACTATTGGAATAGCGCCAAATAATTTAATACAATTTACCGATGTGCTGGCTCACCATTCCACAACTGATGCAATGGGGAGTTAGTAAGAGACCCCAAGGGCTATCCAATCCAACCCCTTTTTGCCATGCAGGAAGATGGCAGTGTAGACTCCTATAATCAAGTTCAAAACAGATAATGTGGATTTATTTATTTATTTATCATGTCAGAACTGAAAATTCAGTTAAACAAACAAAGTTAAAAACTTGGCATTATACTCAATTTCTTTTGACCAGAAGCTGGCCACTTGGAGTGCCTCTGGTGTAGCTGTGAGAAGGACCTCCATTGTGCATGTGACAGGGCTCAAACTGCATTGGAGTATGGTTTGCTCTTTTCTGCACTTGCATGTCATGGATTCCACTTTGTGGGCCCCATTTCTTAAGATTGGCTCTGCATATCGTTGTGCCAGAGCGTAATCTGTTCAGCTTCTCTAGGTTGCCCCATCTTCTGTGTGCCCAGAAGGGTGTTTCTCCTTCAGTATCAGCCATTGATTGAGGTTTTGGGTTTAAGCCTGCTACTTTTGGACTCTCGCTTGCTGAGTATCTCTGAGTAGATATTAGGAAGCTGTTTCTTGATTTAAGTCATTGGCTTCCTGGCTGTTATCCAAACAGATAGTGGGCCGGGGAAGTCAGTACCATGGTCCTTTCAATACTGGCTGCTACTGCCCTGCAGACATCAGGTGGTGCAATACCGGCTAAACAGTATAATTTCTCCAACTGTGTAGACATCCTGTGATAATGTGGCATGTCTCATTAAGAGGCACATCCACTGTTTTAATGTGGTGAGATGTATTCCATACTGGGAATATGTATTCTTAGTAGCAGAGAAGCAAAGTGCAAGTCCAGATGTCTTCACTGTCTCTGGTTGTGATCCCCAGGTTGTGCCAGCCAGCTTTCGTATGATATTATTTCTAGCGCCTACTTTTTGCTTGATCATCAAGCAGTGCTTCTTGTAGGTCAGAGCACGGTCCGGAGTGACTTCCAGGTATTTTGATGTGCTGCAATTTATTTATTTATTTGAAACATTTATATTCTGCCCTTCTCACCCCAAAAGGGACTCAGGGCGGAGTACAACGTATATACGGCAAACATTCAATGCCGGGACAATAATTCATATACGCATACATAAACATTTAAAACATTTATCTCAATATTTATTTATTTATTTATTTACTACATTTCTATACCGCCATTCTCAGCCCAAGGGCGACTCATGGCGGTTTACAAAGCGGCACAATTCGATGCCAACAATATAAAAACAGATAAAACAATTAAGCATAGTTAAAAAATACAATTACATATAAAAACATAATAAAACCATAAATCCTCCGCAATTCATTACCAAATCATTGTCCAGTCGGTTGTCCAACCATTCCGAGATCAGAGTTATCAGCTACACTTCAGGAAAAGCCTGTCCAAATAACCAGGTCTTAACTTTTTTACGGAATGTTAGCAGAGTGGGGACCAATCTAATATCCCTCCCTGGGGAGGGCATTCCATAGACGAGGGGCCACCGCTGAGAAGGCCCTGTCTCTCGTCCCCGCCAGCCGCATCTGTGAGGATGGCAGGACCGAGAGCAGGGCCTCCCGAGAAGATCTTAAATTTCTAGATGGTTCGTAAGGAGAGATACGTTCGGACAGATAGGTAGGACCAGAACCATTTAAGGCTTTATAGGCTAAAGCCAGCACTTTGAATTGTGTTCGGTAGCAGACTGGCAGCCAGTGGAGCTGGCACAACAGTGGAGTTGTATGCTCCCTGAGCGCCGCTCCTGTTAGCATCCTGGCTGCTGCCTGTTATACCATTTGGAGCTTCCGAACAGTCTTCAAAGGCATCCCCACATAGAGAGCGTTGCGGTAGTCTATAGGGATGTAACCAGAGCATGTACTACCATGGCCAAGTCAGACTTCCTAAGGTACGGGTGCAGTGGGCGCGCAAGTTTTAATTGTGCAAATGCTCTCCCAGTCACCGCCGAAACCTGAGGTTCCAGGCTCAGCGATGAGTCCAGGATCACACCCAAGCTGCGAACCTGCGCCTTCAGGGAGAGTGTAACCCCATCCAGTACAGGCTGGACGGGGTTTGAAACCATTTAAAACAATCTGTGTCTAATCTAATTGGTCTGGTAATCTCTCCTATTGCTGCTTTATTGCCCTGTCCCAAAAGCTTGGTCCCACAGCCAAGTTTTTACCATCCTTCTGAAGGACAGGAGGGAGGGGGCCAATTTGATCTCACCAGGAAGGGAGTTCCATAGCTAAGGGGTAATCACCCAGAAGACCCTGTCTCTCGTCCCCACCAATCACACCTGTGACAATGGCGGGACAGAGAGCAGGGCCTCCCCGGATAATGTTAATCTTCACAATGGTTCATAGGGGGAGATGCATTCGGACAGGTAAATTGGGCCGGGGCCATTTAGGGCAATGCTCCAGTGGGATTCCTTCCCAGGTAATCCTCAGAGCTCGAGATGCTTGTCTGTTCTTGAGATGAAAAAGCACATGTCTGCATTTTAAATGGATTAGGAATAAGGTGGTTTCCCCTGTAATAGGCAGTAGGCTTGTTTGATCAAGAAAAATGGTTCTGAGACAATGAAATCCCATTGTTGCAGCCTGCATGCCTCCCCCCTTAGCAACTGGAAATCAAGCAGAGCCCCTCGCTGGTAGGCTGCCATTCAACCAGGACTTTATCAGCTGATGCTCATCTGCCCACCCCGGCCTTAGATAAGAATGTGTTGCTCCATGACAGCTCCTGTCCCAAGAGAGCTCTCCAAAATGACTCTCTTGTATTTACTCTGGAAGAACGAACCTGTTCCCGCTTCTCTTTACCTTTGCTTTTGTCGGTCGCAAAGTGACTTGAACTCTTTTGTAGTCAGATCTCCAGTTCTTCCAAAGCCCTCACCAAACATTTATTCCAGTCTCTGTTTTGATAAGCTTTTCTCTGAACCCATGCATTTTGGTTGTGCTCAGAGGTGCGTTGCCCACCAAGAGTTGATCTGTGCAATTGTGCCCATCTGGTTCATCAGCAGATGCATCATGGCACACAGATGGGGCCAGTGTTGATATTTTTCTATGGGGTTCTTTTAGAGGCTGCATCTACACTGTAGTTTGATTGTGGTTTGATATCGCTCTCACAGCCATGGCTCAATGGTATGGGATCCCAAGAATTGTAGTTTTGCAAGGTCTTTCACCTTCTCTGCTGAAAAGTGCTGGTGCTTCACCAAACTATAATTCCTGTGATTCTATAGTACTGAATGGTGTTGAACGACATTAATTCCACAGGGTAGATTTGCCCTGAACTGCATCACAAGATTCAGAGAGGCAGGAAGGTCATATTTGGAGAACCAGAAGGATAACCGTGTCTGGAAGAACCCTTATTTGTTTGAAGCAGGTGGAAATGTTGCCATTGGCAAGCTCGCTTAGCACTGAATAGCCTTGCAGTTTCAAAGTCAATCAGTGTAGTTGCCTAGAGGCACCCTTTGTTTGGAAGGTGTTAACTGGCACTTGGTTGTTTGCTGTCTGGAATTCCCCTGTTACTGAGTGGAGGTCTTTATTTACTGTCCTGAATCTGGTGTTTTTTAATATTGGTAACCAGATTTTGTTCATTTACAGGGTTTCCTCCTTTCTGTTAAAATTGTCTACATTCTTGTGGATTTCAAATGCCAGTTAAGACTTCACAGCAACCCAGTGATTCCAGCCACGAAAGTCTTCAAAAACATGAGTAATAGACTAATTAGGTAGATCCAGAAGTATGTTTCCCCGTCTCACTTTTTGGATTGTTGCTTCTCGCCACCACCCATTTTTTTTGCTTTGGATCTTTCGCCGGGGACAAAGATCCATCATGTTCTCGCACACACAAGGCACACACATGGGCCCACCGACACCCACACTCTTCTTGGTCAAACATAATTTTCTTGCAGGATCCTTCTGACAGCTGTCAACACCTCTCTGTTTATTTGTTCAACAGGAAGTGCTGGTGGTTGATGGCAATGGAGAGACTGGCAGCAGGGATGGAAGGGGGGAGTCCGCACTGTCGGAGGAGAATCATCACCCTCTTTAGTAGCAAAACCTGAAGTGTGCCTTCCACAGATAAGAAAGAGGGTGGGGGGCAGTCCTTCAGCCATAGCCAAGATTTTTCTGTAAAGCCTTGGTTTAATTCGAAAGCCAAAGCTACTGTCTTGAAAGCTTCAGGTTCTGATCCACATGGCCCACAGATAGTATTAGATCAGGAGGACATATTTGTTCTAGAAAAATAGAAGAATGTCAGCAGAGGGTTCCTCATCTCGAATTCCATCCGAGACATCTGGACTTGTGGTGGAACCAAGGGAAATGCTTTTCCTGAGCATTTCAAGGCCCAGGCAGGCATATACAGTTGGCTCTCCTCATTCATTAGGACTCAGGGCCTGAGAGAACACACCACTGGGAATCTCTAGGTCCTTCAGTGTGACTCCAAAGTCAATTCAAGCTGGACATTGGCCACATAGATGTGTTGGAGAACCCAGAGAATCCTAAATTGATGTTCTTTAGGAATGTCTCGGTCTTCTGGCATGGCTCCATGGTCAAGTTCAGAAGTTGACCGAAGAGGACCTCAAGATTCCCAGAGAGAACCTATTAACCAAACCTTCAACCAAACCTACAACCTATTAACCAAACCTGAGGACAGCTCGTTGTAGAGGTCTTCAAGCTGAAGATGGTAAAGCAGAAGACATGGGCATTATCCTAGATTGGGGGCTTGGGGAGTATTTTTGCCCTTGAGGAATCTGCCATGCCTTTACTGGGGAATCAATTCATTTCACGAGCACAAGGCACTTTGCTTAAGAGGACAATGGGTTTGGAGATGTGACCGTTCTGTTTTTCTTGGCCCCTCTTGTTCAGTGAAGATGGAACTTTGGGAGGTGTCTTGGGATCACAGAAATGAGTGTTAGTCCATAGGCTGCATGTTGTCCACCCCAGAAACTGCACCTACCCTGCCATATAATGCAGTTTGGAATTACTGTACATTCTATGGTCAATGTAGATGCATATAATGCTGTTTAACTCCATTGACTGCATTACATGGGTCTATACTGCATTATATGGCAGAATCAGCCGTAACATGGAGCAACTTTATTCTCGTAACAAGGAAATTGGAAAACACATCTCAGTTCCATGAAACAGTTTGCAAAGACCCTGAAAATATGTGGCTCAGTTTTTGGCATAATTATTTCGAGATTCCCTATGTCTATAACAGCCTGCTATCATACCCTACGTCCTGATTTTGGAAGTGACAGTCCCAACGAATCCACTTTTTCAGCTGATTTTAAGTCCTGGTTTTCTGTCTCCTCTACTCCCTTTGTCCACAGTTGAGTTCAGTTTCTGCAAACAGAGTCCAATGTCCAAACGTCATTTACCGTTAGTTAACCCCAAAGGAAGGTTTGGCCTAAGCCCCCCCCCCCAGGAGGCGTAGGTCAAAGCAAACCGTGGTAGCCTCTTTTCTGATATTGCTTGATTAAAACATGTTGCGATTTTCATCGACAAAATGTTAAAGGGGCTGTGATTGGAGATACGAGTGGGCCAGACATTGTAGGCCAGGAACTGAACATCCTGGAGGCCATGTCTGACCCATTGGCTAAATACTGAAACACAATAACAATACACAAGAATGAAGGTCTGGACTACAAATCCTCATGAAGGAGTGGGCTATCTCCCACGGGGTGGGAGAAAGCACCAATGGGACTGTGTGCTGCCCCCTCGATCCACTCACTGGAGAGATGCTCCGTAGAGCCAGGTTAATGGGGAGATAAGACCATCATCCCCGCCCCCCTTGGGCACACGCAATGTTGCAATATTGCGTGTGCCCAAGGGGGCGGATGATGGTCTTATCTCCCCACTAGCCTGGCTCTACGGAGCATCTCTCCAGTGAGTGGATCGAGGGGGCAGCACACAGTCCCATTGGTGCTTTCTCCCGGCCCAGTGGGAGATAGCCCACTCCTTCATGAGGATTTGTAGTCCAGACCTTCATTCTTGTGTATTGTTATTGTGTTTCAGCATACCATGTGTAGTTCTTGTGGGACAAGTACCCTGGTGTGTTTGTCCATTGGCTAAATAGGCAGAGCACAAATTCATCTGGTATGACCCTGGCAAGGATCCTGAGGGAATGCATATGAGCACAAGGCACTTCCCAAAATGAGAGAGGTACTGTATGTTTAAATGCCCACTTAAGGCGTCTCACTGCAATGAAGAACTTTCCCTGATGTAGGACTTCATCACACGCAAGTCTCTGTCCCCCCAACCCCATTTCTACATACTTCTAAAACAGTTCATAGACAAAGTACCACGGAGCCCATCATATGATGTCAACAGATTTCTGGCTGTCACCTGTGATGTTTCGTCATTGAACTGGGTCAGAAGTATGGAGAAATTGTGTGTGTGTGTTGGGGGGGAGACCTAAGCCAGGGTGAAATTGTCTTCTGAGCTCCTGATGTGTCTGGAAATGAGAGAAAGTGATTAAAGACACGCAAGATGGGATCTGCCAGATCCACCCGTGTTGAATTGTTTCAGTAATGTGGAAGAATGGCATTCCTATGGGCGGTCTCCTATGTACCACTTCTTTTACAAAATCCTTCTGCATCAGCCTGCAATAGTAATTTTTAAAATAATTAATGTAATCCTAAGGAATAGTGCCCTTGTAAGATATCACCACTTCACTTTCGCTGTATTTTCTACTTCATAGTAATCTAGACTTTCAAAATTGCACTATTGCTAACTTTTTATCTTTTTATTCATATAAGTGCCTTGGGTCTCCTTTAGAGTAAGGGGATTGAGAGGGAAAATAAAGTATCCCATAGAAGTGGTGTCTTAAGTATGATGTCTTGTGTCTCCGCCAAGAAGATAATTACGCTGGGAGGAGGCGATTTTGTGTGATGGGGGTAAATAAATTCTCCGTCTTCTTTAATGACGGAATCCCACACAAAGAAAGTGATGCTGCATGCAAGAAGATGATTTTCCCCGCTCCCCCTCCCTTTCCCCAGCTCCATCTGATGAAGTCCTAAGGGGTGTGGATGCAAACTCATTTCTAGGCACATCCAGCAGGAATTATCCTGGTGTTCCCTTGTCTGTCTTGTCATCTCTTTGGAGCATTTAAGATCTTCTGCGTGTCATCATGGCCATTCAAGCTATGCCCATCTTCGGCGAATGCAAGGCATTTGAAAGGACTTCCCTCCCTAGACCCCTCTTCCTTCCTTTCTCCTTGGCTTCTCAAAGGATCCTCTCTTCTCAGTCCCTTCAGAGATGTCATCACCTTGGCTCCTGGACGCTACCAATTGGCTCCTGTGCAAATAACTTGAATTCCTACCTGAAAGAGCTGATGACATGGGGATGGGGCTTAGCCACCTCCCCAATTCATTGAAGGCCTTTTCCTTTGAGAGTCTAATGCCCGACCTGCCCCTGAAAGACCATCTGAAAATAACATTATTCTTCAGGGAAGAATCCAGAGTGTCTCTTTCCTTCCTTCCTTCCCAGCCCAAGTAGTCCCATTGACTCAGTTGGCTTTAAATAAATATTGACGTACCATTCAGCAGTCGATTCAATGGGTCTGTTCTATTTGGAACAAGCAATTCAGTGCCAGCCAGGGGTGGAGGAAATATACCCTGTGAGGTCCACATTTAATTCTTCCAAAGTTCAGGACCCCCATTTTTAACAACAAAAAAAATATTGGGTGACATTTTAAATATTTTATTTAAACATTTTTATTGAATTTCCAAAATTTAAAAAAACTTGACATTAAACATAACATTACAAACACATATAACTTACATACTTACAAAACTCACATATATTTGTACTTCCCTCCCCTTCCCCCCTTAGACTATATTCCTCAGTTCTACTCCCGATTATTACAGACATTATCGAGATTCTTTTGTCTGATCTAGACGTTATGTAGACGTTATTGTCCATTCGATGTTATCTTTTTTCAAATGTTCTATAACCAATATTTCATAGATTATAGAAATATTTTAAATATTCTTAATTCCAACATCCTATTGGTTAGACACACCTAGAGCCAATTCACTGAACCGACTGTCAAACGGTAAGGAAACAAATTGGTAAATCCATCTTTTTTGGTAGCTTTCACAATCTCTGGGCCTCACAATAGCATTCTGGTTTGTATTATCTCTAAAAAATAAACAGCCCAATTTATTTTGCAGACCATATCTATTTTCCCATGTATTTTGTCATCAAGTGTATTTTATCCATCAAATCTACAGGTTTCCCCTAAAAGCCACAGAAATGCACCTTTACAGTACAATCCACAGTATCCACAGGACCGATGTCTGTGGTTCCATTTATTCACACCACCATAGGTACTTGGCACTGCCCAGGAGTCATTGGGACTGTTGCCTGCTGACTTTCTCCCTTCTCCAGCTTTGAGAGGGCTTACCTCACTGTCTCCATGGACACGGTGGGCATGCTCTCTCCCCCCCTCCCTTCCCCTCATCCACAGGTCTCCTTTCTTTCCCAGGGACATCACAGGGGGCCACTTCACATAGAAACACACAATCCAGAGAGATCATATGAGGCCACTTCAGTTAGTATCAGACCCCCAATCCATTTCTCAAACATATGCATTCTTGGACACTATTTCGGAGCCAAAAGCTGGTCTGCAAAATTCAGAGGAAGGTGTTGCAATCTCCAAATTTGCTCAGAAAGGGTGCATTGGGTTGGATTTACTAATGCAGACATAAATGAAACTCTCCTTCGTCCCTTGTGTTGTCATAACTCTGAGACGTTGGGGTAGTCCTAGATGCCTAGGTTGCTCTTGAGTGTCTGTTGAAGATGGGAGAAAAAGAAATCGCCTTCTTCAACATGACAAGTTAAACCCAAGCAGCTGTTCTTGTGGCTCTGCAGCAAAACCAAGCCAGCACAGTTTTATTAAGGATGGTTTCCCCCACCCTTTGGCTTTTTAAAGCCTGGCCTAAGCCACAGGGGCTTGGTCTGGAAGAAGAGCAGTCCCCGCCCAACCCAAGCCTTTCTGCATGGCATTCTTCTGGGGAGAGAAAATGCCATGGCTGGCTGCCCTTGTCAACAGCTGGTGAGTGGCAGGCGATGTGTCAGGAGAAGTCACGAAAGTGAGGGAGCCGAGTCCTTATTTCTAGGCCAAAGAGGGAAGCCCCGAACAAACCTGAGAGCCAAGTGTGTGTTAGGACACCAAGCTGTTGGAACTTAATGGTTTGAAAAGTATTTTCTCCCAGGGCTGGCATTAGGTTTCTACCAATGTTAACAGTTGGAAAGGAGGAGAAGGAAAGAGGGAATTTCCAATGGACAAAAGGGGAAGAAAATCAGCATGGACATGTGGAGAAATGGGAACCACTGGATGGGTTCATTGATGGGGATTTGCTTATTTGATGGGGTGATGCAGTGGCCTCAATCCAGAGAAGACCTTCATTCTTTCCTTTGAAAACAGGATGTGCATTTGTCCCATGGATGCCAACTGTCTTGGGCAGAGTGACTCCTCTCAAAGTCATCACAATTCTGTTGGCAGTGAATCCAATGCAATACAGGTATCCTCTGAGAAGTACACCTCTATGACTTCATCATGATATAGAGCAGCAGCCAGTTACTTCCAGCCCGATCCCAAAATGTGTTCAGGACCCTGGACAATTCCTTTAAAGTCTGGAATAAAGCCTCAGGGTAGATTCATGGCATCACTAACATAGAAGACCCAATGCATGGAGATGAGCCTGGCTTCTCAAAGACTACACCAGTCTTGAAGGTTCACCAAGCTCACCCCTAGTATACCCCAAATCCTGAAATAATCTGGGATATCAAATCCCAACATCCTTTAAGCTCAAGACCAACTTTTCTTTCCTGTTGACTTGAATGTCTTCCCCATTTCTGTGTGGGTCGACAAGTCTCCTTTCCCTTGACCCAAGGCCCTGAATTTTACTATGGAGATGAACTGCTCTCCATGGAGACTTTAGACACAGCAATGTTCATTTCTGAACACTCCTTTTTAAAAAAGGAATTTGTGGGACTTAGACGTACCATGACAACTTGACTTTAATTGGATTAGAGAGTTGGGCCAAAACTAACAACATGTAACACTGGGCAAAACAATTCAAGTGGGATATGGACAAGATGGAATATATTCAGGAAAGGGCAAGCAAAAGTTCTGGAAGACAAGCTCTATGAGGAGCAGCTTAGGTAGCTGGTTATGTTTGGCTTGGAGAAGAGAAGGTTGGGAAAAGGAGACCTGAAAGGTTGCCACGTTCAGGAGGAGAGAAGATTGTTTTCTGCTGCTCTGGAGCCTAGGACACAATGAAGCATTCCAAATGGCAAGTAAGGAGATAATAACGACAACTATAATAATAATGTTCTATCTAACCTGCTTCTCCTCACAGCTCGAGGAGGGTTGCAACATTGCTAAAACACATAATCGAAACACATCATTATTTCAAAACACTTTGTACAATAGACATATTAAAACATATTTCCATAAAATACATATTAAAATACACAAAACTAAAGTTACACATAGCGTGGAAGTTTATAATTCATCATTAAAACTATCTAGGTAGGCAGCTGTAAGAGATGAGTCTTCACTTGTGTCTTAAATTGCGGCAACTGATCTAGCTGTGGGAGCTCTTCCGGCAGGTCATTCCACCGTTGTGGGGTGGCTAATAAAAACGTCCTCTGGGTGATGGTGCCCAATCGGATTCTGGCTGGTTGGAGTAGATGCCCCCCAGAGGACTTCAGTGTTCATTTTTGAACCCACTGGAGTTTCCAAATTTGGTACAAAGGTAGCCGACTGCAAAGCTCATTGCAGAAGTCCAACCTTCAGGTTACCAGTGTGTGCACTACCATCTTGATGTCCTCCAAATCTAGGAAGGGGCACATCTGGTGTATCAGCTGAAGCTGACAGTAAGCACTCCTGACCATTGTCGCAGCTCCCTGGGCTGACATTTGGGGAGATGGATCCAGGAGCCCTTGTCCCAATCTGCACATGCAGTGTTCCAGTGGTGTGGGACCCCATCCAGAACTGGTCAACACATCTCCATTCCAGATGAGCACCCTTGATGGCAAGCACCTCTGTCTTGTCTGGATTCAATTTCTGCTTGTTTTTCCTCATCCAACCCATTATATCTTCCAGGCATTCATTCAGAGGAGAGACACTATCCTTAGCCGAAGCTGTTTTTGAAGGCATGGAGAAATATATTTGGGTGTCATCAGCAAACTGATAACATCCCCCATGGCTTAGGATGCACGTCCAGATGGTAAGACCTGTCCGGCAGTGGAATTTGCTGCCTGGAAGTCCAGTGATCAGGCATGTAGCCGGGGGCTAAGGGGCTTCATCCCCCCCAAATTCTCAGGGTGGTCCGCGAAAAGGGCTTACTTGTACATTATTTAAACTGTTATGTTTATTCATATCATGATCTGATCACCATGCTCGTTATATCCCACATTAATGGGGTTATTGGGATAACAATACAAAAGGTTTGCTAGGGTAGACCCTCTTCCACCCAGTCTCAGCCCCCCCCCGAATCAAAATCCTGGCTACGGCCCTGCCAGTGATGTCTCCAGGTTTGTCAAGCAGAGGCTGGATGGCCATTTGTCAGGAAGGCTTGGATGGTGTCTTCCTGCCTGGCAGAAGGGGATTGGACTGGATGGCCCTTGGAATCTCTTCTGACTTTAGGATTCTATGATTCCACGATTCTGTAAGTGTGGCTAGGGTTGCTTGTGGGCCACACTGAGCCTGGAAAGGCCAAGTTCTCTTCCCTGAGAAGGCACAATTTCCAGATGCATTCACCTTTCCTTCACTGCCTCAAGTTGATGACACTCAATTGCCTCTAAGTTTCCCCAATGTCTAGGAGGCCATGATAATAATTTCTCTATTTCTTCCTTTTCTGCTGCATGCAATGTGCTGCCAAGCACTGCCAGGCTTCTGGCCCAACTTCTGCAGGACTGGGGAAGCCTCTAGTCCACCGGGAACACCATGCTGCCCTTCCTCTTGCATGACATTTCTGTGAATGGAAGCCGGAAGATGAGCTTCAATCTGGTGTTTTGTGTTTGCCGAGAAATCGGGACAGAAAGGGGAAAAAACAACACGAGCATCCCGCTTGACTTTCTCCCTGCTCTTCCGTGTGATGGAAGGGAAAAAAGTGTAATATATATGCCAGGAAGTCCATGGCCATTGGAAACAATGTAGGGAGAGAGCAGGAGGTAATAGGATTTTCCCTGGTGAACTTGGCTCTGAGCCCAAGCAAAGCTGGGAATGCTCCAAAAGGGAAAAGGATTTGGACAGAGCAGCTTTTCCCCAAATAGGGTTTTCCTGTTTTAAACAAATGGCTCTTCTCTGGAGGGCAGAGATGAGCAACCCAGGTTAGTTTGGACCACGAGGCAGCATCCTACATCTGTCAGATGAAAGGAGCATCATTGTTTGCATCCAGGAGGGGGAAGAAGGGAGATCTGGCTCTCTTGCTATATTGCTGGTTGATTTACACTTATTTACTAAGGACTTGGGGTTGCCAAATGTCCCCAATCAGCACATTAACTCACATAGTCCAGATTCAATTAACATTTTCTCTCCAGGAATCTCTAGGGTCTCCAGAGTGACTTTATGATCAACTGTCACTGGAAGTTGATTACAAGGTAACACTGGAAGATCTAGAGCAGGGCTTTCAAAACATTTCATGCTGATCACACGCTTTTGAGACATGCATCCTTTCAGGACACTTTAATTCAGTTTTACTAGCAAGACAAAGGATAAACCAACCTCTTACAAGACTAAATAATATAATAATAAATAATATATATATAATATATAATAATATATATTCTATATATATAAAGGAGGACCCGTCGTCGAAAGACTGCCATAGGCAGAGAAACCTTCCAAGGCAGAGACACCAAACTTGGCAACAAAAATAGGCCTCAGGCAAGGAAGGTTTTTAGCAAAGAAACTCCCCCAAACCTAGAAGGCCCCCAAAACAACGATGAAAAAACCCCTACATTTTCCAGCATCCTCCGCAGCCGCCAGTGAATCCCATTGGCTGACATCGGCCCACACAAAATGCCGCCACCACTTCCCAGCGGAGGCCACGCCCCCTGCCATAGGAGGCGGCGGAGAAGGCCGAGGAGGCGGTGGCGTGGCCCGGGTCCGGAACCGGCTGGGAGCCGGCGGAGGAGGCCGAGGAGGTGGCGGAGGAGGCGGGCACGGCGCCGCCCGCGCGACCCGGGTCCAGAAGCGGCTGGGAGACGGCGGAGGAGGCGGGAACGGCCACGGGACTACACTTCCCAGAAGGCCCCGTGCGGCTACTTCCCGCTCACTCCTGCCCACTCTCTGCCCTCCCAGTGAGCCGCGCGGAACCGGAAATACGCCCTCACCTCAGAGAGAGGAAGGCAAGCAGGAAAGCAGGAGGCCGGGCGGGCAGCCATGGGGACCCGCATGAAGTGAGTCCGGGCACCAGGGAGGGGAGAAGGGCGAGGGAGACAGAGGGGGGGGGGAGAAAGAGAAAAGGACGGAAGCATTCTCTCCTCATGTTTATCCCCCATCTATGGCTAAAGGCATGCTCAGAGGAGGTGGGGAGGTCTACTGGAAACACTCACAAACAGGGGAACTCCAGACAAGAAAAAAACAGACACACAACACACACAACACATACATACCACTGCTAAAAAGAAACCAGCACAATACAACCAACGAACACACTCCACATACACACCGTATATCCACAACACACTACCACTGCACACTCACAACAACAAACTACACACTCAACACCACACTTCTCCAAGCACCATCCCAAACACACACCACCAATCCTCCAATTTACAAACACCACCCCCACAACATGACAGCCACACAACTCGCGATGCCTACCTCTACAGACCCACTACACAACTCACACACAACACACGCAACGCATACATACCACTGCTAAACAGAAACCTGCACAGTACAGCCAACTAACACACCCCACATAAACACCGTACATCCACACCACACTACCACTGCACACTCACAACAACAAACTAAGATATGCCGTTCCACTTCAGCCGTCTCCAATTCCCAATCACACTAGCTTTTGCCATCACCATAAACAAGGCACAAAGACAAACACTACAAATCTGTGGCATAGACCTTGACACAGAATGCTTCTCCCACGGACAACTCTATGTAGCGTGCTCCAGAGTTGGGAAACCACAGAACCTCTACATCAACACAGCAGACGGAAAGACAAAAAACATTGTATATCCACAAGCTCAGCAAAACGCCAGCAACACCACACACCGACAACTCCCCAACCCACAACGACACAGCCATGACCCCACCAAGACCGTAAGTAACATCATTTCCAACCCTTACATACTCAGACTTTCTCGCATCTCCTAAATAGGGCACAGCAATGCGTGCTGGGTACAGCTAGTTAATATATAATATATCATTATTAATTAATATATTATATATAAAAGTGAAAATATGTATGTGTGTATGTGGCTGGGGTGCCTGCTTCCATAGGCAGGCTCCTGCTTCCATAGGCAGGCTCCCGCTTCCACAAACCCACAGTGCTGAAGAGCCACTAAAAGCCCTCCTTCCAATGACATTTCAGGTTATAGTGAGTACCATAAACATGTATCCCAACACTTGCTATTGTCCTCCCCAAACACCATACTACCAACCACACAAGGAATGCTTTCATTCGGGAACAATTTCAACTTATATTTTAGGTGTTTCCTTCACCACAGACATCCCAGTATTTCTTAGTCTCTCAATTGGTGTGGAATTTGCATGATCCCGCCCACTGCCTCTCCCTTAACCCTTTCCTACTCTTTGCAACTCTGTCTGCACAACAAACAGAGCAGAACTAATCAGAAACTAAGCATACTGGAGGAGTTTGAGGGTCTGACTCCACATGATGTGAGTTGCAGTTCACCCACAACCGTAAGCATTTTGTAAAAAAATATATAATTTAAATGACTTTTTCAAATAACCCGGGCAATTCCGGGTACCAAAGCTAGTATGTATGTATGTTACGGCAGTCTTTCTCAACCAGTGTGCCGTGGCACATTAGTGTGCCGTGACGGACCTCCTGCTGTGCCACGAGAAAAGCTCTCTGCCCCCCTTCCTCCCCCCTCCTGCTGAACTCCTGCTGCTTGGGGGAAGAGGAGGAAGGGCCGGGCAGTGGCGAAGAAAAAGAAGAAGGGACCGGGGCGCCGCCTCCTTTGGCCGTTTCCCCAGCCAGCCTCCAATCTGCCATGACTCCCACCATGACTCTTGCCCCTCGCTCGCTGAAGCCGCGTGGAGGAGGAGCCCGCCCACTGAAGCCCGTCCACTGCTCATGCTCCTCCTCTGTAGGAGAGCTGAAGCTGGGGGGAGGAGGCGGGGTATGGTGCGGCCTGTAGGAGAACTAAAGCTGGGGGAGGGGAGGGGCATGGCTCTGCCCCCTCCCCCAGCTTCAGCACTCCCAGCAGCTGCTCCAGCCTTGAGGGGACAGTGCCAAGCCAGCATTGTGCTGGCTCTGGCACCACTGGCTTGGCATTGCCCCCTCAAGGCTGGAGCAGCTGCTGGGAGAGGTGAAGCCGGGGGTAGGGGGCGGGGCATGGTGCAGCCTGGCTCCACCCCTCCCCGGCTTTGGCACTCCCAGCAGCTACTCCCAGCAGGCCACCAACCCCCAGCCGTTCTTTACTGTGTTAGAGTGTCATTTTGTGTCATTTTTGTTGGTGGTGTGCCCCCGGATTTTTTTAATGTTAAAAGTGTGCCACGGCTCAAAAAAGGTTGGGAAACACTGTGTTACGGTATAAACGAGGTTTGGACATTTTCCCTTTACATGTCTTTTCCTACAGTTGATTCTTGACTAGTTTCCTCTATAGCTGTTCCATGTGCTTCATCACAAACATCATTGCCAAAACATTATCATTTTCTCAATTAGAAACCTATCCATTTTAGTAGTAATTACTGCAACTGAATTAACATATTGTGTAAATTATAAAAGTTATAACTGTAAAGTACCATAAACATGTAGCCCAACACTTGCTCCCAAGTCCTATGGAAGGCACCGCTCTTTAGAATTCATGCTGTGTGACATCTTTTGACCTGCCCTGGAACCTTGGTATTTGTAGTTTGAGGAGGCACTAGCCTTCTTTGTGAAGTTACATCTCCCAGGATTCCCCCCCCCCCCCCGAGAGATGTAATCTCCCAAAGCAACATTTCCAATGTCTTGTGAGAGGTTGTCTAGTAAGCCTCCCCACTTTCCTTACGTAGCGTTGTTTGCTTTGCTTGCTTTTCTCTCTCAGATAACGTTTCTTCTCTCTGCTTCCTTTCTCCGTCTTTATCCTTTCTTCTCGTCTTTCTTCCTTCTTTTTTAAATTTTAAAATGAACGTGGTCGGCTTGTGCACAGCGTTCCCTCCTCCTGGGGTTGCTACCTCTGTGAGGACCTCTCGCACAGGTTTGGTGAGCCTCCTTGAGGGAGACCACCTCTCTGTGCCAGGAGTGTCCTTCTGCAAGGTTCGCAGCCAACCTGACCTCTTCCCGTCAGTGTTGAGGAGCTCCTTGACGTGCTCCTAACCTTTTGGGGGGAGATTCAAGTCTCCATACTCCTCGGAGCTTCAGAGACCTGCAGCAGCCGCCATCTTGCCTTCACCCAGACGTCCCTCCCAGGATTCCATAGCATTGAGGCAAGGACAGATGGAGTGTATGTAGCATCCATGGAATCAAATTGCAGGAGAAAAGATTCCACCTAAACATTAGGGAGAACATCCTGATAGTAAGAGATGCCCGGTAGTACATTGCTTTGGAATGTGGCAGAGCCTCCTTCTCTAGATGTTTTTTAGCAGAGGCTGGATGGCCATCTGTCAGGAGTGCTTTGATTGTGTTTCCCTGCATGCCAGAAGGGGTTGGATTGTATGTCCCTTGGGGTCTCTTCCAACTCTAGGTTTCGATGGTTCTTCAGATTGATCGTGCCTGGGCAGCTGAGTGTTGGGCAGGCGCGTGATCCACAGTGCCAGCGCCTGAAATAGATGCGTTTCTGGGAATCTCTCTTGATCACATGGAGGACAGTCCAGGTCCAAGTGGCATTTGGCTCCTTATGAGGACCCCTCCCTCCCTATTGTTTCCGAAAGGCACTAAAATTAGCAAGTCTGCAAAAATAGCCAGTTTTTTGGAGCACCTATCGGTATTCCAGCTTGAAAAGCAAGTTTATGACCACTGTCAATATTTCTTCTCATATTTGCTTTTGTGGGCATTGTTTTGTTGAGGCCTCACTTTCCCAATCAGGCATTTTGCATTTGCCTTTGCACCAGAATGTGTGTCTCAGTGAATCTGTTCATGTATAAATGTCATTTTAGATAAGAGAGTAGCATTGCAAAATACAGGGCAGGAAGAATAGTAAATTAATGTGTATGTGTGTGTGTGTATATATATATATAGAGAGAGAGAGTATTTATGTATCTATCTATATAGTGTGTGTGTGTGTGTGTGTGTGTGTGTATAGTGTTTCAGGGCCGTAGCGGGGTGGGGGAGGGGCTTGTAACTTTTTTTAGCATATCATGAAGAGTAGTTCCATAACACAAAATAATTTAAATAGTATGGTTCATTCTATATTTTATATAGACGTAATTAAATCTGTTTCCTATTTTAGTTACAAAGTTTCAAGTCTTAAAAGAACTGAAAATGATTGTTAATTGGTAATTTATAGTTACAAAAGAATACCACAATGTCTGTTGGAAACACTTGAAAACTGTGTCAATACACTTTGACAGAAATCAGGCTCTATCGATAAAACTTGAGTGGACACTCAATAATGCAAGTCCTATCAGTCATTCTTGTCCCATTGTGCTTCTTATGTATGTTTTCAAATGTTTAAGCATTAAAAATGACATACACACACACTTAAAATTGGCATATCATTATTGAAGGACTGATGAAACCACCAAGTCTTCAAGTTCTTACGGAAGGAGGTGAGGGATGGGGCCAGCCTTATCTCCTTGGGAAGGGCATTCCAAAGCCAGGGGGCCACCATCAAGAAGGCCCTCTCCCTCGTCCCCACCAACCGAGGTTGAGACAGTGGTGGGAGCAAGAGAAGGGCCTCCCAGGTGGATCTTAGTGTCCACGCTGGTTCATAGAGGGACATGTGATCACGGAGTTAGGTAGGGCTCGAACCGTTTAGGGCTTTATAGGTCATCACCTGCATCTTGAATTTGGCTCAGCAACTTATCGGCAGCCAGTGGAGCTGTTTCAATAGGGGTGTTGTATGTTCCTTATAGTTAGCTCCGGTTAGGAGCCTGCCTGCCGCCCATTGTACTAGTTGGAATTTCTGGACCATCTTCAAGGGCAGCCCCACATAGAGCGCGTTGCAGTAGTACAATCTGGATGTAACCAAGGCATGGGCCACCATGGCCAAGTCAGATTTCACGAGGTATGGTCGCAGCTGGCACACAAGTTTTAATTGTGCAAAGGCCCTCCCGGCCACCACTGACACCTGAGCATCAAGTGACAGCGTCATGTCCAAGAGGACCCCCAAGCTATGGACGTGTGGCCTCAGGGAGAGTGTAAGCCCATCAAGCACAGGTTGCCACCCAATTCTCCGATCAGCCCCCTGACTGACCAGGAGGACCTCTGCCTTCTTTGGATTGAGTTTCAACTTGTTAGCCCTCATCCAATCCATCACAACTGCATACCTTAAAGACACCCGGGACTTCATCACCAAGGAAGAAAATATGACCATGGAGACAGGCGACCAACTCATTGTTGCGGATGTAAATTCCCTTTACAGCAATGTCCTGTTGGACCAGGCTAGGGGAGTTCTACAAGAGGCTTTCGAATCCATAACAGACTACTTTACCACCAATTAACTTTTTACTTGAGCTAGTGGACTGTGTACTTGATTATAACTACTTTTGGTTTGATGGACAGTTCTATGTACAACAAATGGGCGTGGCTATGGGGAGTCCCCTGGCTCCTTGCGTAGCCAATCTGTATATGCACCACCTGGAACAACAACACATGTACAATGACCCCCAACACCCGATTGTACGTCATATCAAATTCTACAAGCGGTTCATAGATGACGTGTACATTGTGGCTTCTAAGGACATCACTCCCACTTCCCTACACGATTGGATGAACTCATGGGAACCCACCATCAAGTTCTCCTTGGAATCCAATATTAACACCATCAACTTTCTTGATGTCACCACATATGTTCACCACAACAAATTACTCATCAGATGTTTCCACAAACCCACTGATTGTAACTCCTTGTTACACTACTCAAGTTTCCACAACCACGCGCTTAAGAACAATCTTCCTTATGCCCAGATGTTACATCTGAAAAGGAACTCATCTACACCTACAGATTATGACCAGGAATTGAATTTACTATCCTCCAAACTCAAAGCCAGGGGTTATCCTGAATCCGTAATTACGGCCGCCAGCACTAGAGCCTCCAGTATCCCTAGGGAAGCGCTCCTCACCAGCAAACCCAAACAAACTCCGAACAGACTCATTTGGCCATTGACCCTAACTCACAACACCAGCCGCATCAAGCAGGTCATCAACAAATATTGAGTCATCTTGAAGGACATTCCTGGCCTTACCCAAACCCCCATCGTAGCCCACAAGCGGTCCAGAAATATCAAAGATGTCCTGGTACACACACAACTTAAACCACCCTCATTGAAAAGCATTTTAACTCCCAAAACCCACCCGTGTGGACATTGTGCTCAGTGCAAGTTTGTGTTTACCGACAAACGTATTTTCAATCCAGGTACAGGACAGTACATTAACTTTCGCGGGTCATATTCCTGCAATTCGGATTGCTCGGTGTATGGATTGGTTTTCCCATGTGGAAGCATTTACGTGGGCGAAACCAAACGGGTTCTCTGCCAGCGGATATCTGAACACCGTTCTCGGATTCGCCGATTATCTGAAGACTCTCTGTTATACACCCATTGCAAAGAAAAAAATCATGGACCAGACTCCCTACGATTCTTTGGCTTACAACGGGTCATTATCCCTCCACATCAAAATGCTGAATTACTATTGAGACGTGCGGAGGCGGCCTGGATTTTAAAACTCAATAGCGAGCAACCCTTCGGCCTGAATGAGAAACTACGAATTCATGACCTGACCCTTTAAGACTCTCCTGAATGCTCCTCTATTTACTCCCCATCCTCACCTGTGCTCCTTACCTCCAGTGTGTACTTAATTGTATTGTTTGCCTTGATTATTTGCATTTGCCATGACCACATAGAGGGACACACTTCTCGCCCTATGCTCTAGGTATGTTTATTTGCCCTATGTTATATTTCAGGGCTGTCCAACTGCCGGCACAGGGGCTGTACACGGCCCCCAGCCTGTTGGACACGGCCCCCGCTATGCCCCCGGCCGCCATTTTAAATTTTTTTAAAAAAAATATTTTTTTAAAAAAATGGCGGCCGGGGGGGGGGAGGCGGGGCAGGGAGGAGGAAGAGAGCTAGCTCCTCCTCCCTGCACCGCCCCCTCCGTCCCTCTCTCCGCGCCGCCGCTGCGAGATCGCAGCGACGGGCGGGAGGGAGGAGAGGAGGAGGAGGCGGGGCAGGGAGGAGGAAGAGAGCTAGCTCCTCCTCCCTGCACCGCCCCCTCCGTCCCTCTCTCCGTGCCGCCGCTGCAAGATCGCAGCGACGGGCGGGAGGGGAGGAGGAGGAGGCGGGGCAGGGAGGAGGAAGAGAGCTAGCTCCCTCCTCCTCCTTGCCTTGCCCCCTCCGTCCCTCTCTCCGCCCCGCCGCTGCGATCCGGTTCACAGCGACGGGCGGGAGGGGAGGGAGGAGGAGGCGGGGCAGGGAGGAAGAGAGCTAGCTCCCTCTTCCTCCTTGCCTTGCCCCCTCCGTCCCTCTCTCCACCCCAACGCTGCGATCTGGTTCACAGCGGCGGGGGGGGGGGGGAGGAGGAGGAATCCTCCCTTCCTCTTCCTCTTCCTCCTTCTCGGCGCCGCTGGTGTCCCGATCGCCGTGGCGCCGGGGAAGGAGGAGGAATCCTCCCTCCCTCCTTCTCCTTCCCCGGAGCCGCGGCGATTGGGACACCGGCGGCGTCGGGAAGGGCGGGAGGGAGCGAGGGGGGCAGGCCTTCCAGGGAGGCCTGCGGGAGAGTTTTCGCCCAGCTCTCGCATCCCTCTGACCAGAGGGACACGAGAGCCAGGCGAAAAACCCTCCCACAAGCCTGGATGGCTCGCGGGAGAAGCGAGAACCGGGGCGCTTCCCCGTGAGCCATCCAGGCCTGCGGGCGAGGGGCGGAGCCGCGGAAGCTTCCTCGCAGCCGCCCTCTCCCCAAAGTGTCACAACAGCTGTTGTGATGCTTTGGGTGAGGGCGGGAGCCACAGAAGGCTCCCCGTGGCTCCTCCTTCTCTCCCAAAGCGTCACAACAGCCTCGGAGGTGGCCGAAATCGCCCACTTCCAAGGCTATTGTGACGCTTTGGGAGAGGGGGCGGAGCCGCATGGCCGGGGGCGTGGCCGGGGGGTGGCCACTCGGCCCCCAGGTGATCGGCCCCCAGAAAGTCCGGCCCTTGGGTCGGCAGAAGTTGGACAGCACTGTTATATTTGGATAATTGCCTCTTCCTACCATGCTTTTCATATATTGCCATATATGGTGTATGATGATATTGATAACTATGATACCATGTTCATGCTTTTATGCTTTGTGGAATGCTTTATGTATTTCGAGATGCCACCTATTTACAATGTATAATTTCTCACAGACTTACTTGGTCACCCACCATCGTGGATACCCCTACCTACTTGTCGCACAGCCTTGACAAAGACCAGCCAGGTCGAAACGTGGAAAGGGCCCACGCACCTGCGTCCTCGTCGGCTTTCGACGACCTCGGAACACCACCGATCACCTCACCCGGTGTTTACCCACCACCACGCATCGACACGTGGATAATAAATACATTTAACGCAACGGCGTTTGGATTACAAATGGACGTTTGCCTATGATTACTTTTTGTGTGCATTAACACTTATTTACTTTGAATTTACTACAATAATAATGTTACTTCAACTCTTCGAGATTCATGTGTTTGTTTGATACGACCAAGGACCACGCCCTGTTTGTTACTCTGAGCAGATATCCCCAGCTTCACCAACTGGGAATGTCCCTCCAGGAAGGAGTGGAGCCACTGCAAAGCAATGCCTCAAAGACCATACCGGAGAGCCGTCCCAGAAGGATATCATGGTCGATGGTATCGAAAGCCGCTGAGATGTCCAGGAGAACCAACAGGGACACCCCCCCCCCCTGTCTAGTTCCCTTTGGAGGTCATCCACCAAGGCGACCAAAGCTGTCTCCGTGCCGTGGCCAGGCCTGAAACCAGACTGCGATGGATCCAGATAATCAGTGTTGTCGAAGAATCCCTGGAGTTGGGAGGCCACCACCCGCTCCAAAACCTTGGCCAGAAAGGGGAGGTTAGAAATTGGTTGGTAGTTATTTAATTTTGAGGAATCCAGGGATGCCTTTTTAAGTATAGGTCTCACAATAGCATTTTTAGGCTTGATGGAAAATGTCCCTGTTTCAAAGAAGCATTTATGATCTTTGTAAACCACTCAGTCAACCCCCCAGCAGACAGTTTGATAAACCAGGAAGGGCAAGGATCAAGGGCACAGGTGGTCGCTCTCACCGCTCCAAGAACCTTGTCCACATCATCAGGCTGATCAAGTTGAAATGAATCCAACGAAACAGGACCGACAGGTGTCTCCGTTACATCCTTAGACTGTATTAAAGCTGGAGTCTAAGTCAGAACGCAGCTGAGCGACTTTATCTGCAAAATGATGTGCGAATTCGCCACATCGAGTTGCCAGATGGCCAGAGGGCTCCCCACCCTGATGGGGGTGAAGGAGCCCCCTGACCACCCAGAACAACTCCGCCGGTCTATTCGATGCAGACGCAATGTGGGCAGTCGAGAAAATTTTTCTGGCTGCCCCCATTGCCACGGAGTAGGCCTTAAGAGAGGCTCTAGCCCATGTTCGGTCGGCTTTATTCTGAGTCTTCCGCCAGTGGTGCTCTAGCCTCCATCTCACCTGCTTCATCACAGCCAGCTCCCCAGTAAACCAGGGAGTCCGGTTGACTTCGCGCCGCAAGAGAGGGCGTTCAGGGGCAACCATGTCAATTGCCCTGGCCACCTCCAGAATATAGAGGTCAACCAAGGCATCAACAGGATTGTCATCCACCATGACAGAAAGATCCTCAAGAGACATCAGGAATCCTTCCATTTCTGCAATGCAATACAGGCAATATGTACACATCAACAGGCTAGGATAATAATTAATGGCGAAGAAACGGAACCGTTCTCTATAGAGAAAGGCATGAGACAAGGCTGCCCCCTCTCCCCTCTAATTTTTATTTTGACTCTCGAACTCTTGCTCAATGTGATAAGGGAGGATAAAGAGTTGGAGGGTCTAAAAATTAATAAGGATTCGCTAAAGATTAGGGCACTTGCAGATGATCTTGTCTGTATTATAGAAAATCCCCTAGAGAACATTAACAAGTGGTTAAAGAAAATAGAAAATTTCGGGGAAGCAATGGGTCTAAAGATAAATAAAAAAACCCAATGATTTTAGTCAAAAATATCCCACAAAAAGAGAAAGATGCAATAGAGAGAATAACCGAGATTAAAATTACCAATAAAGTGAAATATCTGGGCATTGTATTGACCCCGAATAATATCAACCTGGTCAAAAATAATTATGAACCTACCTGGAAGGAAATTAAGAAAAATCTAGACAAATGGAAACACCTAAACCTGTCCCTGCTTGGCCGGATATCTTTAGTGAAAATGAATATCCTCCCAAAGATGCTCTTTTTATTTCAGAATTTGCCCATCCTGAGCAATGATAACCTCTTCTCCGGATGGAGAAGAGACCTAACAAAATTTATTTGGAAGGGGAAGCAACCCAGAATAAGCTGGCTTAATATGATTGATGTAAAAAGTCGGGGTGGCTTGGGGGTCCCGGACCTCCAAACATACTTTGAGGCGTGTGCCCTGGAATCGATAAGCGAATGGGCAAAGCTAGAAAAAGATACCTTACTCGCAATCGAGGGTCACGACCTTAGGGTGGGGTGGCATAGCTACCTGTGCTATAACAGAGTGCGAATTGAGAAGAATTTTAGGAACCACCCAATAAGAAGATCGCTCCTGAGGGTATGGCAGAAATATAGAGAATCCCTCCACGAGAAAACCGCATGGTGGGCATCCCCGCAGGAAGCTTTTTTTAGAAGACAATTTGGGAGAAGGCAATGGTTGAGGTACAGAGATATACTCAAAGAAGAGAATAAGGATAGGATATTAAAAGATTTTAAGGAACTAAAGGACATCGATGACTCTATGAATTGGCTACATTATCTACAAATAAGAGAGATCTTTAATAGAGATAAAGTTACAGGCTTTGGGAAAAAGCAACAATTCTGGGACAAAATATTATGGAAAAAACAAAAAAACTATATTATATCAAAAATTGCTTGAAATAAAAACGGAGCAGGAAGCTATAAAAACCTGCATGGTAAGGTGGGCCCAAGACTTCGGTCATGAGATCCCCCTTGCCCAGTGGGAAAGGGTGTGGAAAGTGCACTGGGGCTACACCTACTCGTATGAGCTAAAAGAAAATAATATAAAGATATTCCATAGGTGGTACCATACACCCCAAAAAATTGCGCGCTATAATAAAAACTATAGCCATCTATGTTGGAAATGTAAGTCGGAGGTGGGTAGCCATATTCACCTATGGTGGAACTGCAAACTAGTCCAAAAATTTTGGACCAAACTGCATAAAATAATGGTTAACATGCTGAATCTGAGGGTTCAATTAAAGCCAGAATATTACTTATTAGGTCTGTTAGATTTTGAAATTGATAGAAACACTGAAAGATTTTTTGTGTATTGTATTACTGCAGCCAGATTGACCCTGGCAAAATTCTGGAAAGAAGCCGTCACTCCAAGCATCGACGACTGGTCTGCTAAACTCTCCGAGATTATGAAAATGGACATACTTACTCAAAAATTAGCACAAAGCAATAATCGCAAGACTACAGACTGGAAGGGGGTAGAAATGTTCCTTAACCGAAACAAGTCTGAAGGATGGGTGAATTCCACGGCCGAGGCTACATAAGGACTTTGATTCTATGTTAGGATGCCATGTTATAGTACACCGGTTTATATGTAAATATCAACAGGAGAACAGAGTATACGTAACCCCAAGTAGGGGGCTACAGGAGGTGGGTCTGAGGGGGGGAAGTACTCATGTAGTGTCTGTTTGTCCGTCTGTTTTGAATTGTTTTGTCTTATGTACGGCAACACCACGCGATGTGGAGTGCCGAGATGTATGTCTTTCTTTTAAAATATTTGTGTGAAATCAATAAACACTATTTTTCAAAAAAAAAAAAAAAAGGAATCCTTCTGGATCCATAAGTCTCCTGGGGCGGACCATCTTAATGGGTCCTCCACCCCTGCAGAGGTTAGAGGCTAGATTGAGTCTAAAACCGATCAGGTCATGGTCAGTCCATGACAACGGAAGAATTTTGAGCTCTTCCACACCGACATTTCCCCCGTCCGCATTAAAAACTAGGTCCAGAGTATGTCCACCTGAATGAGTGGGCCCAGATATCACTATATAATATACATTTAATCTGGTACCTAATTATTCAAAAATTACTTGGTAGTTTCGGAGAAATTAAAGTATATATTTTTAAAGCAAGCACAATTAATCACAGTTGTTCTATACCTGGAAACATCATAAAGGATATTTAAACTTAAGGTTTTCTTATGGGATTACAATCCCCCAAATTAATGAGGCTTGGCATAAAACAAAACCACAGCCCTAAAAGACACTGCCAGGATATTCACCATAACGAATACAAGTAATATAACGAAGATTTATATTTAATCAGAGTGTGTGTATCTTACCCTATGGCTTAACTTCTGTGCCTTTCAGAGGACCTGGCACCTCCTCTCAAACACTGTAGAAAATGGCACCCCCTGTGGCAGCAAAGCGAAGCAAACAGCCTCTTCCAGGAAGGGCCCAACATGTGGCATAGCAGGAGGTGAAAATACAGGCGTGAAGGCCACAGCCAGGATTTCCACCCCAAACCAGGCAGTTGGCTACATAATAAAGATTTATACTCAAGTAGTGTGCTTGTGCCTTGCTCTGAGGCCAAGAGAATATGACAGCACAGCTTCCAGAACAGACCAGGTCTAATGCCTTCTAGTTAGTTAGGCCATGAGCCTGACCAGGCAGAACCAGGGGCCCCTCTCAGATACAGGGGAAGACCACATGGCCCCAGCCTGAGGCAACAACAGCCTGAAGGCATGAAGCCTGACATGAGGTCTGAACAAAATGGAGATCTCCAAATGAAGGCTTCCTAATATATTGGCAAAGGTTATAAAGCTGAGCATGAGGCCTAAAACAAGATGGACACCTCCCAATATCGAGGGCAAGCAATCAAGAGCCCCCTGCATTCAAGTTGATCTGACCTGCAGCAGGGAGTTCCGCAGTTCCTGGATGTTCCAATTGGGCCAAGCAGCGCTAGGAGTGTGGCTACAGCAGCAGTTCAACCAAAGGACCTTTCTTTCTTTGCTTCTTCCCCCAATCCTAACATTGTAACAAATCCCCCAATAAAAGAAACCCTAGATTGCAACGTTTCCCTCTCCATAGTGTTACTTTGTGTCCTTTACTGTCTCCAATTCTCTCTAAGCATGAACAGTTCCTTTTCTGAGCCACAGACCACTGCAGGCTCACCCGCGATGTGCTTTCAGTATCCCGGGGAGGCCGAAACTGCATTCCTTAAAACCGTGGATACAGAAACTCATTGGGCCCCCGTATCCAAAAGTCAACGGATCGCCTCCATTTTGATGCCATATTTTTCCTAGATTAATTATAACACTAACTGCTATCTCGCTTTTGTTCATTGGGCCTCTCCGCCCCAGGAATAACCTGTTTTTTATCATAAGAAATACAGTTTAAAGGGATACCAGCTGATTGTCAATCCATGGCTCCTAGGTGCATCGACTGGTCCTGCTGCCGTCCCGTGAAAGTCCAGAAGCCGTGACCAGGGAGACTGTTTTATGAACTTTTGCCCACTTTTAAAAGGACTTTCATTAACTTTTGGACACTTTCCTTTTCTTCACACCTCATGGACTTTTTCTCATGCTTTATGCATCTGGTGGGTGGGATGGGCTGATATGAAATATGGCTCCTATTTCCCCTGTATGAATACATCCCCTATATGTTTTCCCCTTGCCTGTATCCCAATATAAAATATGAAATGCCACCTTTCTGTGACCTCAGCATGCCAAGGCCCCAGGGAATCTCCCATTTCCTGAGCCAGTGATCCCAAAACAAACAAGGACTTATCAGGACACTTGCATGGACAATAACAGCGAGCACATTCCTTAAAACCTCAGAGCCGGTCCATTTGAAAGGATTTGTGCCCCCTGGGTATGCTCCTTCAGATTTCGGAGTTTTGACCATCTGGAGAGCTTGCCCCCCTGGTGATATTGTCATTTCTCATAAAAGATATATCTTGCCTTCGGAAAGCTTGAATATCTCAGCTGCCTCACCCTTTTGTTTTCATTCCCTTGGCCAAAACTCAGAACAAGATACCATCAGTGAACCCATATCCTGGATTAAAGATTACCGGGGCTTGAGACAATAGACACACTTGAGACAATAGAACTGGCTAGCTTGAGGACTTTTTAGTTATCGCTGGCACTTGGACAAATATTTAAGTCATTTTAATCCACTCATCTCTTCCTCCGGTGCATTGTTCTCTGCTTGTACCGCCTCCTTCGCTCTCATTGGCTGAGAGCCCAAAGCAGCGCTGGCCTCTTGATTGGCTGAGGCACGACAAAGCCGACCGCGCCTCCCTCCCAGCTGATGACTCTACCCAACCAGCTTGAAGCCGGCAAGGGGGCGGAGGGCGGGGAATTTGAACTCCAACAGTTCTGTTTCTCTTTAAATATGTACCGTATTCCTTTGTGCTTTATGTCAGCTTTGGGCAACGGATTGCAGCTTGACATCCATTCCAGCTGGATCGCAATAAACAACTCACTGGCGTTTCTTCAACTTTGGTGAGATTTATTTGGGAATAGGGCAAACTTTGGAATTGGGTGCTTCTTTTCTCACCAGAGTCTCAGATCCTCTTTGGTGGGTCTGTGGGGCTTTCACCTCCTTTAGGCAAGCCCTTCCAAATTCCTGCTCGATATCAATATAATGGCAAAATTTAAAGTCTAACATGAGGCCTGAAACAAATGAGAGCCCCCCTGATATAATTGCAAGAGCTTAAAGCATAACATGAGGCCTGAAACAAAAGAAAGACCCCCCAAATATAATTGCAAGAGCTTAAAGCCTAACATGAGGCTAAAACTTAACTCCAAACATGAGACATGCAATAAAATGTAGGACTCAGTATGCGGTGACACAGTTAAAGAGTGGAATTGCCTGTGCCTTCCTGGGGCTGAGAGAGAGTGACTCCCTCCAGACAACAATCCATTAAGCATTATTTTAAGGAAGGAGTTGTTTGCAACCTTCCATGTGGCCCAGCAATCATGACTGGAGGTTGAGAGAATGTGACTTACCCAGAAAACAACTAAGAGTTTATTCTAAAGGGCGGAGGAAGGGCAAACCTCCTCTGCTACAGAATGTGCCTTCCTTGTGGCAGCCAGGAGGGGAACTCTGGTTAGTGTCTTCGGCCCAGCTTACCTGTCCGAATATATCTCCTCCTATGAACCATCTAGGAGCTTGGTCTCCTTCATGAGGGCCTTGAGTACATAGATAGATAAATAGATAGATAGGTCCCCTCCCTCCTGACTTTTCGGAAAAGTGTGTGTGTGTGTGTTTGCTTGGATATTTTTGTTTATTGATATGTGTCTATCTGATTGTGCGTATATTATCTATATACTGTGGATATATACTATATCTATCTGTACAAACATAAAAGAGGACTGCTTGATGGCCTCCATATCTAGGCCAGTGCCTCGCCTCTTCCTCAAAGGGGCTTGAAGGCGCTCTCTCCTCTCCCTCCCTCCCTCCCTCTCCCCCCTCCCTCCCTCTCCCCCCTCCTATCTCTATATATACACACATGCAGATCAAACCTGTTGGCTCCTCTTTTAATGATCCAACTCCTCTGACTTAAAGAGCGATAAAGAGCGATACCAACATTGAGAATTAGCCAGATGCTTTCAAACTGACGGTCCAGGATTTTTTCTTTCCTCCCTTCAAAAATGAGGGGAAAGAAAAATGTGAAATCTGCTCCTTCCTGCAACCCAAAGGAGACCACCTACTTGTTTCAAATAAGCAACCTAGGGCTTTGTAGGATGGCAGTGACCTTTGGTCGCTCCGGTACTAAGATGGATTTGGAATTCGAACTCGAGACCCAGAGGTGAAAGGCATTGTATCCCATTACAAATCCCATTGGGCTGCCATATCCCTTGTCAAGAGACCTGGGGAAGCAGGGAAAGGCGGTCCGCTCAGCCTCCTTTGGTGTGTTATTGTTCAGCTGTGAGTCAAAATATGCCCCCCAACAAACGCCGTCCATTTGCATTTGTTTCTGACACAGCTTCAAATAACATTGAAACCCCCACTTTTGGAAGTATGAAAGCACAGTCCCCATTCACGCGTTGTGTGGCCACAATTTCATCTCATATTTAATCGTCGTTTCTCGTCTTGTCACTCAGATCCCGCAAAGAGAGAACAACGGTGGTTAAGACAAATGGACTGAGATTCGAAGAGTGGGTCTTAGAAACTTCAACCAGCATCCTCATTTGATATTACTGCTTAGAAAATAATATCTTACACCCAGATGGTTAACCAGAGCTTTCCAAACATTTTGTGTCGGTGACACACTTTAAAATCATTTCGCGACACAGTCACTCGGTTTTACAAAGCAAACTGGAGGCTAAACTCACACATCTAAGAGATATGGACACATACTTAAATAGTAATACTGAAATGCCAGGGGTCACAACGTAGCCCATGAAAACCTTTCTTTTATATTTAAAAACATGTACGATTTGTAAGATAGTAGCATACATGTGCAAGATTTTTGCCGTCTCTCATTATGTCTGCTCAACACACTGCAGCCGGCATGCCAACATGTTGTGACACACAGTCAAATTATTGCCATTTGACAATTAATGCTATGGAATCTTGGGAGTTGTAGTTTTTCTAGACCTTTAGCCTCCTCTGCCAAAGAGGGCTGGTGCTTCGCCAGACTACAGCTTCCATAGTATTCCACCATGACACCAAACATTAGAGGCACCAAAATGTGTGTTGGCCAGAATAATAATGATATTAGTAATAATACACTTTATTTATATTCCGCCCGTCTCCCCTAGGGGACTCAGAGAAGATTACAGCATTTTACATACACAGGCAAACATTCGATGCCTTTACAATCATATACAATGAGACAGAAACACAAACAAAGGCAGAGGCTTCTCCTTTCATTTCCATCTTCTGGAGGCAGTGCTCATCTCTGAATCCGAGGAGGTGCTTTTCTCCATTTTCAAGTCGAGGCAGTTCGTTGTCACCTCCTGGTTGTGTGGCTGGCAAGATTGCTTGGAGCATCTCTTTGCCTTTTCCCGCAGAAGCGGTACCTATTTATCTACTCACATTTGCATATTTTTGAACTGCAGGAACTGGAGCTGACAGATGGGAGCTCATCCTGTCTCGTGGATTCGAACTGCCAATCTTCAGGTCAGCAGTTCAGCACTACAAGGGTTTAACCCATTGCACTACCACAGCTCTGCATGATGATGATGGTGATGTCCTTATGCATTTTTTTGGCCTTCCACGGCTGCCCAATGTCAAGAATGGGGCTGCTACTATAGCAGTTGAACGAAAACTGAATTACCCAGCACTCTAATATAACCCAATCATGAAAATCACATAGCAGAAACTCTCTGGTTTCTTGTTTGTTCCTGTGTTTGAAAAGAAAAAGAAAAGAAAACCGCCGAGGATTCAGTATAAGAAGAATTGTAGCCTCCCAAATCATGCAGCCAACATGGACTCATTGGTTTTTATGGGCCTGTTGGCCTCCAATGATTTATTTGTCTTTCTTCAGCCTTGTCTTTTTGTGGTTCCACAGAAACTACAAGTTTTGCCAATGCACGCGATAAACTTGAGCCCCCCCCCCCCCCCGACCCTTCTGACATAAATACATGAGAAAATTGAGAACCAAGTACAGTTCCAGTTTGGTATTTATTTTTGTTCTGAATGGGGAGGACCACATCCAAAAGACTCTGCAGTTTCAATAGCTTGGGGAATATCCAGTGTTAAACCAAGTAGCTGGACGCTGGGCTAGAATTCGGCCAAACAGATAAAAGGATAAAATAACGGGAGGATTCCAATTGCCTTGGCTTTTCCAAAGAAAACAGTGAGGTTTCTATTGTTGTTTTTACATCATTGCTGAACATTTCGGTCGGTGGCAAGATTTTGCTTTTCTATGAGGATACTCAAACCCGCAATTATGTTGTACCAATGTTAAATCTCCCCTTTGGAAAATAATTGAGCAGCAAAAACAAAATACAAGCTGGAGCCTGATCATGGGTTGGAATTTTTTTTTAAAAAAAAGAACTTTCCCAAATCCATAGGAAGGAAATAATTTAAGAATTGGAGTCCTATTGGTGTTTTCCATGGGGTCCTATTGCTGTTTCACACAAGTTTCAGTTATTTGTGCTTTTTTAGCCAGCTATTGCTGGAGATCAATACTCCAGTCACAATTTCCTTTCCCATCTTTTTGGCAGCTTTTAAAACGTCCCGCTGTCTCCCTTCTCCCACCTTGGTCCTTGGCGTCTCTCAATTGCTGCAAAAGGACAAAAGCAGTTCACAAGCTACGACTCCCAGGATCCTATGCTTTGAGTAATGGTGTATTAAGTAGTATCAAACTGTATTTATTGTGTTAATTTTGCTCCCCGGCATCCTGAATTTTTGTTCCATATGTACTTTTGTTGCATATGGCTTTTAAACAGAGGCAGGATGGCCATCTGTCAGGGGTGCTTTGGTTGGACTGCATGGCCCATGAGATCTCTTCCAACTCTATGATTCTATGAGTCTATAATGCCAACTCCATAATGCAATTGTTGGCTGGGGTTGGTGGGAGCCCAATGTGCATTGTAACTGCCCTGTTGGCAAAAGACTATTCTAAATCATGGGATCTCTTATCTCAATTGATGTATTTACTTGTTGTAATTGACTGACCTCTTTCCTCTATGCTTTCCACCCCTCCAACATCTACCTTACACCTCAAATGTCCTGTTTGTTGAAGGTTAATAAGGATTGACATGAAGGGTTAGTAAGGAATGGTGTCCTAATTACAGCTATTTGATGCTGATCACTGCATCATTGAGTTACAAATATCACACGGTTAATTCTATTCGAAATTCGCTCCAACAATTCTTGTAAGGTTATCCTTGCTGATGATCTCTATCACACCCTAGCTGCATTACTGACTCCACTTTTTTTAAAGAAATGTAGCCGTAATAGCACAATAACATTATTATGTCATAACGGTGCAACAGACTTGGGTATGTGGAAATCAGTAACTCCGCTCCCCATAAGCGAGAGGTTGGGAAGTAAAATCAACTTACCAGCTGGCACTGCATGTGGTCCTCGGGCTTGCAAAATATGTGTGCTCCCAATTTAGAAAAACAAAGCAACACATGGAACCCAAAGTAGAAATATCTCTGTGTGTCTAGGATGTGGAAAAGCCGTTCTTGAAAAACTTGGCATTTCAAATGCTGTTGGACTGCATCTCCCATCATCGCCACCAAGAAGATGTGGCCCAATGCCATTGGGATAGCTATGGTTTTCACCAACACTGCTAGATTACTCTCTGGTTTGGCAACTCAATTCTTCTGACATATAGGGACCATCTACATGGAACATTTAATGCTGTTTCAAACCAGTATCAAAGAAAGTGCTTTCACCGTGTAGATGATTCCCTAGCAAATCCTGGAACCAGTTTGAGGCTTGGATGGTGATGACAGAAACCACCGAGCACTGATGTGCATTCTTTTGCGCACTTTTGTGGGAGTTAGTTGTCTGCCTGCCACAGTTTGAAGTTAACTTGGAACTGCATTAAATAGTCAGTGTAGATGGAGACTTAGTAATCTCTGAGACAGAATGCAATGCCAGGAGAACAAACTTTAGGGAATGAGCAAGGCCACAAAGCGATGATGGTTTGGTGGCGTGAAGTGGAGCTTTCAGAGATGTATGGCTCCTCTGTCACTACGGCCCAAAACATCGGCAATGACAGCCCTGCAATAAAACCCTGATGTATGCCGAAATAACGAACCACCAAAACACCACCCTCGCCAACCCATCCTGGCTCGTATATGTGTGTGCGGCGCCCGCATTTGAGCACAGCTTGTAAATATATCTGGGGCTTGCACATCGGCTAACTAAGCAGTGCCACAGGGTTATTTATTTTACACTCTGGGCTCTGCTTCTGAGCCATGGAGTGTAAAAACAATCAGAGGGACGAAGTGTAAATTCTCCCTGCTGATTTATTTACTGTTGTGTTTTTATAGGCCCACATGGCTCTGCGTTTTGCGCTGGGCCTGACCATTCAAGCAAAACCCATGTTGTACACTCTCGGAGAAATGAATGACTTTATAAATTCTCTACAATAATAATCCCATGTAGAGGAATGCATTTCGAGGAACACCCAGACAGGGCTGGAATGTTTTTAAGAATATAAGATTGTGCTTTTTTGGTCGGGGAAGCACATTTCTCTCCGGGATCTGCGGTACGGCCAAGGCTCCAGGCCTGTCTGCCTACCACCTGTAATGAACCCTTGGGGAGATTCTAGTTTAGGCCACCCAAACTGAGACAGGGCAGAGAGACAGCGGCTCTGGGATGTTAACAGCCTTAATGAAGCTTGTGCCATTGGAGACTCTCTGCAGCCATTTCTGAAAAAGGGGCTGCGATAGGAAAAACATCTGAGTTGCTTTGCTTTCTGCAGCTTTGCAGGGCTCTTAGCTGCTCAAGGAACACCGGCTCAGACTTTCACAATGAAATGTGATAAGCCCTTTTGCGTAGAAAGCTTGAATGTTTTCTTAACCAATTTCATGTCATCTCTGTCTAGGTGTCTTGGGGTTTTTTATTGGTTAATGTTTTTTAAAAAAAATCAGGCAAAATCCAGCCGTGCTAAAATGACCCCAATGAGGAGCGAATATTTAGTAGAGCTCAGTGGTGATTCATTGCCAGAATAATCTAGAACTCAAGACTGGTCTAGCGATGTACATAAAGGTAAAGGTTTCCCATTGACATTAAATCTAGTTGAGTCCAACTCTGGGAGGTAGTGTTCATCTCCATTTCTAAGCTGAAGAGCCAGTGTTGTCTGTAGATGCCTCCAAGGTCAGCGTGATTGCAAGGAGTGCCGTTCTCTTCACACCAAAGTGGTACCTATTGATCTACTCACATTTGCATGTTTCTGAAATGCTAGGTTGGGAGAAGCTGGAGCTAACAACGGGAGCTCACCCCGTCCCATGGATTCGGTCGGCCAACTTTCCGGTCAGTAGGTTCTGCAGCATAACTGTTTAACTCTGTGCCATCGCAGGCCCTCTTAGCAATGTACACTCTTCTTCAATGTTTCAGATTCTGTGTATATGCATACTGGTTATGTTTTCTTCTCTATATTGTTCCATATATGAAAGTACAAGCCAGTTCGAATCCTCTCTGTTTGGTGGTGGACCTATTCAATTTCTCCATCACTTAGCTTCAAGAAGAGGAGAATCCTTGACACAGGTGACTTGGATGGTTTTCAAAAATCCATGAATGATTGCGGCCCAGGCATTTAACAACAGTTGTAGTCCAACAAAGAAAGTTTTCAGTCCAGCAATGAAAGTTGTAGTCCAACAAAGAAAGTTTTCAGGACTCTACTCTGAAGAGTAAGTAGTCTACAGTAGACTCTCCAAAGCTGCCTGGAGTAACAAGGGGCCAAGAACATGTTGATGTATCGTACATACTTATGTATAAATTGAGGGCATGTTTGGGAGTCAAAACTATGGATTTTGACATGGGAAATCATCAGTGCCAGCTCAAGTTGACAGTTGCTTCTGGCCACCACCATTATTCTTGCTCAGGCATTCAAAATGACCAAGACAGCACTGCAACAAAGGGCCCTTCCACACAGTCTTATATCCCAGAATATCAAGACAGAAAATCCCACATTATCTGAGTGTGGACTCAGATAACACAGTACAATGTAGATATTGTGGGATTTTCTGTCTTGATATTCTGGGATAAAGGGCTGTGCGGAAGGGCCCAGAAAGAATAGAGGACGGTGACGCTTCTTTTAGGTTCTTCTGGTTTGCCTTTCATACACAGAGAAAGGGGCAGTTCCTTTTTTGATAAGAGTTAATTTACAATATATACATGGACTCATGGACAAGTCGACCCAGGTTTTGGGGGGCCATGTTTTCACTAACATTTCTAGACTTATACATGAGCATATATAGTATATAATTATCAAGGCAGTGTTTTCACCCTATTTGTCCTTCTTGCCTCAAGGACTGAGGTGAAAATCCAGGCTTTGATATCTGAGAACCCAAAACTTTTTTTATCAGAGATCACCCAGGGACCACTTTGACAGGGACCACTCTCCAACATTAGTACCAAAGGGTTACGAATCAGTTTTTGGTCAACTTTAGATTCAGAAAATTGCATTGGATATACCACATCAACTCTAGTTTCTGATACAGACCATCTGCCATCCAGTAGTCTCCATCTGCTTGCCCACAGAAAACCATATTTAACAATCTAGAGCTGATGTGGTCTATCCAATGCAATTTTCTGAACCAGCATTTCAAATGACCCCAGGAACAGGCCTAAAAACAAAGTCACCAAGGCGCCCCCGCTTCCAGGCGCCATATGGAACGGCTCTGCTCAAGGGGAGGGAGGTGAAGGAGAAGCAGCAGTCAGGAGGCTTTTAGTCATGCCTTTCGTGGGTAGTCAGCCTCTCCCAACATCGCTGTTGCCTTGGCACTATAAGAGGGTTTCGCGAGACCAGTCTCTCTCATTGCAATGATGTAGTAATGGTGAGGCCAGGGACCATATTTTAGTTCTAGTGCATCATTGGTGGTCCATGGACCACAGGTTGGGAACCACTGACCTAGACCAACAATCTATGTTCACAGTTGAGCGCATAAATGTAGAAGCAAGCATTTGGGGAATGGACAACCAGCTTATGGGGCTGGGGAAATTGCTTGCAAGAGTCCCAGATATAAAATATTGCATGTTCTTTGTGCATCTTCAAGCACTGCATCCTATTCTGAGTGTTTCAAATGTGTTCTCAGTTTCCTTCTCATTCGGAGGAGAAAGTCCCGTTGATACCCTTAAAGTGCGGGTTCTCCTCTAAATGGTCTTAGTGCCTCCTGAAGCCAAGAATGATTAATGGGAAAAGATAATTTTCGGTTCCCCATGAGCTTGGGTTTCATTTGTGCCAACAATCTTGATTTGTGGGGCCAAATGGACATTCTCCATGTCCCGTGACGCGTGGGTTGGGGTGGGGGGCATCTCCACTAAGAGACTGCCCGCTGGCCATTGGTTTCTTGGACCGACGCTTTAAATCCCCGACCAAAGTGCCAACGTATCTGCTACATTTTTAAGATGCTTGGGAGGGCAGACGCTGATAAATGATTCTCCTGCTCAACCTCCGGCTAATTTTGGATTCGCCGTGTTTACAAACAGCTGTTATAACATCCCCAAGGTCCTAATGGGAAGGAGGGGAAGGTGACAGGAGACATGGTTTGCCTTTAAAGTGAGTAAGATCTTACCTGGAACGGATCCAGAATGGTCCCGAAATCCAGCCAGGGCTCTCTCTCTCTCTTTCTCCCCAAACCCACCCTAAACAGCTTCTTGCTACAACATGGTTGAAACGGGGACGTGAAGAATGCCTGTCTTACAGCAGCTGCTACTACTATCATAGGAGGGTTAACTCTCGCATCTTTATTATGAATGCCAGCATCAGGTGGGCACCCAAGCCTAGACGCCATGGCGGTGGTGGTAGCAACGGCCCTTGATCCAACAGATGCTATTTTGATGTGTCCCCAAAGGCAGTGGGTGAGCGATGCGATTTTCCACCTACCGCTGAATTTTTAGCTCCAGGCCTTATCTCTGTAACCCTAAATAGCACCAGCGTAAACGAATGCCGCCATGTTATCTGAGTATCGAAACCGGAGATGGATGAGATGGCGGGTGGTCAGCATCTCCAAAGGATCCGGAAAATGTTGCTCTAAAGGCAGCTTGCGATGCATTTGGGGACAAGACCATGCCAACATTTCAGGAGGCTCTAGATGTGAATATCCACCCCAAAATGGGGCAGAAATCAGGGAAAACATTTCCCCTGCCCCCCATTCCCCCCAATTAGAATGATGAATCAAATGTTTAAGAACAGGTGTTCACATGTTAATGTCCCTGAAATCATTACTCAAAATCATACAAGAAGACGGCTTTTTATTTAAGATTATGTCTATCAACTTGAAAGCAGATGAGAGCAATGTCTGAACTTGGTTTTCTTTTCTTCATTCTTTCTTTGAGAATGAGCCCTTAAGTCTATTTGAGACTAGAAGGAGAAAATCATTTTACAAATGTTGAGTATTTTTGTGGGTTTTTTTTGCTTTTTTGCCTGCTATTCAAATACATTTTAAACTATGAATTTCAAATATACGTTTTACTGATATTCATGATTTTGATGGGCTTTCATCTCTACGTCTTTTAGTATATGCTTTCTAATGGTCTTACAATTTATCAATGTGTTTTTATTGTGGTCTCTTCTACACTGCCATATAATCCAGATTGTCAAAGCAGATTTTTGTGTGTGTCAGGAACGACTTGAGAAACTGCAGGTCGCTTCTGGTGTGAGAGAATTGGCCGTCTGCAAGGACATTGCCCAGAGGACACCCAAATGTTTTATGTTCTACCATCCTCAAAGCAGATAGTCCACTATCTACTTTGAAATGGATTATATGCGGCTACGCTGCCATATAATCCAGTTCAAAGCAGATAATGAGGATTTTTTATGACAGTGCAGAAGAGGCCTTAGTTGTTCCCCACCATGGGGAAAGGCAAGTAACAAATAAAAAGTACTGTCATATTTATTATTACTTAAACTGGCAAAACCCAAATACATCTATTATTATTATTATTATTTATTTTTAATCCCACCTTTATCTCCATAGGGACTCAAGGTGGCTAACAATGATATGACACAAGGCAAATACAAATACATAAAGGAAAAGGAAAGGTTTCCCTTTACATTAAGTCTAGTCGAGTCTGACTCTAGGGGTGGTGCTCGTCTCCATTTCTAAGCTGAAGAGCCGGCATTATTCGTAGGCACCTCTTAAATCATGTGGCCGGCATGACTGCATGGAGTGCCGTTACCTTCCCACCAGAGCAGTACCTCCAAAAACATATAATTCAGGTGTTATAGTTGAACATCTTGTAAATGTGTAAATGAATGTGTTTAATTTGTATTTGCATTCCAGAAAATGGTCCTTTAATATATCAGACATGATATTTTTATGATAAACCAACATACAGAGATATGTATCTTGCATTTTATGATCCTAAAGTAATAACCTGATTTGCAGTCTATAATAGGTGCGAATATTACACTTTTCATTCCCCCCCCCCAAAGATTGTATTTTCCCCCCTGAAGTTTTTAATTCAAGGTGAGGGAAAGAAATCGAAAGGCTAGAGCATTGCGGTGAAAAGTACAGACGTCTCTAAGTTCTTCGATTCTTGTAGACAGTTTACTGTTCAAAGAGGCATCTGGAAAACCTTGGTTGTTCAACTAGAAACCCAACGTGTCGTTAATCACTGTCTTTTCATAGGTGTTAAAAAGAGAGCTGGGAAAAGTGTGCTTTCTTTGGTTTCCTTCTGCGCTGAGCTCAGTTTAGAAAAGTTAATTTCCACCCAGATGAATATTTTCACCTTTGCTAGACTTGGTGTTTATTACTGGAATTACATGTACTGAGCAATTGTACTCAAGGCTGAACAAATCATGCTTCATGAAGGAACAGGGAAGGTCCTCTGCTCTTCGGCTTTGACCCTAAAACCTCAGGGACGGGATGCTCCTGAGCTGGTGACCCTATAATGACTGCTATTTCATTTCTCTATAGCCAAAAATACCCTTCATGTTTTGTTGCACTGCTCTTTTTACCAAGACCTTCAAAAGCATTTTATAAATCCAATTTTAGAAGGTTTACCAGGGAAATCTGTTAGATTTTATGTTGATTATCTTTTGGCTGACCAACACCCCCAAAATTACTGCCAACGTTGCTAGCTTCTGTGCAGCAGAAATAGCTTGTTGGCACAAGAGGCTGTCACAATCTTAGAACGTTTTGATATTTATTTCAGTGTTTGCCATTGTCATCTTGGGATGTGAATTTTTGATGCTGTTTTGACTATCATATTTAGTGCTGGGTTCTGGCTTTTATTTTGACAGTATTTCTTAATGCCTAAATGTATATGTTTTTTGTGTGCTAGTCATCGACTGCAGTATGTGTGTATTTGAGCTTCTTGATGGGGCTGAATGTAAGCTGCCCTGAGTCTCCCTTCTGGGGTTGAGAAGGGCGGGTTAGAAATATGGTAAATAGATAAATAAATAAATAAAATGTGTATACACACACACCATTCATATGCAAGTGGGAAAGATCAACAAATTCCAGAAGACCTCAAGTTGGGTAGAAGGACAACTATCTAAAGGGAAAGTATCATGGTGCCATGGGTCTTGATCCATAGAGGAAAAGCAGGATACAAATAGTACATATAATAAATATTTGGATTCTAAGTTGTACATGCTGAGTATCCCTACTTGGGACTTAAATAATTTTTGATTTTTATTTAAATTTGGAATACCTGTATTTCCCTGTTTTTGAGGGATCACGGTGACACAGCGGGTTAAACAGTTAAGCTGCAAAATTTGGTGACCGGAAGGTTGGCAGTTCAAATCAGAAGGATGGGATGAGCTCCTGCTGTTAGCCCCAGGTTCTGCCAACCTGGCAGTTCAAAAACATACAAATGTGAGTAGATTAATAGGTACTGCTTCAGCGGGAAGGTAACAGTGCTCCATGCAGTCATGACCTAGGAAGAGTCTATGGACAATGCCAGCTCTTTGGCTTAGAAATGGAGATGAGCACCACCCCCAGAGTAGAACTTGACTAGACTTAATGTCAAGGGGAAACCTTTACTTTTACTAATGGGATATCTTGGAGATGAGACCCAAGTCTAATCATGAAATTTTGTTATGTTTCATATACACATCGGTCATTTCATAGACAACATTTTTAACAATTTTGTGGACGAAATTTCCGATTTTGGATTTTGCATAAGGGATACCTGGCCTGTACTGCAGCATATAAGAAGATTCCACTGCTTGAGTGAGAGAGAAACTCCTATAAGTAATGGGATATCTTCGAGATATCCCCTCAATCTAAACATGAAATTTTGTTATGTTTCGTATACACATCAGTCATATACAATATTTTTCACAATTTTGTGGATGAAATTTCTGATTTTGGCTAAGGGACGCCTGACATGTACTGCTACATATAAGAAGGTTCCACTGCTTGAATGAGAAAGAAACTCTCTATAAGTAATGGGATACCTTGGAGACGGGACCTCAGTCTAAACATGAATTTTTGTTATATCTCGTATGCACATTGGTAATTTCATACACAATATTTTTCACAAGTTTGTGGACGAAATTTCTGATTTTGGCTAAGAGATGCCTGACATGTACTGCAACATATAAGAAGGTCCTATCTTATTCTCTTTTGACCAGAATTCTTGTTACCCCGGTTCGATGGTTTCTGGGAATACAAACAGTTTCCATGTTTTGGATATTTAGATTCATAATCCTTCCTGGTTATGCCGTCTTTGCCTGTTTGGGTCACTGTCTTTGTCCAGCTTTCCGCCAGCCATTTCCCTTTTAGGGATCCCCCTTCCAGGTTTAGCAGAGACTGTTTCATAAAACACTGTCTCTCTGTTACCCCAGATAGTCCTTCCACCCATTAAAAACAAAATAAAGCTAGTTACAGGCCTCCTTTTGTGACTTAGGGGGGTAGGAACTTGTGATTTTATAGTGCTTGTAACGAGAGCTTGTAAAGTTTTTAAAGACCCATATCTTGTGTATATCACCTTAATGATGTCTCTAAAAAATACAGCAGAACATCTACAGCCACCGAAAGTTAAATAAACAGAACAGGGACCAGTATTCCTTTGGGTTCAGTGAGTTTACACCGCAGGTGAATTTCGCTTCCCCCCCCCCCCATCTTGCCACTAATTGCCTTTAAAGCTCCTATATAAGTGTCCAAAAGACAACTCTGTTTTTAATCTGGTATATATAGTAGACAAAGGGGGGGGGGGGTTAAAGGTATACCCATGGGTACAAACTAGTTGCAAATTACAAGCAATTGAGCATTTGTTTACAGCAGGAAAGGAAGTTTCTCTTTCAGTTCCTGAACAGACTCACAAGCTAGTTTAAGAATATATGGATGGCGCTACCGAATCAGACTAAAGGCCAGCCATCTAGTCCCACATTGGGTAGTCAGATATAACTGGTTTGTATTCATTGGTTTTGCATCCACAGAGTTCACCATCCATGGCCTAAAAATAAATTCCACAAAATCAACCCTGGTTTTTGGCCATTTTATATAAGGGATATTGTCTATATAGTTGAATCTATGGATTTTGGTACTACAGCGAGTCCTCAATACAATGTATGCATCCCGTTTCCAGAACTCCAGAATCCAAAATGCTCCACATGGGTGGCCGGTTGCCTTCGGATGGAACAAGTCAGAGCTTTCCTGTTAGTGACACACTTTTCAGACCTGCATCATTTTACAACTTGGTTGTGCAATTTTACTAGTAAACCAGAGGTCAAACTAACCTCTTATAAGAGATATAGACAAATCCATAAAATATAATAACAAAGTGTATGGGGACCCAACATATCTCATGGAAACCTTTTGTTTATATGTTTAAAAACAGATGGTTTGCAAGACAATAACATACATTTCCAAGATTGTTGTTCTCTCTTGTTACCATCATGTCCACACTACAGCTAACACGCTTACTTGTTGCAACATTGTTTGGAAAACTCTGGTTTAAACACTCCCAAACAAATAAGACACATCCATCTTTACACGCTGAATTCCCCTGAAAGGAATTATTTTGGGAAAGGGGTAGCTACAAGCATTACTGCATTCATATAAGTCAAACTCCAGTATAAGTCGAGAGTAGATTTGGGGGCTAAAACTAGAATCTCTTGTTAAGAGAAGAAAGCAGAATATAAAGAGGAAGAAGAAGAAGTAATCAACAATCATTCTTCAGAGTAGAAAACACGAAAGGGGCATTTCCCCACCTGGGCATTCAAAAAGGCCTTTCGTTACACTATACAGGAAAGGGAATGAATTATTCTTTTTTCAGTAAAAGGTAAGGAATAATACTCACATTGACCTGTGGATAAGAAGACTGAGTTTTTTGGGTGGATTTTTAGAATTATACATGAGTGTATTGACTTCTACGTGATCATATAAACATATAGATGAATGTATAAAGGTGTGCATGAGTATATTGAAAGAGGCAGTGGTCACTCCATTGCTGAAGAGGCCGAATTTAGATCCGTCGATCCCTTCCAACTACCGCCCAGTGTCGAATTTATTGTATCTGGGCAAGGTGGTTGAAAGGGCAGCAATGGAGCAGCTGCAGTCCTACCTAGATGATGCAACTTGGCTTGACCCCTTCCAGTCCGGCTTCCGTTCAGGGCATGGGACGGAGACGGTGCTGGTCGCCATCACAGACAAGCTGCGTCGCCAACTAGATCAGGGTGGATCGGCGCTGCTCGTGTTATTGGACCTCACGGCAGCATTTGATACTGTCGATCATGATCTTTTGACCCACCGACTGGCCAGGGCTGGAGTGAGGGGGACAGCTCTTAACTGGCTGTCCTCCTTCCTCCGGAACTGGTCTCAGCGAGTAAGAAGGGGTGAGGTTGTCTCTGAGGGCATCCCACTTCCTTGTGGGGTGCCTCAGGGGCCAATTCTCTCCCCTTTGTTATTTAACATCTACGTCCGACCACTTGCTCGGTTGGTACGCAGCTTCGGGCTGGAGTGTCACCGATACGCAGATGACACCCAGCTCATTCTGGGGATGGAAGGCCAGCCTGACTCCGTACCCGATAATTTCCATCGCTGCCTTGAAGCCGTTATTGGATGGTTGCGAGCCAGTAGGTTGAAGGTGAATCCGGCTAAGACGGAGATCCTGTGGCTGGGTCATCCGGGTACGGGAGAGATCCGGCTTCCAACCCTGGACGGGGTGACACTTCGCCCATCTCCATCTGTAAAAAGCTTGGGAGTCACTCTTGACTCCGAGCTGTCAATGGAGAAACATATCGCCATTGTCAGCGGAGTGGCTTTCCACCACCTCCGGCAGGCGAGGAGGCTGGCTCCCTACCTGTCCCGTCATGACCTAGCCACAGTGATCCAAGCCACGGTCATCTCAAGACTGGACTACTGTAATGCCCTCTACATCGGCCTTCCCTTGTCGATGATCCGGAAGCTTAAGCTGGTGCAGAATACTGCAGCCAGGCTGGTGGCAGGCCTTCCATCTCACTGCCACATCACGCCTGTGCTGCGCGGACTGCACTGGCTTCCAATAGAGCACCGGATCACCTTCAAGGTGCTGGTTTTGACCTTCAAGGCCTTGAATGGTCTGGGGCCAGTGTACTTAAGGGACTGCCTCTCCCATTACAGCCCTCCGTGACCACTGCGTTCCGAAATCCAGAATCTGTTGGTGGTGCCTAGCCACCATTCTATCCACCTGAGTTCCACACGAAGGAGGGCATTCAGTGCCGTCGTGCCGGTTTTGTGGAATTCCCTTCCTTCCTCAATCCGAGCCCAGAGGGATTTCTTGTCTTTCCGCAGGGCCTGTAAGACCCTCCTCTTCACTCAGGCGTTTGGGCCATAGGCACAGGAATATGTAGGTTGTAACTGTAATTGTAATTTTAAGTGCGTTTTTTATTATGCTGTAATTTTAATAGGTGGATCTACCACTATGTTTTAATTGTTTTTAACTGTCTTATTGTGTTTTATGGTTCTATGTGTGTGAGTCGCCCTGAGCCTGCGGGAAAGGGCGACTAAGAAGTCTAATAAATAAATAAATAAATAAACACATACACAAGTGCATAAACTTACACATGAGTATATAGATTTAATACAGACCAAGGGCCAGACCAAGTATTGAGTCAAAACAAAGTTTATTCAAAAATGACGCAAGTAACTTAATAATCAGACAAACTGTCTCAAAAGCACTTAAACTTCTGTGCAGTAGTTCAGTAAACTCAAAATAAAGACCGAACTGGTCAAAAACACACAAAACAAATGTAATCTGGATTAGATCTCCAGAAAACCCAGATTATCCCCAAAAATGCAAAAGAACATAGGAGAAAAACAGATTAAAGCAAACACACTGATGTCATCAATGGGAAGGCAAAACAAAGCACAAAGAGGCTTCATGAAGTCCAAGGTCGTCAATCCAGGAAGGCAGCAAGCGCATTGTCCAAAACCATTCCAGCGTCAGCGAGGGAGAAGCGGCAGTAGTGATTTCAATCCAGGTCAATCACAGGTACTGGCAGCAGCAGCTAATGCACGGAGAGCAATACAAGGGTAGCCCATAGAAAGACAAGCCGTGGAACCCAACCCATACTATACCCAAATCCACGAAGATAGCGTAGCATCCAAACTCGCGTCCAAAAGGGTCCACAGGAGCACAGAAAACAGGAGCCCAGCATACAAAGCACGACACGGGCACCCAGCAACACTTTGCCAACTGCAAAGGACTCCAAATCCCAAACTCCATTTTATCATAAGTCACCCTCATCAGAGCTTGAATGAGCCAACACCCTTTCGTTAAGTTTCTCAGCTGCAGCAGAAACCATGTGTGTTTCTTTGCCTCCCTCTCCAGTCTCTCCATCTCCTGTCAAGACTTAACTCCCCCCAAAACACAGCTTGATCCTCAGAACTCCAATTCCTATCTCCAGAGAAGCCCACAAATGTATCACTACTTGAAGGCTCAGCACACACATCGCACACCTCCTGCACTTTAGTCCAATCCATATCACTAGACTCACCCTCAGAATCCCCATCCACACTTTCCATAGTTGGTTCCTCAGTGACAGACCCATCATCCCCAGAGAAACCCTCAAAAGAGTCCTCATCAGTAGGTTCCTCAAGTATTTGCCGGATCCTCTTCCTTTGTTGCTCATCATCTGCTCCCTGCTCCCGAGTAACCCGTTTTCCCCTTCTCACTTCTAGTTCATTACTTTCAGCATTACTCACAGGCTCAACTACAACACTACATATATAGACTTGTATATGAATGTATAAGGGTAGGTCAAAAAGTAATGCCTCCATTGCTACTGGACTATCTATGCATGATATGACAGAGGTTACCATACTCTACTGAGAGAGTCTTTTCTTTTTCTGATTGACTGATTAGAACCATGAATCTGAAGCTCAAAGAAAGAGTCTTCATTGAATTTCTGGCGAAAGAAGGTTGTGCACCTAAGGAAATTCATCACTGCATGAAGAATGTTTATGATTTGGCCCCTTCTGACTTTTACCTGTTTGAACCTCTGAGAGACAACCTACATGGTTTCAGATTCAATGACTTGAGTGACATTTAAACAGTTTTACAATCTTAGGTCACGAAGGAAAACCCTGCATTTTTCCAAAATGGTTTTGATGCCTGGGTTAAACGATGGCACAAATGTGTCCAAATTGATGATGACTATGTTGAATGGTAGTTTTGTGTAGAGGACAGTTCAGGCTATGATCTGTAGCAACTTCTGCTGTTATAGGTTCATTCATACCATTTTTATGATGTAGGAGGAAAAACTTTTTTACCTACCCTCGTATAAATTTATGCATTAATATATAGACTTTTACATGAGTGCTTAAACATATACACGAGTATATATACTAATACATGAGTGTATAAATGTATACATCAGCATATAGACTGTATAAACTTATACACTAATATATAGACTCACATATGAGTGCTTACACGTATATAGATTTATACAGGAGTGTATAAACTTATGGTTGAGTATATAAACTGAAATAAGAGTATTTACAGTAAGCACTACTTTGTTTGCTCCTGGTAGTTTCTTTTTCATTACAAAATCACATTCCCATCCATTCCTTCCCTTCACCCTTTTTATTGTTTTCTCTGGTGAATTATTTCTCAATAAAGGGCCTTCAGACAAGAGTGGGAACGGAGCCTCCCGAAACTTCTAAGAGAAGAAAATTGGTCAGTGTCATGCAGGTGCAAACCCACCAACCAGCTGTGCATACACAGATCCCAAGCCGAGGAGTATTAAACCGGGACAGCTGCAATTGAGTCCCAAAGACTCACCAAGCACAAAGGGCTTAGGGCGGATTTTCCATACATTTATGAAGCTTTTTAAAAAACCCACTCTCTGAGGATTTCAGAAAGGCTCCTCATCCATGTGAAGCCCCTGAATCAACTACTCGACCCATCCCAACTCTATTATCCAAGAATTTGGTTTGAATGATAGGAGCATTGATGTCAACTGATGGCACTTCAAAATGATCTACCCTCTCTTCTAGGAACTCTAGCAAAATGTTTACATTTTGCAGAGTAGTGTAGTAGTTACCATGCCAGAATGCAATAAATGCTTTCAATGAATGAATTCAGTAAGTAATTAATGAATAGATTCAATGTGTTCAATAAAAACAACAACAATTACTTTATTTATAGACCGACCCCTCTCACCGAGGGGACTCAGAGTAGCTTACATACAAAAAGGCAAACATTCAGTGTTGTAGTCAACAAAGACAAACAATAATAAAAAAAAATAATAAACTTTATTTATACCCCGCCACCATTTCCCCCAACGAGGACTCGGGGCGGCTTACATGAGGCCAAGCCCAAACAACAAATTACAATACAATAAAATACAATAAAATAAAAACCGAAGCGTGAACAACAACATAGTAAAATACAGAAACATAATAAATACAATATGCAATAGACACAAAGCATAAGAGTGCAATGAACAATCACAATAACAGTGAGCGGGCCACATGTACGATAAAATGATTAAAAACTCAGGGTGAGATAAAAGGAGCAGATAATTTGCAGGGGCGATCCCATAAGATAATGGGGTAGTAAACAGGCCTTCATACAAGGGGGAAATGTATTCCAAGGACAAAAAGCGTTGAGGGGAGCAATAGCATAAGGTTGTGTGGCTACTCTCCAAAAGCGCAATGGCAGAGCCAGGTCTTGAGATTCTTTTTGAAGCTTTCTAAAGTAGGGGCTTTCCTAATCTCTCCGGGCAATGAGTTCCAGAGTCAGGGAGACACAGAGGAGAAGCAATGCAAACAACATTAATAGATTTAGAACTACTAAAAATAGAAATAATATAAAATTATAATGAGAAATACTAATATTTTAATAAATACAGTTACACTAAAACACCACATCACAAAATGTTGACAGTTACAAAAAAATCCATAATCCAGGAATTGAAAAATATTTAGCAATATTTACAAACAAATTTACAGAATATTACAACCTCCATTAGTCGTGAAATAGAGGTTAAAATCCCTCTGCAAAATTCCTTGCTAGAATATATATCTTGTAAATTGTGAGATTAGGACTAATTTCAGACTGGTCTAAAGCAACTGGTAAAATGTAAGGGTGTGTTGATATTGGTGGATTTTCACCCATGAGGTCATAAGTCAGAAAAATGCTTATTCTTTCGATGCAACTGATTCTGCTGGGTTTATCTGGCTATGTCTCTTGTACTCCTGGCCACAGCATATTATACACATCTTGATAGTTACCGCTGAAAGACTCCAATTTCAAAATTAATTCAATATACTCAGCGTCATCTGGAACTTTGTCCTTAATGGATTCATAGAATCATTATTCTATTATTACATATACTTTGACGAAGGCAAAGAAAAGTGCAATTTCTCATCCATCAAGCATGTAGAATATCCTAAACCAGTTTTACTGAGGACTGGGCCAAATGTCTTCAGGGTTTTCTTCAGTCTTCAAGCAGCAACTCCAGTTCTTCTATTGGAATGGATCCCAACCTGTGGTCCATGGACCACCAGTGGTCCACAAGAACAAAAATATGGTCTGTGGCCTCACCGTTACTACACCGTTGCAACAAGTGACTGGTCTTGCAAAATCCTCTTATAGTGCAAAGGCTTATTAAATATGGTTTTCTGTGGGAGAGCAGATGGCGACTACTGGATGGCATATGTTCTGTATCAGAAACTAGAGTTGATGTTGTCTATCCAATGCAGTTTTCTGAACCAGCACCCCAAATAACCAAACCGAACCTAATGTTGACCAAAAACAGATTCCTAACCCCTTTGGTACTAATGTTGGAGAGTGGTCCCTGGTCAAAGTGGTCCCTGGTCTATTGGCACCCATACTATCAACTCTTTCTCAGCCATCATACGAGTCAAGTGTCTCTTGGAGCTCATCTGTAAAATACTTGATTGCATCCATGTATAGTAACTTGTTCAGGGACAGTTTTGAAGTGCTCAATAAAATAGTCTTTTTACTTTTTTTCTTTATCACCCAAAGTAACCATAAAGCCTACAAAATAATGGGCAGTGTGCCCCATTTTCAGTCTCAATTGCATATTCAAACAAAGCTTTGATTTTGTTTGTTAGATCAGTTTCAGGGATAGTTGCATAGACATCTCCATTGGCTCCCAAAAAAAAACCTTGTGAAAGATTCACCATAGGACCATCACAACAACAAGGTGAACGTCTGCCTTGTTGATGGAATGATTCAATGACTACAGTCAATTCAATGAATTCAGTGAATGAATTAAAAGACCATTCACCCATACATCACTTGTCTGGTTTCTAAACATTTGCATCCTAACAACCTTTTAATAATGGTTGAAATTAACATGGTTCATTTGCTTGTTTCTTTAATTGCCTTGAATGTTTGTATTGCGGAAAGTGTTGTATTTCAATACAACTTGTATCGTAAGTATTGGGAGAAAGATGAGATAGAACTTAAAGAAGGAAAGAACAACAGAGCTAGGAGGAGTTCTGTTTTTGGCACTGCAGCTCCCAGAATCCCCTGACCAAAGAAGGTTTGCACTTATGCCTTGGAAAGGAATGTTCCTGAAACTTTGGACAGTTTTTGCAAAGAATGCTCCTGCATCTCCCCAGATGTTGGGCTTGGATTTGGCTCTGCCGGGACATTAACAGCCTTAACCTATGTCTCTTTTATCTTCCATTAGCCTGTCCCACCATGAAATCCCCTGTCTGTGTATCAGATTCCCAACCTGAGGCCAATTGCATTGCCAAAATGTGGGCGAGACAGAACACTCTGAAGGGCTGGAGCGTTATCATCTATCCGAAATACTGAGCTTTCTTGTGTGAATTTAAAAAAGAGCAAATGGCAGTTTGGGCTTGCGGCTTGTGTATAACTAGCCAGAAGATATCTGGAGAAAATACAAGTTCCACCTAAATTGTGTGTTTAGGGGAGATCCTGATGGATAGAGCTGTTCAATAGTGGAATATGATGCCTCAGAGTGTAATGGAATCTCCCCCTCTGGAATGTTTAAAGCGGAAACTGGATGCTCATCTGTCGGGAGTGCTTCGACTTTCTTTTCCTGCATGGAAGAATGGGGCCAGACTGGATGGCCCCTTTGGGTTTCTTCCAAATCTCGGATGCTGTGATTCTGTATCTTGGATGCTGTGATTCCATAGGAGGCCAGGCTACCCTGGCAATTAAAGTGGAACTGTAAGGCTGTAATGGAGTGATGTAAAAGAGACATGTGCAAGGTGAGATTGGTCCCTTCACTGTCAGTCCATTCCTGACTTTACTCCATCCCTCAAATAGCTCCAGCACCTTGGATAACTCCATTTCAGTGGGGACAGAAAATCCATTCCTGATTTTACTCTGCTGCCCCTTCCCACCAACTCAATACACTTTCCAAATGAATGAATAAACTCAGAGGGAGACTGGATTCCTGAAAAGATCCCTGTCCCAAGCAGGAGTTTAAAATAACTTTAGAAAATGCCCTCCTCCAAGTGAAAGCCTTGGCTTGGGATCCAGCGGCAATTGGTAGTTTTCTAAGGAGTAACAATATGCTTTGTTTATTTATTTTAAAGCCAGCTTTCTAATTTCTAAACTTCTCTCCAAACATGGATACTTTGGGTTTCGTCGTGTTGAGTTCCTTCCTGCATATAAGCCAGGTGTCACTCAAAGGGGCTGGGGAGGGAAATCCGTGCTGGGAAGCCGGATGCTTCCAAAGGCTTCTAAAGGTTTCCAGGATCACTTGTTTGGTCCCTTGGGCCATGGGAAATGGACTCAGCTCTCCAGGAAATGACAGCGGGACCCTTTCCTGTTATCTTGCAATATGACCATCAACAAGAAATGACATCAGCATCCTTGACATTGGGCAGTTTACTAATTCCCCCCCCCCTTTAAAACCCCTTCTCTATGATGCACCTTTTCTGTTGTTTTGCGGGAGGCAGGTGACCATTCCAACTATGACCTGGATGCATCACATCCTGTTGGAATGAATAGGCCTCTCTCCTGGCCCCAGTGAAAGTCATGACATGGCTTTCTCAACTTTTATGTTTTCTGGTGTTTCTACCCTACTCTGATCAGATCAGCAGAGCCATAAAAGAACATTATTTCCCCTCCTAAGGTATGGAGATGTGAGTGCCGAGCATCGTGCTCTTGGGAATCACATGTTCAGAGTCAACTGGCAGCTTCCAAGTACACTAAATGACAAATTGACATCAGATTTTAGTCCAAACTTCAATGGTGCTATCAAAGGTGCTGAATCTATTTGTGGGTGTACATTGGCATCTTGGAGAGCCCCTGGAAAGTGTGAGTTAGCCATCCCATAAGGGCACCAGCCCCTATGGTGCAAAGTATATATTCTTACTGTTTTAGTTTAACTACTCGAAATAAGTTACTTGTACACAACTTCGGATATACTGTAGGGTAGTATATCTATATATCTATATATACTTTGTCTATCTCTGTTCAGAATAAGGACTTTATGACATATTGGCATTGCCAATAGACGTCAGCTTTGGTGATGGTCCCTCTTGCACAATGCCACGAACATCTCCGGGATTATGCCCCCCCTTGCTATTAATGGATAAAACCCATTAATAGCTTGCAACCCTGCAATGTCCCTGTCACATACCTTGTATGAGGGACCTGTTTCTGTGCCAGCATGCCAGCAGTAAAGTGATATTTGAAGGGGGATTCTCCTCCCCCCTTTCTCTCCTCGCTATCCCCAAGCTCTCCGTTTTCCACCTATTTTATATTTTATAGATATACATTGCCTTTCGGTTTGTTTTTCAAAACTGAAACTGCAAGATTGCAAAATTGCTCTAAAACAAAAACAAAAATAAAATATTACAGACCAGTAGGAGTTCCGGTTATGAAATTATGTGTAAGTATAATCACAGGACCATCAATGGTCACATTTACACAACTGACTGATTGAATAGAGATGCAATACCTATGGTTTATAATACCGGGGCTGTGGTAGTGCAGCAAGTTAAACCACTGAGCTGCTGAACTTGCTGACTGAAAGGTTGGCGTTTCGAATCTGCAGATGGGATGAGCTCCTATTGTTAGCCCCAGCTTCTGCCAACCTAGCAGTTTGAAAACATACAAATGTCAGTAGATCAATAGGTACCGTTTCAGCAGGAAAGTAACAGCACTCCATGCAGTCCTGCCAGCCACATGACCTAGGAGGTGTCTACGGACAATGCCGGCTCTTTGGCTTAGAAATGGAGATGAGCACCACCCCCAGAGTTGGACTCGACTAGATTAGGCTTACCTTTTACCTAACATGTTCAACCTGTTATGTATCAGCTATCAGTGATAACCCATCTGCTGTGGCATAGCAATAAAGTCCTAACCTCAATTGGTGATGGAAGAATTCCCTTTGACCCATTGCAAGTGGGATGCAGTCATTGCAACCTCTGGTGCTGTTTGGAAGAAAGTATGCCAGATTTCCAAATGGTCCCTCTGCTGATGCCCTGGGAGTTTTATTGCATTGCAATGCATTTGTAGAACTGGAGTTTCCTGCGTGAGCCATGCTGGAGGGTCTTCCGGAAATTCAGCTGCCAGGTTTTCCCCAGGTCCACGTACTAAGGCTCCAGGTGGATCGACACCTGTGCCAGTTTTTCCACAAAGAAGAAACTGAAAGAACTGCTCAAAAGAAAAACGATACTAAGCAAATGGAAGGCTACTTAGGCAGGCAGTTTGGTGGTATCGTTCATGGCAATCAAAGTGAGCTTCAGGCAGCTGAAGGGCTTTCTCATTAAAGATGTGAGTCTGCCCATTCAAAGCAGCTGGCTTTGCGTGCCTGCTCTTCGTGTAAACAGAATCCCTCTTTCCCCCCTTCCCCATATGAACCCACAAGAATCCTTGTGGGGATGAGGAATGTCATGAGATTTGTAGTGCGGCTCTGCCTAGGCTGGGCAGTGGGCTAGGGATCTGAATTGGACTCTCTAAGGATGCATCTATACTGTAGAAATGCAGTTTGATGCCATGGCTCAATGCTTTGGAATGCTGCGATTTGTAATTTGGTGAAGCACCAGCAGTCTTAGAATCACAGAATTGGAAGAGACCTCATGGGTCACCCAGTCCAATCTCCTGCCAAGAAGCAGGACAATTGCATTCAAAGCACCCCCGACAGATGGCCATCCAGCCTCTGTTTAAAAGCCTCCATAAAAGGAGCCTCCACCACACTTCGGGGCAGAGAGTTCCACTGCTGAACAACTCTCACAGTCAGAAAGTTCTTCCTAATGATCAGGTGGAATCTCCTTTCCTGTAGTTTGAAGCCATTGCTCAAGGACAGCGGAAAACAAGTTTGCTCCCTCCTCCCTATGACTTCCTCTCACATATTTATACATGGCTATCATGACTCCTCTCAGTGTTCTCTTCTGAGGGCTAAACATGCCCAGCTCTTTAAGCCACTCCTCATAGGACTTATTTATTTATTTTATTTATGGCATTTTACCCCGTTCTTCTCAACCCCCGAGGGGGGACTTGTTCTCCAGATGCTTGATCATTTCAGTTGCCCTCCTCTTTTCGAGAGATCTTGTAAAACTACAACTCCCATGTACCCCAGAGTCCTAATCCAGCACTCAAATCACAGACACCCTTTAAAAATGCTGTGATGATATCTTTTTGAATCCACCATTTCCTACCTGAAGCAACGGTAGAGCTGGCTTTGCAGAGAAGGCTGAACACCAAACCGTGAAAAATGATAGAGGCGAGCATTATTTAACTTCCCAGATCAAACAGGATCTGGTATCTTTAGGGCAGTGGTGCCCAACCATTTTTTGACCAGGAACTACTTGATCAGGGACCACTTTGCCAGGGGACACTTTCCAACATTACTACCAAAGGGGTTACGAATCAGTTTTTGCTCAACTTTAGATTCGGTTGGGTTATTTGTGGTGCTGATTCAGAAAACTGAATTGTATAGACCACATCAGCTCTAGTTTCTGATACAGAACATATGCCATCCAGTAGTCGCCATCTGCTCTCCCACAGAAAACCATATTTATTATTAAACTTTATTTATACCCCACCACCATCTCCCAGAAGGGACTCAGGGCGGCTTACATGAGGCCAAGCCTAGGTACTATAAGAGGTGATGGCCAACAGGGAGCTCTGGTATGGGCTGGTCCATGAGGTCACGAAGAGTTGGAAGTGACTGAATGAATAAACAACAAACTATAAGAGGGTTTTGCGAGACAATTGCTCTCGTTGCAATGGTGTAGTAATGGTGAGGCTGTGGACCATATTTTAGTTCTTGTAGACCACTGGTGGTCCACGGACCACAGGTTGGGAACCACTGCTTTAGGGTATTTAGGCCCTTAAAGACCAAGTATATGTGCACATGGATGCCTTCAAGTCCTGTTGACTTAAGATAATCCTGTTAATTTCATAGGCCTTTCTTAGACAAGGAAAGCCCAGAGGTAGTTTTGTTGGTTCCTTCCTCTGATATACAGTGAGAAGTGCCTGGGATTCGTCATCAATCTCCCATCCCAGCATTAACTGGAGCTGACCCTGTTTAGCTTCCAAGATCTGATGGGATATCATACTGTGAGGGTATTCCAGCCCTGTTGTTCTTCTACGATCAACACAAACTGTGTTTCAACAGGAAAACTTGGGTAGGTCGATGTGATTCTCCCGGACAACTTTTGACTGAGTTGTCAAAAATGCCTCTGAGCCTAAAAAAGCAAAGGGGAACGGTTACGTGTTCTGATTTATGACACGTCTGTGGTGTAAAGTATGCGTCTAGCTCGGGTTAACAGATGTTTTGTTAATTCCCAATTTCGCTCATAATCTGTATATTTTTGTCCCGCATTTGGGCACGGTCTGCAATGTATGATGGAGTACTCCTTCATTAATCATGTGCAAATGGAAGTATGAGCCAGTTTTATTCGTTTTCAGAGCACCAGGCCACATAAATTAACTGGAACGTGTGTTTAAAGTATCTCAAGCAATGCCACTGGCCCCTCCGTACGACACAGTAGCTCTCAAAGAAAGCTTTTGGAAAGGGGATCTGAGTGCACAGACGGAATTTGTAGCCCCTGCAGTGAACTACAACTTCCAGGAATTTGAGGGAGCGCAGGGAAGGAGGGGGCCAACCCCTGATCACTACAATTAATGTTACACAGTCCACAGCATTGGTGTGAAGTCCCAGTGGTTTCGCCGGGTTGGTCTTCATTGGAAGAGAGTGCATGAGCAATTTGCAAGCGTTTGTAATATTCTTTTTATTACAAATACTGAAGTGACACATGTGTCTTCCACTGGATCCCCCAAGCAGGGAGATCCCACCCATTGGCCCCTTCCACAAAATCTGAATGTGAGATGCAACATAGAACTAAGAGCTGGTGAGCCTAATAGCGTTGCCAATTGATCTACACTGCGGAATTAATGTCGCCTGACACCACTTTAACTACAATGGCTCCATGATGTGGTATCCTGGGAGTTGTAGTTTGATGAGGCACCCTTTACTTTGGCAAAGAAGGCTTAAGACCTTGTAAACCTACAACACCCATGATTCCATAGCACTGAGCTGTGGCCATCAGAGTGGTGTCAAATGACAAGTCATGAAGTTCTTTGGGATGAATGTAATATTTTATCTGCAAGCCCTTAAGACACTGTTTGTCTCCAAGCAATTTCGAATGTATGGTGACCCTATCAGAGAGTTTACTCGGCAAGAATTGTTCTGAGATTTGCGATGGCCTTTCTTTGAGACTGAAAGAGTGTGACTTGCCCAAGGGCATCCAGTAGATTTCCAGTAGATTTCCAGGACTGCATTTCTGTGGCAGGATCTTATAGCAACTCTCATGCCACTACATTATGGTTTGCTCTCTTAGGGCCATTCTGATTCAAGTAGAACAGAGATTCCCAATCAGTGGTGTGCGGACCACCAGTGGTCCACAAAACACCGGCAAATAGGACATCAGACGACCACAGGAGGCCAGGGAGAATTCACATGTCACATACTCATGGTACCCAGCATCAGTCAGTCGCATGCATTCTTTTCTCTTGCTCAGCTGTGTCAGTAATCCTGTTTTGCTGTTTAGGGATTCGATGGCTTCAGTAGTTTTACTGATCGTGAGTCCTCAATATTCATATTAATTTTTGACTTATTTAATGATAATTGAAATGAATTTCAATTGTTACGAAAAGGACAAGGTAGCTTTTGATTGTGCTCAATTGCTCTTCTCTACAATTTATTTATGCGAACAAGGGTGTTCTGCTTTGCTAGTAATTAAAAACAAGTCCAGGAATCGATTGAAAGTAAGTTATGATATGTGTATAGCTCTGAGTAATAATATTAGCCCCAGGATTATTCAACTTGTAAAGAAGATGGAAGCTCAAAAATCACATTGATGCAAATCAAATTTAATTTTCTATTACAATGTTCTTTTTTAATATTATTATGTTAGGCAGCTCCTGACTCCATAATTCTCCTACATCAATCATAGTACTTAATAGTAACATTAATTCATGTTACTATTAAGTTTAACAAATATATTAAAAGTTTTGATTAAAGTTTATTTTTAGATTAATACAGTTTATTATTCTTGAACCTTGTGGTCCCTGCTGAGAACAAAAAAATCAAAGTGCTTCCTGGTCAAAAAAAGATTGGGAACCACTGAAGTAGAACCACCGAATCAATCGGATTTACCTATATGTTCAACAATGACTTCAATGGGAGGGCTCTAGCTGGAACTATCATGCATAGTCATGTATAAGTCGGCCTCATCTATAAGTCTAGGGCATCTTTTGGAGCCCATATTTTGGATCATTCCTTGGAGAAAACAAAGCAGCAGATGCACCGTACCAAACTACTGATCCCAGGATTCCTTAGAATGGAGCTCTGACAATGGACATCTTATGAAGCAGTCACCACTGTCTAATGGAAATAAAGCTTTAGTCACATATAATGTTGGCTCCACCAAATCCTCACCTTTCCGCTATTAAAAAATCTAGTAAGTCTGGTTTCTTGGAAATGATTATACCTATTGAGCTTTCTGTTAGTTGCTGAAAAGTTGGCCAAAAGCATGGAGAGTGGGAAGCTCATTATTTCTAGCCCATGTCAGTTGCTCACTCGTAAATCTGTTCTGCTCTATTCCTGCACAAAAATAAATACTGTATACACATAGGGAGAGACATTTTGAAATATACTTGCTCTTAAAATACGCATCTCGAATCTCTCAATATATTTTTCTGTCCAAGCACGCATCTTCAATGGTTCTGATTTGTGGATTTTTGTTGAAAACCAATGATTTGTTTATTTCTTTATTTCTTTAAGACATTTATATCCCATCCATTCCCGACCTCTGAAGAGGGACTCTGGACGGTTACCAACAGGCACAATTCGGGTCACAATATTCCAATATATGAAAAAAAATCCAATTAAAAAAAATCCCACTGCCTCTCCCTTAATCTTTTCCTACTCTTTTCAACCCTGTCTGCACAACAAACAGAGCAAAACTAATCATTAACTAAACATACTGGAGGAGTTTGAGGGATTGAGTCCACACGATGGAAGTTGTAGTTCACCCTGCATCAAATCAGAGCACTGTGACTTCACTGACAATGGACCTGGGCCATATTGGCACACAGAACCCCCATGACCAAAGAAAAATACTGGAGAGGTTTGTGGGGAATTCACCTTGATTTATAACTGTTGTAGGTACTAGGATGATGGCCCTGAACCTAACTTGGCACATAGAACCACCATGACCAACTGAAAAAGCTGGAGGGATTTTGGGGAAACTGACCTTCATTTCTAGAAGTTGTAGTTCACTTACATCCAGAGACACTATGACCACCACCGATAATAGATCTGGACCAAACCTGGCACACAGGAGCCTTATGAACAACTGAACTTTCTGGAGGGATTTGAGGGGACTGACCCACCATGGTGGGAGCTGTAGTTTATCTTGCAGGCAGAGATCACACTGAACCCCACCAATGATGCGTCTAGAGCAGGGGTCCTCAAACTTTTAAAACAGAGGGCCAGGTCACAGTCCTTCAAACTGTTGGAGGGCCAGATTATAATTTGATGGGGGGGGGGGGGGGGAAGGAATGAATTCCTATGCATGGCACATATCTTAGTTGTAGTGCAAAAAACACTTTAAAAGCATACAATAATTAAAATGAAGAACAATTTTAACAAATATAAACTTATTAGTATTTCAGTTGGAAATATGTGTCTGCTTTTGGCTGATGAGATAGGATTGTTGTTGTTGTTGTTGCTTCTTTCACGTTGTTTCAGACTTAGGTTGACCCTGAGCGAGGCCCGGGTAAATGACCTTGGAGGGCTGTATCTGGCCCCCGGGCCTTAGTCTAGAGCAAACTTTTCCAGCATGACAAACTTGAACTACTGTTGGAGTTTCAGGGGGTTAACATGTCATAATGTGAGTTGTAGTTCACCCACAACCTCATGCATTCTGTAAAATAAAAAAATGACTTTTTTAAAAAAAAACCTGGGCAATACCTGGTACCCAAACTAGTTATAAATAAATAATAACAGAATAATAATAATTAGAATTTAAAATAAGAATAATGTCAATAATAATAACAACAATAATAACAATAGAATTAGATTTTTAAAAAATAAAAAATCATGTCCATCCAGCAGGTTTAAATCAGCTCAAATTAAATCGACTTTGGTCAAGCGTGCCCAAAGAAAAAGGAGGTAAACACACTCCTGGAGCAGGAAAACCCAAAAGGAAGAAAATGAACTGTCAAAACCTCTGTTTCCTGTTAAATTAATTAGGTTTTTTAAAAGTCCGTACTGAAGGATAGATGCATTTAACAGGTCCGACTGTATTGTCATGGTATTCCCTTCAGCCGAGAGGTGTTTCCCAGCTAAATGGGCCCACCATTCTTTTTTCCCTTTGTTTTTCTAAGCACAAACCATATGCGCATGGGGCGGGAAGGCTTTTTATGGGCAATTAAGGAGCACTTGCAAGTGCCAAGCATCTGTATTGCGGTAAAATTAAATTAATTACTCAATGGGGTTGGAAACAAGCATTCCAGCTACCCAGGTCGGGCCAAGGCGTTGCGGAGGGGGATTTAACCTGATCAATCAAGGTCAATGGTATTTCCGCTCAGTTTTCCACTCCTCCTTATCACAATTCGTCTTCCATCGCTCACTGCTCTGGGGATTGGCTCTATCGGGGACAAAAAAACAAATGTCCAAGAATCCATGGACTTCAGTAGCTTTGGTACAGCCATTGCTTTCTTCTGGGAGGGCATTGGAAAAGGTGACACGGGCCCCAAAGTCAGACAAAAGGAAGGGTTATGCATAGTAATTTCTCCGGCCCATCTTTCCCTTTGTCCCAGGGAGGGGTGCCAAAGGAAGCAGCGGCTACGTTCTGGCTGGTTTCATATCCGAGTGATGTACGACTTCTTCCCGTCTTCTCTCTTCACATCATTACAGGCCTGAACAATGGGGAATGGGAGCATGCCATGATGGCTGAAATGAACAAAAAGGTTGAGGGGAGGAGGGCGAGGTGAAAGAGATTTGAATTTCGGCAGTGATCTCACCACCAGAAATGATCAATGTGCCATTGGTACCCCTTCTAATTTAAAAAAAATGAAAGAGAGAGACAGAGAACAAGTTCTGTACCATCCCCCACCAAATAATATTCCAAATTCAGTCACATATTCAATAAGTAGAGTTGTCCACCAACTTGTAAGTAGACCAACTTGTAAGTAGAAACCAGCAGGCCTGTGGTATGTGGTAGTGATGGAGGCCAACGACATGACTGGTCATTACAGGACACTATCTAGAACAAGATCAAGGTTGACACAAATTCCAGGAGCCCATAGATATACAGTAGATCGATCGATCTATCTACCTAAAAGTCAAAGTATGTATGTTTGCCTGTTTGATTGTAAGTGGGCCTCAGTGACATCACTGGGAAGGTGTATGAGGGAAAGCAATAGGGTGAAGTGGCCCTCCATGATGTCACTAGGTAGGTGTACGAGTGAAATCAAGGGATGATGTGGCCCTCAGTGATGTCACTTGGGAGATGTACTAGGGAAAATAAGAGGTGAAGTGCTCCCATAGTGTCACTGGGAAGGTGTATGAGGGAAAGCAAGGGGTGAAGTGGCCTTCCGTGGCATCACTGGGAATTGTATGAGGGAAAACAAGGGCTGAAATGGCCCTCTGTGATGTCACTGGGAAGTGATGTGAGGGATGAAGTGGTCCTCTGTGAGGTCACTAGGAAGAGTATAAGGGAAAGCAAGGGTTGACCCTCCGCGATATCGCCGGGAAGGTATATGAGGGAAAGCAAAGCAAGTCTTGTGTGTTTGTGTGTCTAAATGTAATGTGTACATTGTAATCCGCCCTGAGTCCCCTGCGGAGTGAGAAGGGCGGAATAGAAATAAAGTAAAGTAAATAAATAAGTAAGGGGGTATATGCTCGCGGTGAACATATTAACTTTCCCAGCTGTGGTTTTTGGTTACTCTGCTGGCAGATCTCTTGAGTTGCACTAGGGGACCTAGAGATTCCTGAGTGAGTATCCATCTAAGATTGCACTTGGTCCCCCAGGATGTCTCGATGGTAATTTCTAAGGAAAGCATGCAATAGAATTGCATTGAAGGGCCTAGCAAATTCCTAGCAAGCATTTTTCCCCATGAAAATGGGTTTCCCCATGAAAATGGGTTCTGCAGTTCCAGGGGTCTTGCTGTATTTCCAGTGTAAATAAAATGAAAATGCACATGTTGCACAAATCACTTTCTTCTTCTTTTTAGTGGTGTGTTTCCCCTTTTGGAGGCAAATGGCCTCTTTCTGAAACCCCCCTCCCTGTATGCCTGTCTCTCATTCTTCCTTCCCTCCCGCCCTCATCCCCCCCCCTTGTCCTCATGACTTATTCCAAAGGTACTCTGACACATTGAAGTAAATAAAATGCTTGACTTGCAAAAATGGTCTGCAAAGCCCGGAATCACATTTCTCGCTGTTACTTCAAACGTGCATCTAGAGACCTGAGGAAAAAAAATGAATCAAAAGCCAAAGAACTCTGGGGGAGGAAGAAGAGGATGTGGCAAAAAGATAACGGGTCCAAGGGGAATCCATTGGGCATCCCCTGCCTTTCCGAAAACAAAGTTGTGAAATCAAAATGTGCTGATAGGTTTTAATCCACCCTTTGGTGTTTTTAAATTTTTACTACCACCTTGTAGCGAAACCTAGGAGAGCATCTCAATATTATATATTCGTGGCCAATCCCAGCAGCATCTCATGACTCCAAGATTAGTGAATCTGCTCCGGGATTTAGTCCTAAATTAAATAAGCAATCCAAGGTGCTGAACCGGCCTGAGGTCTCGCATTCAGTACTTTGGATAGGGATTTTAAAATCAGAATACATTTCAGAAATCTATTTCATTTCTGTGCCAGCTTTCTCCCAATGTCATTCACAAAAAGGGATCAACACAAACCTAACAATTAAAAGTGAAAGACGATTTAAATCGTCACACGAAAACCTTATTGAATGAGTTGAGCATGAGCCAGAAGTGTGATGCTGCAGCAAAAGAAGGTGAATGCTAATACAATCTGCATCAAAAGAAACCAAGTTTTCAAGCTGTATTCTGCACTGGTTACAAATGATGTTCAGATCTGGTTTGAGTGTTGGACTATAACTCTGGAGACTAGGGTTCGAGTTCCTAGTTGGCCATGAAGCCCCTTGGGCAAGTCACACTTTCAGTCTCAGAAGAAATCCATAGCAAACCTTGCCAAGAAATCACTGCAATAGGGTTGCCATGGTTTGGAAACGACTGAAAGGTGCACAACAATGACTGAGGCCCTATTGAAATGGCATTATAGCATCTGCACTGAGTTAAACAGCATTATATGAGTCTGCACTGAGGATATAATGCAGTTTGAAGCTGCGTTATATGGCAGTGTAGGTGGGACATGACAGAAACCTTTGGTCTGAAGAACTTCAAACTCTGGCAGCCTCATATGTAGAATGACTGCCATTTGCCACTCTGCTCGATGCTATGGAGTCCTGGGAGCTGTAGTTTTGCGAGGTGTTTTGCCTTCTCTGCTCAAGAGTATGAGTGCCTCCCCAAACCACAGCTCCCAGGATTCCATCACATTGAGTCATGATGGTTAAAGTGGTGTCAAACTGTCATTCAATCGACAGTGTTGATGCATCCAGAGACAGGCACAGACTTTCAGGTCATTCGGATCCAAGCCATAAATAATTCATTACTTCTAAGCACAAGAAGAAAGTGATTTCACACTTTGTTTCCAAGGAGAAATTGGAAAGAAGGTTTCTGAAACTCATGTACAGACTTCAGGCTGTGTCTTTCCTATTCCTCCAGTAGATGATTTCTAGAGCAAACCATGTTGTTCCAAGTAATGTCACAGCTCGTGAAAGCTAATGCTGACAGTAAAATGGTTGGCCCCGAAAAGGCCAATTTGGTGGCAACTCGATTGCCCCCGCTGGAACCGTTTCCCATGTAACCCCAAGTAGGAGAGCCGTGCCTCGCCGCCGTTAGAGTAAGCAATGGACTGATCTCGGAAAATCCCACTTTCTCATCTTGCTTAAGCTTAGAAAAGCTCAGGTTCTAATCCTGCTTAAGCCGCGGCCTAACATTTTGAACTTCGGCTGAGTCTGACTTCATCCCTTCTTGCCTTACCCGGGCCAGATGTACAACAGTGTGGAAAACAAGACACGGCTTTGCTGGAAAACCGCATTGATTTCTCAGGGGGAGGCAAAAACTGATGTGTCCCCCTCCCTCCTTTCAGTGCAAGGGAACACCTGCTGAGCTTCGCACATAGCATTTTCAGTGGAGAAAGCAATAGGGAGAGTGTGCAAGACCTGGAAGACAGCTGAATGCCATCCTATGAAAACATGGCCTTGATAGATATATAACCTCTAGGTTTGGGCTTCTATGCACCTTCTATGCTGTGCATGGCCAATTGCAGTTGTTAATTTAGGTTCCCAATGCACCTTGCGCTTGTGCGTTCTATTTTGCAGACCACAATTGTACATAATATATTGTGCATTCTGTGTTGAGCAATGGCATATAGGGTATATCAACACTGTAAAATGACTATCATTTGGCCACGTGAACTGATGGTGCTTAATGTTATGGAATCCAGGGACTTGTAGTTTGGGGAGTCAACAGCACTCTTGGGCAGAGAAGGCAGAAGACAACTCCCACGATGCCAGAGCATTAAGCCATGGCAGTTCAAGTGGGCTCAAAAGGCATTCATTCAGCAGTGTAGATACATCCAAGAAGATAAAAGAAGACAACAGAAAACAAACTCAGCTAGAGTGTCAAATGCCTTACAGTAAGCCAATCCCACTACAGCTAGTTGTCTTTTACTTGTGTCTTTACCCCTCATTTCCCTCTGAACCCAGAAGACCAAAATTCAGATGCCTACAGCTTGATAGTATTGGCCAAATCCCATTTCGGTGCCCATGCTATATGCAGTGCCACAACTGAGCCAGCCCCGTCCTTGTGTTTTCAAGGCTGCGTAAGTCAGTCGAAGGAAAATACAAGCAAACACTCCAGTTTGGCAAGCCCTAAGCCTGATGTCGTATTTATTCATCCGCCGGTTTTTCTTGTTTGGCACATGGGCTGTGTCAATATTTAGCCATCGCTGTGGGAACAGCCAGAGAAGAAAGACGGAAAATAATAGCTGAAAACACGACAGGAGGACTTCACCAACTTGGCTGGACTGGTAAGTTAAACTCATTCATTCTTCTTCCCCCCCCCCCCCCCATATGTGTCACTGTCTCACGCGCTCAAAGCAAACAGGAACTGACTGAAGGAAGCGGGACTTGAGCTGTTTACATGGCTCACAGGCAGAGCCAAGACTGGGTGCCAGAGACTCTATAGATCCCTTGGGTATTCTCTCACTTGCCGCATGTTTCCCTGTGTCTAGAAATCGTACAGTTGGCCCACTTCCCCTTTTCGGCTTTGATTATTTGCTGATTTGATGCATAGGTTCACTCTTGGAATTTCTAGGTTCTTCAGCATGACTGTATGGCCCACTTCTAAGTCGTCCATACACTTGTCCTAGAGAGAAAACTTCTGAAGGTCCTTAGCACAATTCTGTGACCATAGAGCCTCCTCCAAAATCTTAAATCAGTCACATGTGTGGATGGGATGGTCACCCCTTTGTTTTCTAATGGTTTAATGCAGGGCTGTCCAACTGGCGGCCCCGGGGCCGGATCCGGCCCCGTAGCCTGTTGGACATGGCCCCACCTATGCCCTCAGCCGCAATTTTTCCGAAAAAGGGCAGAAGGCGGCGCCAACAGCAGCGCGTCACAGGCCTGGCGTGACGCGCTGCTCCTTGGCACCGCCTACTCCTCCTTTTTGGCGCCCCCTCCCTACCTAGGGCGGAGGGGGGGCGCCAAAAAGGAGGAGTAGGCGGCACCAAGAGCAGTGCGTCACAGGCCTGGCGTGACGCGCTGCTCCTGGCACCACCTATTCCTCCTTTGGCGCCCCTCCCTTCCTAGGCGGAGGGGGGGGCGGAGGAGAGAGGGCGGCGCCAAGAGCATGGCGTCACGCCAGGCCTGTGACACTCTGCTCTTGGCGCCGCCTACTCCTCCTTTTCGGCGCCCCCCCCTCCCTACCTAGGGCGGGGGAGCCGCCGAAAAAGGGCAGAAGGCGGTGTCAAGAGCAGCGCGTCACAGGCCTGGCGTGACGCGCTGCCCCTTGGCGCCGCCTACTCCTCCTTTTCGGCGCCCCAGCCCTAGGAAGGGAGGGGGGCACGAAAGAAGAGGAGCAGGCGGTGCCAAGGGGCAGCGCAACACATCCGGCCTGTGACGCTCTGCTCTTGGCGCCGCCTACTCCTCCTTTTCGGCGCCCCCTACCTAGGGCGGGAGCCGCCGAAAAAGGGCAGAAGGCGGTGTCAAGAGCAGCGCGTCACAGGCCTGGCGTGACGCGCTGCCCCTTGGCGCCGCCTACTCCTCCTTTTCGGCGCCCCCCCTCCGCCCTAGGAAGGGAGGGGCGCCGAAAAGGAGGAGTGCCAGGGGCAGGGCAGCACGCCAGGCCTGTGACGCGCTCTTGGCGCCGCCTTCTGCCCTTTTTCGGCCGTTTTAGGAGGGGTTGGGGTTGGGGGGCGGGGCCTGGGGGCGGGGCCTGGGGCAGAGCCGAGCGGCCCCCTAGGTCATCAGTGACCTTTTATCCGGCCCTGGACCCCGTAGAAGTTGGACAGCACTGGTTTAATGCACACAAACATTTGAGTTTCGTGTACCAGAGTACTCAAAATACTGTACAAAATAGCATCAAATGGCAGCTATTTTTGTTGTGAGCTGTCCCAAGTCCCCAACGGGGAGATGGGATAGGATACAAATATATTATTATTATTATTATTATTATGACAAAATGACCTCCAGGCTATGCATACAAGGTATCCATGACACATCAATGGATTTCACATTTCATCTTGGATCACTATCTTCAGGGTAACTTACTATGTATATGGAATTATTCCAAAATCAATAAAATGGCATAACATTCCAAAACACTTTGGGTCCCAGTCATTTCAGGTAAGAGATATGCAACCTATATTGATTTTCCTTTAATATGCTTTTCTTTTCCAAAAGGATAAGAATAAGAATAATAAATGAGCGGAATATCCTGAGCAACAGGAGATGACGGATTGATGGATTGTGCTTCATAACATCAGCAGGGCTGACCCTCTGTGACAGCATCAGGGCCCATCCCAATTCCATCACCTGCCTCAGGGTCGTGCCCTCCAATCTCAGGATCAGGATGGTGCCAACCTCACAGCTTGGTGTGGGGCATCAGTATGCCTTTCCACAGGTCTAGCCTTCAGAAGATGACAAAGGTCATTCAACAGTGGCCTATTTGCATGGTTCCCCAACACATGCTCAGGAAATGTGTGAAGAGGAGATCGGGGTCATGTCTTCAAGTGTCTTCCACTGTGTTTTCATTTCAGAGAAGGATCCCAATCCCCCAATTTATCCCTTTGCAGGAGGTTGGTTGATGGCTCCCATCAATCCATCCTGGTGGTCAATCAGGCTTCAATGGAGAGCACCTTGCAAGGTGCTGAAAGCTACCCTCAAATAAGTATAGCACTATGAACAGCTCCTTCAAAGCTCCTCAAAAACCCCAAATGGATTAAGCACCTTACAAATATAGAAATCCTCAATCTTGACTGAGTCTGACATGTCTGCATGTACCCAGACCCTATTCATATTGATCAGGGAGACACATGGCCACACAAAGCTGCATTATACATGTGTCCATCTCACTCAGCATTTTCCCCTTCAAGTGGTAGCATCTCTTCAGAATTTAAGGACAGGCATATCTCAGTGTTCACTGGAGATACCAGGGCCTTCTACATACAAAGCACATATCCCAAGGTTTAGGGACCTTTGATCATCAGACTGTTTTGAACTACTGTGTCCATAATACTTTCATCAGTTGGGGCTTCTGGGAGCTGACATCCAAAACACCAAGTTCCATAGCCCTCATGTGCTCTGCTACTCATATAGTAGGCGTCTCATATGCCCAGCTCTGATTCTGAGTCTCACCTTTCCCTAAAGTCTCCTAGTGAGAGAAGGAAACTGTGGGAGAGTGCTGCCTTGAGCAGAAACAATGACACTATCTGCTCTTCCATCGACTTGTCTCTGCAGCACTACATCCCTTTCTCTAGCAATCTCTAGGTCCTCCAATGGTTGGTGTTCAGTGGAAGTCAACCAGCTCTGAAAGATCTAAACATTCCTAGAGTCCAATAACATTGATTCTGCAGTGTAGACACACCCTTATTTCTGCACAAAGTTGACACAGTTTTGGGTGGGCGTTTTGGGAATTCTGGCCTTTGAGGTCTCCTATCTCTTAGAACTGAAAATACTAGCTCTATGTTTCTATTTTACGAACACCCACTTGGCTGCTTGGTGCCATATTTATGGCCCACTCCCAGTGCCGAGTCCCACTTTCCCCCTTCAATTGCAGGAAACTCCAACGTTTATAAGATTACCGAACCATTATGAACCTTTCAGGAAAGCCGAGGTCAGTTGGCACTTTATCTGTTTATTCTGCGGCTGATAAAACACGGCCATTTTTCACCCTTCAGCTCCTAATCCACCATTCCCTTCTTCCCAGACAATATGGTGCATTTTTGGGGGTCCGATCCCTGGCTTTCCCTCCATGGAACTGTTTCTCTTGGCTGTGGCCACTGCAGGAAGTTGGTGAACATGAAGTTGTTTGCACAGGATTTAAGCAATTGGAGAGAGGAGGATGGAAAGGGGGGAGGCAAAAATGAAAAATGGATGTGAAGGAAAATGCCCAGCGAGGTCTTTTTTAAAAAAAGAACAAAACACTTTTTTTCAAAGTGTTTTGCCATGTGCACAGCTGTTTCCTGGCTGTTTCATTTTTATTGCAACCAAGGCAAGGTTTACAGGAAATTCCAGTTTGTAGACAATACCAGCCGTTCCCGAATCTGGGCCGCCTGAGCCGAGGGCACCCCTTTTGCTCCATGGAGGATCTGCCAAGCTTGCATCTTTGCAATTCCCAGTGGCAGCAGGAATGCTGTCGTTCTCCACACAATAAACACGCAACTGATGGAAGTCACTGCCAAAGGATGCATGTCTGTGTCATAAAATACAAGCATATCCCCCCCAAAGTTGATGCAGACTATAATGGGAGGAAAAATCCTACACTGAAGATCCAAACGCTAATGCTTTTATGTTAAGCCACTTTGAGTCTCCTTCAGGAGAGATAGATCAGGGTATAAATAAATAAATAATCCATAGCTTTGAAGTAACTACTAACTTCAGTAATCACTAACTGCTTGCTATTCATCATTTCTTCCCAAAAACAAAGTTATTACAGCAGACTCTCTGGCTGAATATACACTGCCATAACTTACAGATTGAACTGCATTATATAAGTCTACACTAACCATATAATGCAGTTCAAACTGCATTACCAGGCAGTGTAGATCTGGCCTCAGTGAAGCAGCACCCTCGGTATTGGTAGTTGCTGGTTAAATGTAGTTTCTGGTTGCTTGGAAGTTACTATTAAGACTATTAATAGTCTTAATATTAATCAAGACTATTAATAGTCTAAATTAGTACTATTAATGCGGGGACATGAGGGAAGCCTCCCACAAGGATGGTAAAACATCAAACATCCGGGCCTCCCTTGGACAACGTCCTTGCCGATGGCCAATTCTCTCACACCAGAAACAACTTGCAGTTTCTTAAGTCACTCCTGACACACACACACAAACACACACAAAACCTATTCAGAATAGGCCTAACTCACATTATATCCCATACAGTAAACTCTGCATTGACCTGAGGGTAATATCAAAAGACAATCATGAAAAGCAAATGGAGACAAACCTAAGCATATGTTTCCGCTAAAAATGATTTTATTTTAATTTTTATTTAAAATGTTATTTCTTCCATTTTTCCCAGTTACTTGAGAGTTCTTGCTGCTTGTCCCAATTAACTGAGACTCTGCTATATTGTAAATTAACGCCTTAATTCTTTTTGAATTAAGGCAGTTCAAGCCTGGGTTCAAGTGGTATCAAAAGGCATTAATTCTATAGTATGGATGCAACCATAATTTCTCCTCTTCTTTACATCTCCATGAACCTATTTCATCCAACTGCCATTGCTAACCCTTAGCTTTGCATCTCCAGCTCCCATCTTCGTCTTACTTCAAAGCTCCATATTTGCCAAAAAGAGAAGGGATCTTTGATGAAGTTGCTGGAGGGAATCCTCCTGACAAGTACAAAGAATGAATACGGAGGAATGGGTGAAAAATTACAGCTGATGGAAGATGTTTCAATCTTTGGCATGTATGATTACCTTGAGATCCCCCAAACAGGCTCTGGCAGCAAGCCTCACCGACAAAAGCAGAGGAGACAACGAAGCCTAGATCCTGCAGCCTCAGCCATTTTGGCTTGCCATCTGAGTGCAAGACAAGCATGGACAAAGTGAGACCTTTCTGCTGACTTGTCACAAATCCCTCCCCATCTCCCCCTCTTTCCCAAAAGCAGATGGAAGGAAATAAAATTATACACCAGGGCCTTGGAAAGCAATTTGAGCATGTACATACAAATTAGTATTTTAGCATGTCATTCTTGCTCACAGATTTGGTGGTTGGGAGAGGGTTGTCATGGGGAAACAGACCCCAAGAGCCATTCATCCGTTAGGAGAAACAACACACGATGGGACTCCTTATCAAGAGTACAGTGGAAGACAGAAGGCTGAACCTAACATGTGATCAAAGCCTTAAAGATAATGTGATAGAATAATGTGATCACATGTTAGGTCCATTCATCCTAACCCCATTGTGTCATGTGGGAAGACACAATCCAAGCCCTCCTGACAGATTGCCATCCAGCCTCAGCTTAAAAACCTAGAGAAGGAGATTCCCAAGGAGTGTATTCCATTGTCAAACAGCTCTTACCACCAGGAAGTTCTTTCTAATGTTCAGAAGGAATCTCTTTTCCTGCAGTTTGAATCAATTGCTCTGAGTCCAAGGGCCCATCCAGACAGCCCCTTTATTGTCGAAACTTCCCCAATAAAAAAGGGCTGTCCAGATGATGTTCTGGCAAACCCACAATTAATTTGCCACAAACCAGGAAAACCCTGGTTTATGGCAAATTAATTAGATAGTGGATTTATTCCATGCCTTTGTGGAAGGCACGGGATAAACTCGCAGTCCAGACACAATTCCCACAATCCTGAAGAGACGGGAGACGCAGCCGGCTTGGCTTTTGTTAGGTTTGGCTTGGCGTTTACTGGGCTTCTGTCACAACAGCTTTATTGCAATGGGGAAACATCATTATGTTTCAATCTACTGCCATTGCAAGATTGTCTGGAAAAGATATTTAATATAAATCCATTCATAATTATTAATAATAATTTGGGGGGGGGGGTTATCCATTTCCCGATAACAATTCCATTGAGTTTGTATATGTGGCCAATCCCCTCCACCTCTCCTAAAAATGACCACTGCCTGAGTATCTAATTTCAGTGACACTTTTGGAATTATGGAACCCATCTGAACAAGTATAGAGTTTGCTTCCTTTCCTGATAACATTTCATTATCTAATGTGGGATTGAAGGCGTCAGCCTAAGACGGTCAACTCCATCCTCGATTGCAACAGCCCTAAGCCTCCATCATCATAATTAGAAGTCAGGGATGATGGGAGTTGTAATCTAAAAGACCATTACTTTACATCCTTCTAGGAGAGAGATGATGATTCAGGGACTCCCCAAACCACAATCTCCAATTCCTGGCATTTCAGTCTCATTATTCACCAGGATCGAGAGTGAAAGATTTCATGAGTGCCACCTTGTGTTTTGAGCCAGCCTTGCACGCCAAAGATAGCCAGCCAGCCATCATTTTGTGATTACTGCATGCTATCCCTCAGGAGGGAAAAGTGCTTTCAATTAACCCTCCCTCTTTTTCTTTTTTTAAAAAAAGGATTAAAAACAGCAGGGGAAAAATACTTTGATTCTCCAGTTTTGGAAAAATGACTTCTACTTAATTCCCATTGTAACTTTTCCAAAGTTCCTCCACATACTAGCATTGGCTGCATTTTTGGAAGGGAAAGGGAAGAAAAGGGGGTGGAGCACGCTTTCTGGAATCATGTTGTGTGCAGAACTCAGAGATAGTTGTCTTTTCTTTTTATTGGAAATTGCAAGTGGAGCTTTATTTACTTACATGCTGTCCCCAAACAAGGCAGCTGTCATGCCTCGGGGCAATGCCATCTCCATTTATAAGGCGGGTGTGGGGGACTGGCCAGGCCTTCCTGAATATAGTTTTGCGGAGGTGGCTGTATTCTGTAGCCAGGACACACAATGCTTTGTTGCCATGCTTTTCCCTTCCCTTCCTCTCCCTAACCATTAGGAGACCATGGCAGCACCTCAGAGCTTGGCACAGCCTGAGCATATTGTACAGGGCCCTGTCTTCACAAACTTGGCACAAAGTTAAAAACTTGGCATTATGCTAAATATCCTTTGACCAAAAACTGGCCACTTTGAGTGCCTCTGGTGTCTCTGTAAGTAGGTCCTCCATTGTGCATGTGGCAGAGCTCAGACCGCATTGTAGTAAGTGGATTGCTCTTCTCCACACTCTCATGTCGCAGACTCCACTTTGTAGCCCAGTTTCTTAAGGTTAGCTCTTAGTGCAGTCTGTTCAGCAGTATGTTCAGCACCTTCCAAGTCACCCAGTCTTCTACATGCCTGGGAGGGAGCTTCTCATCTGGTATCAGCCACTGGTTAGGTTCTGGCTTTTAGCCTGCCACTTTTGGACTCTCGCTTGCTGAGGTATTCCTGCAAGTATCTCTGTAGATCTTAGGAAGCTGTTTCTTGATTTGAGGCATTGGTATGCTGGCTGATATCCAAACAGAGGATGGGCTGGAGATGTCAATGCCTTGGTCCTTTCCTTACTGGGTGCTACTTCCCGATGAATATCAGGTGGTGCAATACCATCTAAACAGTATTATTTCTCCAGTGGTGCTGGGAGTAGACATCCTATGATAATGCGGCATGTCTCATTAAGAGCCGCACCAACTGTTTTAACATGGTGAGATGTATTCCACACAGGGTATGCGTACTCAGAAGCAGAGTAGCAAAGTGCAAGGGCAGATGTCTTCACTGTATCTGATTGCGATCCCCAGGTTGTGCCAGTCAGCTTTTGTATGATATTGTTTCTAGCACCCACTTTTTGCTTGATATGCAAACAGTGCTTCTTGTAGGTCAGAGTACAGTGCAGAGTAACTCCCAGGTGTTTTGGTGTGCTGCAAAGCTCCAGTGGGATTCCTTCCCAGGTGACCCTCAGAGCTTGAGTAGCTTGTCTGTTCTTAAGGAGAAAAGCACATGTCTGCATTTTAGATGGATTAGGAATCAGCTGGTTTCCCCTGTAATAGGCAGTAAGAGCACCTAAAGTTTTGGAGAGCTTCTGTTCAACTGTTTCAAAGCTCCCTACTTGAGTGGTGATGGCACAATCGTCATCATAGATGCACGCTCTGTAATAATAATAATAATAATAATACAATATAATCATATATTATAACAATATTGTAATATAGTAATACTAATATATTAAATATAATTTCTACTGATATATAATAATATATAATAATATGCTGTTTTATTATTGTCTGTTTGTATATTTTAAGTTGTAATGTTTTTGATTGTGAGCCACTTTGAGTCTCCGAATGGAGAGATAAAGTGGAATATAAATAAATAAATACATAAAAATAAATAAATAAATAAATAGAAAGCCCTTGATGCTCATCAGTGCTCTGTGGAATGTGTCATTAACCTCTGGGCCTCAAACTGGTTCCAGGATTTCCTATGTAACCAACTGCACAGTGAAGCCACTTACTTCAATAGCGTTCTGAAACCTTTTTAAAATTAATTCCATCAAGAATGGAAAAGCAAATTTCATAATCCCTCACGACTAGCCATGCTGGTTAGGAAGGCAGGACATTTCAGCCCAACACATCCAGAGAACTTTAGTATTCATAGGGCATCTATTCTCCTTACAAACCAGTGCGAGGCTTCAGTGTTGAACTGGGCTTCAAAATATAATCAAACCAGGCATGTAGCCGAAATTCTCAGGATGGTCCGCGAGAAGGCCTTACTGGTACATTATTTAAACTGTTATGTTTATTCATATCATGATCATATCACTATGCTCAATATATCCCATATGCATGTGGGTATTGGGATAATGACACAAAAGGTTTGCTAGGGTAGATCCTCTCTCACTCAGACTCAGCCCCTCCCCCGAATAAAACTCAGCTCCCCACCCCCACCCCGAATCAAAATCCTGGCTACGGGCCTGAATCAAACTATAGGGTTTAAATCCCTGCTCAGCCCTGGAAGCCTACTGGGAAATCTTAGGCAAGCCACACTCTCTCAGCTTCAGAGGAAAGCAATGGCAAGCCTCCTCTGAAGAAACCTGGCCAAGAAAACCTGGTGAGGGGTTTGCCCCAAGTCAACTTGAAGGTGCATAATACCAACCTCCTGGCATATTTTGCACAAGTGAGAATGGTGGCACTGGACACTCTTCTGATCTTGTGGTCCCAGGCAAGGATCTGACCCACACCGCTAAGGGTTCAACAAAGTAGGTTTGGGTTCTCATCCAACTGACGTGACTTGGAACAGTAGAAAGTAAGTCAAAGAAGCTTTAGAAAACACTCCTCTGCCTCACCTCCTTTTCAAATGTACTGCACCCTTTGTAACAGGGCAGAGTGGGAGGAGGATAGAAGCTGATCCCGACCATGAAGGAGCTCTCCATTTGGTGACGAGCTGGTAGACCACCTTTAAGACTATCTTTTTTTTGGGGGGGGGGGAATTCTGGCAGTTTATCCCGTGCCTTCCAAGAAGGCATGAAATAAATCCATTATCTAATTAAGAAGGATATAACAGAACTGGAAAAGGTACAGAAAAGGGCAACAAGAATGATCCAAGGGATGGAGCGGCTCCCTTATGAAACCAGGTTGCAACGCCTTGGTCTTTTCAGCCTTGAAAGACGGCGTCTAAGAGGTGACTTGATCGAAATGTATAAAATCATGCATGGGATAGAAAAGGTGAATAAAGAAAAAATATTTTCTCTGTCACACAACACTAGGACTAGGGGGCACTCCCTAAAGCTCCAAGGTAGGAAAGTTAGGACTAATAAAGGGAAATATTTCTTCACCCAGAGGGTCATTGGGTTATGGAACTCACTTCCAGAGGAGGTTGTGACAGCGGTCAGCCTGGACAGCTTCAAGGCAGGATTAGACAGATTCATGGATACCAAGGGAATCAGTAGTTACTGAAATGGACATCCAAGTGCCACCTCTGTGTTGATGGAGGCAGGCAGGATTTCCCCGGGTACTGGTTGTGGGGGGTCGGGAGCAGGTGAGGGTTTTGCCCTCCTTTCTGCTAGAGATCCCTGTGTACAACTAGTGGGCCACTGTGTGACACAGAATGCTGGACTAGATGGGCTGAGGCCCGATTCAGCATGGCTTCTTATGTTCTTATGTTCTTATGTTCTTAATTTGCCATAAACCAGGGTTTTCCTGGTTTGTGACGAATTCCAAGCTCTCACTAGCTCACCTCTCAGGAGATCATTTTATTCTTAACTAGTCTGACCCCTTTATCCATATCCTTGTTATCCACTTATTCATAGTCCAAAAATATCCTTCCTCCTCCCCCTTCTGGGAATGTTTGTGGGCATCTCTAGGTCCTCCATTGTGATTCTATGGCTGAAGTACAGTCACAATATAGGGTTTGCTATTATTCATGGTTTTTGGTATTCATAGGGGTCTTGGAACATATCCCTCAACCAATCCAAGTGTCATATCAAAATCCATAATTTTGGCTCCTTGACTTATATATGAGGTAGACTTATACACAAGATAGATGTCTACATGATAGGTTGTTATTATTATTTTGTTTATGTTTATGTTTATTATGTTTATTTATACTTCATTTTTTATCTCCATAAAGCAGACTCAAAGCAGCTACAAAGGAGACTCAAAGCGACATGAAGTCAATTTATACATGAAGTGAACTAATACATGAGGTGTACTTATACATGGTCAACACATACGTGAGGTAGACTTATACACAAGGTTGACTTATACATGAAGTCAGCTGACACACGAGATATACTTATGCATGAAGTAGACTTATACATGACGTCAGCTTATACACGAGGTTAACTTATACATGAAGTCAACTTATACACAAGATATACTTATGCATGAAGTAGACTTATACTTCACGTCAGCTTATACAAGAGTTTAACTAATACATTAAATCAACTTATATACAAGATATACTTATGCATGAAGTAGATTTATACCTGATGTCAGCTTTACGTGAGGTAGACTTATACTGTACATGTCGTCAACTTATACACAATGTTGATTTATACACGAAGTCAGCTTATACACATATATACTTATGCATGAAGTAGACTTATATTTGACGTCAGCTTATACATGAGGTAGACTTATACATGAAGTAGATTTATACACAAGATAAACTTATACATGAGATAGACTTAGACACAACTTATACATGAGGTAAACTTTTACATGAGTATGTCACTATCAGCATGTATGTCACTATCAGGATGTTGAGCAGAGAGAGTTTTATGGTTCTCTGGAGACTTAAACCTGGATGATCATTGCAGCCACGCTTCCATATATCCACCCCCATGCCTTTCTCTCTATCTTTCTAGATGTGCCCCGTCCCATGGAACAGTGACTCTCCCATTTAGAGAGAGAGAGCTGTACAATGCAATGTTTGCCCAACACGGCATGGCCTCCAAAGCAAACAGCGAAATGTGTATTCCAAACTCTCCACGTGGAAAAGAGGCCAATTCTCCCACCCCTTTGTTTGCAGAAGGCTTCAACAGGGTGTTTGCTCTGACAGTCCGAAGAAGAAGAAGAAGAAAACACCCACCACAAAATTAAATAGAGGAAGAGGAGGAAAATTGTGAGCTTTCAAAAATCAGGAAAACAATGAAAGAACGCCTTCAAATGTAAGTCAGGAGGATGGAGTCAGCCGGATCTAGACATCTGATACCTCTGCCTAACCTCACCAAGTTTATTCCCTTATGAGGATTTTTTAAAAAACCCATAGCAATGTTAGTATCAGTAGTGTGGAAGGGCCCATTACTGGTTGATTACTTTTCCATTACTTTTGTAGAGTAACCAGACTTGAAGATATGCCATCAATAGGGTTGAAGATAATGCCTCGGAAAAATTCTGCTCAACCGCCCCCCCTTCAAATAGTTTTAACATTCAAATATAGTTTTGACAGTAAAAAAAGAAAATGCAACTTGTTGTGTGACCATTGACACGTAAATCCTTTTGTCTTTGTGACAAACATTGCAATGTGTTCCAAGTATGTTACTTATAACTTGGTATTTCCAAGCTATTATACTCTTAGTAATTAACTTGTTTCTTTAATGTGGATATTTATGTACCACAAATTGCATCATCCATGAATAATAGGTAGGCCTTGGAAACCCTCGAGGATTGCCAAAGTGCAGAAATGATTTAGTTTGTTTCAAACTAAAATGCCACAAAAGGGGGGGGGGGGGCAGAAAACTGAGTGGGAGGTAAAATTATTATTATTATTACTAGCTTGAATACCCAGCATTGCCCAGGTTATTTGAAAATGTCATTTTTTAATTGTACAAAATGCATAAGGTTGTGGGTGAACTACAACTCACATCATGCCAGGTTAACCCCGAAAAGCTCCATCAGTACTTAAAGTTTGTCATGTTGGACAAATTTGCTCTAGAACAAATTTCCCCTCAAACCTCTCCAGTAGGTTAAGTTAGTCATGGGGGTTTTGTGTGCCAAGTTTAGTCCAGGTCCATCATTGGTGGAGGTCACCGTTTCACTGGTTGTGGGTGGACTACAACTCCCAGAAAGGAAGGTCAGTTCTCCCCAAACCCCTCCAGTAATGAATTTTCAGCATATCAGGTATGTGTGCCAAGTTTGGTCCATATCCATTGGTCTTTGGGTTCACAGTGTTCTCTGGATGTAGGTGAACTACAACTCCACAAAATCAAGGTGAATTTTCCCCAAAGACCTCCAGTATGTTTTGCTGGTCATAGGGGCTCTGTGTGCAAGTTTGGTTCAATTCCATCTTTGATGGTGTTCAGAGTCCTCTTAGATTGCAGGTGAACTATACATTCCAGTACCTACAACTCCTATAAATCATGGTGAATTCTCCCCAAACCTCTCTAGTATGTTCTATTGCTGATCAATTCCTCTGTTTGCTGTATGCCAGAGAAAAGAATAGGAAAGGGTTAAGGGAGAGGCTGTGGGCGGGGTCATACAAATTTCACGCCAGTTAAGAGAGAAAGAAACACTGGGATGTCTGTGTTGGAGGAAAAACAGAAAATATAGAACAATATTGTCCCCGCATGAAAGCCTCCACTTGGGTGGTGGGTTGTATATTGTTTGTGGAGGACATTGGCAAGGCTATTGTACAGTATATGTTTACAGTGCTCTCTATAATATGCAATGTAATTGGAGGGAGGGCCTTTGGTGTCTCCTGAGTAGTGGGAGCTATAGCTGTTAGTAGAGGCAGGAGTTTGTCTGTATAAGTGGACACCCTAGCTACATACACATACATATTTTACTTTTATTATGTGTATAGAAGAAGATATACTGAATATGCTGCTTTGAGAGGTGGTGGAGCCTCCTTCTCTGGAGGGTTTTAAGCAGAGGTTGGATGGCCATCTGTTGGGAAGGCTTTGATTGTGTTTTCCTGCATAGCAGGGGGTTGCACTCAATTGCCCTTGGTCTCTTCCAACTCTTTGATTCTATTATTATTATATTTATATTTATACCCCACTTTTCCCCCAGGATTGAGACACAAAGCACCTAACACCTCAAAAAGCGATACAAGTGAAAGCATATAAATGGTAAGTATTATAACAGAATTCAAATAATGCATTTATTAAAACAATGCAATTAAAATATGAGAAAACAATTCTACTGAAACAAGGCAGCACTCCCTGATTCACTTCTGTTTTAAAAGGTTGCCTGAATAAAAGAGTTTTCGCCTAGTGCTGGAAGGACAATCACAAGGGAGTTCCAGAGTTTGGGGGCCACTATTGAGAAGGTCTTGTCTCATGTCTCCACCAAGCATATTTGGGATTGAGAGAAGGGTTTCTCCTGAGTCCAGGCAGGTTTGTACAGGAAGATACGATCTGCCAAATTGCCTGGAGTTGAGCCATATAGAGCTTTATAGGTCATAATCAACACTTTGACTTGTGCCCAGAAACAAACTGGCAGCCGGTGGCTTGGAACCCTTTGACTGCAACTGCTACATTCGCAATCGCTTGCTTAGAAAGCTTTGAGCCAGCCAAAATGATATCAACATTCAAACACTGATAATGTAATGGCTAATAGCCACCATTTTTTCTCCTCTTTCTTATGGGATTTCTATTTCCAACTCAGGAGACCAGGTGTTCCCGTTCGCCACCTCGAAGAATCAGGGCAATGTAAGCGGCTGGCCAGCTTGCTATAATTAAGACACCACACTGTTCCCATTAGAGTCGCCAACAGCTGAAACCCGGACTAAGGTTTCATATTAGATTTTACGACTTCTCCCATTTGCAAAGGGATCTGGTTTTAAACGTGCCTCAGGTTTGGCGGGTGAGAGCCGCAGGCCCTGGACTCCAGGAAAGCCTGCTGACAAGGAGGACTGGGAGCCAAAAGACATTGGGCATGGCCAACCAGCAGTACTTGTGTACCGTTTCCAGCTTGCAGGCATCTGGAGTGAATTAGCATTGCCCAACCCGGGAAACAAGGAGGCTTGGGCACAGAGTGATTTGGTGCCATCTAATAAAAAGGGAAGCTGCACTGGAAAAAAACATGAACCCAGCCCCCTTCTGTATAACCATATCTCTGTTTCAGGCAGCCACATTGACCCCTGAAACTCACCAAGGTCTCTTCTTTCCCACACCAGAAAAACTACCGACACCAATGGTTGCCACTGTGGAGTCCTGTTGATGACTTAACCTAAGTTCTCCTTTAAAAGACAAATATATTGGAGGTCTTAGAAATGGTAATTCCGCTGTACAAGCAGAGAGTAGGACACAATGGAGCAACGGATTCAAACTGCAGGAAAAGTGATGCCACGTAGGAGTGGACTAAGGTAATTTAAAATGGTAAGCAAACATTCTTTTGGTGCCCCCTCACTCTCTGGTCTTATGGAGGGTGCGCATGCGTGCCGGGTGCGCATGCGCAGAACTAGCTGGCTCAACGCACACGGCGTGCATGCGCACCCTCCACAACGCCAGAGACTGAGGAGGAGGGTTTTGCAGGCGGGGTAGAGCCCCCCGCCTCTGGCTGCAAAAGGTTCCTCCTTTTCAGCCTTGTGTAAGGCGCAATTCTCATCTCCTTCCAGCTGGAGTCATGCGCACCAATGGTGCATGTGTGGAAGTTCCGCGCATGCACCATTGGTGCACGCAACTCCAGCTGGACGGAGACGAGAATTGCGCCCCACACAAGGCCGAAAAGGAGGATCCTTTTGCAACCGAAGGCAGGAGACTCTGCCCTGGCTGCAAAAGGTTCCTCCTTTTTGGCCTTGTGTAGGGTCCGATTCTCATCTCCGGCCAGCCGGAGTCGCACATCAGCAAAGGCGCATGCGCGGAACCTGCGGCCGGATGCGTCCCTGACCACATGGCGTCCTAAGCAGCCACTTACTTTGCTTACCATTAAATCCGCCCCTGATGCCACGTAAACATTAAGATGAACTTCCTGATGGTTAGAGGTGTTCAGGAGAGGAATATCCCACCTTGGAGCCTGGTAGATTCTCCTTCTCTAGATATTTTCAAGCAAAGGATGACCGTCTGTGTTTTCCTGCCTTGCAGATGGGGGTTGTACCAGATGGCCCTTGGGATGTCTTCCATTCACTACAATATGGGAGCAGGCTTTTGAAAATTAGGGCAATGCAGTATGCCGAATATAGAATTATGTGCAATTTGACATTGGAATGGCCTTAGACCTTGAACTCTGGGTGACATGTTTTAACCATGTCTAATAATAATAGTCATCATCAAACAAAGTATGGATTGTCGATGTTGCAATCCCAGGTGACAGCAGGATTGAAGAGAAACAACTGGAAAAGCTGACACGATATGAGGATTTAAAGATTGAATTGCAAAGACTCTGACACAAGCCAGTCAAGGTGGTCCCAGTGGTGATCGGCATACTTGGTGCAGTGCCTAAAGACCTTGGCCTGCATTTAAACACAATTGGCTCTGACAAAATTACCATCTGCCGGTTGCAGAAGGCCACCTTACAGGGATCTGCACGCATTATCCCCCGATACATCACACAGTCCTAGACACTTGAGAAGTGTCCAACATGTGATCCAATACAACAGCCAGCAGAATCTCTGCTCTGGACTCATCTTGTTGTGTTTCAAATAATAATAATAATAATAACGATGTAATTTTAAACTATTTGAAGGTGAATTTGTTGTTTTGAGGCACTGTGTAGGTGCCATTGTAAGTTGCCTTGAGTCCCCCTGCTGGGATAGAGAAAGGCAGGGAATAAATATGGCAAATAAATAAATAATATCGTCATTGCAAACCACATTCAAGCTGACATCCTGTTGGTGACATATGCAGGCTTTAGTTGTATCGTGCAGGAAGAGTTTTTTTTTAAAAAAACCTTCCAAGCACCAGATTATGTTTGATCTTGAAAACTGAGTACGGCCAGCCCTGGTTATTCTTCTGCGGGAGCCCCCAGTTGAATCCCTGGCTATATTTGGGAGGAAGGAGCTGGCAAAAACACCTTTGAGGATTTCCCACCTAAGAATAACGTATGAAATTTATGGGCTCATCATAAGTCGATAATTTATTTTCATGTACATAACATCTCTATCCAGTGGCCTTAGCAGAGTTCCGCATTTGGATTCAGTCTAGAGTAGTGGTTCTCAACCTTCCTAATGCTGCGACCCCTCAATACAGTTCCTCATGTTGTGGTGACCCCACAACCATAACATTATTTTTGTTGCTATGTCATAACTGTAATTTTGCTACTGTTATGAATCGTAATGAAAATATCTGATATGTAGGATGTATTTTCATTCACTGGATGAAATTTGGCACAAATACCCGATACACCCAAATTTGAATACTGGTGGGCTTGGGGGAGATTGATTTTTGTCATTTGGGAGTTGTAGTTGCTGGGGTTTATAGTTAAGCTTCAATCAAAGAGCATTCTGAACTCCACCAACGATGGAACTGAGCCAAACTTGGCACACAGAACTCCCATGACCAACAGAAAATGCTGGAAGGATTTCGTGAGCATTGACCTTGAGTTTTGGAGTTGTCGTTCACTTACATCCAGAGAGCACTGTGAACTCAAACAATGATAGATCTGGACCAAACTTGGCACATATATTCAATATGCCCAACTTTGAATGCTGGTGGATTTTGGGGAAAATAGATATTGACATTTGGGAGTTGTAGTTGCTGAGATTTATAGTTCATCTACAGTCAGAGAGCATTCTGAACCCCACAAATGATAGAATTGGGCCAAACTTCCCACACAGAACCGCCATGCCTTGAAAGGACTTGCTGGTGCAAGCCTCTCTCCAGCCTTGAGTGCTCTCCCTTTGCCCACACATGTGCACCACACTGCCATGCGTTGAGCACACTTGCTCTCCCCTCTATGCTTGGAGTCTCAGAAACAGCCCTCCCCTTGGCTGAGAGGTTGGCCAATCACACTTTTGGTGGGAGAATTCGCCATCTGTTTCCAAAAAGGAAGAGAAGTACAGGCAGAGAGATCTTCAACCTTCTCTGCCAAAGGGCTTCCGAAGACAATCAGAAATATGTTTTCTGATGGTCTTTGGTGACCCCTCTGAAACCCCTTCATGACCCCTCCAGGGATCTCAACCCCCAGGTTGAGAAATGCTGGTCTAGAGGTTCCATATCGTAACTCCACCACCAGATATTTATGTCATGCTGAAATGTCATGTTGTACATTTACAGGGGGAGATAGATACTGAGGAATCCCAATGGATGATCTCAGTTAGCATCTCTGGGGACTTCTTTGTCTGACAATCCACTAAGAGGACGATTCTGTGAGTCTGGTCTCCCAGGAGAATCACTTGAATTTTCCTGATGGTGGTAGAAATTTGGCTAGTGGCGGAAGCAATGAAGGAGAGGGTGCTGTTCACCATTCAGTGTGGCTCAATGGCGTAACTGCCTTCTATGCAAAACCATGTGTGCCTTCTGTGTGTGTATGTGTGTGTGTGTGTGTGTGTGTGTGTGTAAGAAAAGCTCAAGATAATCAGCAAGGCCAGTTGCTTAAGTCCCTCATTTCACAAATACAATGCAAAAACGAGTCCCTCGGTGCTCGAAGGCTGCAGAGGTTAAACACTTAGTTCTGGTACATAAAGTTTATGCTCACTCGGCCTCACAGAGCAGCCCCCATCAACTACAGCCACCTTCTGCCTATGTTCAGGAGACAAGCTGGATTATCACCCAGTGTTGGTTTAAAAGGTAAAGTCGGCTCTTACAGGGAAAGTTTTCTGGTGGACTACAACTCTCCAAACCTCCGGCCAGCAGGAACATTCCCTACGCATTGAGGCACAGTCTATAAAACCATACAGAAGACCTATGAGTGACGAAATGTCACGGCTAAAGTGTCCTTGAGCTAAAGATCCCAAATGCCCATCTAATGCTTAAACTACCCATTGCCTACTCCCCATCCAATGCTCAACCTACTATTTCACACTATACAAGCAGTCCCCGAGTTGCAAACATCTGACGTACAAATGGCTCATAGTTACAAATGGGGGTGCATTTCCTAGATGGCAGGGGGTTAGACAAGATGGTCTATGTGGTCTCTTCCAACTCTGTGATCCTATGATACTATAGGACAACAGGACGTGAGAGAAATTTCCCCCTTCTAAGTGAAATCCACTCCTGGAAGAGTTATTGTCATAGGGGAAAAGTGTCTCCACTGAAGCTTTCTCAACAATCATTGTTTCCACAATGAGCCAAATTAGAAATTCTGGAAGCTGGAATCCAAAACATCTGGAGGACCCAAAGGTTGGACACCACTGAGCTAAGGCCAACAGATAGCGATAGCTAGTTAGTTAGATAGACAGATAGACAAGCTTGCTTGCTTCCTTGTTAAGATCCAGGCTTTGGCAACAGGTCCTTGAAAGTAGAGGAACCTGGAAAAATGTAGAATGGGATCCCCTCCCTTGCTTGAACTCTTGACATCCAGGTTTGTGGAGGTTTTCTCATGAGATGGACGTCGGCGGCATCAGGAGCTGCTAAAACACATCCCGTCTCCCAGCGAGAGAAGCTGCTTTGAAGCTGACAGGAGGGTAATTATGAGTGCAATTAGCGAGGGGTGTTGCGGCACTTAATGAACGTTTGCAAAGGGCGTTGGGCTTCCCTGCGCCAAGGCTGCCACGCAGGGATCTCAGCCTTGTGGTGACTGCCCAGCCTTGATCAAAGGGGTAGGCGCTCTGGTTTAGAGAAGTCCCCCAGAGCTGTTTCTCTAAGGATCAGCTGCAGCTTTGGGTCGCAGACTTTCAGGCTGCAAGGCCCAGAAAAGACAGCACCGTCAGTGATGAAAAGGAACTCGTTTCCGGGAGCACCTTGCTTTGGGTGGCACAAAGGAGGGGTCATACCAGTGGCATACTACTTTGGGTTGTGTGTTCCCCATTAAGTCAGACGCCCATGACCCTAGGGACTAAGGGTGAGTCTCCACTGGATCCTAAAGTTGGGGCCAGTCCAGAGGATTTATACACTGGACTGGGCACACCGCAAATGTGATGGCATCCAAACTCTCTGCAGTTGTGCTCCATCAAAGTGACCCTTGCCTTCTTGCTGGTTGCACAGATGCCTTGTTCTGACTACAATGGCCAAATGCTCACAAGCCAAGCAGCAACATGGGACCTCTATCTATCTATCTATCAATCATCTATCTATGTAAAAGTCAAAGGATGGATCTGTTTGTACCACAAAGGCTCCTGCCTGGCTTGATGGACCTGGACCAAACTTGGCACACATGCCCTTCACTATCCAACTTAAAATAATCAAGGGGCTTGAAGAACAAGAGCCACCCCTTGGAAGGGGGAAGGATGTCAAGGAGAAAGAAAAGGGAGGGACGGAGGGAAGGAAGAGAAGGAAGGGAAGACAAAGGAAGGAAGGAAGGAAGGAAGGAAGGAAGGAAGGAAGGAAGGAAGGAAGGAAGGAAGGAAGGAAGGAAGGAAGGAAGGAAGGAAGGAAGGAAGGAAAGGATGGAGAAAGGGAGGGAAGAAACTAAAAGAAGGGAAGAGAAAGGAAGGAGAAGGGGAAGGAAAGGAAGAAAATAGGGAAGGTGTATTGGGGAAAGCAAAGGAAGAAGGAAGAAGGAAGAAGGAAGGAAGGAAGGAAGGAAAGAGAGAGAGGGAGGGAGGGAGGGAGGGAGGGAGGGAGGGAGGGAGAAGGTGTATAAGGGAAACTGGGGAAGGAAAGAAAGAAAGAGACACAAAGAAAATACTAGGTATATGCTAGAACAGTGTTTCTCAACCTTCCTAATGCTGCGACCCTTTAATACAGTCCCTCATGTTGTGGTGACCCCCAACCATAATTTTTTTTCGGGAGTTGTATTTGCTGGGATTTGTAGTTCATCTACAATCAAAGAGCACTCTGAGCTCCACCAACAATGGAATTGAACCAAACTTGGCAGACAGAACTTCCATGACCAACAGAAAATACTGGAAGGGTTTGGTGGGCATTGACCTTGAGTTTTGGAGTTGTAGTTCACCTACATACAGAGAGCACTGTGGACTCAAACAAACAACGTTGGATCTGGACCAAACTTGGCACATACTCAATATACCCTAATGTGAACACTGGTGGAGTTTCGGGAACATAGACCTTGACATTTGGGAGTTGTAGTTGTTGGGTTTTATAGTTCACCTACAGTCAAAGAGCATTCTGAACCCCACAAATGATAGGATTGGGCCAAACTTCCCACATGGAACCCCCATGAACAACAGAAAATACTGTATTTTCTGATGGTCTTTGGTGACCCTTCTGACACCCTCTCATGACTCCCCCTCGGGGTCCCAACCCCCAGGTTGAGAAACACTCTACTAAAATATAATAGTGCTCCTAGATGACATTTCTGCCATTTTCCTACTGGGAACCAACCAGCAGAGACTGTTCCCTATAAGTGCTTTTTTGCAGGGTGCCCGTTCCATGCATAGCATGGTTCTTATGCTCAGGCAAGAGGGAAGTCATGGCCGGAAGCAGCCACTTGGCCCAATGAGGTTGGCTCCTTAAGGGTTATCTCAAGCCCCCGCCCCTGGCTTTGTCCTTGGCCTCACAAATCCTTCTGGCCTCCTCATAAAAGTGTCGAGCTGGCTCTTAAAAACCCATTCAAGTGATTTGTTTAAGTGACCTATCTCAGCAAGTATTCTTCCCAGCAGCGTGACCGCTTTGCTAGCCCTTGTCAAAGCCTGCCAGTGTTATCTCTGAGGCGGCTTCCCAGCTTTGTCACAATAGGAGCTGGGAGTTGGACCCAACCAGGAACCCAGTCATAAAGTGCTCAGATTAGAAATACTTCAACAAAGAGAAAGAAGCCAGGGATGGGGAAGCTATGCAGGCTGGGCACTGAGAGACCAGTAGTACCTTCACACATTTCTGTTTGTTCTCCCTTCCCTCACTCCAGATCTTCTGGTTTCTCACACAAGCATTGCCTTCACCCTTATTCATCTGCAACATTGCCAAGGCTCGAAGTCTGCACATACTAATTAGGGATCAGGCCATTTAATTTCGTGGGAGTTTCATGCTGAGATGTACTGGCCTCACAAAACAGGGGAAGTAGAGGATAGAAGAAAGCCAAAGTGACAGGTGCAAATTATCTAGGTCCAATGTGTTGTTGAAGGCTTTCATGGCCGAAATCACTGAGTTGCTATGAGTTTTTTGGGCTGTCTGGCCATGTTCCAGAAGCATTCTCTCCTGACGTTTTGGCCACATCTATAGGAGGCATCCTCAGGGGTTGTGAGGTCTGTTGGAAACTAGGAAAACAGGGTTTACAGTATATACCTGTGGAATGACACCCAGGATGAGAGAAAGAACTCTTGTCTGTTTGGGGCAAGTGTGAATGTTGCAGTTGGCCTCCTTGATTAGCATTGAATGGCCTTGCAGCTTCAAAGGCTGACTGCTTCCTGCCTGGGGGAATCCTTTGATGGGATGTATTAGCTGGCCCTGATTATTTCCTGTCTGGAATCCCCTGTTTTATTAGTGTTGTTCTTTGTTTACTGTCCTGATTCTAAAGGGTTTAAAAAAAACTGGGAGGCAGATTTTGTTCAGTTTCATGGTTTCCCCCTTTCTGTTGAAATTATCTACATACTTGTGGATTTCAGTGGCTATGTATCCAACTTGGTGGTTGTTAGAGTAGTCCCAGCATTTCTGTGTTCTCCAATAATATGCTGTGTCCAGGTTGGTTCATCAGGTGCTCTGCTATGGCTGACTTCTCAGGCTGAATCAGTCTGCAGTGCCTTTCATTTTCCTTGATCCATGTCTGGGCATCACTGTGTTTGGTGGTCCCTCTGTAAACTTGTCCACAACTGCATGGTATACAGTAGACTCCTGCAGAGGTGATAGGATTTTTCTTGTCCTTTGCTGAACGTAGCATTTGTTGGATTTTGTTAGTGGGTCTAAGCATTGTCACAAGCATCTGGACAATTTCAACAGAAAGGAGGAAACCATTAAAATGAACAAAATCTGTCTCCCAGTATTTAAAAATCTCTATAATCAGGAAAGTAAATAAAGAGCAACACTCAGAAAACAGGGGAATTCCAGACAGGAAACAATCAGGACCAGCTAACACCTCCCAACAAAGCCCCCCCCCCCGGGGCAGGAAGCAGCCAGTCTTTGAAGCTGCATGGCTATTCAGTGCTAATCAAGCTGGCCAATGGCAATATTGCCACTTGCCTCCAATAGACAAGAGTTCTTTCTCCCACCCTGGACATTATGGCACCCCACTTGTCACATCTTTCCAGGATGAATAGGAAGCATTGGTGAGCATCCTCTGCGTTCATTCACTTAACCAATTACAGATCCACCTAACCGTAGTTTTGCTTAGCGCACATTTGATTCGTTTGTTTGCCAGAAGGTCATGGGGGACCATGTCAAAGACCCCCAGAAATTCTCAGAAATGAGCGCCTTCATTGAGTATGCTATTGTTCTCATCTGTGACTAGCAGAAGAGCTCTTTCCCATCACCTGCTGTCTAAACTCCCCTGGAGATGCTGGGAAATTGAACTGGCACTCCCCTGTATGCAAAACCTGTACTCAAGCCCCAGCCCTATCCCCAAAGCCCAAAGCCAGCCCATTTGAATGGAAGTGTTTGTGGTCTTCGGAAACTGTAATGTACCCCGCAAAGCTGGCAGATGGAATTCAGTTGCCCCAGCAGGAACCAACTTAACGGAATATATCTGCATTCCCACTGATGACTCTGAATCAACAGTTCTCTTATTTGCAGTAGTGTGAAATAATATTGACTCAAGATTTGCATGGAAAAGGTAATTTCTATTTCATACAGTGAGCTGAGCTTCCCAATAGGGTCCGGTGTTGCTTTTCCGTCCACCCGGAGGGGGGAAAAAGAACATTGACTTTAATGATAAGGTGAAAATAAGCCTCCTGTGATCTCTTTGTCCTGTCTTTTTTGATCAGATAAAACATAACACCCATCAGTTAGGCTGCTCGGATTAATTCAGGTTGACTTTTCTGCCTTCTTATGTCACTGGGAGAGAAAGCCCTGGGGCCTAAACATTTGAGCATGGAGGGAGTTGAGTTTGGCACCGCACCACCGCTTCATCCGTGTAAACACGTTTCAAGCGACAAGGTGGGCATTAACTTTGCATCAAATTACATTTTATCAATGAATAACTAATCCGGGTGAACTAGTGGAGCATGAGATGGGTCTTGCTGGAATCCTAGTTTCTCACAGTGGCCATCACTATGCCTCTGGGAAGTCCAAAAGTGAGCCATAGACCTCTCCAGAAGGTGGCATTCAGATAACCAGGATGATTTGGTGGTTAAGGTCCTCCAGGCATTTGGGACTTCAACTCCCCATAAGTCTTGACTGTTGGCCAAGCTGTTTGAGTGTTAAGGACACCCGGAGGACCAAAGTTTGGGAGCCACTAGGTTAGAGAGTTAAACTGGAGAGATCCCTAATGAGTCATGAAATTCACTGGGAAGCCCTGGCTCTTGAGCACTCTAACTGGAGGCCAGCTGTGACCAGCAGTGCTGTGGAATCTGAAGAGGCAAGAATGGAGGGTGAAAGGGAGAAATGTGCCAAGAGGAAGGTGCATCAAACCAACCCTGACTAGGACCATCTTCCATCTGGAAACCAATGCCCTAACTGTGGAAGAACATATGAGTCAAGAATAGGGCTCCACAGTGTCCTACGTATACTATCCACCGCCAAGACACTATACTTAGAAGGCCCTCATACTCGGACAACAAGGGATCGCCTAAGTAAGTACGCCATGGGTCAACAAGAGGATGTCTCTATTTTTCTATCGGCAGCAAGGTTTTTCTTTGGGTTGCTGTAAGTTTTTCAGGCTGTATTCTTTCCTGATGTTTCGCAACAGGTGAAATGTCAGGAGACAATGCTTCTGGAACATGGCCATACAGTCTGAAAAAATTACAGCAACCCAGTGATTCCGGCTATGAAAGCCTTTGACAATACAATGTTTTTCTTTCTTTTTAATTCTTCTCACCAAAGCTATGGCTGACCATTGTGTCTTGCCACCCAGTCGATCACAGGTTGGGACCTTTCTGGTCAGCCACTGTGACAAATAACTAGGACCTCATCAGATACAAGATTCCCCCCCCCCCCATTTCTACACACTTTAAAAACAGTTTAAAGATGGAATCCCATGGAGCCCAAAATACGTTGCAAAACTACTTCCTGCTGTTCCCCATGGGACTGTGTCTTAAAATGTTTTTAAACTTTGTAGAAACTGATGTTTTAGCAGTCAGATAGCAATAGTCTTCAGAGCTCCCAATTTGTGCAGAAACACCTACAGGTGCTTATTTACGCCTGAGATGAGAACTGTCAGATCCCCCCGTGTTAGATGGTTATAGTGACGTGAAAGAGTGGACGTGCCTGTGGGAAGTCTCAGCATGAGCCTCAATGCTCCTTTTCTCTTCAGCAATCCTCTTGCATGAAACTTTTACAGTATTTTTTTAAAAATTATTTCTTTTTCCAGAATTGCATAATTTTGATATATCACCACTTCGCTGTGGCTATATTTTCCCCTTTTTCAGACCAAGATTTTGGACTCCTGCAATTGCAAAGTTTTCTTTTTTTTCTTTGTAAAGGAAGAATGTGGAATGGGTGGAGACTACACTCACACGTGTGATAGCTCAGAACATGGGAGATTACAATAGAAAAGGACAAAAGTACATTGCGTGTGATGGGGGCCACGGTGGTCGGCGGTTCAAAACCGTGGGATAGCGTGAGCTCCTGCTGCTACCCCCAGCTCCTGCCAACCTAGCAGTTTGAAAACATGCAAATGTGAGTTGATTAATAGGTACTGCTCTGGCAGGAAGGTAACGGCGCTCCATGCAGTCATGGCGGCCACATGACCTTGGAGGTGTCTACAGACAATGCAGGCTCTTCAGCTTAGAAATGGAGCTGAGAACCAGCACCACCTCTCAGAGCTGGAAGGGGAAGCCTTTACCTTTCATTGTTTCTAGGCATTGAATTTTTGCCTTTGTGTCTGTGTAAGCTGGAATCCACCCTGAGTCCCCTCGGGGAGATAGGATGGAATAAAAAAAGTGTTACTAGTAAAATGTAAAGGTTGTCCCCTGACACTAAGTCCAGTCATGACCAACTCTGGGGGTTGGTGCTCATCTCCATTTCTAAGCCGAAGAGCCAGCATTGTCCGTAGACACCTCCAAGGTCATGTGGCCGGCATGACTGCATGGAACGCCGTTACCTTCCTGCTGGAGCAGTACCTATTGATCAACTCACATTTGCATGTTTTTGAACTGCTAGGTTGGCAGAAGCTGGGGCTAACAGCTGGAGCTCACTCCGCTCCTCAGAGTCGAATCTGTGACCTTTCAGTTAGCAAGTTCAGAAGCTCAGCGGTTTAACCCACTACACCACCGGAGGCTCCCCATAGTGGAAATAGAAGATGGAATTTCAGTCAGCATTGTTTGTTATCTGATTGCATGAGAAGCAATCTGTCGAAATTCCCTTTTCTAAATGATCAATGGTGCAGGAGCCTTCTCCAGCGGAAGCTCACTCCATCTCTTTTGGTCAACAAGCTCAGCAGCTCAGCGGTTTAACCCACTGCGCCACCAGGAGCTCCCGGAATACAAATAAAGTGTTTTTTGTTATTATTATTATTATTATTGAATATATGATCCGTTTTCCTTATAAATGGAACACTATGGTAAGAAGACGATTCTTCCCACTTCCCCCTGCCCTCATGGAATGAGGTCTATTGTGAACCTGATGGACTTTCAGCCTGATTGAGAGGGACACTTCTTTTGGCATCCTTCTAGATGTCTACACCAATACAAAGTGGGGCCACATAGGAAACCTTGCACTAAAACCAGAGCTGTGAGAAGGTGTGGACTGGGGAAATGTGGAGTGGTTTACTAGGTTAGGTTCGACTTTGGGAAATGAAGCACTGTCTATGAAAAGTGTTGGGATCTGGAGTGACCCCAGAGGTCCCAGTGGAAGTGTCTGCTGTTGACATATAGGATTCAGGTCCACTAAACCTATATGAACTCCTGCCCTGCTCCTGGAAGAGAGTTCATTTGAAAGCATGGGAGATATTACCTCCCTGGAAATTTTACTGGTGGTATAGGAGAGGGGGGCATGAAGGACCCAAGTGCCTACTTTCCCTCTTATCGAAAACGTTAAACCACAAAAAAAGAAACAAGATAAGACTTATTACCAAAACCATAGCCCTTATACTCTACTCAAACAACAGGGCGTTGTGCCCTTATCTTATCAGCTTTGTTTAAAATGGCCCGGTGTCTGCTATAATTTGCAGAGAGCAATATAAACAGTATTGGTCGGGTATTATTGTCGTTCAAGTGTTTGCTGTACGTCATTAGCCTCTTGACTTCAGGTTGGCGTCCCCTCTTGCCGCTAAGGAAATTGATTATCATCTTGTGCCAGGTGCACCATATGTGTGTTTATAGGCAGTCCCCAAGTTACAAACAAAATAGGTTCTGTAGGTTTGTTTTTAAGTTTTTGTATGTAAGTCAGGACAGTTACATTTTTAAGGGTAGCTCCAGTCTTAAGTGAAGACACTTTTGCCCCATGATAACTTCCAGAGTGGATTTCCCTTCAGAGGGGTAGATTTCTCTTCTTGTTGTCTTAGCCCCGTACTTAACTATGAATTGTTTGTAAGTCAGATGTTCATTACTCAGGGACTGCCTGTATGTGTGTGTATAAATATAGATATATAGTTTTGCTTGGGACTTTCTTTGTCTCATCTGACTGGTTATATATCATCATTATGTTTGTTTGCAAGAGCATTTGATTGCCTGGGATTATTTATTTACATATTTATTTACTAAATTTCTATACCGCTCCTCTCACTCCGGGGCGGGGGGTGGTGGTGGTGGTGGTGGTAGTAGTCTCAGAGCAGTGGACAACATGGTAGTACAACATGTATGATTAGAATAAATTAGTATTACTAGATTACAAAACTATTATATATTATATTGTATTATTATTAGTGTTATATTGTATTATATTATAACATTATTATAAATATATGTTTATACAATATGTTATATTATTAGCATAGAACAATATTAGGCAAAATTCCAGCGGGCCTAAAGGAGGCAGTCATAAAAACGCTGTTGAAGAAAACAATCACTGGAACCCACTCAATTGAACAACTTTCAACCAGTTCCCAAACTCCCCTTTTTGGGTAAAGTCATGGAATGTGTGGTGGCCGCTCAACTCCAAGTGTTCCTGGAGGAAATGGATTATCTAGATCTGGCGCAGTCTGGCTTAAGGCCGGGACATGGAACTGAAACAGCCCTGGTCACCTTAGTAGATGATCTATGCCGGGAACTGGGCAGGGGGAGTGTGTCCCTGTTGGTTCTATTTGACCTCTCAGCGGTCTTCGATACCATAGCATAGACCATGGTATCCTTCTGGGACACCTTGCAGGAACGGGTCTTGGAGGTACTGTTTTGCAGTGGCTCCACTTCTTCCTGGAGGACTGTTCCCAGGAGGTGTTGTTGGGAAACACCTTCTTGGCTCCACAGCCATTGTCTTGTGGGGGTCCCACAGGGGTCAGTACTGTTCCCCCATGTTGTTTAACATCTACATGAAGCCGTTGGGAGAGATCACCTGGAGCTATGGAGTTCAATGTCATCTGTATGCAGATGACGTACAACTCTATCACTCCTTTTCACCTGCAACTAAGGTTCTGAACTAGTGCTTGGCAGCTGTGATGGTCTGGATGAGGGTGAACAAACTGAAATTGAATCCAGACAAAACAGAGGATTCAATTTCAGTTTTCCTGGTCAGTTGAAAGGCCGAACAGGGTATAGGATTACAGCCTGTGTTAGATGGGTTACACTCCCCCTGAAGACGCAGGTTCGCATCTTGGGAGTGATCCTGGACTCACCACTGAGCCTGGAACCTCAGGTTTCAGCGGTGGCCAGGGGAGCTTTTGCACAATTGAAACTTATGTGCCAGTTGTGCCCATACCTTGGGAAATCAGACTTGGCCATGGTGGTTCACACTTTTATTACATCGATAATTGGTTACTGCAACACACTCTATGTGGGGTTGCCTTTGGAGACTGTTTGGAAGCTTGAAATGGTCCAACGTGCGGCAGCTAGATTTCTAACTGGAGTGGCATACAGGGAGCATACAACTCCCCTGTTACATCAGCTCCACTGGCTGCTGGTCTGCTACCGAGCAGAATTCAAAGTGCTGGCTTTAGCCAATAAAGCCCTAAACAGTTCCAGCCCAGTTTATCTGTCCAGAAGTATCTCCCTCGATCAGGGCCGTAGCCAGGATTTTGATTCGGGGGAGGGGGGGCTGAGTTTGGTTCCGGGGGGCTGAGACTGGGTGGAAGAGGGTCTACCCTAGCAAACCATTTGTATTGTTATCCAAATAACCCCATGAATGTGGGATATAATGAGCATGGTGATCAGATCATGATATGAATAAACATAACAGTTTAAATAATGTACCAGTAAGGCCTTCTCGCGGACCACCCTGAGAATTTCAGGGTGGGGGGCTGAAGCCCCCTTAGCCCCCCCTGGCTACATGCCTGCCCTCGATGAACCATCTCAGAAATTAAGATAATCTGGGGAGGCCCTTCTCTTGGTCCCGCCTCCGTCGCAAGTGTGGTTGGCAGGAACGAGAAACAGCACCTTCTCAGTGGTAGCTCCTTTGCTCTGGAACTCTTTCCCCACTGAAATTAGATCAGCGCCCTTTCTGCTTTCCTTCAGAAAGAAAACAAAGATGTGGTTCTGGAACCAGGCTTTTAGTCAGTAATGCAATGCAAAGAATAATCAGGGAATACATGCTGTGACAATCAGAATGGCCACGGTGGAGAATGTTTTGATCATGTGATTTTAATATTTATACAAGGATGTTTTAATGCTTTGTCTTAGTGTGTTTACATGTTGTATATGACTATGTTTAATGGTTTTCATTATTTTAATTTATTGTTATATGTCAGCATTTAGTTATTGTGATTCTATTTTATTATACATATGTTTGCATTGAATTCTTGCCATTAATATTTGGCTATTTGAGCAGGCATTTGTTGATGAAATATAAGGCTTAATTGGATATATGGAATGACGACGATGCGATGGAAACTGATTTCAACATGACGCTGAGGCTGCAATTGTATGTTTTTAATTGTTAAATTGTTATTATATGTGTTATGTTTTGGGGGGGAAGGGTTTGTCTTGTTGCTGTGTTATATTGAGGGCAGAGACTGCCTGTGTAAACCGTCCCGAGTCGCCTTCGGGCTGAGAGGGGCGGTATAGAAACGTGACAAATAATATGTTATGAACCGTCTAGAGTTCCACCATGGGTGGGAAAGACGATATAAAAATATACTAAAATAATAATAATAATAGTATTATATTGTATTAAGATTATCCCAGTGACTTTTCCAAGAAAAAAAATAACAACTGGTAATTAAAAGAGAGGGAGACAACCAAAGCATTGGGAAACAGAGGAGAACAATTTGTCCAGATTTGTGCCCCTATTATACAAAGTGTTAGATGTAGGACAATATCACAGAGGGCCACTTCACCTAGCAACAGCCTTTGTAGTACAAACATACATACACACATTGAGTTTTATCAAAGATTTATTGCACATATTGAATTAATTCATAAGCCATCCTGAGTGCCTATAAAATCGGATCAAAAGGGTATCAAGAAAAAGTTCACTGCTAATAGGTACAGAAACAAGGGATTATTTCATGCCCTAAAAAGAGAGAGCTGATCCATTCAGCCCAAGTCTTCATCTTGACATCAGAATAGGAACTGTTTTGCACGCTTCTACACAAAACAGCACATCCCATGTGCCGAGGAGCAAAACCACCCCATGTCGCCACCACCTCAACCCACAAAACCATTTTTTTAGCAGCCGCTGGCATCCAGTTTGGAATGAGGTGTGGTTCTAATGCTTAAACAAACCTGCCGAATTCCCAAGTATTCCCAAATTTCAAGGGGATTATTGTCCCTTGGCAGTTGACAAATGCCCACACCGTGTTTTCAAGCACCCGCAGCTGTGTCATATAACACAATACAACTGTCAGAGAAAGCCATCTGATGCAATTCTGGTGAAAAATACTTGGTCAAAAGGGGAGGAAAACACCTTAGAGGTAGATAGTTTGCAGTGGAAGCGGTGATATTATTGTTTATTGTTGCTCTATTTATAAATACACTGCTTTTTTCTCTTGGCAGAGACCCAAAGTGGCGATAGGTTCTCACCAAGCTAGTACCATTCCAGGTCCTGAGATTTCATAGCCCAAATGTGAGATTCCATAGCACTGAGTCCTGGCAGCTAATGTGGCATCAAAGTGCTATAATTCCAAAGTGTGAATATAGCCTGAGCCATAAAACTCCGCTTGAGCTTGGAAGCTCTCGGGTAGGTTTATGAGGACTGAAGAAGGGGGCAGAAGGAGAGCTGAATGGACTACCTTGGGTTCCTTGTAGCAAAGGCAGGTTAGACACGTAACAAATAAATACTGCAAATCTGTTGAAAGAAAAAGATTTCAAATAAAATCCCAAAGCAGCCCAATAAGGAGTAGAAAACTTGTTGAAATTACATAGTAAAGCCTTGGAGGACAGAGCTATATGGACCCTACACAGGTCTTTCATATCCTCAGATAACCAGCTGCAATGGAAATAAGTTGTTGCTGTTGTTACTGTATTTGATATAATAATAATAATAATAATAACCCTCTGCTGCAATCTGTTAACCAAGGTTATGATAATAATAAATGAAGTCTCATTTGGCCCTCAGTCTTGCATTTTTCTTTGCACTGCATATTGCAGCAGTATCTCATCTTCCTGCCTCCAGCCATAAAGTGTCTCGGGTGAGCTCTGTGAATAACGTTTTGGATTTGCGGAGCCAATTGGGCATGTCTACATGGGTCAAATAAAATGGACTCATTTGCAACCGCTGTGGGGCATCCACACAGGAAGCTGCATGCTAGTTTCAACCGCTAATCTGGCACCAAGGGAACAAGTTTTAACCCCAGAGCTTTCTGGTAGCACCAGAGTGATCCCACTGCAGCTCTGGAGCACCGTACTCTAGATTATGATTTTGGTAAGTCTAAATGCCACTCAGGAGCAGGGAAGACAATGCTGGGAGGCGTTGTTAAACTCTACCCTTGCCCCAAGTTTCAAATGCTATATCCAGATTCGAGCATCGCCTGTCACAGGTGCCATTGGCTTCTCTTCTAGGTGTTCAGCAACTTCCTTGCCCACTTCCTCTAATGACAGGAACTGCAGGGGCTCTGGATTTGCAGGAGCCGTCTGGCTGGTTGGTGCTGTAAACCTGGCATTTGCCTATCGGCTTGTCTTCTCCACCCTTGTAATGCTTTCTAGTTTAGCTGGTATCTTTGTAAATAAAGTGTGTATAAAGGCAAGAATTTCAAGGAGTGACTTTTTGAAGGTGCTCTGGAACCTCCCTGCAGATGAGGAAGGAAGAGACGCAGAAAAATAAAATTCCAATGCCACCATCAGCTCTATATGACTCAAGACAGATACTACCCAATGACAACAACGATGATGATGATGGGACTCAGAACACGGGCAAGAGGGTTGGAGCGCTCCTAAGACTAGACGAGGTCTTGTCCTGGAATGATCTAGTAATGATCAGGCTTGAAATGATCTGGGAGTAAGTTATGCCAAACATACCATTTCATACTATGCAATGATACTGCCATATTCCTCCACGGTGACCCTCTGTGAAATCCTAGGATCCGTATTTCAGAGCACTCTGGGTAAGGGTTCAAAATGCCAACAGGCAAGCCAAGATAGCATCGTTGTTTGAGCTTTGGATTAAGTCTTTGTGGGGCTTCTCTAGGTCCTCCAGTGTGATTCTATGGTATGCTTCCAGCCCAAACAGTCAACATATAGAATTCACAGTTTCAGGAATCTACCAGGAGTGGGGTGGGGGTCTTAGAATATATTGCCCGGTGTACATGCACATTTAGAGATCATAACTATAATTGAATTAAAACTAGAGTATGACTTCTGTGCCCACAGAACCAGTATCTGCGGATTCATTTATCTGTGTCCAAGTCCTAGATCCTCCAGTGCAACTCTCTAGTACTCTTGGACAAGAAGTCCTTCAGTTCAGTAGAATTCACTATTATCCAATGTTTCACATATCCACATGATGTCCAGGAACTTATCCCCCGTGGATACAGGAGTTGTACTGTATGTGCAAATTTAAACATCACAAGTATCAATGAATTAGAATTATGATGCAGTTGGGTTTTAAGTGGGCTACTCTAAAAGAGCAGGGGATGTTTAGGCAGGGAAAGAGATTATTGAGAAATGACATAGTAGCCACTCTGAAGGGATGTCATGGAGAAGACCATCGCCTCACTTTCCATGTTACTGTCACTACTTTGAGCCAGCTGCAGAGCTCCATGTGAGCTCCTGGCCATCATAGGTGCACTATTTGGACATTGATCCAGGAAGAAGCTGGAGAGTTTGACTACCTCTTTCTTCCTGGTCATCTGGGCACAATTCCTGCCTACAATGGCCAGGAACTCACATGGAGTTCTGTGTTCAGCTCAGAGCAGAGATGGTGATACAAAAAGTGAAGTGATGGTCTCATGCAATCGTAACCTGGCTAGACTATATGGATTCCAGCCCAGAGTAGGATCAGGAGGGTGCCTATGGCTCCCTCCTGGGCCAGTTGGGAGCATTTCTGCTCCAGATTTACCAGCCACTCTAGACTCACCGTAGGGTCTGAGTCCTTCTACGGAGGTAGAGAAGATCGGGATATAAAAGTTTTAAATAAATAAATAATAAATAATAATAGGGAAAGAACCCTTCGAGAACAAGCTCTAAGGTGTGGAGAGAGTCAAGGAGAAGATGAAGCTGATGAGACAATCTTTTCTCTCCAATTGCCTTTTGGGTGAACCCTTCCTGGGTGGTTTGTTTGTTTATCATCAGGTAGAGAAAGCTGAATCATAAGATCCACACCGAGCCACATCAAAGGAGAGCATTCCTCATGGAGAAGGAGTAGTTAACACAGCATGGAGACAACATCTTATCTTCTCGCTGCCCGAGGTTTCACCACCTCTGAGATGAGAGCATGGCCTTAAGAGAGTCCTAACTCCAGCCCGGATGGGGATGATATGAGAAAGCGCTGAACTTTTCACAACATCCATTCAAGGAGGAGGAAGTGTGCAAAAATGAGAAGATCGACGAGGTGAAGTGAAGTTTGGCTCAGGCTGATACACGTTCTTCTTTCTTACCACATTTGAAATCTGGGCTATTTTTATACAGGCTGAGCATCTCTTCCGTGGAATTCCAAAATTCAAAGCAAGTCAGGTCAACTTTATTTATTCCCCATACAATCTCCCTGTGGGGACTCAGGGCAGCTTACAACATAAATGGCAGCTTTTCGATGCCATACAATACACAGTGAAAATACAAATACATAATAAATGAAATGCAGATAATTAAAAGGATAGTTTATCTCAACTAAACATGAAAAAAAATCAATAAAACACACATGACAACAGCGATTGAAAGGAGATTAAACACCCAATCGGTAGAAGAAATCCAAAATTGTCCACATGGGTGGCTGAGATAGTGGTGATTTTGCTTTCTGGTGGTTCAGCTTACACAAACTTGGTTTCATGCACATTATTAAAAGATACGGTGCAAAAAATGGCCTTCAGGCGATGCATATACAGTGTCTATGAAACAGAAATGTATTTCATGTTTAGACTTGGGTTTCACCTCCAAGAGATCTCATTATGTATATGGAATTATTCCACAATCGGGGGATCTGAAATACATACTTTTGGTCCCAAACTTCTGAATAGAGTATTTAATCTATATTATAATTATGTAGTAAGAACACAGTCCAGTGTGGGAATAAAAAGCTGGATAATGTAACAAAAACAATCACTGTTGCTATATACTGTGTTGTCCACTTTTCATATCCAGTTTTCATAGGGATGTATATGTCTTTTTGTTTCAATTGGTCTTTGATAGGAATCTTTACAAATTTGCAAACTTTTTAATATTTGGAATAGATGTACCCACTGAACATGACTGGGGCAAATTGTCAGGAACTTTATTTCGGATTTGTTTTATTAGACTGTAACAGTTAATACTCAGATGGCCCATTCAAACCTTGAGCCGATAGCTCTGATTCCACTTTAGCTATCATGGTCATATAAAACCCTCAGATTTGTAGTTTGAGGAGCAGCATATTCCACTGCCGAACAGCATTTGCCATCAGGAAGTCCTTCCTAATGTTTACGTCTATAGTTCCCAACCATTTTGTTAACAGGGACCACTTTGATTTTTGTTGTTGTTGTTGTTATCAGAGACCACAAGGTTAAAGGATAATAAACTGTGTTAATCTAAAAATAAACTTTAATCAAAACATTTAAGGTATTCGTTAAACTTAATAGTAACATGAATTAAGAGTACTATTATGATATAAAAAGAACATTTTAAATAGAAAAATAAATTTGGTTTGCATCAATGTGATTTTTGAGCGTGCATCTTCTTTACAAGTTGGGTAATTCTGGGGCTAAGATTAATGCTCAAAGCTACACACATATCATCACTTACTTCCAATTGATTCCTAGACTTGTTTTTAATTACCAGCAAAGCAGAAAACCCTTGTTCGCATAAATAAGTTGTAGAGAAGAGCGTAAAACAGCTCAAACAGTATATGAGAATCAGATCCAAATGTGTCCTTGCAGTTTCTATCATTTTTAAATTCAACAAACTCTTCCAGGACACAATTGAGTATAAGTGTAACAAACAAAAGCTATATTGTTTTTTTCATAACAATTGAAATTCATTTGAATTATCATTAAATAAGTCAAAATTAATCTGAATATTAAGGACCAATGGTCAGTAAAACTACTGGAGCTGTGAAATCACTAAACAGCAAAACAAAATCACTGACACAGCCAAGAAAGACAAAAGAATGTGTGCGACTGACTTATGCTGGGTGGCGTAAGTACCTAACTTGTGATGTCGATCGCTTGCCCTCCTCCAACCTCTTGCGCTTGCCCGATGTCCTACACACCAGCGCTGCCTGCATAGCAACAGATTAATTAAAATGAATAAAGGTTTACAATTATAAATGTTTCGCGGACTATACTTTAGTTCTTGCGGGCCACTGGTGGTCCGTAGACCACTGATTTATGTGGAATCTCTTCTCCTGTCATTTGAATTCATGTCCCCATTGCATCCCAAATGTTTAAACATGGCTCTCGTGTCCCTTTTCAGCCTTCTTTTTTCCAAGTTAAACACACCCAGCTCCTTCAACAATGGCAGCCAACATGGCTGTCACTTTTAAAATGTCTCATGATGCTCCACAGTGGTGCCACATTGAAATGGCAGTTGGACTCAGTCTCCTGACACTTTTCAACGCATTCGGCCAGAAAAGCTTGTCATTTGTCCTTTACCCTCTTCTCTTTCAAAATGTGGAACACCCTCGAACACTCCTTAAGTGTGGAAGTAACATATTCCAAAGCTTCCTAAATCAGCAGGAAAGTAAAATAAAGGGGAAGGTGGGGACACAATTGAGTCACGATACTATGATGAATGAGTTACAGGTGCAGGCACCTGATCGAAACGGGAGGATAGTTCAAGTAATCCTCCCCTGCCATTTTGCCCCAGTGTAATGTATTCAGCAGCAGACAAAGCTTCTGGAGCCTTTATTTTACGTCTTAAAATCTCCAATTTCCTGTAATGACCAACTTCCTAAAAGTAGCCCTGGGCAATTACAAGGGTCACACCTCATGAAGGGTTTTGTGCTGGGAGGGGAATTAATTTTAAGCGTCTCTCCTGACCTGAAGAAAGAGTGCCGGGGCTGGCTGAGGCAACTTTATGACCAAGTCCAAGACCACTGGGTGCAAAAGCGAGATAAAATTTCATTGTCCTTACTAAAAAGAGGCCCATGGGACCATGGGATCGAAGAACAAGCTTCCTTTAGCTCTCCTTCCTCCAGTGGTTGGAGAATTCAAGAGGTGAGCTAAAGATTTGCGAGTCACTTCTCAAGGAATAAAGATAAAGAGAGATATGGATCCCCAAAGTACCAATGAGGTTATAACAACTTACGGAATTTCCAAACAATGCATTCCAGTTTCTCTATGTGCATGGAGACAAAGGCCAAAACAGTCCAGCTACTTGAAAGGACTGTTATTTTCCTTAGAAATATTAACTTTTAGGACTTTATCCCACCAACTCACTTTTCTGCTGCAGTCGTGCTACTGTAGATAATGGATACATACTAGGTTGAGCATTTTCAATATCACATCTCTCTTCAATAGTGCAATTGCACCAATTCACCACAAATGGAGGGGCATGCAATAATGAGGGAGGTCATGTGGGTATGTAGCTGCTATCGGTAACCGTCCCATTGCCATGGAATTACAGCTTCTTGTGATAAAGTTGCTAGTCTCATGAATTAGGCTTGCTACTGCAGATTCTCTATTTGCATTCTGGCTACTTGGAAGCACCATTCTTTTCCTAAGCATTTCTTAACTCTTTATCACTTTATCACACCATTCCACTATTCCACTATGGTTGCATTACCATAGATAATGAGTACATGCTGGATTGAATAATTTCAGTGTCATATCTCTCTTCAATAATGCAATTTGCCATTCTCAGAGGAAAAGGCAGTGTTTGTCTGCTGCAGGCTGCTTTTGGCCTCAGCTCCTGGTGACTGGTTCCCTAGACTCAGGCCCTGACTGCTTGGCTGAAGCAAGGCCAGCAGAAACACCTGCTGCCTCCAGAGGTTGGGGAATAGAAGAAGGACTCTGGCAGGGGCCCAGCCACACAGCGCCATCTAAGAGAGCCAAAGAAGCCTTCATGACAGTGGGAGGGCCTAGTAGGGTGTATCATGATGCTATAATAGTGATAGACTGTGCTGCTGCTACTCGACCAAGAGACTTGAGAAACACCACTATGCAAGTTTGACGAGTGACAGAAATGCAGTCTAACATCCTATCATGACACAGTTAGAAATGAAGCATCTGAATTATGATTAAGACATTGGTGCAGTGTGTTATTTGTGTATGGAGTTATTACCTTTTAATATGTTTAATGGTTTTAAATTGTATTTATATATCTATTGTTTCTAGTGATTTTATTTGGTTTGAATAATGAGGCATTGAATTTTTGCCTAGATGCATGTTGTACGCCACTCTGAGTCCCCTGTGAGAAGAGCGGGATAGAAATGAAGAAAATAAATAAATTATGTGACTGGAGGGGCATGTGATAAAAAGCAGACTCATGCTGGTCTGTAGCCATTATCAGTCATTGCGCTATTGCCGTGCAATCGCAGCTTTGTATGCTAATGTCACTCGCTTTGTGAATTAGTCTTTCCTTCTGATGTTTCTTGGTCCCATGTAGCCAAGCCTTCATGTATGAAGGAGGCAGAAATATCAGAAGATAGTAAGTGCCATCACATCCTGATGCTTCAAATAGCTGGGTCACCGATCCTACTGTGATCCCACCGCTGATATTACTAAACTGATCCAGTAAGAACCAAACTGACCCGTGTCAGTAAACCCTGGCAAAGAGATGACATGGTGAACTCTCCAGATCAGCATGACTACTTGGGTGGTTGCATTCTCAGAGGTGTGGCTCCCTTCTGGTTTGCGAGCATTCTTGGACACCCAAGCTCCCAATGCCTGGGAGTAAAATGCTGCCTTGATTAGCATTATGAAAACCCCAAAGAAATGAGTACTCACTTTAATTGAAGTCAAATCAGTCGGGTTTTTCAGATCGTAACAAGGGAGAGGTTTCGTATCTGGGATTTCACATGCTGCCCTCCTGATGAACCGTGAGTGTGAGGAAAGGGCATTTTCCCTGGGATTTCCTGCTTGTTCCAAAGGTTTCAACAACAAAAAAGTCAAGGAAAACCGGTGACAAAATCTTGCAGCCTGGAGGGTTTGCGCTCAACACTCCTTGCCATTTCCTTTCCCACCTAGGAGGCATATACACTATTGAATTAATGCACTTTCACACCGTCTGAACTGCCATGCTCAGTGCTAAGATGTTTTTATTTGGTGAGGTACCAGCCGTCTTTGGCAAAGAAGGGAAACGGCCTTGTAAAACTACAACTCCCAGAGAGCTCGAGTGGCTCCCCAAACTGCATGCCCCAGGAATCCATGGCAGCTAGAAGTGGAATCAAGGTAGAATAGGCTTGAATAGCATATAATAATAACAACAATAACAATAATCTTAATTTTTACCCTGCCATCATCTCCCCAAAGGTACTCAGGGCGGCACACAGAAGCACTTCAGGTGCCACATACAGACAACAATACATAAATATAAATACAAGGACATAAGTACAATCAACAGAGCACAAAAACCTCACCAATAAAATTATAAAAATATACAATTATAAAATTATAAAATACAGTAGAACCTGCGGGTAAGCTGGCTATCAAAGTGCAGAACAGGACTATCAATGATTCATCATGTTGACCATGGATTACTCAGGACCAAAGGCCTGTCTGAAGAGCCATGTTTTTAGACTCACCCAGAAGGCCTGAAGAGAGGGGGCTAATCTAATTTCTTTAGGGAGGGAATTCTAGAGCTGGGGAGAAGACCTTCTCTCTCATCCCCACTAACCACACTTGAGATAGTGGTGGGACCAAGAGAAGGGCATCCCCAGCAGATCTTAATCCCACACCGGTTCGTAGAAGGAGACGCGGTCTTGAAGATAGCTTGGACCCAAAGCGTATATGGCTTTATAGATAATCGCCTGCACTTTGAATTGGGCCCAGAAACTTATCAGGAGCCAGTGGAGCTGCTTTAAAAGGGGTGTGGTATGCTCCCTAAAGCTCGCCACTGTTAGTAATCTGCTGCCACTCTTTGAACTAGCTGCAGTTTCTGAGTCGTCTTCAAAGGTAGCCCCACATAAAGTGCATTACAATAGTCCATTCTGGGTGTAACTAAGGCATGGACAACCGTCAGGCTTTTCGAGGTACGATCGCAGCTGGTGCACAAGTTTTATAATAATCATAATATTAATAATAATAATAATTTATTTCTAACCCGCATTTATCTTCCCGAAGGGGACTCGGAGCAGCTTACATGGGGCCATGCCCAAACAACAAATCACAAAATAATATCAAAACATCAGAAAAGCAATAAACACAAGAAAAGCAATAAACACAATAAAAATACAGCTGTGAGAAGACAACAACACAGATGAATCTAAAACAAAATGACAAGGTGGGCCACATGCACATATAAAATGTTTAAAACTCATTTTAACAGTGCAAAGACCCTCCTGGCCACTGCTGACACCTGAGCCTCAAGCGTCGTCAAAGAGTCCAGGAGAAATACAATTCGGCAGCACCAGAGAAAAAGAGGGGTGGTAATATATATCAAGGACAAATTCAGTGTTAATTTGGCATTCAAAGATCAAGAAGGCAGAATGGTGGGAATTCAGTTGGAGATCGGAGGCCAGAAAATATTGATATGCAACATTTATGCACTGAATGGGCCTAAGAATTACTTTGTGAAGAAACTTAGGGAAACAATTGCAGAGCAAGAATTTGATCATTCAATGATAATGGGGGACTTTAACGGTGTAATGGACACTGAAAAGGACAAATCTAACCCTTCTAAGAAAAACAAAGTGAGTTCGACAGGGAGACTTCCGTCAACTTTCCTTAAACTGCAAGAAGAATATCGACTACAGCAGGGGTGCCCACGCTTTTTCAGCATGGGAGCTACTTATAATAAAACCAAGTCAGAAAGATCTACCTACCTCCTCAAGGCTGGGGAGGGGAGGGGGAAGGGCTTGGCGCGGCCTGGCTCTGCCCCCCTCTGGCTTCAGCTCTACCAGCAGCTTCTCCAGGCTTGAGGATGGCAGTGCCAAGCCAGTGGTGGCATAGCTAGCACAAGGCTGGCTTGGCACTACCATCCTCAAGCCTGGATAAGCTTCTGGTAGAGTGAAGCAGAGGGGCAGAGCCAGGCCGTGCCAATCCCCGCCCCCTCCCCTCTGGCTTTGGAGCTCCCAGCAGCTTCTCCAGGCTTGAGGATGGCAGTACCAAGCCAGGCTTGTGCTAGCTATGCCACCACTGGCTTGGCACTGCCATCCTCAATCCTGGAGAAGCTGCTGGTAGAGCAGAAGCCAGAGGGGGGCGGAGCCAGGCCATGCCAAGCCCCGCCCCCTCTCCTCTGGCTTTGGAGCTCCCAGCAGCTTCTCCAGGCTTGAGGGTGGCAGTGCCAAGCCAGTGGTGGCATAACTAGCACAAGGATGGCTTCGCCCTGCCCTCCTCAAGGCTGGAGCAGCTGCTGGGAGTGCGGAAGCCGGGGAGGGCAGGGCTTGGCGCGGCCTGGCTCTGCCCCCTCTGAGAAGCACACCATCCGGCTGCAATCAACCTCCTTCGGTCCCACGATCGACTGGTTGATCACGATCGACTTTGTGGGCAGCCCTGGACTACAGGATTCTTGGAGAATACACCACCCAGAAGAACTGGATTACACCTTCTACTCCCATAGATATAAAAGGTGGTCCAGAATCAACATGGTCTGTACCACAAAATCATTAACAACAAATATCAATAAGATCAAAATTCTACCCAGAAAAGATACAGACCACTGCCCAACAGAAATTCTCATAAACCAGAAAATCAAGATCAGAAGATTTATTTATTTATTTATTTATTTATTTATTATTTCGGCTTGATAGACCGCCCTATCAGAAGCTCAGGGCAGTTTACAGCACATAAAACATACCAAGTTAAAACACATAGAAATGTAACATCATAAAACTGTTAAAAAATCCTCACCCCCTACAATAAAACCACAATAGGTCAAGCACATAAGATGGAGAATTGATGACAACCTATTAAAGCGGGAAGAGGATATTGAGAAGAATAAAAAAATGCTAAAGGAATTTTTCGAAATAAACCAGACGCCAGGAATGGATTCCAAAATAATATGGGAAGCGAGCAAGGCAATCATGAGGGGGAACTTCATGCAGCAAAAGGCAGACAAGAATAAGCAAAGGAACCAAAAATAGAGGAAATTCAAAGGGAGATAGAAGAAACAGAAACTAAGCTAAAATTAAACCCATCCAACAGACAAATAAAGAAAGAGCTTGAGCTGCTGAACAAGAAAAAAAATACATGGAAGCAGAACATACGGCTAAAGACTTGAAATTCTAAGGCAGTATCACTTTCAAAATGCCAACAAGCTGGGTAAATGGTTATTGAGAAAATTAAGAAGAAAAAAACAAAAACAATACATTACTCAGATTACCAATGGAACCAAAAGCTATGCAACCGAACAAGACATATTAAACCAATTCTGGGAATATTATGGGAAGTTATATACAAGGGAGCAGATTAAGGAAGAACACACAATGCACTATCTGTGTAACTAAAAGATTCAAAAGATCACAGAAGAACAACGAGTACAATTAAACAAAGACGTTTCAGAAGAGGAAATCAAGAGAGCAATAAAGAAATTGGATTTGAGAAAGGCCCCAGGCCTGGACGGGCCATTTACTACAAAACACTGCAAGAAGAACTACTGGGACACTTTAAGACTCTACTGCAGTGTTTCCCAACCTTTTTTGAGCCGCGGCACACTTTTTACATTTGCAAAATTCTGGGGCACACCACCAACCAAAATGACACAAAATGACACTCTAACACAGTCATACATATAGTTAATATGTTCTTAAAATGTATTTATACACTCAGTGTGAAACCTGGACCTGTTTCAATGAACTCAACATAGATATCCTGGCAGGAATGGCAGAAAGACACAAACTTCCCACACAGAACTCCCATAACCAAGAGAAAATGCTGTAAGAGTTTGGTGGGCATTGACCTTGTGTTTTGGAGTTGTAGTTCACCTATATCCAGAGAGCACTGTGGACTCAAACAATGTTGGATCAGGACCAAACTTGGCACCAATGCTCAATATGCCCAAATGTGAACGCAGATGGAGTTCAGGGGAAATAGACCTTGACATTTGGGAGTTGTAGTTGCTGGGATTGATAGTTCCCCTACAATCAAAGAGCATTCTGAACCCCACCAATCAGGCATGTAGCCAGGGGGGGCTAAGGGGGCTTCAGCCCCCCCCCCCCGAAATTTTCAGGGTGGTCCGTGAAAAGGCCTTACTGGTACATTATTTAAACTGTTATGTTTATTCATATCATGATCTGATCACCATGCTCATTATATCCCACATTAACGGGGTTATTGGGATAACAATACAAAAGGTTTGCTAGGGTAGACCATCTTCCACCCAGTCTCAGCCCCGAACCAAACTCAGCCCCCCCCCCTGAATCAAAATCCTGGCTACGGCCCTGCCACCAGTGATAGAACTGGGCCAAACTTCCCACACAGAACCCCCAGGAGGCAAGAGGAGGTCTCTACTTGGGGAAAGGGGGGCGGGCCTTCCCAATGCATGGAGAGGGAGAGACCAAGTAGACAACGGGTGGGGAGGGGGGGTGGTTGTAATTTTGTGCCTTTATCGAGGTAGGTTTCTTAGGGTTTTTATACTTCAACTCACTAGACTCTACCCCCCCCTTCCTGGAGGTTCCAATTTCCCACGGCACACCTGATAATTGCTCACGGCACACTAGTGTGCCCCGGCACATTGGTTGAGAAACACTGCTCTACTGAATGAAATCTTAGGCAAAGGGAAGATTCCAGATACATGGACATTGGCAAATATAATAATGATTCATAAAGAGAATACAGATCCCACAGATGTTAAAAATGATAGGCCCATATCACTCCTCCATATAGATTATTAAATATTTACTAATATACTCGTGGAGTGACTCAAGATCTTCCTAATGAATTGGATTAATGATGACCAAACTAGATTTCTACCCAATAGAAATATGAGAGATAATGTTAGAATTATAATTGACACATTGGAATACTACAAGAGCCACAATGAAAAGGAACTTGCAATATTGGCGCTGGATGCAGAAAAAGCTTACAAAAATCTAAATTGGAATTTCTTTAAAATAATAATGAAAGAATTGGATATAGGCTATAAATTCACGAATGTAATTCAAGCAATATACGAAGAACAAGATGCGCAAATAGTGATAAATGGTCAGATGACAGACAAGATAAAAGTAGAAAAAGGAACGTGACAGGGCTGCCCACTCTCCCCGGTTATTTTCATACTATCAGTAGAAATTTTTCTGAATTGAGATAAGAGAAGATAAAGATCTAAAAGGCATCATAAACAGCAAAGAAACCTACAAAATACGAGCGTTTGCAGACGATCTAATATATACCATAGAAGATCCGATAGATAACATAAAAAATATTTGGACCAATATTAGGATTTAAAATAAATAGAATGAAAAAATATAAATAGAATGAATAAATAGAATGAGTTGTTTTGGATTGTTGGAGAGTTCCTCCACCCTCCCCAGGTCGAATAAGCTGAGGATCAATCCTGACAAGACAGAGGTCCTCCAGGTCAATTGTAGGCTGGATCGAGGTATAGGGTGGCAACCTGTGCTTGACGGGGATTGCACTCCCCTTGAAATCACAGGTCCGCAGCTTGAGTGTCCTCCTAGACCTACAAAGCCCTGAACGGTTTGGGACTTGTCTACCTGCATGACCGCATCTCTGTCTATGAACCCACACAACCTCTTCGATCTTCTGGAGAGGCCCTTCTCTCGCTCCCGCCCTCTTCGCAAGCGTGCCTTGTGGGGACAAGAGAGAGGGCCTTCTCTGTAGTGGCTCGTCAGCTCTGGAATTCGCTCCCCAGAGATATTAGGCTAGCCCCCACGCTGGCAATCTTCAGGAGGAGCCTGAAAACCTGTTCCAATGTGCCTTCAATGACTGAATGTATGATAATCCCTGACCAAACTCTGCACAAAATGCCCTCAGAAGCACTTTATTTTCTGGTTTGTGCAATTAAATCCTACCTCGTCCCCTGGATCCCCTTCCTGTTATTTACATTGTTCTATCTCCCAGTGTCTTAACATTTTAATCTTTGAATTTGGCCCTGCCCACTGTGATAATTTGTAGTGTTTTAATGTTTTGATTTTATATTGTTGTGTAGCTTATTTACATTGGTCTTGTATTTTAAGTTATTTTATTTTCTGATTTTTTGTTGTGTTTTTTGTGTTATATTGCGTTTATTGTATTAATGGGTGTGGCCTCATGTAAGCCACCCCATGTCCCCTTGGGGAGACGATGGTGAGGTATAAATAAAGTATTATTATTATTATTATTATTAGAGTAACTGAAAGAAATTACAGGATTACAAATAGCACAGAAAATCAAATATTTGGGCATAACATTGACGGCAAAGAACTCCCAATTACTAAAGAACCATTATGAAGCTCAATGGAAAAAGATAAGAGAAAATTTAATCAAATGGAAATTCCTAAAACTCTTGCTGTTGGCCAGAATTTCAGTGATAAAAATGAACAGCCTTCCTCAATTGATGCACCTTTTTCAAAATTTACCTATTATAAGGAACTCTCAAACATTTAAGATCTGGAATAAGGAGATAAATAAATTCTTCTGGAACTACAAAAAAAAGAGATAAAGTTTACGAATTAACAGATAAAAGGCCTACTGGATTTACAATTATACTTTGAAGCAAGCGGATTCAATTGGATACTACTAACAAGAATGAAAATTTTAACATTAGAAGGTCATGACTTGAGAACCGGGTGGCATGAGTACCTGTGGTTTGAAAGAAAAAGAATAAAAAATAACTTTGGGAATCACTTTATCCGATCAACCCTTCTGAAAATATGGGAAAAATATAAGAACAGAATATATTCCAAAACACACTTGTGGATTTCAACCCTAGAAGCAGACCAAAGGAGAGAGTTAGGTTGGACAAATTGGCCTACCTACCAAGACATTTTAAAGAAAGAGAATGGAGAATGGCTTTTAAAATCTCAGGAAGAAGTAAGGGAGCAATTCAGCAACATTTCCTGACTGCATTATTACCAACTAAAAAAGAACTATAAGAGAGACAAGAATTTAGGCTTTGCAGAGAAGGAGTCAACTTGGGAGAGAATGTTAAGGAATGAAAAGAAAGCCACCAATCTTGCTTGAGGAATGGGAGAAGATTTGGAGGAAAAAACTAAAATACACACACTCATAGGACATTCAAGAAAATGATGTACCAATGGTACATAACACCAAAAAAATTATCTAAATTTAATAGAGAAATAAATAACAACTGCTGGAAATGTGGAAAACAGGAAGAGAATTTCCTACATATGTGGTGGTTTTGCGAAAAGACAAAAGCTATTGGAAAGAGATTCATGAAAACTGCCAAAAATTCGAAAGACAAAAAGGCTGATTTTGATAACCCAATTCCAGCAAATGTGTGGGAAGAGTATTATGGGCAGCTATTCTCCTCCCATAACTTACCTTCTAGGCAATCCACCCAGGAATTGGATGGGTTGACTAATTTACCTCTCTGGCCCCCCGGTCACGGAACAAGAAATTCTAAATATTATTACTTCTCTGAAACGTAACAAGGCCGTGGGAGATGACTATCTGCCTTCGGAATTGTTTATAGCCTACAAGGCCTGGTGGGCCCCTGTTTTAGCTAGTTTATTTTCATATATAAATGATACAGGATATATACCAAAGGGTTGGAATATGGCGATCATTATCCCCATTCACAAAAAAGGAGATAAGAAAAATCCCACCAACTACAGACCTATCAGTTTATTGAATATTGTGGCCAAAATGTATGCAAAGTATCTTCTATGTAGACTGGAGGAGTGGGTAACTGAAAATGGAATCTTGGTGGAAGAGCAGTCTGGCTTTAGACACAATAGATCGACAATGGATAATTGTTTTGTCCTAAATCACTTGATTTCCAAATACATAGCCAAGGGTAATAGACTATACGCCGCTTTTATAGATCTGTCAGCGGCCTTCGATTCTGTTGATAGGGAAATCCTTTGGGACAAACTCCAACGTATGAATGCAGACCCTAGATTGATTTTGCTGATCAAAGCCCTGTATCATAATTCTCAGGTGACTGTGAGATTTGGTATTGCTGGTGACCGAACTGGCCCTATTAACACCGGCAAAGGGGTCAGACAAGGATGTATTATTGCCCCCCTGCTATTTAATCTGTATGTAAATGACCTTCCAAATTCGCTTAGAGGGGCGGATGTCCATATGCCTAAAGTAGCTAACTTGCAAATCAACTCACTTCTGTATGCAGATGATATGATCCTACTCTCCTACACCCAAATAGGGATGAGGAGGTTATTAAGAAAACTTAGTGACTACTGCCTTAGAAACGCACTAAAGATAAACAAAACCAAATCAAAAATGATGATCTTTGGTAAACGCCTCCAAAATGAAATGGAAAATAGAAGGCGAACAATTAGAACAAGTTAGATCCTTCACTTACCTAGGATTAGACTTTGCAGAAAATGGTTTATGGCATAATCATTTCCACAGGTGTTCAACTAAAGCCAAGGGCAGAACGAGCTTACTCTTAAAGCTGCTGAATCAACGGCAACCGGGCTCCCTCGTTCCCCTTCTGAAAGTTTACAATCACAAAAATCTCCCCGCTGCTTCTTTATGGTTCTGAAATCTGGGGTGCAAATGATACTCCTCTCTTGGACAAGGCCCAAGCTCAACATCTGAAGTGGTTTTTTAGGGGTCGATAGAAGCTCCCCAGCAGCGGCAGTTAGGGCGGAGTTGGGAATGTTCTGTATTAGCACACAATCTAAGATCAGAGCCTTTAACTACTGCCTCAAGGTCATGGAGATGGAGGCGTCTCGCCTCCCAAAATTATGTTTGCTGGAACAATCTAGCAGCTCTTATAAATCGGGGCTGACCATTTGTTTGATTACATCAGAAGGTGCGGCATTCAGGTAATATTCCCAGTCCACCTATCTGGTCAAGAGTTAAGTAAGCACTTCAAAGAAGTGCGTCAACGAATTAATGGCATTGCGCCCAAAACGATATAGACTCTTTGGGTTCTACTGTTTCCCTGAGATGGTTGAGTGGTTTTAAGAAATCCTTCCAATTAACCACTTACTTACAGCAAGGAAGGTTACACCACCTAAGGAAAATTTTCACTAGAGCCAGGTTTGAGCAATTAGATTCAATGGTGAGATATGGGAGGTTCAAGAAAATTCCCTATGAAGAGCGTATCTGTATTTGTGGTGCCCCTGAGATCGAAGATCTAACTCATCTTCTGCTCTATTGCAAAATCTATCAAATAGAGAGAAAACAACTGCTAGAGATATTTCTCGTGGGAAAAAATCATTGGGACCCTCTAGCAAAAGTCTCACTTCTGCTGGCCGGCTCCAACAAGCTGATAACAGATGCTACTGCTCGTTTTCTCTGTAAAGCCATGAAACTAAGATCTGATTACATAGATGCAATTGGAATAAATTGTGTTGGAGATGAGGACCTGTGAATTGTTACCACCTCCCTTAGAATCCCTCCTGCTGGGCAAAACAGGGGTTTAATTGATGTAATGGTCTAGAATTCTCCTCAGATTGTTTTAGAATCATTGCAATTGTCTGTGTTCTGTGTGTATTTGATATGGCTTCTGGCTAATCAATAAAGTTGTTGTTGTTGTTGAAAGACAAAAATCCAATTCAAATTAGAACACTTCCTCCTCAGTATGATTAATATTGACTGGGACATCAACAAAGACAAAATATTTTATTACTTGGCAGCGGCAAGTATCGTCTATGTACAGAGGTGGAGACAGAAGGAAACTCCTTCCACAGACCAATGGATATCCAAAGTATTGGATATGAAGAATATGGACAATTTGACCTTTCTAGTCACAAAATCACAGGGAAGAGGTAGTAAAACCACAGATTGGACATTATTTAAGGGCTATCTGAAAGATACTAAAGTTAAATTGAAAATATAAAGCTCCCCAATGACAAGACAGAGGAGGAGCAAACTGACAAAAACAGATAGCTTTAATGGTAATCACAAAGAAGAAGATTGGGAAGATCTACAAAGATATTTTTTTAAAAAAATCATTATTTGCTTTTTCTTGCTTTTTCTTTCTTGTCGATTTTTTTTACCTCTTCACTCTTTTCTTCCTTTTTAAAATTCACTTCAGAGATCTTTCTGTATTTCTTTTCCTTTTAAAAAAACTTCCACTGTATAAAAACTCCAATAAAAACTTTTAAAAAAAGAGTCCAGGAGGACCCCCAGACTGAGGACCTCTGTCCTCGGGGGATCCGAGCAAATATCACCCAGCATCACCATCTGGGTATGATCCTCCAGGAAGGAGCAAAGCCATTGCAACATAATGCCCCCAAGACCCATTCTGCAGAGCGGACCCAAACATATACAATGGTTGATGGTATCGAAAGCTGCTGAGATGTCCAAGAGAACCAGCAGGGACACACTCCCCCTCTCTAGTCCTCTGTGGAGGTCATCCACCAAGGCGACCAAAGCTGTCTCGGTTCCATGACCAGGCCTAAAACCAGACTGCAAGGAATCAAGATAATTGGTGTCATCCAAGAACCCCTGAAGCTGAGAAGCTACCACCCACTCCAGAAGCTTGCCCAGAAAAGGAAGATTTGAAATAGGCTGGTAGTTGTTTAATATAGTGGGATCCAGGGATGATTTTTTAAGAGTAGGTATACAATTGCTTTTTACAAATTTGCTGGTAAATATCTCTGATCCAGCGAGGAATTAATAATCAGTGGCCGATCACCCACTGGCGAGTTTGATGAGCATAAGTGGTCATTCTCACAGCTCCAAAAATCTTCTGGAGCTGTGAGAATCATGCTGGAGGGCTTAGAAAATGTCTAGAGAAGTATTCTCTGGTTTCAGATAAGAAAAAATAGGGTTCCAGATTATGCATGAAAATTGAATGGCACGAAGGGTCCTGGAACGGATCTCTTGTGTAATACACAGGCCTACTCTACTTTCATTATATAAGCCTATCTATTTACTTACCTAACAGCAGGGCTTAGACATGTGTCAGCATGCATAGGGTTGCCCCACACAACTCTAATGCAGGGCTCATCTATAGGGCATTATAACCTGAATTCACCCTGAGTTTGCTTCTTTGGCTTGTGCTAGCTCTATCCAGCACAGTGGACACATTTTACTTCTTGGGTTCTAACATTGGGTCCAGCTACTTGACAGCAGACACACCTTCAACAGAGAAGAGCTGAAAGAAAAGAGAAAATGGCAGTCTGGTGGCAATTTGCTGGTCCGCCAAGGACCATGTGAAACACGCCCACCTTTCCTCCCAATGGACAGAACAAAAGGCTGCCCTGATATATGTGAAAGACCTCTTGAGGCAAGCAGAGCAGGGGGAAGCTCACTTACTGAAAAAACAAGGCTGCTTCCCATTCAGAGAAAAGGCTTTTGAGCGGTTTAGAATCTCTGAGACGTTCCACCTTGAACCCATCACTGCTGTGGCATTATGATGGATGGGGGAGAAGAAAGGTTGCCCTGGTTGACCCAGGATGCTTTCCAGGGGGAAAAAGGAGAGAAAGAGGGAGAGAAAAAGATGCTGATTGCCTTTTGAAAGATCAGAAGAATGGCTAGGACTCCATTCAGAAGAAAGATAAACATGATTCATCAAGCCTCTACCTTCCTCCTTTTACCAGTAAGGCAACCCATAGGGAAATGTCTACAGCTCAGACATGCCATGACTACTGAGTCAAACAAAATGGAAAAGCGTTGTGGCATCATGGCTGGAGAGGTGACTTGAGAGATCTAGACTCTTGAAAGCCATTGGGTGACTTTGTCAATCTCAGGAGAACTCAAAAGGAACACCAAAGGCTATCTACACTGTTGACTGTAGTGCCACTTATGGCCTTTTTGGATGTCTTGGCAGGGAAGTGGCAGTCAGGGACAGCTAGCCTTTTCTCTGCAGAACTACCCTCGGCTTATCTGTAGGTCATATCACACTCCTTAATCTTGGCACAGAAACCTATCCTCGACATATAGAATAATAGAATCATAGAGTTGGAAGAGGCCTCGTGAGCCACCCAGTCTAACCCCCTGCCAAGAAGCAGGAAAATTGCATTCAAAGCACCCCTGACAGATGGCCATCCAGACTCTGCTTCAAAGCCTCCAAAGAAGGAGCCTCTACCACTTTCTGAAGCAGAGAGCTCCACTGATGAACAGTTCTCACTGTTAGGAAGTTCTTCCTAATGTTCAGGTGGAATTTCCTTTCCTGTAGTTTGAAGCCATTGTTCCATGTCCTATGTCTCCTGGGCAGCAGGGGAAAAAAGCCTGCTCCATCCTTCTATGACTTGGGGCTGGTTCCTATGACTTGGGGCTCCTCCTCCTCATGGGGCTGGTTCTCCTGATCCTTTTTTTAAAAAAAAATAATTTTTATTGAGGTTTTTACACTTGTTGGGGAGTGTGGGACTGCGGGAAGAGAGGGGAGGTGGGGGTGAGGAGGGCATGGGGGTCTGGGGAGGAAGACTGGGGGAGGAAAGGAAGGGGGTGGCGGGGTACAACCAGGGCATGCAAGGGGTCAGGGGTGGGAGGCGGGTGGCGTGGAGAGGTGTAGCCAGGGAGGTATGGGGGGAAGGAGAGGGGGGGGTTGAGGGCAGTCTCTAGGGGGAGCGATGACTTTTCTTTTCTAATATTGTCTCTGAGTTTCTGGAGGGGCCTTCTCCTTTCTTGATTGTTGTTTGCCTTTGGTCTCCTGCTGGGCCCCTCCTGATCCCGTCTAATTGAGGGGTTCGCTTCGCCTGTCAGATCGCTCCCCTGGGTTCTTTCTCCTAGCTTTTAAAGTCCTTCAAATACTTGGTGAGGAAAACCATGACCATTATCCGTTCCTCGTCTTTTAATGCTGCCGAATCTGTCCCTTTCGTTTTCCTTGGCCCCCTTCCTAGCCCTTCTCTTTGGGAGCTTCTAGACTTTCATCATCCACCTCTGGGGCCTCACAACTCGGAAGGCTGTAATGTGAGTCCCTCCTTGAAGAGTAGGGGCAACTTGCCTTTAAAATTTTCTTCCTTCTTTGTTGTACTACTCTCATCCAGCTTCTCTTTTTGTTGGGCTGTACACCAGTCTTTTTTTCTATATTTTTGTCTGCATACAGGGTAGGGCTTTTGGGTATTGTAACAACCTATTGGCTTCTTTCTTCTTCTCCTTTTTGGGGAGCATAGACCTCAGGGTTCTTAGTAGTCAGTCTTGTAGCTTCCAGTGGAGCTTCTACATAGTTTTTAGAATAAGATTCTCTTTCTTCTGACACTACTTGCTGTCTTGTAACCTCCTCCGCTCCCTTCTCCAACCTTTCCTGTGTTGCTGTATTTTTTCCCTTATCCTGGAGTACTACTTTTCCATCCTCAGAAATGTTTCTCAGCCCTGGCTTTGTAGGAATCTCTTTTTGGATTGATTCTACCCTTGCATTTTGGAAATGTTCCTGGATCGTTTTGAATTGTTTTTCTTGTCAGGTCATCACTATTTCAATCTTCTGAAGGCACCCATCTTGTGCTTCTCCTAATTTTCGTAGTGCTTTGAGGATGTCCTTTAAGGTTAATTCTTCATCTTCTAGTCTCCTTCCTTGCATTCTCTCCTGTTCTTTTGCTCCTGTGTTCAAATCATTTAGTACTGACATGTTCTATTTCCCTGATCCGTGCTTAGCTATTATAGATGGGACATTTCCCTTTTCCAAGATGGTGCTCTAATATTTATATCCTGCATTGTGAGTCCCTTCTTGTCAGCCCTGGCTGTGTAAGAACCACTGTGTGGGGTTTTTCCTGTCCTCGGGGGGGGGGGGGGGAGAGAGGGGGCGTCATCCACCCTTTTCACTTCTCTTCTCTGTGTGTTCTGAGTTTAGCCCACCCGGTGCTTTTCCCTTCCCTGCCTTTCTCTGTCCTCCGCTTCACTTCACTACTCCCCTCGCGCTATGCTCCTTTCTGTTTTGTGGGGCTTTTACAGTTTTTGTTTAGCCCTCTTGCTGGCCTATCTGGTCGGCAGTACCTGCCTTCCTCCGTCCCCTCTGCACTTCCGGTATGCGTCCTTCCTACTGCTTGGTCTGTTGTCCTCCCTTCCGGTTTTGTTCGCGCCTTTTTCCTCCGGAGGGGGGGTGGGCCCTCCGGGTATGGCTGTCTTCTTCCCCGGGTTGTTGTTTTTGCTCCCTACGCTTCTCTTGCCGCCATCTTGGGTCCCGGGGCTCTCCCTCCACCTCTTTTCGGGGCTTTTCGGGGGCAGCCCGGAGGTCCCTCGAGCGTGCTTTCTTTTTCTATTTTCCTTTCCCGACCGTCTGTCCGCCCCGATCTTCCCCTTCCGTTACTTTACCCTTCAGATCCTTGAGGGCCCCTCGTACCGGCACTTCTGTCTCCCGTTCGGTAGTCTCCCGCTCTCCTTTATGTGTCCTCTCTTCGCTGGGGCTCCGTCTTGTCCCCCGCGTTTCGGGTCTGTTTTCCCCCTTGTCTTTTCTTCTTCCTTCTCTTGTCTGAGCGGGCTGGGCTGGCAGTAAGAGCAGGCTTGAGCCTGCTTCCCGCTTCACGGTCCGCTCGCCGGTGCGGGGTTTCACCGGGCCCTCTCGGTCTCCCTCTCTTGAGGAGAGGAGGACTTTTGGAGCCAGCGGTGAGAGCCCCCGGCTTTGCTGCCTCTTGACTGCTTGTTGCTGCCTGAGGTGAGGGCGCGATTCGCCCTCTGGACTGTGAAGACGGTTGGCGAAGTGAGGAGCACTCACTACACCCGACCTGCCGCCATCTTTGCCCGTCGTGTCTCCCCGGTTCTCCTGATCCTTAATCATTTTAGTCGCCCTCCTCTGGACACATTCCAGCTTGTCAACATCTTCCTTAAATTATGGTGCCTAGAATTGGACACTGTGATTCCAGGTGTGGTCTAACCAAGGCAGAATAGAGCATGGGTAGCATGACTTCCTGGATCTAGACACTATACTCCTACTGATGCAGGCCAAAATCCTATTGGCTTTTTTGCCGCCACATCACATTGTTGGCTCACGTTTAACTTGTTCCCCACGAGGACTCCAAGATCTTTTTCACACGTACTGCTCTCGAGCCATGTGTCCCCCATTCTGTATCTTTGCATTTCGTTTTTTTCTGCCTAAGTAAAGTATCTCGCATTTGTCACTGTTGAACTTCATTTTGTTAGTTTTGGGCAATCATCTCTTTAATCTGTTAAGATCGTTTTGAATTCTGTTCCTGTCTTCTGGAGTATTGGCTCTCCCTCCCAATTTGGTGTCATCTGCAGACTTGATGATCATGCCTTCTAACCATCTCAGTCATTAATAAAGATGTTGAACAAGACCAGGCCCAGGATGGAACCCTGCTTATGGCACTCCGCTCGTCACTTCTTTCCAGGGTGAAGAGGAAGCATTGGTGAGCACCCTCTAGGTTCATTTGCTTAACCAATTACAGATTCCTAACCGTAGTTTTGCCTATCCCACAATTGACTAGTTTGTTTGCCTGAAGGTCATGGGGGACCTTATCAAAGGCCTTACTGAAATCCAGATACGCTACATCCACGGTATACATGGGGTCAACTTATATATGAGTATACATAGTAATTCAACACCCTAGGTTCACCCTGATGATATCGTGCCAAAGAACCACCCTATCAACCAGTACTAATAGAAAAATATTCCCTGTACACTTGCTAGATGGAAAGATAATATTAATCATGGCCCTTCCTTCAACCACAATGACTGGCGTCAGCAGATGCAAAGGGATGCAATCTGATTTGTCTTTTCAACTGCCTGCAGTGCAGGTGTGAGATGAGATTATGATCTATCTTTCTAATGAGATCTAGAAGGGTGCACTCCTCCTCTGGTCGGGTTAATGAAATTAATAAAGATCAAAAATGTTCATTCCTCCCAAGGTCGTTTTCATGCTTGCCAAGGCTGAGGGAAAGAGTCAAGCATATTTCTCAAGCTCTTCCAGGGATCTTTGATATTTCGCCTCCGTTATCTCCCACAGGGTAAATGTTCAGTTTGACTGCCCTGGAACATCCCCAGAATGGAATGATATTTATAAGGTCAAAGTTATCAACATCCTTTCTGATGCCTCGGGGGAAAGGTATGTATTGTATGACTTGTCATACAGACTCACGTATGTCTACCTCCTGCATAAGTCAAGGGCAGTTTTTGTGGCCAAAATTATGGATTTGGGTATAGCCTGTAGATAAGGCTTGAGGACATGGACTGCCCAGTGACTACTCCAATGTGAAGGATCACAGTTTGAAGCATTCTGAAAGAAATATATGTACGCAGCAATGCATAAGCTTTTTCTTCACAGTGGTCTCAATCCTTTTGCTGGTAGACCCATTGCTTCCTTGGAATTTACTTATTTGTTGACCTACTATTCAACAGTTGATCCAATGGGTCTACTCCAGATGAGATTAAGGCCGATATAGTTTGCTCACGAAAGCCCGTCTAGACCTCATCCCTCCCTCCCGCTGTTCCTTTGAGACCATATTTATTAAGTCCTTGCCCCCTTTTAACTCTCCCCCTTCTGCACCCACAAAGCACCATGCCTCTCAGCTTTCACAGGCCATCTTTGAAATGAGTACAAATGAGTCTGGAATCCAAGGAGCTGGGTTTTCTATTGACAAATGTCTGTGCTATGCTAGGGTAGATGCCGGTCCTGAACATCTGGTGCCACATAATCCCCTACAGCTTGCGAAGTCTCTGATGCAAATCCCACCTGTGGGTAGCATTGCCAGGTTGTCCAAATATCAAGAAGGGACAGACAATATCCATGGCACACAGGGCTGACAACAAGGACATCGCAATCGGCAAGTTTGGATTCTTCAGAAAGACCAAATGCACGCATTGACTTTGGTTAACCCAGCCATATATTTCTCTGCAAAGTTCTGTCTTTACATAGGTCCACACCCCAAAATACAGGGTTGTTGAGCATCTTGTTCAGTCTGTATAAAAGGATATCTTTCCAACCTCAAAGGACTTCCTTTATGCAGTGGGCCCTCAGTATCCACTGGGGGTTGTTTCCAGAACCATCTTGTGGATACCAAACTCCACTGATGCTCTAGTCCCATTATAAACAATAGCAAAATAGTGTCCCTTACATATGTTGGGTTTCATCCATGAACTGCACAAATCTCTTGTGTCATCAAGTTTCCAGCCCTCAATGAGTAGCTAGGCTAGAGACAGAGCTAAGCTGAGGAATTCTTTCCCCCACATTCCTATACAGGTTTCCAAAAGGACATGGAGCGAGAGTTGCCAGATGTACACGCTGGGTTTAGGAAAGGCAGAGGAACGAGAGACCAAATTGCCAATATCCGCTGAATAATGGCGAAAGGCAGGGAGTTTCAGAAACACACCTATTTCTATTTTATTGACTATTCTAAAGCCTTTGATGTGTGGATCATAAAAAAACTGTGGCAAGTTCTTGGTGGTATGGGCATACCAAATCACCTTGTCTCTTTCCTGAGGAATCTGTATAATGACCAAGTAGCAACAGTAAGAATTGACCATGGAATAACAGAATGGTTCAAGATTGGGAAAGGCGTATGGCAAGGTTGTATACTCTCACCCAACCTATTTCAACTTGTATGCAGAACACATCATGTGATGTGCGGGGCTTGACGAATGCAAGGCTGGGGTTAAAATTGCTGGAAGAAACATTAACAACCTTAGATATGCAGATGATACCACTTTGATGGCCGAAAGTGAGAAGGACCTGAGGAGCCTGAGGAGCAAAAGCTGGGTTGCAGTGAAACATTAAAAAACCCAAGATTATGGCAACCAGACTGATTGATAACTGGCAAATAGAGGGAGAAAATGTGGAGGCAGTGATAGACTTTGCATTTCTAGGTGCAAAGATTACTGCAGACGCCGACTGCAGCCAGGAAATCAGAAGACATTTACTTTTTGGGAGGAGAGCAATGACCAATCTCGATAAAATAGTGAAGAGTAGAGACATCACACGGGCAACAAAGATCCTCATAGTTAAAGCAATGGTATTCCTCGTAGTAATCTATGGATGCGAGAGCTGGACCACAAGGAAGGCTGAGTGAAAGAACATAGATGCTTTTAAACTATGGTGCTGGAGGAAAATTCTGAGAGTGCCTTGGACCGCGAGAAGATCCAACCAGTCCATACTTCAGCAAATAATGCCCAACTGCTCATTGGATGAAAAGATATTAGAGGTAAAGATTAAGTGTGTTGGCCACATCATGAGAAGACAGGAAAGCTTAGAGAAGAGAATGATGCTGGGGAAAATGGAAGGGAAAAGGAAGAGGGGCCGACCAAGGGTAAGATGGATGGATGGTATCCTTGAAATGACTGGCTTGACTCGAAAGGAGCTGGGGGTGGTGACAGCCGACAGGGAGCTGTGGCCAGGGCTAGTCCATGACGTTATGAAGAGTTGGAAGCAACTGAAGGCAAAATGTAGCTGCATGTACCTTTTCCCTTTTACCTCCTTTAGAAGGTGAGACTTAGGCCCCTTCCACACAGCTGAATAAAAACCCACATTTTCTGCTTTGAACTGGAATATATGGCAGTGTGGACTCAGATATCAAGTTCATATAGACTCACATATGTCTACCTCCTGCATAAGTCAAGGGCAGTTTTTGTGGCCAAAATTATGGATTTGGGTATAGCCTGTAGATAAGGCTTGAGGACATGGACTGCCCAGTGACTACTCCAATGTGAAGGATCACAGTTTGAAGCATTCTGAAAGAAATATATGTACGCAGCAATGCATAAGCTTTTTCTTCACAGTGGTCTCAATCCTTTTGCTGGTAAACCCATTGCTTACTTGGAATTTATTTATTTGTTGACCTACTATTCAACAGTTGATCCGATGGGTCAATGCCGCTTGCAACATGGCTCAGGTGTATAATGTATAACTATGTGCAGTAGCACCAAGCACAAATCACCAGTTTGGCAACCTTGAACTGAATACGACATTCTGCATCAGGCAAAAACATCCAACCACTTTGATAGGGGAGTTGGTTGCAGGCATGAGACATCAATACGGTTTCAGCCATTGCTCAACTCCACCCACACTAGATAGGTATGATAACAAAGGTGCCCATCCACATGCCAGGATGGGCACCTTTGTTATCATACCTATCTTCTTCCACACGATTGTGCCTATTTGCCAACATAAAACAGCAAGGTAGAGTGGGGAGCAGGGAGACTTCCACCCCCTGAGGTCACTTTACTGCCAGTACGCCAACAGAGAAGTTGAACAGAGGTTGTGACCTATTCTTTGGTTTCCCCATCAATAGCAGGGGAAATTGTGTGATATGGACCATCACCAAAAGTAATGGTCTAATTTCAATACCAGTTTGCTTGCCTTGTGCAATAAAGTCCACAGTGACACTAAATTTCAGACGAAAACCTAGCACAAATGCGCTGTCCCACTAAGTCAGTGTCCCACTATGTCACTTGCTGTCACTGCTAATATCCTCTGCCCTATAGATAATCTCAAGAACCCAATGGAACAAGAGGGAAGTCTTGACATAAACGCTTCTTTGTTGATTCCAGCCTGTGAACCCGTTGATGATGGGTCTAGTGCAGGGTGGCCCAAGCAATGAGCATGAGAGCTCAATGTCTTTTAATCCGACCCAAGAGTATACGCATACACACACATATACAACATACAGAGAGAGAGAGAGAGAGAGAGAGAGAGAGAGAGAGAGAGAGAGAGAGAGAGAAAGAGAAAGAGAAAGAGAAAGAGAAAGAGAGAGATCTCAAAATCCCAGGAGAGGGGATTCTGCGGACAACATGACTGTTTTTCTAAAGGAAGAATTGGCACAAGATTTTCCCTGCTAAATGCATTCAAATCTTCGCAACAGGTGGGACCCCGTCTCGATTTCACTTTGTCTGAAAACTGCCTGATCCTTGACATGTAATTTTCAGGGCCGGGGGGAGCCCGAGGGGGATGAGTATATCTAGTAAGACTCTGATCTTCCTTCATTTGATGTATCAGCTTCTTGCTGTCGGCGGACCAAATTGTACGATTAATCTATGAAACAGTGAAGCCAGAAGGCACGGATGCGACAGAGGCATTCCACAGAGAATACCAGGCAACGTCTGGGATGGCTTTGTCCTTTGCTAGATGCTTTGGACTGAGCCCGACCCTGGCTCCACCTAAGCCTGCAAAAAGAGAAAGGATGGGCACGCAAATGGGCAGAGTGTATGACAGAGGCAGGTTTAGAAACCAGAACTGGAGTCACATCCACATGTCTACCATACATATTCACGTACAAGGGCACATCCACACTGATCATTTAATGCAGTTTGAAGGCAACCTGGCAGTGCAGTGTTTATATAATGAACACTACAAGCATGTGCTGAAGCACACTTTAAACTGGGATAACCAAAGTCGGGGAATAATCAGAAATATCATCCTCAATGTGCATCAGCATGCTTTAGTGTCATCCGTATTACAAAGCAAAAGCAATAAGAGATAGGGTTGTCCAGCACTCTGTATATATGTGTTATGGTGAGGAGTTGGCGGGGGGGAAAGCTATCAAACTGTGGTTACTATGGATCCCAGGACGGGTTCAGTATGTATAAGCACTACCCAGGCCTTAAACCAGTTCCAGAATTTCCCAGGTAATCATCATCACACTGAAATAGCTTCATTCTCTGCTGGTTTCACATTGACCAAAGTGGTCAGTGTAGATGTGCCCTATGTCACCTGGGTCGTTGTATACCCAGATTAACATTGAAATAGGGACCCAGAATGACAGCAGGGAGAATAGGCAGAGGTGAGAAGTGCTTCTGCATCTCTCCCTTGTCCTCCATTCTTCGCTGTCTTTTCTTTCAGCCTTGGTTTTAAGTCCCATTCCTGGGGTTCTTTGGGGCAATTAGTCAGATAACTGCAATGGATAGACCACACCAGCTCCAGTAGGAGCCACGCTGGTGCAATGAGTTAAACCCTTGTGTTGGCTGAACTGCTGAACTGAAGGTTCAGATTTGCGAGATGGAGTGAGCTCCCATCTGTCAGTTCCAGCTTCCCATTCGGGGACATGAGAGAAGCCTCCCACAAGATAGTAACACATCCGGGCGTCCCCTGAGCAACATCTCTGCAACATCCCATGCCAGAAACAACTTGCAGTTTCTCAAGTCACTTCTGACATGATAAAAAAAACAGCTCTGGTTTCTTAGATGTAGTAATCATGGTTTTCTATGGGCAAACAGATGACAACTGGTAGATGGCATATGTTCTGTATCTCTAAAACTAAAGCTGATAGGGGCAAATGTGTGCCATTTTTTGAATCAAGGGGTCAAATAGACCCAGAAACAGAGGCTAAAATTTGAATCACCAAAATGTGTGTTGGCCTTTCATCATGGTGCATTTTGTTATATATTTACTTAGCTGATGTCTTCTGAAAAGCTGGTCCAAAATCAATCAAGAATCAACCAATATATCCAAAGAACTCAGGAGGTCCAACTATCCTTGGGAAGTCTGACTTGGCCACAATAGTCCATGCTCTGGTTACATCTCAAATAGACTACTGCAACGCTCTCTATGTGGGGTTGCCTATGAAGACTGCAATTAGTCCAACGCTCGGCAGCCAGGTTACTAACAGGAGCAGAGTACAGGGAGCATACAACTCCCTTGTTGCGCCAGCTCCACTGGCTGCCAATTAGTTTCAGAGCACAATTCAAAGTGCTGGTTTTAACCTACAAAACCCTACACGGTTCCGGCCCAGTTTACTTGTCCGAACGAATTCTCCCCTATGAACCATCAAGGACATTAAGATCCTCCGGAGAAGCCCTGCTCTCGATCCCGCCATCTTCGCAAGCGCGTCTGGTGGGGACAAGAGACAGGGCCTTCTCTGTTGTGGCCCCTCGGCTGTGGAACTCCCTCTCAAGCGATGTTAGATCTGCCCCCTCCCTGTTGTCCTTCAGGGGGCGGATGAAGACTTGGATGTGGAATGAGGCTTTCCCAGAATAAGCTGAGATTGATTTCAATCTGAAATGAGTGACCACTTTTATAGACCGAGTTGAATGTGGTTTTAATGGCAATGTGGTTTTTATGTATTTCTGTTTTTATGTATTTAAATATGCTGTTTTAAGATGTTTTAAATTTGTATGGCATTAAATTTTGCTGTAAGCCGGTCTGAGTCCCTCCTTGGAGGTGAGAAGGTTCAGGGTACAAAAAATTTAAATAAACAATGAATAAATAAATATCTCCTACACCTCTGTTTGTACTCCTCCTTCTAATGCCAAGCATTTTGTGGAACTGTTTAAGCCGAGCTTCAACACGTGTGAACACGTCTGGAGGGAAGCGGCACTCGCAGAGGGGTGGGGATGGGAATTTATTCCGATTTCCATACCATCGGCAAGCATTTGCGGCTTGTGTCCTGGCCCAGCCAAGTCAAGGTAGAACATGGATTTTTAAAAAATATCTTTTTTTTCCATTTTGTCAATCTCTAATGAAGACTTAATACCTTAATGAAGGTACAGAGGAGTTAATTATGGACTTAACCAATATTTAATACTTTAATGGAAACAGAACGCTGAAAATGAATTATTTCAAGTGAAAAAAATGTGTACACATGTATATACAGATGCCCAATTATAAAAGAATTTGGAAGTATCAAATTCTCCGCCAAGCGTGCAAAGAGCAAAGAGGACAGGAGCACCATTTCCATTCTGCCCCATTTTCTAAAATGCAATGTCCAACTGAAGGGACACTTTCTATTTTTGTATGCAGAAATTTGGTCAGAATTTAGTTCTCCCATACAGCATTTGGGAACCTTTGCTTTTCTCTCTCTTTCTCACTCCAATTTCTTTTAAAAACAAGCTTAGAGACATACAGATCTGCCCCATAACAGATCTTGTCCATCTAACTCAGCTTTCTTCAATCTGGTGGTGCTCTCCAGATGTTTTTGACTTCCATGTTCATCATTACTTACTGGCATTTATTTATTTATTTACTACATTTCTATACCGCCATTCTGAGCCCAAGGGCAACTCATGGCGGTTTACAAAGCGGCACAATTTGATGCCCGAACAATATAAAAACAGATAAAACATTTAAACATAGTTTAAAATTTCAATTACATATAAAACATAATAAAACCATAAATCCTCCACATTTCATTACCAAATTATCCAGTCATGTTGTCCAGCCATTCCGAGATCAGAGTTATCAGCTACACTGCAGGAAAAGCCAACTGGGGGTGATGGGACTTGTAGTCTAAGGAAGCTGGACAGCATCAGCTTAGGGACATTGGACAAGATTCTACCCAGTTACTTAGTTTTGGTATCCAAGAAAATCTCTAGATCCTCCAGAACAACTCAATGGTACGAGTTGTTGGGACTCGAAGTTGGGAAATTTAATGGCATTCAGTCCTATCCACAGTTTCAGGGAGATACTGTGAAAACACTCAGACCAAATGCCATTAAATTACCTGACTTCCAGTCCTAGCATATCATAAAGTTGCACTGAGGATCTACAGGTTCCCAGGGAGGCATTGTTGGGATTTTAGCACCCAGGTGCTAACCGCACATACTTCAAAAAATCCTCCAGCATTGACAGGTCTCTATAGGAAATTGTCAGTTCGATTGGACCCAGGGAAGTCCAGCTTCAAGCCCTTATATGTCATTTTATACTATTAAACTGTATGTTAATAAAAATATTTCAAAATAAAAAGATGTAGCCAAACTGCTTAGAAAAAGTAAACGAATGGCATTCCTTCTCTTTGCGGAAGGGAGTTGGATTCAGATCTCTTCCAACAGCTTCCCAAAGGAAAATTGGCCTGAATGAAATTGCTCCAAACAATCTAATGGTGGGTGGAGAAATTTTGGCCCTTCAGGCATTGAATTTCAGCAACCATCATCCATGACATTTAGGGATATGAGGGCGGGAATGGAGGCTGTTGGAGCTCAACAACATCTAGAAGGCTCTGGATCACTCATCCCATCAAAAACGGTGTAGCTTTCAACCCATGAGCCAAGCATGGGGAGTGTTGGCCTAAACTGGAGAATCATAGGGTTGGTAGAGACCCACAAGGCCATCCAGTCCAACCATGCAGGAAGACACAACTCGAAAGCCCTCCTCAGAGATGGCCATCCATCCTCCTGCCATCTTGAAAAGCTAGTCGCCTTCACGAGACACCACCGCCTTCTCTGCCTTTGTAATCCAACCCTCCGCCCTGTCTATCTGACAACACTCGGATGGAAAAGCCAAGGTCCTCCCGTTTCTTTAAAAAAGAACCCCAAAACCACTCTGTCATTAACAAATGAGGCCAAAGCCTTGATTAATTCCACAGGTTTCTTCCATTAGGAGCCACTACATCATTGTTGCCGAGCGGCCTCTTCCCCCCTTTCCCCTCCGCGTTGACCTCCTTCCCACCGTTTGGCCCTCTCCTTCGGCTGTGGAAGTTATTATAGGCTGGTTATTTGAAAGACCTGGAAATCGGGGCAGCCCTGGCTTCCTTTCATCTCCGGCTCTGCGGCTCCTCAGCCTTTGGCAGTTTGGAAAGAGGGTGGAAGTCATTAATGGCAGGAGGAAAGGGAGGAGGAGGAGAGTCAAAAAGGCCTCTTGACAGTGACCACATGTTCGAGGCTCACTGGCTGTCTCACCTGACGCTGGGAGCTGCCTGATAGCCATGCACCATCGCACATTTTCAGAAGGTGCCTCTTTCTGACACTTCGTGTGTCCATTGATGTGGACAAACTCTGAAAAACATCTCGTCATCCATCTTGCAAGAAGGTCAACTATCCTTGGGTTTGAATCCAACAGTTGAGAAGTGCACTTCATTGCACTCTTCCCTCTGGTGCCAGTGGGCATTTTCTTTCCCTCTGAATGCTTCTATGGCTGCATCTACATCATAGAATTAATGCCCTTGCCACTGCTTGAACTGCCTTGGCTGAATGCTATGGAGTCTTGGGAGAGTTGTTGTTTTACCAAGCCTTTAGCCTTCTGTGCCCAAGAGCTGCAAGCTACAACTCCCAGGATTCTGTAAGACTGAGTCATGGAAGTTCAAGCAGTGTCAAACCACACTCTTTTTACAGCACATGTGTCAAACCCAAGGCCCGTGGGCCAAATATGTCCCTCCATGTCATTTCATGTGGTCCAGATGCTGGACTACAACTCCTGTATTCCTCGTCATTAGACCTCATGCCTAGAATTGATGAGAGCTGTGATACAGTAACATCTGGAAGGCTGCAGTTTGTTCTGTTTAGTCAAGAGAGTAGGGTTTGGATTGAGATAAAAGGCTTGTGGGCAGAATGTCTGGCTTTGAAATGTCCTCTAACCTTTCCCCAACCACAGAGCCACAAGGGCTTTTGGGTTGCAATTCCCATGATCCCCAGTCTGCATGGTAGATAATCCAGAGTGATGGCAGTTGTCATTCAATAGCATCTGGAGGCCGAAACTGGGTAAAGAAATAATAGTTGGTCCTCTTTATCCACGGATTTGCCATCCATTGATTCCGCAGCCCTTTGAAGGCAACCATAATGCTGGTGTGACCCTCCATGAAAATGAGTTTGATATCCTTGATCTACAGTGAAGATGTATCCTATAGTGAAGTAGGGAAGAGAGGAAACTTAGGTTTAAGCATGGCATCTAATGGGGTTTGGTCAGGACATGGAATTCTTTTGGCAAAGAAGAGAACTGCTCACCAGGCACACCTCACGCAGCCATCTTGCCATGTAAGAAAAGCAGACTTTCGTCTTGCATGTAGTAAACTCCAACAAAAGCTCTGAGACATTCAGAACAAGTGGTGGATTGATTTAGCAGAAAAGACACAACGTTGTGCAGATCTGGGTGATCACAGAGGTTTTTATGAAGCTCTCAAAGCAGTGTTTGGACCTACTTATCAGGTCCAAAGCCCCTAATACAGTACAGATGGGCAAACACTAATTACTGATAAAGCCTCCATCCTGAACCGATGGGCTGAACATTTTCAGAGTCTCTTCAATGCCAACCGAGTAGCCCAAGGTTCAGCTATCCAACACATGATACAACAACCAATGAAAAATTAACTGGACACAGCTCCTACTCTGGAAGAGACCCTTGAGGCCATACAGCAGATGAAAAATGGCAAGGCAGCTGGGATCGATGGAACCCCACCTGAAGCTTGGAAACAGGGCGGTCATGTACTTCATGCTAAATTCCACGAGCTCCTTGTGAGTTGCTGGGAAAAAGGTGAACTGCCATCAGATCTCCGAGATGCAGTTATCATCACCCTGTATAAGAAAAAAGGAACAAAATCCGATGGCTCAAACTATCGAGGTATAACACTGCTTTCCATTGCTGGAAAAATCCTTGCAAGGATACTCCTGAACAGATTAGTTCCTGCTATTACAGAAGAACTTCTCCCTGAAAACCAATGCGACTTCAGAGTTAATAGGAGCACCACAGATATGGTATTTGGCCTTAGACAACTGCAAGAGAAATGTAAAGGGCAGAACAAAGGACTCTATGTAACATTTGTTGACCTCACCAAAGCCTTCGACACTGTGAGCAGAAAAGGTCTGTGGCAGATCCTGGAGCGTCTAGGATGTCTCCCCACATTCCTCAAAATGATTATCCTGTTACATGAGGGCCAACGCGGTCAAGTCAGGTACGGCGATGCTCTCTCAGAGCCCTTTCTAATAACTAATGGAGTGAAACAAGGTTGTGTTCTTGCACCAGCCCTATTTACAATTTTCTTCAGCATGATGCTCCAAGGGGCTATGGCAGACCTCAAAGAAGAAATCAGCGCTGTCTTCGCACAATCCTAAATATACACTGGACCGACTATGTGTCTAATGTTGCTGTCCTTGAGCAAGCAGGGATCACCAGCATTGAGGCCATGCTATTGAGAACACAGCTGCGCTGGGCAGGGCACGTCTCTAGGATGGAGGAACTCTATGGTGAACTCGCCACGGGTCAGCGCAAGAGAGGCGCCCCCAAAAAGAGATCTAAGGACTCCCTGAAACAACATCTCAGGCTCGGCCAGATTGATCACCAACAATGGTCCACCCTGGCCTCACATCGGGAGGCATGGAGATGCACTATCCACAATGCTGCGGCCTCTTTTGAGAAGACACGCCGAATGGGTCTCGAAGAGAAACGACAATGCAGAAAGAACCGCAACTTGGAAACAACATCACCCAAGGAGATTTTCTCCTGTGCTTTCTGCAACCGAACTTGCCTATCTCAGATTGGCCTTTTTAGTCATCAACGCGCTTGTAAAAAGTGTGGGATGAGTCCTTCCTACGAATCTTCATTCGTTGAGTAATGCCGAGAGAGAGTAATGGGCTTTGGTCAGGACATGGAATTGTTGACTTTCTCAAAAGCAGGCAAGGTTTCCCTGATCATGGCATTGAAGATGAGTTTGAGTGTGTGTATGTGTGTGTGTTTTCCCCTCAAAGAGGGCTATATTTTGGAGGAAATGAGGCAGCGTTTGATGGACAGCGAGTGACCATGCGGAACTGAAACCAGATGAGCAATGTCAGCTGCTGGAAAGCCAATGGATGGGAGCTGTCCCAAAAGAGTTCAGTCTTCTTCCCCCAGATTTGTCACTGACTGCCGTTGTTATCTGCCAAAGGGGAAAGAATGTAACCAGAAACACATTTTTCAGTGAAGGACTGACCTCGAAGGCATCAGGAAGACAACTTGAGTCTGACCAGCTGTACTCAATAGGGTTGCCTTGACTGTCTCGGCTGGCAATGGGGCCGTCTCCATTTGGACATGTCCCTTCGTAAACACACTGGCCCCAAGTCTTGCCATCAAATGATCTTTATAGGCAATTCATTTGTCTCTTTTTGTCACCCTAGCTCAGATTGCTCATGGTGTAGTTGTACCTGGGTTTGCAGGGTAAGACTTTCCCATGTGCTGGACTTTTTCATGTGCTGGATAAGTCACCCGCAACTTTGTTCCATCTCCCTATGCTCTCTGAGCAATTGGATTTTCCCAAGATCGAGACACAAGTTGAATCTACACTGCCATAGAATGCTGTTTTCTATGGTAAGTGTAGAATCATATATCACAATTCAATGCAGTCAAACTGCATTACAGGAGTCTATATTGACCATAGAAGGCACCAGAGTAGATGGAGCCACAGTCAGCCCTCCACATTCACTAGCGTTAGGAGTATATTTTGTAGTGGCGTTAGACTCATCATGTAATTAAGATGCATCTACACTGTGGAATGAATGCAGTTCGGCCCCACTTAAACTGCCTGGCTCAATGCTATGGAATCCTGGGAGTTGGAGTCTGGGGAGGCAATAGCAGAGGAGAAAGAAGATTTGGTAAAACTACAATGCCTATGATGCCATGCCATTGGGCTGCCAAACTGCGGCTGTCAGAACTTCATCACCTTGAGCCATGGCTATTGAAGCAGTCTCTAACGGCATTCATTGTACAGCGTAGATGCACCCTTAGACATTGGGAAAGATAATCAATTACCGTATTTTCTGGTGTATAAGACTATTTTTTAACTCAAGAAAATCTTCCCAAAAGTCAGAGGTCGTCTTATACGCTGGAGTCCACTTATACACCAGGAGTAGTCTTATACGCCGGGAGTCGATTTATAGAGCGGGTGCTGAAACTTCCAATCCGGATTGGAGAATCTGTGGTTGCCGCATATGGTGGGGGGAGCTAAAAAATGGCAGTGTCCGCGTCCCTGCCGTATGCAGCGACTGTATGAAATGTGGTCCCGATGGTGAGGTGAAGGGGTGCCTCACCGGGAAGGTGTAAGTGAAGGGCGGAGCAAGCTGCAGGCGTCCAGGGTGCCCGGGGTATGGAAAAAAGAGATAGAGTGGCTCTGGGCGCAGAAAAACACACCTGCTTTACCTGTCTGGCCCGCCCTTGTATCCTATTACCGTACCTCCTCCTCTGCCTCTCAGAACTCGCTCCTGAAGACTGCAGTGAAGCGGTGCAGGTGCACAGGTGCAAGATCTGAGAGGCAGCGAAGGAGGTACAGTAATAGGAAAATTGCCATATTGAAATAAAATCTGGTGCTTTTAAATTTTTTATTTGGTGTGCGTGGGAAGAGGGGTAGTTTTATACGGCGAGTATATCCCAAACTCTATATTTTAACTGGAAAAATTGGGGGTTGTCTTATATGCCAAGTTGTCTTATACACCAGAAAATACGGTACTCGTGAAACAATCACTAAATGAATTAACTAGCTAATTTTCTGCTATTTATTTATCATGTCAGAAGTGAGTTGAGTGCCTCTGTGTGTCGCTGTGAGAAGGTCCTTCATTCTGCATGTGGCAGGGCTCAGCTTGCATTGTAGTCAGTGGTCTGTGGTTTGCTCTTCTGCACACTTGCATGACGTGGACTCCACTTTGTAGCCCCATTTCTTAAGATTGGCTCAGCATCTCGTGGTGCCAGAGCGCAGTCTGTTCAGTGCCTTCCAAGTCACCCAGTGTTCTGTGTGTCCAGTAGGGAGTTTCTCATCCAGTCTCAGCCACTGATTGATGTTCTGGGTTTTAGCCTGCCACTTTTGGACTCTTGTTTGCTAAGGTGTTCCTGCAAGTATCTCTCTAGATCTTATGAAACTCTTTATTGATTTAAGGCATTGGCATGCTGTTTGATATCCGAACAGAGGATGAGCTGGAGATGTCAATGCCTTGGTCTTTTCATTGCTGGCTGCTACTTTCCGGCAGATGTCAGATGGTGCAACACCAGCTAAACAGTGTAATTTCTCCAGTGGTGTAGGGCGTAGACATCCTGTGATAATGCGGCATGTCTTGTTAAGAACCGCATTCACTGTTTTAGTGTAGTGCGATGTATTCCACACTGGCATGCTTATTCAGCAGCAGAGTAGCAAAATGCAAGGGCAGATGTCTTCACTGTGTCTGGTTGGGATCCCCAGGTTGTGCCAGTCACCTTTCGTACGGTGTTATTTCTAGCGCCCACTTTTTGTTTAATATTCTGCTTACCATATGCAATGTCTGCCAGCTGAGACACCAGGGGTATGGACCAGAAGAAGATGCCACTTTCTAGGGATGCTCTCAAAGGGCAATGCTGTACCCTGTCTTGTGCCACAAGGAAAGGCAGGTAATAAATACATAAATAATAATAATAATAATTATTAATGTAGTCCTCCCCTATAGCCAATTTGAGGAGAAACCAACAATAAACAAAACTTTTTTATCATCTCTGTGTGGAACCAGGCCAAGTTCCTTCTCTGCACATGACTCAACTTTAGTCTGACGAACCTCATGCATATCAAATAGTGTATGCAAGCGAGAAAAAGCCCAAATTATGCCTGCAAGGTTCCCATAAAAATTCCTGGGAAGGATAAATCAGGCACAAATTCACCATCGCATCTCCCCTCCAATTGGATCCCAAGAAAAGAATTGGGGGGGGGGGGTATACACAAGAGTGGGAGATGACTTCTTCCATGGATATGGAGTGGCGCATAAAGGGAACTCCCAGAGTCTGGTTTTGCATCTTTGTCGGGGAATTTAGCACTGAGGTTTCTAAAGGAAAGCCTTCTGGACTTCTCCATCCTGCTGCTGTTTTCCCGGGGCCACGGTTCCTCACATCCCATTTGACAGACAACCAGAAGCTGTGGCTTTCTGCCTTCTATGGAGGATAATTAGGTTCATTAGCTGACGATTAATTTCTTTGACTCACCTGCCAAGTTGAGTTGTTCCTTAGGGTTTTATTATTATTCTTTCTTCAAGTTAACCCCCCTAAAGAAGATACACTCAGGAACCTGGTAAAATTAAGACTGGTGCATAACATAACAAGAACGTAACTGCATCATTTCAGACAGGAGGATAATAATACGCATAATTGCCCCGAAAGGCCTTAGGGGAAGCAATAGGGTCCAACCCCTTTATGGAGCAATATAGAGTCATACCTCAATGCTGAGAGCCAGGGTTATTTCTAACAATTTTTCTCCCTTTCACCAATCTGACATATCTATATCTATACATATATCTATATATATGTATAACAAAATTAATGTCTCCTGACATTAAGTCCAGTCATGTCCGACTCTGGGGTTTGGTGCTCATCTTCATTTCTAAGCCGAAGAGCTGGCATTGACCATAGACACCTCCAAGGTCATGTTGCCGGCATGACTGAATGGAGCGCTGTTACCTTCCAACTGGAGCGGTACCTATTGATCTACTCACATTTACATGTTTTCAAACTACTAGGTTGGCAGAAGCTGGGGCTAACAATGGGAGCTCACACCTCTCCCCGGATCGAACCTGTGACCTTTCGGTATGTATATGTATGTGGATATATATGTATATTTGTGGGCGATTGTTGGCTTCCACTTTCAGAGAGCTCTGTGACCCCACCAATGACAAATCAGTACCAAACTGTCACACGGACACACACCCCTCCCCCAATATGACCAGCTTTGAATACTGGTGGGGTTTGGGGATTGACTTCTCATTTTGGGAGTTATAGTTCACCCACATCCACAGAGCAAAGGGAACCCAACTGACAATGAATCTGGACCAAACTTGGCACACCAACCCAACATGGCAAATTTTCAGTAGTGGCTGTGTTCAAGGGAATTGACGCAGGATAATGGGACTTATCGTGCACCCACATCTTTATACCTTTTCTAATGGGACCATTCATAAAACCCCAAAACATACTCCTAATATTTATCATTCCAAAAGACCTAACAAGGGCATCGCTGGGTCCCCAACCTAGTGTGTGTGTGTGTGTGTGTATGTGTGTATACACACACGCGCGCACACACACACACAAGAATTCATATCTGAGAAGGGGCAGGTCTTGGAAATGTTAGGTCTTGTACCACCATACCCAGAATCCTGCAAGCAATATGGCAATTGCCCAGGGCACCCCAAGCTGTTTTTCTGGAGGGAGGGGCTCTTCATTAGCAGGCAGGTTGTGATTCATGCTGCCTACTTGCAGGCACTTGCAAAGGGAGAGTTAATCACTTTTCCCCATCCATTATCACAGAGATAGTCTTCAATATGCAGACTCTTCCAAGCACCGTGTTCATTTAGAGGTGCTCCATGTGTTCACTTATTCCCAGGTAAATGGGCATAGGATAGATTTTCCTATTCTTCAGTGGCAACAGTTATCAAAATTATGTTGAGCCACCAATTTATTTCATCTCACTATTATTGGTAAATGTATCAACCCAAAATAAAAAAGCAATCCGATTGCCCCATGTGGGGGTACATCTCCACTGTGGAATTAATGCAATTTGACACCACTTTAACAGTCATGGTTTAATACAGGAGAATCCTTGAAGTGGTTGTCTTGAACCTTCTCTGCCAAAGGGTGCCGATGCCTCGCTAAACAATAATTCCCAGGATTTCATAGCCTTGAGCCATGGCACTTCAAGTGGTGCCGAACTGCATTCATTCTATGTTGTAGACGCACTCATGGTGAGATGAATAAATGAGATTAGGTGCGATTGGTCAGTTCTCCACTTTCGCTAAAGTTTGGGATCCAAAGCTATGAATAATCATCAAAGTTACAAAAATGAAACTTGTGATTTAACTGATCCAGCATAATCTCACCCTAGAGCCACTTTGGCTGGAGAATATTGATCATATTCATGTCCCAGGTCGACATTCGAGGGACATCTACACCAGGCATGGCTAAACTTTCTAACTTGGGGGCCGCATTCTAGCACTCCCTGCTAGGAGGACTGGCTCGCCATGACAGATGGATGGAAGGGAGGGAGGGAAAGAGGAAAGGAGGGAGGAAAGGAGGAAGGGAAGAGAGAAGGAAAGAAGAAAGGACGAAAGGGAGGAAGGATGAAAGGGAGGAAGGGAAGGATGGAAGGAAAAAGAGGAAGAGAGGAAAGGATTGATGAAAGAGGGAAGGAAGGAAAGACAAAAGGGAAGGAAGGAAGGAAGCATGAAAGGGTGGAAGAGAAGGGTGGAAGGAAGGAAGGGAAGGAGGAAGGAAAAAGAGAAGGAAGGAAGGAAGAAAAGAAGGAAGGGAAGGATAAAGGAAAGAGAGAAGGAAGGAAAGACAAAAGGGAAGGAAGAGAAGGAAGGAAGGAGAAAGATGGAGAGAGGGAGGAATGAGGGAAGGAAGGATGAAAGGGTGGAAGGGAAAGGATAGAAGGAGAAAGAGGGAGGAAAGGGAGGGAGGTAAGGAGGAAGGAAAGAGAAAAGGAAGGAAATACAAAAGGGAAGGAAGGTTGAAAGGGTGGAAGGGAAAGAAGGAAGGGCAGGAGGAAGGAAAGAGAGAAGGAAGGAAGGACAAAAGGGTGGAAGGCAATGGAAGGAGGGAAAAAGAGGGAGGGAGGGGGAGGAAAGAAAAAAGGAAGGAAAGACAAAAGGAAAGGAAAGAAGAAAGGAAGGAGAAAGAGGTAGAGAGCGAAGGAAGGATGAAAGGGTGGAAGGGAAGGGAGGAGGGAGGGAGAAAGAGGGAGGGAGAGAAGGGAGGGAGGGAGGGAGAGAAGGGAGGGAGGGAGGGAAGGAGGAAGAAAAGACAGGAAGGAAGAATGAAAGGGTGGAAGGAAAGGAAGGAGGGAGGGAGAAAGAGGGAGGGATGGGAGAGAGAGAGGAGGGAGGGAGGGAGGGGAGGGAGGGAGGGAGAAAAGAGAGGAAGGAAGGAAGGACGAAAGGGTGGAAGGGAAGGAGAAATAGGGTGGGATGGAGGAAGGAAAGAGAGAAGGAAGGAAGGATAGGATGTTGAGAGAGAGGAGGGCCTGAGAAAAGAGCCCAAGGGGGCGCATCTGATCCCTGGACCTGGGTTTGCCCATACCTGATATACACTGTAGAATTAATGCGGTTTGATACCATTTGAACTGGCATGGCTCAATGCTATAGAATCATGGGAGTTGCACTTTTGCAAGGTATTTCCCCTCCTACACCAAGGAGTGCCAGTGCCTCACTAAAGCACAACTCCAGGGACTCAAAGCATTGAGCCTGGGCAGGGATGTTGTTCTTATTCTCCTTCCTTGTAGCTCTTGCAGCACTGTCATCTTTCATGCTATCGGTTTTCCAAAGGCTGAATGTGGTCTAAGATCAATCCACAAGCCACATCACAGCAGCCAATGCATTGAGGGAGGATTTGTGTGCAATGACACTATATGTGTGCAATTTATTTCTTGTCCAAAATACACACTGGGAGTTTCCAAACCCTGGAATCCATTGAAGCCCAAGAGAAATTGAGCAAAAATCCCAAACCTTCCCCACCCTTCTTTGAGAAGACCTAAATCTCTGGCTATTTTAATCTTGTTATATCAATAACACAATGTGACACAATTTTTGTTCCTGGGTAAGAAATGTCATTTCCTAATTGGTTCTGTCATAAAAACATGGAAAAGGTTTATTAAAGTGCATTTTGAACATTTTGCTCTAGTTTTTCAAGGAATATTTCATCGAGTCTCAACCAATTCAACATAGTTTTTGGCAGCCACAAAAAACAAAGTTTCTGGAGGATAACAACTAGTTTCAAAGTAAGTACTGCACAATTAAACAGGAGGAATAACACTTTCAAACCAGGAACAAAACATAGTGTAATTTCTTCCAACTGTTTGTCGAAGCGCTCTGGTGTTTTTTGCAACAAATCCCTCCTTGGGCAACGAGAAGAATTAATCACCCTCATCTTGCTCCAACTCTCAGACTCACCCAAGCCCCAAAGGATATTGGAGCTGGTGCTTTAGAATAAAGGAAGGCTTGACTAGGCCAATTGGCCCATGGGTACCGTATTCAAATGTGAACTTTTGCAAAGAGTTCAGGGCTGTTTTTTCTCTTCTTGTAATTGTAGGAGAGATTTACACTGCTGCTGGAGATTTGCACCTCCTTTGGCATCGGTGGGGAACTTTGGTCCCTGTGGCCAAACCCATCTTCCCAAGAGTCCCAGTGGTTTTTCAGAGTTCCCACATTTCCCATGATGCACCAGAACCTCTGAATATGTGGAGGTTCACTTCCAGGATCCTCCAGTTTTGTATATTTTATTTTTCCTCCATTCAAAAAGGTTGTCATGCTTCTCCCAAGGTTCGTTGCTGGTAGTAAGAGAGGCAAGATAAAATACATTAATCTTGGGGATGCCATCTTTTGCCTTTGGTCCAGTCCGCCGAAGGGACAAGACCTCTGAAAACATATCTGAAAATGGATTTGACCCTTGAGCTGAAAAGTGTTCCTCATTTTTGCCATAGTCCAGAGCTGGAACCCAAGCCATGCTTCCAATGCTGCTGGACTACAGCTCCCAGCAACCCTAGCCAGTATCACAATGGTGAGGTATACTGGCTCTTGAAATCCAACATTATCTGGAGGGCTATCTCAGTCCCACTTAGTATATTATTTAATTATGTGCTGTTTTGTTGTTGTTTTACACTCTGTTTTTAGTGAACTTTGATTGAGGACAAACTTTAAAGGAAGTCTCCAAGGTGCTGAACTCACACAGTCAACTAGCTTCAGCACCTTGGAGAGTTCCATTAAGCCGTGCTCTCCCCAACACCCTGATAATGTTGTCTGGTGTTTTTTCAACAAGCTTTTCCTTGCCCTAAAAAGTGGAAAGGCTTAGCTCTTGTATTTGAAAACAGTAACATTGCAATTCTTGATTTTTCAAGCAGTGTCTACTGCCCCACCATCACCTGGCATTGTGTACTTGGGATTCTTCTTTAGTCATTATGCTGTTGGTGGGCAGGTTTGAAATTGACTCCCAAGACCCAAAAATGGGGGAGGATATACAGTATATGAAGATCATTCAGCAAAGTGACTTTCATTTTTTAGAGGGAGTAGGAAGAAGGAGAACCACAGAATCCTAAAGTTGAAAGAGACCTCCTGGACCATCCAGTTCAACCCCAAGAAGACACAATCCAAGCAATCCAGCCTCTGCAGGCAGATATTCCACTGTCAAATAGCTTTTGCCATCAATAAGTTCTGCCTAAGATTTTGGTGGACTTTTTTTTGCTTTGCATCCATTACTCTGTGTCCTACTCTCTAGAGCAGTAGTTCTCAACCTGTGCTCCATGGAAGCCTTGGAGCTCCATGAAGCACAGTCAGGGGCTCCACGCTTCCCTCCTCCCCCTCCCCTTCCAAGTGCATGGCAGTGGAGAAGGAGGCACTGGTCAACTGGTTGCTCTTTACCTTCCCTCCCTTCCCCTTCCCCTTCCTTACGCCATCCCTCCTTTCCCTTTTCCTCCCCTTCCCTTTCTCCTTCCCCTTCCTCTCCTTCCCCTTCCTTCCTTCCTTCCTTTATTCCTCCCCCCTCCCCTTCCTTTCCTTCCTTCTCCTTTCTCCCTCCCTTCCCCTTCCCTGTCTTTCCCTTGTCCTTCCCCTTCTTTTCCTTCCTTATCCTTAAAATGTAGTTCTACACAAGAGACGTATTAAAATGCATTTCTGACAAAGACATATTAAATGCACAGGACACGAGTTTGAAACTCATGTTTAAAACTGGCTTTAAAAATGTGTGGTTGCAGTTGTTGTGCACTTTCCAGCCCCTTCTGATCCACCTCAAGGAATCACGGGATTGTCTTGCCTTCCTTTGAGTCTGAGAGTGTGTAACCTGTGCTCATACACAAAGGCAGTATCGCAGTATCAAAAATATATTATAATAACATTATTCAGGCATAGAGGTCAACACAAAACACTTCGCAAGACCAAGTGCGTATACTTGCGTCTGTGATCGATGAAATAAGACCGCATGACGAATTCAGTCTATCAGTTCTCCAGAGCTGGATAATCTGGTATAAATCATACAAAGTCACGAGGTGCGTTCCTGCAAAAGGTCCCGGAGTGCCAAAATAATGTGCTCAAATACACAAGTCCTCAGTCCTGATAGGCAGATTCCATTTTTCGATTGGACAAAAAGGAGAAGAATGACTCCCAAGGTGTTGGTATAAGCCAGGGGCCTATACCAAACACCTTGGGAGTCATTCTTCTCCTTTTTGTACACAGGCACACAGCCTCCGTCCCTTTGTAACTTCTAGTACACATTTTCTGGTAGAGAGAAACAGAGCCAGGGAAATACCAACCATAAATTCACAAGGAAAAGGAGAGGGGGACGTTCAGCTGTCCCCATGATTTAAGAGCCACACAGCCCCAGCGATGGTGTCAAGAGAGAAAAACCAAGGAACTATGCATAGACTCGACAGAAGGGACTCTCCCCTTTTCTGTAGGTTTGTATCCTCTTCATGGGGACTGGATTGTACAGATTCCAAGGAGAAAGAATGTGATTTTTCCAAAAGGATGGATACTAAGCAAGCTGGAGGGGATCTTGGAGATAGGGTTCCCATATGTCCCTTATTCTAAGGGACGTCCCTTATTTCAGCCCTAAAATTTGTGTCCTTTATTTTCAGGCCCTGTCCCTTATTTTTGACTAGCAGGACAGGACTGGGCGGGGTTGACCAGAGGAAGGTGGGTGCTGCGGATTCCACGGCAATGCCTGCCCAGGGATTCCAACTCGCAGGGCAGCCTGCGTCCCCGTTGGAAGGAAGAGGCGATACAGGACTTTTTCAAAGTACAGTAGACTAATTAACCGTTACCCAAGGGGAATGTTGGATCATGTTGGATAAAGATAGTTTCTGGTTGCTTGAGAGTTACTCTTAAAATAGGCCTAGCTGTGCATCCCAATACTATACAATGCTGTGTATCCCATACTATACTATACCATTAACTATTGACATAATAATATGTCAATAATTTATTTTATTTTAATGTTTAGACATTAAAATATTTTAATGTTTAGACATTTTAAAGTTAGCAAAGTCAAGTACTAAATACAGATGGAGAAAATTAGGTAGTTCTAATAATGTTTTTTCTGCATGACAAAGCATGCAGAAACATACCATGTACTGTTAAGAGGGTATAAGCCAGTTTCTTTTGTGAGTTTCAATCATTATCTTATTCTGTTAATAAAACTATTTCTACCTAATGTTTGAGTTTCAAGTATTTAATGAAGTGTCCATTATTTTTTTGAAAAATCCCATAAATGTCCCTTATTTCTTATATCAACAAATGGCAACCCTACTTGGAGACCACCTAGGTCCAAACATCCTCAACCGATGCCAATGCAACATCTGCTAGAATACTTCCAATGAAGGTAAGTTCACCTCATCTTGGGTCTCTTAAGTCAGTGTTTCCCAACCTTTTTTGAGCTGCGGCACACTTTTAACATTAAAAAAATCCGGGGGCACACCACCAACCAAAATGACACAAAATAACACTCTAACACAGTAAAGAATGGCTGGGGGATGGTGGCCTGCTGGGAGCAGTTGCTGGGAGTGCCGAAGCCGAGGGAGGAGCCAGGCCGTGCCATGCCCCGCCCCCTCCCCCCAGCTTCAGTTCTCCCACAGCTTCGCCAGCCGTGAGGGGGCAGTGCCAAGTCAGCATTGTGCTGGCTCTGCCACTGCTGGCTTGGCACTGCCCCCTCAAGGCTGGCAAAGCTGTGTGAGCGCTGAAGCTGGGGGGGGGGGGCGCCATGCCCTGCCCCCTCCCCCGGCTTCAGCTCTCCCACAGAGGAGGAGCATGAGCGGTGGACGGGATTCAGTGGGCTGGGGCTCCTCCTCTGCGTGGCTTCAGCGAGCGAGGGGCGAGAGTCATGGTGGGAGTCATGGCGGATTGGAGGCTGGCTGGGGAAATGACCGAAGGAGGCGGCGCCTCGGCCCCTTCTTCTTTTTCTTCGCCGCCGCCCGGCCCTTCCTCCTTCTCCCCCAAGCAGCAGGAGTTCGGCAGAAGGAGGGGGGAAGGAAGGGGGGCAGAGAGCTTTTCACGCGGCACACCTGATGATCGCTCACGGCACACTAGTGTGCCACGGCACACTGGTTGAGAAACACTGTCTTAAGTGGTTTGCTTCGATTCTTTTGACTTCTGCATATTTGGGAATTGCCAAGACTTGGAGACACACAACAGAGATCTCTTTTGGTTCTTGGGTGAAAAGCATTTGATCCACCGTCTTTGGATTGCAAGAGTTTTGTCAGATCAGAGCATCAAAGTGACAAATAGATGGAGACAAGTTTGCTTCAATGCGGCATCTGTTTATTTATTTATTTGTTTGTTTGTTTATTATTTCAAACACTTGTACCCCGCCCTTCTCACCCCCGAGGTGGGACTCAGGGCGGCCTCACAGCAATCACAATTTGGTGCCATCACAATCATAAAAACATTCAACAAATTCATAAAAACAAACATTAAATCAATAGTTGTTAAAATACACCAGTTAAAACCAAAGTCTGGGTCAGTTCATTGTCACTTCAAATTGCTTATGTCTTCTTCTCACTTGTCGCTATTCAATGATCAAACACTTGGTCCCACAACCAAGTCTTCAGTTTCCTTCTAAAGGACAAGAAGGAGGTGGCCAATCTGATGTCCCTGGGGAGGGAATTCCACAGGTGGGGGGCCACTGCTGAGAAGGCCCTGTCCCTCATCCCCACCAATTGCGTTTGCGACAGCGGTGGGATTGAGAACAGAGCCTCGGCTGGCTGGGTGTCAGCTGCATAAGATCTCTACTGACCAGAAGGTCATGAGTTTGAAGCCTGCTCGGGTCGGGGTGAGCTCTCAACCAATTTGTGTAGCTTGTTGTCGACCTTTGCAACCCGAAAGGCAGTAGCATCTGTCAAGTAGGAAATTTAGGTACCACTTTGTGAGGAGGCTAAATTTAACTGATTTCTGGAATGTTAAATTGCCTCTATGTCTGGTTATATATGTTGCATGTCAATGGCATTGAATGTTTGCCTGTATATGTGCATTGTGATCCGCCCTGAGTTCCCTGCGAGGTGAGAAGGGCGAAATATAAATGTCGTAAATAAATAAATAAATAAATAAGCCTGGCTGCTTCCTGCCTGGTGAAATCCTTTGTTGGGAGGTGTTAGCTGGCCCTGATTGTTTCCTGTCTGGAATTCCCCTGTTTTCGGAGTGTTGTTCTTTATTTATTGTCCTGATTTTCTTCCATCTGGGACATTCCACAGATATATAAACCCCACTTGTCAAGTTTCCAACAGACCTCACAACCTCTGAGGATGCCTGCCATAGATATGGACGAAATGTCAGGATAGAATGCTTCTGGAACGTGACCATCCAGCCCGGAAAATTCACAGCAATCCAGTGATTCCGCCTATGAAAACCTTTAACAACACAATGAGCTTCATGTTCTGACTTGAGTCCCATCTCCAAGGGATATGGAATTATTCCAAAATCTAGAAAGGAAAACCCAAAATATGGAACATTTTTCTGGTTTCAAAACATTTCAGATACGGGATGCTCAACCTGGATGCTATTGTTCTCCATCTCTGAATGAACTTCAAGAGAGGTTTTTTGAGTCTCTTTTAAGAGCGAAAAGTAAATAAATAAGTATATTGATGTTATGGGGCTTTCATTTTAAAAACATTATGCAAAAATTGAAATAAAAGGCCAGGTTTGGGCAAAGAGAAAGTTGTGTCACTTGTTCAGTTTGGGGAAACTTCCCCATAATGTGTGTGTGTAAGAGAGAGATGGCTTTGCCGCAGAACGACTCCTACTCTCCCTGTAACAGATATACGATATTGCCCAATATTTCTGAACTAAATGGTAGAAGGGAGAAAAGGGAGGGAGAGGCATCACATATGGGCCCAGAGCAATGATGTATGTGTGCCTTTCCATAACACCTGTTATAGAGCTCAAATGCGCTAGGGTGGGAAGGGAAGCCCAAACCTCACGCCAAAGGGCTCTCATGCGTTCAAAATCCTCCATTTCTTTACCTCCCAGAGCTTTTGTGCTGCACTCGGAGTGCAATTACATGCTAAATATCTGTCTGTCAATAGACTGGATCCCCTCAATTTGTATGACACGCTTTAACGCAGGCCCAGCCAAGCCTAATGGAATGACAGCTATGCCCTCAAACCATAGACCAAAGGCTCCTGGGATCCTTCTCCATTGGACGGCTCTGGGAGGGGCAGGGGGAGATGAGGGAGCTGGGGAAAGGAGTGAGGCAGTGATAAGGAAGACAAACAAAAGACGACACCGATACAGGCCGAGGAGGCCTAGGGAGAAACCCTTGGAAAGAAGGGGGGACCTTGTCCTATCTGTTCAGTTTTACATTCATTGTGTTTGATTCCATTGGGGATTTAATGTTCTGGATGCGCTGCTCGCAAGCTGTGTTTCCCATATCCAAAATATTTTGGATTTTTTTTCAAGTTTCGGAATACCTGTAAAGGTTGCATTTCTCCTATCTGTTTGTCATTTCCTTTTTTTCCAGAGTTCGGAATACCTGTCTATGTCTCCGTTATACAGAGCATTTTTAATTTCTCATGTTTTCAACTTTCAGAACACCTATAAAAGTCGACTCTCATTGATCCGAAATGTTTTGGATTTCTGGTTCTGGCCCAGTTTACCTGTTTGAACGTATCTCCTCCTATGAACCATCTCAGTGTTTAAGACCATCACCGAGAAGGCCCTCTCTCGTTCCCACTAACTGTACTTGTGATGGTGGTGGAATCGAGAGGAGGGTCTTTCCCAATGATCTCAGGGTTCATGTGGGCTGATAGGATGATATACGGTCCCTCAAGTAGGCTGGGCCCAAACCATTTAGGGCTTTATAGGCTAAAGCCAGCACCTTCAGTTGTGCCCAGAAACAAACTGGGAGCCAGTGTAGCTGCTTCAGGAGTGGGGTAGTTCTTTCCCTGTCCACTGACATGGACAATGTCGGATATGGGAGTATTTCGGATCTTGGGATGCTCAACTTAATACGCGCACATACGGAATAATGAGATATTTAGCAGATGGAACATGAATATTGTTCATCAGACATAAATATCAGAAAACCGCCATGTGGAAACGAATGCCTACTGCCATATGGAAATTTACTCGGATATACAGTATTGTGTGTCTTTTTGGCAGGCCACGGTAGAGCTCTCCTCCAGCACCAGATTTCAAATGAATTGTATATCTTCCTATCCACTTCCTTTATTGGCCAGTTTTCACAACCAGACGTAGAACTCAGAAATACAATGTTACCCAACTTTCCTTTATTATTATTATCATTATTAATTCAAATTGTTATTATAAAAAACAAAAATTAAGAAAACAACTACACACACAAATGTACTTCAGCAACAACTACATAACTAACGACACAGTTTCTCCTACCAACGTCCATCCCTACTCTAGTACTGCTTAACTCTAAAATAGAAACATACATATATGAATCAGCTTTCAAAGAGGATTTCCTGTTTCCCTTTTGTTGATTTTGTTTTCATTTAGCAGGTTTTGATCCTCCTTATGTCCAGTAATATAAGGAGGTGTTTGTTCCTCTTTATGTCTGTTTATTTTTACATGAATAAATCAGCATCCCTGCCGTTTATTACATCTCCAAACCTGTACATAAAGCCTTTTCCTCTCCCTCAGATAGATATTCTAAAAAAAGGTTTCCATTTGTCCATGTATATTAATTCCCACAGCTTCACTGTCCAATCTTCTCTAGTTGATATTTTTAGTTGGTATTTTTCCATTGTTGAGCATAGTGGTTTCTTGCTGCTATCACGTACTGCAGTATTTTCTCATGCTCCTTTATTTGATTGTCTAATAGTCTGGCTTGAAGTTGATTATTATCTTAAGACTTTCTTGGATTACCCTGTGTATTCATCTACAGAATTTGTTGACTTTTTTCAGGTCCACCAATGGCATCCAACTTTTCATGGTGGAATGCATAGTTCCCCAGCTCCCATCAAAATACTATAAGGTCAGATGATGGCAAGAAAGAAAAGGACTGGATCCAAGTTACTCAAAGAGAGAAAAAATAAACATATAAACCTATAGGTTCCTGATCCAAATTCTCCATTTACATCTTCCAATGTCACTTTGTCTTTGCATTCCGAGGAAACCAAAAATGTCCTTAAATCAGGTATGGGCAAACCCAGGCCTAGGGTTCTTTTCTCATGCCCTCCTCTCCCTCACAATCCTATCCTTTCTTCCTTTTCTCTGTCCTCCCTCCCCTCTTTCTCCCTCCCTCCCTCTTTCTCCCTCCCTCCATTCCCTTCCACCCTTTGTCTGTACTTTCTTCTCTCTTTCCTTCCTCCTTCCCTTCCTTTCTTCCATCCTTCTCTTCCTGTCTTCCTTCCTTCCTTCTCTTTTTCCTTCCTCCTTCCCTTCCTTCCATCCTTCTCTTCCACCCTTTCATCCTTCCTTCCTTCTCTCTTTCCTCCTTCCTTGGCTCCCTCTCTCCCTTCCTTACCTCCCCCTTTGTACTTCCATCCTTCCCTTCCACCCTTTCATCCTTCCCTTCCTCCCTTTGGTCTTTCCTTCATTCTCTCTTTCCTCTCTCCTTCCCTCTCTCCCTCTTTCTCCATCCCTCCTTCCATCCTTCCCTTCTTCCCTTTCCTCCCTCCCTCCCTCCCTTCCTTCTTCCATCTCTCTTTCCTTTCCTCTTTCTCTTTCTTCCATCCTCCCCTTCTACCCTTTCATCCTCCCCTTCCCCCTTTCCTCCCTCCTCCCCTCTCTCCCTCTTTCTCCTTCCATCCTTCCTCTCTTTTGTCCTTCATTCCTTCTCTCTTTCCTTCCTCCTTTCCCTCCTTACATCCTTCCCTTCTATGCATTCATCCTTCCCTTTTCTCCTTCCATTCCACCCTTTTGTTCTTCCCTCTCTCCCTCTTTCTCCTTCTATCCTGCCCTTCCTCCCTTTGGTCCTTCCTTCCTTCTCTCTTTCTTCCCTTCCTCCTTCCCTTCCTTCCTTTCATCACCAGAAAGCCAGTCTTCTTAGCAGGGAGTGCTAGCATGCGGCCCCCCAAGTTAGAAAGTTTGCCCATGGCTGCCTTCAGCGCATCTGAATCCATCCTTCCCAGGCATCAAATCAATTCTTAGGATTTTCCAGGCAAAGGAAGGTCTTCTTAACAGGCAGAAAAGATTCCATTCATTTTATTTTTTCAAAATCGTTTGAAAGGGGTGTGTGAGAAGCAGCCGGGGTGGGGAGCGAAAACATATCCCAACTGCTTGTTGTCATAAAGAGAACAAAACCCGAGCGGGACGAGGGCACATTAAAAATAATGATTTTTCCGCCATTGGCCAGACAGCCGCCTAATCCCATGTGAATAAAGACCTCAAATGAATAGCATCCGTCACCATGATCCTTGATCAAGATCCCAGCTGGAGTGGCCTCCGACAAGCTGGTAAACATATTTGAGCAAATTCTTTGTTTTAACTTTAAGCAGGGAGGAGGGACGAGGCATTGATTCTGTCTCTTTCTTTCTTCTTTCTTTTTTCCCCTTTTCCCAGTTGACTCCCTTGAAATCTAAGATCCTGTTTCGAAAGGAGGGGAGAGATGTACGAAAATATGCCCACATCTTAACTGTCCCAGCGGCAAACAGAGAAATAATTTGGTTGATAATGTGACATGAGCTAAAATGGGTATGGTGCTGCAAATAAAAAGCAATGCTATCTTCTTCCAAATCTTTCCTTCCTTCCTTCCTTCCTTCCTTCCTTCCTTCCTTCCTTCCTTCCTTCCTTCCTTCCTTCCTTATATCACCTTTCTCCCAACTTGGTCTCCAAGATGGTTCATGGCACAGATTTAAACAAAGCACAGCTAACTCACAATCATTATACCGGTTGATCATCCATACACTGGAATCCCAAAATCTGAAATACTCCAAAATCTAAAATTGGCAGCAAAGTTAGGGGCCCCATCTACACTGACATACAATGGCGTTTGAAACTGCATTATAGTGTCAGTGTAGACTCATATATTTATTTATTTATTTATTATTTGGGGCATTTGTATCCCCTCCGCCCTGAGTCCCCTTTGGGGTGAGAAGGGTGGAATATAATAAATAAATAAATAAATGTGAGTAGATAAATAGGTACCACTTTGGCGGGAAAGATATAAGATGCTCCAAGCAGTCATGCCGGTCACATGACCAGGAGATGACAACGTAGGCTCCTCGGCTTGGAAATGGAGGACAGCACCTCCCTAGAGCCAAAGATTAGTACCACATCCAAAAAGCCGGAAATGAAAAGAGAATTTATTTATTTATTTATTTATTTCAATTACTTATAACCCACCCTTCTCTACCCCAGAAGCCTTTGCCTTTGTTTGTGCTTGTGTGTCTCATTGTATTGCAATAAGGCATTGAATGTTTGCCAGTATCTGTTTATACTGTAATCCGCTCTGAGTCCCCATAGGGAGAAGGGCGGAATATAAATAAAGTATATTATTATTATTATTATTATGTCATCAGGATTTTGACCTTAACGATTTCTTGAAGCATCATATGCATTCTGGGTCTTTTTGCAAGACTACCTCTTATGATAAAATGTCCCTAAATTGTGCTCACATTTCCAACATTTCCTATTTACTAAGTTGAACCAAAGGTGAAAAGGAGGTGGGGATCTGAAATGATGACCCTCCAGTGCAAGCCAAGCACCCATGACGTGATGTCACGGCATGAAACCTGTCTACATCGGGAGTCAAAACCTGGCCAAGTGCCCATCATTTGGGCTTGCTTGAACGCTTGTGAATCTGGGCGCATTCCACATCTGCAGCAGCGTGGCTCAACGATGCATAAATTATTCCAAGCCGCTGGGTCTTGAGCCAAAGAGCTGTGCATGACATCCCTTTCCCCAGCTGGCTTCCTCTGTGCCACCTGAAAAGCTTTTATGTCTCCATCTCACTTCCACCATAACAAAGAGCCCAGGACACCCACACAAAGAGTAACAGTAGGAGTAAATCCACACTAAAATAGAGCCATATTCCCCTTTGCAAAGCCTATGGCACAGAAGCTTTGATCATGCCCACTCCTTCTTTGCATAACTTGAAGTTTTCCTTGCAGCATCTGCATGGCAGAATGATTTCACCTCAGCCAGCAAATACAGAAATCATTAGAAAATTGGACACTAGTGAAGGGGGAAATTTCACGCCTAGATGCACAATGGTGTAAATCTTTAAATAGTCCCTTGAATGTCCAAAATGTTTGTGTTTGCCTATACAGGGCTTGTTACACCTGTCTGTCTCATGTCACATATGTGTATTGCTAGTTCTGATTAAAACATCTGATTAAACATGTTGAACTCCTTTTTTTTGTGACACTCAAACCTACCATATATACTCTTGTATAAGTCTATCTCATATATACGCCAAGGGAAGGCTTGAGGGCTAACACGAAGAATTTTGATATGATCCACCAATAATTTGTGGGTCATTCCATGAAGATGGGACAGCATCACATCGAATTTGTCAACTGAGGCATATCTATAGCATCAAATCCGAATGAAAAGGCCATCGTTTGGAACAGAGATCTAACATCAAGGAAGTAGGGTATCACTTGCCCTTGACAGAGTTACATAGAGTTGAACCACAGTGCTTTAGTCATGAATGGTGATGTCGCAGGACAGACTGTGCAAACAAATGTGTCTCCGTGTGTCCAGGGTGCAATTGCTATTTTTTTTAGGATGGAGTACAACAGTGGTTCCCAAACTTTTTTTGGCCTACTGCCCCCTTTCCAGGGAAAATTTACTCAGCGCCCCCCTAGAAATTAATTTTTAAAATTTTAATGGCAATTAAACATATGTATTAATGTTTCTACCTTTTTCGTAAAATATAGTAAAGATAAGTGTACATTACAAACATTGAATTCCAGAAATAATCACAAAAACAATATGTTTGGGGGATTATGAGCAACGGATGATGAGATTTGCAGTACCTTCAGCCAATTCAGCTCTGACTTCCACAGACCACTAAGATCCCCATAAATGACAGATCTGGATCAAACGGCAACACCTGCCCGGGGATCGCGCGCTTGCGACTGTGTCCCTGTGAGTTGGAATCCCCGGGCAGGTGTTGCCATGGAAACCACAGCGCATGCCTCCTTCCTCTCATCAACCCCACCCATGGTGCAGTCCTGTGTATCAACCTCTTTCTTCCAACGGAGACGTCCTCGCAAGTGCGCAACCCTGCAAGTGGCAAGCCTGGCTCACGCCACCGCCCCCTTACAGGGGTTCAGCACCCCCCAAATTCTCCTGAGCCTACCAGAGCCCCCTTGGATCACCCCACCACCCACCACGGGGTGGTACCGCCCACTTTTGGAACCACTGGAGTACAACTATGACTCTTTGGGGGTCACACGAAGCCCACATGAAGCTCAAAGTCCTGCTCTACAGAATAACTCTTTGTAAAGGCAAAAGTAAAGGTTGCCCTTTGACATTAAGTCTAGTTGAGTCCGACTCTGGGGGTTGGTGCTCATCTCCATTTCTAAGCCGAAGAGTTGATGTTGTCTGCAGGACCGGACGAAATGAAAAAATAGTAGTAAGTGAACCTTTTTTTGGCACCCCCTGGGTCTTCAGTGTGGTGATGATGGCGCATGCATGCGTGCACACGCACTGGGGAACGCATGCGTGCAAACAGCTTCTGGTGGAGGGAGTTGCTAAATACACTCCCAAGAGACCGAAAAGGACAAGCGAGAGAACATTTTGCAGCCGGGGCAGAGCCTCTCGCCCCTGCACCGGCCGCCCCCAGCAATGGTGCGGCATGATGCGCCAAACCTGGCGGCCGTGGCCGGATACGCCCTTGGCCATGTGGCACCCTGAGGCGGCCACTTACTTTGCCTCCACTAAGATCCGCCCCTGGTTGTCTTCCTCCAAGGCAGTCACAATATACACAAAAGTATCTCACTATAAAGTCACTGTACAAACAAACGCTAGTACCATAAGTGTTTACAAAGGACTAGACCAATATGTGCCCATTAGGTAATAATAAAGCCCTCTCATAATTATTGACCCACTGGAGATGACTACAACTCCCATGAGGAGTGTCCTGTTATCGGAGCGTCCTGAGGAAGTGTTAGCGAACGCGAAATGGCCATCATTGTTTGGCGTCACAGTACTTCCAGCTGTAGGCGCCTTGTCAGCCAGCCCAGTTCCAGCGGCTTGCCCACAGGACTCTGTTCCAGCCATCCGTGAGTGCATTCACTCCGGACTGATTTCAGACGGACTTATGGGGATCTGTATAGTGCCTCCTTATATTGTATATGTTGTGATATGATGCGCATGTATGTTAGCGCCTAGCTTCTCTGTATAGACAGTATGTTATTTGTCTGCACTAAAAACTTTTGATATATTTGTATTAAGACGAATTCATGTTATTATTACCTAATGGGCACATATTGGTCTAGTCCTTTGTAAACACTTATGGTACTAGCGTTTGTTTGTACAGTGCCTTCCTCCAAGGTCATGACTGCATGGAGCACCGTTACCTTCTCACCAAAGTGGTACCTATTGAACTACTCACATTTGCATGTTTTCAAACTGCTAGGTTGGCAGAAACTGGGGCTAACAATGGGAGTTCAGCCCATATGTAGATTCGAATTGCCGACTTTCCTGTTAGCAAGTTTTGAAGCTTAGTGGTTTAACCTGCTGGACCACCACGGCCCCCTTAACTAATTGTAAGAGTAACCAAAAGAGTAGCTGTTTTGAGTCCCCTTCGGGGGAGATAAAGCGGGGTATAAATAAATATAATGATGAAATTGTCATGATTTGCAACATGCCAAGTTACAGACATTTTCTTCCTAAACAAAACTTTCCTTCAATTTCTAAATCCCCAGAAAATGAGAAATGGAACAATTTGAATCTACATATGGCAATTTGAATCTACATATGGGCTGAACTCCTGTTGTTAGCCCCAGTTTCTGCCAACCTAGCAGTTTGAAAACATGCAAATGTGAGTAGATCAATAGGTCATCAGTCATCCCTAGAGTTTTCCCATTTGCCATGTTCACATTTAGATGCCTCAACACCATTGCTAAATGCTTGGCTGCAGTTTTGAGTTACCAGCATACTAGAAATGTATGGATTGAAGCAGGGAGTCATGGCATGACACAAAAGTCTAATCCGGGGATGGCAACAATTATGCCTCCTTGTAGTTTTATCCCTGCTGCAATGTGCTAATGCTGATCGATTTCTGCGCCCACTGGCATGCCCTCTTTTACCATTTCAGCCACTCTGAACTCTAGAGTCTCAACATTAAAAAAAGGCCCGGCAACGCAGTGGGAGGCCCTGGCGTTGAGTCCATTTGGCTGCCATCTTCAAGGGCCTTTCCGTCATCACTCGCCTTCCTCCAAGCGGAGCCTTCTCCCATTTGCATTGCCAGGTGGCACCGAGGAATTTATTTTTATTTTTTATTTTCCAAAGAAACCAAAGCTTGAGCCCCCTTCTCCTCTTTCAAGCCTGTCTCAGAACTCTGCCGGATCATTTTTCCTTCCTCCGGGCTCTTTGCCTTGAGGAGGGTCTCCGGGCAAGAAATCCTAGAAAGGCAGCAATTATGTTTGAGAAATGGAGATCAATGGAGGGCTGCACCAAACAGGCCCTTAGTTCCCAACAGTGACTGCTCTGGATTCTGGCCCACCCAAGTCTTCACCAGTTGTATTTACTATAAACAATGCCTGCAAGTCTCTGTACGGGTGAGAAGGGCGAAGAACCCGAGGCGGAGACCATGGGAAAGGTTGCAACCAGGAGGCTGGGTGAAGGATGGGTGGGAACTGTATTGGGGTCTCTTTGCTTTTTCCCAAAGGGGAGACCAGCTTCTCCTGCAACTGATGGGCTACAGGCTCAATGACCAACTCCTACCTGTCAACATCTCAAAGGCGTGCTTGTGATTTCCAGATGTGCATCCAACCAATTATGGCTGCTCGATCTGACTTTAACGGCCATGGCTCCATGCTATGTAACCCTGGGATATCTAGTTGGGTGAGATACGGACCTACGACGCCCAGGTTCTCTGGTAGAGATTTTTAAGTGCATCAGAAAACTACACAACTATATATTCCAAAAAAGAATGGAACTCAGTGATCCTTTGAGATGGAAAAATAGGTAAAATTGGTTTATATGTAAAAAAATAAATAAATACCGTATTCAAAGTTAATTTTAGAATTATTATTTTAAAAAAGAGAAGACCGAGTTGGTATATGAATTGGAAGTCACATTTCACTTCAGTTTATTTAACTTTGTATTACAGGTGTAACATTTAGTGTTTCAGTGTATTCTACTTTAACCTTTCATCTCCTGTTAGTTGTGCAAACATGTATACATGCTCATTATGCTCTCTGTTTCTATAAAGTCTGATTGTTGCTCAATGTTGTCTAAAATTTATTGATTGTTGCTCAATGTTGTTTAAAATGTATATGTTATATAACGGCCCAAATGATTCACTGGCACTTATGTCACAAGTACCACCTGCCAGCAGTAAAGAATTGGTGGAAAGTGAACACGCAAAAATACTATGGGACTTTCAAATCCAGACTGACAAAGTTTTGAAACACAATACAGCAGACATCACGATTGTGAAAAAGAAAAAAGTTTGGATTATTGATGTCACCATATCAGGTGACAGTCGCATTGAGGGAAAAAACAGGAAAAATTCAGCCATTATCAAGACCTCAAAATCAAACTGCAAAGGCTGGGTGTCGTGCCAAAAGATCTCAGCCAGCATTTGGAAACAATAAACATTGACAAAATCACGATCTGTCAACTGAAAAGGCCACCTTACTTGGATCTATGCGCATCATTCGAAAATACATCACACAGTCCTAGACGTTTGGGAAGTGTTCGACTTGTGATTTTGTGATACTAAATCCAGCATATATATCTCGTTTGCTGTGACATATTATGTTTTTGTGTCAGTAAAATAATAATAATAATAATAGCTCTCTGCAAAAGAGAGAGAGAGAGAGAGAGAGAGAGAGAGAGAGAGAGAGAACTACACATTGCAGTATCCTATAGAGTGCCATCACAATTAAAGCAGAGCTTTCCAAATTGTGTGTCGTGACACATATATGAGTTAGCTCAGAAACTTCTGAGTTAATGTGAAAGTTCTCTCTATAAATGTCAAAGTATGTCTGTCTGTCTGTACCACAAAGGCTGTTGCTGGGTGAAGTGGTCCTCTGTGATGTCACTGGCAACTAAAGGTGACCTGTGTATGGAAGGAAGGAAGGAAGGAAGGAAGGAAGGAAGGAAGGAAGGAAGGAAGGAAGGAAGGAAGGAAGGAAGGAAGGAAGGAAGGAAGGAGCCACAAAGAGAACCACATTGCCATGGAGCCACTTTGAGGTTGGCCCTCTCAGATCTGGAGAAGGGAGAAAGTGAGCAAGCAGCAGTCCCAATGTTACCTGGGCAACTCTGGGTATATACGCTTACTAATAAGCAATAAATCCTATACTTTAAAACATATAAATCAAAGACTTTCATGAGATACGTTGTGTCCCCACGTGTTTTGTTATTATAAATTATGTCTGTCTCTCTTCTAAAGGGTTGGTTTAACCTCCAATTCACTAGTAAGGCTGAGTGACTGTGTCGCAAAATGATGCATGTCTGAATAGGGTGTCACAAACATGAAAGGTAGGCATATAGTACAACCCTGTATCTGCAGGACCAGGTTCTCGTTTTATTTATTCACATCCAACAGAATATTCTCCCTTGGCGTTTTCTAGGTCCTCCAGCACAAGTCTATAATATTCTTGGGCCAGAAGTCCTTCATTGCAATAAGGATTTCCTATTATTCATGCAAAATCTTGGGAACATATAACCTACAGATATGGGACCTGTCGTGTCCATTGGCGGGCATACTGAACATACAGCAGCACAGGGAAATGGCATCTTATATCAAATGGGGGAACAAGTCAGACAAAATCAGGTGACCCCTTTTATGATATTAACTAACTATTCCATCCTAGACCTTCTCCTCCAGTCTTTAAGGCAAGGGGGAAGAAGTTCAGCCTGAGAATATCTCTAGACATTTTCTAGATTCTCCCACACGTTACTATGGTCTCTCGTTCATGTCAATAGGTGGCCCTCTTTGGCACCTGGGTCAGTTGTTTTGATTCTATTTAAAAAAAATAGAATCCCACTGCCTTTCTAATGGAGATTTACAGAGCAGGGAGTTTTCCAAAAAGACAATTAAACCGCCAAGTCGAGGTAAGGACTGTTAATCTGTCATTCTTCCTCAAGCCTAAATTAGTTTTAAAACAAAATAAATACCAAGAAGTGTACATAAGAGATGATAAATGCCTCCTCCATGCTTCAGATACATGAGATAATGTCTGAGAACAGGGAAGGGAGGGGGAAAACATGTTAACCTCTCTTGCGTTTGCACCCAAATGTTTAAAGTGGGCCAACCCCAGACATTTTGGAAAAAGGAAAGTGCAAAATGGTGCAGATAGATAGATAGATATCCCACCTCCAGATAATGGGAGGACAATGGTGTCAACCTAAGTGAAGGCAAATAGGGTTTTCCATTTCTCAGAGAGTAGCAGGCTAGCCCAGGTGGGCATTTATGCATTGCCAGATAGGAGGACATGCTTCGATTCAAAAAGAGAACACAGATCTGCATAAATATACATCTCCTAACTTATATGCATAGAAGAAAAATGAGAAATAATTACTATCATTAGAACAAAATGATCCATCCACTATTTTGGTTTTCATCACTAACACAGACAGGTCTTTTGTAAGCCCTATGGCTCTTAATTGCCACTTCAGTTCTTGAATTGAATTGTCCATTCAAGACCAAGTCACCTCCCAAATGCAATAGGGATTGTGCACCCTCCAGTATAACCCTATGGCTGTGTCTACACCAGTGGTTCCCAACTTTTTCTTTTTACCAGGACCCACTTGAACAGGGCCCACGTGAACAGAGATCACTTGACCGGGGTCCACTTTGACCAGAGCTCACTCTTCAACATTAGTACCAAAAGGGGTGTGGCTGATTAGCTCTGCAGAAAGGAGCAGAAATAACAAAATAAAATAAAATAAAATAAAATAAGAAGACCTAATTTATGTTTTCACAGAACACTGCCGGGCCATCACCCACAGATAGAGAACCACTGGCCTACACTGTAAAATGAATGCAGTTTCACAACACTTTTGCCAGCTTGGCTCTACGCTATAGGATCCTAGAGTGTGTCGCTTGGTGATGCACCCAAGCCCTGCTTGGTAGAGAGGGCTACAGATCTTGTCAAACTACAATTCCTGAGAGCCATGGCAGTTAACGTGGTGTCAAACAGCATTCATTCTGCAGTGTAAATGTACCCTTTGGTATATTCCAGGAGAGGTGTGCCATAAAATTGTCTTTCATTAAGGTGCCTTTCATATGAGATAATTCTAGCACTTTGACATTGTCATTGCGGTGGTGGCCTGAATCCTATGAAATTCTGAGATACGTAGTTTGGGGAGGTATTAGACCATATTAGACTGCCATATAATGCAGTTTGAAGATACTGGGGATTATTTTTAATCGCCTTTTGCCTGTGAACCAGCTGATATAAGTACTCTGCTTAAGTTGCATTGATTTGCAGTTTCTCAAATCGCTTCTGACACGACAAAAAAAGTTGCATTGATCTGATCAGGTCGGAATGTTGCTTGAATCCTTGACTGAATTGTTGTAAGTCAACACCTCCATACATTCTGTTGATTCAATGGATCTCTTCTAGTTGGGACTATTAATTGAAGCTGGCCCTTGATCACACTGTCAGTTATTTACACAGCAATGTGTTGTCGAAGGCTTTCATAGCCATGATCACTGGGTTGCTGTGAGTTTTCTGGGCTGTATGGCCGTGTTCCAGGAGCATTGTCTCCTGATGTTTTGCCCACATTAACAACAGGCATCCTCAGAGGTTGTGATGTCTATTTACGCATCATTGTTTCAGTGGTTTCAATTGATTTCATTCTGTGCTACCCTGACAGCCTCAGATCGTGGTCAAGCAAGACATATTTGAATGAATGAAGAAATCAAGAGCTAAACCATACAGGATGATTCTGCACTATGTCTGCCCAGAATCTGTAACCATTTCCCAGCTTTATTATTGGTCTTCTCAAACAACAGCATCGACACCCATGCATCCTCCCGGTGCCATGTCCCTCACTTTGTTCATGCCACCTGCCCTTGGAGGCAGCTTTGCAAACGTTTGCCCAATTTAATGAATAAGTGGGAGTTGGGGCCGGGGGGAGGAAGAGATGAGCTTGCCCAGCTCTGCCCTGTTGCAGAAACCAAACAAGAAACAATGGCTCCAAATGGGAAGGAGAGGGACTTCAACTGGCACCAACTCAATGATAAGCGAACGCCAGTCACTTCTCATCGCCTGTTGTACGAGCGCAAGACAAAGATGGATCTGGGCTTTATTATTAACAGTTCACCTGTTGCCATCTTTCAGCACTTTTCATTCAGGTATTTTATTTGTCCTAAAGGCCGCTTGTCATCGCCTCGGTGTCGTTCTTTGGGATGCAAAGCAGGCAAAGGGAGACGGAAAGAGCCACCGAGAGAAACCAGGCAGAGAAGGGCCTCCGAGGCTCCTCTCCTTGTTCCCCACCCTCCAGACACTGTTTGCCGTGTTGAAACTGTTTCCACATGCGATGACGACACAGCCGGGCAAGCAAACACCTCTGTTGACCGCGCCGGTTCTCCCTTTGGATTCAGATAGTCCCACGTTTGTAAAGCTCTTCAAACAAGAGATCTGGGGCTCAGAGCAAAAGGTCCTCTCTCACTGTGTATTGGATGGTGACAGTTTCTGTTCAAGGCCTATTAAGTGAATGCTGAGGTGCCTTTTTCTGAATGGCGCTTGCTTCTCATTGTCTCAGAAGTAGCCGGGATATGCTATCCTCTGCGGAAGTCATTGGATGTTTTTGTCTGATGCGTTTCATTCAAGATTGCAGCACTGAAAATGGGTTGCCATCATTGCATGCACAGATATATATATTGGCACAATTCAATGCCAAAAAACTTCACACCACATTACTCCTGGAGCATAAAGTGGTGCTCCTTGATATAAGTTGGCCAAAATATCTATTTTGAAGGAAGATTGACCAAATCAATAAATCAATCTGGAGTTGGGTTGTTGTAGGACTTCACAACCTCTGAGGATGCTTGCCATAGATGCAGGCAAAACATCAGGAGAGAATGCTTCTAGAACATGGCCATACAGCCTGAAAAACCTACAACGTGTTCGGTTCATGCAGTGCCTCTGTGCATGCTTCAGCATTGTGCATGTATGCATACATACATTGTGCAGGGTTGCATGCTCTGAATATGCACGGTACATGCAGATACATATTTGGTTACCCGGTTCACAAAAAAGATAGCATTCCACTCCCAGCCCCTATCTTGGGGCCATTGGCAATGACATCACTCTCTCCCATAACTTCCAATGATTTCCATCCCACCTCCAAACTCATTCCACTGATCCCATAATAGCAGCAGAGCCATGCTCCTTCTTGGCACTGCCTTCCTTTAGCCGAAGTCCCCATTGTCAAAGGCAAGCTTTGCACAAGACAGCCCGAGGGGACTCAAGCCGCCTGTTGACTTATGGCTTGGCTACTTGGCACCACGCCTATTCGTATTGGTTATAAATGAGTTCAGGTCTCGCGTTCTGGGCTAATGTCTGGAGCCCTTTGACCTCCCCAGGGGCTCCGGAGGAGCTGCAGTAAATCAGAGCTGCAGTACGTCTGCCAAGCAGAGAGCATGAAGAGACTGCCTTTTCAGATTCGGCTGCCAAAACAGGAGAAATAAATGTTATGTATGCTATTGCCTTCAGGCATCATCTACTCTACAGGTACAGAGGCGGGGGCAAAATGTGGGCAAAACTGTCACCCAAATAAGAATCCAAATCCATTGATTTTTCCTTTGGTCTCCAATATTGCAAAGAAATAATCCACGCTGTGCTGTGTTCGCCATCCATTAGCAACGACCTCTTTCGACTTTGTTTCCGATATCCAAATTCTATTTCTATATCCCCAATTGAAATTTTAAGCTAGACATTTGAGAACTGGAGGAAATGTTGTTGAGAGCCAATGTTCTTATTTGCAGGGCAGTGCCCTTCTTTTTCCATCCCGTTCCCCCGATAGCGATGTCTCTGGGCTCCAGGTGTTGCCCACCTTAAGGCTATCAAAATAGTTCTGGTCTGAATGTATTGTTGAAGGCTTTCATGGCCAGAATCACTGGGTTGTTGTGAGTTTTCCGGGCTGCCTGGCCATGTTCCAGAAGCATTCTCTCCTGATGTTTTGCCTGCATCTATGGCAGGCATCATCCGAGGTTGTGAGGTCTGTTGGAAACTAGGAAAATGGGATTTATATATCTATGGAATGTCCAGGGTGGGAAAAAGAACTCTTGTCTGTTTGAGGCAAGTGTGAATGTTGCTAGGCCATTAAATGCTAATTAAGGTGACCAATTGCAACAGACAAGAGTTCTTTCTCCCACCATGGACATTCCACAGATATATAAACCTCATTTTCCTAGTTTCCACCTGGCCTCACAATCTCTGAAGACACTTGCCATAGATGCAGACGAAACATCAGGAGAGAATGCTTCTGGAACATGGTCATACAGCTCGGAAAACACACAACAACAGTTATGGTCTGGCTTTCTTTAACATTTGTTAGCCATGGTGCTTTTAAGGATATGGGTCTCTGTGCCCAACGAACGTACCAAGTTGACTTCAACCTACAGGAGACCTTTTCTTAGCGGGTTTCCGTTTTACAAGATTGTGTTCAGTGGCGTCAAAAGTGCAGCCTTGGATCCCTGCAGGCATTTGAAGGGACAATGAGGACGCCAGCTTATTTGGGAACGGACATCAAGACCTGTTTCGTGTCACGGTGGGGAAAAAACGTCCCACAGCGACGGTGTTGTTTACATTCCCCTGCAGAGCTCAGCCTCGGCGGGTGCTACCCAATCTGTCCCTTATGATAGCTTATCTGCGAGCCGCAAGTGTTTTCCCGTCCATTAATCATACGGCACATCATAGCAAAAGATCACTTTCCAAGAAGGGGTCCTCGGCTCAACTGGCCTTCCTCTCCACCAGCAACCATTTGGAAACAGAACTTTCATGTCCAATCATCTGAATTTGCTTGGAAAACAACCAGGCTTTTATGGTGTTTGTGTGTGTGTACATGAGTTTGTGGTCAGATGCACAAGATAACATATGCAGCAGTTGAATAGAAAACAAATCACGTTCCTTGTTCAAGGGAGAAATAGAAAATGTTCTGGAAGCACTGCATGTGCTCCGTTCAATCAAATCGACTTGGGGTGTTCCCAAAGCCCCCAAGAAAGGAAATAACACATTAATGAGTGAGTTTGTGAGTTAATATTCGACTTTTCTCCCAACCTGGAACCCAATCAAAGTACAGTTAAAAACAATTACTCAGATTAAAAAAATGTTAACACATAATTCAGTCTACTGTACTACGGGAACTAATTCAAAACACTTTCAAAATAAGCATTACTTTTGGAATGCCATTACAGTCAGATATCCTCATTCACTGGGGTTAGAGGCATGAAACCATAGTGAACGTGAAAAAACTGGGATTTTGCTAAAAGATATTGGAGCTCAAATGGTGGTTGTGTTGTAACTCAGTCCAGCCCTCCATATCCAGGATTCAACCACGCACAGCTTGAAAATATATCCCTCAAATATTGCCACTGCTGAGGAGCCACCAAAGGCCCTCCCTCCAATGACATTGCATGAACAAATGCAAGAGCCACTAACCCCTGCCAATGTCATCCACAAAAACAATACTGTCCACCATCCAAATGAAAGCTTTCATATGGGGACAATTTCATCCTAGATTATATGTGTTTCCTCCACCACGGACATCCCAGTGTTTTTTACTCTCTCCATTGGTGTGGAATGTGTATGATCCCGCGCACTACCTCTCCCATAACCCTTTCCTACTCTTTTCTATGGGGAACAGAGAGGAATTGGTCAGCAACTGAATATATTGGAGGCGTTTGGGAGACCCACCAAATCCAGAAAGTGGTTCACCAACAGCCCCAATGCTCAGGAATTTCTAGTTGCTGGTTTTGTGGATGTGGTGCCTGAAATTGCGTCTCCAGTCCTAAAAGCAACATCTGGAGGTTGTAATATAAATATATCATGTTGAAAATTGTGCTCGGCCTATTTTTACACATATTTAACATTGAGAAAATGTCTGCAGTCACACCTCCCCGAGTATTATTCTTCCTTCCCGACCACTTCCCCCGTCGCAGCAGCAGCGGCGCATCTCGGCTGCAATTAATCTGGCTTATAATGGAAAACAGATGAATGTATAAATCACACCCAAGTCTTGACCATGTATCTTCTCGGGCTGGTGGGAGGCTCACCACTCCAGAGAACTTTCCACAACAATAAGCAAGCCAAAAATTAACAAGTCAGCATGCTTCAGTCAGTCTCGTCAACTGAAGGCTATCCCGCAAATTAGATGGGAGAAACACAGATTGTGGCCTTCAGCCGCTCAGTGGGGCCCATCCAGTTGGAATCCCATATTTGCTTTTTCATGGATTGAATCCAGAAACCACCAAAAAGACAAAAAACGGAAACCAACACTCAAGCAAAAGCAACCAAGAATATGGAAGAGTTTATAGCTGATGTAGATACCATCATCAGGACATGATCTGTGATGTCCTTCATTGGCCAGTGCAACTGTTGACTACAAAACAGTTTTGACTGCATTAGTTGATTCATTTATCCAGGCACATGAGTTGCAGGTCTTATGGCCTCATGGCACACAATTACTTAGTTGTGCTGCACACAAAGCTGCTGAACTTGAATTGTAATATTATTTTCCCACCGCAAATCAGAATGTAATGAAACCTTTGGTCATGAACAGGTTTATTTATTTATTTATTTATTTATTTATTTATTCGGTGGCGCAGTGGGATTTTATATTCACGCGATTTTATATCCTCCCTGCAGGATCGGAGCGGATTACAGTTGCAATAAAACATGCTGCGCACAACACTTTGCAGCAGGTAGTAAAAACATAAAAACACAAGACGATTACAAGGTATCATTTCAGAATTACAATTTCTCAGAACTGGACTAGTTGAACAATTTCTCAGAACTGGACTAGCCAGTCTGAAGAGTGCAGTCTTGCATGCCTTACAAAAGGAGGCAAGCTCCGAAATCGCTCGAACGTCATCGGAGAGAGAGTTCCATAGCACCGGAGCCACCACAGAGAAGGCTCTCTGCCTAGTTGTGGACAGATGGCAGGAGCGGATTGATGGTACCGACAACAAATTCCGTTCTTCTGAACGTAGTGATCTCGGGGGAACATACGGGGTAAGGCGGTCCCTCAGGTACGCAGGCCCTAGATCGTGCAAGGCCTTAAAGGTTAAAACCAGCACCTTGAAGGCAATTCGGTACTCGATGGGAAGCCAGTGCACTTGCCGGAGGATGGGAGTGATGTGCTCCCTTACTGATGTTCCCATCAGCAAGCGAGCGGCGGCATTCTGCACCAGCTTGAGTTTCCGGATTGTCGACAAGGGAAGGCCGACGTAGAGGGCGTTACAGTAGTCCAGTCTCGAGATGACCGTCGCTTGGATCACCGTGGCCAGGTCATTCCTGGACAGGTAGGGTGCCAGTCGCCTAGCCTGTCGTAGATGGAAAAATGACGTTTTGCTGACCATGGAGACCTGAGCCTCCATGGACAGCAAGGGGTCCAATTGGACACCCAGGCTCTTTACGAGGGATGACGGGCTAAGTTGCTCGCCAACCAGGGTAGGTTTGAATCCGGGGAGTGATGTAAGTTCCCGCTGTTAGCCCCAGCTTCTCCCAACCTAGCAGTTCAAAAACATGCAAATGTGAGTAGATCAATAAGTACCTCTCTGGCGGGAAGGTGACATCGCTCCATGCAGTCATGCTGGCCACTTGACCTTGGAGGTGTCTATGGACAATGCCGGCTCTTCGGCTTAGAAATGGAGACGAGCACCAACCCCCAGAGTCAGACATGACTGGACTTAATGTCAGGGGAAAACTTTAATATAATAATCATAACCTCTCTCTTGATGCCCAAGAGGTTTGGGTCCAGTATTGCTTTGAGTGAGATAAGTCACAAATGACTTTTCAAACCTATCTTCTTTTATCTTCCTTCCCCTCATCCTACTCTTAATTGATACCTTCATTTTTTCTGAAAGATCTATGGAGCGTATCCTATTCAACCACTTGTGTCTCCTAGAGATTTGCTAATTTTTCCTAGATTATTTGCAGTCTTTATTTGGTAAGCTTTTGTTTTAATTTTCAACAATATAAATTAATGATAGCGTTCCTCTGAATATTCCATTAGCCGCTTTAGGTCTCTTTTTGGAGAGATAAAGCAGGATACAAATAACAACAACACATCATACCAGTATCTATTTTTTGGATAAGTTAACCATACGTGGATGATCTACACAAGGAACTAGACAGGGGGAGTGTGTCCCTGTTGGTTCTCTTGGACCTCTCAGCAGCCTTTGATACCATAGACCTCGGTATCCTTCTGAGATGCCTCATGGGAATGGGATTTGGAGGCACCGTTTTACAGTGGTTCTGGCCCTTCCTGAAGGAATTATTGGGGGACACCTGCTCGGCCCCACAGCCTTTGTCCTGTGGGGTCCCGCAGGGTTTCATTCATGAAGCCACTGTGGGAGATCATACAGAGTTTGGAAGTTTGGTGTCATCTGTATGCAGATGATGTCCAACTCTATCACTCCTTTCCACCTGCTGCTAAGGTCCTGAACCAGTGCTTGGCAGCTGTGATGGTCTTGCTTTATGTGGGGCTGCTTTTGAAGACTGTCCAAAAGCTCCAAGCAGTCCAACAAGCAGCAGTCAGATTTCTTACTGGAGTGGCGTACAGGGAGCACACAACCCCCCTGTCACATCAGCTCCACTGGCTGCCAGTCTGCTACTGGGCTGAATTCAAAGTGCTGGCTTTGGCCGATAAAGCCCTAAATGGTTCTGGCCCAACTTACCTGTCTGAACGTGTCTCCCTCTATGAGCCAACTAGAGCGTTAAGATCTGCCGGGGAGACCCTGCTCTTGGTCCCACTCCCTTCGCAAGCACAATTGGTGGGGGTGAGAGACAGGGCCTTCTCAGTGGTGGCCCCTTGGCTATGGAACTCCCTCTCCAGGGACATCCTGGTTTTCAAGAAAAAGTTAAAGCCCTGGCTTTGCACACAGGCATTCGAGAGTAGCGTAATATGGAAACCGATTTGAATGTAGCAGCTTGACTAACGGCTTTGGGACTAGGCACTATGTTTTTGATCTGTTTTATTGTATTTATATGTTTTAACTGTTTTATAATTCACAATGTTATTTTTGTTTATTTCTATGTATAATGTGGCATTGAATTTTGGCATACTCTGTAAGCCGCTCTGAGTCCCCTTCAGGCTGAAAGAGCGGGGTATAAATATCACAAATAAATAAATAAATAAGCACATACATACATACATACATACATACATACATACATACATTGTTCCATTCTCTATTTTGTCACAATGCCTCCAATGTAACTTTGACACTTCATCTTACACATTTTGAATAGCCATCGCATTTATGAATATGGGCGGATATTGATTTATAGGGTTGCCTTTTCCAGAATGAGTGCTCCCCCCTTATTTTAATCCCTAAATCCAACTCCAAAATGAGTCTCTTCTCTTTAGATTTAGCACATTTTGCCTCCTGTATTATTTGCTGTCGTTTGGAAGTCCATCCTTTCCCTTTGTTTGCGCTGTCGTTTTAAATAGAGTTAAAGCTCTCGGGGGGACCGTCTGTTCTATTTAATTTTGCCAGAAAGGAATTTATTTGCAGCCATGATGGATCTATTGGTTTCAGTCTATTTTTAAGTTGTTCTATGTCTATAGGTTTACTGTTCAAATGTAAGTCATTTTATGTGTATTATCTTCCCTTTACTACTGTCTACATTGGAACTATATTATATTGTACAGTATTTTTGTAATGATAACGTTGTCTTTCTGTTTGAATAAGCAATGTTTTAAGAAAAGACAAAGGAGTGGTACTACATATGTATATATACCTAAACCATGTACTGTTGTTGTTGTTATTATTATTATTATGTTGTTGTTGTTGTTGTTTTTGTTGTTGTTGTTAATCATGTACTGAACATTCCTTCTGTTAATGGGTTTCACATTTTTGTCTTGTAGGGGTTTGTTTAACTTTAGTTAAAACTATATCTGCCTTACAATATATTTGGCAACATGCTTCTTTCTATTTGGATCCATGCAACTGATTTATCAGCTCTTACAAATTTAACCATTTGTTTCCATTGAAAAGTATCATAATACATTTCTTCCTATATTTGGTATTATTTATTTAAACATTAAATAAAGCTTTGGTGGATTTCCTCCGCAGGGAGCTAGACAGGGGGAGTGTGTTCCTGTTGGTTCTCTTGGATCTCTCAGTGGCTTTCAATACCATTGACCATGGTATCCTTCTGGGCCAGCTCTCGGGGGACGGGGGACTTGGGGGCATTGCGCTGCATTTCCTTTTGACCCACCCTCGTATTATTTTGATCTTTTGTGAAACATACAGTATACCTCTTTGAGTGAAATGTTTTGGAGAACATTTAATAGTAATTTTGCATTGTTATTACTAAACTCACCATAAGTTATTTTTAAATATGCTAAATGCTGGTGTACATTATGAATTTCAAAGAAAATTGTTATGATCCTCTTTGGTACAAAAAATCTTCCTGTATTTCTCTCTTTCTGCTTTTCAGTACTTTCCCAATAGTTCTTCCATCCATTTTTGTAACCTTTCCCTTAGCTGTCATTTCACTTTTTTTAAAAATTGTGAAGCTTCCATAATAAAATTTCCCCAATAGAAATGTCCTGAAGAGAAACTGAATTCTAGTTTCATCTTGTGTTGAATCCATTATATTTTTTCATCAGTTGTTTCCTTTTTTCCTCCAGTGAATGACTTGTTCAAAAGCAAGGCTCTGTTAAGCCTCTGAATTGTATTTTTAGTTTGTATTTATTTCATATCACTCTTATTGGCAAAAAGAACAAAGTGGAATTTGCATGCTAATGGGAATAATACTATATTTAATTCATTCTAAGATGCACCCCCCCCCCCCCCAAATATAATTTACACTCTATTGGTATATACATATACACAAGGCTGGATCAAAAAGAAATGCCACCATCACTCTAACTTTTCTTTCTTTCCCAGCTACTGCACTACCTATGCATGATATGATAGAGGTAACCTTTCTCTACTGATAAGAGCCTTTTCTTGTTCATATTAACTGATTAGAACCATGAATCTGAAGCTAAACGAAAGCGTTGTCATTGCAGTTCTGGCAAAAGAAAGTTGTGCACCTAAGGAAACCCATAATTGCTTGAAGAATGTTTATGGGGACGCTGTAATGGACATCAGCAATGTGCACCGTTGGGAGAAGAAGTTTGAAAGTTTCAGATTCAATGACCTGAATGACATTCAAACAGCTTTAAAATCATGGGTCATGAAGTAAAACACTGATTTATTCCAAAATGATTTTGATGCCTGGGTTAAATAATGGCTCAAATGTGTCCAAATCGATGGTGACTATGTTAAATGGTAGTTTTGCATGGAGGGCAGTTCAGGCAACTTCTGCTGTTATAGGCTCATTCATAACCTTTTTATGACTCAGGAGGCAAAACTTTCTGACCCATGTGTGTATTTATGTGTGTTGTCTTTTAATCCTTGCACTCTGTAATTTTAATATTTGTATTTTACTCTGGTGTGCTTTAATGTGTGTATTTTATGGTACATATTTTATGGTAATATGTTTTAACTGTGCTGTGCCCCGCCTTGAGCCTTTGGGAAGCAGATGTAAATTGTACCTTTGGATTTGACTGGATTGACACTTTGGACTTGACTGGACTGACAATGTGTTCCGCTTGATGGCTTTAATTAATTATTGTTGTATGTAGTGGTTTTTAATGTAATGTTTTAAAATGTTTTTAATACTTTTTAATGATGTTGATTATATGGTGTATTTTTATATTGTATTGTGGTGGTGCGGCCTGTAGTGCTGCAAATGTAAGCTGTGCTGAGTCCCCCTGTGGGGGTGAGAAGCTACGGGTTAAAAATACCATAGTTATAGTTAGAGGCAGCTAACAAATAAAATGTGTTATTATTATTATCATCTTGGAAAACACGAGCACTTTATACATATATAAATAAAGGGTTTTTCCTCGTTAGTGTTACTGAAATTAGAGTACACCTTAGAATTCACACCATCTTAAAATCGAATAAATATGGTAATAATTTCCGTTTTTCTAAATTCCTGTGTCAAGCCGCCGAAGAAGAGAAATCGAGACTCAAAGCTGATTTATCCAGCTAGAATATTCTATGATGATGATGATGAGTGTGTGTCTTAGAATCTATGGTGTCTTTGGATCAAAGAAAAATGGTAATAATTGTTGTTTCTCTAAATTCCTGTCTTTAGCCTCTCAAGAAGAGAAATCAAGATCCAATGCCGATTTATCCAGCTGGAATATTCTGTTGTTGTTGTTGTTTGTGTGTGTCTTAGAATCTATGATGCCTTTAAATCAAAGAAATACGGTAATACAGTGTTCTTTCGCTTATTGCTGGGGTTAGGTTCCAGGACCTCCCGCAATAAGTGGAAAACCGCGATGTAGGGATGCTTTATTTATTTTAATTTGTATACATTATTTTAGTAGTTATACACTATTTTAAGTTTTTATAAACTTAAAATAAAGTGAAGGAAAGGAAGGAAAGGAAAGGCCCTTCAAGGCTGGAGGGAGGACTGAGGAGGGAAAATGCCTTGGAGAGCGACAGCGGCAAAACCCCACAAAACAGCGAAAAATATATATTACCGTAATATATTTTAAATTAATATTTTTTGAAATCCGTGAAACAGCGAGTCTGCAATAAGCGAACCGCGAAGTAGCGAGGTTCTAAATTCCTGTCTTTAGCCTCTAAAGAAGAGAAATCAAGTTCCAAAGCCTAGCTATTCAGATGAAGTATTCTATTATTACCATTGTTGTTGTTGTTGTTGTTGTTGTTGTGCATCTTAGAATCGATGGCATCTTAGAATGGATGCAGTATGGTAGTTTGCAGACTACTGCTCAGCTCTTTCAATGGGAAAACTGTCCAATGGGAAATAAATTTGGCTAACAGCCTCTCTAAAAGCCAAGAGATGGAGAGGCATTTTCAGGCACCGAGAGCTTTCTAAATACCTCCTTAATAAATTTTGACACCGGGTCTCCAAGTGTGTTTATAGAGGTCTAAAGGGGTGGGGGGGAGACTTTATCTGTTTTCTTAAAGGGCAAAATCAAGGCTAGCTTACAGCACCCAAGAGACCAGAAGCAGCCCTGAAGGCCACCCATCTGGAAAGCAGCTGAGGGTTGGCTCAATGCCCTTCCCAAGCCTTGGGTCCCCCTCCTCCTGTCCCCCGTCCCACCCGCCAAGCCTGTCTTTACGTTCCCCTGCCAGGCTAAGCCAAAGAGTTTATGAAAGACTAACAGCAAGTACAGACCATAACTCGGCAGATCAACAAACATTGCGATAAATTAGCAGGAAGAAAGGACCCCAGGGGATTGTCTCGGACAGGGCCTGCAGTCCCACACAAGACAGCAATGTTCAAAAACGTCCTCCTCAAAGGTTTCTAATCGATTGCTTTTGCAAAGCATACAGAATCCAACTGTACATAGAGTATGTGCGACCAAAAATGTCAAACTGGGGGGAAAATGGGGGCCACAATCTTGACTTATGCACCTATGGAATAAATTGGCATTTTTATCTCATGGTTGCAATAGCATTTCTCATTGCTATGGAAACCTTGATCGAAACTATCGGCATGTGTTGTTAGTTTTTTTCCCCCAGCTCACTAAAACGAACAAAATGCATGTCAACGGGGCAAAATGTGCAGTACTCAATATCTATCTAGATCTTATCTATCTATATCTATAGCTATATAGCTATATAATAAAAGTCAATGTTTGGATGTGTGTACGTATGTAGCTTTCTGATTGGCTGCCACTTCCACAGGTCACTGCTGCGCCCACGAATGACGAACCTGGACCAAACTTGGCACACATAACCCCCATGACTCACTTTACATCCTGGTGTGGTTTGGGGGAGGATGGACCATGGATGATGGGATCTACAGTACTTTCCATTGCTTTGGCTCCCAAAGACCACAGAGACCCTCACCAATGATGGATCAGGACCAAACTTGGCACACAGAACCCCCATGACCCATTCTACAGCTTGGTGTGGTTTGGAGGAGGATGGACCATGGATGATGAGACTTGCAGTACCATCAATCACTTTGTGAGACTACTGGGACGAGCAGTGGCGGAATGTGGGTTAAACCGGTGGCGCAGTGGATTAACCTGCTGAGCTGCTGAACTTGTTGATTGAAAGCTTGCAGGTTCGACTCCAGGGAGTGGCTTGAGCTCCCACTGTTAGCCCCAGCTTCTACCAACCGAGCAGTTTGAAAAATGTGAGTAGATTAATAGATACCGCTCTGGCGGGAAGGTAGCTGCGCTCCATGCAGTCATGCTGGCCACATGACCTTGGAGGTGTCTACAGACAACACCGGCTCTTCGGCTTAGAAAAGGGGAAAGCCTTTACATTTACTATATACATATGATATTGATAATAATATTATAATGTAATACAATATCATACTAATAATAATACAATATAATAATATTAATTATATATTACATGTAACATTACTAATAATAATACAGTATAGCGGTATAGTACAATATAGTAACATATAATGCTAATATTGTGCTGTGCTAATAATATAATATATTGTATGTACATATAACTTGTAAGCTGCTTTGGGTCCCCTTCAGGGTGAGAGAGGGTGAGGTATAAATGTAGTAAATAAATAAATAAACTGGGACCAAACTTGGCACAAAGGAACCCCCATGACCAACTGAATCTACTGGACTGACCCACCATGGTGGGAGTTGTAAGGGGACTGACCCACCATGGTGAAGTTGTAAGGGGACTGACCCACCATGGTGGGAGTTGTAAGGGGACTGACCCAGCATGGTGGGAGTTGTAGTTCATCCTGCAGCCAGAGAACATACTGAACACCACCAATGACACTTCTGGAGCAAACTTGCCACACATGCCCAACATGACCAACTTTAAGTACTGATGGAGTTTGAGGGGGTTAACCTGGCGTGATATGAGTTGTATTTCACCCACAAACTTATGCATTTTCTTAATGGGACCATTCATAATTTTTTTTAAATGACTTTTTCTAATAACCCAGGCATCGCCAGGTACCCAAGCTAGTAGGCAATAAAAATGAAATGTACAAATATAGGACTGGGTACATCAGAGTTGAAAAAAAATCCATGCAAAGGAAATCTAGGCATCTTATTTATTTTACTTATTTATTATTTCGATTTGTATACCGTCCCTTCCACGTTGGCTCTTAGTAGATTACAAGCTGAACATGAGTCAACAGTGTGATGCAGCACCTTTAAAAGCCAATGTGATTCTCAGCTGCAGCAATAGGAGTCAGTGTTGGGATCAAGGGAAGTCATACTCTGCTTTGGTCAGACCTCACATGGAATACCATGTCCAGTTCAATTCAAGAAGGAGAGGGACAAGATGAAATGTAAGCAGAGAATGGCAACCCAAATAGTGAAAGGTCTGGAAGCCAAGCCTTATGAGGAATAGCTGGATAAATTTAACTTGGAGAAGAGAAGGTTGAGTGGGGACATGAGAGCCATGTTTGCAGATCTGAAAAGACATCACATTGAGAAGGGGGGTACAAGCGTGTTTGCTGCTTCTCTGGAGACGAGGACAGAATGGAGCCATGGATCTAAGCTACTGGAAAAGAGATCCCACATAAACATTAAACAAAGCTTCCTAAACCACAAGAGATATCCAACTGTGGACAGTGGTTGAGGCTTTTAAATGGAGGTTGGTTGGAAGAGCTTGGATTGTATCTTCCTGCAGGCAGAAGGGGATTGGACTAGATGGCCCCTTGGGTCCCTTTCAGCCCTATTGCCAAAGCTGCTCGAAACTTTCTGAAGAGGGATCCAGCTGGAGCCAAGTTTCAAGCAGGTGAATACAGCCACAAGCAACATCTGTTAGCAACACCTGCCATGCAAACAATCTTTACATGGATACTTGATATTGGGAGGTGGAACGTCAACAGTTTGATCAAGCCCAGGGTTGTCAGATGGCAGCCTCCCAGGTTTTGCTTTTATGGTTTAGCAGCACTTGGGCTTCCCTTTGTCTCCTTCTGCGGGCTGCTCTCTTTACATCAATGTAAAGGAAACATCGCACAGAGCAAACCCAAAGTGAGACCCAGCCTTTTTGCTGGGCCAGCTTCATCTATGTTGCTGTCCGAAGCCAAGGATAAGGCAGAACAAAGCTGACCGGAATGGTGGGTACCAAGGATCATACCGAACTTGCAAGAAGTAATATGTCCTTTGTCACTCCTTAGTTCCAAGCTCTAGTCAAGATAGCCTTTGAACATGTGGGTTTTTCCCTTTGTGGGAAAGGCAACAATGACCTTGGGGAGGAAGATAAATGAGTTTCAACTGGAGGAGTTTTGTCATGTTTAATGCATGGAGCAGCAGAGGATATTTGATCACGCAGGGCTCCTCTTCGTCCCTATTTTTTTCCAAAGACGGAAAAAACCATCAACACCCTCGCTAAACAAAGATGGGACTGTCAGGCTTTTGTCATGGCCATGCACTTGCGGCCCAAAGAATGGGGGATATTTAGCTGGGGTTTCTTACACACGTGGGGAATAGAATGCCTTCCCTTGTGGCCTTCGGGTTTGGAATCCGCCGCAATATTTCAACCTGGGCAAGTTTTGGGCGCCGGTCCTTTCCACAAGATAAATGGGCACACAGCATGCCTCACTCGAGATGAAAGCAAGGACAACGTGCCCGCTCTCTGGTCTGCGGCCAAAAAGGCAGGAATGAAGATGGTTGGAGGCACCAACAGAGGTTTGGAAAAATTCCTTTTTTGGACGATGACTTTCAGAATCTCTAGCCTGTGGCCAGCAGTTATACTGGCATCTGGGAATTGTAATACAAATCCATGCATCTAATCCACAATGGCAGGAATGCTGTTGGTGCCTTGTAGGTGCATACCTTCCCATTTCGGACATATGTGGCCAAGATGGCAAAAGGTATTCATGGGGAAGGACGGACAAGCTAGAAGAGGCTGGGGCAGTTTGCTTTTGACCTGCTCAATGCGATGGAATCCCAGGAGCTGTAGTTTTGCAAGGTCTTCTCTGCTAAAGAGGGCTAGTGCTTCAGCAACCTACAGCTCCCAGGATTCCATAGCATTGAGCCACAGCGTGTCCAACAGCATGCATTCAATAATGTAGATTCACCAAAAGTTAGTTGCACAATGAACAATGATGCATGTAGAACTATATGCAGCACAGCTCTGATGTAGGATCTTGGCCAACGCACATGTAAACTTAATGTTCCTTCCCAACAGTGTGATCTATCCTGTCATCTCAAGTAACACAACAGCTGGCCAAAGATGATGGCTTGAATCGAATCAACACTTACAACAGAATCTACACAGCTAAGGCCCCAGAGCCTTTGTAGCCGTTGCAAGGGACCCTGCAAAGCAGAGACGGGGAGTGTTTCCTTCCTTCCTGTTTCCTTAATTGACTCATCAATTGTCTGTTGGGCTGATGTTATTGACACACCGGCCATGTTGAAAGAGGCCATCAGTCTGTCAAGATCTCTCCCCGCCATCACCCACCACCATTGAAGCCCATTTGCTTTTAGTGCCAACAACTGTTCTTTAGATAATGTTCAATTGCTAAAGCAGATACTGCACTCACCGTGTCTCTTTGATTCTAGCAGCTCTTGTGTCAGGGCTCTGTTGAAAGTTTTAGAAAGCAGGAATTCTCCATGTTAGCCCAAGTTGAACCCAGTTTTGTGCTAATGGGACTTGAGAGGGACAATGCTTGAAATTTGGCCTTCCCTTATGGTCCTTTATGTTTTATTGAAATTTAAGAAGTAAAGTGAAGATAAAGGTTTCCCCTGACATTAAGTCTAGTCATGTCTGACTCTGAGAGATGGTGCTCATCTCCATTTCTAAGCCGAAGAGCCAGCGTTGACTGTTGACACCTCCAAGGTCATGTGGCCAGCATTACTTCATGGAGTGCTGTTACCTTCTTGCAGAAGCCTATTGATATGCTCACATTTGCATGTTTTCAAACTGCTAGGTTGGCAGAAGCAGGTCCTAACAGTGGGAGCCCATCCCACTCCCTGGATTTGAACCACAAATCTTTCAGTCAGCAAGTTCAGCAGCTCAGCAGTTTAACCCGCTGCGCCAGCGGGGGGGGGCATTGAAATTTAAGGTCAATTTCAAAAGGGAACCAGCACAAGAACTGTTTATTTGCAATCGTATTTATATCAGCTCATGAAACTTGTTCTTTAGATAGTGAATGACAACCTGTAAGCCCCATAAAAACAATTGAAGCATTTTTTTACTGTTAAAACAAAAACTACATAGTGAGAAACAAACTACATTGGGAACTGTACTTGAACACATCTTGCAGCACCTTTGAGACTGAGGATGTGCCTACACTGCAGAATGAATGCAGTCTGATGCCTAGAATGCCAAGGTGTCTCATCCACTTATACTATGAGCTGAAAACTTTAATGTACTACAAGGGTGATGAAATCTATGGCTATCCAAACACTTATGGATAGCAGCTTCCTTCAGCTTTAGAAAGCACAGCCAGCAGTGGGAGTACATGGGAGCTGCAGTCCAATCATCCAATGGCGGAGAAGATATTCCCCCATAAAAATGGCAGACAAGAAATATCTACAGCAACATTGGCGTGAGAGTGAAAATATATATCTATTTGCTATAGGGTTGGTCGTACCATGTAGGGCTGGTCCTACCAGCTCTCTATAGGGTTGGTCCTGCCACGTAGAATTGGTCCTATCAACCTAGTTGGTTCTATCACATAGGATTGGTCTTACCAACCTTCCATAAGGTTTGTTCTACCATGTAGGGTTAGTCCTTCCAACCTTCCATAGGGTTGGTCTTCCCACATTGGTTCTACCGACCCTCCATAAGGTTGGTTCTACCACATAGAGTTGATCCTACCAACCTTCCATAGGGTTTGTCCTATCACTTAGGCCAAGTTCTACTAACCTTCCATAGCATTAGTCCTACCACTTAGGGTTAGTGCTACCAGCCTTCCATAGCATTGGTTCTACCACATAGGGTTGCTCCCACCATGTAAGGTTACTGCTAGCAATCTTCCATAGGTTTGATACTACCATGAAACTAATTGAGATGGCAGCGGCAGGCCACAGATGTGATGACATGTTGAAGGACAGACCTGTTTGTGCCATCCCACCTGATGTGTTGGTGAACTTAGCACTATCAGCATAGTAGATGTAAGATTCCATTGCTCGTCCAATTCACTTCTGAGGACTGGCCAGTGAAGCAAGGGTAGATGCCATCTTGCCCGTTGCTTTGGATGAAACAATGTTCAGGGCTGGTCCTGCAACTTTTTGTTCCTTGGCCCTTCAACCTTCTCTGGATCGGCCATCCACCCAACTTTGAGCATTGGCTGTGTTTAGATTACTGGGAAAGGGAAGTTCCAACTGTGTTTGTTTTCACACAAAAAGAGGGCTATGGGGATAGCCAAACAGGCAAGTTGTTGCCTTTATTTTGGTTTCATGTTAATTAGTTGAGTGTCTAATTAGCGACAGCCCCCCTTTTCTGAAACTGTAGCTGCTCCCTATCGACTGGAGGCCTTCAAGAGGCTTGTCAGAAGAACGCTGAATGCATTCCATCTGGCCTGTACAACAAGCCCCCCCCCCTTTCTCCTTTATCCTCTTTTTTCAAATAATATTCAGATTGGCAACAATTTCAGAGTGTTTTTCTCCCCTTCACATCTATCAAGGCAGTTCAAGTGGTATCGAACTGCATTCGTTCTACAATGTGGACATGCCCTGCCTTTTACACCAAGCTTAGCACCATTGAACCTTACATTTCTATTAGCTATATGCCACAAATCTATGAAGAAATCAGAAATAAAATATATTAATATATCACCCCAAAATTGTAGGGGATACTGAAGGAAAGTGAGACAGGTTTGCTCATTCAATGGTAATGCCTCCTTCCGTAACAGAAAACATGCACCGACGCTCTTGTTGTTTCTATATCGAAAGGTATATAACAAATCTATGTATCAAAGTTTCCTTCTGCAAAGTACACCCTGATTTGGGTTCCTTGAGTCCCAGCCTTGAAAAGTTTCTTTTTGGCACTAGTAAAGGTAAAGGTTTCCCCTTGACATTAAGTCTAGTAGTGTTCGACTCTGAGAGATGGGGCTCATCTCCATTTCTAAGCCAAAGAACCAGCGTTGTCTGTAGACACCTCCAAGGTCATGTGGCCGGCATGACTGCATGGAGCACCATTACCTTCCCACAAAAGCGGTACCTATTGATCTACTCACATTTGCATGTTTTCGAACTGCTAGGTTGGCAGAAGCTGGGGCTAACAGTGGGAGCCCACCCCGTCTGCAGATTCAAACCGCCAACCTTCCGATCAGCAAGTTCTGCAGCTTAGCAGTTGAACCCTCTGTGGCACTACAGCTCCCAAAATCCCACAAGCGGGACGTCCAATGACATTTCTTAGCTCTGATGGCACAGCAATAGCTTCAAAGCACTTTTCAGCACCCCATCAATTCCTTTTCTTTTCCAGTGATGTTATAAACTCTCTTTCTGTATTGCAGAAGCTTCCAATCCATATCCCAGGCTTAGTACCCGATCCTTGCAGATTGACAAGCGGATGGATAAACCAATAGATAGACTCGTTGGGTGAGCCAAAATCCCCAACGAGCAGGAAGTATTCCCAATACGTAGACAAGAGGGCAGGATTTTCTTTTTTTCCCCTCTAGAAAAACCTGCCTAGAAGTTTCCTTGCAGACAGGAATGGCACTCACTCATAATAAGCACGCCACTGAACCGAATGGAACTGCACTCCAGCCACTTTGAAGGCACCCCGGCTCCACATCTGGCACTGTAGAACTTAACCATAACATTTTGCTCCACAAATGGGACATCATAATAGTTATTTCCGATCACAAGACAGTTTGTTTTTACAATGAGCAAGGCAAGGTCTTTTGAATAGTCTTCCATGGAGGGAAGGAGATGGCTGACTTCCACCCAGGGTTTGATGCGTTTCTAGAAAGGACTGCCCATTGTTGAACATGGTTGGCATTGTCATTTTTCCTTCCAGAAACAGGAAAGGTTGGGATTTTTCTGCCTCGAGCGCCATAAGAACCGCTGTGCCTGGACTCCAATGTGTGCCATTGGCTTCTCCACCTCAGGCAGCTAAATTTCCTCGACTGAAAGCATGGAAAATTAGCCAAAAGCATCTGGACATCCTGTGATCCAGTGGGTTTGAATGGCTGAGAATGCAAACTCAGGGTTTCAGCGTCCAAGTCCAATACACAAACCGCTATACCTTGCTGGCTGTCTTAACCATTACAATATGCTCAGGACCAGAAGTCTTTGGGGAAGGATGATGATGATAATGGTGGTGGTGATGATGATGAATTTCGGAATACATTCATTTCTCCCTATTTACTGGGGTTAGAGGCACAGGACCTTGACATTCCAAACAAGGGATGCTCAGCCTGCGTGATCTCTAGGCCATCTCCATTTCTGCTCTTGCTACCTAAGTTGACACATGGGGTGGAAGACACAATTCAGCTTTTGGGTCTCAGCCTTTGAGGTCCAGCAATGCGAAGGGGGTCTGTCAGTTCCCAAAAGGATACAACCAAGCTGTCGGAAACGGCCCTCCGTTCTCAATTTCACTGGGAAACAAAACACGGCCGCCCCTAATGAGAGAAGAGGCCAGCTGTGGGAAGCCCAGGGGTTGTTTATCCCAGTCTCCCAAAGCACAACAGAGACCTTCCTCTGCAGGTCCCCAAAGACAAGGGGATTTGTTTAGCTCCCTACCAGAGCCAGATCTTCTCGGTGACGGATGACAGATGAGTGAACACCCTTTGAGTGACGTGAGGATGCTTTTTCAATTAGCTGGGTGGGCTTCTCACCTCTTCCACATATCATGGTCTCCTTTTTCCTGTATTTTAAATAATTTTTCAGCAATAGAAGTGTTATTGTACAATTTGTAAAGCCAGTAATTTTCTCAGTACCTGACTTTTATCACTATAGTAGTGTGTGTAATTGGTGTTGTCAGGATATGTGTTTCTTGAATATACAATTCTGTGAAGAACTGAATTATTTCCCCCAATTTTGTCATCTTGAAGGACTCCTCTTCCCGTTGAGGTACCCTTTCTTATATAAGGCCGTTTTATATTTGCATCTGAGCATTGCATGTATACATCCTCTTTTAATCATTTTGGGGGCCTTACCCCCCAAACTGGGTGGATTTATTTTAGTTGAAACTACACCAGTAATTTAAGTTGGCTCATGAAGAGTATGTGTGCCATGTTTGGGCCAGATCAATCAAGCCATGTAGGAGCCTTTGTGAAACAAATGTACATACATACTTCCACTTTCCTATATATCGATCTACCAATCGAAGCGAACTTCCCCCTAAAAACAATAACCAAAACAATAAATCCAAAAAGTTAAAATGGACTTCCCAGCTCCCACCTTCAAGACAAACGGTGAAAATATGTCTTCTCCTCTTTGACAGCTTCTTCATTCTACCTTGCTATCTCAGTGTTTGGCTTAATCTTCAAAATCCCCAAGCTTTTGTATACATCCTTTTTTATGTATAAACTAGCTTGGGGACCCGGCGGTGCCTGGGTTATTTGAGAAAGGCATTGTGTGGCAGTTGGTTATGTGGCTTGCAGTGGTCTCTGGAAGTTAGTGAAGGTACTTCAAGTACCATAATCCATGGTCCATCCTCCTCCAAAATGCACCAGGATGTAAAGTGGGTCATGGGGGCTGTGTGTGTGGCAAGTGTGGTCTTGATCAGTCATTGGATGAGGGTCGCTGCAGTCTCGGGAAATGAGTGAAGGTACCTGAAGTCCCATCATCCGTAGTCCACCCTACTCCGAACTGCACCAGGATGTAAAGTGGGTCATGGGGGCTTTGTGTGCGAAGTATGGTCTTCCTCAATCACTGGATGAGGGTTGCAGCAGGTTTGGGAAGTGAATGGAGGTACTTGAAATCCCATCATCCATGGTCCACCCTCCTCCAAACTGCAGTACAATGTAGCGTGGGTTATAGGGGCTCTATGTGCCAAGGTAGGTTACTGTCAATTCAGGCCATACACAATGTCCCATGAGCTGAGGCCTACTTGGGAAAATCAAGTTAATGAAGCCGTTCTGTAAATTTTGGGCCTGGTCTGTGATTTATAGGGGCTACAGTGTTGTTTGGGAAGTGAATCAGGTGAAGGTACTGCAAATCCCATCATTCATGGCCCATCCTGCCCTAAACCACACCAGGTTGTGAAGTGGGCCATTGGGCCCCTGTGTGCCAAGTTTGGTCCTGATCCGTCATTGCTGTTGGCCACAGTGACTGACTACCTGAGGCCTTTCCTTTTCCCTCTGCGTCACCTTAGAATGTTGGATTGTCGATGGCCAATCAGAGTCCTTTATGCAAATACTCCTTCCATGGCAACCAATCCCCTCTGTCTGGTGCCTTAGAATGTTAGAGTTCTGAGGCTGGCCAATCAGAGTCCTTTATACAAATACTCCCTCCATGGGAACCAATCCCCTCTGTCTGGTGCCTTAGAATGTTGGACTTCTGAGGCTGGCCAATCAGTGTCCTTTATGCAAATAATCCCACAGTGGCAAGCAATCGAAACGCTGGCACATATTCCTCCCTCGGCACCACCTCACCACTGCCCACAAACACTGACTTTTATTATATACATAGATGATAAAAACAGTTCCTTCATCAAAGAAGTTGACTTCTCTATTCCTGCCCATTCTGGAACTTTGATAACCAATTTTCTTTTGAGGGCAGCTCTTTAGTTTTCCATTGTTGTGCACAGAGTAGTCTCACTGCAATAGTCATATAGTGTAATCACATGACATTCATGGTTTTCATTTGAAAGTCCCAGTAGAAGTAAAGTTAGATCTCGCTGTATTCTGATTTTGAGTATCTCTTGTAACAAAGTTTGTAGCAGTCTCCTATATTATATCAGTTTGTTGCAAAGACAGAAGTGTATCACTCAATCAATAACAGGAAAGAATCTCAGCCTGAGAGCTTGGAAAACTTCTGCCCATCAGAGTCGGTAATATTAAGTTAGATGGATAAGTGGAAGATGGCGCATTCGCTGAGGAAATCAACTTAAGTGTACCAAAGCCCGTGCTGGAATAAATTCATCTTCGAAGCTGCCAGGGCATTGTTTGTATCCTTTTAGTAACACAAGGCTGGACAAGGGATTCTTTCAGCTGGAGCATCAATCTGATAAAGATGGCTGCAGGCAAACAGATCTCAGAGTCAACACTGGAGATAACAAACAATAGACCAAAGGTCTCTCCATCCAACTCCTTTGACACATGGTAACCAGGTGCTTTGGCACTGCCACTGAGCTATGAACAGGGCAGCTGCCGAACCAAAAGGTGCCCCAGATGAGGACCACCTTGGGCCCGCCTTTCTAGTTTGGCACCCTTGGGCCTGCCCTGCAGCTAAAGCCAGCTGTTTCCCCAATTCATGGGAGACATCTCCATTTTTTTCATTCATCAAGAATAGTATGTTGGAGCACCCAAAAGGAGAGATGCTCATTTCCTGCAATAATGGAGACATAATATTAAAAATTGTTCCTGATTCTCATCTAATACAATTGAGCTGTAACGAAGAGCTCTAAGCATGCTTATGAGCTCTAAGTATATTTCTAAATATAAACTAGAAACGCACTTTGACAAATTGAAAGCCTAACTCAATGTTTCTCAACCTTCCTAATGCCGCGACCCCTTAATACCGTCCCTCATGTTGTGTTGACCCCAAACCATTCGTTGCTGCTTCATAACTGTAATTTTGCCACTGTTATGAATTGTATTGCAAATATCTGATATGCAGGATGTATTTTCATTCACTGGACCAAATCTGGCACAATTATCCAATATGCCCAAATTTGAATAATGGTGAGGTTGCGGGGAGGATTGATTTTGTCATTCGGGAGTTGTAGTTGTTGGGATTTATAGTTCAACAACAATCAAAGAGCATTCTGAACTCTACCAACGATGGAATTGAACCAAACTTGGCACATTGAACTCCCACGACCAAAAGAAGACATTGGAAGAGTTTGATGGGCATTGACCTTGAGTTTTGGAGTTGTAGTTCATCTACATCCAGCATGCATTGTGGACTCAAACAATGATAGATCTGGATCAAACTTGGCACAAATTCTCAAAATGCCTAAATGTGAACACTGGTGGAGTTTGGGGAAAATAGATCTTGACATTTGGACGTTGTAGTTGCTGGGATTTATAGTTCACCTACAATCAAAGAGCATTCTGAACCTATCCAATGATAGAATTGGGCCAGACTGCCCACACAGAACACCCATGCCTTGAAGGAAGAGGACAGCCAGAGAGATCCTCAGCCTTCTCTGCCAAAGAGGTTCCAAAGACCATCAGAAATATGTTTTCTTGCGGTCTTTGGCACCCCTCTGAAACCCTCCCACAACACCCCCCCCCCCCGGGCAGGGGTCCCAACCCCCAGGTTGAGAAACACTGGCCTAACCATTCGATTCACTTTTTGTATCCCATTTTCCATGCAATGGTTTCTTGTCACACGTGCTCTCCCAAAGCGAAACGTAATGGATCTTAAATAGCGCCACTTGAAATCAGGAAGATGTGAGCATCAGGGTCAGAAAGCGGAGCTAAGCCTGAAACTGTGCTTAAAATGTTAACCTAGCCAACCTATTTGAGAAAGTGGGCCCAATTGCTCCCAAGGACATATGCACACATGCGTACGTCCCATTTAGGGAAAGGAGAGGGAAGCTTGGAGGACATGGACCACCGCCACCCCCTTCAACACCATCTCCCAGTTTCAGGAGGCATTCCCTAGGCATTCCTTGCTGCTTGGAAAATTAGAGCAGTAAAACACCCACTTGTTTTTGCAACTGTAATGAAATCAAGATAACCTTTGGCATTTGGAAGGATGGAGGCCAAGTCAGGAGTGCTCTTTGACCTTTCCTGATGACCTTGAGTCAGCCTGCGATGCCACAGAAGGGAAAGATATTTTGGCGAGCAAAAGGGACAGAGAGGCAGAGAGGCTTTTGTTACGGTGTCGGCAGATGATGCCGCAGGGCCATCAGTGGAGACGGTGGCATCGGGTGCCTTCTTTGATCTCATGCATTTTAGGAGGCAGGGGGATCATTCTTAACTGGAAGGATCATCATTAGCATCCTTGGTTTGCCCAGTGATAGATCCGGCCCCATTTGACTAATATCAGTCTTGGCCCTACCTTTATGTACCATCTCATTTGCTTGCTGAGAGGTCCATCTCGTTGGAAATGGCAACCTTCTACAAGCCTCCTATGCTAGTTATTTGTTATGTATATAAATGTGATTGATTACTATATTGTATATGTGTATATTGGTATGCAATTTCCCCTTCACTCTATGTTGTGGGAGGGACTACAGACAATGTGACCAGATATGGGACTATTCAGACTGAGACTCCATTTTAGAAGTCAGTTGGAGTCAGTTCAGTCAGTTAGAAGTTAGTTGAGGTTTGAGTCAGTTGGAGGTTAAAGTCAGTTGAGTCTGTTGATGTCAGTTAGAGCAGGAGTATAATCAGTATGCTGCAGTGAGATGTCGGAGTATGAGACTGTTTGCATCAGAAGTATAGCACAGTTTTAAGTATTAGTCAGTTAACATGTTTTTAAAAAATGCTTTTTGGTTTGGAAAGAATAGCCGTTTACAAGAAACGTTGCCCAGGGGACACCCAAATATATTTATTCAGTCTTCGAGGAGGCTCTTTCCGTGTCCCCCATGAGACCAATAAGCAATTGTACCTGTATGCTTTTTTTATTGTGTCAGAAGCGACTTGAGAAATTTCAAGTTGCTTCTGGTATGAGAGAATTGGCTGTCTGCAAGGACGTTGCCCAGAGGACGCCCGGATGTTTTACCGTGCTGTGGGAGACTTCTCTTATGTTCCTGCATGGGAAGCTGGAGCTCACAGGTGGGAGCTCACCTCGTCTTGCAGATTCGAACCACCAACCTGCATGCTGAATACATGAAGTTTGTAAGTAAACCAACTATGTTACTTTTAACAAAGACTACCTATCTCCCAGTTTCAAGAGGCATGTCTCTTGGGAGCATGATTAAAAAACAATATATTTTATGGGAGAGTACATAAGTTTTTGGGCAACTGAAATAACACTTCTGAAGATCTGCTACATATTTTATCATTGGCATATCTTTGTTTCTAACAGTTCAAAGAGATAATCAGGTATATCAGTCTAACAACTGAGAAACCCAATTCGCCTTGCATGAATACTAGTGGATATTTACCACTAAGGTAGTGGTTCTCAACCTTCCTAATGCTGTGACCCCTGAATACAGTTCCTCATGTTGTGGTGACCCCCAACCATAAAATTATTTTCATTGCTACTTTATAACTAATTTTGCTAATGTGATGAATCGTAATGTAAATATCTGATATGCATGTTGTATTTTCATTCACTGGACCAAATTTGGCACAAATAGCCAAAATGCCCAAATTTGAATACTGGTGGGGTTGGGGTGATTGATTTTGTCATTTTGGAGTTCTAGTTGCTGGGATTTATAGTTAACCTACAATCCAAGAGCATTCTGAACTCTACCAAATATGGAATTGGGCCAAACTTGGCACACAGAACTCCTAACAACCAACAGAAAATACTAGAATGGTTTGGTGGACATTGGCCTTGAGTTTTAGAGTAGTAGTTCACCTACATCCAGAGAGCACTGTGAACTCAAACAATGACGAATCTGGACCAAACTTGGCACTAATACTCAATGTGCTCAAATGTAAACACTGGTGGAGTTTGGGGGGAAATAAACCTTGACATTTGGGAGTTGTAGTTTCTGGGATTTATAGTTTACCTACAATCAAAGAGCATTCTGAACCCCACCAACGAGGGAATTGGTGTTTTCTGGTGGTCTTTGGCAACCTCTCTGACAACCCCCTCACGACCCCCCCCCCCAGGGGTCACAACCCCCAGGTTGAGAAACTCTGCACTAAGGAGAAGAATGGCTCAAGCAAGTTTTTTACTCTTCTCAGGAAGATCATACTTTACCAAAGATTACGATCTCTGACACGGTCTTGCCTTTCCAAAAGGTTATGATTATTCCAAATAGTGTGAATACCAATGAATCTCCAAAAGGGTTATGCTTCCCCCAATACCACTGAGCTTGGAAAGGGGTCCTGATGCTTATGGAAACAAAGAATGTAGCCCATGTTAGCAAACAAATCTGGGGAACTCTGCTGCAGTAAACCTCTGGGATCCTGAAGAGCACTTTAAATGTCAAACTTCCCTACAAGTTTGATCTCAAGGCGATAACTTTCCCATGGTGTTTAGTTCAATTTAAGCATCAGAGAAGAAAAATCCAACGTGAAGCATGAGATGGTACTGTCGGCAACACACAAGCTTCCAAAGGAGACAATCAAAGTGAGTCTACTACACTGACCATATAATGCAGTCTGAAAATACATTGTATGAAAGTGTAAATGGGGCCTCAGCTTGTATTATTATTATGCAAACAACAACAACAACATTTATTATAGTCCATATACCCATCAGTAAATGAACAGTCACTATACATTCTCCCATCTCAGAAGAAGTTCATTGTACAGACTTGTATTATTATTTATTTACTTACTTACTTTTATCCCACTTTTCTCCTACAGAAGGGACTCAAATCACCGAACATTGTACCAATTTTACCAATTTATGGCATTGTGCTCATTCATGATAACGATGATGATTATTATTGTTATATGTATTATACCCTGCTTTTTCTCTCCACAATATCTTGGACTCCTTGTGGACAACAAGTTAAACGTGAGCCAACAATGTGATGCTGCAGCTAAAAAAGCCAATGGGATTTGGCCTGCATCAATAGGAGTATAGTGTCTAGATCCAGAGAGGTCATGCTGCCCCTCTATTCTGCCTTAGTTAGACCACATCTGGAATACTGTGTCCAGTTATGGGCACCACAATTAAAGGGAGATATTGACAAGATGGAATGTGTCCAGAGGAGGGCAACTAAAATGATCAAGGGTTTGGAGAACAAGCCCTAAGAGGAGTGGCTTAAAGAGCTGGACATGTTTAGCCTGCAGAAGAGAAGGCTGAGGGGAGACATAATGCCCATGTATAAATATGTGAGGGGAAGTCATAGGGAGGAGGGAGCAAGCTTGTTTTCTGCTGCCCTGGAGACTAGGACACAGAGCAATGGCTTCAAACTACAGGAAAGGAGATTCCACTTGAACATTAGGAAGAACTTTCTGACTGCGAGAGCTGTTCAGCAGTGGAACTCTCTGCCCCAGAGTGTGGTGGAGGCTCCTTCTATGGAGGCTTTTAAACAGAGGCTGGATGGCCATCTGTTGAGAGTGCAATGAATGCGATTTTCCTGCTTCTTGGCAAGGGGTTGGACTGGATGGCCCATGAGGTCTCTTCCAACTCTATGACTCTAGGATTCTAAGGAGACTCAAAGCGGCTAATGATGGGTAATGATCCCTAACACTATAAACAAATATCTTGCATCCAAAGAACATGGCAAACCTATGCATTTGCCTGTTTCCCCTTGTATGTTGAAGCTACCTAGACAAACACACCTGTCTAAAAAGGAAAACAGAAGTCCAGGTAAGTGAGTCGGATTTGGTACACAACAGCTAGGTGTGTCTCCTTGCAGTGGCAGAACTGCCCAAAGCTGCTGTGCAATCCAGGCTTTGCAGATGATTTTAGCATCTTTATCAGCCCATATCAATACATGAAAAAATGGACCTGACTGCATATATTTGCATTCAGGTTTTTTCTTTCCCCACCTCCCCATCCACCCAGTAACTGAATGGAGGATATGTAGGGATTCTTTTGAGACATGGATGCCCCCTTCCGGCCAATTTGAAGCACTGTGCATCAGACCTGAACTTCCCTTGGTTAAGATAGAGGCAGAATGGGTCAGCGCAAGTGAGGCAGACCAAGGTTAACCTGGATGCAAAGCCTATTAACCAGCAGATATCTGTTTTAATGGTACATCTACACTGAGAAATGAATGAAGTTTGGCATTACTTTAACTGTCATGGTTCAATGCAATGGAATCTTCAGAGCTGTAGTTTTGCAGGGTCTGGAGCCTAAGAGTGCTAGTGCCTCACCAAACAGCTCCCTAAAACGTTGATGTTTTTCCCCAGATAGTTGCAGCTAGGCTTCCAGTAGTCCCAGAGTAAAAGTGGCATTGAGTTGCTATGAGTTTTCCAGGCTGTATGGAAAACTGTTCCAGAAGCATTTTCTCCTGATGTTTCACCCACATCTATGGCAGGCATCCTCCGAGGTTGTGAGGTCTGTTGGAAATTGGGCAAGTGGGATTTATATACCTGTGGAATAACGTCCAGGGAGGGAGAAAGTACTCTTGTCTGTTAGAGGCAAGTGTTAATGTTGCCATTGGCCACCTTGATTAGCCTTTAATGGCCTTGCAGCTTCAAAGCCTGGCTGCTTCCTACCTGGGGGATGCTTTGTTGGGAGGTGTTAACTGGCCCTAATTGTTTTCTGTCTGGAATTCTGGGGTTTTTTTGTGTTTTTCTTTATTTACTGTCCTGATTCTAGAGGTTTTTTAAAATACTGGTAGCCAGATTTTGTTCATTTTCATGGTTTCTTCCTTTCTGTTGACATTGTCCACATGCTTGTAGATTTCAGTGACTTCTCTGTGTAGCCTGATATGGTGGTTATTAGAGTGTATTATATAAGTTCGTTGTATTATATAAGTTGTATATATGTCCATCAATATTGTATTGTATACCTTGCAAAAAAACATTTACATCTGTGATTTATGTACACAGCTTGTAGTGAATTTGTATCTTTGCAATTTTGGGTTGTTAGAGTGGTCTGGCATTTCTGTGTTCTCCAATAATATGCTGTTAATTTTTAAAAAAAATGGTACCAGTTTTCCCCCACCGGCTTTAGCTTTTGAGATACGGAACATTTGCCCTCTACCAGTCACCACCTGCTCACCCATAGAAAATCATGATAGCCATATCGCAGAAACGAGAGCTGATGCAGTCTACCCAATGCACTTTTCTGGATCAGTGCCCCAAATAACCTCAGGAAGAGGCCTAAAACCCATTTATGTGTCTTTTTAGCAGTCTACATTATCCATTGAACTGTCTTTCAGTACCACATTTTAAATGAGCTTTCTTCCTATCAGCTTTCTTCACTGTCAGCCTTTCACAATTACAGTGTTCCCTCGCTATTTCACTGTTCGCTTATTGCGGACTCGCTGTTTCGCGGATTTCAAAAAAATATTAATATAAAATATATATCATGGTATTTTTGCTGTTTTGTGTCTCCAAGGCGCTTTCCCTCCTCAGTCCTTCCTCCCTCCAGCCTTGAAGGGCCTTTCCTTCCTTTCCTTCACTTTATTTTAAGTTTATAAAGACTAAAAATAGTGTATAAATACTAAAATAATGTATAAATATTAAAATAAATAGAGCATCCCTACATCGTGGTTTTTCATTCATTGCGGGAGGTCCTGAAACCTAACCCCAGCAATAAGTGAGGGAACACTGTATACCTAGAAATATACAATTGCATGGGCCATCTTAATTTTGGTATTCCCACCTCAAATCACAAGGAGATGCAGGTAATAAATAAATACATTATCATTGTTGTTATTATTCAGTGATATGTCTTGATACTTCAGGATCTTGTTGGAAGGGAGCTTCACAGCTACCCTTCCAAGTCCTTGTCTTCTCCTGGTTTCTTGATTGATATCTCCATTCTAATGAATGGTGGAGCCATAACAGTCAGTGCTCCCGGTTTTCAGGCAAAAAGTACCTAAAATATGCATTAAAAAAGAAAGAAAAACAGGAACTTTCTCCCACATGTGATGAACTCGCCCAAGAGCTAAAGATTTTTGGATAAAAATTCAATAGAGATATGCAAATTGTATTTAAAAAAACAAAATAACACTGAAAGCAGAAATCATTTTATTAGGCAAGCAAATCTTGAAACACTGAGAAAGAATCTTCCTCTATATGACAACAGCAGCAAGAATTAAATGTGCAAAATTATGGAAGCAAGAAACTACACCAACAACAGATAATTAGATTACAAAGGTTTTTGAAATGGCTGAAATGGACAAATTAACTTTAATTTTGCAACAAGCTAACTCAGAATCTACAAGAAGAAAGAAAACTTTTTATGGACTTTGTAAAAAAAACCAGAAGAAGATGATCATAACAGGATTTCTGTACTAAATATAAATATGAATAATATATGTTTGTATTTTGTACTTGAAAGATAAAAGGTGGAAGGTAATTGTCGGGTTAATAGTTCAAATATCGTAATAGCAATGTGTAGAATTTCAATGATGTGGATGTTATAGAAACATGTATGTGTATATATTGTATATGAGGACACATATATACAAAATCTGCATAGAAGATAGATTAATACAATAAATATTTATATATTGACATATGCATTACTAACGTATTAACAAAAGAACCAACTAGAAGATATGTAAATAGATAGATATTATTAAAACTAGTATTAAAATAGAGCATGTATAAGAAAACTGATGAAACTAGAAGGAACACTCATTACACAGGCTTAGAGGAGAAGATAAGGAAAAGATGGGACAATATAAGACAGAAAGATCAACGTGAATGCCAGATGACAAGAAGTCATTTGCTTTCGAAATAGAACAGTGGTTCCCAACCTTTTCTTGGCCAGGGACCACTTGACCAGGGACCACTCTCCAACATTAATACCAAAAGAGTTCCAAATCAGTTTTTGGTCAACTTTAGATTCGGTTTAGTTATTTGGGGTGCTGATTCGGAAAATTGCATTGCATAGACCACATGAGCTCTAGTTGCGAATGCTCTGTCTGATGGTTTTGTTCGTACCTGTTTTACCTGCTGATACAACAAACTCATGTATAGAATTAATTACGATCTCCCATTTGTCTTCATATCTTCATTTGGTCTGGAGGCCATTCCTATCTGAACATAGTCATAGAAACATAGTGTTGGAGATCATCTAGTCCACGGATTCTCAAAGTGGGCAATACCGCCCCCTGGTGGGCGGTGAGGCAATCCAAGGGGGCGGTGGGAGGCTCAGGGGAATTTGGGGGGTGGTGAACCCCTTTAAGGGGGCGGTGAACAATTGGCCATTTAGGAGGGGTCGCTTGGCCCTCTTCTTCAACTCCGCCCCCTTCGCTTTGACCTGCATATTAGATATTTGGATTAGAATTCGTAAGAGTAGCAAAATTATTTATGAAGTAGCAACGTAAATATGGTTGGGGGTCACCACAACATGAGGAACCTTATTTAGGGGTCATGGCTTTAGAAAGGTTGAGAACCACTGCATTAATACATATATCTTTCTGTTTAATTGCTATTAATTTTTTAAAAAAAATTATTTCTAGGGGGGCGGTGAGTAAATGTTTTTCTGGAAAGGGGTCGGTAGGCGAAAAAAGTTTGGGAACCACTGATCTAGTCCAATGCCCTGCTCAAGCCAGTGCTAAAGCAAGCCCCAACGTCCTTTGCTTGTTGATTAAAGAGGACCCATCACTCTTCTAAGTATCTGGGACCGTTCTCAAGGGGTTGAATGATATATATTGAGAGATGCTCCCTGGAGATGCTGCCGCTCCCTGTGATAGATTTGCCCTCACCTACGGTACCAGCACTAGGATGCTTAACACCTGAGATCGCAAAACTCCATTTATGGACACAGGTCTGCTTCTCAAAGGGAAAGAGAACCGTTAAGTCCCCCAACATCTCAAGGAACCCTGCCGAGAAGTGGCTACGAGATGAGTCAAGATGGTCACCCATTTCAGATAACTCCTTAAATAGGTATCTTTGTACTGGGAAATGATCTGACCCCAATATCATGTCTGTTATGTTTTTCTTGGCTCCCTTTGCAGGATCCCTTTTTCCCCCTTCTCCTGCCTATATTGTTGAAAGCTGAGAAAACAACTGATTAGATCTTCAAAACTTTGCTGACAGGAGTTGTCTTCCTGTGGGTACAAACTCATCAACCAACACTAATAAGAACACCCCCATTGAGCAAACAGTGCACTGAGAGAAAGTGAGTCTGTTTCTTCCCTTCTTTTTCCCTGGTGCATAAACAGCACAAGGAGATGGCTCAGCTTCCTCTGAAATATAGCCTGCAGCACCATCCAAGGACTAACCAAGACTGTCCTCGCTTAGCTTCCAAGATCAAACAGGAGCTCTTGCCTTTAGGCCTTCCTCAATAAGTAGATACAGTCAAAGTCTTCAGAGATAGGAGAACATTGAACAACTACATTTTACCTACTAGTTGAAGCAGTAGAAGCCAAGGGCAGTCTTTCTGAAACATGTAAACCACATCTCAGCTTTTGGACTTCTGCAGCTTTAAAAAATCATAACGTTCTCGAATCTTTGCTAGCATAACAGGATTTCCTCTGTTTGGCTCCAGGGCCCTATGGATACCCAAATCCATGAATACTCAAGTCCCATGACATACAACAGCATAGGAAAAGATATAAATCAGCAATTATTATTGGAATGTTTTCAAGCCATGGGTGGCTGGATCTGTGGATATGGACGACTGACTTAAATATTAACAATAGTAGATCAATTGAGCCAATGGTTTGACTCACCCTGCATTCGATCAACTCAATCCAATCAAGCAACCAATACGATTAGAGCCATGAGAAGTTCATCATAGAGGAACCCCCAGTGGCGGTGTCACAATGGGTTAAACCCTTGTGCCGCCAGGACTGAAGACTGACAGGTCAGATGTTCGAATCAGGGGAGAGCACGGATGAGCTCCCTCTGTCAGCTCCAGCTCCCCATGTGGGGACATGAAAGAAGCCTCCCACAAGGACAGTAAAACAGCAAAACATCTGGACATCCCCTGGGCAATGTCCTTGCAGATGGCCAATTCTCTCACACCAGAAGCAACTTGAAGTTTCTCAAGTTGCTCCTGACATGGAAAAAAAATATGGCCATGGAAGGTTCAAGGGATTGTAGTCCCAAAAAAGGAACATTTCTTAGCTCAGAGACTTTTACGATACAACCAATTGGCCAGTCAATTGTGGCGCGTCCTCCATAACGCTGAGAAAGAAAACAAACAAGGTTCCGAAAAACGAATGTCGTTGCCATTGCTTGTGGGTGGATGCCTGCTACTTTGAGCTTTCCCCAGGTTCTCAGCCATACTATCAGCCTTCGCTGGACATCCTGGCCTTCCTTGTTTGACGTTGAGAACTCAGCCGACACCTCCGTTGAAAGGGCGGGTTGTTTTGGGAAGCGACTGGGAGGATTCTTGTGTGGGCAGACCATTGAAGGGGTGATGACAGTCGTGGGTTTCCAGGAAGCCAGGCTACGCCCGGAGAAGACAGCCAAAGATGCCTGCTATGAATGCATCACAAGGCAAAAAGCCATTCCCTCTTGCATCTCTCATGGTCCCTATTAGGGAGCCCTCACACCTCTTGTATGCCAAGAATGTACCTAATTGGTTGGCTTAACATATTTCCATCCCATCGTTCCGCCTGATGGGAATCCTCAAAGGTGGATTCCAATGCCCGGAAATTCTCACGCTGCAACAAAATCTTGTAAAGCCTGGAAGAACTATGGTGGTGGGATATAACGTGAGACACTTTTGTCATGCTTGGGATTAGAATGGTAGTCTACACTGTGCATCTGCACTGTAGATAATGAATGCAGTTTGAGGCCACTTTTTGAACCACTGCGATGCAATGTGACTGAATCCTGAGAGTTGTAGTTTTACAAAGCCTTCTCCCTGAAGAGTTCTGGTGCCTCACCAAGCTACAGTTCCCAGGATCCCATCACTTGGAGCCATGGCAGCTGAAGAGGTGTCACACTATATTAATTCTGCAGTGTCAGTAAATTCTATTTAATCTGATTCTTGTATGGCTGCTCAGTTTGGTGTTGAGGTCCTGCAGGTAGAGTTGTCAGATGGCTTAAGAGGCAGGGCTTCTTGCTGCTATCTGCCTTCAAAATGACTTTGAACTATGGCAACCTTATGGCTTCCAGTCCCACGAACAGTAGCATTAAAGATGGGGCTTCTGCAGGTGTTGTATTGGTTGTGTAGAAGAGGATGTTTCAGCAGGAGCTGAAGCCAACACCAGCAACAGTTCCATTTTCTACCCAACCATGAAAGAAGTAGGAATCCTGCCCCTTATTTTGCCTGGCAACCTTTCCAGGACGCTCCATGGTTGCCAAAATACCTTTATGTCCCCTGATGCAATAAAATGGGGCCATCGGTTGGCCATCAGTATCCTCTGGAGGTTGGTTCCAGGACCTCCCGTGGATCCCCAAATCCATGGATGCTCAAGTCCTAGGTTTCCTTTTTGAATTTCTTTCAGGTGTGGATGGTGGGATCCATGGATGCAAGAATCTGTGGATGAGGAGCACCCAATTGTGCTTAGCTGTGGCCGGACATGGAAGTCAATGCTAGCAGTTCCACAAACACACACACACATATACAGGTGGGTCAAAAAGTGTTGCCTCCTGTGTCATAAAAATGTCATGAATCAACATATAACAGCAGAAGTTGCTCCAAATCATATCCTGAACTGTCCTCTACACAAAACTACCGTTCAACATAGTCACCAATAATTTGTACACAATTGCGCCATCTTTTAACCCCGTCATCAAAACCATTTTGGAAAAAATCAGGGTTTTGCTTAGTGACCTGTGATTGTAAAGTTGTTTTAATGTCATTCAAGTAATTGAATCAGAGGTCCAAACAGGTAAAAGTCAGAAGGGGCCAAATCATAAACATTCTTCAAGCAATCATGGATTTCCTTAGGTGCACAACCTTCTTTGGCCAGAAATTTAATGATGACTCTTTCTCAATGGTGACCCCCAAAAGAAATTCAATGATGACTCATGGTTCTATTCAGTCACTCGGAAAAAGAAAATACTCTATCAGTAGAGTAAGGTTACCTCTATCATATCATGCATAGATAGTCCAGGAGCTGGAAAAGAAATAAAAGTTAGAGTGATTGAGTTGAACACTTCCCAAGCGTCTAGGACTGTGTGATGTATTTTTGAATGATGCGCATAGATCCAAGTAAGGTGGCCTTTTGCTGTTGACAGATTGTGATTTTGTCAATGTTTATTGTTTCCAAATGCCGGCTGAGATCTTTTGGCATGGCACCCAGTGTGCCAATGAACACTGGGACCACCTGTATTGGTTTATGCCACAGCCTTTGCAGTTAGATTTTGAGGTCTTCATAATGGCTGAGCTTTTTCTGTTGTTTTTCCTCAATGCGGCTGTCACTGGTATGGCGACATCAATAATCCAAACTTTTTTCTTTTCCACAGTCGTGATGTCTGGTGTATTGTGTTCCAAAACTTTGTCAGTCTGGATTCGAAAGTCCCAAAGATCATAAACGACCTTTGTGGGTTTATGATCCCACCAATTCTTTACTGCTGGTAGGTGGTACTTGTGACATAAGTTCTAGTGAATCATTTGGGCTACAGGGTTGTGTCTTTGTTTGTAATCTGTCTGTGTGATTTTCTTGCAACAGCTGAGGATATGGTCCATGGTTTCATCAGCTTCTTTGCACAGTCTGCATTTTGGGTTATCCGCTGATGTTTCAATCCTGGCCTTAATGGCATTTGTTCTGATGTCTTGCTCCTGGGCTGCAAGAATCAGGCCTCTGTCTCCTTCTTCAGCATTCCATTTGTGAGCCATAACCAGGTCTTCTCCTAGTTAACTTTTCCTTCAATTTTGTCAAGGAGCTGTCCATGTAATGCTTTGTTGTGCCAGCTGACAGCTCTGGTTTGTAGTGCAGTTTTCTTGTACTGGTTCTTTGTCTGCTGTGCTTTGAGAAGTTTCTGACTTCAATTAAAGCAGGTTCTTGGCTTTCCTTGACATATTCTGCCAGGGCGTGTTTTTCTTCTTCAACTGCTTGTTTGACTTGTAAGAGTCCTCTAATAATATTATTATTATTATTATTATTATTATTATGGCTACCAGCCTTCTCCCAATAGACTCAAATCAAGGAAAAGCTTTATGACAACTGCCACTCCTCTTGGCGTCCCCCCAGCAACAGCAAGGGTATCCCTCTGGCAGCTAAACCAGGAAATCCCAACTGGATGGCCCTCCACGAGGGTCTTACTCCAGGGGCAAACCAAGAATGGGCAACTTGGAAGTCCCTGAACAGACTCAGAAGTGGAGTCGGCAGATCAAAAGATAACCTGACAAAATGGCACTGCCTAGAAGAATCCCACACCTTGTGTGACTGTAGAGCAGAACAGACAATTCCACATCTGTATGCTTGTCCATTAAGCCCTGCCTCATGTACAGAGGAAGAATTGTTGGAGGCTACAGACAATTCCGTTGCTGTTGCCCATTTTTGGTCAAAAGATATTTAGCTGCCTGCGCTCCTATTTTTATCAGTTTTATACTAATTTATGCAATGTTTTTGATAGAAAATAAATAAATATTATAAATCATCACTTAGGATTGCAAAAGAATATATGCATCCTTCCACATTTGCGGGTTTGATGCTTATCCCTGGATTTGATCAATACACTCCCTAGGCGCTGCCCATAGTGTTGTGCTGGAGGACCTCAAGATTCCTAGAGAGAGGAATAATAATAATTATTATTATTATTTAATATTTATTATTATATTTTCAGACCTGCAAAAATGCAAGCTTTCCCTAATTTTCTTTGAATGGGGGAGGGAGAGGGAGAGAGGGTTCATTCTTGGCCATTAAAATGACATCCTTCTCTATTCATCGCCTCTACAGGTGCCTTGCCTCTGAAAGGCTCCTGGCCTCTGGTTATAAATTAAGCCCATAAAAGACCCTGGAAAACAAACAGAGCAACAACCCCCCCGCCCCTCCATTCAGAGGTACTGAAGTGGCAAAAGCCACTTTGGCCTGGAAAGGGCTCGGGGGACCTCATGCTTCGCTAGCCTCCCAAGAATGGCCTGGCCCCATCCGATCGGTGACCCAGGACATTGGGGACCCTGCCGGAGCATTGGGTGGCCCTCGCAGGTCACCCCACGGTCAGTCTCCCCTTTGGCACAGCTGCCCCACATAATTCACAACTCAGGAAACGTCCCAAGTTGGGACTGGCCGAAAATAGAATTTCAAGTCACAGGGGTTAAGCAAGCAATGTGTGGGGTTTTAATGATAGGGGCCTGGCCCGCCACAAATTTTCATGAGGGAGACATTCCACCCAACCAGCTCAACACTGTAGTACGACGACAGCCTCCTGTTTCTGGTTTTTTTTTTGGGGGGGGGGGTTACCATGAAAAACAAAACTCCTGAACTGAGCACTACTTTCTCAGCTAAGGCTCATTGCTGGAGTTGGTGGGTGGTCACAAATACATCAATACGTAAGTGTATTTGTGGACACGATCAAATGCAACTAGTCATGGGATTAGTATGGGGTAATGAAGGGAGGGGGACGCATGGATTCCCATCACTTAAGAGCATCCAATGAAACCTCTGTTGTTGTTGTTTATTTGTTCAGTCGCTTCCGACTCTTCGTGACCTCCTGGACCAGCCCATGCCAGAGCTCCCTGTCAGCCGTCACCACCCCCAGCTCCTTCAAGGTCAAGCCAGTCACTTCGAGGATACCATCCATCCATCTTGCCCTTGGTCGGCCCCTCTTCCCCTTTCCTTCCATTTTCCTCAGCATAATTGTCTTCTCCAAGCTTTCCTGTCTTTTCATTATTTGGTCAAAGTACTTCATCTTTGCCTCTAATATCCTTCCCTCCAATGAGCAGTCGGGCTTTATTTCCTGAAGTATGGACTGGTTGGATCTTCTCGCGATCCAAGGCACTCTCAGAACTTTCCTCCAACACCACAGTTCAAAAGCGTCTATCTTCCTTAGTTCAGCCTTCCCTAAGGTCCAGCTTTCACATCCATAGTTTACTACAGGGAATACCTCTATATTAGTATATTAGTATGTTATCTCGAGCTCTGAGGATTATGTGAGAAGGAATCCCACTGGAGCATTGCAGCACACCAAAATACCTGGGAGTCACTCTGGATCGTACTTTGACTTACAAGAAGCACTGTTTGACTCTCAAGCAAAAAGTGGGTGCTAGAAATAATATCATATGAAAGCTGACTGGCACAACCTGGGGATCACAACCAGACACAGTGAAGACATCTGTCCTTGCACTTTGCTACTCTGCTGCTGAATATGCATGCCAGTGTGGAATACATCTCACCATGTTAAAACTGGCTCTTAATCAGACGTGCCGCATTACCACAGGATGCCTATGCCCAATGCTGCTGAAGAAGACCAGGTGAGAAATCCCCTCCTGGGCACACAGAAGACTAGGCAACTTGGAAGGTGCTGAACAGGCTGCGCTCTGGCACCACGAGATGCAGAGCCAATCTTGAGAAATGGGGCTACAAAGTGGAGTCCATGACATGCGAGAGTGGAGGAGAGCAAACCACAGACCACCACCTACAATGCAGCCTGAGCCCTGCCACATGCACAATGGAGGACATCCAAACAGCAACACCAGGTCAGCTTCTGGTCAAAGGACATTTAGTACAATGCCAATTTTAAAAAAACTTTGTTTGTGGTTTTGCTACACCTTACAACTGTGTTATCAAATTGCTTCTGACACAATAAATAAAATAGTATAGGGGAACCAACAATGTCTCCCCCAAATGTGCCAGGGACTGGTACAAGTTGCACATCTCTCATCCAAAATGCTTGGGATTTTGGAAGACCTGCATGGCATCTAAGTCATGGGAGATCTTGATGATACCACTCTAGCCTCAACTCAACATTCATTTATTTTCCTATATCCTGTATACACACAGCCTGAAGCTGCTATTCTATATAATGCTTTTCATAATGTGAATGGAACCAAGTTTGTGCACGTGACCCACCTGAAAGCAAAAGCTTCCCTCTCTCAGCCACTCAGGTGGACAATTTGAGGGATTTGAGGTTCCAGGATGCTCTACTGTATTTCGGTCTGTTTGTTTATTTATTTAATACTTAGATCATAGGTCTTTCACATACAGGACAAACAAATAAGTAATACATAAAAACCAAATTATTAAATTATTATTATTGTTTTTTACTGCTCTGGACACTACTTACTTACTTAGGCAATTCTTCATAATGTGAATGGAACATTCAGGGTTGGCTCGACGCACCTTCCTCTTGGCAAGTTTCTCCCTTTCACCCTTCATTCATGCCCGTTCAAATTCTGCAGCACTGCTGGCCACAGCTGACTTCCTGTTAGAATGCTCAAAGACCAGGGCTTCCCAGGTCTCAGTGTCTATGCCACCGTTTTTAAAATTAACATTAAGCTCATCTTTAAATCTCTTTTCCTGTCCACCAACATTGTGTTTCCCATTCTTGAGTTCAGGGTATAGCAACTGCTTTGGGAGATGGTGATCAGGCTTTCAGACAACGTGGCCAGACCAGCGGAGTTGATGGTGGAGAAGCATTGCTTCAATGCTGGTGGTCTTTGCTTCTTCCAGCATACTGACATTTGTCCGTCTATCTTCCCAAGAGGCAACGCTGATGGAATTGTTCCAGGAGTTGAATGTCCACATTTCACAGGAATATAGCAAGGCTGGGAGGACAATAGCTTTATAAACAAGCACCTTGGTATATCTACGAGGTGTCCTAGTCCTCAAACACTCTCTGCTTCATTCAGAAAATGCTGCACTCGCAGAGCTCAGGCGGTGTTGTATTGCAGTGTCAATGTTGATTATTGTGGAGAGGTGGTTGCCAAGGTAGCAGAAATGGTCAACATTTTCTAATGTTACGCTACTAAGCTGTATTTCTGGCATTGCAGAGGGATTGTCTGGTGACTGCTGGAAGAACACTTTTGTTTTCTCAATGTTCAACGAGAGACCGAGCTAAGACATTAAGGCCCCTTCCACACAGCTGAATAAAATCCCTCATTATCTGCTTTGACCTGGAATATGTGACAGTGTGGACTCAGATAACCCAGTTCAAAGCAGATGTTGTGGGATTTTTTGCCTCGATATTCTAGGCTGTGTAGAAGGATGCTAAGCGGAGTCTTTGATTCAAATTGCTGGGGGTGGGGGGGAATATTCCATGTCAAAATTAGAACTTCCTGAAGGTGAGAGCTGTCTATTCTGCCAAGAAGTTTTGAAGCAGAGGGTGGATGCCATCTGCCAGGAGTGCTTTGATTGTGACTTCCCAGGTTTCAGGGGTTTGGAGTAGACGGTCTTTGGGGTCACTTCCATCTCTATAATTCTGTGATTCTCCAATTCTTTCCCAAGTTTTACTCTTGTCAATTGCCATGTTGGCAAGCCAACAGTTGGTTATGGAAGATGAAGACCCTTAAGGGGGGGGGGTGTCAACAGTGAGATTACAATTGGAAGGAAGGAAGGAAGGAAGGAAGGAAGGAAGGAAGGAAGGAAGGAAGGAAGGAGCATTCTCTGAGGCTTTTTTTGTGCCTCCCATATGGCTGAAATATCCCAAAAATAGTTTACCCAGCTAATTACTAAAACGATACAAGGGCAAATGGACTGTGATGGATAGCCGATGGACAAGATAGGGGTGCACTAAGCCGAAGAATTGTAATTACATGAGGGCTTCCATGCCTCCAATTGTTTGGCCAAAGGCAGGCCCCCTCCTTCTCACCTTGCCCTAACAGATAAGGACAGAATGGCCTCACAAGCCATTGGTAAACAGGGAGCGCTCTTCCTTGAGAAGACTGCATAGAAGGGCAAGCATCCGTTGGCTTGAGCCAACACCCAAGATTCCTTAGCCGGGATTAGACAATGGCAGGGAGGCAAAGGCACACTCAAGCCACAGTCCCCTTTTCTCCTGGACCTGAATAGCTGACGGAGAGATACTGATCAGCGGAGCAAGGGCCACAGGCCAAGCAGACAATGCCGGGGCTTCGGCCTCGTCCCCATCTGTCATGTCCAAACAAAGATATTGTCAGCCTTGTCAGCCCTGACGGCCACGTCCTCCAGGCATGTCAGCCTTCAGTTGCCTGGGTTGGCAAGTCCGTTGAGTAGGCTTTAAAGAAGGACACTTTGGGCGGAAGAAAGAGACACTCTCCTTTACTCGATTGAAAGCTATACCTCGCAGGGCCATTGTCTTGTACTTATTTATTTTGCAATTTGTTGTCCAGGCACAATTCAAAGTGTCACTTAGGACTTATAAAGCTCTATATTAGGCATGAGCAAGCTTCAGATGTCTGGGTGTTTTGGACTTCAACTCCCACAATTCCTAACAGTAGGTCCAAAATAATGGAGGCCCATGCCTGCTCTATATGCTTCAGGTGTAGGCTGTTTGGCATGTTGTCTCTCCCTCTATGCGTCATGGGTTTTGAGATCTTCAGGAAAGGCCTTCGTTCAATCTCACCACCACCACAAGCAAGATTAGGGGGGAATGCAAGAAAGGGCTTGTCCCTAGATTCTAGAAATCCCTTCCCAGGTCTTAAAGCAGAAGCTGGATGGCCATTTATTTATTTATTTCCGGCATTTTACCCCGCTCTTCTCAACCCATCTGCTGAGAGTGCTTGGATTGTGTGGCAGAAGGGGGTCAGACTAGATGGCCCTCAGGCGTCATCAAAGGAGATTCCATCTGAACATTATTAGGAAGAACGTCCTAACCAAATGGAAAACTGTTCTACACTGCCTCAGGGTCTGATGGAAGCTCCTTCCTTGGACGCTTTTAAACAGAAACTGGCCATCTGTCAGGGGTGCTTTGAATGTGCTTTTCCTGTATGGCAGGGGTTGTATTTAATATGTATTTGATAGAAATACATGTTAATATGTGTGTTTATAGAATTTTTGCAGTGTTTCTGTGTTTTGACTATGCTGTGACTTGCTTCGAGCAATAAGGAGAGATGGGTAAGAATTATTATTATTATTATTATTAACACAACAAGATTAGTGCACAGCAAACAAGATCATTGTTGTCGTCTGTTGATTTGGATCACACATCGGACACTTCCCAATAATGCATTCCAATCCCAGTAAGGTGGCCTTTTGCAGCTGACAGATGATAATTTTGTCAGCGCTGATTGTGTTTAAGTGCAGGCCAAGGCCTTTAGGCACTGCACCCAGTGTGCTGATCACCACTAAGACCAGGCATGTAGCCCGGGGGGGGGGGGAGGATTGAGGGGCTTCAGTCCCCGTCCCCCCCGAAATTCTCAGGGTGGTCCGCAAGGCCTTACTGGTACGTGGCACAGTGGCGCCCTTGGCCGCGCCTGGGCCCTCGGAGCACTCGCTTTTCTTTTCAGTGTTCCTGGTTTCAACCTTCGGTGCTGGGAGAGGAAGGGGAGTGCGCTGACAGCCCAGGCTGCCGCACCACAGACCATTCGAAGGCCGCAATAGGCCTTTGCGCCCGTGCACTCAGCAGGCCTTCGCGCCTGTGCACTCGGCAGGCCTTTGCGCCTGTTTATTGAAGTCTTGCCACACTCGTGGCTGGGAGTGGAGTGCGTCGAGCCCGTCAGCTGCCTTCTGGGACTTTCTAGATCCAGGTAACCAGCAACTCCCATTTGAAAAAGGGCAATAATTCCACAATCCCTGCCTCTATGCACAGTTGGGCACATTGCCTCTATGTGCCCAGTTTAGTCCAGATCCAGCATTGGCTTGGTTCAAAGCCCTAATGATGATGATGTTGATGATGATGATGATGATTATTATTATTATTATAAAACAGGGCATTGAACCAAGCCAACTCTTCAGTCTTACTTTGCCCCTATCAATTTTTCTTCAAGAAAAGAAGTCTTGATATGCCATCTGCCATAAAGCACGCTAAGTGACTGTTAAAGTCTTTAGAAATTTTGAGAGCAGATGCAAAAGATCATTTTGTAAAACTCTTTGACCTAACAAGAATAACATCTGAAAAAATATTTCAAAGCAACTTGACTATTCCAAGGCAAAGTTCAAGACAGGTACATCGGGCAAATCCAGGGACTAATTCTGTAGAAGATTATTTCAGAGTTGCAGTGTTCATACCATGTGTCGATTCATTCATACAGAACATTACTGAAAGGTTCGTGTCAAATGAAGACATTTTAACCAGTTTCCAGGTTCTCCTCCCTGGGTTTTCAGGTCTAGACAAAGTTCACTATATGGAACAACTGTCAGAATACTTTGAAAATGACGCAGTGCTTGCTTCCGTCAAGGCTGAGTACATAATGTGGTGTAATATTACACCATCAATTAAGAAAGATACTGAGGTACTTAAAGTGTTGGAACTGTGTCACAAAACCTACTATCGGTCAATTAATTTCCTTTTGACTATGATAGCGACATGCAGTGTGGAAAGATCGTTTTCAACCATGAAGAGAGTGAAAAGTGTATCTAGAAGTTGAATGACAGACCAGAGACTTCGTGGACTAGTAATAATTTCCATCCATCAGGACATCACTATCAAACCAGAAAAAGTAATTGACAAAATGGCCGGGGAGAAGAAAAGAAGTCTGTTGCTGTAAAGTAAAAAATAAGTCAAAATATTCTAAACATTTTGTTAATCAAAGTAAATAAACAGCATTTATTATTTAAACTGTTATGTTTATTGATATCATGATCTGATCACCATGCTCAATATATCCCATATGCATGGGGATATTGGGATAACACTACAAAAGGTTTGCTAGGGTAGATCCTCTCTCACTCAGACTCAGCCCCCCAAAATCAAAACTCTTTCTACGGGCCTGACTGAAACCATCTTTATATGTCAGCTTTTCTAGTTGTTTCTCTATTATTATTATTATTACTACCGTGTTTCCCCGAAAGTAAGACAGCGTCTTACTTTCTTTTCCCCCAAAAAAGTCCCCCTACGGCTTACTTTCGGGTACGTCTTATATAACCCAAGACGTGCCCCGTCGCCACGCCGCCGCCGCCGCCGCCCGCCGCCGCAACCGGAGGTGTGCCGCGCACACCTGCGGCACACCTCCACGGCACACCTTTTCGCCAGGCCTCCAAGCAAGAGAGGGGGAAAGGAGCCAGGGGCGGGACGAGCGGCGGCAGCGTCACTGTGACGCGGCGATCCTCACCACGCCCCTGGCTCCTTCCCCCCCTTCTTTCGTCAAGCAAGGGAGGGGGGAAAGGAGCCAGGGCGTGGTGAGGATCGCCGCGTCACTGTGACGCGTCGCCGCTTCGTCCCGCCCCTGGCTCCTTTCCCCCTTCCTTGCTTGGAGGCCTGGCGAAAAGGTGTGCCGCGGAGGTGTGCCGCAGGTGTGCCGCAGCACACCTCCGGTTGCGGCGGCGGGACGAGGTACGGCTTACATACGGGGTACGGCTTATATAAGCCGACCCCCCCGACACCCCCAATACGTCTTACAATCGGGGGTGTCTTACTTTCGGGGAAACACGGTATTACTATTATTATTGGATTCTAGGATTCAGTGAAAGCCTTTTTATTCAGACAGGCTTTTAAAACTGAAATGGTTTCAGGAGTCCTGAATGGCTATTAACGTATTTTCTTATTTATTTCAGCATTATACATTAATTGCATTGTTTTGATCATTGAAATAGCTTCATGTTGACTTTTTATAGGTTTAGTTCAAGTTCACTTTACTACGATCAGTGACCAGTTTTTATAGGTTTGTCGGGCATGTTTCTAGGCAGATGTTGGGTGTCGTCCTCCCAGAAAGAACCATTGGCAAACTGGGACTGGGGATGGTGGCACTGAAAGCATTGTGACCACATTTTTCCACCGAAGTAGCCAAAGTGGGGGGGGGGGGGACACACACACAACACTATTGGTATTTTTCTCTCATTCCAACATAAACAGCAACTACTGTAACTAGACAGATATTCAGATGTCTCCCAGGGACCATGGTATGCACTGTCAAATGAATGCCATTCAACACCATGTGTACTGCCATGTCTCAATGCTATGGAACCCTGGGACTTGTCGTTTGGTGCTGCATAGACCCTCTTTGGCAGCAAAGGCAGAAGACTTCATTGATCTACAACTACAAGGATCCCATAGCATTGAGCTAGGGCAGTTCAGGTTCACTGTTTGAGTTGGAACGGTTTCTTCCATGGCAGAAGTACCACGCACATAGGAGAACCAGACTGAAAGGGAAGGAGAACTCAGCAGCAGCAGAGAGCGTGGGAGCTGCCTAATTGGCCTTGGAGAGCGGGTGCATAGGGTCTGAAGGCTGCAGGTTGGAGGACTAGAGAGATGTTGAGTTCAACTTGTCTCCATCCAAATAATCATTCTGGGCGAGAAGACTCAACAGTTTGGCTGAACATGTCAGTCTAAAAAGTTGCAACCAGGTTCTGTTTGAGAGCATGGGCCATGCGCCTTCCAAACCAAATGTGTGGCTCTCGTCTCGTCAAGTTGCCGATACCTTTTTTTTCCTCCCTGGTTTTTGGACCTTATACCACGGAACAGACCCCCATCACCACTACCACGTTTTCTTTCAGCTCTGGGCTCTGAGCCTTTGCTGTGTCCCATTCGGTGACTTTTTGCTTATTTTTCTGCAGTCGGGAGAGATGCCATGAAGCGAGAGCCGGACCCTTCCACCCATTAATCAAAAGCGGCAAGTGCTCTGCAGGGAGACACAAAACCTCTGTGTGTTTTCTCCCATATTTCTCAAGCAAGGTCAGCGGGAGGCCGGGCGGAGGGGGCAGAGGCCTGGCCCAAGGAACCCCCAGTTAGAAGCACATTTTATTCCAGTGCCTATTTATCAAAGTCAGCAGCACCACGAAGTGGCACCAGAAGGGAGAAAGGCCTTCCTCCTTTGTTACCCCCCCCCCCCCAATGCTTTCCCCCTTTGTGGCAAAGTTGCTCCAGTTTTCCAGTGTTCTCAAACATGAGTGGGTGGGTTGCCTATATTCAGAACCCAGAGGTTGGCACAATCCCTCATGGGCATCCCATATATATCACTAGCGTATCATCATCATGCACTTGGCATTGCCCAGGAGTCGGAGGGGCCAGTGCCCTCCTGCTTTCATCCTTTCTTTCTTTCTCTTTCTTTCCTTTCCTCATTCTTTCCCCCCTTTCCTGTCCCTTCCTTTCTTCCTTTCCTCATTTTTTCTTCTCCTTTCCTTTCCCCCCCTTCTTTTTCTCTTTCTGTCTTTCCTTCCTCCCACCCTTCCCCTCCTAGTCATGTCACCTTTCTTTCCCAGTAATGTCACAGAGGGCTACTTTACCTAACAATAGCCAGTCCTTCCCCTAACAACACCCAGTCCAGTGACATCACAGTATTGATGCACAATGAGAGCAACGCATAATGAGATTGCTTTGCTGGCTCATCATAATAGATGCTCTTTCCCGTGTACCATTATGAAGCTCCTTTGATGGAAGTGGACATTGTGTAACTGCTCAATCCTGTTTACCTCGTGTATAAGTCTACCTTGTGTATAAGTTTCCCTTGTGTATAAGTCTACCTAGTGTATAGGTCTATTTTGGGTATAAGTCTACCATGTCTATAAGCCTACCTCATGTATAGGTCTATCTCATGTATAGGTCTATCTCATGTATAATTTTACCTTGTGTATAAGTCACTGGCACATTTTAGGGCCAAAACTATGGATTTTGATATGATTCATGGATAAGTCAGAAGTTATACTCTGGAGAGGGGAAAGCAGCAATACCGTCCCTGGGTGCCACCACCATTTCCCTGCCCGAGCATTCAAAAAAGGCAGAAGTTGCCCAATGGTGGAGAGAGTAAGAGTTGCTGCTTCCTTTAGGTTCTTCCAGGTTGGACTAAGCTCTCATTCTTCACCACTCTATTCAGAGAAGAGAATCGAATCTTTTTATGATAAGAGTTAAGGTACAGTAGTTACAATGACTCATGGAAAAGTTGATCCATAGATAAATCTAGACTTATACATGAATATATCGAGTGGATCCTCAAGTGCATTTCAGCCAACATAATGATCAGTCTTGAACCTTGGATATACTGTTTATAGCACTTGGAAATGCTAATTTGGGGTAGGGGGTTCAAGGAACCATAGTCCGAAAAATGAACTTTTCCAGGCTCTGGATTTTGAGGAGTACATTTGCCCTAGGATGGTTGCCAAATGGTAGGAGACGTGGGCACAACCATGTGGTGAAAAGGTGTTCCCTTTCTAGTTCAAAACCCACCTTTTCAGTGAAAGGAAAGCTGCCTCTATCCACAAACTTATAGTCATTGCTACCCATGAAATGTTGGGGTTCTTCTCCCCACAAAAGCCTATTATGAAACCATCTCTGCTGTCTGGTTTATCATCTCCATCGAAGGTTTTGTCATTCATCTCTCTGTCGGTGGTGGAGGAGTAGGGGGCGGGGAGAGGACTCCAGAGGACTAATAAAATATAAAAATTGCCCTGAGAAAAAAGGGAACGACCAAGCCAGGGAAGTTCCTTCCTTTCACTCCCCAGCTTTGGCACAAAAGGGATCCTGGCATTTCGTATAAGGAAGCTATTGTCCTGGAAATCAAATCTCCTTTTCACCTTTCTGTGCTGGCCTTGATCAATAGGAGGAAATTGAAGTCTGTCCTGGGAAGGGGAAAAACGACTTTGCTAACGCTGCCTCGATGACAGATCAGCCATATATAGTGACAGGAAAAGTGTGTTTGGGGTTGGAGCACCATCTTTTGGGCGCTGGAAGCAAATGTTGTGAGCCAGACCTTTCTTGGGATCAGCATGAGCGTTGTCTTTCTTGCCCTGCCTTTAGGTCAACTTCAGGTGCATCCACATTGACGAATGAATGCAGTTTGAGACCACTTTAACCGCCATGGTTCAAGACTATGGGAGTCAAAGTTTTGTGAGGTCTTTCAAAGAGGGCTGGTGCCTCGCCAAACTACAGATCCCAGGATGCCATCGCATTAAGCCATGGCAGTTCAAGTGGTGCTAAACACAGGGGCAGATCTAAGTATAAGCAAAGTAAGCAGCTGCTTCCGGGTGCCCCGTGGCTAGGGGTGCATTTGGCTGCGGCCGCCAGGTGCGGCGCATCATGCCGCGCCGTTGCTGCGGGCCAGCGTGCGGTCGTGAGGCGGGAGGCTCCGCCCCGACTGCAAAATGTTCCCCCGTCCTTTTCATCCTCTTGGAGTGCATTTCGCTACTCCGTCCACCAGAAGTGCTCTGTCCCAATAGCACATGCGCGTAACTAGCTGGCTGCGCGCATGCATGCTCCGGGGCGCGCGCACGCATGCGCAATCTCCACCAGGCTGGAGAGCCAGGGGGCGCGAAAATAATGTTCGATTACTACCTTTTTTTTACCTTCGTCTGGTCCTGGCTAAACAGCACCGATTCCACAGTTTACACGCACCCCAGATGGACAGTTTTGGATTTTGGAGTCTTTCAGATTTCAAACTTCCAGGATATTCAAGATGTATATGTAGGCTGTTGAATCTGCTGACCTAAAGGTTGGCAGTTTGAAGCCATGGGGTGGGGTGAGCTCCTGCTGTTAGCCCTAGCTAGGGTTGCCATATGAATAAGGGACAGGTACCTAAAAATAGGGAATTTTTCACAAAAATAAGGGGCACTTCCTAAAAACTTGGAAATCATCGATTGATTTTCAAGTTTTTAGGAAGTGTCCCTTATTTTTGTGAAAAAATCCCTATTTTTAGGTACCTGTCCCTTATTCATATGGCAACCCTAGCCCTAGCTCCTGCCAACCTAGCAGTTCAAAAAATGCAAATGTGAGTAGCTCAATAGCTACTGCTTTGAGTTGAGCCTCCAGAAGCCGGAGATGAATGGGGAAGCCATTAAGTTTGTTCTGTGTATTTCTATGTCATTGTTATTTCCAGTGTATTAAAACACTGAATTTCTGACTATCTGTGTACGTTGTAATCTGAGTCCTCTCGGGGAGATAGAATGGAATATAAAGTTTATTATTATTAGTATTATTAAAATTATTATTCTATGATACACAACAAGATTGGTACACAGCAAAGTAGATTACTATGCTGACTTTAGTATTCAATCAAACGTCGGACACTTCCCAAGTGTCTAGGACTGTGTGATGTATCGGCGAATATTGCATGCAGATCCGAGTAGGGTGGCTTTTTGCAGCTGACAGATTGTAATTTTGTTTTTAAGTGCAGGATAAGGTCTTTAGGTACTGCACCCATTGTGCAGTCACCACTGAGGCCACCTTTACTGGCTTGTGCCAGTCTTTGCAGTTTGATCTTAAAATCCTCATATTGATAATAAAAATTATTATTATTATCATCATCATCATCATTAAGCCTTTTCTCTTCCAAAGGAGACTCAAAGCGGCTAACACTGAAATTATAACAATTGTTAAGTTAAAACCTAAGGCACATAAACATTAAAATAGAATGAGCTCTTCCAAAGACATTGTTAAAGCCAATGAAAACAATAGTCAAAACCAATAAAACCCTGAAAAAAACTATTAAACTACATAAACTACATTTCAAATTCCCACAACCACACATCTAAAAGCAGATGCTATTATTATTATTATTACACATCTAAACATTGCCAGTGATGCAAAGGACGAAAGCCTGCAACTGTACACTTAAAGGCAATGCAAATAGCTGCTGTTTAAGACTATTTTCCAAGCCCTGTAGAGTCAGTTTCGTCAATCGATTCCCTGGAGATACTTTGGATTACAACTCCCATCAGGCCCGGCTACCATGCGCCACTGGCGGGGATGATGGGAGATGGAGTTTTAAAAGACCCCCAGCTTGTGACATGAGAAAGAGAGTGAATGCTGCAGGGTTTGCGAGCCCTGAGAGTGCAGCAGAGCTATAAATCTCCAAGCCTGGACTTCCCCACTTGCCTCTGTGTGCAAACAGCGCGTTGCCTGTCATGCTCATTTGGCTGTGTCAGGACAGGCTGGGGAGACTGGGGAGTTGAACCCAGAAGGTGTGATTTATGCTGCGTTTGGCAATGGCCTGCGACGACTGTATGCACGAAGAGCTTCATTCCAGTGCGCAATCCAACGAATGCCATTGATACCACTGTGACTGCCCTAGCTCTATGCTATGGAATCTTGTGAGTTGTAGTTTGATGAGGCACAAACCGTCTTGGGCAGGCAAGGCTTAAGACCTTGTGAAATGGCAACTCCCAGGATTCTATCAGAGTGAGTCTCAGCAGTTCATGGGGTGTCGAATTGCATTAATTCAACAGTGTAGATCAGGGGTGTCCAGACATTTTGCAAAGAGGGCCAGATTTGGTGAGGTGAAAATGTGTGGAGGCCAACCATTCAGCCTGACATTCTTTGAACCATTAACATTAAATGCAAATGAACAATTTTATGACAATTTGCAACTTTTGCAACTTTACACAAATAAATCAAAACAAGGGGCCACAGTGGCACAATGGGTTAAACCTTTGTGCTGCTGAACTGCTGACCTGAAGGTTGGCAGTTCGAATCCACAGGTCAGGGTGAGCTCTGCTGTTAGCCCTAGCTCCTGCCAACCTAGCTGTTCGAAAACATGCAAATGTGAGTAGATCAATAGGTACTGCTTTGTTGGGACAGGCATAAGATGCTCCAAGCAGTCATGCCGGTCACATGACCAAGAGGTGACAATGCAGGCTTCTCAGCTTTGACATGGAGAACAGCTCCTCCCCCAGACACAGAGATGAGCATCGCCTCCAATGCCAGACATGAAAGGAGAAGCCTTTGCCTTTTTTGTGTTTGGTGTCTCATTGTAGTGTAACAAGACATTGAATGTTTGCCAGTAACTGTTTACACTGTAATCCGCTCTGAGTCCCCATGGGGAGAAGGGCGGAATATAAATAAAGTGTTGTTGTTGTTGTTGTATACAAAAATCACTCTGCCTTCCATATTTGAAAACCACATAAAATGATGAAAAAGTCTTTCTGGAAGATTAAACATATCTAGGTTCATTTGAAACATTACATATTATTCACAATTAAATGCTCACCTTAACTTCTAAATTCAAAACCTGTGAACAGGAAATAACACTAACAGTTATCTTATTCAATAATACAAAATGTTGAGGGTCATAAGCATCCGTGTATCACTTGTTCTTTCATTTTTCAATTAACTGTCAAAAATTAAAAAACACGTTATTTGATTTTGAATCGAATATCAAAAACGAGAAAGGCCATGTTTTTCATTATTTCAATTTTAGATTCAGATCAAAAATACAAAATGGAAAAAGGGTTACCAAACTAAATTTGATTTTCATATTTAATTTGTCAGGTTTACAAGACCCAGTTTGATTGTCAATTGAAAAACAAAAGAACAAATAATACATGGGTTGAAAAGACTCAGTGCATACTCAAAACTCTCTTTGATCATCTTCTGGTAAAATATAAATTAGCTTTTTTGTACACGTATATTTTATATTGTGGTTGACAGGGCTAGTGGGCTGTATATTATTGATTTTATGACAGAAGTTGTGAGCCGGTGGAAATTTGAACATGGACTGCAATTGGCCCCCGGGCTGGATTTTGGACATGCTTGGTATAAACTTTGCTGAGATATATCTGTGCTTCCATTCCACTATTAGAATTTTTATATACCTTGGCTCAAAATCAAAATGAAAACTAGTCAAGAAATCAGCAGACTAACATTTGGAAAATGCAGCTATGAAGGAACCAGATACAGTCCCTCAAGTGTAAAGATAGGTGATTGGGCATTGATTCCATCCATGACGTTCTATTTCTGATTTCTGTCTAGTTGTGAAAGCTAGGGAGAACTGCCACATTTGATATTTGAAACAACATGTTTGAAATGTGCCTCAACACATTGGACATTTTCATCAACACATTTGATTCAGAGTCTTCATCAAATCAATGTGTTGGCTCCCATTTCCAAGGCATTGCTACCATGAATATCCAGACACAGCTGTTCTGCAGAAACCATGGATGTCCCAAAAGACCGATGAATAGGTCCCAAAACAAATCAAGTCTGAATTCTCATGAGAAGCCAAAATGACTAAAATGAGGCTAACATACTTCAGACATAGCATGAGCTGACATGATTTATTGGGAAAAAAACCCAATCATGCTTCATAAAGTGGGAAAAGATGAAGATAGCACTCTACAGATGGATTGATTCAACCGAGAAAGACATAGTTGCCCTGTGTTTGGAAAGACTTGCGCAGGACAGTTGAAGACTAAGGCTTTTTAAAAGCCCTCATTCATAATGTCCCTGTGGATTAACATGAAAAAGTACAGGAACAAAGTAACAGAACCTTGTGCCAGGGATTCGATATGGGGGAAATCTCATTCTTCATTTCTGTGCAGAATTCCCATTTTAAAACAAAATTTGCCTAATCGTTGATAGAACTTTAGGATCCTTCCGGAGGAAAGAAGTTTCTGGAAATGCAAGTTCCTGATTATTTTGTTGCCCAAAGTTGATCAGTCAGCCCCATTCTTACTAGCAGCTGACCACGGATCCATGTCCCCATAGAATTCGGCAGTTGTTCTCTTGGCTTCTCTGGCGACTTTCTGGAACCTTCGAATGTAGACGAGAACGAGGATGAGGAGAACCGCTTGCAGCAGGATGAAGACAAAAAGGCAGATCTGGGAGAAGAGGGCCACACTGCAGTACCAATATTGGCATGTGGCAATGATCTCGTCCTCCGACAAATAGGTGATGATCCTGCCTTGGAGATGCGTAGGGGAAGAGCACACAATATTCCGGTACGTAGTCCGGTTCTGCTGCCACTGGAGCCAAGACCGCAAGTAAAGGATGCCACAGTCACATTCCCATGGGTTCCCCCACAGGTAGACCTCCTGGACAACCTTCAGGTTGTCAAAGAGCCCACTGGGGATGGAGGTGAGCTCATTGTTGTTGAGGTAGATCTTCCTGGTTGAAGGGGCAAAGGAGGCAGGGATGATGTCATCTGTGAGACCGGTTGACATGCAGTCAATGATATCGTCAGCGCAGCGGCAAGGTTTGGGGCATGTGGGGAGGACCAGAGGAAGGAAGCCAAGGAGAAGGAAGGGCCTGAGGAAGGTCATCTTCCACTCTGAAAGACAACAATTGCATTTAGGAATCATATGTTGGACCATCAGATGAAACACAGTACAGTTGGCACTCCACATTTGAGGGTTTCACTTCTGTGAATTTGACTCTTTGAGGCTGTGATTAACATATTTCCTCAATAATATTTGAGGTCAGAGATTTCTAAACTCTTTGTCATGACACGTTAGAATGTCAGAAGCAGTGTGTAAGTGTCACATGAAGTTAACAAATAACATCAGAATCTGTGTAAAATAAGCAATCATGTATTCTTAAAAATATCAGTGAAAGATTTTCATGAAGTAAGTTGTGTCCCCATACATGTTTGTTATGACAATTTATGTCTGTGTCCATATCTCTTATAAGAGATGGATTGTCAATAAAACTGAATTACTGTGTTGCAAAATAATGCATGTTGAAAAGGTGTCTCACCAAGACGAAATGATTGGAAAGCTCTGCTATAGATCCTGCAGCACAACTTTATAGTCAACATTCACTGAAGTTGCACTGGAGAACTTAGAGATTCCTATAGAGCAGTGGTCCCCAACCTTTTTTTTTTTTTTTTTTTTTTTTACCAGGGACCACTTGACCAAGAACCACTCTCCAACATTAGTACTAAAAGGGTTACAAATCAGTTTTTGGTCAACTTTGGATTCAGTTTGGTGATTTGGGATTATTCAGAAAATTGCATTGGATAGACCAATGCAATTAGTTTCTGATACAGAACATATGCCATTCAGTAGTCACCATCTACTCGCCCACAGAAAACCATATTTAATCATCTAGAGCTGATGTGCTAGTAGTCATCTTTCATGGGTAGTCAACCCCTCCCCTCCCAACATCCTCATTGCCTTGGCACTATAAAAGGGTTTCGCGAGACCAGTTGCTCTCATTGCCGCATGGTTTTGAGGCAATGGTGTAGTCATGGTGAGGCTGTGGACCATATTTTCATTTGCGGGCCACTGGTGGTCCATGGACCACAGGTTGGGAACCACTGCTATAGAGAGGACACTTCTCTGGGCATTTGTAAGTCCTCCAACACAATTATATGGTTGACTTCTGCTGGAAGTTGACTACACAGTCACACTGGAGGATCTAGTGATTCTTAGAGAGAATGTATTACATTCTCAAATAATCCAATCTGCAAAAGTCAAACCCACAAATGTGGAGAGTGAAATGTGCAGATTACAGATTACATGGGGCACCGTCATAGGGGGAAAGAGCCACTGTTGCTCTTTTTCCACACTGTCCACCTTCTTTAATATCCCCTCCCCAAGAAATTCAGATCCATAAAGAGGCACTATCCCAGAGTGGTTTGCAAAATGGAATCTTTTGGGGTGACCTGGAGACCCAAAACCTGGCCATGTTTTAAATCCCTGGTTATGGCATGTCTCATTTTATGTCATTCTAATTCAAAGAGAATATTTTGGAGTTAGGACAGCTGCACAAAAGGTGAGCCAAAACTGTCAGAGTTGAAAAGCTTTCATTTTAGGGTTTTGTAACTACTGTCACAAATTAGTATCTGTGCATTCCAGAATTACATGTTTTTATGAAAAGATAGGGGGGTTGTTCTAAAAACAATCAGACTGATAAGAGGAGCAGATGTTCCATTAATCTAACAACTTCTGAGATTCAGGTTTTGTTCAATTTCAATCAAACTTGCCTGGCCTGGCATTTTGGATACAGTTAAAATAGAGACAAATCCATGCCAAAAAAGGAACCAAATATGGATTTTCATAAAGAGGTTTGTGTGTATTGGACCTATGTGGATAATGAGTTCATGTCACAAAGAATGGGGCATTTAAGCTAGAAGAGTCTTATCGCTAGTTCAGGTTCTCATAGTTAACCCTCCGTCACATGAATTTTGGCTATCTCTTATTGCCATGTTGAAAAATGGCAAATGGGAAGGACTGACCACCTAGGAGTCCTAAGTGACTCAACCTCATCTTCATTTTCTCCATCCATGGCAATTGAAGGTGGGCTGGCGGGAATTATACAACCTTCCTGCTTTCTAAGCTTAAGGAAGCGACTCTGTTAGTTGATCAAGTTTAATCTGTAAGGTATGGCCTTTCTCAGCAATAAGAAATTAATAATCAATAATTAATAAAATAATGACTAAAATAATAAGAAAATATTAATTAATAATCAATAAATTGTCAGAGTACCCCAAATTTGCAACCTCACTTTGCCTCCATAGACTGGCAGTGTGGCCTGATCTAAGCTATCTTCCCATGTAACCAAAAGGAAAATGGTCTTAAGACTTACCTCTCAGGAATATCTTCCCCCTGGAATAAGAACCTAAGGACTGTCAGCAGATCCTCTGAGGAACAGACAAATAGTCAGCTGAGCAGTCCCTCTTGAATGCCCTGCCTGCAGAAGAAAGATAAAGGAAGTGTCTAATTCGGTATTTCCTGGAGATACCACAAGGCTGGCTTTCAATGGGAGCCCCTTTCCCATCTGCCATGGAAAGCCATGGCTAAGCAGCACACTTGCAAACAACATGGCCCAGAGGAATGTACACAGCCTTCCAGGATCCTGTAGCTGGACTTGTAGTCTTCAAAGGATCTGTGCCAAGGCGTGCTTTAGCTTTGCTTTCTTGCATTTATTTATTTATTTTGTGTCAAAAGCATTGCATAAATAAATAAGTGATAAAATAAAGGGAGCACAAGCAGCTAAATAGTTTTAGACCAAAAACGGGCAACAGTGACTGCATTTTCCGTAGCTTTAAACAGTTCTTCCCCTGTGCATGAGGCAGGGCATGCTGGGCAAGCATACAGATGTGGAGTGGTTTGTTCTTGTCCTCGCACAAGGTGGAGGATTCTTTTAGGTAGTACCATTTTGCCAGGTTGCCTTTTGATCCACCCACACCATTTCTGAGTCTGAAGACCCTCATGGGGGGGGGGGGCATCCAGTAGGGATTGCTTGATTCTGCTGCCCACAGGGATACCCTTGCTGTTGCTGGAGGGACATTAAGAGGCGTGGTGGTTCTCATGAAACTTTTCCTTGATTTGAGTCTACTGTGAGAAGGCCGATAGTCATACAGTGGGTGGCTTTCACAGTGTTCAACCGTATTTCTCTCGCAACTGGCAGCAACTTCCTATCGCACTGGGGGGGGGGGGAATGCCAGTCAGCTTATAAAGTCTTATCAGCAGGTGTAGATTTGAGACATCCTGTGATTATTCTACATGTCTCATTCAGTGCTATATTCACCTGCTTCGCGTAGGCATATTTATGCCAGATGGGCCAGCCATATTCAGCAGTTGAGTAAGACAAGGCCAGGGCTGATGTTCATATTAATTTTGGGTTTGCACCATGTGCTATTAATAAGTTTCCTCAGGATGTTATTGCATGCAGCTACTTTGTGCTTGGTGTTTGCACAGTGTTTCTTAAATATTAGTGTTCAATCTAAGGTGACACCGAGATATTTAGGGTGGGAACAGTGTTCAAGCTCTTGGCCTTCCCAGGTAAATTTCAGTTTCTGTTGGCTTCATGATTTTGTAAGTGGAAAGCACACACTTGTGTCTTGGTCGGGTTAGGCATCAGGTGGTTATCTTTGTAATACAGTAGAGTATCTCTTATCCAACATAAATGAACCAGCAGAACGTTGGATAAGCAAAAGCGTTGTCTCTAAGATCTTCTGTGGAGGCCCTTCTCTCGCATCCACCTCCACCACTGGCATGGTTGGTGGGGACGAGAGAGGGGGCCTTCTCGGTTGTCGCCCCCCGGCTCTGAAATTCCTCCCCAGGGAGATCAGACTAGCCCCCTCCCTATCCACTTTTCAAAAAGATCTAAAGACAAGGATGTTCCACTGTGCATTTGATTTAACAATTTCCTTGACAATTGGTCCCAGTTAGGACCCAAAAATTTTGGCCACGCACTTTACTACTGTTGTATCCAAAATTGGAATGATCCTTCTTCTATTGCTCTTATCCTTAACACTGCTATAAGATCTATGCACTTTACTCATTGGCCTTATCCTCTGAATTGCTGTGCACCAGTCCACCCACCCATATTGAGGCTTGAATTATGCTATTGTTATTGGTTTTGGGAGTCCCGGTGGCACAGTGGGTTAAACCACTGAGCTGCTGAACTTGCTAACTGAAAGGTCACAGGTTCAAATCTGGGGAGCGGCATGAGCTCCTGCTGTTAGCCCCAGCTTCTACCAACCTAGAAGTTCAAAAACATGCAAATGTGAGTAGAGCAATAGGTACCACTCAGACAGGAAGGTAATGGCACTCCATGCAGTCATTCGGAGGTGTCTACAGACAATGCCAGCTCTTCGGCTTAGAAATGGAGATGAGCATCAACCCCCACAATGTCAGGGGAAAATATATACATTTTGGTTTTGATGCTTGTTTTATATTTTGTTATAATGTTGTTTCATGTTGTTTAAAATTGATGTTATGCATTCGAATGTGCTACATTTTAACTCTGTTGATTGGGCTTGGCCCCATGTAAGCCGCCCCGAAACCCTTCGGGGAGATGGAAGTGGGGTATGAAAATAAAGTACATTATTATTATTATGTAGGATAATAAGGAAAGATTAAGGAAAAGCCTGTTAAATGACAAATTACGTCATGATTTTACAAATTAAGCACCAAAACAGCATGCTTTACAACACATTGACAGAAAAAGCAGTTCAATACAGGTAACATTATGTACTAATTACTGTATTTACGAATTTAACACCAAAATATCGCAATGTATTGAAACAGCTGTGGATCTGGGCGGGAGGAACACTGCGTTGAATAGTTCAGAATGTTGGATGAGTGAATGTTGGATAAGCGAGACTCTACTATAGCTAGAGAGATCTTTCAGAGTATTAGGATGTTGGTTTTCAACTGTTTCAAAGTATTTTACTTTTGTTGTTAGGCCAAGGTCATAAGCGTATATAAAGCTCTGAGTTGTGGTTGTGGCTGATCGTTAAACAAAGTCAGTGCAAGAACTTTGCCATTCATTTGCCTCCTCCTTCTGCTTTCTTGCCCTGAAACTCCACATAGAAGCTGTGGTTTTCCAGGAGAGTCTGGATAGTTTTTGTAAAATCGCATTCTTGCATGACCAGGAATGAGATTAGATATCACTTTCCGACTCTTCAAATGACCTGTTCAGATCCAGATGTAAATGGACTTATGTTTCAGGGTGCATCTACACAGTCGAATGTGTACAGTTCTATGCCCCTTTAACTGCTATGGCTCAGTGCTATGGGATCCTCAGCACAGTACTGGTGCCTCTCCAAGCTGCAGTTCCTAAAATGCCATATTATTGGGCCATGGCAGTTAAAATCATGCCAAACTGCAGGAATTCTACAGTGTAGCTGCACTTTGAGACCTAAATCCCAAATCTATTAAATCAGGGTTTGGCCAAAGCAGAACAATATGGGACAGGAACTTCCCTTGATCTGGATGACGTAGTTCTACAGAGGTGCAATAGGAGTGAGCGAAATTATTTCTGTGGGTCACAAGTTGAGCATCCCACATCCAAAATGCTTGGGGACAGAAGTGTTTCGGATTTCATTTTTCCCCAGATTTTGGAATATCCATTGTTGCATGTATGTACTTAATGAGATTTTTGGGAGATGGAACCCAAATGCAGAATTTGTGTAGGTTTCACATGCACCTTCAACACATATCCTGAAGGTGCTTTTATACCATATTTTAAAAATAATTTGGTGCATGGAACAAAGCTTGTGTTCACTGAACCATTAGAAAGCCAAAGTTTCACCCATGTGGACTATTTTGAGGTTTTGGAATTTCAAATAAGAGATGCTCAAGCTGTGCCATTGGAGGGAGTCCATCTGTTGTATTTACAAATTTTGGAGCTCTTCTCAAAACATCTTAAAGACAGCCAGCATCGCTTTCCAAAACAGTCTCCTCCTCTCCATAATGCTCAGAGTAAAGTCTACAGTTTGGCCACTACCAGTATTGATAGGTACATTTGCAATGACGATGTCATGAAGACTAGTTGGTCTGGCCCATCTCTTCCGATATGCTCCTAATCACTTGGCAATGAAAAGGACACATCACTCTTTGTTAAGGACCAACATTCACCACATCCTGGAAAAGAAGGAAGTGTGCCATGCAACAGATTACCAGCCCTGTGCCCAAGGTGACACTGCAAATCCAGCCGAGACTCAAGGCCAAAAGAACAAGCAACCCACTCTTGGGACATTTCAGTTGATGATGTCCATCTCGTTCTCTCACCAGTGACTATGTTGACTAGACTTGATGGGAGTTGTAGTCCAATATGTCCAGACACACAGCCATAATTGTCCACCGCGGCTCATGATGCCCTGCATCAGGGCTTGTTATTTGATGAGGAGGGCACCCTTTTCCCTCCCAGTGTGTCACTATCAATTTTGTTCTCATTGGATACAATTCTTTCTTTCCCAGAAACTCTCCAGGGATCAGTGCCAGACTGCCAAGGGACCAGTGACTGGATCAGCACGTTTTTGTTGTTGTTGTTGTTGTTATATTTATTTATACCCCACTTTATCTCTCCCAAAGGAGACACTTTGGGTACCAATGCCATACACCGCTCTACTACTTATACTTCTATCCTTACAATAGTAGTGGAGTAGTTTAGGCCATTGGTTACTCACTAAAGAATCATTACGTTGGAAGAAGTTCTTGTCCAGACGGGAATTCTGTATGGAAAGTCTCCTAACAAAATGGCAACCCCGTCAAAATGGTCATGAGGCCCCCAAAACCTGTGCCAACTGCCTATTCCAGCATGGGAGAGACCCCGTCTCATCTTACTCAGAACAATGGGGTCCATTTCTCCAGATATTTGACTAAAATATGTCCTCCTGACATTCATGAGATCCTGTTCTGCCATTTGACAATTCTTTGACAATTTGTTGCCCTTTCCTGTGAGTCCAGTACTCTAACACCGATAGAAGTGGAAAAGAAAGGTCGGGTTGGGGAAACATACATCAATTTTGGACCAAAATCTACATATTTGTGTCAAGTGGGGAAAAAATGTAAGTTGGAATTATAGTGGTGGCATATTCACATATAACTGCGGATTGTTGTTTTTGTGTGTCTTCAACTTGACTCCAAATTATGGTGACCTTATTGTTAAGTTTTTCTGGAGCTGAATGTGTGGGATCCATCCAAAGTCACCTATTGGATTTCTATGTCCAAGTGAGGAATTGAACCCAGGTCTCCACTTGCAGCATAACACTCAAACCACAACACCATACTGGGCTACACATGCATTTTTCTTTGGACAGGGCAGAAGGACCGCTTCACGATTCCCTTACGGACCATCCAAAATCTCCTTCCCAGATGCTCTTAGGCCTTGGGGATTACTCATATGGCCATTTATTGGCTGTGGGGACATCTTAAAGGATGAAGTACTATCTCAGCTGCAAGGGGAAGGGAAATGAGGTCACCTCCCAGATGGAGAGCGGCCCCATTTCCCTTTGCAGCTAAAATGGTCACCTCTTGGTCCACCAAGTTCCACTTTTCTTCCCCAACAGACTTTGGAGCTTGAAACCTGTTGGTGCTTTTTTGCAGGGCATTTGAGAAGACATTGCAAAGATGGCAGCGTCCCCTCCCACATCAGGAACTTGGTTTGGGCTGCTGGGGATGCCTCCTTCCCATTCACAATGGATGGATACTTGGATCTTTCTTAAATATGATGCTGAAGGGGCCCAGGAGAAGATGCTTGGCACACAGCTCTCTCTCTTCCAACCCTGGCTACCGTTTCCCAGTATTGCTAACCTCAGACAACCAGCTTCAACCAGCCATGAGCACACTTCATTTGGACACCCTTCGGTAAACAATCAGGTCTACATTTTCACTCTGGAAATGCCGACCTGGCACCTGGTTCTCATTCCCTGGATTGATTTTTGCCTTTATTCACTTTCTTGGGGGCCTTGGCTTGGTCCCAGTTGTGCTATTGCTCTTTCAATTGTGAATGACTTTCCTTTCTGTCACTCTGTCCCTTTCCCAAAACATCCATTCTATTTCTGCATTAAACTGTGCAGGTGAGGGCATTTTGTCCCCTAAAAAGGTTATTGGGATGTGCATTTCTCTCTGTCACACTCTCGAAAGTTTTATTTAAATTCCTTCCTTCTCTCAAAATACATCCCATCTGAAATGTTTGGAGATGGATAAAGTCCATGGAGAGTCAGGCCCTGGTCCTGCAGACATTTGTTTTTAAAAGACATCTTTTAGAGAGACTCCTGTTGTGGTCTTCCACATGCACACATTCCCCTATGGAAGCAGTTGGATATTTTTCTCTGACATGGAAAAGCCGCATTCAGGAACAGAGCTGTGGTGCCATTATGCACAGAGTTGCATTGCACATGTGTAACCAATACACACAGAGGCATATTGTGCATAGGTGAGCATGTGCATTTGGTGGTTTCAGTCTTGGCTATGTTGCACAACATCACTATGATGCACAAGAGATACGTAGCACCATCACCCCATATGAGGTAGCATCTCAGCCTTTTTGTGGCTGTTATTATTATTGTGAATGCGACAGAGTAATCAAAAAACAAGGATGCATGGGTTTTTTTTGTTTTTTTGTTTTTAGTTTACTTCATTGATCAGTTCAGATAGTAAACATTATATTAATAATTATCATAATTTTAATAAAATGGAGATATTTAAAAGGTTCTGTTCTCTTTGATCACAATGACAAAATGTCCCGAAATTTACAAAAACAAAACAGAAAGAAGGTACAGAACGGAGCAAGGCAAGCTTGGGTGTCACAGAAGCGGTAGCAACAAAGCCGCGGTTTACAACATGGCTGCCACGAGGGCGATGGGGGAAGCCCAAAGGAAGGCAAGAAACCAGCACATGGCACGGGGAAACGACCCCCTTCCCCTTTCCCTGGGTCACAACAAAAACGTCAAAAAGGCATGCGGAACGACCTGTGAGAACAAGCACAAAGCTAGTACCGTCAAGGAACCAAGCGCCGGCCACAGGGGCAAGCCGACACATGGGCACACACCATTAAAAAAGAAAGATACAGGCTCACTGCCTCTCCGAGGGAGGAACATGACACCCCCAAGACCGCACCCCGCTCCCGCCAACCTCCCACTTTTAGTCATGGAAACACAAGGCTTGCCCCCCCCCCAACACGCACACACTCACACCACCACCACTACCAGACAGATTTCCAAACACAACACAACACAAATAAGTACACACTTTGAGTGCCAACAGAAGGGAGTCTAGAAGTGCATGGGCCGGACCCTGTCAGAAACGTAACAAATGCATGGGTGACTGTAATTCAGCATGCGGTGCTCAAATTGTGGGAAGCAAAAAGTAAAATTATGGGTCATCTTGATGAAATGCCCAAGCCACTCCTCCAACTGAGTTCCCGTAATATCTACTCTATTATGCCTTCCAACCATCTGCCAAGAGAAACCAAACAGTCAGGGAGGAAAACCAACAGTAATGGAACCATACTCCCTCTAGTCCTGGTAAGTCATGTTGATAACAAGACACCAGAACATCGTCAGCCCTTCAGGATGGAGAGGACAACAGATCGATACCACGTGTGTCGGAAAGATGTCAACACTGACCAAGCTATTCATGCAAAACCTCCAGTAGAGTCATTGCATGAAACACAATGCCTGGGAGAGGCAGTATTGACGGTGCAAGCGAAACAACCCAGAAAGGAAAGGAGTTGCTGATGTTTTCAGGGCTGGCCAAACCGAAAGTCGTGCCACCTCCATGCCAGACTTTTTTCTGTATTCTACGATCATAAGGTGAGATGAGCTCTCCATCTACCCTAACATTGCCCACCCTAAGCAAGGTTTCAATCTAGTCTTCACCATGATCCTTTTTAACTGGACTTAAACCCAAGACCAATCTGTTCTTGCTGGAAAACGTAACACCAATATAAAAGTAAGAACTAGCCTTCAGATTGGCTCACATCATCTGGCTTCCTCGCAGCATACAATGGACACAATTTGGAAACATTATTTTCTGGGACTATAAGTTCTAGAAGTCTTCAACCACAGGGCTGCATGCTCCAAAACAGTAGGACTCCCAAGAGAGAGCGAAAAAGCCACCAAGCAATGTCTTGGTCACAGCCTTAAAACCATCCATTTGGCATCTACCCAACGCAGGGCCTTTTCTGTGGTGGTGCCAACCATTTGGAACACCTTGCCGCCCGAAGTTCGTGCCCTACAAGACTTGCTTTCCTTTCACAAGGCCTGTAAGACCCACCTCTTCAAGTTGGCTTTTGACTGCTAAATTCTGTAATTCTGCTTAGTTAGTTTAACCCTAGTTAATGTCTCTTTTATGTTTTATCTGCTTTATGCTTTTATGTGCTTTTACGTGATTTGTGAGCCACTCTGAGCCCTCGGGGAGTGGCGGCATACAAAAACGAATAATAAAATAAATTTAAAAATATGGCTGTAGTGTGGTCGCACTGGTTGCTCTCCTTTAGTGCATGGCCTTATCGGGGGAGAGCAAACCACCAGCAGTTCTCCTGGGGTGTAAGATTAGAATGAAAGTAACACAGAAGTGAAAGGCAGCTGCAGCTATAGTAAGAAAGCACACACATCTCTCTTCAACAGGTCCCTCTGCTTTCCCGCGGGGGGGGACGGGGGACATATCCCTTGTCTGGTCTCCTTGTAGAGAGAGTCATCAGAAGTCATGGATCCCACCTTCCAGAAAACAGTTGTCCCATTCAGGTTGGACAACCATGGTTCTTGGGTTTCTGTCAGGCCAGGATTTGCATTCTCTCCAGAGGAATGTGCATTTTGGGGTGCAAGGAGTTTTTAAAGCAGAGGCCCATCTGTCAAGAGGACTTTGATAGTGTGTCCTTGCATGGCGGAGTGGGGCTGGACTGAATAGCCCTTGGGGTCTCTTCCAACTCTAGGATTCTATGATTCTATGTCCAAGCATCAGAGAATGAAGATTTGTCCATGCTATCTTGCAGCAAAAAAGCAGTCCAGTCCTATACAGTTTGAGTTGGCTTTGCCTATGTGCCATACAGTTTCCATATCCACAGGGGATATGTTCCAAGGCACAAAGACACACACTATGGATGCCTGAAAGCATCGATAATAGCAAACATATTTGATTAGTTTGATATTTGATAATAGCAAACTTTCACTTATTTGAGTAAGTGAAAATGTGGATATTGAATCCGTGGATAAGGGGGTTGTACTGTACTGCCTATTTTGACACTTGATCACTTCCATGGTCCCGTGCATCTTTTGCACGCAGGGTCCTTGCACTGTGGACTCAAGTAACATTGCTAGCTTTCCCTTCTAACCTTCAGATACCATGGAACGGCATGACGGAATGAAACAAGCAAAGAAGCGTGCAAAAGCTTTACATGGCAAACATTCACACTGCAGGGCTGCTTGAAGCGACGCAGAGTTCAGCAACACACTTCCAATGCCAACAACACCACTTGTAGCCAAGCAGACACACACATTTCACTCCAGCCTCCATGTTTGGGGTCCAAAACAGAGTGCTGAGGCATTGGATACGCACCAGTCCAAGTCTTGCCGTTTTCTCCGAATTCAGATTCTGAATTCTGAAGGATGGGCCCACAGGACAAGAGGAGGCTAAACCTCAATGGAACCCCCCTTTTCGACCCTTTCGGTCAGAAGAGCATGTCACCTACACGCCATTCATTCAGCGGTGGCACATCTCTCCTCAAACAAGGGCAGTGGATGCTGTTTGGTAGGATTCTCTCGTACAAAAGATCTCCTTTCGCTCTTCCTTCCACTCATGTCAAAGTGCCGTCGGTTTTTTTAATAGGAAGAAGGGGAAAGCCACCAGGAATGTTTGCCCACCTCTCTGCCCTACAAAATGCCAACCAGCGTTCTGCCTGTTCTCTCAAAGTGGCTGAAAAAAAAAGAAACCAAGAGCGATAAAGGGAATGCCTCAGGCACAAGATCAAAGCGACCGGGTCTCTTCGTCCATTCCCCCATTTCTGAAATATATATAATATATATTTGTCCCCAGAGGTAACACTGGCCTTGCAGGAATTTGCTATGACCTTAGAGAAGTTGGGGGATGTATACAGGGGGCTGGAGGGAGATCACAGCACCTTGGTTAAGAGTAAACATTTACGTGCATTTTCACAGAGTCCTCAAAATTCATATGCCATAGAAACAGCGATCGTTGTCTTTTAAATACCAGGATGCTCCCTAACAAGAGTTTAGTACATCTAGGAAAGAGGGGGGAAACAGTCGAGGGGGGATATTCTGAAGATGGGAGGGGCTTTTCAGTGAATGGCCAGTCAGCCGATTCCCCTCCCATCTCTTCGTCGTCCTACTAACAAAGAATGGCTACCATCGAATTAGAGAGAGGGAGTAGGTTTCACCCTTGCTCACGAGTCTTTGTTTTGTTTTGTTTTCTGCAATGAGAAAGTCCTTCCCGGCGAGTCCACAATTCCTGATGAACAGCCAACTGGGACAAGGATGACCTCCTGGACCCTTCCGTCCCGGTGTCCGGGTCACTGGTCTTGCATCTGCTGCTGCATTTTCTGCAGCATTTCTTGCATTCGCCGCAACTGTGACAATAAAACAAAGAGCGAAGAGTCATCTGATCCAACCCCCAAGGGCCACCTAGTCTATCTGGCCCAATCAACAAAAGCTACCTAGTCCACCTGGTCTGACCCACAAGGGCCACCTAGTCTGATCCACTGACTTTCATGAGCAACCTGTTGAAGTAAGCCTGAAAGATGCCCATTCTATATCTGTTTGACAGTTTTTAGGTGTAGTAACAAGCTACACCTAAAAACTGTCAGGCCATCAAATGGTAATCAAGGTGGCCAATTGAAACATTCACACCTACAGTACCTCCAATAGACAAGAGTTCTTTCTCCCACCCTGGACTTTCCACAGATAAACCCAATTTTCCTAGTTCCAACAGACCTCACAACCTCTGAGGATGCCTGCCAGAGATGCAGGCGAAACATCAGGAGAGAATGCTTCTAGAACATGGCCGTACAGCCCAAAAACTTACAACAACCCAGTGACTCTGGCCATGAAAGCCTCCGACAATACATTGTTATATTTATGCTGGTTAACACTGTTCTTCAAAAGTTTCCTCATGCCTGATATATATAATTATTATAGTTTTAATTGGTTTTTAGATGGATTTTTATTATGTGATATTAAATGTTTTTAATTTACATATGTGTATGTATGTTTAGGGCATCGATTTGTTGCCAATCTGTACGCCACCCTGAGTCGTCTTCGGGCTGAAAAGAGCAGGATAAAAATGCTGTAATTAAAATAAATATATAAATAAATACATTATATATAATTTATATATAAACATTTCTTGGGGCTCCACAAGAAGCTTTTGCTTCAAAAAGGGCTCCGCGGCTGAAAAGGTTTTCTAAACCCTGCAATATCCAATAGCTCTTACAATGAGCATGTTCTTCCTAATGTTAAGGTGGAATCCCCTTTCTTGTAATTTGAATACATTGGGGGTTTTGTCATGTGTTGTGGAGCAGCAGAAAACAGGATAGCTGCATCTTCCATGTAACACATCCCTTCTGATATGTAAAGAAAGCTTCTAGGATGAGAGCTATAAAACTCTGGGTGCACATACATTTTCAAGCAGACCCCAATATTCCCTCTCTGTTATTGGATCCTTTCATTTCAGAATGGTATTCTTTGATTCTCAGAAAGATCGAAGCAGTTGGCCTGTCTTGGAAAGCACTCTTAATGCTCACACACGTGGAAGCCTGCAAATCAGCCACGAGCAGACTTTTGGATCTTGACTTCCATAATATGACTCCGGCAGCAAAAACAACTTGTTCCACTACCACATCAATAATTCCATGCAAGCATGGAGTCATGGCAGAATATCTTTGGATTTGGATTGATCCCACCCAGAGGAGGACTTTGGCGACTGCAAGATGGAATGTGTTGCCATCAGCTCTTTTGGATGGGAGATATTATAAAGTGGAACATTCTAAATGGTTTGTTCTTGTCTCTGTTGAAACATGTCACCAGGCTTTGTTTGTTTGGCCTAAATATGATAATATAGTGATAAAATACAGGAATTCCATTTTTTCACCATGTTCTCAATGGCAAGAGTGTTACAAAATTCCGTATATTCTGAACAGTTCTGATGCATTCTTTTGTGAGACTGATGCAAATGTTATCCTTGAGATTAGTAACTCTTATGAATGCTTTCCTTTTTATCTGCGGCTTCCTCTTGTTGTATATGCCTGTGTTGCGATTTGGTTGTATGCAAATAAAGGCTGCATATTGTATTGCTTCTTTGTCTCCTCTTCTCCAACCTATACTATCCTTCAAGCCCTTCCTCCTGGATCTTGGACCATTTTGGCCACCCTCCCCTGGATAATGTCTTCAGCTTGACCCACCTCAGATAGTTTCCTTAGGGGTTGCGGTTAGCACAGCAGGTTAAATCGCCAGCTACAGAAAATCTTGCCAACCGGAAGACTGGGCTGTTCAAACCGCGGGTGAGGTGAGCTCCCATCGTCAGCCCTAGCTTCTGCTTCACAAGCAGTTCGGAAACAGCAATGTGAGTAGATAAATAGGTACCACTTTGGCAGGGAGGTAAAAGGCACCCCTGAAGGCATGCCAGCAATTTGATCAGGAAAAAGCAGCCACAAACTCCTTGCATGGAAAAACTGAGCAACAGCACTTCCCCATGGCTGACTCGAGCACATGCCAGAAAGAGGGAAGCCTTGCCTCTGTCTATATATTGTCTGTCTGTGTTAATTTTATAAAGGCATTGAATGTTTGCCATGTATGTATTCTGTAATCCACTCTGAGTCCCCTCAGGGAGATAGAGCAGAATATAAATAAAGTATATTCTTATTCCTACTAGTTAGTTACTCTGATACCCACAATATCATCTCCTCCTCCGCTCTCTCTCCTTGTAATAACTCTGTGATGTTGAGACACTGTGATGGGCCCATGGCTTACTGGGGACTTATACCTGGATCTCCCAAGTCCCAATCCAGTATCTAAACCACACTGGCTCTCTGAAGATCTCTTGGTCACTCCATGTTTACTAAAGCAGAGGGGGCAACACAAAACTGTTCCTTTCCTAAAGCTGTTCTATGGCCCATAAAACCATGGCAATATCTCAAGCGGCCAAAGGCAAAAGCAGAGCCTTACTTCTTCATCCTTCATCTTGATCAGCTTCTCCGTTTCGGCATCTGGGGTTGGAAGTGGCAGGATTGGGATCGGGCTCTCTATCCGGTTGTCCTGAGTCAGCTTACTGAAGGGGAGCGGGAAAAGAAAGGGGGAGAAGAAAAATAGATCTGAATTCCATCCCGTCTCCAAGCCAGACAGTTGTTCCATTATATTTTGCCCAAACACCTGCACGTAAGGACAGCCATTTCAAAGACCCACCTCACGCTTCAGATATTAACAGCTACTTTCCCAAATGTGAAATTGTGAGATTGATAACACTATGTAACAAAAATTGGGGGAAAAAATCTGTTCCTGGTTTGAAAGTGTTATTTTCTGTTTAATTGTGCAGTCCTGACTTCGAAAGTAGTTGTTATCCTCCAGAAACTTTGTTTTTGTGGCTGCCACAAACTAAGTTGAACTGGTTGAGATATTCATTGAAAATTAGAGCAAAAGGTGCTATAGCAGGATGCCCTCCAAAACAAACTTTTTGCAGTTTAATAAACTTTTCCCATGTCTTTATGAGAGAACCAATTAGGAAATGACATTTCTAGCCCAGGAACAACAATGTTGCATAGTGTAATCTGCACAATTTCTAAAATGGATAGGTTTCAAATGAAGAAAAGAAAATAACATTTGGCATGAAACAAATGGAGCAGCCAGAGTGGATACGACACAAGGATCAACTGTAGTACATAAGGCGTGTACTGGAAACATTTGCAAACTTCTTCTATACAGTAAAGATTGTATTATATGAAATAGCCATAATACATAAATGGTATTAAAATTGTAAGATAAAAGAGGAATTAACCTGTGGTTTGCTAGTAAAATTGAATGACCATGTTGCAAAAGGTTGCATGTCTAAAAAGTGTGCCAAACAATCACTATGAAACTGAGGAAAGTGCCAGGATATTAGCAAGACCACAATCTTGCCACTAGATGTCACTAAAAATAGTACAGATCCATAGGCTCTCTCCAGCGCTCAACCCATTTTATACAAGGGATCCCGTGTTACGCCACTGTATATAACAGGGCTTTCACATCCATGGATTTCAGTATCTGCATGGGGTCCAGCGGGTTAAAGCGCTGAGCTACTGAACTTGCTGACCGAAAGGTCGCAGGTTTGAATCCGGGGAGTAGGTCAAAAGTTCCACCTATAAGCTAGGTAAAGAAAAAAGTAGCGCAAACGCTAAACAATGCAATGAATTCCACTATGAGTGTATATATATAATCAAGACAATATAGCAGTCTGCTCTAGTGGATATGCAAGTATATTAGTAAGCAAATGCATCTATCAGTAATGATACATGTGTAATAAGAAATGTACAATCACCATAACATATATAAATCACAGTACATGTATCATCTGGTCATCAAAGCACACAGCGCCGGGAGCAACAGGAGCACCGCAGATGGAAACAGTATCCGTAGATACTGTGCTCCCGGCGCTGTGTCCAGATCTCATCGGGACGCTCGCGAGATTTCGGCTTCCAGGCCACGCCCCCGGCCCTGAAGAAGCCCCTACGGGGGTGAAACGAAGCCGTGCGGGACCCTTTTCGTTGGCCTCTTGACGTCCTCCCTTTCATTTGTGAGATTTATATTTCTCTATATCATTTTGGACACTTTGAACGTGTTGGGGAGGCGCCCGGGACTGTGCCTGAGCCTTCTCCACCCTTCTCTTCGGAGCCTGGGCGTCCTAGCTCACTTTCACGTGAGCCCAGCCACCGCCCTAATTGTATTGAGACTATTATGACTTTGATGTTAAAATGTACTCCATTATATGATGCTTCTATGATTTATTTGTGCTTTGATGACCAGATGATACATGTACTGTGATTTATATATGTTATGGTGATTGTACATTTCTTATTACACATGTATCATTACTGATAGATGCATTTGCTTACTAATATACTTGCATATCCACTAGAGCAGACTGCTATATTGTCTTGATTATATATATACACTCATAGTGGAATTCATTGCATTGTTTAGCGTTTGCGCTACTTTTTTCTTTACCTTGAATCCGGGGAGTGCCATGAGCTCCAGCTTCTGCCAACCTAGCAGTTTGAAAACATGCAAATGTGAGTAGATCAATAGGTGGGAAGGTAATGGTGCTCCATGCAGTCATGCCAGCCACATGACCTTCTAGGTGTCTACTGACAATGCCGGCTCTTCGGCTTAAAAATGGAGATGAGCACCAAACCCCAGAGTCGGACACCTTCTCTCTTCCCAGTCTTATCAATATGTATGTAATATGTATGTACAGTATGTACATTGACTCCTTCCCCACCTTTAGTTCTCTGTCTTATTGGGGTCAAGCAGGAGTCCCCCAACAACACTCTCTGGACTCAACCCTCTAAGGACCAGAACCACTGTAGCACAGTGCCTCCAAGTCCCATCCCCATGAGGTGGTCCAGAAGGATACTATGGTTGATTGTATCAAAAGCCGCTGAGAGGTCTAAGAGAACCAGATATTTAGTTATACCCCACTTTACCCTTCTCAAAGGAGCCACATGCAATGCATTCGATCAGTGGTTCTCAACCTGTGGGTCCCCAGGTGATTTGGCGTACAACTCCCAGAAATCCCAGCCAGTTTACCAGCTGTTAGGATTTCTGGGAGTTGAAGGCCAAAACATCTGGGGACCCACAGGTTGAGAACCACTACTAGACACTTTGGATAGCTTACCATGCGATACATTTGACCCTCCAGACACTTTGGATAACAACTGCCATCATCCCTTGAGGGCTGTGTTTGATGGGAGCTGAAGTCGAAAGTGTTTGGAAGGGAAGGCTTTGCCCACCCACAAACAAAGGGCTGGTTCATGCAGGGTTCATCATTCCACAACAGACAACTTGTCTTGGACTGGATCTCAGCTCCTATCATCCCCAGCGACCCCAGCCAACAGGCATCAGAGGGACCTGCCTGGTCATCTGCTGAATACACTGTGCTCTGTAGTTCTCGTAGTGAACGTCGCAAGTCACGTCCTTCAGATCATGCATGTGCGTCCGGATCAGCATGTTTCGGAGCTTCACGAAGTCACAGTGCGCTTGATTTTCCACTGGGAGCAAGAAACAAATATTTGGGGGAGCAGAGGGAGAGAGAAATGGATTACAGAATATTTTCCTTCGAAGTGATACATAGTAGGCCCTCCACATTCACAAGGGTTAGGAGCACAGGATCCTACAAAATTGGATACAGCATTGAATGTTTGCCATTCTTATGTTGGAAACCACCCTGATTCTCCTCAGGGAGACAGGTTTAGGATATAAATACAGTTTTTAAAAATTATTATTATTATATTGATCAAATTAGTGGATAATGAAATCTGTTGTTCTTCATTTCTTTTTCTATTCTTAATTGTCCCTTGTTGAATGAAGTGGTCCTTCATCACTGCCTTACTGGCCTCCCATACTATCTGTATCTCTGCATCCTTGTTTAGATTGTTTTCAAAGTATTCTTTTAGGATATTCTTATTGTTGTTCTATTTCTTCTTCAGCTCACAGTAGGTTATCGTTTAGTTTCCAACTTCTTGATCTATGGCCATTTAAAACTTCAATTTGTAGTGGGCAATGGTCCGTGTTGGTTCTTGGCAGGATTTTTACCTTTTTTATTTTTGTTGCCAATGAGTTAGAGGCCCAGAACATATCTATTCGGGACCATGACTGGTGCCTGGCCGAGTAATAAGTAAAGTCTCTTTCTGTGGGGTTTTTAAGTCTCCATATATCTTAAAGGAAAAAACCTTTTAAAATTGTAAGACATTTTGAGGTAGACTGCCCCCTTTGGGATCTCCTCTTTTTACTTTCTTCCTAGATTGTCTTTCTCACTTTCCATTACTCCATTAAAGTCACCCGGGAGTATTAAATTATCACAGACTTGTTCTGTTATTTTTTCTTCAGGAGTTTTATAAAGGCCGATTTAGCTCCAGCTGGAGCGTATATATTACATATGAGCGTGTCTTGCTCATTTAATCTGATTTTTAGCGCTATCATTCTTCCATCATTGTCCTTGAAGGCCAATTTAGGTTTCAAATTTTCATTTATATATGTTGCGAATCCCCTTTTTTTCCGGAGGCAGATAAATGGAATAACTAACCTAATTATTTGTTTTCTAAGTGTTTTCTGAATGTTTTTGTGTAATATGCGTTTCTTGTATTGCTATTATATCACAATTTCCTCTCTTAAATTGGTTGAATATCAATTTCCTTTTATTTAGGGCATTTAGCCCATTTACATTGTTAGATATTTATCTTCACTGCCATTTCCTTGATCTATGTTGGTAAGTTCCTTTGTCGACTTAGTCTGGAAGCGTCAAACTCGCAAATTGGAGGGATGAATGTATTCTTTTGGAATCATAAGGAGATAGGTATAGGTAATATAGAAACTATACTAATATTAGTACTAATAATAATAACAAAATAATAATAATTTTATTTCTTGCACAGCTCTCTTCATGGCTCGAGGCGGGTTACAGAATAATTAAAACACATAAACATTGTAAGAATGCCACAAATACACATAACACAGTCTATGTAATTGGATTATGTGATTTTAATGTTTTTATTAGGTGTTTTAATTTTTATCTTTCATGTTTTAAATGTCTTTTTATTGTATCTGAATTGTCCCATTTTACACTAAGTTATGGTGTTGATTGTAATTTGGTGTATGTTTGTAAGGCATTGAATTTTGCCACTATTTCTGTGTAAACCGCTTTGAGTCCCCTCCAGGGGTGAGAAAAGCGATATATAAATACTGCAAATAAATAAATAAATAAATGTATTTCTATAAAAGATACATTTTAAAATGTGGCTCTATAAAATACATATTAAAATACACAAAACAGAGATTAAACAAAGGGCACGACTTTAAAATCCGTGCTAGAATAATAATAATAATAATAATAATAATAATAATAATGAAGTATTTGTTACCCACTTCTCCTAATGGCTCAAGGGAGGGTGTAGCAATAACTAGACCAACAGATAGAATAAATAAACCCAACATGTTGCCTTTTCTCTAACACCTGTATCATATTTATTGCCAGAGTGGAGATTACACTGAACCCTTTCACAATAGTGCAGTTTTGACTCTGGCACCCCCTAGTGTTTGTCCCCATGCACTGCAACATCTTGGGGTGCATCAATACTGTAAAATGAACACAGCTTGACCTCACTTGAACTCCCATGGGTGGGTGCTATGGAATTTGAGGAGTTGCAGTTTCTCTAGCTTTCCCTGCCCCAAACTACACATCTCAGAATTACAAATCACTGAACCAGGGCAGTTCAAGTGGTGTCAAACAGCATTCATTCTACAGTGTAGGTGCAGGTTTCACTGGTAACCTGTTTAGCTTAGGAGACTAGCGCTTACCTTCCACGATGCCCCAGGGATAGAGGCGGCCCCGTACCCTCTGACCTTTGGCTTCAACCACCGTGTTGCTGCCAATAACAGCAAAGGGAGCGCTTTCCTGGAACAGGAGGAGATGTGGAATTTGTCACTTTGGGCTACAACTCCTTTGTCTTAACAGATTAAGGAGATGATGAGCCAAAACTAACAAAACGAAGTTCAACAGAGACCAATGCAAGATACTCCACTTAGGCAGAAAAAATGAAATGCAAAGATTCAGAATGGGGGACAATGCCTGGCTCAACAACAGTATGCGGGGATCTTGGAGTCCTCGTGGGGAGGAAGGTGAACATGAGCCAACAGCTAAAAAAGCCCATGGGATTTCGACCTGCATCAATAGGAGTCGAGTGCCTAGATCCAGGGAAGTCATGTTATTCCTCTATTCTGCCTTAGTCAGACCACACCTGGAATCACACTGTGTCCAATTGAAGGGAGATGTCGACAAGCTGGGGGACTCAAATGATCTAGGGTCTGGAGAACAAGCCCTATGAGGAGCAGTTTAAAGAACTGGGCATGTTTAGCCTGCAGAAGAGAAGGTTGAGAGGGGACAGGATGAGGGCCATGGATCAAGATGTGAGGGTAAGTAAAAGGGAGGAGGGAGCAAGCTTGTTTTCCGCCTCCCTGGAGACTAGGATGGAATGGAGCAACGGCGTCAAACTACAGGAAAGGAAGGAGATTCCATCTGAACATGAGGAAAAACTTCCTAACTGTGAGAGAGGAACTCTCTGCCCCGGAGTGTGGTGAAGGCCCCTTCTTTGGAGGCTTTTAAACAGAGGCAGGATGGCCATCTGTCAGGGGTGCTTTGAATGTGATTTTCATGCTTCTTGGCAGAATGGGGTTGGACTAGATGGCCCACAAGGTCTCTTTCAACTCTATGGTTCATGTTTGGATTGACTTCATGTACGGCATTCGAACCCGCATCAGCCCTCACCGAGACATACATGACGAGTTTGCTCCATGAGGAAAAGGCACAAAATCCGTTCCCCGGTTCTAGATTTGATACCTCGTTGGACCCTTTTGCCAACCATTTTCCCACCTTCAATATTCTAATATTGAGAAGACAATAAACTACAACACCTATCATCCCTCCAAAATTTCCACAAGGAGAATGTAGCTGAAACCCACAGTGAGGAAAGGCATTTGACACCACTGCCACAGCTCAGTGCTATGGAGTCCAGGGAGGTGTAGTTTTACAAGGTCTTGAGCCTTGCGAAACCACAACTCCTGAGATTTCATCCCATTGAGCCATGGTAGTTCAAGGGGGGCAGGAACAAACAGCATACATAAAATAGAACTCTGAGATGATGTCTTCAACCTGTACCTGATAAGTCAGGTTTTAGTTTTAGTCTTTTTTTCCTAGCAACTCCAGATTCCATCGTCCACGTAACCTTCTCTCTTCCCAGTCTTATCAACATGTATGTATGTATGTACGTATGTATGTATATTGACTCTTTCCCCACCTTTAGTTCTCTGTCTTGTTGCTTGAAGTCCTCATCTTCATCTGAATCACACTCCGGAAACTGGTACACCTTAATTCCAAATTTGTCAATCTCCTCCCGGATCTGCACAGGGGAACACAACAGCAATTAGACTAAAAGGAGGTCCGTTCCAGACATTTTCAATGAGTGATGATTATAAGATTTTCAAATTTTGGTTTACAATGATACCGTGAGCTACCTTGAACATAGCAGGAGATAAATGCTGAAAATAATAATTCCAACAAATCCCAGGTGTATAAAATAGCACGGCATCACAGTTTGAGCCCTGGACTATGAATTTCCAGAGCAGGGTTCGAAACAGGTTACACACTCTCAGAGGAAGGCCAAAAAGAGCAAGCCCCGTGACAGAGTCGCTACTTCCCCGCTTTGAGGAGCTGAAAGGGGTGAAGTAGTGACTGTATTACTCCGCTTGGCCATCTCATGCTGACTCACCCTCTCTTTTAGCTTCTTGATCTCAGTAGGAACGAGGCAATCCGCTTTGGCAATGAGGGGCACAATGTTCACTTTTTCGTGCAGTGCCTTCATAAACTCCACATCGACCGGCCTCAACCTGGACGAAAGAAAAGGTGGGAAAGAACGACAGCAGAAAACAGTGAAGTTAATGCCTTTTCTCTAGCTTTTGATTCAAAGAGAGTTAGGACTTTATTACACAAAGCCACTATTCCATAAGCAGCAAGAGCAACATGAGCCCCTCAATAGTGCACACCTTTCCTAGCATGCATTTGTGGTCGCATATTCAGACGTTCACATCCTTGCACTGCTTTAATTTTAAAAAACTAAATGTTGCAATTCCAGGTATGGTATTAAAGGGAAAAGACACATAGAACCAGCTTGGGAATGGTGAGAGGAAGGAGGGAGACTCATTGAGAATGGGAATCTTGGCCACTGGTGTCACTTCAGTGCTGTCATGCCAGCACCGAAGCAGAACAGCCCAATCACACCAGGAACATTGCGGAATTTCAAGCTATTGGTGGGCTTTTCCCATTAATAGCTGAGGATGGGATAATTACCGGGGAATAGGCAGATCGGTAGTAGGAAGCACACGGCATTGTGCGATAAGGACCGTCACCAAAGGTGGTGTTCCAGGTTCAATGCCGGTTTGCCTCCCTCGCGTGATAAAGTCCTCAAGAACAGAAGCAATGAGGCTATCCAAACAATGCATTTATGCTCCCAAAACAAATTGGTGGGAGCAAATCACTTGCCTACCCCATCTCTCTCCTGGTTATGTCCTCAATGCCTCGAGATGGAGACAGGAAGCCATCTGTAAGCATCTAGAACAGTGTTTCTCAACCTGGGGGCCAGGACCCCTGGGGAGGGTCTTGAGGGGTTTTCAGAGGAGTTGCCAAAGACCATCAGAAAACACATATTTCTGATGGTCTTAGGAATCCCTTTGGCAGAGAAGGCTGATGATCTGTCTACCTATCCGTCTCTTCCTTTTTGGAAACAGACAGTGAATCCTCCCACCAATAGCCAACCTTCTGCTGTGATTGACCAGCCTCTCAGCTGGCCTCTTAGCCAAGGGGAGGGCTGTTTCTGAGACTCAACGCGGGAAGGGGAGAGCAGGTATACTCAGTGCATGGAAGCGTGGTGTGCATGTGTGGGTGAGGGAGAGTGCGCAAGGCTGGAGGGAGGTTCATGCCAGCAAGTCCCTTCAAGGCAGAGGGAAAAGCGCCTGCATGACGTTGGACTGAGAATGGCCCAGCAGCATCTGGAGAAGCAGCAGCAGCAGAAGCAGCTTAGGTAATTTGTAATGCTATTTATTATTGGAAAAAGTCAGTCTTTCCTTTTGTTTTTTATTAATGTCCCCATTAGAAAATGCATAAAGATATGGGTGAGCTGCAACTCCCCAAATCGTGGGACAATCCTCCCCAAATCCCACCAGTATTCACAGTTGTCCATGTTGGGTCTGTGTGCCAAATTTGGTCCAGATCCATCATCCGCTGGGTTCAGTGCTCTTTGGATGTGGGTGAACTACAACTCCCATATGCCAAGGTCAATCACCCCCAAACCCTCCCTGTATTCACAGTTGACCATCTTGGGTCTGTGTGCCCAGTTTGGTTCAGATCCATCATCGGTGGGGGTCACAGGGTTTTCAGGATGCAGGGAGAACTACAATTACCATCATGTTGGGTCAGTCCCCCGTCCTCCCACAAACGACCGGTATTCAAAGTTGGTCATATTGGGTATTTGTGCCAAGTTTAGTCCAGATCAATCAGTTGGGTGCACATTGCTCTGTCAATGTGGGTGAACAATAACTCCCAACCTCTGAGGTTGGTCCCCTCAAAACCCCACCAGTATTCAAAGTTTGGCTTGTTGGGTATGTGTGGCAAGTTTACTAGTTCCATCACCAGTTTGGTACAGAGTGCACTCTGAGTGTTGATGAACTACAAATCCCAGAATTCAAAAACAGCCCCATGTAGATAGTGTGCCAAGTTTGACACAGATCCATTGTAGACTAGGTTCAGAGTGCTCTTTGATTGTAGGTTAATTATAAATCCCAGCAACTGCAACTTCTAAATGACAAAATAAACCCCCCTGCAACCACACCAATATTTGAATCTCGACGTATCAGGTATTTCTGCCAAATTTAGTCCAGAACCATTGTTATTTGGGTTCACAGTGCTATACGGATGTAGGTAAGCTACAACTCCCCTAAATCACTGTCAATTCCTCCCAAATCCCTCCAATTCTATCGTTGGTGGAATTCAGAATGCTATCAGATTGTAGGTTAACTATAAATCCCAGCAACTACAAGTCCCAAATGATAAAATCACACCCCCAACCCCACCAGTATTCAAATGTGGGCGTATCGGGTATTTGAGCCAAATTTGGTCCAGTGAATGAAAATACATCCTGCATATCAGATATTTACATTACGATTCATAACAGTAGCAAAATGACAGTTATGAAGTAGCAACAAAAAGAATATTATGGTTGGGGGTCACCACAACATGAGAAACTGTATTAAAGGGAAGGTTGAGAACCACTGATCTAGAAGGACCCATCCCCATCTTACCCATGGCCAAAGGGTGAGATAAAATACAGGCAGCAGTGCACGCGGTTATCTTGAATATTCTTCCGGTTGAGGCCGCTCTCGTCCCGGAAATACTGCTCAAATTGCTGATCAATGTAATCCGTGATAGCCTTCCAGCTGGAGCAAAGCAGAACAACAAGGAGATGAAGATATTTACCCAGATGGCTTTGCAAACATCATTACTGTTGTTATTCAGTTTCTTAGATGCCCTCTTTATTTGGCACAAACCCACGACACAGTATACAAAAGCAATGGAGATGAAACCTATGAAATATAACCCCAAATCTCCTTGCAATGATAAGAGGATATGGGGATAAGCCATGAGGGCAGCATTTCTCAACCTGGGGATCGAGACCCCTGGGTGGGTCGTGAGGGGTGTCAAAGGGGTTGCCAAAGACCATCAGAAAACACAGTATTTTCTGTTGATCCTGGGGGTTCTCTGTGTGAGAGGTTTGGCCCAATTCTATCATTGGTGGGGTTCAGAATGCTCTTCAATTGTAAGTGAACTATAAATCCCAGCAGCTACAACTCCCAAATCTCAAGGTCTATTTCCCCCAAACTCCACCAGTGTTCACATTTGGGCATACTGAGTATTTGTGCCAAGTTAGGTCCTGATCCATCATTGTTTGAGTCCATAGTGCTCTCTGGATGTAGGTGAACTACAACTCCAGAACTCAAGGCCAATGCCCACCAAACCCTGCCAGTATTTTCTGTTGGTCATGGGAGTTCTGTGTGCCAAGTTTGGTTCAATTCCATTGTTGGTGGAGTTCAAAGTGCTATTTGATTGTAGATGAACTATAAATCCCAGCAACTACAACTCCCAAATGACAAAATCAATCCCCCACAACCCCACTAGTATTCTAATTTGGGTGTATTGGGTATTTGTGCCAAATTTGGTCCAGTGAATGAAAATACAACCTGCATATCAGATATTTAGATTACGATTCATAACAATAGCAAAATTAATGTTGTGAAGTAGCAATGAAAATAATTTTATGGTTGGGGGTCACCACAACATGAGGCACTGTATTAAGGGGTCGTGGCATTTGGAAGGTTGAGAACCACTGCATTAGGGAAAGTGGGCTGATCCCATCCCATCAAATGCTTGGGACTGGAGGAAGATTTTTAACCTGGTGCCAAACTGACAGTACAGTTGGGGCTGGCAGATCTTGCCAATGGCATTCCTAGGATTGGTGTCACCCAGTGTGGCAACTCATGGTGTCACCCTCATGGATCTCCTCCTATATTAGACCATGCCACAATATTGTAGTGAAAATACTAGAAAAATTGACATCAGGGACTATTAAAAAAAATTTATTTACGTCATTTATATTCCGCCCTTCTCACCCCACAAGGGACTCAGGGCGGATCACAATGCACATATACAGGCAAACATTCAATGCCATTGACATACAACATATATAGACAGACATAGAGGCAATTTAACATTCCAGAAACCAGTTAAATTTAGCCTTCCCACAAAGTGGTACCTACATTTCCTACTTGACAGATGCGACTGTCTTTCGGGTTGCAAAGGTCGACAACGAGCTACACAAATTGATCGAAAGCTCACCCCCGACCCGGGCAGGCCTCAAACTCATGACCTTCTGGTCAGTAGAGATCTTATGCAGCTGACACTCAGCCAGCTGTGCCACATTCCCGATAAAACACAAACAACAGCCCTAAAACCAATAGCGTATATGCTTGTGGTGCATACAGACACCCACCTGGATGGTATTTAACTGAATTGTTTTTAATACTAATGATACTTAATTGTGTTTTAATATTTGTATATTTTTAAATTGTATTGAAATGTTTTTAATGTAAACCGCTATGGATCTCCTTGTGGAGAGAAAAAGGATATAAATAACATAACAACAACAACAGGCTAGAAGCAATTGTGTACTGGAACCTTTGCAAGAAGTATGGTCTACCCTGCAGTAAAACCTGGTATGAGCACAAGCCGGAAATGACCATGGAAAACAAAGAAGCAAAAATACTCTGGGATTTTAGAATCCAAACAGATAAACATCTTCCACATGACACACCAGATATAACAGTTGTGGAAAAGAAACATGCTTTTGTGATAGACATTGCGGTACCAGGAGACAGTAGAGGACAAGGAGCTTGAAAAGATCACAAAATACAAGGACTTACAAATTGAAATTGGACCACTATGGCAAAAGAGAACAACAGTGGTACCAATAGTGGTTGGTGCTCTTGGAGGCATTCCAAGAAACCTCGAAAAACATTAGAAAAGCCTTAATTTGCACAGAACATCAACCCACATGCTGCAGAAGGCAACTCTCCTTGGAACTGTGCATATTCTACAAAAATACCTCTAATATCTTAGGCCCTTAGGAAGAGCCTGATATTCAGAGACGAATCCCAGACACTTGGACCTAATGCACATGTGTGCTGTATTGTTATGTACATGTAAATAAAGAATAAATATGTAATATAGTATAGAATATAATACTAATATATTATTATTATTATATAATATATTATATTATTCAGCAGCACAGCGATTAAACCACTAGCTGCAGAAAAACTTGCTGACTGGAAGATTAGCAGTTTGAAGGTGCAGGTCAGGGTGAGCTCCTGCTGTTAGCCCTAGCTCTTGCTGACCTAGCAGTTTGAAAATATGTAATGTGAGTAGATCAATAGGTACTGCCTCAGCAGGAAGGTAAAAGGCACCCATGCAGCCAAGCTGGAAAACACAACTAGGACGGTCTACAGCAGGGGTGCCCACACTTTTTCATCATGCGAGCTACTATATGAACAATCAAGTTGAAAAGATCACCTGTTGTGCATGTGAGCGTGCGCGTACGCGTTCCTACTGCAGCCTTCCGTCCGCGTGGGGCTTCTTTCTTAATGTTTTTGTTGCCTTCCTCCTTCCTGCTGCATGCTTTCGCGAAGCAGGAAGTCCCCATCCCGTCCTGCTTCTTGCGTGCACAGCAGGCCCCTCCCACGCACGCAGCAGGAGGGTATTTATAGGCACACCCACCAGCGCTCCGGCCAGATATGGCTTCGGCGGCGGCTCAGAAGGCGCAGGGCTGGGAAGAGGGGCCGCCTGGCTGCTGCCTGGGCCGGGAAACTCAACCGAGAGAGGGACCCACGTGAGGCTGGAGCCTCCCCATGGCAGCCTCCCCCCTCCCTCGAGGCTTCCTTACCTGGGCAGGAGAAGGAAGAGTGGAAAAGGTGCTTCCCCAAAGTGACAGATGCAGCGGGGGGGGGGGGGGCGCCCTTCCTTCCTTCCTTCCTTTCGAGGGTATCACTCAAAAAGGACACCCAAGTGGACGGCTGACAGGAAGGAGGACCCCTCTCACTGGTGGCATTCCATGCCCATTGGAGAGAATGAGAGGATGGCTCTTCCTAGCCAGCTCTGAAGAGCCACCCTCTCCCCCCCGGTGGGCCCTCGCCACCTTTCTCCTTCGAGTGCGAGGCGGAGAAAGGCGCCGAGGGCACAAGCAGCAGCAGCAAGTGGAGTCTCCATCCCCGCAGCCCCCTCCTCCTCGGGTTTAGCCCCAGGAACACGGTGGAGCCCTCCCTCCTCGCCCCCAACCAAGGAAAGAAAGCAGCCCCACACAGCTCGCCCACCCAGGTCTCGGCTTGGAATGGGAGTCCCGAGGGCAGCAGCAGGGTTTGCGGCGGGGCTTGCTTGGCTTTGCCCCACTTTGCCCGGCCTCCTTCGCCTCTCTCTCTCTCTCTCTCCCTCTCTCCTTCCAGCGCCGCCTGCCTGCCAAAAGATTCCGAAAAAGTTCTCCAGATTTCTTTCTTCTTTCCTTGGCTCTCTCTCCCTCACACACACACATTCCCTCCATCCCTCCCACGTGCCTTCGCCTTGCTCCCCCCCCCCCCAGCAGCAACCAATGGGCGGTCATGTCACCACACCATGCGTGGCAAGACGAGCACCAGGGCCCGCCCACTAAAGCCTCATTTTGGCAAAAGAAGCCCCGCAAAGGCGGCGGCGGGAGCGAACGTGTGCGCGCATGGCAGGAGCACGCCATCTGGCTGGTGAGGCCCAAAGATCACCTGGAAGAGGGCCGAAGATCACCTAGGTGCTCCCGATCACCGTAATGAGCACCCCTGGTCTACAGACAACAGGTTTCTCAGCATGGAAAAATGGAACAAGAGCACCTCCCCATGGCCAGAGTTGAACATCGCCTCCAGATGCTAGCGATGGAAAGGGAAACCTTTGCCTTTGTTTGTGTATTTTAGGCCAGTGATTTTCAACCAGTGTGCCGCGGAACACTAGTGTGCCGTGAGAGATCATCAGGTGTGCCGTGGGAAATTATTTGCAAACTTCATTCATATATAAACTATAAGGCGCATCTGTCCCTTTAAGAAATGGAACCATAGCACTCTCGCTTCACCTAAGAAGTGACGTGAGAGTGCTATGGTCGCGCCATCTTGGATTCACTCAGACGCAGCTAAGTAAACAAATTTAGAGTTAGTGCTGCAGCTGCGCGTCAAGTGACAGTGGCAATTTGGGATCACAGCAAGACAAGCAAGTGACAGTGATAGAGAAGTTTTTGAGAAGGGAAAATTCAAGTGCCGAACAGGGCCCTGGAAAAAAATTATGACACAGATGAAGGCCCTAATATGAGTGGTGGACAAAAGAAAAGACAGTGCTCCCACATATCTGTGTGAGATGAGCTTCTCAAGCTTGACTGCGATAAAAACTAAAAACAGAGAGAGACTGACAGCTGTTGAGCAAGAGCTTTGTGTGTGTCTTTCTACCATTCCTGCCAGGATATCTATTTTGTGTTCATCGAAACAGGCCCAGGTTTCACACTAAGTGAGTGTATAAATACATTTAAAAACATATTAACTATATGTATTACTGTGTTAGAGTGTCATTTTGTGTCATTTTGGTTGGTCGTGTGCCCCAGGATTTTGTAAATGTAAAAAATGTGCCACGGCTCAAAAAAGGTTGAAAATCACTGTTGTAGGCCATTGTTCACTGTATAAAAGGCATTGAATGTTTACCTATATATACTGTAATCCACTCTGAGTCCCCTTGGGGAGATAGAGCAGAATACAAATAAAGTGTATTAATGTTGTTATTATTATTATTAACAACAACAACAATGGATGGTGTCACCTGATACACTTCTCACCCCCTAGGGATTTCACCGGACCTTATCAGGGAGAACATGCCATCCTCACATGTTAACAGAGAAAGAGAGGTCCATCATCCATAGGTGACCACCATAGCCAATATTAAAACATATAAGCTCTCTTTCCATCAGCAGAGATCTTCCAAAGAACTTCCTATCCAAGCAGGTCTTCAGCCTTGAACTAGTTGGGGCGATATGTATACTTTTGATACAGCACGACCCCCTTATCCACAGGGGGATACATTCCTGGACTTCATGTGGATATGTGAAACCATCACATATTGTTTTCAATAGGTCAAATGATGGAGGGGTTTGGTGAGAACCGCTAGTTGAAATTGTCATTTCAGAGGGCAAAGGGGTGCGATAAAAAAGCTCTAAAAAGAAAGAGATGTGACCATGCCATATATATTTTCCTTGCGTCACAAATGGCCAGCGTAGGAAGAGGACTTACCACTCTGTGTTGTTCACAGCGTCTCCAAAACCAGGAGTGTCGACTATCGTCAGCTTCAGCTTCACCCCCTTTTCCTCAATGTCCACCGTGTGCTTCACAATCTCGACTGTCTGACTGATTCTTTCTTAATATACAAAGGTTTTTTAAAAATAGAACAGAAGGGAGATTAGCATCTGAGATGACTTTCCCACGCTCCCATGTTAAATGTATTCATAGTATTTGTATCCCACTTTCTCCCTCTTTCTCAAAGGGGCTAACAAAGTATAATGGCACAATGTAAACATTCAAACCTAAAATATATAAACCTTTAAATAGAATGAATGTCAAGGCGCTTTCTCATCTATAACCCACAATCTGAAACACGTCCTCTGTGATGATGTTTCTCTAGACATCTCTAACTGGAGTTTGCACCTGTACTATAAATGAATGCAGTTTGACCCCACTTGAATTTCCAAAGTTCAGTGGAATCCTGGGAGTTGTAGTTTGACATGTTTTTTATCTGTCTTCGGTCAAAGAGGGTGGAAGGAATTGTAGAATTCTAGAGTTGGAAGAGACCACATGAGCCATCTAGTACAAACCCATACCATGCAGGAAAAGCACATTCAAAGCACCCCCGACAGATGGTCATACCACTTCTGTTTAAAAGCCTCCAAAGAGGAACATTATTTATATCCTGCTTTCTCTCTCCAAACGGAGACTCAAAGCGGCTCACAATCAAAAACATTACAACTTCAAATATACAAATATACTATAATAAAACATTATATCATTACATATTATTATATATTATTTGTAGGAACTATATTTACTATATTAGTATTACTATGTTACATTATTATGACATAGCTTATATTGTATTATTCTTAGTATTATATTGTATTACATTATATTATCAATATTATAGGTATATGTAATATATTATTAGCATAGCACAATATTAATATTATATTATTATATTGTACTATACCACTATACTGCATATTATGAGTAATATTATATATCATATACAATTGTTATATATTATCATGCTGTATTATTAGTACTATATTGTATTGCATTATATTATTAGCATAGCACAATATTAGTAATATATATAGAGAGAGAGAGCGCACTATACAACTATACTGCAATATTATGAGTAATATTATATATTATATACAATTATTATATTATTATATATTATTATATTGTTATTATTAGTATTGCATTGTATTATATTACAATACTAGCTTCAATACCCGGCGTTGTCCAGGTTATTTGAAAAAGTCAATTTTTAATTGTACAAAATGCGTAAGCTACAATTAACATAATGCCAGATTAACCCTAAAAGCCTCCTTCAGAACTTAAAGTTTGTTACGTTGGGCAAGTTTGCTCTAGGTGCATCCACAGTGCAGTTCAGTGTGCTCTCTAGCTGTAGGGTAGAGTATAACTTCCACTATGGTGGAAGGCAGTAGGCTGAGTTCAGGTTTGGTCCAGGTCCACATCGGTGGAGGTTACAGTTTTTCTGGTTATGGGTGAACTACAACTCCCAGAAAGGAAGGTCAGTTCACCCCAAACCCCTTCAGTAATCAAATGTCGGCATATCAGGTATGTGTGCCAAGTTTGGTCCAGAACCATCACTGTTTGGGTTCACTGTACTCTCTGGATGTAGGTGAACTACAACTCCCCCAATTCAAGGTGAATTTCCCCCAAAAACCTCCAGTATGTTTTGTTGGTCATGGGGCCTCTGTGTGCCAAGTTAGTTCCAGGTTCATCTTTGATGGAGTTCAGGGTGCTCCGAGATTGCAGGTGAACTATACATCCCAGTACCTACAACTCCTATAAATCATGGTGAATTACCCCAAAACCTCTCTAGTATGTTCAGTTGCTGATCAATTCCTCTGTTTGCTGTGTGCCATAGAAAATAATAGGAAAGGGTGAAGGGAGAGGCAGTGGGCGGGGTCATGCAAATTCCACACCAATTGAGAGAGTAAGAAACACTGGGATGTCTGTGGTGGAGGAAAAACAGAAAATGTAAGATGAAATTGTCCCCGTATGAAAGCATTTGCTTGGATGATTGGCAGTATGGTGTTTGTGGAGGACATTGGCAGGGCTCTTAGACATGCTCATGGTGCTCACTATAACCCGCAATGTCATTGGAAGGAGGGCCATTGGTATCGCCTAATAGTGGGAGCTATTACTGTTTGTGGAGGCAAGAGCTTGCCTGTGTAACTGGAAACCCCAGCCACATACACCCATACATATTTTCACTTTTATTATGTGTATAGATAGATTATTATCCAACTTATAATATTATATACTAGTCGTCCCCTGCTATGCGTTGCTGCGGCCCAATCTGTGTATATGTGTTTTGTGTGCGCATATATTTGTGTATATGTGTGATTGCATATATATGTGGTTTTGTGCATGCATTGTAATGCATTTTTTGTTTTTTGGCTTTTTAAGTCTCTTCTGCTGTGTTTTCCAGTGTTTTTATGAGTGATGGTCACTTGTTGGCCTGATAGGTGTATTGTGTCCAAATTTGGTGTGAATTCGCCCAGTGGTTTTAAAGTTATGTTAATCCCACAAACGAACATTACATGCATAAACACACACACACATGCACACGTCTGTGTGTGTTGTTTGTTTTTAGTGACATTATAACTAAAAAAACTGCTGGACCAATTGCCACCAAATTTGGTCACAAGACACCTACTAACCCAAGGAGTGACCATCACTCAAAAAAACACCAAAAAAACAGCAAAGGAGACTTTAAAAGCTCCAAAATAAAAAATACATTGCAATGCATGCACGAATGCCCCCCACGCATGAAGGAAAACTAACGTAGCGAGCTGGCCATCCCTGCTGGCACCAAATGAGGCCTAGCCAAGGAGTCAGGCTGCAGCTCGGACACACTGTAGAACTGATGCAGTTTGGCCCCACTTTTAACTCCGGAGGGCCGGACAAGGCAGCTGCCAGGAGGAGGGTAGAAACTGGATGCCCAGCAGCCATGGGCATCCAGCCCAAGATTCCTAATGCAAGGGGCAAAGGGAAGATGGGGATGAAGGCAGATAGGGAAGGAGGGAAGGAAGGAGGGAGGGAGGGAGGCTCCACTCCTGGCAGTGATTCCCACATGCTAGACTTCAACTCCCAGAAGCCTCTGCTACCTTGGACAATGAGAAAAGAATCTGGGAATTGAAGTCCAAAACACTTAGTGCTTCCCGCTCTGTCTCTTCTTTTCCCTCTGTTTGGCCTCCAAGGATGGATAACGGATGGTGGAGTGATCAATGGCAACCACCTGCCTGGGGCACCCGCTATCGATGCGCTCTGGCCTTGGCGGGCACTGTCTCCCAGCTACCAAGGGAGCCCAGGATGATGGTGGCAGCAGTGCCAGCAGTGGGAGAAGTGGGCACAGAGCACAAGGGAAGGGGAACGAGGAAGATGCCCCAGGCGCCTAGGCTGCCTTTCCTGCCCCAAAGGCAGGCAGAAAGCAACAGGAGGGAGAAACAACAGGAGGCACCCCTAAAGCCAAGACCTCCCTAACATGGAAGAAAGAAAGAAAGAAAGAAAGAAAGACAGAAAGACAGAAAGAAAGAAAGAAAGAAAGAAAGAAAGAAAGAAAGACAGACAGACAGACATACAGAAGAAGGGAGGGAAAGAATGACGGAAGGAAAAAGGGAGGGAGGGAGGGAGGGAGGGAGGGAGGGAGGGAGGCAGGCAGGCAGGAAGGCAGGCAGGCAGGCAGGCAGGCAGGCAGGCAGGCAGGCAGGCAGGAAGGAAGGAAGGAAGGAAGGAAGGAAGGAAGGAAGGAAGGAAGGAAGGAAGGAAGAAAGAGAAGGGGAAGAAGGAAGGAAAGAAAGAAGGAAGGGAGGCAGGAAAGAAATAAAAGAAAAAAGGAAGGAAGGAGGGAAGGGAAAAGGAAAAAGTGAAAAATGAAGGAAGAAGGGAAGGAAGGAAGAGAAGGAAGAAAGGAAGGAAGAGAGAAGGGAAGAAGGAGAGAAGGGAAGAAGGAGAGAAGGAAGGAGAGAAGGAGAGAAAGGGGGAGGGAAGGAAGGAAAGAGAGAAGAAATGATGGAAGCCAAGAGTGAAGGAAGCAATGAAAGAAAGAGGTAGAGAATGAAGCAAGGAGAAAAAGAGGAAGGGAAAAAAGGGGGGGCAAGGAATAGGTAGGTAGTGGTACCTCTCTTTCATAATAGTCCAGAAATAATTAAACAATTCTTACTTTAGGCCACAGAAACGTGAAGCAGGGCACTGCTAGTATTATTATAAATTTAGAGTATTATGATAAAATTTCCACCAGACTCCAAGACAGCTCTTCTTACAGTGAGGAAGTTTTTTTCTAATGTTTAGGTCCTACTATTTGAACCCATGGCTCCATTGAGTCCTAGTCTCCAGGGCAGCAGAAAGGATGCCTACATGTCTTCCCAAACTACAACTCCCAGGGTTTCTTTTGTCTTCAAGACACGTACCTTCAGCATTGAGAAGCTTCCGGTCTTTGTAGAGGTCGGTCAGGAACAGGCTGTTCACCAAAGTCGACTTCCCCAGGCCTGACTCTCCTAAGGAACAAAGCATAAGGCGTTCTTGGGAAACATTTGCAACATTGGTTGGCGAGAGAAGTTACATGATGTTCCCGATGTGGAAGAACTCCTTGTTGGGAATGTCTCGTCCTCAGATAATGGGCAACATTTGAGTTCATTTGGTCTCCTTTTTATCTCTGTCCTTGTACATCCAGAAAACACAGTTATTTGGGGAAATTCCAACCAAATGAGTCGCATGGCAAGTTGGAATGAGGACAAACCCAGGCTGAATGAAGAGGTTCCCTAAACCAGGTCTCAGTCCTAAAACATGTAGGGAGTAAGCCTATAAGGGTCATCTCCCTTCTTGGGCTGCATTTACACTGCAGAATCAATGCCACTTAAACTGCCTTGGCTCCATGTGATGTGATCCTGGGAGTTGTAGTTCGGAGTTACCAAAGGTGGTTGACCTTGTAAAATGACAACACCCAGGCATTTCATTGCATGGAGCACCAGAAGTGTTCTGGAGTTGTGATCTTTTTTCCAAGTTTGGAGATCCTTGCCCATAATGAGATTTCTTGGAGTTGGCACCCAAGTTTAAACACAGAAGTGCACGTATGTTCCTTAGAGAACCCAATACACATAGCACAAAGATCCATTTCAGACACCTTATTTGTGCATGAAACAATGGCAGTGAAGGATTGGGAACTTGGTCAATGCCAACCTCAAAGGAGCAAAGAGGGATATTATTATTGTTGTTGTTGCTGCTGCTGCACTATGTAACACGATTTTTGTTTCTGAGTTATAAATGTCATTTCCTAATTGATTCTATCATAAAAAAACATTATAAAAGTTTATTATACTGCAAAAAAAATGTTTTCGGGAGACATCCTGCAGCACATTTTGCTCTAGAATATCTCCTTTGAGTCTCAACCAATGCAACCTAGTTTGTGGCAGCCACAAAAAAGAAGTTTCTGGAGGATAACCAATACTTTCAAAGTAAGCACCACACCATTAAACAGGAAATAACACTTTCAAACCAAAAACAGATTTTTTCAAATGTGTTACATAGTGTTGTTGTTATTATTATTATTATTATTATTATTATACCTCACCTGCCACCATGAGGGTGAAATCAAAGCCCTTCTTCACAGATTTCCGGTGCACTTGGTTGGGGAGGGTGGCAAAGCCCACATATTGCTTCTCGTGGTCCTGCAAGAAGAAGACACAACAGGCTCCTTGTCATGGAAAATGGAACATGGTTAGAGTTGATCATCGCCTTCAGATGTTGAAGATGGGAAGGGAAACCTTTGCCTTTGTTTGCAAATTGTGTGTCATTGTTCACGGTATAAAAGGCATTGAATGTTTGACTATGTGTATACCGTAATCCGCTCTGAATCCCCTTGGGGAGATAGAGCAGAATATTAAAAAAAATATTTATTACTATAATTATTATTGATATGGTATTATTATCATTCGACAATATAGATGCACCAACAAGCCACCAAAACAACCCTTAGGATGGAGATGGACCATGGAGGAGTTTCTTTGGGATTGCAGATCCCAGAATCTCTGAAATGGCCATGGCTAAGGGTGCATTCTGGGAACTATAGTCCAAAAAATGAACACTTCCAAACTGTGATTAAAATTTGAATGGAGAATTTGTAAATGGCTAAACAATTTTCCTTGCAGACAACAAAAAGAAGATTCCCAAGATGGGAAACAACAATGGGTCTGGCCAGCCTTGCCAGTCATATTCCTATGACTGTTTTTAGTCAGTCTTTTTAAAAGTTGATCAACGAACCGCAATTCTCCACTACCATATCATTGTGAAGGATGCCTGCATTCAATTAATGAGAAGTTAAACACGTTTTTCTACATCAGGCATTTCCTGTCCTTGAATGGAAAGGTGGCCAAAGGTGAGAGTGTGAAGTCAAAACAGCAACTCTGTGGGTCTCTATATGTGCTCAAAGGGGGTTTGGACTTGCCCCTGGGTTCCACCTATCGCAATTCAGCTTGGCATACCGTAGTCGCTTTGAGTCTTCTATGGCAGAGAAAAAGCAGGGTATACAACAACAACAATAATAATAATTTTGTCAGCTCCATCCATCAAATGTGCAGATCCGTAATGCAAAGGGGTGATTAGTACATCAAAGGACATGATCAGGATTCAAAATGAAGGAACGCTCGAACGAATGATATGAATTTCACCAGGGAGAAAGGAAAGGTACTACACTCAGACAGAAGAAATGTAATGCCAAAATCTAGGGTGGGCCACAGCTGGCTTGGCAACAATACATGAAAAAGGGATCTAGGTGTCTTAAATGCGAGCCAGGAGTATGATGCAGCAGTGAAAAAATGCCAACACGATCCTCACCTGCATCAACAGGCATAGAGTGTCGGAGTGGCTTGGATTCTGCATGGCAGAATTGCCCTGGAGTTGGGCTGAATGGCCCTGGGCTCTCTATGTTTCTGAATTTGATGAGGGTCACAAAACCAGACGTGGAGCCAGCCTTTGCCCAGATTTTCTCTACTCAATAACAGAATTTCAGCTGAACCCAGATTGATACCATTGTAATGATCACGGATCCATTTCACTGACTCCTGAGATGTATAGTTCAGCGAAGCACTTCTTCGAGAGGATACACACTCTCTGCAAGGATGGAGTATAGTCAGTCCTCTGTATCCATCATATACAGAAAATCTGAAAAAGCCCAAACTTGATTTTGCCGTTTTATGTAAGAAACATCATTGCACATCATGGGACATGAGCATCCATGGATTCTGGCAACCACAGTGGGTCCAGCAACCAAATCCTAGCAGATCCCCATCGTACATGGAAAACACATACCCACAACTACAGAAAAGGAATACGTAGTACAGTGCACCGTTTTGGGGGTGGTTTGGCCAAAGAATGCTCACAACTCAATACCAGAGGAAGCCAAACATCGGTGGAGGAGTGGGTTGTTTTCTTGGGGCCTCTCAATGCTGTCAAGTCGAGATGAACTCCAACGTGAGCCTCCAACCCCATACCTCTAGTGTTTACCTTGGTTTCAGTATGAGGCAGCCAACTTCCTGTTGGGGGGACCGAAAATCCCAACTCTGCTTCTTCTAACTCTGCTCCGCAGGCAGTTTCTGAATGCCCCTATTCATAGCTGGATGTAGCTTCAGAGGTCTCCTTGGCTGCTTGTTAGACAGAGGCCTCTTTCTCCCACTTCCGGCATCCTTCACAGAGCATGATTCCAGAATCTTCTCAGCTTGGCTCCATCCGTGGCTTCATCCCTCAAAATGTTTAGGGAAGGAGCAAACTGTGAGACGGGGTTGGTGCCCAAAAGTGGTGGATTGGGGCAACCGGGCAGAGTTGCAAGACTGGCACAAGTAAGTTCACCCTATGATGGGTTCCATTTGGCCCCAAATCCTGTAGGGTGGATGGGTTTGGACTAGGACTCCAGTGGCCACACAAATCCCATTGGTGCCCCTGGGCGAGTCACACTCACTTGGCCTCAGAAGAAGGCAAAGGCGAACCCCCTTGATCATTGTGAAAGCTCAGGCCTGACAACAGCACTCCACCATCTGGAATTTATCAATTTGTGGGAGTCGGGTCCACTTAATTAGCCATGAGTTTGCCCTGCAGTGGCTTCTAGTAATAAATTGACACTATACACACACATACTGTTTGTATCACACCTTTCTCTACCCTGAAGGGGACCCAAGGCGGCTTTACATATGGCAGCTATTCAATGTGTGTGTGTGTGTGAGAGAGAGAGCGCGCGCATATAACTAGCTTAAAAACCCTTTTGAATGTGTCCCAGATTCTTGCAGCTTCTTCCTCTTTAATGGTTGCTCCAAAGATGGATGTGTTCGGCGGCAGCTTTTGAACCCAATGCGCGCACAACAGGATGCCAACATATCCCTCTTTCATTTCAGAACAAATAAGCCATAAGCCACCGTCTGTTCTCTATCCTCTGCAAATTTCCAAAAAGGAGAGCTGAGAAATGTCACATTGGAGACTAGAAGTCCCAGCATTTCTCAAAGTGGATCTACACTGCAGAGGGAATGCCGTTTGACCCCACTTGAAGTCTGTGCTATGGAATCCCGAGAGTTGTAGTTTTATAAGGTCTCTCACCGTCTCTGCTAACAGAGAGACAAACTACAACTCCCAGAGCCATGGCAGCTCAACATTCATTCAACATGCCAACGAGCAACATTGTCCCAACGGGCGGAAACCAAAAAAGGAGATAGCTGGGTTTTTTGCTATTATTATTTTAAATCAAGGGCAGGTAGAGCAAAATAGGCACTGTGTCCCTGCTCAGCAGACATATAATGTGCCATTGGAAAGATTATCAGTCAAGCGTTCTCCTGAAGCATTTTGTCTTCTCGTGCCAAGGCTGGTACGCCCAGTAGCGCTCAAGGGCAACACTGTCAGTGCCGTTTGAGATTAGAAAGGATGGAGAATAACGGAGAAAGTGCTCGAGAGGATTCGTAGTTTTCAAATGATTTCACTGGCTTGCCCCTGCCATTAGAGAGAAGGGGGAAACCAGGTCAGGCGGCAGAGGCTGGCGGGCATCATCCCTTGCCGCCTCTTGTACCAACTCCACATCTCAGCACTGAAAAAGTCACGTATTCTGGATGGCGTCTCCTGACATACACACACACACCCTTACGTTGCCCGCAGGTGTAGCAAAGGATGGCATCCCATTCTCAGGACTGATGTGAAATGCAACTGGCAGTTCTGTCAGCTTCAGTGTATGTCACACACACAGCAGGGAATGGCATATTTGCCTCAGGTAGCTAAGTGTCATGGGACAGCCCTGAACACGGTGGCATCCCACAGCGGGAGTCACTCAGGATGGTCACTCATAATGTCACCCCCTCTGCCAAGCCAGCATATATAGAGAACGTCATTTTGGCATCACCCTCTCAGAGGGCATCACCCGGCACAGTTATCACCCATCGTACCCTAGAGCAGTGTTTCTCAACCAGTGTGCCGTGGCACACTAGTGTGCCGTGAGTGATCATCAGGTGTGCCGCGAGAAAAGCTCTCTGCCCCCCTTCCTTCCCCCCTCCTCCTGCCGAACTCCTGCTGCTTGGGAGAGGAGGAGGAAGGGACGGGCGGCGGTGAAGAGAAAGAGGAAGGGACCGGGGCACCGCCTCCTTCGGCCCTTTCCCCAACCAGCCTCCAATCTGCCATGACTCCCACCATGACTCTTGCCCCTTGCTTGTTGAAGCCGCGCGGAGGAGGAGCCCCGCCTACTGAAGCCCGTCCACCGCTCATGTTCCTCCTCTGTTAGAGAGCTGAAGCCGGGGGGAGCATGACACAGCCTGGCTCTGCCCCCTCCCCCCGGCTTCAGCACTCCCACAGCTTCGCCAGCCTTGAGGGGGCAGTGCCAAGCCAGCGATGGCAGAGCCAGCACAATGCTGGCTTGCCCCCTCAAAGCTGGCAAAGCTGTGGGAGAACTGAAGCCGGGGGGGAGGGGGCGGGGCATGGAGCAGCCTGGCTCCGCTCCCTCCCCCAGCTTCAGTGCTCCCACAGCTTTACCAGCCTTGAGGGGCAGTGCCAAGCCAGCGGTGGCAGAGCCAGCACAATGCTGGCTTTGCACTGCCCCTTCAAGGCTGGCAAAGCTGTGGGAGAACTGAAGCCAGGGGAGGGGCGGGGCATGGTGTGGCCTGGCTCCTCCCCTGGCCCGGCACTCCCAGCAGCTGCTCCCAGCAGCTCACCATCCCCAGCCGCTCTTTACTGTGTTACAGTGTCATTTTGTGTCATTTTGGTTGGTGGTGTGCCCGGATTTTTAAACGTTTTTAGTATCATTTTTTAATTTTTATGGTTATAAAGTGTGAGTCGGCATGAGTGTTGCCTGCTCACTAAAAAGGTCGGGAAGAGGGGAATACAAACTGCCCTCAAAAAAGGTTGGGAAACACTGCCCTAGAGAAGGGTGGCCATCATGGTCAAAGATATGGAAAGCAAGCCCTACAAGGTGCTTAGGGAATTTGATACTGTACATTCAGCTTGGAGGAAACAAAGGTGGAGAGAAAGGGAGAAGTAGGGTGGGGGGCAGTTTGTTTTTTTCCTGCTCTAGAAACCAGAAAACAATGGAGAAATATTGGGTTGTTGTGAGTTTTCCGGGCTGTCTGGCCATGTTCCAGAAGCATTCTGACATTTTACCTGCATCTATGGCAGACATCCTCAGAGGTGGTGATGTCTGTTGGAAACCAGGAAAATGGGGTTTATATATCTGTGGAATGTCCAAGATGGGAGAAAGAACTCTTGTCTATTTGAGGTAGGTGTGAATGTTGCAATTAGCCACCTGGATTAGCATTTAATGGTCTAACAGTTTCAAAGTCTGGCTTCTTACTGCCTGGGGGAATCATTTGTTGAGGGGTGATTAGCTGACCCTGATTGTTTCCACCATGGCAAGAAAAGCGTTCTTGCCATACATCAAGGGAACCACTGATGGTATAGGGAAGCTGATGAAGAAAAACAACCTACAAACTATCTATAGACCCACTTAAAAAATCCAACAAATGCCACATTCAGCAAAGGACAAGAGGGGTCCTCTCACCTCTGCAGGAGTCTACCTTATCCCATGCAGCTGTGGACAAGTCTACATAGGGACCCCCAAACACAGCAGCATTGCCCAAACACAAATCAAAGAACCTGAAAGGCACTGCAGACTGATTCAACCAGAGAAGTCAGCCATAGCAGAGCACTTGATGAACCAACCTGGACTCAGCATATGATTGGAGAACATGGAAATTCTAGACATCATGTCAGACTACACAGGGAAGCCAATGAAATCCACAAGCATGTGGACAATTTCAACAGAAAGGAAGAAATTATAAAAATGAACAAAATCTGGCTACCAGTGCAGTATTTTTAAAAACCCTCTAAAATCATAACAGCAAATAAAAAACAACACTTAAAAACAGGGAAATTCCAGACAAGAAACAATCAGGGCCAGCTAATCATCTCCCAGCAAAGTATTCCCCCAGGAAGTAAGAAACCAGACCTTGAAACTGTTATGTTATGCCATTAAATGCTAATCCTGAGTCCCCCTTCGGGGGTTGAGAAGTGACGGGATATAAATGTGGGAAATAAATAAAATAAATAATCAAGGTGGCCAATTGAAACATTCACACCTACCTCAAACAGACAAGAATTCTTTCTCCCACCCTGCATAGGGAAATTCCAGACAGGAAACAATCAGGGACAGCTAACACCTCCCAACAAAGGACCCCCAAGGCAGCAACCAGCCAGGCTGTGAAGCTGCAAGGCTATTCAATGCTAACCAAGGTGGCCAGTTGTAACATTCACACTTGCCCTCCAACAGACAAGAGTTCTTTCTCCCACCCTGGACATTATTCCACAGGTATATAAATCTAGTTTCCAACAGACTTCACAACCTCTGAGGACGCTTGCCATAGATGCAGGCGAAACATCAGGAGAGAATGCTTCTGGAACATGGCCATACAGCCTGACAAACTCAGAACAACCCAGTGATTCCGGCCATGTTGCCTTCAACAATACAGTGGAGAAATAGATTCAAAGTACAGGACAAGAGATTCCACCTAAACATTAGGAAGAACCTCCTGAGATGAAGAGCTGTTTGGCAGTGGAATATGCTGCCTGACAATCAGGTGGAGTCTCCTTCTCTGAAGGTTTTTAAGCAGAGGCTGGATGGCCATCTGTCAGGAGTGCTTTGGTTAGGTATTCCTATATAGGCAGAAAGGAATTGGATTGGATAGCCCTTCCAACTCTAGCATTCTACTATGCTAATGCACAGAACTGCTCCACAGCCTTGGGAAGCATTTGCACTATAGCTTACCTCTGAGTAAACATATGCACAGAAGGGTGCCTGAAAGCTAGCATCCCAGACTTTTCTCCTGAGTAAGCATGCATACTATTGAGATATACATTGATGGAAGAAAGTACAAAGGGGCCTAAATAGCATCTGTGTGTTCCTACTCACGTGACATTGGCCCTGCTCTGTGTCAAAATGTGCCCTCACCCCACCCAAACTGCAATATTATCTTGCCCTGGCTTCACTCTCCTGGAAATGACATCTGACAATATACATCAGTTGCTATTTCCCCCTGCAACTGAGTGAGATGAATCAGAGGATGACGATCCAAAATGCAATCCCGGGAATTTCGGTACTCGCCGAGCCCCAAATGTGGATCCCTTCCCATATTTCGAAACTCAGCTTGTAGCAACACAAAAGCACAATAAATACCCATTTGTTAAATGCCTCCATTTAAACAAACAGTTCTGGGGGGAGAGGATATTTTCATATTCTGGTCAAGTATTTGTCACTCCACATATGAGGCCGCCGAAAGCAGCCAGCGGGAGATGAAGCCCAACGGCATTCTTTGCTTTCTGCCATTTTCTCCCTTTTTCATTCCGGTCCAGCTCCCTCGTTCCCTCCTGCGCCTGCACAGCATTCCCAAAAACACACAAACAGAGATTGTGAAACGATCACTGACTGTACAACCATTTCTTTCCACTCACTGGGGACTCTGGGGGCTACAGTCCAGCAACATCTGGGGAGCCAGGATTGTTGGAAGCCAAAAGTGGGCAACATGTGTCCCTCAAGATGCTGTTGAACTGCAGCTCCCTTCAGCCATAGACAGATCATGCGAGATCATGACCAACCATCTCCAGAGGGCTACGAAGTGACCCCCTCCTGTGCCATACCTTGCCAAGATCACCCGTGCATCAGAGTATTTGGGTTGTGTGATGTTAGCTAACCAATGCCAAGGAGGAAGGACAGCACACCCTGGAGCCCAGCAGGCTGAGCTGCCCCGTGTAAAGCTCCTCCGAGGCTTCAGAGGGCCATGGCATGTCACTGAGGCTGCCATGGTGTTCCAGCCATCCATACAGAAAATATGGGCTTCCCTACTAAAGGCACACAAGTGAGCACTGCCCACCCTTTCTGCACCTCAGCAGCTTCCAGGTGAGTTGTGGATGATGGGAATCATAGTCACTCACAAGCTTGTGAGTGAGCAAGGTTCCTGTACACATCAATACCATACAAAAAGGGGCTCCTCTACAATGTATTGTCAAAGGCTTTCAAGGCTGAAATCACTGGGTTGCTGTAAGTTTTTCAGGCTGTATGGCCATGTTCCAGAAGCATTCTCTCCTGACGTTTTGCCTGCATCCATGGCAGGCATCCTCACAACCTCTGAGCATGCCTGCCATAGATGCAGGCAAAACATCAGGAGAGAATGCTTCTGGAACATGGCCATACAGCCTGAAAAACTTTACAGCAACCCAGGGGTCCTCTACAATTAAAAAGCCCATCCTCTGGAATTTCTCCCCATTATACATTCACTCTGTCATAAAGCACACCTTATAGTGCCCTTGCAGCGTTGCTGTGAGGCTCCTTCTAACAGAATGTACACAGACCAATCTGGACAGTCAAGAGGCGGACCTTTGACCTGAGAAGATCAGACCTATCCTGTCTCTGCAGTTTAACGCACTATCCGGTTGCCCACAGCAGCCCAACTGCAGCCTCAGTCTTGCCTTCACCAGCAATGGATCCACAGAGGCATGCTGTTTTGGATACTGCAGGCAAGAAGCACACCACCTCCACAAATACATCCAAGCCTTCCAAATTGGCATCCATTGCTACGTTCTCCATATGGCTCTGGGTGGCAAACAGCCTGGAAGCGTTTGGCTTTGCCTGGGACGCTTGCCAATTGATGGGCGGCATGGTTCCCAGGGCCCTTTATCATGCTTCCCTACGTCTCCTTCTTGGCACAAAAACTTGGCATGGCAGGTGACACACACGGCAAGGAGCCCACACAATGCCAACCCTGCCTGCTTGCTTTTCCCTCTTTTCTTTTTCTACCGAGTATTTTGCATCCGCCTCAAGCCTCGCCCTGGCTGCCTCCATTTTTCACATGTCAAAGCAAAGCTACCACAAAACACAATGTATAACAGCAAAGATGTTGTCTCTCCCGTGCCTGATTCCCCGTTTCAAAGCCAGACAACCAAGCAAAGCCCTGAAGGATGCTCATGCCCAGGTACGAGCGGCACCTCCTTTGGAGAGGACACTGAACATGCATGCTGGCATGAGACTTACCATCCTTGTGCCACCCCCAGCATTGTCCATTTTGATGATGGCAAGAGCTCGGATGCCTCACAGCAGGCAAGCATGAGCAGAGGCAAGCCGGAGGGAGGCACCCTCCCCTGGGCAGCACCTTGTAGCCAGGGCGAAGGTGCAGAAGGGCGATGCACGGAACGGACACCTCTGTTTCAACGTGCCACCTGCCAAGCTACCCAAGTGGCAGTGGCAAGGGTTGGCATGAGGATGCAGAAATAGGCTGGGGTTTGACAGCTCGCCTTTCATAACCCACCGCCGCCTCATTGGTGCTTCACCCGCCGTGGTGTCGCCGCACACAGCCCGCACCCTCCCCGCTCCCGCCTGCCTTTTGTCCTTGTTGTGCCTCCTTACCGGCTGCGTCCGGCTGCCGTCCTGCCCTTTGAGAGCCTCTTCGTGGGCTCCAGGCTTCTCCTCGGGCACCATCCTGGCTTCCCCCCGCCCAGCCTCCTCCTCCTCGGCAGCTCAGCTCCGGCTATAAATATCCCCTGTACCTTCAGCTTGGCTGAATGGCTGCGTTGGTTCAGAGTCCTTGGCGAAAGCAGGCGCTCGGCTAATCGCTCCTGAATAATGATTGCATCCATAATAACCAACGGCGGGCAGGACCGGGCGTCACCGCGGGCCAAAATAAAGAGAGAGCCCAACCCATGTGGTCCCTCCCCGCTTGGGTGACATCCATAAGGCAGTGGCTCCCGCCCACACCAGACGAGCACATGCACAACCACACACACACACACACACACATACCACGAGTGCCTCGGCCTTGGCTATCAGGCAAAGCGCCCTGACAAGCAGCCAGCCAGCTGGCAAGAAGCTCCTGCCCTCCTTTCACAGCCTTGCGACCAAGGAGGGGAGAGTAGGAGGGAAGCACAGAAGGAAATGAAGCCAAGGCCATGGCAAAGGAGGGACACCACAAGGGTGGCATGCTCTTTGGCTTCTTCGGCCCACCCCGGTCACAACCCCAAGGCTGGGTCTCGTAGATGGAGGGGCCAGGCAGGCAGTAGCAACATCCAAGGGGATCTCAGGGGGGACAGGGCCAGGGCTCCATTCCGCACGGGCCATTGTGGCACAGGAGGTTTCCTGTCAGCCGTGGGTCTTCTTCCCACATCATCAGCCCTTTTGTATTTTCTGTAAGATTTTCTAACATCAGGGTAATGAAAGTAGTGGGGCCTAAATATCCAAAAAGCACCAGATCCTGTCTGATTTCGGATCACCTCTGGATAGCACTTGGGATTGCAGAGCGTCAATGAATCCCACATATTCACAGTTTGAAGAGACCACAAAGCCATCCAGTCCAACCCCCTTCTTCCATGCAGGAAAACACCATCAAAGCCCTCTTGACAGAAGGCCATCCAGCCTCTGCTTCAAAAGCCACCAAAAAGGAAACTCTACCAGACTCCTAGAAAGGTTGGAAGGGATCCCCAAAGGCCACTCAGTCCAACCCCATTCTGCTATACAGGAGTATACAATCAAAGCACTCTTGACAGATGGCCATCCAGCCTCTGATTCAAAAGCCCAAGAAAAGGAAACTCTACCAGACCCTCAGAAAGGTTTGAAGGGACCCTCAAAGGCCACTCAGTCCAACCCCATTCTGCTATACAGGAGTATACAATCAAAGCACTCTTGACAGATGGCCATCCAGCCTCTGATTCAAAAGCCCAAGAAAAGGAAACTCTACCAGACCCTCAGAAAGGTTGGAAGGGACCCTCAAAGGCCACTCAGTCCAACCCCATTCTGCTTGACAGAGGGCCATCCAGCCTCTGATTATCAAAGGCCACAGTCCAACCCCAGTATACAATCAAAGCACTCTTGACAGAGGGCCATCCAGCCTCTGATTCAAAAGCCCAAGAAAAGGAAACTCTACCAGACCCTCAGAAAGGTTGGAAGGGATCCTCAAAGGCCACTCAGTCCAACCCCATTCTGCTATACAGGAGTATACAATCAAAGCACTCTTGACAGATGGCCATCCAGCCTCTGATTCAAAAGCCCAAGAAAAGGAAACTCTACCAGACCCTCAGAAAGGTTGGAAGGGATCCTCAAAGGCCACTCAGTCCAACCCCATTCTGCTATACAGGAGTATACAATCAAAGCACTCTTGACAGATGGCCATCCAGCCTCTGCTTCAAAAGCCCAAGAAAAGGAAACTCTACCAGACCCTCAGAAAGGTTGGAAGGGACCCTCAAAGGCCACTCAGTCCAACCCCATTCTGCTATACAGGAGTATACAATCAAAGCACTCTTGACAGATGGCCATCCAGCCTCTGATTCAAAAGCCCAAGAAAAGGAAACTCTACCAGACCCTCAGAAAGGTTTGAAGGGACCCTCAAAGGCCACTCAGTCCAACCCCATTCTGCTATACAGGAGTATACAATCAAAGCACTCTTGACAGATGGCCATCCAGCCTCTGATTCAAAAGCCCAAGAAAAGGAAACTCTACCAGACCCTCAGAAAGGTTTGAAGGGACCCTCAAAGGCCACTCAGTCCAACCCCATTCTGCTATACAGGAGTATACAATCAAAGCACTCTTGACAGATGGCCATCCAGCCTCTGATTCAAAAGCCCAAGAAAAGGAAACTCTACCAGACCCTCAGAAAGGTTGGAAGGGACCCTCAAAGGCCACTCAGTCCAACCCCATTCTGCTATACAGAAGTATACAATCAAAGCACTCTTGACAGAGGGCCATCCAGCCTCTGATTCAAAAGCCCAAGAAAAGGACTCTACCAGACCCTCAGAAAGGTTTGAAGGGACCCTCAAAGGCCACTCAGTCCAACCCCATTCTGCTATACAGGAGTATACAATCAAAGCACTCTTGACAGATGGCCATCCAGCCTCTGATTCAAAAGCCCAAGAAAAGGAAACTCTACCAGACCCTCAGAAAGGTTGGAAGGGACCCTCAAAGGCCACTCAGTCCAACCCCATTCTGCTATACAGGAGTATACAATCAAAGCACTCTTGACAGAGGGCCATCCAGCCTCTGATTCAAAAGCCCAAGAAAAGGACTCTACCAGACCCTCAGAAAGGTTGGAAGGGACCCTCAAAGGCCACTCAGTCCAACCCCATTCTGCTATACAGGAGTATACAATCAAAGCACTCTTGACAGATGGCCATCCAGCCTCTGCTTCAAAAGCCCAAGAAAAGGACTCTACCAGACCCTCAGAAGGTTTGAAGGGACCCTCAAAGGCCACTCAGTCCAACCCCATTCTGCTATACAGGAGTATACAATCAAAGCACTCTTGACAGATGGCCATCCAGCCTCTGATTCAAAAGCCCAAGAAAAGGACTCTACCAGACCCTCAGAAAGGTTTGAAGGGACCCTCAAAGGCCACTCAGTCCAACCCCATTCTGCTATACAGGAGTATACAATCAAAGCACTCTTGACAGATGGCCATCCAGCCTCTGCTTCAAAAGCCCAAGAAAAGGAAACTCTACCAGACCCTCAGAAAGGTTGGAAGGGACCCTCAAAGGCCACTCAGTCCAACCCCATTCTGCTATACAGGAGTATACAATCAAAGCACTCTTGACAGATGGCCATCCAGCCTCTGATTCAAAAGCCCAAGAAAAGGACTCTACCAGACCCTCAGAAAGGTTTGAAGGGACCCTCAAAGGCCACTCAGTCCAACCCCATTCTGCTATACAGGAGTATACAATCAAAGCACTCTTGACAGATGGCCATCCAGCCTCTGCTTCAAAAGCCCAAGAAAAGGAAACTCTACCAGACCCTCAGAAAGGTTTGAAGGGACCCTCAAAGGCCACTCAGTCCAACCCCATTCTGCTATACAGGAGTATACAATCAAAGCACTCTTGACAGATGGCCATCCAGCCTCTGCTTCAAAAGCCCAAGAAAAGGAAACTCTACCAGACCCTCAGAAAGGTTGGAAGGGACCCTCAAAGGCCACTCAGTCCAACCCCATTCTGCTATACAGGAGTATACAATCAAAGCACTCCTGACAGATGGCCATCCAGCCTCCGGCACATTCCAAGGCAAAAGCATATTCCACTAGAATTAAAAGGGATCCCCAAAGCTATCCAGTCCAACTCCTTTCTGCCATGCAGGAATACAGACTCAAAACATCCCATGACATTCCTGGGGTCACTACAAGTCAATACAGCCTGTTTTGCAAATCTCAAAGGACCCTCAGTTGCAAATTTTCCATGACCGAGTGGGGATTCGAACTCGGGTCTCCAGAGGTCTAGTCCAATACTCAAACTATGGCAGCACACTGACTCTGAATACTTGGACTTAAATGGCCTTGATAGCAATGTTGTGCCAATTGCCTTGCAAGATCCATATGCTGAGAGAGATATGCAAACTATCATCCCATAAAATAAATCTTAAAATCAGCTTTATGGAGAAATCCAACTAAGGCTTGCTTATTTGGGAGTAAGCTCAAATAAGCGTGCTTTGATTTTGTTTTTGTTTTTTCTTTCTCTGCCATACATGCATTTCGGCAAGCAATTTCCTTAAGCTTGCGTAATTTTTCACATTATGTTCACCAAGATATAACCTTTTGTGCGTCGTTTTTTACGCTTCGGTAGACATTCCTTTATTGAAGGAGTACATTGAGTCCCCTGCGGGGTGAGAAGAGTGGAATATAAATACTGTAAATAAATAAATAATAAATAAATATCAAAAATATAGCTACTTCAAATCATGAACCAGATTGAGAAATGAGAAGCGGATAAATGAGAAGCTGCACCGGGAATGTGGCGCAGCTGGCTGGGAGTCAGCTGCATAAGATCTCTACTGACCAGAAGGTCATGAGTTCGAGGCCTGCCCAGATTGTGGTGAGCTCTCTACCAATTGTGTAGCTCGCTGTCTGTCTATATATGTTGTATGTCTATGGCATTGAATGTTTGCCTGTATATGCGCATTGTGATCCTCCCTGAGCCCCCTGCGGGGTGAGAAGGGCGGAATATAAATGATGTAAATAATAAATAAATAAATAAATAATAAAATCCAGTATGAAACCCTCTGTCTGCGAGGGATATGCTCCTTGGCTTTGTGAGGACCTAGAGAGCCCTAGAATTTGTTTGTTTGTTTGTTTTATTATGGACCCATTATGTAGCTTCTGATGATATTGGTAGTGGGCATTTTGTTTTGCAAAGCAGGACATGGTTGGCACGATGCTTGGTTGAAGACTGCTGGCACACAAATTTCATTAAGTTATAAATCAGAAAGACTCAGACAGCTGCTTTAATACATCTGTAATGCCTCCTCTGCGACTAATCTGCTTTCGGATGTGTTTCTGAATGCTGGAGGTACTCATTTGCTTGGTCCACATCCTTGTCAAAGGGTATTCAGCCTCTACCCAAAATGTGATGGTTGCTTACGTAACACCATCTATCACCCAAATCCAAGCAAATTCTGAGTGCATCTACACTGTAGAGTTAATGCGGTTTCATGCCACTTAAATTGCCCTGGCAACAGGAGATGGAATCCTGAAAGTTGTCATTTGGCAAGGTGCCAGCCCTCTTGGTAGAGAAGGCAAAAGAGTTTGCAAAATGACAACTCCCATATTTCCATAGGATCTCTGCACAGAACCATGTCTATCATCAAGCCTCAAGCTTGCCAGGCCTTGGCGTTGGGAAGAGACGCTCCTAAGTTGGATAGTTCTCTGAGAGGAGAAACGGCATTTCTCACTTCACCCAAAACATGGGTGGGAGATTGAGCATCTTCAGGTTGCCTCCGCAAAAACCTTCGCAAAATTACAAATCCAGAATTCTGCAGGATGGAAGGATGGCAGTTGAAAATAATAGGATTCGCTTTATTTATCAACGTGAAGTTCAGGAATGTATTCCCCATGGAGACACTGGGTAGATGGAGGGATGGATGGATGGGTAGGTGGGTAGGTGGGTGGGCGGGTATATGGACGGACAGATGGGTAGACGGACAGGTGAATAGATGGATGGACAGATGGGTGGGCGGATGGGTGGATAGACAGACTGACAAACCAATGGGTGGATAGATGGACAGATGGGTGGATGGATGGGTAGGGAAACGGACGGATGGACGGACATACAAGTGGGTGGCTGGATGGATGGGCAGATGGGTGGGTGGATAGATGGATGGATGGAAACCAATGGGTGGATAGATGGACAGATGGGTGGATGGATGGGTAGATGGAAGGAAGGAAGGGGTGGCTGGATGGATGGGCAGAGGACCAATGGGTGGACAGAGAGGTAGACAGATGGGTGGGTGGATGGCGGGCAGATGGCAGGGTAGAAGGAAGGAAGGAAGGAAGGAAGGAAGGAAGGAAGGAAGGAAGGAAGGAAGGAAGGAAGGAAGGAAGGAAGGAAGGACAGACTGATGGGTGGACAGAGGTAGACAGATGGGTGGCTGGATGGGCAGATGGGAGGGTGGAAGGAAGGATAGATGGACCGATGGGTGAACAGAGAGATAGACAGATGGGTGGATGGATGGGCAAATGAGTGGGTGGGTGGGTGGATGCATGGACTGACAGATGGGTGGGTGGACGGATGGGCAGATGGAAGGAAGGAAGGAAGGAAGGAAGGAAGGAAGGAAGGAAGGAAGGAAGGAAGGAAGGAAGGACAGACTGATGGGTGGACAGAGGTAGACAGATGGGTGGGTGGCTGGATGGGCAGATGGGAGGGTGGAAGGAAGGATAGATGGATGGATGGACCAATGGGTGAACAGAGAGATAGACAGATGGGTGGATGGATGGGCAAATGTGTGGGTGGGTGGATGCATGGACTGACAGGTGGGTGGGTGAGTGGATGGGCAGATGGGAGGGTAAAGGGATGGAGGGATGGATAGATGGATGGACCTCTGGGTGGCCAAATGAGTGAATGGAAGGATGGACAGACAAGTGGGTGGGTGGATGGACAGGCAGGCATGCAGAAAGACAAAGTTTCCTTCCAATTCCAGCAGGGTGGACCACCACCTTGGCTATTAGAGGGATTATTCCTGCCATATGAGATAACATCTCCAATAAAACAGATTTCATAAAACCCGCGTGGAAAAGCATTGATGGGATCGGAAAGGACAGAAAGCCTGAACGCCCACATAACTGTCTTTTCTGACAACACATCACCAAGATGAGTTAAAATTAGACTCTTTTTATGTGTGAACTCAAGCTGCTGTTTAGAAGTAAGGAAAGATTGGGGAGCTGGGAAATGCTCCAAGAGGCAGAAATTTCCGCTTGCATGACAGCTGTTGCATCACATAATTACCCGCCCCGGATTCACAGGCCCAGACGGTTTGCTCAAATGGCAACAATGTTGTGGTTTTTTCAGGAAAAAAATTACTCCCTATTTATACTAGAAGAACTCAAAGGCTAGGATTTGTTGAATGGCACTGGGGAAAAATCAGCGTTCTCAAGTTTTGCTCCTCCAGATGTTTTAGGGTGCAGCTACACTGGAAAATGAATGCAGATTGGCCCCACTTTAACTACTATGATTTCATGTTGTGGAATTATAGGAGTCATCATTTGGTGAGACACTCTTTGGCAGAGAAGGCTCAAAACCTTGTAAAACTACAACTCCCAGGATTCCATGGCAGTTTAGGGGGGGGGGGCAAATGGCATTCATTCTACAGTGGAGATAGACCTTATGTTATACATGCAAGCAATGTAAAATTGTGGAGCATTGTCTTGATTCTGTAATCAATAGCCATACAAAAGACCATTCCCGGTAGAGACGAAAACTATTAAACGTGGCTTTGCTCCATCCAGCTCAAAATTATATGAGGGCGGGTCAATAAGTCCGTGAGTTTTTGAATGAAAGAGTTTTTTCGATAAAAAATCATTTTATTTTCAACATAGTCTTCTTTGAGCAGTATACACTTTGTCCAACATTTCTCCAATTTTTTTATCCCTTCCAAAAAATAAGATTTGTCGAGGTCATCAAAATAGGTATTTGTTTGTGAGATGATTTCATTGTTGGAGTCAAATCTCTTTCCGCCGAGCCATTTCTTCAAGAAATAGTCACTCGGGGCTAAATCCGGAGAACAGGGCGGATAAGGGAGCAATTTGTATCCCAATTCATGGATTGTTGCCATGGCAACTGCACATGTGTGCACCCTTTCATTGTCCTGGTGCAAAAGAACTTTTTTCTTGGCCAAATGTGGTCGTTTTTTAAAAATCCTCATTAAATTGACCTAAAAAGTTGGCATAATATTCGTCATTGATTGTTTTACCCTTTTGAAAGTAGTCAATGTGGATTATACGGCGTGCATCCCAAAAAACGATCGCCATGACTTTATTGGCTGACAAACCCACCTTGGCCTTCTTTGGCGCCGATTCACTCCGAGAAACCCACTGTTTTGACTGCTGTTTGGTCTCTGGTGTGTTGTGGTGGATCCACGTTTCGTCCACGGTTATGAAACAGCGCAAAAACTCGTCCATATTGCAGTTGAACAATGCCAAACACTCCTGCGAAATTGTCACACGATTGAGTTTGTGGTCGATTGTGATCAAACGCGGCACCCATCTTGCAGAAAGCTTTCTTATACCCAAGTGATCATTTAAAATTGAAACCACTGAGCCACGTGAGATGCCTATGGCTTCCACAATCTCTCGCACTTTCAATCTCCAATCGGCCAACACCATATCATGAATCTTTTCAATTGTTTTGGATGTAGAGACCTCAACTGGGTGCCCAGAATGATCAGCATCTTCCGTGCTTGTACGGCCACAACAAAATTCAGTAAACCACTTTTTTACCATTGAAATTGATGGTGCAGAGTCCCCATAGTATTTATCAAGCTTAGCCTTGGTTTGAGTGATGGTTTTTTCCCGCAAAAAAATAATGCTTAATGAGCACACGAAATTCACTTTTTTCCATTTTCCCCTCAAGTCACGCAGTAGTCTGCTATCAATGGCTGTCAAACACAAACTAAATGACGCAGCTTGTTCAAATTTTGACAGGAGTCAACTGACAGATGCCTGTTGACAGGAGCAGTGTTGCCCTTTCAGTTAAGAGGCGGGAAATTCAAAAAGTCACAGACTTATTGACCCGCCCTCGTACTTCTCAGCACTGATATCCTTCCCTTGCAGCCTCCCATATTTCTTAGTTGAAAACAGGGAATGGGGGTTACTACAATCCTTTTCCATGTTTTAGGGATCTTATTTCTAATAATCCCATAACAGAATGTTTCACATAACAGGGACCCCCATAAGAACTGTGCATAGAATCCTAGAGTTGGAAGAGACCCCAAGGGCCATCCAGTCTAAGCCTATTCTGCCATGTAGGAAAAGCACAATCAAAGCTTCCCTGATAGATGGCCATCCAGCCTCTTCAAAAGGACATGAGAGGCAGTCCAGATCTTTCTGACCAGTATAACGGTGATGTGTGAAAACAATGAATCTTATCAAATGTCAATTCCTTTCATGTCAAAACCTTCTATCAAGGTGCATCTACACTGTCTGAGGAAGGCAGTTTGGCACCACTTGAACCACCATGGCTCAATGTGATGAAACCATGGGGTTCACAGACCCCATCTACAGTGCCATATAACAACGTGTAACACAATTTGGAAGAAAAAAAACCTCTGTTATTTCCTGTTAAATTCTCTGCTCCAGGGATTCTTAAATGAAATGGATTATCTTGATCCATTGCAGTCTAGTTTTAGGCCTGGTCACGGAATAGAGACAGCTTTGGTCGCCTTGGTGAATGATCTCCGCAGGGAGCTAGATAGGGGAGTGTGTCCCTGTTGGTTCTTTTGGACCTCACCATGGCTTTTGATACCGTCAACCATGGTATCCTTCTGGGTTGACTCTCTGGAACGGGTCTTGGGGCCATTGCTTTGCAGTGGCTCCACTTCTTCCTGGAGGATTGCAACCAGTTGGTGAAGCTGGGTGACTCCTGTTCGGACCCCTGGCCATTGACCTGTGGGGTCCCGCAAGGTTCCATTCTATCCCACATGCTTTTCATCATCTACATGAAACCACTGAGCGAGGTCATCTGGAATGTTGGAGTTCGGTGCAATCTGTACACAGATGAGACTCAAGGAGGCCCCCTGGATCCTGAACCAGTGCCTGGCAGCTGTGATGGGCTGGATGAGGGCTAACAAGCTGTAGCTTAATCCAGACAAGACAGAGGTCCTCCTGGTCAGTCATGAAGCCAATCAGAGTATTGAGTGGCAACCTATGCTTGACGGGATTACACTCTCCTGAGGATACAGGTCCACAGTCTAGGGCAGTGGTTCTCAACCTTCCTAATGCCGTGACCCCTTAATACAGTTCCTCATGTTGTAGTGACCCCCAATCATATAATTATTTCAATGCTACTTCACAACTGTGATTTTGCTATTGTAATGAAGTGTAATGTAAATATCTGATATGCAGGATGTATTTTCATTCACTGGACCAAATTTGGCACATATACCCAATATGCCCACATTTGAATACTGGTGGGATTGGAGGGAGAGATTGTCATTTGGGAGTTGTAGTTGCTGGGATTTATAGTTCACCTACAATCAAAGAGCATTCTGAACCTCACCAATGGAGGAATTGAACCAAACTTGGGACACAGAATTCCCATGATCAACAGAAAATGGAAGGGTTTGGTGGGCATTGACCTTAACTTTTGGAGTTGTAGTTCACCTACATCCCGAGAGCACTGTCAACTCAAAACAATGATGTATCTGGACTAAAATTGACATGAATACCAATATGTCCAAATGTGAACACTGGTGGAGTTTGGGGAAAATAGACTTGACATTTGGGAGTTGTAGTTGCTGGGATTTATAGTTCACCTGCAGTCAAAGAGCCTTTTGAACTTCACCAAAGATAGAATTGGGCCAAACTTCCCACACACACCCCATTATTGACAGAAAATGCTGTGTTTTGTGATGATCTTTGGCGACCCCTCTGACACCCCCTCGTGACCCCTCCAGGGGTCCCGACCCCCAGGTTGAGAACCACTGGTCTAGGGGTTCTCCTGGATTCAGCGCTGACACTTAATGCTCAGGTGTCAGTGGTGGCTGGGAACGGCCTTTGCACAATTAAAGCTTGTGCGCCAGCTGTGACTGTACCTCAAGAAGCCGGACTTGGCCACGCCTTGGTTACACCCAGATTGGATTGCTGCAAAGCACTCCACGTGGGGCTGCCTTTGAAAATGGCCTGGAAATTTCAACTGATCCAGTCAGGCTTCTCACTGGAGCCAATTATAGGGAGCACACAACAACCCTATTAAAGAAGCTACACTGGTTGCCGATAAGTTTCCGGTCCCAATTCAAAGTGCAGGTCATAACTTATAAAGCCCTAAATGGTTCGGGTGCTGCCTATCTTAATGACTGCATCTCCCCCTATGAATCGGCATGGGCTCTAAGATCTGCCCGGGAGACCCTCCTTTCACTCCCACCACAAGCACGGCTGGTGGTGGGCTGGTGGGGACGAGGGAGAGGGGCTTGTCGGTGGTGGCCCCACCACTTTGGAAATCCCTCCCCAGAAAGATTAGGTAAGCTCCTACACTGTCCTCCTTACGCAAGGATTGGGAAGCCTGGATATTTCACTTGAAAATGATATGGCACTTGAAAATGGCTAGTCCCTAGTTATAAATGCCCAGTCCCTAGGTCGCCTGATAATATTTCATTCTCTGCATTTAATCCAATACAGTGGCCCTATGCTATGTTGTTTTGCACTATCCCATGTCCGGCCCTTTTTAATGTCTGGTCATATCCATTGCATTACTGATTATTGGTTTTATTGAGCATTGTTTTGAGTTTCAACGTTGCTGTTTTATATTATGTTTTATATAATTGTGTTGTTATCTGGATTGTTATATTTTACTATGCTCTTATTTTAATTGTGTTTTTGTTGTAATGGATTGTGCTGCTTTGATGTTTTGTGGGCATTTCGACCCATATATGAGCCGCCCTGAGTCCCTTCGGGGAGATGGTGGTGGGGTATAAGAAGAAAGTTAATAATAATAATCATCATCATCATCATAATGCAGTCCTTGCTTGGAAAGTAGTTGTTCTACTCCAGAAACTTCTTTATTGTGGTTGAATTGGTTGAGATTCAATGAGACATTCTTTGAAAAGCTAGAACAAAATGTGCTGCAGGATGTCCTGCAAAAACAAAGCTTTTGCAAGTTTAATAAACTTTTTCCATGTTTTTATGATAGCACCAATTAGGAAATGATATTTATGACCCAGGAATAAAAGTGGTGTTACATAACGTAATAGATGGATGGATGAATATATGCTGATTGGGGCTGATGGTTACTGTAGTCGACAACATCAGGAGGATTATATGGTCAGCGTAGGCTCATTATATGTATTATTTGAGTCTACACCGATAATATGTGATTTCAAATGGCTGGAATGCCCATTTTCTCTCCAATGAGTCACACACATTTCTGTTCCTACTGTATTTCCCATTTGTACACTATTGCAATACTTTCAACGGAGGAGGAAATGG